>OX387970.1:19154355-20460900 GCA_947578425.1 Eugnorisma glareosa | reverse complement strand
ATGAGCTCGGCGCCATTGGCACTCACTGAATTTCATGCAACGACGGTCGGGATGGTACGACCTTCAATAAACTTGGTGCGGTTATTAAAAACCAGAGGGATGCACACAATAGTGTCTTCGTGTTCAAGGAAAACAATTGGCCCAACTCCAATATTGAACCATGATTGGTCAATCTATATGCAGATTCATTCATCATTGCTTGGAGCTAAAATGGGAATAAAAATCTCGCTGCACAAGCTTTGCATACAACTTGTGTGGAGTACCTATTTTTAAATTCAATCGTATAAAAAAGATGACTTTGAATTGAGTTTACCTAGTTATTGTTACACTTATAGCACAATCTCCATTGTAATAGTCGGAACTAGTTCCAAGTCCCTGAGGTAGCTGAAGGTTGGCCAGCATCCGGTTTTAGAGCGCGGTACAATAAGTCTCGCGAGGCATAGCTTGGAGCTGTTTTTTTCGCGGCTGCATTTTCGTGAGTCCGAGGCCAGTCGAGATGTCGACTGGCCTGATACTTCCTGCTGGTTACTAAAGCGTTCAAATGTTAACTGGTTGTTCTCCTCAACCTTAAAAGATACACGGGTTTCACGGCAATGACCGAGCAACATTTTACTTCGCAAGTTCGCACATAGGTCAGAGAGTTCGTCGAAGTGTACTAGCCGGCTTTTACTGTTTCTCAAACATTTGTTTAAAGCTTTGTTTAACGACAAGCTGAATTTATTGCTTCAATACGGTTTTCTCGTGAAGAAAATTTCTTCAAAGTGACGTGTCGTTTACGTCAACAACGTTAACAATACACCTCACTCCATTTATAGTGTCACAACGGAACATTAACTTTCGACTTCACTGGGGCTATTGTTTGCGGGACAAAAACCTAAACCTGAATAATGGCTTAATCATTTATATCTGACTTTCTGTTCCATTTTTCTTAACTCTTGGGATTTTCTGCTCTTGGTTTAGTTGGTTAGTGGAGGCAGCAGGTATTTAAATTATGCTAACTTATTGCGATAGATGTTCTTAGATTTTCCTATAGGAATGTAATCTGCATACGCGGTTGTATTTTGTTGAGTGGTAAACCCAAAACTGACATTGATTATATAATTTAAATAAAAAATGGTTTTCCTTCATTCACCATGCAGTAGTTCCGCGAAATCGTTCCGCATGTGTTTGGATCATGAATTTCTCCCGGCCGTGCGCACGCGCAGGCTCTCGTCAGAAAAGAAAGCGAATAGGTAACGGTACTGCGCGACTCAGCATAATTACGAGTATTATGTTAAACCTATGGTGCTGTACCTTTTTACCTTATTTAGCCGGTAGCTATTAGTAACGTGTGCATGATTCCGCATTTGTGCAGAAGAACCAATCGCAAGTGAGAATTTGTTGGTTTGAACCTAACAGATTTGGATCAAATTTGACACACGGATAGACCGTGAACTGTATTACTTAGGATACTTTGATTCCAGTAGGAGTTCCTGTGGTATAATTTCTGACTTCCACGCGGGCAAAGCCTCAGGAAAAGCTAGTTGGTACACAAAATCTTCTGCAGCCTTTTAAAGTCGGGGTCGGCTTCCAGTCTAACTTTATGCAACCGAATTTGGCTGCAAAAGCTAGTAAACAAAGAAATATGTTATTGTGATGCAATTTGGCCAGGCCTCATTAAAGGCATTAATTTTCCTCAAGTCCTTATTTTATTAGCTGTGTATAGACAACGTGAGCGTAGGTTTAGTATGAAATCACGTCATCTAAGTTTAGAGTCAAGGTGCTTGCCCAGTAAGAAGTCACCGTGTGGGCAGAAGGTTAATACGATCCAATTTCAGTTAAGTCAGTTAATTTAATGAACAGGACAATATCTACGGTAGTATCTCAAATGTAAATTGTATTTGAATGTGCTGTACAGTCGTTTCTCAGTCTCCCCTTTGCTTTTGTGTCACTGTCAAAATAACCTGTATTCTCGATATTCTAGATTTGCTGTTGGATTGTCTCTGTCAAGTCTGTCAAAATCGCAATGATGTGTATTATGTTTGTCAAAAGGAAATTGGGTTGTGGTAGCTCTCACTGCTCTCAGACGTAAAAAAACTGTTCAAGGTTACATTGTACAAGTGTCACTCCAGCATAAAACGTTTTATAAATCATCAAATAGTTTTCTACAAATTGCAATTGTCTGACCAGCAATAAAAAACTAAAAAGCCATTAATTGAAATCGACGACGAGTGCGGAGTGACATGACCGCATCCGTGCCATGTGACCCAATATGAGCGAAAGTGTCAAATATTTGAGGCCGACGCGGCGCGTACGCTTTTCAGCGTAAACTGTGTTCGTGATTTAGTTTCCAAAAATGTAAACTGTGACTTTTTCAATCAGTAATTCTGTAATCCACTATATTTACGCCTTCATAGAATGTATATTCATTTCAGTGGACATCCATTGGAAATATGGACTCGAAAAGACTTAAGATGATTTATGTGATGGATTTGCGCGCTGATGGTGCGCCGCGCACCTTAGCATAGATATTAGGTTGCTTAACTATTTATGTACAGTCAGGAAAACATATGTTTTGTCAAATCTTAAGTTGTTCATGTATTCTTATCACAATGCACCATCTGTATCACTCGCATTAAATGACTATAACGCAGAAAATTGTAGTCTGTGAATCTGCTAAACAATTAATTTCCTTGACTGTGCGTTTTGTTATAAAATAAGCAATTATTCTTAATGTACTTTGTTATATTCGTGTAGAGGCCGTTGAGTATCTACCACACCTCATATCTAGGTTAGTGTTCATACAACATGTAACTTACTCATGTCAGAATTCAGTTTAGTTTTTCAACCTATAGATATAATCTGAACTCACATATTAATGTCCTCAATACATAATACCTATACGTATTATTCTAGATATTTTATGTTAATTCGAAAACGGGGAACCTACTTTATCTGTCTCGGTTGATCGATTCCGAAACCCGTTTGTTTGAAGGCTCATTAGAATTTTATTACGCACAGTCAACGTCACAAAACTGTCGATTGTACCAATTTGTTTACATTCTAACCAGAGCTATAACAAGCTATTACAGTCAGGTCCAGCTGTTGATTGATTGCCAATTCACCTAAATCGTTTTGTTGACAAATATTTACCTTTTATTTTTTTCGATGATTGTTCAAAAACATCGTGTATAGATCGATCATGAAGTTTGGTGACAAAAATACGAGTATTGCTAGCTGTTGTGGCTTTGCTCGTTTGGTAGTCGGAAGTTATTCGCACGGGCACGTCCTACCGGGTTAAAAACCTAGGTCACGCTCTATTCATAAGCCAAATTTCATTGAAATCTCTCAACTGACTAAAGGCGTGACAAACAAATACACAAACGAATTCACTTTCACATTTATAATATTAGTTAGGATTAGTACAAACGCTTGGGCCGCAGTCAAATGCTGATTTAGCTAAAAGAAACGCATTCAATGTCGCCGTGCCCGAGAGTCCCCCCTGTTCACAACAATATTTGCAATTGTCTATTGACACTCAATTCATTTAATAAACCTTCACGCGCTGGTGTCATGGTGGAGATAAATTATGTGGCCATAGTTCACATTAGCAATTTGTACGGAGAGCTAGTGACAACACTGACGTCATAAGTTGATTGCAGTTTCTTTTCGTGGATTGCAGTTTGTTTAGCCGTAATTAGATCTTTTGGTGCTTGGCCACAATAAGAACTAATGCCTCCGCCATCTTGTTTTCTCAATTCACAATACAATTTAACTAATTTTATCCAACAACGCTCCTCTGTGAACGCTAAAAGAGCCAATTTGATATGTTTTTTATCTACGTTTTATGGTCGTTTAGTTGCTTGTTCAACCACATCAACAGGGTTTTACAGTCCTTTGAAATGGTTAATGTCTGTAACGCTCTCACCCATGTAATCTTGTAATTTTACTAAAATATTCGCCTAAGATTAATTGCTTGCTAAACCGGTCAAATTAGTAACATCATATAACCCATACACATTACCGCGGGTCGTTCAACACATGACTTTCTAATGGTGGAAAGTAAAAGTGAACCATACGCCCGAACCACAAATGGAATGATATAAAATGACGTCGAATGACATCAGCATGCTATATGGCACAAGACAAAAATATCGCTCAATTTTAAGAAAGAATAAGTTGAAAAAGAGACTAAAGGCGACTGCGAAATTAAGGCTGTCTAGACTTCTAAAGTCAACGAATATACTACTAATAAAACTGTAAACGAATTCGGAAAAGGTGACGAACTGTTTACTGCAAGAACTTCTAAATACAACTACATGATCGATCTCTTCACATTGTAGAAAGGACTGTGTTAGACTTAAAATAGCTCAAGTCGTCAAAATCGGATTTTGATAATAGCTATTACAATTTTGGTGTCCAATAAAGTACATTCTATCTATCTACCTATCTTGTGGAGGCGACTGGCGATGGCACGGGTATTGTCGATTCTCCAAAATGCTTGAGTTCAATGATGCCGTTAAACTCTTCAAGTTCGTGAACGCTATCAGTTTTGGATTGTACCTTGAGTACGACCGTGAGTCATATAAAGGCCCAAGTTCAACATCAGTAATTGATTTATTGAGGACAAGCCATGTGCACGGTGGGATTTCCCATCGGCCAACACGATGGAATAACATCCAATTTTTCATCCTCCATTTAAGCCCTTTAGAAGAAATCTCCGTTTCGATCACCTTCGTTATTTATGGAACTCTCATTCAATGTTATGATCCTAGACACAGTGGTTTAGGCTGTGCAATTAAAAAGATGCAATTTTCAGCAAAGATAATCTCAAATTACTAAAATGGTGGAGCAACTCCAAACATAAGTTTACTGTCAATACCAAACGAGTTAAAAACAGTCTAAGCCAACAACGGCTTTACTGCGTTCATCTCAAAACAACATCTTTACAATCTTAGATTAACCGCCAATAAAACTATCTTAAAAATGTCAATATTGTGCGAAAAGGCAACTTCAATGCAATGTGCTCTTTTCTCTTCTCTGTTTGGGACCATTGATATATGGGAAACCTTCGTGCCGTAGCCTGAATCGCAATTTATTGTTTCAAGAATAATTATCGAGTTGTTCTCAGTATTAGCGGCAAGGCTAGTAATAATTTAATTAGCTAAAATAAATAAGGCTGAACGTATTACAACACGTGTACTGATGGAAATGAAACGGACGCGTTGTTCTCTTATTATTGTTCTTTAGAATGTTTTACTTGCATGTCCTTGCAAATCTCCGATATTTGAGTCTGTATCAACAAAACTTATGATGAACAAGTTCATTGTATTCTGTTGAGGCACATTCAAAGTATTTTCTGCGGGTCTTGAAAAAATAAACCTCTTGTAAGTTTAGTTGCATTTAGGACTGGAACAAAGGTACAATCTTTTGAATCAGTTTGAGACACTGGCAGCTTCACAGCTTTATTCAATATCACACATATTTCAATACCACACATTTTAAACGGCAATGAACGTTATATTTACCCACAAATATTGACAGTCAACAAAGTCTAATCCAAACTAATCGTCGCTTTCACAATAGTTATGCACTTCAGTAATTATTGGTATGTAGGCGCAGCGTTGCCGTCAATCATGAGTTTTATAGCTACTCAGTTATTCATAGCAATTTCCTATCTTAATTGTTTTGATGAGTAATTGTTTACCATGAACATTATTACCTTTAAGTTTCTTGTCATCTATATTGTTTAAACTAAGTAAGCTATAAGAATAAACGATCATTCAATTACTTCTTAAAAAAGTAAAGCGATTTGTAAATTATGCAAATATTTGCTCACTGTCTATAATTAGCTATTAGCTGAAGACAAAAACTCGTCCAATTCCTTGCGCAAAGTGTTGGAGCTCTCCGGTGACAACTGACGAACAAAGCTTATGAATAGTACGTATTTAAAAAAGCGATCTTACTAATGGATGGTTGTAAGAAAAGAGGCAGGCTGATGTTAAAATATGGAAATATGGTCTGACAGACGCTAATGATATGGTTAGGAAGGAAACGAATACTAAGATGACGGTTGATACAGATGTAATGGAAGAAAATCTAATGCTTGACTGCACCGATCTCAAATACATTGTACAATTGAAACAACTGCAAGAGGATGAAACACCGAACACAATCAAAACATTATATTTCCACGCGGTTTTACCCTATTAATTGTTATGTGTCATACCATATTTAGGTACGTACTTATTTTAATTAATCTTTTCAAAGAACTGTAATAATAAACGATTAATCATTCTATTACAATATTTGAAACATGTGCCAATCTGTTGGAAAATGTAGCTGTGTGGGTTATCTCAGATTTGCATGCATGGAGGCATTGATCGGTCGACATTGAGTTTATACAGACCGAGGCCGCTTTCTTTTAAAAATATAGAAGGATAAACAGACGATAACATCAGCGCAACTGGTAGACATGGAAGTACCGGCCTCGTGAGGTTACAATCCCGGAAAATAAATATTTACCAGTATTCGGTAGGTATTTAATAGGGGTCGACTTCAATGGAACAGTATTTTCTGTGATCGGTTTTATAGGTCGACTGGCGTGAAACTTGCAAATAATACATCATCCTCTCTGTTAAGGAAAAGGTTTCCGCAAGGCACTATCTTTGGCCCCGTTAGAAACCACTTAATTCCTATGAGCAGACCGCAGGAGTGCATTATGTTTATGTTTACGTTTGAGAAACTTCTGTACGAATAAGGCTTGGTACTCAAGTTCGTTTTAGGTACTTGATTTAGCACAGATTGTACCTATAATGCCATGACCCCTTACGGGGAACCATTGCAATGTGCATTCGAATTTAGCGTTTGATACCTTTTACAAATGTAATTTGTAATTCAATCATATAGAATGTAGGTAGGTGATATATTTTTTCTTTACAAACGACATAAGCAAATTGTTTCGCCAAATTGCCGTAACTCGGTACAGTATGTAACAATCAAACCATTTAATTAAGCTTGCAAGCATCATAAAGTTTATTTTCAATCGGAAACGATCAATTAACGTTTGAACGGTTGCACGCGTTCACGAATATTTCGACTTTTTGTCAAAATTAAGCGACATAATTTTCGAAGAGTACGTTTTTGTAATTACACGAGATTACCGACAGGTTGTTAAGGCCAATAGTGAACGTTTCGACCTTCACATTGCCTGCACTGACCAGCCATGTCGTCACTACGGCTTTCGCAGACTTAACCGACTGTGGAATCTTAAAGATTTACAGAATACTTAACTCGTTTACGCCTTGCCCTATAAAACTTTATTAGAAAATAACCTATCGACCTTGCACGTTTGGAAGGTTTCATAAAAAATAACAAGGTTGTTTAAATAAAGAATAATGAATCCCATTATTCTGTAGACACAAAATCGTTCGATAAAGTTTTCTACATGGATATTAAACTAACAGGATTACAGTCGGTACGTTTACATTTCTTTCGATGATATCTAAATAGTGGGCCTCTGTTTTGCCAATATCTCATGTATTTACTTTGAGAGCAAAGTAAACGCTATATTATAACGACCTACATTGCATACGGCTAATACTTTAATGTATTTTATTCGAATATCTGATTAATTAATAGCATCAGATTGTGCCTATTATAGTGATTGCTCTCATTGCTCACTTGTCGTCATTATCTAATAGAAATACAATCGCGGTGCAATTTCTCAACATCAATTTTCTAAGATAAACTATGCGAAGAATCCTTGGCATTACAACAGCTTTGATTGTCGGCACCTGTAGACGGTGGGTAGAAATGTTTCGTTCAGCGGGGGAGAGATAAATCGTTCATCTTACGAGACAGCCGCCGCACGCCATCCTATCACAACGTTATTGAGCTGTTCAGTTATACAATCATTTTTATTATATTTATTAAAGAATTTTCCTGCATAGAGTTTTATCTTACATCTTTATTCTAGTGTTTGTGCAGACTTTATCAAATGTTGGTTAGGATTTGATGCTCTTAACGCGGAAACTGATAACATACGTAAAAGAGATGTCATGAGATCTGTAAAAGGACTTATCTCTTTCGTTGAGTATATGGAACTGTACTGTGATGCACGACTCATTCTACAGGCTTACTATAAACGCAGTGTCATGTTTCTGGGGGTTAAAGTTTACTGCTGTGTCATGCTAAATTGCAACACTACCCAAAGAAAACGTATATATGACAGATGCTTTCTTATTCGCCGTTTCAGAGTTGGTCGCATAGTAAAAGTTGTTCATATTTATGAGTGCTTACACCCCCTAAATGATTGCAAAATTCTCTTGCTGTAGCACTACGGGGCATGTCCCAAAGCAAAAAGTTAATTTGATGGATTATAGGGATGATAAAAGTAGTGTTCGGTAGCAGACTTATCTCTGAGTCAGACTAGCCCATCCTCTTAGGGCTTGGCTGATTCATCCATATCGTTGATAACG
The DNA here is from genome assembly GCA_947578425.1 of Eugnorisma glareosa. NCBI lineage: Eukaryota > Metazoa > Arthropoda > Insecta > Lepidoptera > Noctuidae > Eugnorisma > Eugnorisma glareosa. The sequence goes on along the minus strand of OX387970.1, from coordinate 20,452,441 downwards.
TCCCGTTTTAGAATTGTTACGTTATACCTATGTATATTTTTTTCTTTATCGGCTGACTCAATTGATATATCTTATAGTTTTTGACGAAAATTTCCTTGATTCAAAATTGAACATAACTTTTCTTTTAAATTTCATAAAGCAATCCTTGTTTTGGTAAAAAATGTATAATGTGGCAACCAGAAAATAAATATTTAGTAGCAAGTGTGTTTAGAATAAGACGTAACGACGTAAGCCCCTTGGCTTTGTTTTTCACGAAGTCTTGGAACTGCTGTGCAAACACTTGTAATTTTCGTACGATGATTCATGTCTGTACCTTTTAGTAGTTTACAAATTCGTTTGACGAGGTTTACATCATCGATAAGACAAAATTCGATAAACAAGCAACAATTTCCGCCTTGTGCCTCTGTGTTGAAAGCTGAAAATGTTGCCATCTGAAATTGATATATTTGTATCCTTCTGTCAACATTAAATACGATACGTATCATATACACTACAACTTTATTTGGAGTGTATCATTTCACTAACTTTGTTGTTATTTGCAAACAAGAAACGTCAGTCAGCAAGCATGTCTGATCGTATACTATGGAATCATTAAACTGTAATTGTTTTCGATAAGGTCTCTTCAATAGATGACAAATAGGAAATCACCCGAGATATCAATGCTATAGTAAAATGCTTTAATGACTCGCTGTTAATAATGCAATATTTCATGTAAGATACGTTTCGGTTTTTTTTCTGGAATGCAAGCGATTTTTCTAATATTGGCTTTGGTGATCATTGGAATCTCTGCTTCTGTGTCAGCATCAATTTACTTCTAACCCTAGAACAATTGCATCCACAGTCTGGTTGTTTTATAAAGCCCACAATGCTTTGTTTTGTCGTCTAAATAAACATCAAGCTCAGTTAATACTTGCATTGTGTCGATGACACAGATTCCCAGGCGTCACTCGTTACTCCACCGAGTACGCCGCCACACTTCAAATATTATTGTTTATAATTCAAAATGGTATTTATTACAGTATTGTTTCATTTCGCTCTAACGTCTCGCAGTACTACGGTACTTTTAGCAGTAGAAGCAGGTCTTTGTAAGTAAAGGGGAATTACAGTTCATATTTCTACTGTTGCTGTGTTCCAGTTTAAAGGTCATGAAGGCTGTGTATTGTGTGATTCCTTGCTTATCATTAAGCTTCTTTTCACACGCATTGGATGGATAAGTGGCGCTAGCGACGGGAAGCCGGTGGCTAATGTATAGATCATTATTAGCATTTATTTCGATCATGCTCCACTCTTCTCTCTTTTTTCATGCTGCCCAAGTTTGGCTTTTAGTCTCCTTTAGATCTTATCTTTAGTTATCTGTTGGTTCCACACTTAGCTGGTTGTTGAGCTGTCAGCACTTATTCAACAGTCCCTACGCAAAAAATCTTCTGCAAAATTTGTCCCGGTACTTACCCAGAAAGCTGCCATGCTTACTACGTAATAAGTGGCAGGACTTTGTTAAAGGGGGCTTACCCGGATCTCCTCGGCTCCGTTCTGCCACTCAGCATTAGCTCACTCAGCATTTTGTATTATTATTTAGTTTTGTCTACGGCATTTGAGACGACTATGGAGTATTGTTTTGGAGTGCTATGATGACTCATGTTACGGGTCACGACGGCATCGGCCACACTTTCCAATGTTACCTCATTGTTGTTTGGCCACAACAAACATTTTTGAAGTTTTGTTACTATTGTGTTACTCGTACTACCTCCTTTAATAATAAAAAAATAATTCAGCATGAAGCTTTAGTGAAAACTAAGTGCTAAACCATAATTATATTGAAATAATTATGTTATTGCTGCGTCAAGCAAAGGTGTTGAAGAAGCCTGTTCTGCTACCTAATATGTATCCGTTCAAATTGAAAATGTACTTTATAGATTTTTATAAAAACTCCAAGTGAGGCGTGACACAGAAAGTAAGACGTCTTCAGCTACATACTACTGCGATACTACAATAAATAATAATTGAATGAGTGTACGCGTGACTATCGGCAGTAAACTCATTGTTATTCTAACAACATAAAGAAAGACGGTAATGTCGGACGACAACGTTTATCGCGAAATAATCTGTAAAGTTCATTCAAACCGTAGAAAGTATTGCTCGAAGCGGTATCATGCCACAATCTCTAATCGCGACCTGTTGCTTGCCTCACGAAATTGGCCGAACGACTTAGTAGTTGGAGTTACTTGGAGTGTCAGACAGCAGTTAGCTAGTTCCCACCGGTACATTCACTACAATGATGTTGTTGAAAATGATTGTGAAGTTCGAGAAATATCTTTGTGAATTTTATGGCGGCGCTTAAGGGGCCGCGGTCAGAAAGCTGTCAACTCCATTCCATCCTATAGATCTACAAGGATATTTTGCCGCTTGCATTACATTGACAGAAGCCCGCTGTTGCTGGTGAACATTGGTTACATTGTTTTGAGAACTTGTGTTGCAAACACAAGATGGCGCAATAAGTTCCTTTTGGGACCACGCGTCAAAAGATCCTTGTACAGAGTATAACTATGGTTCTCTTTTTCGCCATATGCCCCAATAAGTATGTCGATGTTTATCTATACTTACTATATATAAAACGCTCTTTGACACTAACTGTACTTACAACCCACGTACTTATGTGCGTCAATGACGTACTTGAGCGTAATCACATTTCACTACTGATCCCCGGTATCACGGTAATACGCGACATTATAGGCTGGTAGGCTGCAAAGTAAATTGTCTACACGTGCAGTTGTGAAAAGGCAATTTCAGTAACATTGGTGTAAAACGATTGCATTGCGTAATGCGTGGATACTGACGTGCGTGACGATGACGATAAATGATGTAACTTACCTACCTGAGAATTTGTCTCGCACGGTAGTTCTACGTCTTGACGTAATCGTTATAGTCGTCAACTCAAAAGACTAACTGAGTCTTGGGACATGATTGCAGCTGGTACGCTTAGTGCTTTCGCAGTTATTTACCTCTGTCGGCTGCAACCCAAATACAACCTTATTGACGTGAATACTGTGATTTTGACAGACTTGTCTTCGATAGCATCCCAAAAACACCCACAAAATAACGTTAACTGTGATTTTGAAAGAGATGCTTAATCTAAGGGAAAATAACTATGAACGGGCTGTAGTCTCAAGTCAGTGACTGTTACAGGGTATTGTGAGAAGGTCACCGATGTAAAGATCGGGAAGTAAACATACTTGTACACACAATGATACTTCTGATTTGTTCGCTATTTCTAATCCGGAGGCGTGAAAAGAGAACAACAACTCACAAGTCGGCGAAAAACGTGTTGAATATACAGATTACCTACTGCATCGCACGAAAATCTGTTGAGCTGTTCATAAAACATTATTGATTGTTTCTATTTCTGTCGGGCAGATCATCGGAGCGGTACGTGCGAGTGAAATGGCGAGATGTGCACGTTGGGGACCTGATCCACCTGTCGAACAACGAGGCGGTGCCGGCAGACATCGTGCTGCTCCGCAGCTCCAACCCCTACGGCCTCTGCTACTTGGAGACGTGCAATCTAGACGGGGAGACTAATCTTAAGCAGAGGCTAGTTGCGCCCGGGTTCAAGGAAATGGTAACCGACCAAATGTCCTATATTTCTTAGAATTACCAAACTATTGCGATTTTCCGCAAGTGCAGGCTGTGCAATGTGTTAAAATGGATCTTTCATCGCCTTTTTAACACGATTGGTGAAACATTTTTACGGGTTTTCATCTGGTAACAATCTCTACCAATGGAACCCAAAGAATGTTTTCGCTCCGTTACACTTAACCCTGCTACAGCACCGATGAGCAAAAAGAACATTACTATAGTTATTTTAAAGATGTAAAAGTTTGTTTTAGTAGTAATTCACGTTTGTTTATAGGGTAAAACCAGGAGAGATGGACCACATTTTGTTCAACTTAAATATGTTTTTTATTCCTTCGTAAAAAATTAACAATTTAGTGATAAACTAACTAACTATTAATAGTCAACATTTTTTTATTTTAATATCGCACGATCATAGCATCTTTATAGAAATAATTGAAATTTTTCAAAAAGTACCCTCGGTCCATCTCTCCCATACTATATGGGTGAGTCGGACCACCCAGTAAGGAGAGATGGTCCTAACAAAAATAATCAGTAACACTTCCAAACAAAAAAATAAACATTCAAAACGAAATCAAAAAAGTAACATAAGCAAATAAATGAAAGTAAAATCATCAGTTGGTCATCGTATTTCCGCATCGGTCGCACATATCTGGATAGTTGGTGCAGCCTTCATGGGACCAGCGTTCACATATAGTGCACAGCAGCCATTCATCTTGACTCTCTCCTCTACATATTCCACTTTTCCTCTTATATGTTAAAGGCATATTATCTACAAAAGAAGAGATTAACACATTAAAAATGTATATAACCACTTGAAATTTGCATTAAAAAAAAGGTTGAATATTGGTCCATCTCACCCATACATAACACGGTCCATCTCTCCTAAACTGAGTGGAAAGATGGACCACTTTCTCATATTAAAAGCAAAATAAACAAACAAAAAATTTGAGGTTATTTCATCATTTCATGAACATACTAACACAGAAACGTCAATTCTTATTCTAAAAATACAATATCTTATACATACCTTCGTTTTTTAATCGCCTACACAAAAAAAAAACACGCTTCCGAAACCTTTCTATACGGTTTTTACTAATTTTACAAACGAAAATCAAATAGTCTCGCTTTCTACACGGAGCAAACAGGTTGACAAGAGATCGTAAATGTTGTCAGCCTAAATAAATTTAAATAGTTTGGTAGAAATTACGATGGTCCGTCTCACCCGCTGGTCCATCTCTCCTGGTTTTACCCTATCATTTCTTCTCCCGGATGAGATTGCGAAACTCAAATCTTTTTCGTCCGAATATCTATGGTGTCACTGGGTCGACTGTTTTATAATCGGAGGAGCATTATAATGCTGTTTTTATTAGTTTTCTGTTTGCTATGCGTGTAATGCAAACTAACGAAAAAATCAGAGCGTGGGAACACTTTCTCCAATACTCGTGTAATACGACAAAAGTCGCTGTAGTACCGCGTCCTAGTTTACAAAAACGTCTGTTTTTACTTACATTTAGCTATATTAAGTGAATTATATCTTTCAGCAAGCAGTGTTCGATCCAATGAAGTTCAGAAGTACTGTAGAAGTGGAGCGACCATCTACAAAAATATACAGGTTTACTGGTAGCATCTCACACCCTAACGGGTCGCGAGTGCCGCTGACCTCGGACAACCTTCTGCTGAGGGACTGCACCATCAAGAACACCGACTATGTGGAGGGCATCGTCGTGTACGCCGGACACGAGACCAAGGCGATGCTCAACAACGGAGGACCAAGATACAAGGCTTCATGCTTAGAGAAGAAAATGAACACAGATGTGATATGGTGTGTCTTAGTGTTACTGTTTCTTTGTTGCGCCGGCGCCGTCGGCTGCAAGATGTGGTTGGACCAATATTATATTAACTCGTCATACAAGTTTTCCCCGTTCATAACCATGGTGAACAAGCCGGCTTTCGAGGGGCTGCTCATATTCTGGACTTATATCATAGCGCTGCAGGTGATGATACCCGTGTCCTTATACGTGACGATAGAGATGACGAAACTGTTACAAGTGTTTCACATACACCAAGACATTCAGCTGTACGATCCCGACACGAACATGCGGACGGAATGCCGCGCGTTGAACATTACTGAGGAGTTGGGTCAAGTGGCGTACCTGTTCAGTGACAAGACGGGCACGCTGACTGAAAACAAGATGGAGTTCCGTCGGTGTGTGGTGAACGGCGTCGACTATGACCACCCCACGGGTCCGCCCGCCGAGCCCTCGCCCGGGTTGCCGCGTCTGGTCACCCCAATCACCAGCGTGTCGCCGAACAGACGGATGCTGCAACACTTACTCGACAACAACGACACTCAACACTCGCAGAAGGTAAGCCCCGAACTACTAGTGCGGCTCTATCATAGCTAGTACCAACCCTCATCATTGGTCGGAAATCAACTAAATTCGTTTGATATTACGAAATAGCTTGACCTTTGACAGCCTTTTCCTAATGTTCAATTTAAGTATTCGTTCGTTTACCGTAATAAAATTCCAGGTTCGCGAATTACTGTTAATCCTGGCCGTATGCAACACAGTGGTGGTGAGCCAACCACATGTGGACACCACGCAGATGAGCGCGTCCACGTCGGGCGAACACATCCCTTCGGAGAGGCCGTCGAAGACCAACGGAACCCTGCGAACGAACGACAAGTAAGTAACTAGTAAGTCAAACATCTTAACCTTCTCATTAATATATTGTAGTGTGTTTCAGTTAAAACTAGTTTTAAAATTGATCAGCTTAAGCCGGCCAGAAAGAAACAAGACGCCTCGCCTTGTTTCAGTTCGGACGCCGCCACTCGACACCGATTCGGACTATTCAATTATAATGCGTGGACATAACGCTCTTCCCCTGGCCGGCTCAAGCACATTCCGCATAGATATACTACCATTATAAAAGTTCATTCCTATAATAGGTAAAAATACCCTTAACGAAGCCGAAAGGCACTGGTTCCCCCGTCAATGCGGTATTTTTTTTTTGCTCTAGACCATATCTGGGAACCTTCTGGTTACGGAGATATTAAAACTCAAAGTTTCAACATTTTCCCCACTTTTATCAAAATCAAAGTTTTAATGTTGTAACTTTATTTTCAATACCTCAATGACCCCCGTACTATCCAATGCATCCATCCATCAGCACAATGTTTTGAGTTACATTGAGTCCTACCGTAAAACGTGATTTTTCATCCCAAATAAAAAAGTCGTTTCCGATCAATATTTTTTTCATAGATTTACTTAATTTGATGTACAGCATGTTCTGTTGACGGCTTCATGGAGGGTCCATTTGCTGACCAGCACTGCTTAAAGCCTGCCGCAGTAGACGGTCTTCGTCTACTAATTGCAGTGTGGATATTATTATAAAGAAGAATGCAGCATCGTTCTTGAAACCATCCTTTATTAGCAAGACTTTGCTGACTTTGCTGCACCTAACGGCGACTAACACCTTCTAACCAAAGATTTCGCCGTACGTCATAAATATCGCACCAGAAATGATCACGTCTCTATTCCGTTGACAATGAGATCTGAAGAGTGTCACTACAATTTATGTACTTTAGACTGGTCAGTTTTTCGCACGACCTAAATACGGTAAAGGCATCTAATGAATTAAATCTTTCCTTCAAACGAAGTAATAATTAAAAAGAAGTGGGTAGTTGGTAATTAGTTTCCATGTACATAATCCTTGGTTGTGCTACTGAATACTTTAATGGTCCTTTAATAAAATAAATTGATATTAAAATTGTGTATTTATCTCAGTAAAGGCTTGCTACTAGTTGCCTATCAGATATCGGATACCGTAATTAAGTTGCTTGTAAAAATTATAAATCGCTTATTTTATTATAGCAAAACACGAGGTTAGAGATTTAGACTAGCCTCCTGCCAGATACAAGGAAATATCTAATACTCTCAGAAAATCACAATCAGAAGAACTTGATGACGACAACCTGATCAATGTTAATAGCAGAACCTGCGCCAGATCGATCTGACCGGCGTTTGCACAAAAACGAATTTGTGTTTGTTTACGTTCAACGATTTGTTTTTAATGGGTAGAAAACTTACAAATTAGTTCCGCGTAGACTGCGCTAGTGTTATTTTATTATGTTTGGGAGGCTTACGGCTAACAATAACAATAGCTAAAAAGTTTAATGAGGCTATCATCGACAAGCTTGTTTGGTCTTCTCTTTCAAGACGATTTGACAACATTTTACATTTTCGTACGTCATCATCAGCTACGCTCGTCTGACGGAGTCCCGGTCTACCACGCCGTCTCCGCCGCCTTCTACCGGCTCCCCCCTCAAGATACGACTGCCGAAACTCATCAGAGGTAGCAGGGAAAGCACCTATCACGAAACGCCGAGCACTTCTGTGGAACACCCTGTGAGTATCCTATCACCAAGCGTATCTATCCCTTATACACCCTGTATATTCCTCATTTTTCGGCATCACATCTATAGTATAACAACCGCTTTCCGCACAAGCTTTAAGTCACCGCCGCTAGTTTCAGATTTGATCTTTGAAAACCATTTCTAATTTGATCAAATCCTCTTTGAGTATACCATTTTATTTACAGTATAATGACCAAGTGCACTTGCACCTAATAAAAATGTTCATCACTTGAGCTGAGTTGAGCTTTGCCATTGCCAGATTAATCTCGTTACTTGACCGTCACATATTTGACAGCGCCATTGCTATCGCATAATTAAGGTCTAGGTTCTAAATATGGTTTACGTTTTCGTAAGTCAACAGTACTATACACCATTTCCTCTTGGTGTTTATCTTATATTGTTTGTGCAGCTGACTCACTACGAAGCGGAGAGCCCGGACGAGCTGGCGCTGGCCGAGGCGGCGCTGGCGTACGGCTACGAGCTGCGCAGCCGCACGCCGGAGGAGGTGGAGGTGGGCATCCGGGGCGAGCTCACCAAGATGAAGGTGCTGAGGGTGCAGCAGTTCGACGCCAACAGGAAGTGCATGTCGGTGGCCATGAGGGCGCCTTCTGGACAGGTACACATTCACTTCTTATTAATACTAGGTTTAGTTTTGGGTTGACCTCGTAGAAGATGGCGAGACGAGCTCGATAAAACCAACTACCAGTGCTGGATTGAAAGAACTGGAAATCATGGGAAGTCCAGCTGTGGTATGACACAGGCTAACAGTATCAGTATTGGCTTAGATTGCATTATACACACATCAAAAGTGTCTAGGGATCAAGCATTTTTATGTGGATTTCTTGAGATTGAGATGTGGCTTTGTAATAAATTTATGATTTTATAAATTTATATGGATCCTTTTTGGTGCATTTCATAATTTGAATCAGGAACTGTGAATCAAATTCGAGTAAAAGATGAAAATCAGCTGTCAATATTTTCCCTATAAAAACATACAACGCATTGAAGACATTATTAGTGCTACTGTTTCCCTACTACTGATTAAAACCAACGTTATTATGGAGCGGCGACGTCATTTAAGCAGGGAAGAAATGCTCAGAGCCGTGGGAATGATAGAAGCTGGTTCCCGGCAACGTACTGTGGCTTTAGCTCTGAATACAAGTCAGAGTGTTATCAGTCGACTTTGGACACGTTACCGAAGCACTGGTACCGTGGCTGAGCGCCATGGAGGACGGTATCGCTGCACCACACGGAGACAAGACCGATACATTCAAATCTTAACTCGAAGAGCTCCAACAATAACCGCCATGATGTTAGCCGTGAGGCTTCATCACTCTTCAGGGACCTTAATTAGCGACCAAACAGTCAGAAACCGCTTGCATGAAGTGAACCTTCATTCCCGAAGACCGCTACGGGTACCACCTATAGCAATGCACAATCGTAGGATACGATATCAATGGGCTCTTGAACACAGAAATTGGGCAGAAGAACAATGGCGTTTCGTGTGCTTTTCTGATGAGTCTCGTTTTGGTATGAGACCGGATACAAGACGTATACGACACTGGAGAACCCCTGGACGCCAACAGCGATTAAAATCCTGCCAGGAAGTCCATCCTTATAGTGGTGGAACCATCATGGTATGGGCGGGTATTTGGATCGGCGGAAGAACTGAGTTGATTTGGATCAGAGGCAACCTCAACGCCCAAATTTATGCTGAGACGATTGTATCAGACGTCATCGTTCCTCTACAAGTGCAAATCGGTCCCTTATTTCAGTTAATGCATAATGCACGACCGCACACCGCAAGAGTTGTAAGACAGACTCTCGCCGCAGCTAACATCAATGTCCTGCCCTGGCCTGCTCAGTCGCCAGACTTGAATCCGATTGAGCATGCATGGGATATGCTACAGAGAAGAGCTCTGCCGAATATGGAGGGTATCCAGTCGCAAGAAGACCTTTTTTTGTTGTTGCAACGAACATGGGCGGCCATTCCACAGCGTGATTTGGATGAACTCATTTTGAGTATGCCAAACCGATGTTCTTGTGTTGTTAGTGTTCGCGGTAGAAACACGGATTATTAATTGTTTAAGTTACCCAATAAAATTTTAAAGAAAACTGTTATTTCAGTCTTTTTTTCGAACTTTTGTGTTAGTGGTTCAAATGTCAAAAATCCCTTTATTAGGAAAATGGCAAATTTCTTTATTAATGCAAAGGTGACTTGGTTTATCGTTACTGTGACAAACGAAAACACTTTATTTGATGAATCCTTAAAGAAAATTTTAATTAATATCAATCAGGAGAAAAGTTATTGCAAAAATATATGTTGATCCCTAGACACTTTTGATGTGTGTAATTATTGCACCGTCTGATTGTTCATATTTTTGGGTGCTGCTGCATTTTGCACAAACCTGAATCTAATTTAAGCGGAATTAAAACTAAATATTTGTGCACAACATTTGACTGTCATTGGTTTCCGCAAAGTAACACCAGATTCCTTCATTTACTACTGTCCTTTCAATATTGTTTTACCTCTGATTTTGGAGTATAATGATCTTCATTGTCGTTGCATAAGGTAAGGTCAGAGATAAATAACTGTGTAAGGACTGTAACATGTTTACTTCCAAAAAGCGTCATTAAGGGGCAACTACTTGCTGTCGATCGATGATATCGTGATTGTGTAAACTGACATGTTTTGAGACATTAATTATGATATACGAGGTGACACATTTGAGGCGATCAATATGACTAGTCGACGTCGAACTACTGCAATCTAGTCACATATTATACAGATGCAACGTCTATTGTCTGTTCGTTAGTGATTTATTTTTATTAAAAAAACATTGTTTATTATATCATCGAACGCAGTATGATAATTAAGGTTCGACCTTAGTCATCATCAATTTAAGAACCTCCATTATCATTAATTAAATCAGTTTTTTTTGGCTTTAATTTCAAAATACGTACCTACCTTAATATCGGGCTATACACAAATACTACTCTGGCTTCGACCTTTGCGGGGATTGGCGAAAAAAAATATTTTTGGCAGAGCAGTACGAATGCGACACGTTTATAATGGAATGGTTTCGATGTCACGGACACACGGACAATTCTGCTGGCGTGAGAGCGTGCTGGCAAGTTTGTACTGATGCCGTAACTACATAATGAAGTAGGACCGTTAACCGCACCGTTGGCAATTTTGCATGAAATCGGCTAACTATGTATAACCGTGATTTTCTTTTCCATCTATCTTTTTTCGCAAAGCGCTCACATTACAATGTTGTCAAGACAGTCAGACTGAAGTACATGTGTGCATGTAGAAGTTCCCCCCTACTGTGCATAACCTTATCATACCACCACTGTACAGGTGCAGGTGTAGTCTTGTATGAAAAGGTATACAACGTGTTTTTTTGATATCCCATAACTCTAGGGTATGATTGAGGCCATATCAAAGAATCAACTGGCATATGAGTTATGTTCCAATCCTTCGTTATTTTTTTTTTTAATTTTTCATACAAAATAATTCGGCAAAGTCACGATTATTAATGTAAAACACCCTTACGTGAAATATGACCGATGTCGACAAGGTAGCTTTCCCTTCACTAGCTGCCGCCGGGAAGCCCCGATACTAACATACCTACATATTTTATTTTACTACACTACTGCGAAGTTTGGCAACCTCGCAAAAGTAAAGATTCGTCATACTGGTGACAATTTTTGACCTAATTTAATTATGATTGATGATATCTCCGAAACGATGCATTTTTGGACCACCTATTCTAGGAGTTTTAGTATTATTTTTACCTACAGAATATAACCCTAGAGTTATGGGATATAAAAAAAACAGGTTGTATATACACCAACTTAAGTTCAAAATCAACTGCCAAAAAAGGATACCTACAACTTAAGTTTTTTATTAACCCTAAACCTCTCTAGAGGTTATTACTTGTATAAGACAACTGTTTTTTTTTATTTCAGAGTCAGTCCCGTAGTAAAAGTTGTTTTAAGTAATCATCAGTACAATGACATCGTACGGAGTTTATAAATCAAACATTTTGCTTACGTGCACACATAAATAAAAGTCACTTATTGAAATTAGGCTAATAATCAGCATTTTTCTTCGAACATTTTTCGAGAGACAGACAAAATGCAATCTCTCCGGCGCGTACTAGCGTTTTGTCTGGGAAGAAGTGGCACAGTTACATGCATTTCTATATGAAGTAATTCCCAGGTCGTGGTGTACGTGAAAGGCGCGGACTCCACCGTGCTGGGCGCGCTGACGCCGGTGCGCGGCGGCTCGGCCTCGGGCGCGGCGCTGGAGCGCACGCGCGCGCTGGTGGCGGACTACGCGCGCGCCGGCCTGCGCACGCTGCTCATGGCCAAGCGCGTCATGCAGCCCTACCTGTGGGAGGAGTGGCTCGCCGGACACAACCGCGCCATGGAGATGGGGGAAGGTATGCTCTTGGAGTTCGGATGCCAGTTGAAGCAACCGAATGCTTGAGTGAACACTTCAAATCGCTAAGCTTTATAAATATACAGGCGTTAGCAATCTTCGTTTCGAAAATAGAAATGAGTGATTGATCTCGGTCACCATTTCGCAAGTCCCAGTAAATACCGACTTCTTTATTCTTTCGAATGATAAAGAATACATAGCCTCGGATTCCTGCAGAGAGTGACCTCTATTACCACGTTAAACACTCCAACTACAAACTCTATTATTCCCAGGTCGAGACAAACGAATCCGCGACTCCCTCGCCCGCCTCGAAAGCGCCCTAACTCTGGTGGGGGCCACGGGCGTGGAGGACCGGCTGCAGGACGGAGTGCCGCGCACGGTGCGCGCGCTGCTGGACGCCGGCATCGTGGTGTGGGTGCTGACGGGAGACAAGCCGGAGACCGCCATCAACATAGCCTACTCCGCCGCGCTGTTCTCGCAGAGTGATCGCCTGCTGTACCTTATATCGAGGGACAAGGTACGTTAAGAACCCAGGGATATGCAAACATTTTTATAATTAACAGCTGGGACTTCATAGACTGAATTTTCGCCAATGAATTAAAGAGGCAGTCGAAATAACATTATATAACATCACTCCTGTAAACAATGAACGGTTAAGCGCAAGTGTCAAAAAAATCAAATTCAAAACAAATTTAAACCAAAAAAAAAACAAATCAAATTCAAAACAAAAAAAAAAAACAAATCTTTGTGAGGGAAAACGAAAAAAAAATGAGAATTTGAATTTTTGGTTTTCGTCACCTCTGTATTTTATTTTCATTTTCGTTATCAGCGACTCCGTAAACCATGAAAATGACACCCATGACGAAAATGTCTGTACTGTTATGAGATACCCACAGATGTATGTTATACAGGATGTAAGACAACCCTCCACAAACTGATGGGGTGAATTTATACTAAGATGACCGGTACAATAAATTATTTCAGGAATGTGAAGGGAATCCAATAAATTTGATTTGTTTTATTTCCTCATACGTAATTTATCTGTTACCGTGGCAAAACGCACGTAGCGAACGGCAAGCGCGACGATGAGTTCGATGAACTCTGTAGCTAGGCAAGAAGTGAACAGCTGATTTCACGCGTCGTTTGTAGAGTATTTCAACATCTATTGTTGGATTTTTGATTTTAGCCGTATTATTTACATAATGAAGTGCTGCGTGTAGGGAATGTGATTTTACAATGAACTAAAGGAATGGTAACTGAAAAAAAAAACCGGTGCAGTATTATTCAAAATAAGGAGCTGAATGCATTCTGTCAGTTTGTGGATGGCTGTCCCTTACACCCTGGATACTATTTGACTATAGTTGACTCTACGTAGAGTAACTGAATCCCGAAGAGAAGCCGGCAGGAATCGGCTTCTTAGGTGTCTTCGGGCCCGGCACTACATCCTCGTTTTGACAGTTATGATTAAGCGGGAAGCGCCAGGGTAGTGACTATTTCAAGACTATTTTACGAAAAAGTCCTTCAATGAGATTAAATGAACTTAGAGGATGATTTTGGTGATTTTAATGATTAACTCTGTGAAGTCTTATTTGTTACGGTCGCGAATCATACTGTCATCAAGATTCAACTTAACACAGACCTGCAAATTGCAAAAATCGTAAAAATAAATGAATTTCGCGGGCTACCCTTGCGCTTCCACCTTAAGTCCAATGTAACAGGGGGTGTGTCTATGTCCATCAACCGGACAGAAGTATTGACTTAGTCTAGTAATGAGGAAATTTCTGACAGTTTGACTGACCCCCAGCTCAGCGTTAGCGCTCGGACCACTCTATCAATGAGGCGTTCAAAGTATAGTCAGTTATGTAGGCGTGTATGTACAGGAGCACGCCGAAGCCACGATCAAGAGCTACCTGGAGGGCGGGTCGGGCGGCGGCTGCGCGCTGGTGGTGGACGGGCGCACGCTGACGTACATCCTGGACCGGCGCTCCGGCCTCGTGGCGCCCTTCCTGTCGCTGGCGCGCCGCTGCAGCTCCGTGCTGTGCTGCCGCGCCACGCCGCTGCAGAAGGCCTACATCGTCAAGGTACCTATCATAATCAACTGCACGACCGCTCAGTCCCAGCGCCGATCTCAGCACAGACTATGCCATCGATGCAGCGAACATTATGGTGAACGAGTGTGTGCACTCACTTTTCCCTCGCCCTGATAACAATAAATCAACACAATGAATATCATGCTGTTAAAGACTTCTCACAACATCGTAATATCGAAGTTTACTGTATTATGTAAATAAAATACAAGATCAAATTGATAGCGAAACTCCGTACACGTGAGATCACGTCTACCGAGTTTCGCTTGTCACATGCTAAAACGAAAATAAAAGAACAGTGGCGAACTCTCAAACAAATTTTGTTGACATTTTTTTTTTGGCGTCTGCCTATAAAAAATATGTTAAAATATTGACTTTGAATTCCTGAACAATGTTGTCTTCAGTTATACTTTTATAGGAAGTCAGGAATTAAAGATATTCCAGTTTGAAGTTTTAGAGGTTATGTTTATTCTTGTCAACAACAGACTAATTGAAAAAGAATTATAGAAATGCATTTATACAAAATAAACTACGCAATGCGTATTCAGAAAATTAAGTCCAACCGACAGGTCTGGCACATGGCCCACGTGGCCACATGAGACGTAAATAAGTACTTGTTTATTTAATAATCTTAGTCAACTATCTTAAGAGCAGTTAGTTACCTATATGATTAATTACCATGGTAAGGGTAGGTCAGGTATAGAGAAAAGAAACGTATTTTTTTAAATATTTATTCCTCGTCTTCTCTAATCACAGTGTCAACGAGAAAACCTGCGGGTGCTGAGATATTTGGTTCAGCTGTAGTTAACTGGTGCTCGCCTTTTAACAATGATTCTGGTATGAATGGTTTTTGGCCACATCCCTCCAACAAAGCAATGCTATCTCTAAAACCTCCTAAAATAAAAGCCAAAGTCATTGTTTCTAAATGCAGCCTTAGAGCAGAATTCTCATGACTAAATAAATTAAAAAAGAAATTGTAAAAGTTCAGTTGTCAGTTGAGTACAGTACATGTCATTAAGCATGTTTTTTTCGTTGGGGATTTTGATATGGTGTCATTTATATGAATTAAAAAATTATAACCGCTATATTCTTAGCACAAACCATATTTTTTATTATAACATTTGTTTTCTGATGCAGAAATGTATTTACTAAGTATAAATTAATGCAATACGTTAATCCAAGCATTTTATGTAACTTGTCTTAGATTTATATTCCATGGCAACATTAAAAGTATAGCTGAGCCAAAAGTCATGAATTCAAGCCAGAAAGAAAAAAACTAAGCCATGATTACATAGTCTGCCGTCAAACGGTGAATGGCCGTAACTACTTTAAAGTATATTTTGAGTAAGTAAAACAATTTTGTCTGAAGTGAAGTTTTAACGCACTGTCAATAATCTTTACTTGACTTATTTTATATGATAATTTATCTGTGGCTACGAGCGAATTGGAGCTTTATTAGCTAGACAGAAAGATAGAGAATTTCTTGCTGAATCCGAATCAATTTTAACTCATTTTTGATAAAAATGTTAGTTACCTCCTTTTACCGTATGACGGCAGTATTATCATCAACAATCTAGTCAATAAAGCACTCAATTATGACGACTTTTTTTCCAGACTTTCACAGGCCTTAAGCTTGATTTGATGAAACTTTGTAAATTATTTCGTCGGTATCTATCACAGTGACATACGTAGACGCTTAATAATTTAATCAGCAATTTGTTCGCCACTGTTCTTTCTGGTGATTTTTAACAACAGGGTATCTTTAAGCCGTGAGTTTAGATATCTAGGGCACGTTGTAACTGTAACCCTTAATGACGACAGAGATATTATTGAGAGGGAGAGAAGAGTATTGTCAGTGCGCGCTAACATGTTGGTGCATAGGTTCGCAAGGTGTACAGCACAGGTAAAGAGCATACTGTCAAAGCTTTTACACCAGCGCTTTAGGGACCAACTACACGCAGCGGGTCTACAATGCTCTTAGAGCGCAGTACAACAACGCCTTTAGGATTCTGGTGCGACTGCCCCGGTTATGCAGTGCCTCGGGCATGTTTGCCGACGCGAGGGTGGATGACGTTTACGCTATAATGCGTTAAAAGTCAGCCTCACTAATTCGCCGAATTCGAGAGAGTGGTAACGGAATCTTAGGGATGATTGCAGAGAGACCTGAATCTGCAGTTCTGGGAAGGCCGATCAGGCTGCATGTTGTCTAAGCAATTTTTTTGAATAGCATAGTCTTAAAATAATGTTACTAACAACATAGGGACATTTTATTAGTCTGAATTAAACGTGTTATAATACGACTAATTATAAAAAAAAAAAACTGTGTTGATAAATGTTGATGTCTAAAAATACGATGGAACTCATACTTCAAGTCACTACTGCCTGCTATTAAAAATGTTTCAATCGTATGTTGTTTATCGTCAGGCGGTGAAGGAAGAGCTAGGCGTCACGACGCTGGCCATCGGCGACGGCGCCAACGACGTCTCCATGATACAGACCGCGGACGTCGGCGTCGGTGAGTACACTTACCTTCAACTGCCTTTACTTTCGGGAAGAAAACAGTCACATAAATACCGCGTAGATAATGCTATCTGTGTGTTACTTTCATTAGTAGTGGTGCATGGTTCTTTTGGCCTGGCCATACTTAAAACGAACTTTAACATCTGGATTTTAGAATACAATTTCTCCAGATAATTCATTAATCTTCACTAAAAGCGGGGCTCTTGAAAATATCATTCAACTGGTACAAGATCCCTGTACATATCGTTCGAAAAACGGCTTATCCTTAAGGTGGACGCGCCAGGGCGCCAATTGCCGCGATATTGCATAACCAATACAACCTACATAATACCGTAACAAATATGGCTTTACAAAGTTATAATCATTAAAATGAATGACTGTTTCATTAAATAGTTATTAAATTATATTTAAATAGGGATTAAATGAACTAGAGGGTTGTAGTGATGATTTTAATCATTATAACTCTGTAACTACATAGGTAAGTGTTACAGTCGCGAATCATATTTTGTTCAACATACAACCTGACACTGATCTGCAAATTGCAAAAAAAGTAAGAAAATTTGGATTTCGGGGGCTTCCCTGGCGCTTTGACCTTAAACCAAAAAAGCGAAAGCATGTGATCCACCAATACGGACTAGGCCCGCGTGGAGGTTTTATACAGCGCACTCCCCCACCTTCAGAAAGGTCTCCAGTGTCGCAGCAGGAGGAATGCTCTAGACTGACAATGCTTCAAAAGGCAGTGTTTACGTCCATTACCCATGTCCACACAATAACGACCAATTAACATTTCAATCACTTCATCTACTTCAATCAAAGTTGTCTGTTTACTTCGTTAAAAATCTGCGATGACGTGCGTTCTTTTAGTTAACACATCAAGAGACTTGAAGTCAATGATTTAATTCAATATCGTTGTGTGTGCGGGCTGGTTACTCGACGCAATAACATTAATAAGATATAATTGCGGCAATGATCCCGTAACCTTGACTAAATTGGATATAATAAACCGAGGCAATTTATTTAGGAGGTTTTACGTATAATGTGATATGTTATAAAACTCAGATCACCAATGAGTTTACAGATGGTCACAGCACTACAGTTTTTCACAGTACTTTTTCTTCTAATTTTAAATCACTATCAAAACTCACCTTGATCTTTAGTTCGTTGTAATAAGGTTGCTGTTTGATTGCAAATAAAGAAAAACAAAAAAAATATTAAAATTCAAAGAAATATGCAAGTAAAGAAATTTCTACTGAAAACACCACTCCAGTCTTTCGTTTTTACCAGACATTTCTCAGTAGCACAGCTCGAACGCTGGATTTTAACTCGGTTGATGGAAATATGCTCGCGCCCTTTAATACATAGAACTTAAATATAAATGGCGAAATATGCGAACTTTAAGGTACCTCTGCCTAATTCTTCGGGATATACAAAAATCAAATCAAATCAAAAATCTTACAGGCTTGATGTTATTATTTAACCATTTTAATCACTCTTGAATACAGACAAGAAGAAAGAAACACAAAAAAACTTATCAATATGATGCTTATTCGTAAAAAAAACCTTTATTATTATTATTTAAGAAAAGAACACAGAATAGAGTTCATAAAAAAGTGACTTATTTAAACAAAACATACAATATTAGAATATACTCACATTCATGCATACTTGTGTTGACTATTTTTGAATATTGTGTCCCCCCAGGTATATCCGGGCAGGAGGGCATGCAGGCGGTGATGGCGTCCGACTTCGCCGTGTCGCGGTTCAAGTACATCGAGAGGCTCCTCCTGGTGCACGGTCACTGGTGCAACGATAGGCTAGCCAGGATGATACTCTACTTCTTTCTCAAAAATGCCGTAAGTCTTCTTCACTGTTATATTTCATTTTATTTTATCAACTAACACGCTCGCTCCATACGCTTGAAACCGAAAATAAATACAGGGTGTAACAAGACCCTTAACGAAGCCGTCAAGCATTATGTACATCAAACTTAGTAACTTTAGGCAAAAAAATATTGCTAGTAAACGACTATTTTTTGGGGTGAAAAATCACGTTTTATGGTAGGACTCAATATAACGCACTAGAAACATTGTGTTGATGGATGGATTGAATAGTGTGGGGGTCGTGAAGGTGTTTACAGTAAAAATCTTACGTTAAAAACATGTATTTAAAAAAACTTGTGAAAAAGTTGTAACTTTGACCCCCAATATCTCCGTAACTAGATGTTTCCCAGGTAAGCTCTAGAACAAAATAATTAATAATAATAATAATAATAATAATAATAATGTTTATTTTTTTCTTCCACAAATAATACTTATAAACTAACACATGTACATTGATTGAAATAATCACTATGTTTATTTGTGGGAGACTGGTGCCTAAACTAAGCCTAAACTTGTATTTCAGGACACCAGGGACTCCCCCCTACAGGCAAAAATTACATTCTTATTGGTTATAAAAATAGCTAGGTATACTGGTGTCTAGTTATTGTAATTGTAGGTATACAGATATGGATATTTGATGGAAAGAACAAAACATTGTAATTTAATAGCTAAGGTACATTTTTGTGAAGTGTGGTGGAGACAAGATGTGGAGAATAAGGTGCATGTGGGATGGAGGTGCGTTTAATAGGTTTGCCTGTATCTGTGTGTGTGTGTGTGTGTGTGCCTAGTGTATTTGTCTGTGTGTCTGTGTGCGTGTGTGTGTTTGTCTGTATTGGTGTGTGTGATACAGTATAGTTATGATGAGAGGGTATAATGTGAGAGGGATCATTATATAGCTAGATGTATGGTATATGAAGGATGTCTTTTGGATTCCTGTTAAATTTTTATGGCTAGTAACTCTTCTGTTTTAGTGTAGTTCAACTTTATTAGCCAGTTTGTTAGTACCCGTTTACATTTAGATTTACTGTAATTAAAAATACCTATTTCTTTGTTTATCTTATTGTACAGCTCAGGGCCTCGCAATGATAGGGAGAACTAGTACATTTCGGCTCCGTTAAGGGTCTTGTTACACCCTTTATAAAAATATTTTAATTTTATCACCGCCACTCTAAAAGCGGTGTGGAGACCGATGAGTCCTAGAACCAAACAAATGAAGTAATGCAAGTAAATGTTTGTCCACAGACGTTTGTGTTCCTGGTGTTCTGGTTCCAGCTGTACTGCGGCTTCTCGTCGAGCGTGATGATCGACCAGGTGCACCTCATGACTTACAACCTCGTGTTCACCGCGCTCCCGCCCATCGTCATCGGTGAGTTATAGATTACTTCAAAAGGCCCTTAAGGGGGAAGCGCCACACCGCGAAATTAAAATTTGCTAACGTTTTTTTTACAATAATAAAACACGCAGAACATTACGCAAAACTCAGCGTAGGGGGCGCCACTAGTACAAACAGTAAACAAACCGCGATGATGCATCATGTCATATTTATTCGTAACAAATAATCTGTGAAAACGTATTAAATTATAGTTTTATTATTGTTAATATATAAAAGCCTGTACTGTGATATTATGGCATCCTACGGACATTTAAAAGTGGATGAGCTTTAAGCCCCGCTTTGAACAACTTGTCAAAAAACTGTTGGCGGTTTGCGCTAGTGCTGCACTCTGGCGGCAGAACATTGCAGTAATACTATTTTCTCAAACATGGTTGGAAATTTGGGCATTATTTTGACAACCTTCTTGGAGATAAATTGTAATTGCTGTACTGGCCAGATACGACATGCGACCAGCGGCCGGCAAAAGTTGTATGAAAATCCATTATCTGTCGTGTTTAGCGGCCAAATAAATTACATAGTAAACTCATCTGTCGTGTTATTTAAAAATGGAGCGACCTTTTACTCTGAAACATGGCAACCAAGGAAGTAACTTATCAAAGGTTTTATTTAAATTTCGAATTGGCTTGCAAATAGAAAGCGGTTTATTGAAAAACAAATGAAATCTTCAACGCGAGAGTTTTAATTTCCTCGCATTATTTGAGAAAAGTACTTGTAGATGCGCGTATCTGCTACCAAGTGTGACTGAGGTCGGTAAATAACACGACGAATTTGTAGAACAATATTACTCAGTATAATAAAAATTAAAGATTTTACATGCATGTGCAGTGGTCGTAGTTGTCGAAAGTTGGCGATATAAAAAGATGGCGCACGGGGTTCTCACGCTGCGTGTCGCTGTCCGTTGATTGGATCGCCGGCCGTCGCGTGATCGCAGCGCAGCCAATTACAGCGGTCGACTAGTGATGTCAGTTTAGTAACAGTGGTGTAGTGCGGCAACAGTACTATACAAGCATTGGCCACAACTAGGCATTGATGGACTTACGTATGTGTCCATCAATGCGTACATTTATCGGTACCCTGCCTTTTAATATGACCCCATAATTTTGTTCAGACAAGCTTGCACATTATAAAGGGTGTAACAAGACCGTTAACGAAGCCGATAGGTCCTCCCCGTCATTTTTTTGTTCTAGACCATAGCTGGAAACCTTCTAGTTCGGAGATATTGGGGGTCAAAGTTCCAACTTTTTCATAAGTTTTTTTTTGTAAACACATGTTTTTAATGTAAGATATGTAAGATCGCGGGCCTGTGGACGGTGAGCTATGGGCTAGCTCGCCGTCCGTCCGTCTTATGACGACAGGCCGTGTCGACGGCGCGTTCGTGTTCCACGCGCGCCTCAAAGAGAGTCAGCAAACAGGAAGGGGTCCGTAAGGGCCGACGCCTGCCAGGGTTGCGGGACTGTTCGAAAGAGATACCGCGGCCCTGGAACACAAAGGGCAAAGGAAGGAACATGGATGGGTTTTAGTCAGTAGAAGTCTGACACTCCCTCCTGCTCAGCCCAGAGCGGGAGGGGTTATTTGATGATTTCACATCGGTAAAAAAAAAAAAAAAAAAAAGATATGTAAGATTTTTACTTTAAACACCGTCACGACCCCCGTGCTATTCAATCCATCCACCAGCACAATGTTTTGAGTCCTACCGTAAAACGTCATTATTCACTCCCAAAAAAAGTCGTTTCCCAGCAATAAATTTAGCGTAAAGTTAGTTAGTTTTATGTAAAGAATGCTTGGTTGAGGGCTTCGTTAAGGGTCCTGTCCCACCTGTATGAACGCGCTAGTACCCCGCAGGCGCGTACGACCGCCTGGCGCCGGCCGCGCTGCTGCTGGAGCGGCCGGGGCTGTACGCGGCGTCGCGGCGCGGGCTGTCGTACCGCGCGCACTCGTTCTGGGCGGTGCTGGCCGAGTGCGTGTACGTCAGCGTGGTGCTGTTCTTCACGGCCGCCTTCGCCTACTGGGACTCCACGGCCGACCTCAACGTGTTCGGCCTGTCCTGTATGACCAACTGTCTCGTCGTCATGACGCTGTATGTCGCCATCGAGACTAGGAGCTGGGTGAGTTTACCTTTTAACATTTTCTATGGATATTGTTGTTGGTTTAAATGAGAAAGCGAAAGAGATTTATTTTAATTATGTAAGGTCTACCACGTTATTGCTTGATTAAATCGACAGTCAATAAATCGAATTTTTTTTATACATTTTATCCCTTATTAAACGGCGACTATCGTGAAAATGAGTGAATTTTGTCATTATTTGTCAAATGTTTGACATTATTATTTATATTATAAAGGACCAAGGACATAATTTCAGCCGTAAAGTTTCAATTTACTGGGAATCGCTGTCAAAAGTTGTAAAGCAATAACGAGGTTGATGAAATTATTAATAATATTTATATAATTATGCATCAATTGATTACATGCAGCGTTTTAATTACACATTCGTAAGTTTAGACTAAAGTGTGTGTGTGAATGCATGGAATGAGGACTTAGGCAGTAGTCATTTTAGTATTATAAAATAGTCTTTCACAGTAATTTTACCTCTGATAGCGGTAACCCAACGACGCCCTTATAGTAACAGAATAAAGGTGACTATGATCTTGACAGGTTTGTGATGGTAGCTACCAAACAGCGACGTTTTTATAATAAAAATCACAGTGATTTTTATTTAGCCAATATGGCAATTTCAGAGGTAATACAACTATGAAAGGACTGTACAGTCAATTGCACATCTGTGGTACCAAATTTGATATCGGCAGCGCCTTTATGTAGTAACAGCAAGGGCGATTTTGGTTGTGAACATACTTCTGATATGCGGTTATCTGTACGATTTTATAGAATATACTAACACGAGTGAAAGTTTAGAACAGTACTTGCAATAAGTGTGTGCTAAATTCAATTTCTAAATAATGTATCCCAATAAACGACATTTTTCGACTTAGGCGGGTATTTTTAATCCTCCGATAGACTTTTACCTAAGGGATAGAAATGATGGTTTAACAGGTTTTGTACAGTAAAGGCTTGCGCAGATTTGGGCGGGCTACACCGCATTGCAAACATGCTTCTTCATCGCTTTAGTATCTTTTTATGAACCATCACAGATTACAGGTGAGCCGCAATGCATTTTTTCAGCTTATTTACTGCGGCCCTTTGCTAAATAATGAACATCAGGCGTAATTATTCTTCAGTTAAAAGTAATCTGACGATTGAAGATTCAGCCCAATTAAAAATTACAACAAATAAAGGACAATGCCCATTTCTCAGACGGTGATCCACCTGTTGGCGCTGTCGGGTTCGTTGCTGGCGTTCTTCACCCTGACGCTGATATACCAGGCCATCACTCCCAACCTGCTGAACCTGCCCTCCACGTACCACATCATGCTGCACGCCGTCCGCGAGCCGATCTACTGGCTCGTGCTCCTTGTCTCTACTGTGGCTGCGTTGGCGCCTAGGTGAGTATCATTTATAGAAATTTTGACTTTATTTTGTAGTTTTAACTCTTAGTAGTTTAACAATAATAGTCATGTTTGCCTTACAAATATTTAAATGTATACAGATTGTGACACCACTCACAATCTGTATACATTTAAGATTTAAGTATTTGTTCTTCTACGGTTTGGCTGGTACCTAACATTATTACAAAATATAATTGATATGCATAAAATCAAAACAAGTTGTTATAATATGAAAAAAACACAGCTCTATAAGATTTTGTGAAAATTCGAGAATATCTTCTCAAATCTGTAGGAATATGGAGAATACCTTCTAATTCTTCGTTTTGGTCTTAACCGGCTTATCTGTGGTGTGTCGTGCAGGGTGCTGTTCCACGGCATCCGCAACACGGTGCAGCCGGGCACGCTGGGGCGCGCGGTGGCGTCGCGCCGGCGCGCGCGCTCCTACGCCGCGCACTACCGCTCCGCGCCGCCGCACGCCACGCTCTACCGGTACGATACACAAACTATACTACATCCGCAACACGGTGCAGCCGGGCACGCTGGGGCGCGCGGTGGCGTCGCGCCGGCGCGCGCGCTCCTACGCCGCGCACTACCGCTCCGCGCCGCCGCACGCCACGCTCTACCGGTACGATACACAAACTATACTACATCCGCAACACGGTGCAGCCGGGCACGCTGGGGCGCGCGGTGGCGTCGCGCCGGCGCGCGCGCTCCTACGCCGCGCACTACCGCTCCGCGCCGCCGCACGCCACGCTCTACCGGTACGATACACAAACTATACTACATCCGCAACACGGTGCAGCCGGGCACGCTGGGGCGCGCGGTGGCGTCGCGCCGGCGCGCGCGCTCCTACGCCGCGCACTACCGCTCCGCGCCGCCGCACGCCACGCTCTACCGGTACGATACACAAACTATACTACATCCGCAACACGGTGCAGCCGGGCACGCTGGGGCGCGCGGTGGCGTCGCGCCGGCGCGCGCGCTCCTACGCCGCGCACTACCGCTCCGCGCCGCCGCACGCCACGCTCTACCGGTACGATACACAAACTATACTACATCCGCAACACGGTGCAGCCGGGCACGCTGGGGCGCGCGGTGGCGTCGCGCCGGCGCGCGCGCTCCTACGCCGCGCACTACCGCTCCGCGCCGCCGCACGCCACGCTCTACCGGTACGATACACAAACTATACTACATCCGCAACACGGTGCAGCCGGGCACGCTGGGGCGCGCGGTGGCGTCGCGCCGGCGCGCGCGCTCCTACGCCGCGCACTACCGCTCCGCGCCGCCGCACGCCACGCTCTACCGGTACGATACACAAACTATACTACATCCGCAACACGGTGCAGCCGGGCACGCTGGGGCGCGCGGTGGCGTCGCGCCGGCGCGCGCGCTCCTACGCCGCGCACTACCGCTCCGCGCCGCCGCACGCCACGCTCTACCGGTACGATACACAAACTATACTACATCCGCAACACGGTGCAGCCGGGCACGCTGGGGCGCGCGGTGGCGTCGCGCCGGCGCGCGCGCTCCTACGCCGCGCACTACCGCTCCGCGCCGCCGCACGCCACGCTCTACCGGTACGATACACAAACTATACTACATCCGCAACACGGTGCAGCCGGGCACGCTGGGGCGCGCGGTGGCGTCGCGCCGGCGCGCGCGCTCCTACGCCGCGCACTACCGCTCCGCGCCGCCGCACGCCACGCTCTACCGGTACGATACACAAACTATACTACATCCGCAACACGGTGCAGCCGGGCACGCTGGGGCGCGCGGTGGCGTCGCGCCGGCGCGCGCGCTCCTACGCCGCGCACTACCGCTCCGCGCCGCCGCACGCCACGCTCTACCGGTACGATACACAAACTATACTACATCCGCAACACGGTGCAGCCGGGCACGCTGGGGCGCGCGGTGGCGTCGCGCCGGCGCGCGCGCTCCTACGCCGCGCACTACCGCTCCGCGCCGCCGCACGCCACGCTCTACCGGTACGATACACAAACTATACTACATCCGCAACACGGTGCAGCCGGGCACGCTGGGGCGCGCGGTGGCGTCGCGCCGGCGCGCGCGCTCCTACGCCGCGCACTACCGCTCCGCGCCGCCGCACGCCACGCTCTACCGGTACGATACACAAACTATACTACATCCGCAACACGGTGCAGCCGGGCACGCTGGGGCGCGCGGTGGCGTCGCGCCGGCGCGCGCGCTCCTACGCCGCGCACTACCGCTCCGCGCCGCCGCACGCCACGCTCTACCGGTACGATACACAAACTATACTACATCCGCAACACGGTGCAGCCGGGCACGCTGGGGCGCGCGGTGGCGTCGCGCCGGCGCGCGCGCTCCTACGCCGCGCACTACCGCTCCGCGCCGCCGCACGCCACGCTCTACCGGTACGATACACAAACTATACTACATCCGCAACACGGTGCAGCCGGGCACGCTGGGGCGCGCGGTGGCGTCGCGCCGGCGCGCGCGCTCCTACGCCGCGCACTACCGCTCCGCGCCGCCGCACGCCACGCTCTACCGGTACGATACACAAACTATACTACATCCGCAACACGGTGCAGCCGGGCACGCTGGGGCGCGCGGTGGCGTCGCGCCGGCGCGCGCGCTCCTACGCCGCGCACTACCGCTCCGCGCCGCCGCACGCCACGCTCTACCGGTACGATACACAAACTATACTACATCCGCAACACGGTGCAGCCGGGCACGCTGGGGCGCGCGGTGGCGTCGCGCCGGCGCGCGCGCTCCTACGCCGCGCACTACCGCTCCGCGCCGCCGCACGCCACGCTCTACCGGTACGATACACAAACTATACTACATCCGCAACACGGTGCAGCCGGGCACGCTGGGGCGCGCGGTGGCGTCGCGCCGGCGCGCGCGCTCCTACGCCGCGCACTACCGCTCCGCGCCGCCGCACGCCACGCTCTACCGGTACGATACACAAACTATACTACATCCGCAACACGGTGCAGCCGGGCACGCTGGGGCGCGCGGTGGCGTCGCGCCGGCGCGCGCGCTCCTACGCCGCGCACTACCGCTCCGCGCCGCCGCACGCCACGCTCTACCGGTACGATACACAAACTATACTACATCCGCAACACGGTGCAGCCGGGCACGCTGGGGCGCGCGGTGGCGTCGCGCCGGCGCGCGCGCTCCTACGCCGCGCACTACCGCTCCGCGCCGCCGCACGCCACGCTCTACCGGTACGATACACAAACTATACTACATCCGCAACACGGTGCAGCCGGGCACGCTGGGGCGCGCGGTGGCGTCGCGCCGGCGCGCGCGCTCCTACGCCGCGCACTACCGCTCCGCGCCGCCGCACGCCACGCTCTACCGGTACGATACACAAACTATACTACATCCGCAACACGGTGCAGCCGGGCACGCTGGGGCGCGCGGTGGCGTCGCGCCGGCGCGCGCGCTCCTACGCCGCGCACTACCGCTCCGCGCCGCCGCACGCCACGCTCTACCGGTACGATACACAAACTATACTACATCCGCAACACGGTGCAGCCGGGCACGCTGGGGCGCGCGGTGGCGTCGCGCCGGCGCGCGCGCTCCTACGCCGCGCACTACCGCTCCGCGCCGCCGCACGCCACGCTCTACCGGTACGATACACAAACTATACTACATCCGCAACACGGTGCAGCCGGGCACGCTGGGGCGCGCGGTGGCGTCGCGCCGGCGCGCGCGCTCCTACGCCGCGCACTACCGCTCCGCGCCGCCGCACGCCACGCTCTACCGGTACGATACACAAACTATACTACATCCGCAACACGGTGCAGCCGGGCACGCTGGGGCGCGCGGTGGCGTCGCGCCGGCGCGCGCGCTCCTACGCCGCGCACTACCGCTCCGCGCCGCCGCACGCCACGCTCTACCGGTACGATACACAAACTATACTACATCCGCAACACGGTGCAGCCGGGCACGCTGGGGCGCGCGGTGGCGTCGCGCCGGCGCGCGCGCTCCTACGCCGCGCACTACCGCTCCGCGCCGCCGCACGCCACGCTCTACCGGTACGATACACAAACTATACTACATCCGCAACACGGTGCAGCCGGGCACGCTGGGGCGCGCGGTGGCGTCGCGCCGGCGCGCGCGCTCCTACGCCGCGCACTACCGCTCCGCGCCGCCGCACGCCACGCTCTACCGGTACGATACACAAACTATACTACATCCGCAACACGGTGCAGCCGGGCACGCTGGGGCGCGCGGTGGCGTCGCGCCGGCGCGCGCGCTCCTACGCCGCGCACTACCGCTCCGCGCCGCCGCACGCCACGCTCTACCGGTACGATACACAAACTATACTACATCCGCAACACGGTGCAGCCGGGCACGCTGGGGCGCGCGGTGGCGTCGCGCCGGCGCGCGCGCTCCTACGCCGCGCACTACCGCTCCGCGCCGCCGCACGCCACGCTCTACCGGTACGATACACAAACTATACTACATCCGCAACACGGTGCAGCCGGGCACGCTGGGGCGCGCGGTGGCGTCGCGCCGGCGCGCGCGCTCCTACGCCGCGCACTACCGCTCCGCGCCGCCGCACGCCACGCTCTACCGGTACGATACACAAACTATACTACATCCGCAACACGGTGCAGCCGGGCACGCTGGGGCGCGCGGTGGCGTCGCCTCTGTACTATGTGCTTGAAGTGTTAAATAAATAAATAAGTAGCAAAGGATTCTAGAGTAGAATCCTAAGCGGAGCGAGGGATACAAGAACCGAGATGATTTTTTTTTTTCACGAGTTGTGTACCATACTTTTTACCATTGACTACGAGAATAGTACATTTTGATGTAAGTGGGGAAACTTTGTTATTGCATTCGAGCGCGGAATTAACACCCGAGCTGCAAGCGAGGGTGTTATGGAGCCGAGAACTGCAATAACAAATCCCCACGCGTATTAAACGACGTTTTTCAATACATTTTTGAAGAAATAAAATATTAGAACGGAAAGTATTTTTGTCAGGAATTATTAGGAAACTATGATTTAATTTGCTTTTTTTCCGCGCTTTGCTTTCGCCAGGTTGAAGAAGATGCAAAGGTATGATGCTGTATACAGCCTACTATGAAAAAAAAGAAAATTCTTTTTTTTTTAATTTGCAGCACATTAAGATGTTAATTTGTTCATAAAAATAAATATTTGTTTTAAATAATCATTTTTATCTATGCTATTCTATTTATAAACACAATTTAAATACTCGAAAAATACTTAATCCGTAAAGACGCATATCTCTTTGCCGGGATTAAAAAAAAAAAACAATCACCGCCGACTATAGATAATATAGTCATTGAACCCTTTAGACTTATCTGTGCAAATTTTTATTTCCGCATGTGTGCGGAAAAATATTAAAAATCGCACGCGTGTGAAATACATTGCATGTTGAACCTAATCGTAGTGCGATTAGAACCAGTTTTCGAGAAAGTGTATTGAAAAATAAATAGAAGTATAGTATTCATATTTTCACACCACCTGCTCAACGATGCCAAATTACATATCATGCAAACCTTACGTAAAGTAAGTCATTAAAGCCCTTGGCTTTAGCCGGGGTGTAATGTTGGACTGAATCTCATTATAACCCGCTGGGTTATAATATTTTCACTTTTCATAGTTCTTATTGCAATGGCCTTAAAGTCTAATTTCGTAATAATAGATCAACTAATACTCGAAGGCCGGGGCTGGCGCCGCGCCGCGTCGAACTTATTAAACTTCGTCTAATAATGATGATCCTTGGACACCTTTGCCACCACAGCCATTCACCTCAAAGCACATCACATCAAGCCCACTGCCTAAAGGACCACCTTCCCCAACCTTTACAGTACAAAACGACCCTCAGACCCAAGTTTCTGAAGCTGTGACCAATACTCAAATAAACTCTACCTCAACTTCGATAAACGTACCAAATAAAAATATTAGTTTCTTTCCACAACTGGACTAATGTCTCAAACATCAATTTTCACTTTTAATTTTAATTTACTATAATAAAACACTGTTTTTAGTAGCCTTGCTTTTTTATTGTCTCGCAAAAGGTGAGAAAAGTAGAGTACACTCCTCGGGGATAAAGCTGGTTTTGTCTTGGGCGCGCTTGAATCCCTCACTGCACTCAGGACTCATCTTCTCATAACACCCTCGCTGCGCTCGGGAGTTAAATCTAGAGTCATTCGTTACGTTTTGACTGATTGAATTCAATAACGCGCCCGTGACATAAAACAGTGCTTTATCCCCTCGGTGTATAATCTACTATTGTCGTGGGTTAATAATAACAGCCATTCGGGTCGATCTTCAAGCTTAAGCCGGGCTTATCAAGGTCGGTCTGTGGATGGGTGACCACTAATTCATTACATACCGAGTTTCCTCCGTGCCTCGGAAAGTACTTAAAGCCGTTCGGCTGACTGTCATTTTTAGTTCTTTGACAGCCGTTACAGGAAGTCAATGGCCCGAAAGTCTGACAACCAGTCTTACCACAAGGTACCGTATTACCCACACTGTACTAACTGGGTTGTGTTCTGGGTCAGATAGGCTTCATGTAAAATACTGATATTTAGCTGCATCCGATTAGACTGGAAGCCGACCCCAATAAAGTTGGGATAAGTCCATGCAGACGAGTATTTATCACATTTTATTATATATTATAAGACACTAAAGGATTAAAAAACATCTCGGCTCTTGTATCCCTCGCTCCGCTCAGGATTCTACTCTCGAATCCCTTGCGCTCGGGATTCTACTCTAGAATCTTTCGCTGCTCTCGGAATCCAACTTAGTCCCTCGAATTAAATTCCCTTTTTTTTTCACTTGTTGCGTAATCTACTATTATTCATACAAACAGACGAGATCGTGAGTTATCAATCTCGACCGGGGCCACTCCCACTACTCATGTTGTACAATCCACGGACTTGTAACTAGATCTACGACTAACGATGTATGTAACTCCTCAGGGCACGAGACGAGGACGGTCTGCAGAAGCCTACGCCGGAAGTGGCCGCCATCACCTGAGCTCTGCGCATCACCTCCACTCGTTACACTGAACTAGGCTGTGATCTGTCGATAGACCTATTGTAATACATGTAGACTATATTGTGCTTTTATACTGCAAAGCGGGACCAACGCGTCTGAGAGACGCGGCCGGCGTGGCGCGTCCGTGAGACGCAGCCGACACGTCCGAGGGACACATGAGGCACGTCCGAGGGACGCATCCGGCACGCCGCAGCCACGTGCGCTCGGCGAGACTTAGCTA
Organism: Eugnorisma glareosa; assembly: GCA_947578425.1. NCBI lineage: Eukaryota > Metazoa > Arthropoda > Insecta > Lepidoptera > Noctuidae > Eugnorisma > Eugnorisma glareosa. Next base: position 20,421,316 of record OX387970.1, on the reverse strand, counting down.
GCATTTATCTTGGCTCACATTGTTGCAAATTGAGTGAATTTATGTCGTTTCTCACATAGTGCAAAAATAGTTTTCAGTGAGTCAAGAAAATAATTATATTGTACTACACAACTTGAATCTGAATTCTAAATACACTATTCTTGTTTCTTTGTAAATATTTCATCGCAAGTGTTCAAAACGATAACGTATAACCTACCATATCATCGAAATTACTTCCGATGTTGTTAGTTACCATAATTGTATGTAAAACATTATTATTTATGTAGTATTTATAGTACATAGTACTTACGCGCCGCATCTCGCGGTATTCTCATAGATCTGCCAACGATAGTGACGATACACTCGGTGCTGCTGACTAACTATCAAACCACAGATCCTTAAGAGCGTGCGGTCTACGTCCTACCCTGACCAGATAGCAAAGAACGATGACCCTTCGCCTAGAGGGATGAGTGAAATTAATACATTCTTAAAAGATATATATTATTATTTATTTTTTTTAGATAGGCACTTGATCATTATTTTATTATAGTTAAGCCTGTAATGCCCCGCTGCTGGACAAAACACACTTTGTTTAAATTAATTAATTTACCTTCAAAGCCGTGAAGAAAAACATCGTAAGGAATCTGTCTTAGAACCGGAAATTCAAAGACATGTGACATCTGCCACCCCGCACTGGGCCAGCGTGCTGGATTACAGCCCACTGTCTCCGACAGAGAGGAGTCCACAGACGCCACCGCCGGTGTGGCCCACAGTGGATAGCATGTGGTGTTAAAAGCTGATCGTGAATATATTTTTGTGGTTTATAGTCACTCAGCACCACCAGGTATTTCGTTTTTTAATTTAAATCAGTATTTTGCATGTCGATGTTTTTGACTATGGATTTAGAACCGAAAGACGCTATTGGTTCATCAATTACAGGTATATCCATACCATAAGCATTGAGGTAATTCCATATCGTATAAACTGCCTTAAACAAGTTCCAACGTATTTTAAATCTATGGAGAATAACATCGTGAAAAACATCATCAAACTATACTTGAATGTGAACCTATATCATGTCAGTGATTGCAATCTAAACCTTATGTCAATAGTCATGAGACGCGCGCTCGTGACTCATTACGACTATAACTGCTTCGTGTTACTGATAAGACAGCAATATGTTACGCTGCTTACCATTTTCAACAAAATGTGTTCAATCGGAATCTTGATATTTAACAAATTAAATGTTTGGATGTTGTATTCCGATTAAAATCTCGTGCGTGCTGGCATAACACTATTGTAAACACCAAGACACGTGGCAGTCGCGGTCATGAAACGTGCAAGAAGAAAGGTGAATATTTAGGACGGGGACAGTCTCATATCGTCTCTTTCCCACGATATGTGACCGCACCTATCACAAACATTGGCGTATAGTTAAGGGCGCTGTACAATAATATTAATTATAGATCGATATACGGTTTACTACGTCTAACTATGAAGATCCATTAGTGGAAGAGAGCGCACAATGTGCGCTGTCTCTGTTCCACATTTGCTCACATTTCGTGCAGCAAGGTTTTGACCAGAAGATAGTACAGCCGTCACCGATGTAATAAGGTTTTGCATCTGTATAAGTGGCCATCCAGAATTTGGTAAGGAAAAAATGACATTGACAATAATATCTCTAGTATCAGAACCGGGTAATTCCTTTTCTCAAATCGATTCTCAGCCCACTGTGAAAATTATTCTTACACACACAAATGCAAAACTTACGACTATTCGAATAACGCAGCAAGTATTTATTGTAGTTAAAACGTTGACTAACATAGGGGAAGTGTCAAGTGGCTCGCGATAAGTTCTTAGTCAATGTTGAACTGTACTAAACGCAAAGTTCATGTAAGTCGCGGTCATGAAACGTGAGAGTAGGCCAGCTCACTCAGCTGTCGCTTCGCTTCCTCTTTATGACCGCGACCTTGACGTTTAGTCAATAGACGTTATGGTTTGTATGTCTGTTTATTGTATACCTGGTATGTAGTACCGTGTTTTGTGGCAACGTACGACACGATTGTGATTGTTGATGAAATCTTGTATTTTAGTAGGTTACTAGTGTGTGATAACGGTTGACTTCCTTCTCAGAATATTTATATTTATTTATAGAGAAACGCTGCCTTGCCTGAGACTGCACCCGTTATTGGGGCAAACATATTAATCGTAGCGGGGAATACACACGGCGGAGTAGCGCGTTCACGTTCAATTGTCCGTTATGACATTGTGAATAGACCTAACATTGGCGAGAATGCCGGAGCTTACAGATAACAAAGAGTATCGATCCGCAAAATGGATCAAGAACTTCTCTGATTGCATCTTCGAGTCTTGGACTATCAGACATCATACATAAGGTCTGATTCGTCACCGGCGTCCTTATTTTACGTTTAAGCAAGCATTTAGACATATTTTAAAATGTATTCATATTCAATACTTTGAATTGAGGTATAAATGGTTAAAATGATATTTAATAAACCTACCTATTTCCCATTGACCCCGCGCAAATGTCAATTCAATTTAGTTAATACTACAAGTGCCTTGAGCGCTTTTGCCGAGTGCATTCCTCGCCATGAACCGACGTCGTGTAGATGATTCCTAAAGATTTAACTATTTTTACTATCGTTTCTAGTTTTGTACATAGAAACAAATATATTTCTATATGAATGAGATGATTGTTACGTGTACAGTAGGATATTTTTATATGAAACAAATCTTTGTGTAAATAACTTGTATGTTCTAAGACTGTTGTTTATTTTAAAGCTTTTAGTTTGTTCAGTTAAATTTAACTATGTAATAGGGTATTGTGATGAACACATGTATTTTCCAGTCATTTTGTTATCAAGCTGGCCAACTTTGAATAGTTCGTTTCTGATTTTCATTCTTGCCATGTTGTTTACATCTTTAGTACAATTTCTGTATGTCAGTACTTGAATGTTTCCTTAGTACTTTCTCGGTTCTAGAGTGAAGCTAATTTAAGCAGTGCGTTTATATTGCCAGTTTAAAAATTATCTGTACTTATTGTGTTGTTTATTGGAGATATTATTAATAAAGGGCTGTTTTACATTTTCCGGGTAGACACTACCTATATACGAAACTACCTATCAGATAACTAGAACTCGGAGGAGGTGAAACAGCGCCATTATAGTTTAAATTTTTACTAGTCTTATCAACGAAATATTTTGTTAGAAAATTTTTAGTATTATAAAATTAAATCTTCCATGAATGTACCTATTTAAAGGCATTTTATCAATGTACAGTACTACGAAACTAATTATGCACCTCGACAATGTTCCATTTTCCAAACTTCGAACAGCAAAATAATACAACCATCCTACATTCGAATATCAAAAGCAAATGAAAAATAGCGTTGATGTCTTAGTTACGTAGTACTATAAGCATTTAATATGTTGCTTATTCCATTATATTATAAATCATGTTGATTCTTACTTATATTGTGCATTTAGTTTTTGTGATATTATCAAAACAAAAATCTCTTTTATAGTCGCTATATCAAAATGTAAGCACGGCAATGACTAGAAAATACATCATATAGATGTGTTGTTTTATAATAATAACAAATTATTTAATTTCATTACAAATATTGTTTTATTTATTTCCTTGTCATACAATCATGTCTTTTGAATTTGTCACCATTTAACTATACTATTGGTTTGTGCAGTTAACATTGCTACAACAGTTTTATAAGCGAGTCTAGAAAACATTTAAAAACGTGTCAATTTAGTTCTACATATCTACAAGCGAATCAGGTATACTACTGTTAATGCCAACTGTCACATCCACTAAAAAGACGGAGTGACTGGAATATACAAAGTTCTGCCTTATACAAACATGTTGCAGGGTGCTTTCACCAAAGTTTGAAAATTATAGAAATTGCGCTTGCACATACAATTGTAAATGTTGTACTTTCAAACACAAAAATCTTACCCTTAGAAAACATTTGTAATAAAAATATAATTATTAATTTGTCATAGAGAACAGCATAACAAAATGAAAATAACACAACGATAAGCTTTAGGGAAATATAAAACAGATAATACATGTTGAGAGCAAAACGAAATGAAGTTATTTTAAAATCAACAATAACAAAACTTCAAAATTCAAGGAAACGGCAATTTTGTGTGAACAACAGAGATACGACATTGGTTCTCACCTATATTATTACTCAGTTTCCTTTCTTCAAGATACCTATGAAATACTTATAAATATACAATAAGTAAATCTACTAAGTAGAATAGAAAATGCGGAGAAAAGAGTTTGACTCGTCTAGCTTTGATTATTGAGTTGTTTAGCCCACTTGTAACTTGTTCGTGAATACAACTTTCTTTTGGCGCGTGGCCATAGTCGAAAAAAACGCCGCGATTTTGTTTTTCCAATACAATTTCACTGATGTTTAGTCGCTCATTTGCTTTCCAACCGAAAGGTTCTATAAATCTAACAAGAATCCTATGAAAACCACCTAAAGTGATAAGAACAGCATTTAAAACGAATAGGAATAACATCCCTCCTGACATTGACAAGCGCCAAAAGATTTTTGCCGCACTTAATTTGGCGGCTCGCTGAGAAATATGCTCCACATTATGCGTAACATTTTAGTCACTTTGTTGAGACAGTTGTTAGCGTGCTTTTATCAAATGGAGCAACTTTAAGCATACATGAATGTACAAAACAGGCCTATGACCTTTGATAAGATCCAAACAAGCCGCAATTCACGGTTCACAATGAAGCTGCTTAATTAAAAACTTCTCAGAGTAATTATCTAAAATATTTCAATAATTTGTCGCATTTTGGCCAGACCCCTAAGTTCGTTAGTCTGTCAGTCGTCAGCTTGCACTAAATTTTACTCACTGAATATATTTGTAAAAAGAAAAATGGCTCGAATAATCTACTAGTTATTAATATTATTTAGATCAAAAAATTAGTGCTCAAAAATGCTGCTTCACAAAACGAAGCACTTAATGCACACAGCACATAGTACAGTACATTTTGCCCATGTATTTACGTATGAAATATTTTAATCTCTAGGCAGGATGAGTCTGGCTGATCTACATAAGAAATAAATACTATTGCACAAACAATTTCCTAACAAAACTTGTCACTAACAATAAATTATTATTCACACCCAATTTCTGAATAATTAATCAACAAAATTAAGTAACTGACATTCAGTTCTTCCAGAAGCCGGGTGTGAGTTTTTTTAGCTACGATCACAATATAAAATCACAGTATAAATTGCAGTATGGCATTGACGACGTCGACCGAAGGTTCGTTCACGAGTACTATGTCGAATTTGTTGAGATAGTTTTTCAGGTTGCCTTCTGCGTTGTTTCCTAGGAAGCCAACTTTGACGACGACGTCGCAATGCTCCATGCCCTCGGCCATGCCCGCGTCGCCAATGTTGTCCCCCATCAGTATGACGTTGGAGCGCTGCTGCACCATGTCGTAGTACTCCGTGTGTTTGATCGCTGTCTCGTTCTTGTTGTAAGTGTGAATGACCTCGCCTTTGATGCCGACTATGAAGTCGTTTTCGTCCATGGCTAGGAAGTTTGATACCACCTAAAAGTTTAAATTGGGTGTGTTAACCTTTTGACCGCCATAGTCACATATACGTGACAATAAAGGGCGTGCATAAGTACACCTCTCTATGTATAATATTTACCTTGACATGAGGTAGCAAGAAGTTGGCCGCTTTCATAGCAGCCAGCACTGACTCCCCGAGCCCTGCTGAGAAAACCAGGATTGGCACCTGCTGAGTTTTGCTCCATTTTATCATGTCTTCCACACCCCTCCTGTAAAAATATTATACATAGTGTGTTCATATGATACAGCTGACTAAATGGTTTGATTATCTGATGCACCAAGTATAGCATAATATTTGTTCGTTATTTTTATTTGTGCACTAACTGTTGCCACAGACTTCATTTGCTTGGAAATGTTGATGTGTATGTGTAAGAAAAAAAGGAGCCTATGAGCAGATTCAGATTATAGTCTGCAATAAGACTGTAATCTATCTCTGTGCCTAATTTCATCCAGATCCGTTCAGCCGTTCTGACGTGATTGTGTAACAAATATCTATCCATCTACCAAAATTTCGCATTTATAATAGAACTAGCGACCCGCCCCGGCTTCGCACGGGTGCAAGACGGGCGTTCAGTCATCTGTCCCCTATGCCAACCCAATCAAGTACCCGATGTCGCACTGTAAGCCAGCCTCACGCCCCGAGCTGTAATGATGCAGCGGACGAGCTCGCTAGAAGGGGATCAAGCACGGCAGAAGTGGGACCCGAACCCATCGTGCCACTCCCTTTCGGCTACCTACGCACGCTAGTAAGGAAACGAGCTAGTGAACAACACCACAACCTGGACCATGGCGAGTGCAGGCAGGCCAAAGAAGCACTTCCTACTATCACGTCTGGTTCATCAAACGGGCGCTTCCGCTGACCAAACTACAGCTGCTGCGCACAGTTACAGCCACCATCACTGGACACGGATTTTTAGGGTTCCGTAGCCGACTGGCAAAAAACGGAACCCTTATGATTCGCCATGTCTGTCTGTCTGTCCATGTATGTCATAGCCACTTTATTCCGAAACTATTAGGACTACACAGTTGAAACTTAGTAGGTAGATGTATTCTGTGTGCCGCTTTACGATTTTTATACAAAAATGAAAAAAAAAAAAGATTTAAAAGTATTTTTTATTTTTTTTCATCAAACCTATACGCGCGGGTGCGTGTCTATAGATAGGTCTTTAAAAATGACATTGAGGTTGCTAAAACCAGTTTTTGTCAAAGTCAATCATTTGAAAGATAGACACTTCCAAAGTGGTATAATGTGTGTGTGTGTGTGTGTGTGTGTGTGTGTGTGTCCCCTCTAATTTCTAAAGTACGAGTACTTAAGATTCTGAAAAAAATGTAGGATTGTAGAACGTAAAAAAAACTTTCAACCAAAAAATGGTTTAAATAAAATTTGAGGATTAGTTTTCGAGATAAGCGAGTTTTTCACACCACCCTGTGGTTGCAACATACAGGGCAAAGTACTTCGGTTTCTTAGCAGGATATCCTTCTAAGGTCTATTTGAATGTTACACTTGTTCAGTTGGTGTTATGAATATGCACACTAACATTATGAAAATAAAGTTAATTTTCAGATGAAGTGTGAATGAGCTAAGCTTGTCTTAAGACTAAGTTCATTCTACAATCTAATATTTAAACAGAAAACAATGTGTTTGTACTTGATACATAGTTTCAACTCTGCATATTGTCGGGACTAAATTCAATAATGGTGACATTTGCTGAGCTCAAAACACCGTCCTAATGTTAATTCAAATATTTAATTTACCTGAAACACTCCACCATCCTATGAGCTCTATCCATTAACTCATTTCTTGGGAACTTCACACCTCTGAAAAAACACAAGAAAATAAAAGACTTGAATAAAAGATAAATAGCATGTCAATCAGGTAAGTAGCTAGTTCTTGAGTATTCCTTTTTTCCAAATTCGACTAAATTTGGCTAGATTGTGACGATGCATGGACTATGTGAAGGATGATATGGCTAGAGAGGATTTCTGTGATGACGAATAATAGAGAATTATGGAAGAAGACATGCTGCGTCAACCCCAAATGAAGTGGGATAAGGGCAGGAGAATGAGACTAGATTTGGCTAGTTTTAAGTAACTGTTAGACACAGTTATTGTCACTATAGTAACCAAATATTGATAAAACATTTTTTTTTTAAATCCCCAAAATGCTTTATCAACTAATATCACACATTATCAGATTATTTAAATACAGTATTTAACATTGTAGTCATTTGTTATCTTCACCCTTGTTGCCCTGAGCAACTATGTTGCTTTATCACAACCCACAATGCCAACAGACATATCAAGCCTTCTTGTCTTACCAAAGGATATTATATTGTACAGAAACTGGGTTGTGGAGGTCAGGTAGGTAGTCCTTCTAATAAATAAATGATAAGACTAGAAATGAGACTAGACCTAGGCAGTTACACTAGAAACTGGCCCTAACACTGTCAATATAGTTAAAAAAGCCTAGGTTTATAATATAAAAGAAATTCTAGGGGTACTAACTTGAGCAACGCATGTGCAGCCACGTACCAATCAATCATATGTTTGGTTTTCTCTTCTATGCTCATGACGGGGTCACACTCGATAGGCTTGTAGATGCCCGAGAGCCGGTTGTCTTCATCTTTGTAGTGCTGCGGTATTGAGGGACACTCACGAAACATACCTACAATAGTACACATTGAATATGTAAACAACATCCCAAACCAAATCACCTTGTGCTTATATCTATTCATCAACAGATGTATCAGTTACAATTGATATGAAATGATAAAAATCAAGTTTCTTGAATAGCCTCTAAACTAGTCGTAAAAATCTCATTCAGATTCTAATAGCAAGTTGAGATAAAAATGAACTTACCAAAACTTGTGAGAACAGTGTTTCCATTGTCGAGAGTGTGCCTTGTCAGAGTGTGATCGAAATCTGTCACGATCTGTAGCTTAGCATGTCCATCCTTTATCATCTTATTTAATTTTTTTAACAATTCGGTCTCGTCTCTGATGTGGACGTTCTCCTTCTTGAGTTCGGGAACATCGCCCAAACTTGTCAGAAGCTTCATAGCTACAACAAAGAATTAATCAGTAAGCGATAGCAGCTGTTACGTTAATATTTTGTAAACTACTTCTATCAACAAATTCATGTTCAATCTACGATACACAAAATTCAAGTTGCCAAAGCAAACCATTTTTAAATGCTTACCTGCTACCAGATAGGTTAATGGAATCTATCACAATAATGATAATTTCGAGTGATCAATTATTTATTTAATGCTCACGATAAATAATAATTAGCGTTATTATTAGAATAATAATAGGAGAACGAGACGAACAGCCTACGTACGACCTTGACGACGTAAAGAGAAAACTCCAAAACTGTAGTTGACACTGTCTGGTGTCTATTGACATCTGACTGACTTGAGAAGTCACATTGTGACTTCTGTCAAAGACCGTCAAACCATAGAATATAACTCTACCGAGCGTCAAACAGGCGAAGTCTCTCCAGTCAGCTAGCTGTCAGCGTCATTTCATTGTAGTCTAAGGTCAAGTCAGTGACGGCAAGAGTGACGGGAATTTCAGATTTGTAGGGCATCCCTAAGCAGTGCGGCACGGGTCACTGTATTTCTTGCCTAAGGTATATGCAAGAAATACAGAACATTTTTTATTAAATGGCCTTGTATTGGCCCTTAAAAACATGTGGTGTATTTGTTCTCTAATACAACACTTATTTTACAATTTAATATTTTATGTAGTGTGTTTTTGGTGAAACAGAACGCAAACCCAAAACGCATCGATTCCGGCAGTGACGTCAATTGTGTCGCTTAACTTCAAACTCGGATAAACCCACTCTATACCTTCATGGATGCTGATTGGCTCTCATGGACTTAACTACGTTTGAAAAAAACTGTCTCATAGATCTATCTGACTTAGATAAAATTTTCTGATTTTGGCGGTTTATTTCTCAAGAACCATGCGGATTTATACACAACTGATACAATTGTTTAAAAGCTTTCTTTTTTCCTTTTCTTTTGATAACAAAATCTTAAAAAATCTCAGAATTGGATTTATCCAAAATTATGTGTCAAAGAAACACTTTTAATTAAAACGTACTTAGTTTCACTAAGATTTTGCTTTAATATTGTTATTGCAATTTTTGCTTGAATAAACAATTAGTAAAACTATTCTATTAGGGATAAACTATTTGACGTAAACAAGGCAGATAGAGTTAAGTGACGCCACATACTATGACATGAATGGCCGCGACAGGCTGACCTTTGAACTGTCGTAGAAAACAATCAAATAAATATGTTAGGTTGGTATGTACGTACAGTAAAAAAACTTTTTTGCAAAAAATAAAACCGACTTAAAAAAAAAACAAAAATAACAAACCAAAACACAAAAAAGTGAAAAATAACTTTAGCTTCAGAAGCCGGTGACAAAAACACCAAATCAATCAATAGTAGATTGTATGACAAGGGAGCAAAATAATATTTTTACGGCGAGGGCGCTATTTTGAATCCCTCACTACACTCAGGATTCAAGGCACATCGCCTGAGGGAAAAATATTTTTGCTCTCGAGTCATATACTCTACTTTTCATCTCCTTCTATGAGAAAATAAATAAGAGACACTTTTAAAATAAAAAATTAAAAGAAAGGGAATCAGACGACTAAGTACAGTACGTATACGTACACGTTATAAAACACTGTTTTTAATGGAATAACTAAAAGATACTCGTTTTTATGGCGAGAAACTGCGTAACAGGTACGTCATTCAAGAAAGTTTCAACATTTTTGTCCGGAAAATACGTTCGATTTCTTTGGTGTGTGTCCTTCAGACAGTCTCTTCAGACAAGCTACTAATTTTGAGTAGCTGTCAATTTTAATATGTTTATTGATATTAACAGTAGATTTAAGTATTGAGTATATACTCCAAAGAGTAGATGTTTGTTTAGTTTTGGCTAATTCTTGAAAATAGGTCAAAAATATCCTTATTTCTCTATTTTGCCATAGTATGAAATTGTCTAGGCCTTTAAATATTTTTTCCGACATTTCGTAGGCATTAAGTTTTGAATGACGTTATTCTTCTATTTTTATTGTTTCAGGAGTTAATGCACTTTCAGAAATCGACGTAGAACTATTTTTTTTTGCTAAATATATTAAATTCGTACCAATTACAAGAATAAGGAAGTAAATCGCGCACTTCTGTTTTTTTTAGTTAATGTACCTGCCCCCACCATACAGTCAACACAGCCAGTCATTTATACAATTTGCGTTCGATTTCATTGAACGATTCATGTTTCAAATTCAAATCTCATTACTGCCCGCTAAAAAGTCTAATGGAGAAAAGAGCTACTTTGCTCCCGCTTAAACAGGAACAAAACGACACTTTTCGAATAGGAGGGCATGAAAACAAAAGTGAAGCTTCGAAGTGACCTTTGTTTGATTGATTTTGTGTTTTTGTCACCGACTTCGAAGCTTGACTTTTGTTTGATTGATTTGGTGTTTTTGTCACCGGCTTCTGAAGCTAATAGTAGATTATGCACCGAGGGGCTAAAGTTGTGTCTTATGTCACGGGCGTCATATTAAATCTCGAGCGCAATGAAGGATTCGGGATTTAATTCCCGAGCGCAGCGAGGGAGTTAAAAGTTTAACTCACGAGCGAAGCGAGGGAGTTAATACAAGAATCCTGAATGCAGCGAGGGATTCAAGCTAGCCCAAGGCAAAGACACCTTTAGCCCGGAGGAGGATACTCTACTTTTTACACCTACTGTGAGAAAATAATAGCCATAGTACGAAAAACAAAGTATTTATTAAAAAAAAGTCTCTTCTACGGTTTTGTCGTGTGTGTCTATTGATATCACTCTCATGGAAGTGGCGTTTGTGTAAACTAAGCTTTATCCAGGGCTGGTAGAACGGTTTTGGATGATTGGCTGTATGCATTTTGAATTTAGAACGTCATTGGAGACGCTCGTGAAAATAGATTTTTGATAAAATGTGATAAATCGACTGTAGTATAGATAGGTTTTATTATTTATTTATTTATTCACAAAATCCACAGCAATTTTAGCGCAGTTTACTTAAAATAAATTAACTAATGTTACAGCCAATTACTATTACGGTATTACGGCGCGGTACGGTATTTGTTATTATTAATGCCAGTTTTAATGTTATTCCATTCCTTTTAAAAAATTGTTCGTAGTTATCTAATTATTCTTACAATATTAGGTCTTCGAAAACATGGCAACGATATGAAGAAGCAGTCGTTATGATTTTGTAGGAAATCGAGAATATCATCCACGCGTAGTAAGGGTATCGAGAATAGCTTTCCTCTTTCTGGTACCAAAGGGTGTTTGTTAGTACGTATACGTACTGCCAATTTAGCTGAGCATGTGAGATTCCAAATTCAAATCACATTATTGACCAGCGGGTCATAATGAAATCCAGTACAACATTATTGACCGGCTGTGCCTCCGGCCACTAATGACTCACTTTAGGTTAAGGTTGCTTGACATTTATAATATGACATTTTCGAGCAGGTGGTGTGAAAAGTTATTTTTCACTTTTTTGTGTTTTGGTTTTTTAGTCGATTTTATTTTTTGCAAAAAAGTTTTTATTTTTCCATTTTTAGTTGTTCCCATGTCGCCATGAATTTATTTTACATTATTAAATACGCGTCTAAATGACAACAACAGTTTTTTTCGTCGGTTAAAATGATTAATACTTCTAGTTTCTAGCACTCACTCTGTTGTCTCTAGAGAAATCAACTATCGATATCGACAAGTCGCATTATCTATACATTATTGTAGACCAAGAAATCACCTAAGTCCTAACCGTTAAAGAGTTGTACCTTCCTTCATCAGCTTAGCGTCATGAGATAATGATGACCATACGCGAATGTCTCAATAGCTTTAGAAATTATTTTTTACTAACATTTATGTCGTGGCTATTGTGTGTATAAAATACTGGTATTCAGCTGCATCCGGTAAGACTGGAAGCCGACCACAAAATAGTTGGGAAAATGATGCAGATGATGAACAATACATGTCATGGTAATGGGCTTATCCCCAATAAATGGAAACCTGGGTGTATTGTACACATCTGCGTACCCCCTGAGAGCATACAGGCGTGATGTTACGTCATGATGTTGTATAAACAATAAACATCCAAGCGATTACAGAAATCACGACAGATTTGCCGTCTATTTGAAGATTTCCATAGTATATCTCCGAAGATCAGCATCAGATCTTCGGAGATAGATCCTCAGAAGTATAATCTTTCAAATAAAAAAAGAATTTTGAGAATCGGTCCTCAAATGGGGGAGAAATCAGATAACATACATACAAAAAAAAAATACATACACACGAACATAATAAATTATAACCTCCTCCTTTTTTGAAGTCGGTTAAAAAGGAGGCTCACCTGCGAGCTGCGACACGGTATGACTGTGTCTTTTGTATCGTTCAGCATGGCAAACACTGCCGCAGAATCGTAGTGCAACGTTATTTGCAAGCTGCGTTAATGATATTAGAATTGTGCAGATTAAGCAGACTTTCTTTGTATTTCCGCCAACAAAAATCCTATAACTGTAACTGCAGCTGCGCTTTTGTCAAACTAAGTAACTTTACGCAAAAATTATTGCTGGAAAAGGACTTTTTTTTTTGGGATGATAAATTACATTTTACAGTAGGACGTAATCTAACGCACTTAAAATATTGCGCTGATGGATGGATTGAAAAAGTCTTACATTAAAAACATGTATTTAAAAAAAAACCATGTGAAAACTGAAGGTTGGAACTTTGACACCAATATCTCCTTAGGGTATAGAACGAAAATATGATCTCAATCGAGCAGAACAGTGCCTTTCGGATTCGGTAAGGGTCTTCTTATAATAATAGGAATTCTGGGGGGACGGCGCGAACGCAGTCCCCACTACCAAAAATTACGCATCCGAGTTATCCACATTAGGGATAATCGCAGGGGTCAACCTAACCGCAGTGCAATGGAAAGGCCTCGCCCTGGGGGAACCGCCTATTTGATCACGGTTTCCCCTATGCCAGGTAAGTATGATTTCATCACAGTACCGCGCGAGGGTCGTTCGACGGCGGAGAATCTTAACACCGCGATTCAGAATCGTGACGTAATTGTACAGCGCCATCTAGTTTGGTTTTCGGAACTAAAACGTTCGTTGTTACAAAATCGTCAACAGACCTTGAATATAGCTAATATTGTCAACAATTTTATTTTAACAACAAAAAAATATACAAATATATTTTCTTGTGCAGAACCCTTTGCGCGCGAGTCCGTTCTAAAAACAATTTAATTTTGTAATCGTTGTTATGTACTGGATTTTCTACACAAGACTTTGATTTCAAGTTATTAGGATAATACCTTTGTGATGTCAGATGTAGGTAGGCATTGTAGAGAAATTTCCAAAAGACTTATTACTAGTCCGTACATTCAATAACGATTCCCCGAAGTAGTTAACAATTATAGCAATTAATGAACATAATTAGAAAAAATAGAAATACACACTACGAGGCGTTAGTAATGAACCATAGAGTTGTAATTTATTATTTATGACCCGGATATAAATATAGTAAAAAATACATAATATGTATCAAATATTGCATGTCGCTCTCGCTCATAAAGAAATTGAATTTAGCACCTGCCTACTCCACTCATTTCAATGGAGTTGCTGATAGATAGACTGCTTTTGAACTAAGGCACTTCACGTACGAAGAGGTGGCTACGTGCCTAACTCAAATAGAATCTATTCTCAATTCCCGGCCTCTTACTCCTTACTCTCCTGATCCACTTGATTTATGTGCCCTAACTCCTTCTCACTTTTTAATTGGAAGATCACTCACGTCCGTTCCGCATCCACAGATGACCGACAGCGGAAACATTAGTCGACTCGAGCTATTCCAAAGGGTGGAATACCTACATCAAGCAGCATTTTTGGAGAAGATTTAATACCAATACATATCTCTGTTGCAGCAAAAAACCAGGTGGCCTACAACATCGGGCGACATCAAGGTAGGGAGCCTCGTCCTGGTCAAGGATAAGGCGCTACCACCTCTCTGCTGGCCACTGGGTCGCGTCGTGCAGTCGGTGTAGTTGTACCCGGGCTCCGATAGCGTCGTGAGGGTCGCCAAGCTGAAGACGAAGAAGGGGACAATTCGGCGGGCCTTCAACAACATCTGCCCGCAACCACTTTTTTGAAGAATCCCGGGGAGCATGTTCACCCGCCAGTGTCCGTTACAAACAGTTTAATAATAATAAGTGAGCGTTAGATCTCGCAAGCGAGCACCCATAATATTATTCTGTGCTCCCAACCGATGCAGTACCTAATATAACATCGTTTATTTATACAGTCCACTTAGTTTGATTGAAGAGCCAAACACACACTATCCCTAAACACCTAACTACTTCGCGCAGGCAGACCGACATATTTGGCATCACAGAGTTGATCTTTATCATATCAACCCTTAGGCCATTTAGGATATTGTTACCAAAAATGTCGTGATCTCCTGTAATATTTTAGATAGTCAATAAATCCGATCTTTTAGATTCCCGGTATTTCTCAATTAACAACTCTATTGTATGTACAGTTGTGAGAACTGATCTTTTCTAAAACGAACTTGTTCGGTGGCTTGTCTTTTGTCCAGTGTTGTGCTTTTTCTCAGATTTTTGTGTAGCAGAGTTTATTTATACTGTTGACACTAGGCTTATGGGCATGGGAATGTAGTTCTTTTTAGCTCCTTAAAATCTCATTTGTGGATCAAAGCAGAATTCTACTCTTCGGCTCAAAGTAATGTGGGATTCAGACTACTGAGAAGGTACGTGTTTCAAATGTATCTATCATTTTTAATGTTGTGTCGCACTGCAGGGCAACGGCCTCCATTCCTTTTTTCATTCTTCTCTCTCTAGAGCTATTTCAGCCCAATCCTCCAGCGCGCCATGTCCTGGGCCTGCCGCGTCACCGTTTCCTGTTGTTCGGAATTTTCGCCCAGTTGCTATTATTGGAGGAAAAAAACTAAACAAAGTGTAAACTAATTCATTAAACACAAATGAGCAACATTGTGCATTAGTTATATTTCTATTTCTTTAATTTTATCCTCTCCTCATGACTAAACCATCTAAGCATACTCCTTTTAGTTCGAAGTCTAATGTCGTGTAATATAATTTTTGCTGCTCAGATTTTTTTAATCTGGATGATTCTAGGTGAGAGTTCGTTAGTGGGATTGCAAAAGTTACTGAACTTTTCGCATCATCCGCTGCAATAAACGGACCCACTATGCTATAAATTAAACGGACGTCTTTGAGCAAGATAATTGCTAAAGGATTGCCAAATAAAAAACATTATTTTCAAAATATTCATATATGTATTTATATTTTTGTTATTTTTTTTCATCTTCAGTATCACAAATGTATACAAGATTTACATGCCATTAGGTTACAATAATTATGCCTTCATAATGTTGTATATTATGGTTCATACACGAGAAGAATAATCAACCCTCGAACGGCGGCTATCGTACTGTCGACCTCGTAATTGGTTCACCATCTAAAGAGTTTTTTCCCTTCCCTGCACATCATAAAATGGCATGGTTAATTTGTCTATGTTACTTTTATAAAGTTTCAACCTTAGTCAACTTTCAATTGACTCAGAGTTGTTGTGAAACAAGTCAAGGTCGACTATACCTACGCATTGTTCACTCGAGTTCATTTTTCATCTCCTATAAAAAATATCGATTACATATAATAAAATACATATTTACCAACATTCACAAGCACAGCCACACAGGTCAGGCGACTGTGGGAATGTCTAAATTAAAAGATGTAAAATCCACCACTGTCGACATAGTCATTTTACCTCTGACAGCAGCAACCTTATTGTGAAAGAATAAAGACCACTTTGGTTTGGAAAGTGATGCCAAATCAGGTAACTTTGTGAAAAGATTAATGCGCTGCAAGGTTCTTTTGGCACTTGAATGACACTGACAGGAGAGTGCTTTAGGAAAACATTGTGAAATTGTCTGTGGAAAATTTATCCATTACTATGAAGTCCTTAACAGGGTGAAAAACCAAATACTACTAAGCACAAACGATTTTTTTTTTAACTTTGCCCCACACTAGGAATTTCTCATACATTTAAGCCCACATACACAAACAGCCAGGTCCGGAACAACTACCTGTAGGCCATACAAATATACTTGTTCCCCGCGACACGCAGCGCAGCAATTAATCGCTCAATCATTCCTAAGTGGTGTTTGTTTTTTATTTGACACTGCATGTAAAAAAGAATAAACTATGATTGTCTCCCTCGATCACAACATAGTGCTACAGTAAAGTCGTATTATTTTGGGGCAAGATCGGTTTATGGTTTTAGTGTGCCTTTTCTAATTATTTTTATACTGGAAATATATTTTTCTACTATTCATCTAAGGCTTGAGTTTTCTATTTCTGAATGGTTTAAACACTATACATATAATTAATATTAGGAAAATATAATTTTAACTAACTACTCATGACCACAACTAGTGGTGAGGCTGTCAATGTGTGGTTGTGAATGGTCTGTGTGCGGTTACACTATGGTGTTGTGATGTGGCGTTCATTACAAAAACGCAGTATATTGCAATATTTTGAGAACTTATTAAAATACTATAAAGTGCAAAGAAACAAGGACTTACAACAGTATGAAACAACAGACTTCAAACATGAAACACAATCATATGCAAAAGAATTAACACTGCAACCGTCACTAGAAATATCATAATAACTCAATGTTACTAAACTAATAAAATATAAATTAATCAATTCATTATTTAACAACCTTATATTTAAATAAACGTTATTAAGACAACCCCAGTTGATTCATTTGTGGTAATTTTACATTATTTTCACTTTAAAACTAGACAGAAAAACACATTTTTAAGTTTGCAAGATGTAAAAAAACACTACCCAATTAAAGTAACTCCTTGACAAATGTTATTAACTAGTTAGAACAACCCCAACTTGGTACTGGAGCTACAACTAATACAATTAGGAACAAAAATGAACCTTATATCAGCTGTAAACATAAATAAAAATGTAAGTATTGTTGTAAAGTTGTCTAATTTTATTTATTTGGCTCACCAACAATTGAATACAATGCTTCAAAGATAGGTATTACACAATCAATATGTAGGTAGAATAGATCTGTTACACATTTAAAATTATGTATACAGCGTGTAACAGAAAGGGTATAATCATATGGAATACTGTGGTACGGACCATCAAACTGAACAACTTTCTCTATGGGACCACCATCGAAATCGTAAAAAAATAATCAGCTGTCCTATACAAAATTTCAATACCTTTTCAACCCAAATGTATGGGACAGCTGATTATTTTTTTACGATTTCAATGGTGGTCCCATAGAGAAAGTTGTTCAGTTTGATGGTCCGGACCACAGTATTCCTTATGATTATACCCTTTCTGTTACACGTTGTATATATTGATATTTTAGTATAAGCTTGAATTTTACAATATGGGAGATGGGCTGACTACCTAGGGTATGGGTATATGTAGATAAATATTAGAATGTGTTGTAAATCCGAACAAATACTCTATTGTGAAAGTTAAACATCAGTGCTTATTACAGTAAAAAAGCATACAAAATGTACATACATTAACATGAGCGAAAAGTGCTATTCATTAACTCAACAAAACTAATTCACTTTATACAAATTATTATAATGTACAGGTAACTATTTGAAATAAGACTTATATTTTGTTATTGGGAGACAATCAGTTGCAAATATAATTGTTTCAACAATTAATTGAGTTTAATTGATCCCTAGTAAAACATGACTACAGTTAAAATACCTTGTAGTGTAATTAATCAATCGCAAATGATTGTCTTCTAATTGTTAGTGATCGCAAGCCGGTTATCAGTTCATCGTCGGTCAATCATCGCTGATACGTCGCCCTTTTTTAATAGGTTTTTTCTTCTGCATAGCCTCCATTCGCATGTCTTCTAAGTCTTCCATAATACCTGGACGAAAGACAATCATACATTTAGAAGGTTGACATAACATACCTTCAGGCCTATTAGTCCTTGAAGGGTTAGATAGAAGAGAACCTAAAATAAAATAACTTCACGCCTGTAATCCCAGTACGGTTAAGCAGAAGGGTAGCTAATAGTAAATCCAGTTTTCGCCAATTATTTTTCAGTCCCATGTAATAGGGGGCAAGCCTCTTGCCATGAACCAGGCACAAATCTAGACTACGTGGCTGAGAAATTCCTGATGGAGAAACCCAATATCACCTTGGCTGACCCGGGAATCGAACCCAGGACTTCATGCTCAGCAGTCGCGCTTTGGACCACTAGAACAACTAGACAGTCATGAACCTATAATATACCCACATGGCGCCAGTTAACTTGAAGTCCTATGTAATAGGGGATGTGCCTATTGCCACCAACTGGACAAATTTAGCCTCCAGCTACTGACAAATTCCTTATGGAAATACCCAATAACATTTTGGCCTTCCTGGGAATCAAACCCTCAGAAGTGGCGCTTGCAAACAGTAGGCCAACGAAGTTTTGAAGATTTATATGCTTCCTAGTTGTACAGTACTATGTTCCTACCGTCAGATGATGATGTTTTTTTAACAATTGCTAATTGATATTTCTATAATAATTTTTAATGAATATGATGTAATTATTTATTGCTTATCTAGTGGCACTCATTATCATATTTTCTTTTGTTAATATGCGGATAATGTAGTGGGCTGCAATATTGTTAATGATTTGTATTATCATTCCACTGTTCCAACATATATTGTAGCAGTTTATTGTCCCTGAATAAATAAAATAAAATAAGATAGTGAAGACTTACCAATCTTTTTGCTGATGTACTCCTCCCGCTGTTGCCGCGCGAAGCTCGACTCCATCATCGGATCATCATCGTCGTCCATGTCCCGATATCTGAAATGTTTATTCAAGCGTATCGTACACGAGACAAAAAAAAAAGAAAAAATTATTTATTGTTTTTGCCAAGTTTTTATTACAAACTAGTGTTTGGAGTTCCTTTTAGGCGTCTAAAGCCTGTGTTAGGAGGCTCCACTATTCCATAACTTACTAACAAACTTGTTTTTTTTTTACAATTATTAAGTACAGAAAAAAGAAAAAAAATACAAAATTAAGAAATAAAAAGTCGGCCTCGGTAGCGCAGTGGGCAGCGCGTAAGTCTCAAAAACAAAAAAGTGAATATGCTTGTAACTAGACGGTGTGTGGGGAATGGTTAAGTGTGATTCGAGATCGCATTGCTACGGCGTTAAGTTGTTCGTGGTAGCTTGCATTCGTTGTTAAGTGTTTCGTATTCGTAAACTTACGGGGACGTGTTATTCGGTTCACTTTTCTAAGTCACGTATCACACTCATTCCAAAACTTGGACAATTAAAACCCAATAACACTGTGCCCGAATCTGGAACCTTATTTTGAGTAGTCGTGCTCAATCGATGAAATTAAATACAAAACGTGCTTGCTAATTTTACCATCAACGGCCCATGGTTTAATCTTAATCTCTAGTTAAATAATACGGAAACATAGAAAGCAGACAGTATGATTTATAATCATAGTATGATTAATACTCGTTTTTGAAAAGTGAAATCTGCGTATGAAGTGATTAATGCGAAAACTTAGACAACTAAAGAGCAAAAAATCGGTACTAACTTGGACTTGTCGTAGCCGAAGATCTCCTTGATGTGTTTGGAGTAGTCCATTTCATCATCACCATCATCAATGAAGTCATCGAGCTCAGAGTCGTACTCAGAATCTGAAGCTAGGGCTCGACCTGTGCAACGAACGTCATTATAACCAAGAACCAACATTACCACACACGAATAATAATGTTGCGCCTACAGAGAATATTGTTATATCGGTATCTTCTATTTAATTAAAACCTTAAATTCATTCATTCCACTAAGTGTACTAGCTTAAAATTTTACACAAGTTATCGTTATTTCTTGCCCATTCTTCTCCATAGAGATGTACGCTTTGGAATGGGCAACTATAGTACTTTCACAAGTTATTATGCCTTGTGTCTGTGACTGTAGCTTCGCCTTTGTTTTTCTGACATTCAAAAGTGCCTGCTAAGGTCTAATTGAAATAAATGCTTTGAATTTGAGTTTGAGTTACACAGGTGTGACAAAATAAGCGCAATACAACTGAGGGTGGGGTTCAGATTAAAAAAAAAAATCGACCTTTATTCCGGAAAGTAATCAAGGTAGATTTGTCCAAGAGGTATTGCGATTATTCTGTTACACCCTTTAAAGGTAACGGAAAAAATAGAGGAGAGTTTGTATGGTAGTTCGTAATTTTTGCCGACGGGTAATCTGATTACTAATAAGTTAGCGATTCTTCACTACTACACATAAAACGTGTTACTACTGAGAATGTCGTTTTAGACAAAGTTAAGTAAGTATAGAACTCTCCTCTAAAATCTCTCTTGAAGGTATGTAACCATCTGTAGTCAAACTCTAGGGAGTTCGATCCGAAGAGGCTTTATCCCATCGCTTCGTAAAATAAGGACTAAGAATATTTGTTGAAGACAACTAATCAAATATTTACAACTAATACAAATTAAAATACATTTTTTAACAATGTGCCAAGTTTAACTACCAATGTATGACTTCTTTACGGAATGGTACTTAATAATGTATGACATTACATGAGAGACAGATATCAAGGTTACCTTGGGGAATTTAACTACATTTTCGTTCAGCCACACCATCATCAGTCAGTTCATCGTATTATAATGCTCTTTCTATAATCGATTAAATAACACTTACGTTTCTTATTCTTCTGATCCGGCTGTCCTTTTCTCTTCACGTCGCCGGGCGGGAACTGCCGCGACCCGTCTGGCTTTCTCGCGCCATTCTTGCCCAAACAATTAATGTGTTTATCAAAATCAAACGTATTCGTTACCTTCGACTTACTTGGCCCTGCTTTGTCACCAGATGCACCCACTTTTCTATCATCTGGTCTTTTAGAAGGCACTCCTTTACTTTCAGGCATTCTTTTACCGTTTTGTTTCTGAGATCCATCGGCAGATGCCCTCTGTTTCGCTAGTAATGCTCTATCCTTCAAATCGCTCTGTTGTGGTTGCTCTCTCTGCTTTGGCACCGGTTTACCGTGGCCGCTGTGGCCATTCAAGTGTCTACTATCAGACTGCTTACTCGCTAGAGATAATTTCCTTTCATTAGAATTCTTATCTATCCTGTATGTGTTTTGGCTCTTTAAATCTATGTTTTTATTAACATCTTGCTTTAAGCTCTCTTTAGAATTTAGTTTTGATCTATCTACAGACTTGTCAACACTTTTGTTTAGCTTGTCAGAAGGTCTACTGCTACTTTCTAATTTAGATTTTGCCTTCTCTAATTTTTCTCTGTCCCTGTTAAGCCTGTCTATATCTCTTTCAATGCGTTCTCTCTCTGCTTTCAACTTGTCAAGTCTCTCTCTGTCTGTTCTTTCCCTTTCCCGTTCAGCCTTATCTTTGTCTAGTCTTAATCTATCTCTTTCTTTCTGTAGTTTTTCTATTTTCTCTCTCTCGATTCTCTCTCTGTCAGCAAGCCTGTCGGAAGGTCTTTCTGGTCTTTCAGAAGGTCTGTCTGTCCTGTCAGATGGTCTGTCCGGTCTGGAAGGGCTGTCGTTTCTAGAGTAAGAGTTGTTCAATTTGTCGGAGACTTTCGGGATGCGGCCGAAACCAGTACTTGGTTCAGGCCTTCTCTCTCGTTCTACGTCTCGATGTCTATCATCTTTTGGAACTGAAATACACAATCGAAAAATTTTGAATTTTGAGGTTATCTCCAGAGAATAGTTTTATCAAAGTAAAATAATGCACTTCTAATAGACGCTTCTTAACGCGATGAGGATCGAGGCACACGTTCGCACTACCTAGATTCTTTGGTAAACATCTCCAAAGGGGTCGCTTCTCTAATTTGATAATTCTTACGTACCTTTCTTACCCCCTCCTTTCTCGGCATCCAGTCTCTCTTGTCGCCGTTGTCGTCTGGCCATTTCCTCTTCATAGTCCTTCTTCTGTTTCTTAGTCATCGGTCTCTCAGCTCCTGGTTCCATCTCAGATACAACATCCTTCTTTTTACCAATTTCTATCGGCTCACTTTTTTTTTGTTCAGCCAGTTTCAACAGTTGGTTAAAGTCCATGGGTGGCGGGAGTGGTTTCCGGAATTTTGGCTTTTCGGGTTTAGTGTCTTTTTTCTCAGGCTCATATTTTGTTGGGGGGCTGGACTCTCGTTCTTGAAACAAAAAACCAGAGCTTTAACGCTTTTGATAAGATAGGTT
This sequence comes from Eugnorisma glareosa, assembly GCA_947578425.1. NCBI lineage: Eukaryota > Metazoa > Arthropoda > Insecta > Lepidoptera > Noctuidae > Eugnorisma > Eugnorisma glareosa. The sequence goes on along the minus strand of OX387970.1, from coordinate 20,398,350 downwards.
ATGGAATCAAGCGTACTTTGCGGAATACCATAATATAATGTTACTAGCGACCCGCCCCGGCTTTGCAGGGCTGCAAATTATACATATAAACCTTCCTCATGACTCACTCTATCAATAAAAACAAAACGCTTCAAAATCTGTTGCGTAGTATTAAAGACCTAAGCATACATAGGGACAGACAGCGCGATGCGACTTTGTTTTATACTATGTAGTGATGTAAGAATATTTCGTTTTATTTCCGCTGATAGATCCAGGCTTGGATGCAAAAATAAGCACCTGATGAAAGTGAGATAATAAGCATGCAACCAAAACGTATGTCTATACTCGACACGTGTTTCGTCCTTCTAAGGAAGGTGTCCTTAAGAGATGTTGGCCACTCGGGCGACCGAACTTATCATTTATCACTTATCATATATCATTCGGTAGTTTCATTTTTCAGTGTTTTTCATTCTAAAACTTGATGTAATACTCGAAAAATTTAACATAACATTATAACTTCATTACTGCCAGTTTACAATACAACCAGTGTTTTGGTGAGTGAGGACTGAATTGTAGATAAATTGGTTAAGTAGTGTTTATTGTGAAGTTTTATAAACCACAAACCATTTTTATTTCATACAAATATTTGCCTTTGCCTGTGGCTTCGCTCGCATCGAGCATCTGTATTTATAAATGATTTTCTTTACCTGCATTTTCACCTTTCCGCCTTCTCTTATGGGGCACCGGATCATCCTCATGTCTCAGGGCGTGTTTCACTCTCTCTCTGGTGCCATTGAGGTCTTTTTTCACAGCATTGTCTAGAAAAATAAAATATTAATGTATTTAATCATGCAATAAAAATATGGTAAGGTAGCATAACCAGCTGTGGGTCAAAATAGATATCACGAACCCTGACACAACCAAAAAGTATTGTGGAAGACCTTGTAAAAGATAGCAGGACATGCTGAACCAAACCAATGATCAGGGGCACCCACATCAGACTGAATCTAAAAAACTGGAAATTGTGGGGAGAGGCCTTTGCCCAAGGTTGGATGATGCAGACTTACAGTATCAGAAATGTGACTTGGGAATAAATATGATAAAAGCACATAAACTAAACACAACCAAAAAACAACCTGAGAATTTTTGTGTTTCACTCAGTCTACAGCAAATTCTGCTACATTTCACAACATTGCTTTGGCTCAAAATCTTGCCATTTTAGAAAACAAAAAAGGGCTTCAGCAAAATTAATTTCATTGATTCATCAAGGATTGTAATTTTGGATCAGTAGGAAAAAATATTTAAGTACAAAATTAATTATAGTATGAACTTGGTATGAACAAAGAAAGTAGAAAAATTGATGGAGAGAAAAGTTTTGAGTATTATATAGCCATATGACCAGAGGAAAACCAAAGGAACAATGGATGAACTGTGTGAAGGATGATAAAGCTAGAAAGGAGGTGTCTGCTGAGATGATAAAGTAATAGAGGAGTATGGAAGAAGAAGACATGCTGCGCCGACCACAAATCATCATCATCTGCCTAGGCTTTATCCAACTATGTCGGGGTCGGCTTCCAGTCTAAACGGATGCAGCTGAATACCAGAATTTTACATGGAGCGACTACCTATCTGACCTCCACAACCCAGTTAGAACTGGGTAATAAGATACCCCTTGGTAAGACTGGTTGTCAGACTTTCGGGACCAACCCAGATCTGCCCAAAACCCCAAATAAATTGGAATAACGGCAGGAGAATGATGATGGTATGATAATATCCACAAAAAGCCCAGAGATCAATCACCAACACATAAGACCAGAGATCAAAAATCTTTAGTGGAGGCTTATGCCCAAAGACAATCTGTAAATTCCAATTGCTGACAGTAAATACATAGAAGGTATGAGAATAGGTTGTAAAGTATATTTCACACCACTAAGTTGTCAAATTGTAAATTAATGTGACCGAAGCCGCAGTCAAAAGCTAGTAATTTATAATATCATTAACATTTACATCTTTTTATCAGGCTCATCATAGACAATAATATTGAATGATAGAACAGCCCATCCTAAAACAAATAAATTAAAGGAAACCTGACATCTCATGAAGTATTTACTTTACTAAAGACCTGCGTGAAATGCAAATCAGTTTTTTGTGACTTCTGTAATACCTATTTGTTGACCTAGATACTACTAGAAAAATAATGCATTTCCACTTACTTCCAACAGGGAATTTGGGAACATCAGGCATTTTACTGTATTTTTCCATCATTTTTTCATATATAGCGGCTGCCTCCTGGGACTCATAGCCATAGTCATCCTGATCCGGCTGGTCTGGCCCCTCGCGTGTCACTGCCGTGTTGTCCCGGTCAATGGCATCCGCTATGACAGACTTGTTGGCTGACTTAATGACCTTTAGCGTCTTCTGGATTTTCCTTAACGCCTTAGGATCTCTCAAGGCACTCAGGTCATCTCGTTTCTTCTGAGCGTCGATTCTCTTCTGCTTTTCTTCCTCATCTTTCTTTGCCAAAAATTTTTGTATATTTGCTGACAACCTATCTCTTTGCTTCTGCTCTTTTTTCGGCGGATCGAAACGAGCCTTGTAATAAGCATTGTCCTGAAATCAGATCACATAGTTGGAGTTAAGTACATATTGACAATAACAATAAAGTACGAGTATGTCCATGTTCAAGTCTGTAAAAAGAACCCATAAGTGTTAATTCTGATTATTACTACACAAAGTCACTCGCATTATCGTCAAATGACTTATCTGATCAAAAATGTATGCGCATAATATTTCGCAAATGATGTACTGAAAACTCACAGATGACTTTTGTTGTTGATTTCGTTGAGCAGCTAATAACGTCTCGCGGAACTCCATTTTCTCGCAATTTCACAATTCTAGAAAGGCAAATCTTCTATGAACATAACAGCATTGCAAAATTTTCACAAATTATTTTATAAAAATCGTAAAATACGTGTCATGCCCGATTTTGATACACAATCCCACCATTTTCTGGAAACGTACTGACCGGTGTTGCCACTTGCTGTGCTAATAAAGACCAAAGACCTCTCCATTTGAATTATTGCCAGACCTAAGCAACTTTAAAAAAGTTCAAGATTAGGTACTTGGGTATTCGCCCGCGAAATTAAAATTTTCTTACGTTTTTTGCAATTTGCAGGTCAGTGTCAGGTTGTATGTTGATAAAAAATGAGTAGCGCCAGTAACACGTACATTATTAATATAATTAATTATTATATTTCTGTAACTATGTACGTGTTACTGACGTGACTCATTTTTATCAACATACAACCTGACACTGACCTGCAAATTGCAAAAAACTTAAGAAAATTTTAATTTCGCGGGCTACCCTGGCGCTTCCCCCGACTCTGATTTTACATGTGGTTGTTTCTAAAGATATTTGTTCCATACAGCGTTCGAGAGGTCTATGGACTTATGTACTTACGCTCCTTCGGGAGGTTAATGTAGATCAGTGGTCTGATAATTCTAAGGTAACGATCGGCTGAACATCAATTTAGTAATATGCGACCAATGTACCCAATGTTACACTCAATGTCCCTCCAATTAATTTTAAACCAGATTCGTCATATCAACATTATTAAAATTAAAGTGAAATTAATCAACTATTTGATAGAGTACAGCACTACTTAGTTTCTGCCATAGAGAAGACTGGCTTTGACAGTGACAGGTTATACCATCTCTTTCTTTTGGTCTTTTCAAAACTTGACGGAAGACGAAAATATGGTTCGTGTGAATTTCTACGATTTTTATCTGAATATTTCAACTAAATCATTTAATAAATTTGTTAAATTAAGCGTGACTTCTTTGTTATAAGTGATATCAGTGTTATACAGCACATTATTTATAAATATGATGTGGAAACATTTTTGTAAATCCTATTTGTTATTCCGCTGCAGGCCACATCCAAGAAGAGGACCAGGAAGTTACGAGGACACGTGAGCCATGGCCACGGTCGTATCGGTAAGATCTATAACATATTTCTCTAACTATTGTTGCTATTAAAATTCTCATTATTTAAAACAGTCAACAATCAACCTAACCTATAAATTGTGTCTATTTGACCGGGCTCAACATGTCTGTTAAAACCCTGTCCTAATAGTTCCGGTTAGTGGTTCCTGCTTTTGCATAAACTAGTACAATTGATTAGTGCCTTGTGAAGAATGTTGGCCTTACTCATGACTTTTGTTATTCCCATTCAGTTAGTTTCCATGATTTATTAGTTATATCTGGTAAACAATGATGAGGCTAGACTGCATGTCTTCTTGACTATTTCAAGTGACATATGTGGAATGATTCCAATATTCCAATCCATTTTTGTAGTTTGAACACAACTTTTGTTTTCCATGAATCCCATTTTGAAGTTATGGATAACAATATTATTCAGGTAACAATGTTATTGTATCATTCCAGGTAAGCACCGCAAGCATCCTGGAGGTCGTGGTAATGCTGGTGGAGAGCACCACCACAGAATCAACATGGACAAGTACCACCCAGGATACTTCGGCAAAGTAAGTCAATGAGCTGCCATTTACATGGAACCCAGGGCACCTGTAACTATGGTGATTTTAGACCCACAAGCTTTGACATATTACATTGGTTATTAACATATTTCTAAATAACAGCTGACCGTAGATATTCTTGTATGAAACACATGTCTTTATTCCTCCAATATTTACCAGTCATTGCTCAAGTGCTATTCAGTCAACAGTGTTACATTATGAGAAACTTATGTTTTTAAGAGAGCGAAACTCATTCACATATTTGTAGGATAATCAGACAATCTTGAATCATCTTGTTTATAAATCTTTCTCTGCAACTTTATTCAACTATAGTTATACTTTAATCCAGCTTCAACAGATGGTTTTTTTTTTGAGTAGCAAAGTATTATGCTCAATATTCAAGTGTTTAAGATTCACTTTTTATTAATATAAAACTCATGAACAGGTGTACCTTTTCGTATTTAACTAGAAATATCAGTCAGTGAATTTTAATAGCTAACAAATTGCTAGAGACTAGGTTCAAAATTGTTTTCTAAAAGTATTCATTTTCTATGTGTATTTCAGCTCGGCATGAGGAATTACCATGAGAGGAAGAACAAGCTGTTCAACCCTGTGCTGAACCTGGACAAGCTATGGACCCTGGTATCTGAGCAGTCCAGACTGAAGTACGCCTCAGCCACTGACGGCAAGGTGCCCGTCATCAACATTGTCAAGGCTGTAAGTATACTAAAAAATTAGACAGAATGAGTTTGTGAATCTTTGTTTAATACAGCAAAAAACAGCCAAGTCTGTATCAAACCTTCATGTCACAAATTCATAATTCTGGCAGAAACTACAGAATGCCACCTTTTAATAACCTTGTCTATTTGTGTTCTTGCTAAGTATAAAGCAAGGCTTAGTAAGGCTATTATAAAAAAAACTGTTTTGTTAAATTACCTTCCTCCAACAACCATCAAAATTGCGGTAGGAACGTTTGTTCTATGGCGACCCCCGGCTCATCCCTCATGTCATTTGTTGAGGCGTGCTTCAAACCTTTGGAATCCGCGCTAATTGACTTCATTTCTATTTTAGGGTTACTACAAGTTGCTAGGCAAAGGCAATCTCCCCAAGCAGCCCGTCATAGTCAAGGCAAAATTCTTTTCCAAGACAGCCGAGAGGAAGATCAAATCTGTGGGTGGTGTCTGCGTTTTGTCTGCATAATTTAAGTATACAATAAAAAAGTGAAAATCATTCTTGCCATTATTATTTCATTGTTTCTGATCCCAAAATCTTATCAATACACAGTCATCAATTTACATTTTCAGTAGACATACGGACTACGCTCAAACACGCGCGGATTTTTTAACAGCGGTTACCCGCGCGCTATTTTCAGCAGTCTGCCTGTTTTTTTTCGTTGGAAAATTTGAAGCACGTGCCTGTACAAGTCACACATCCTCGCTCATATGTGGTGGAAACGCAGTTTTAGCGGACGCCCTCAGAGCAAAGAATTACTGCGGCGGCGTCCGGCAGCAGCCGATGAGGTTACCGCTCGCATCAGAAACGAGCCAGCTACACATCCTCGCACCGCTCATCTGCGCACCATTTCACAGCATCGCTACGCATCCTCGCACCGCTAAGCGGCCTAGCCACAGACCATCATGATTTGTATAATACTGGTACCTCTCTAAAAACACACCGAGATCTTAAACCTTATCAGCTGAACCGCTGTACTACAAAGCCTATAATAGTCTAGTGCCCACATTCCTTTTTACAAAACATTGGCCTAGCATATCTCTGCTGGAAACGCAGCCTAACCTAGCCGTCTCAGTGACACACATCGTCTTGTCGCATACACCTTTCTATTGTTTTGTATGTACTAGAACTTCGCTCCGCTGAGCCGTTTCCACTAAAGAATGCGCTGAGCGAGGCTATGTAAATGAAGTGATTCTATTGGTTAACAAACACATTACTCGCAAGCGCAACGCATCCTTTTCGGTCCCCATCCTTGTGCAGAGGCTTGAGGCGATAGGTATAAGAGGCACAGCTGTGTCTTTTTGACAGCTATCTCCGCGGTAGGACTCAACAAGTAAAAATAGGAAACCTACATATTGAAGAAGAAAATGTTGTTTTTGGTGTGCCACAGGGGAGTGTGCTAGGCCCAACGCTGTTCCTGGTGTACATTAACGAACTGTGTAACCTACTGAGCAGCGGTGGGAAAATCTTCTATGCGGACGATACAGCTGTTGTCTTCCATGGAGAAACCTGGGAATCCGTACGCCAGAATGCCGAACGTGGTCTCACCGTTATAGTTGACTGGCTAAAAGCTAATTTGCTGACCTTAAACATATCAAAAACAAACTATATTTGTTTTTCTCCAAGTCAAAGATCTAAACCGGGTGTTAATTTTGAGATTGGGATACATGAGTGTGGGGACCGCTATATCCAAAAGTGCAACTGTCAGATCATTAAAAAAGTTCCCTCTACAAGATACTTGGGCATAATTATTGACGAATGTCTATCATGGCACTCACACATTGCTACTATTATGTCACGTGTAAGGAAACTAATATGGATTTTCAAGACACTACGCCATGTAATGCCTTCACTGTTACTCAATAATGTTTATACTGCATTAGCCCAATCTGTAATTACATACCTACTGTAAACCAGTCTGGGGTGGTGCCATAAAAACTTAATTTCTTGAGCTGGAAAGAGCCCAGCGGTCTCTAATAAAAGTGATGTACTTCAAACCATATAAATACCCCAGTCAACTTATACAGAACAAGCGGTTTGCTATCAGTAAGACAATTATACTTATTACATACGACCTTATATCTACATAAATCCATTCCGATTAATTCTGCCAGCCAGGATAGAAGACTGAGTGATATTGTGGCCCACTCCGCAATGGTTCGTTCGATTTTTGCAAGACGTCAGTATCTAACCCAATCTGCATATATTTACAACAAAATAAACGCTAAACTACAATTTCATCCTAGTCTTGTATGGATGTAAGAAAGTTATAACTGAATGGCTAAAAACATTGACGTATGAGGAAACAGCACATTCTAGAACGAAATCGCTAATTTGACAAATACGTACAATTAAATAATTATACACTCAGCAACACGCACACACTATCACACACACACAAACATAGGTACACCCACCCACCCACACGAACTCACAAACACGCATGCATAGAATAAGTTCATAGAAATTATAACAATCACATATTTTTACCAGCTTTGCTTCTTGGCTGGGTTTTGTTTTATTTTGTATTCTTTTCTAGTAATTTAGTCTCAATAACAACCTCAACACAAGTATTTTTAATTACTTACTGAGGTTGTCTCAACTCATTTATAGCATGTAACTTTTGAGACACAATAAACATTTTTTTTTTTTTATCCTTGCACATCTGTGGTGAAAACGCAGCCTATATTGTGTTACCCCACAAGCGCGATGCTGCGATGACTGTTTCGTGGTGGCGCACGAAATGAGTACCTGGATAAATATGGGGGACCATGCTCCTATCATTTTGCCGCTCAAACGGTCATTTGTTAGAGCGGGAGTGCCATAGCACGCGGCACCATTGACGATACGCTTGGCAGCGCGCGGGTAGGCGCATAACAAAATAAAACAGCAGTGCTATATAGCGTCATTATGTAATAATACTTAATATATGCTCGCTTAAGGAAACTTAAGGGTAAGCACAATACATTACTATCGGTCATGGAAGACTCGATACATTAAAACTCAAATGATTAGTTGATTAATTCATGGAATTCTTAAATATATTCAAATAATAAACTATACGCGGCATTTTAAATGCAATTTAGTGTAAAAGCAACACAACATCGTGTAGGTACTAAATAAAAATTATAAAAATGAGTATGGACATTACTCAAGATAATGAGTACACACTATAGCATTTCCACGTAATTAACTACTCAGCAGTGATGTGGCCGAGCCCTTATGATGGCAGAATGTTCTGTTACAAGTAAATGCTTAAATGTGTCTTCATTAAATATTGTACCTATTCATTATAAGCACTGGGTTTCGAATTATAAAGCAAATTATACCATGAGATCACTAAAACAATATCCTTCAGATTTTCCTTATTCCATACTTAGATTAAAGAGATTTTTAGCAGTAGTATAGCCTTATATGTAGTTCCTAATTCTGGAGCAACTATGCTGCACTGACAAAATATAAAACATTACAAAAGATTATACATTTCTATTTCATGGCCTATGAAATCTATTACTATAGTATTCATTTAAATTGTATGTTCTCAAAATACCAATCTTACTCGTTGTTTTGTTTTTATTGGAACATTTATTGTTCCCATTCTAAGGGCCGACCCCAAATAAATTGGCATCATTCAAGAGAATGATCATGATGCTGAATTTATTTATAAGGCTTGTAGACCTATCTAATCATCTTAATTTAAAAAAAAACACATGATTGTAACATTTTCAAGCTGATTCCATTAAGAAACAAATAGCAACTGCTTTGTGTATGTGAAACATAATTTTTAAGGGTACTCTCAGCAGATATTTTGTTCTTGTCTTCATTTAATTTATATGGCATGTTTTCGGCCTTATATTCATATATTAGAATTTTGTTATAAGTTATAGGAGACACATATCTACTGTAATAAATTGTGATAATGTTATCAGACCCTTTTTGGTTGTTTAAACATTTCAAAATTTGAATTGTATTACAGTTCATTCAAAAATATTGTCTCATCCTGGGGTTAAGTGTATATTGTTACAGTATGGGTCTGCCTCATCTGTGGGACTTGCTCTGGGGGAGCTTGTGTCTGGACTATGTCTGCGGGCCGTGCCTGCTTGGCCTTCTTGCGAGCAGCATCACTCTCAGCATAATACATCCCCAGTCTAGTTTTAATAGCTGCCAAAGCTGCTCCATTGATTTCATCATGGAAAATATTAGTGTATCTCCACTGTTTCACCATAGGACCCCTTTTCCGTTCTTTCTTAATTTTCTTTTCTGGTTTTGGTTCAATGTGATGATGCATCTGCAGCTCTGTAGTGTGTCCATAAGGATTGTCTATAGTGATGGTGTGCTGTTGGGGCTCAGGTTTAGCTTGCAGCACAATGAATGCTGTTGTGGGCTGTGTTGGTCTGGGTGCAGCTGACTGAAGTAAGATCCCCATACTCTGTCCTCCATTAGGAGTTTGATAAAAGTTAGTAGCAGTGCTTGTAGCCAATGTAGCAGTTTGATATTGGTTTTGGAAGTAGTTCTCAGCTATGTTAACCAGATGACCGCTTCCTGGATATGCAATGGTCCCCAGAGTGTCTTGTGAAGTTTGTGTTTGTTGCTGAGGGGGTTCCACCTGTGGCACAAGATCCATGCTCCTCTTAGATTTAGGCATAGTTGCTGATATGTTATCTGGGTCAAAAGTTTTGATGTAGTCTTTCCACATTTTGGAAATATTAATTTCTAAACCAGCAATCTTATCTAACCTGATAAAATCTTTTAAACGGTGAGTGTGTACAATAGAATATATGTGATTTCTTATTTGATCTAATATTCCCGATGGTAGGCGGACCTCTCCAGAGCGACGGTGACTATTCTTTCCACGATTGTCACTGGGGAACATAACACCATCATCCATTTTCTTACAAAGAACTCTGACTTTTCTCTCTGTTATGGCATGAATATTTTTGAAAGCTGTTTGGCACACCTGAGTCTCTCTTCCCTTCACTCGCACAAAGTATTCGAACGTACATGTGCGGCGACTGCTTGATTTCACCCTTTTTCTTTTAACATCGACTTGCCTCATAAGTCCAAATAAATATGCATTTTGTTCATCATGGGTTTTCATAGAATAGAAGCCTTGAAAAGTTTTCAATCGTATTTCTTCTGGAACCTTTTCGAAGCATCGTCTTCGGCAGTTACAGTCTGAGCCGGGCTGCTTCGGTGGCACAACTTTTCCATTTGCGTTTATGTACTCTAGACCTGCTATTCTTAAACGCTTTTGTTTTTGTTTGTGCCATTCTGTAAATTAAAACAGACTTAATGTATAGGTAATAAGAGTCAGTAGGACATATATTGACTTCTTACAAAGACTACCTATGTATTACTGAAACTTATTTACCTAATGCTAGACCTATGTGGAACCGGTACTTGTACTGTTTATTGAGCTTTACTATCAAATAAAGTCAAAGCAAGCAGTTTCAGAACAATCAACAACTAGTTACACAAAAATGTAGTAAGGTAATAAGAGTCAAGAACTGTTTGAAGTAATGAAGACCTAACAATGAGAACAATGTATGAGAAAAACTTAAGAGACGACTTGAGTGCCTATATCTTGATAATAATCTAAAGATAAAACTCACCTTCTGGATTCCTTAGACGTCTTTTGATGATTTTCCCGTTTTTAGTAAGTTTTACTTTTCGTTCATTATTTGAGACATCAGCCATTTTCGTATCAAAGCATAATGTTGCTGCGTTTAGCTCACATCCAAATCAGCGTAACAACCACAACTCACGAGAAAACAAAACGCACAAACAACAAAACGTAACCAATATTTTGTCTAGCTATTGCTTTTAGTTTACCTATGGCCTGGATATGGACAAGCATTAAATAATTTAAATCTAATATTTATAAACGCCATTTAAATACTGTTCTCAAAACCGATATCATTAGTTCCGGAGATTACCCTATATAAACAGACTTACAAATTTTATCTCTAGATAATATTTAGTGTAGTGAGTTTGTATGGCCCCACAGACCCCACATTCCTTTGTTCTTCTGCATCACGGCCAATCCTGATTGTCAAAACAAAAAGTTTACGGAACATGGATAGTACATTATTGTACACCGATAATTCACCTCACGCATGGTTGATTTCAGAGAACAGTTATTTTGTTGTGTATATAAATTCTGAAGTTTCTTTTTCAATTTAGAGAGTGTAAAATATGTAAACGATATTATTTACCAGACGCTCACTTATTGTTTTCAAATTATTTAAGTAATTAAATTTTATGTGAATGTAACTATGTACACACGGCGACACATCAAGGTATACATTTCCATTTTTTTAACTTTCTGACAATTTTCGCGTAATGGCAACAAGATTAACGTCAAAGTCACTGTCATGAGAAATTAACGGCATGACATCATCCATTCAGGTCAGGATCTGTCAGTCAGTCAGTCAGACAGAAGCCAATAATTGGTTGCGAGCGTGTTACGATAGTGTTAAACTTGTTTTAACATAAGAAAATAGAAACGCTTCTACAAACGATATTACACTTTCTATTTTCGAATTATCCATTGGTCGCTCTTTATTTTGAGTTACTTGAACAGTACCTTAATCGTGATTTAAGTGTTATACAGCAGTAAAACCAACAGGTGAGTGAGTCAACAGTACAATATTGAGTGATTAGAAAAAATGAGAGAATGTAGTTCCTTGAATCAACACATTCGCCTCGTTTTTTCATAATAAAAAAAGACTGATCAATCAACACCCTATTGTCAATTGATCATCCTTTGTGGATATTAATTATTGGATTCCAAAGTAGGTGTTTTGTCTACAGTGCTCATTTATTGTGTTCTATTTATTAATTCGTACTTAAGCATAGTACCTACCTATATTATGCTAATGTAAGCTTGGACACAGTGCAGATTTAGGGCCAGCTATCCAAGCTTATGGAGTAAATAGGTTTAAGAAGTCTAGGTAATTTGTTAATGTTTATGGATTGAGTGGGTCTTTGTTGTTCAAGTTTATATCAAGTCCCAATTTGGCTAAAACTAAAATTTTATATTATATTATTTTTGGAAATGAATAAGTTTGGGCCTGTTCCAAAATATCTAATGAAAAGGTAAACATAAATGGATCAGAAAACATAACAGTGGATGCCACTTATATTGCTTTGATTTGAATACTTAATCTCGACATTATTATTTTTAATCAGTTCAAAGTTATGTGTTAAACTACTTCATAGTATCTTATATTTCCAGAACAAGATGACATTCCAATCTGTTATGCCGAGCCGGGAGTTCCTCTGGGATGTATTTAGGAGGTAAAACTTAATTTTATTAACTCTTAGTATTAGGCACTTGTTTTGTGAACAAATTTATTGAATTGTGACTCAGCTTGTAAGTACTACTTAACTAAATAATTGTTGCACCATATAAACTCAATGTGTCATACCATTTTAACCAAAGGGTATCAGGTATGGCCGGAATGTGAATCTGCAAACAAAATTTATCTAAAAAAAAAGAAAAAACTTGTGATGTTTAAAAAAAAAACTTGTGATGTTTAAAAAAAAACTTTTGATGTTGCTTGTTGTGGATCCGTGTTTGGGCAGTGTAACAGGATTGCGTGGATTATCGTTTCGGCGTACCGAAGGTTAAGGGATCTATTCACATAATGACAGTTGTGCAGCTCATCTGTCTAGCCTTTTCCAAACTATGTTGAGGTCGGCTTCCAGTCTAACCGGATGCAGCTGAATACTAGTATTTTACATGGAGCGACTGCCTATCTGACCTCCACAACCCAGTTAGTGCTGGGTAATACGATACCTCTTGGTAAGACTGGTTGTCAGATTTTTTGTCAACTGACTACCTGTGATGACTGTCAATGATCTACAAATGATAGCCGGGACCAACGGTTTAACGTGCTTTCCGAGGCACGGAGGAAACTCAGAATGTAATGGGTGGCTACCCATCCACAGACCAGCCTAGGCAAGCATGGCTTAACATAAAGATCGACCCGAGCGGCTGTTATTATTTAGATAATGAGGAATGATGTTTTATTTACATAATGAGAGTTGTTAATTTATTTTATTTAATAACCAGCTTTAGCTTGTGGTTTCACGTTTAAATACAGGTTGGAAGAGACACGGACGCACAAATGGTTACCACATATTATTCAGTACATGGTTCTGAAGCACCCACATAGTTTTTTTTTAAGTCTGCTGTCCTCTAGTAGTGCAATACCTACATGTTAAATGTATGGACCAGCTCATAATGAAGTACTGAATAAGTTGTAACCTACCACCCTGTATAGCATATGGCACTCGGGAGGAAATGTATCTTCCGACTAGTGAAATAATTTCATTTAATAATTTTTGTTCCAGAATCGGATCAGTAGGTCCAATGATTATCCTCAAATCCAAACTTCACATCTTTAAAATATTAGTGTAGAAGACCAGCTCTATTATTATGACATCCAACATTGGATTAAAATAGTAACTGGGAAAGATTTTACATTACTAGTTACAAACATAACAGGCTGTGGTTTTGTGTTCGATATCAGATTTGACCTTTGATTTATTTATTTATTGGCCTATCTACAATTGTTACACTGTTTATCCTAATAATACAAGCAATATGATACAAGCATAAGTGTGCGATAATGTGATAGCATGCAAAAAAAAACTAAATTAAAACATAAAAAAATACAGTATGTATAGTGCAGAAATAACACTTACAACAACAATGGGTAGCTTAAGAAATACAAAGATGACAGAAAAGAAAAGAAAAAAGTTAATATGGTGGTTAGTTTTGATGGACTTGGCGCTTGAATTTTTGAAGTGATGTGGATAATGTGATGAAGCCACTAGTAGTATATTGTTGGATCCATCATCATGTATATAAAGTGCAATGCAAATGTATTTCGAACCTGTGAATAGGTTGTGAAACCAATGTCAATAAGCAAAAATAAATCATCAATGTTTTTATTTTTTGAACTCTATGCAACAACGAACATTGTGTTGTAAAATACAAGGTCAAAATAATTATGCCAGCTGGTTAAAAATAACTCTTTTTTTTAAACTAGATCATTGCTCATGATGTTGGTGTTTTTTTAGTTGACTATAAAAAAGAAACACTGAAAAAAAAATGAGGGCTCATGGTCAGTTAAAATTATGAGTTTTATAATCTTATCAGATTTTATAAACTTACAGAGTTGACAAGGACCGCAGTGGGTATATATCAGCCGACGAGCTGCAACAGGCTCTCTCCAACGGAACATGGAATGCATTCAATCCTGAAACTGTGCGTCTCATGATAGGTATTATATATACATATATCTTTTTTCGCATATTATATAACACAGGTACATAAATATAACATTACTCCTGGTGTTTCCTAAATGTTTACGCAAAGGTAACCTATAATGCAACCAAATTTCGCCAGTTATTTTTTAGTCCCATGTAATATGTAGAGTTCACATAACTTGGAGACACCCCATGTAGTCGCAATGCTCGGCATTGAGAGAACGACAAAGAAAAGAAGAATACGGATCGATCCTAACGCCATCAACTAGGTGGAAATCCACACTGAACTGTTACTGCGAAACTCTTGATAGAAAACCAAATCAATAATGAACTGATGGACACGGTTCGATTCCCAGGTCGTCCAACAAGGCAGTCAATACTTTATAATTCACTGTTCAATTAATTGAACTGGGCGGGGAAACTGATTATAACATCATACTTGACTGTGACCTTCAAAAACTATTTTAGGAAAGTGCGCCGGCGTTTATTTGATAAGGAGTTATAAAATTTTACATTTACAATTTGCGTTAGGTTCATTTTTGTACCTAAAGTCAGTTAGAAGTAGTTAATTGATTTTCGGAACGTGATTACGTCGATTGAGCCAATTATTTTTAAAATACCTTTGAACATTTTCCTGTAGCATTCAGCCCTATAGTTTAGGACTTCCCAAACTTACATAAACCTGGAACAATTTTCTTCATGACTTAACTAGGAATCTCAGTTCCCAAAGTTTTCGAAAAATATTTTCAGCTGACCTAATATCTTAATTTTCCAGGGATGTTTGACAAACAGAGCAGAGGTGTAATCAATTTCGAAGATTTTGGTGCCCTATGGAAATATGTTACCGACTGGCAAAACTGTTTCCGGTCGTTTGACCAAGATAACTCTGGAAACATTGATAAGACGGAGTTGAAGAATGCCCTCACAGCATTCGGATACAGATTGTCAGATGAAGTGGTGAACATCATGGTCCAGAAGTTCGACAGATTTGGCCGTGGCACTATCTTGTTTGATGATTTCATCCAGTGTTGTGTCACTTTATATGTAAGTTGATAACTTTGATTTTGAGCTGTAATACATTTTACCTACATTTATTGATTTAGGGTGGAATCACATTTACATGCACAGACCACCATTTGCAAGTTTTTCTCTTTCTGGCACTTAGTGAGTTGTCCAATCTCTCGTTAGAAGAGAGCAAGAGCTTCTGATGCGAATGCTTTTGACCGGACGAACTACTCCACGTTAGAGAATGAGATAGAGATACTCGAAAACGCGAGTCCACCCAAATAAGTTAGAAGATCCTTAGCCAAAATTGTGCCAAGGGAACGTTGGCGTTGTTGAATACTAAGCGATACTTAAATCATTGCCTAAATAAAAGCGCTCTCTCGTGTGTATAGAGAATTGGAATTCCAACAGTGCCAATGTAACATTTAGGCATATATTTCATTTCATTTTCTGTTTCTTTTTTTGTTTGTAGACTCTGACGTCAGCATTCCGCCATTACGACACGGATCAAGATGGCGTCATAACTATTCACTACGAACAGTTCCTCAAGATGGTGTTTGGATTAAAGGTAAAAGTATAAAATGTGTCCTTACTGGCTATACGACTTGAACAATCGAAACTACCCATCAATCTCTTTTTATTCTGTCGATCACTCTTGTACTCCTGTTGGTTGGGTGACTGTAAAATATACGCCTCGCGTTGTTCGTCCTCACTAGGAACATACGTGTGTATACTCAAATGCTCGCAGTGTGGACGAGCTTCAAAGTAATATATTGTTTGTAGCAAGTGCTGGCCTACATTATTTAAGTAATCCTCACGATTCAAATAATTGAAAACGCATTCAAATAATGTACAAGTGACTGCGGGCGTCTATTTACAGAGTGAATGATTAAAATCGAGGTTTTTTAAATCGATTTCGATATTTTATTGAAGGCTGATTTTTAAATAACATTTGAGACCAAACTACTTGCATTTTCTTATTAGAAACTTCCTACCTCTATCGGTTAGCACAGCTTCTATACATGTAGAGCTAGACATCCCTTCTTCCAACCTTTGCACAGACGTTTGTTGTTCTGCATGGTAGAATACCATAGCTCTGCGGTAGATATATTGCCTTCATCGTAGAATTTAGAAGGGCGTATCTTCTGCAGTCATCGCTTATGTATCACAATCAGATTTATTGTATTAAAATAAGTAATGTTTGTGAACATAGAGGAAAGTTAAACTTTTCAGAAAAGTTTTATGACACGAGTGTGATAGTGTGTTTTATAATGTTTAAGATTAAGACGTTATTTACTTGTAAATTCTGATTGTATTTTGTAAAACTGTATAGGTCTGAATATTTCTAAATGTATCTCGATATAATCTATGCTATATGTAAAGAAACGCTAATGGTCTTCCAACTTAGCTTACTTTTGTTCGCATGACGTGAGAAAATCTAGCTCAAGAATACTCAACCTTTCTTCTTTGCTGCATCAGCTGCATGCACGGCGTCTATTTCCGAGGAATACAAACTTTTTATATACAACATCACTTTTGATTAGTTGGCAAGATTTCAATAACGTGCTTTGAGTAACTCGTAAACATAATAAAAAATGTTTCGTACACTCCTGTTCGTTTTTATGATGTTTAGAAATCGATATCCATCCATTGATATATACTTAATATAAAAACCCAAGACACTCGGCATCTTAAAAACGTCAGTTTAAATACTACTTTATGTGGTCGGTGTAAGTTCGATTTTGTGTTTAGTCAATGAGAACTTGTGATTTCTTTGATTTATCAATGACAGTTTCTGTGTGTATTATATCAATGGATCCAATATCCATCATTTCTGATTTTTTTCTGTATCTCCTCATTACTGGTAACTTGCAAGACGAAAATAGTCCTTGTTGCCACGACATAAAGGCGCCGTTAATGTCAAATCGTTACCACTGGTGATCACGTACGTGGGAATAAATGCATCCAACACAAATACTAAGGGTACATACTATCCTGCCGAATGCCTATCGGATATACCTTTTTTCACAAGATAAGTCCTTTTAATACTTATTTAGTAAATAAGTGGCTCAGTCGTAGACTGCTTGCACTACAACACGCTACTTCATTTACACACGTATCAAATAGATTTCTTCCATGCAATCATAAACGTCGTAACTTATTTAAACAAATGATTTCACTTTGACACCTAAGCTTGGATATGTTGAGTATTGTTGATATTTTCTAAACGCTGGTTCGTGGCAGGCGCGGTCATAAAACGTGTAAGAGAGACGACACAAGCGTCAGTACTAGAAATCTTTTACAAAATATGCACCATCCTTTTCCTCGTTTTATGACCCTGATTGCCGCGAGTTTTGTCGTTTATTAGTCTTATTCTAACGATGCTAGCTGTTCAATAATGTTTATTATGATCTAGTAATATAATTATTTTTATTAATAACTTTTTCGGATTGAACTTGCTGTATATTCGTGTCTCGATGCACTAATAGGAAAATTTCTCTTTCGTCCAGTGTGTGCCGTAAACATCGCAGTTGAAATGGTCCCGGGAAAATGCTTTCAGACCAACTGAGACCCACCAATTTAAAATAAAATTGTAAAAGGTAATAACCATTAAGAAATATAATATTTTGACGAATCTTTGAACAAATAAATAGTTATCGTGTAATGGTACTTAAGTACTCAAATGTTTCCGTGGGTCTATAATTTATTGTAGCTATTGTAATGATTGCATAAGTTAGGGGTATTCCCCTATAAATAATATATAATTATCTAGCTAGCTCTGCCTGCGGCTCTCAATTTAATATGCTCAAACTTAAAACAAACTCAAAATTATACTATACTATATTAGCACCTATTTGGATTAAGATCTTTCTTGTGGCCAGATTTATATAATAAGACAACTTGTACACGAAAGCGTGTTCGAGAGTTGCCTTGCCAAGTGATTTAAATTTTAGATCTTATTTTTTTTTTGGTTTATATAACTATTCGAATTTTTACATAGGATGAAAGAGCTCAAGAAATGTTTCGATTTTTCACATCAATTTGTAAAAGTTAGGTATACTTACAATTTGTATAAATGCATCTATGAATAGTAGATCTACAACTACATAATTTAGGATTAATTCTGTGTATATGCTATCAATGTACTTATTGATAAATAAAGTATCAAGTTTCAAGTTATCGGCTTTGTGTAACTGCTAAAATAGAAATAAAACAAATAAACGTTATTTTTAGTATAGTGAAAAGTTCGACTATATTAAAATGTACGTTGTTCATGTATATGTCTATATGTAAAATATATTAACGAAATCTTTAAAAGTACATCTTTAAAAAGTAGAAAACGTAAGTACTAAAAAGCAAATAAATATTTTTTTTCTATTGCGTAATGATATCTAAAATGTAAGCTTTCACTCATCACTTACATTTTTTTGCAGCTATAAATAAAAAACTTTGATACTGTTACTTTATCAATAGGAAAAATAATATTTTGTAATTGCAAAGAAATTGCAACCAAAGTTTTTTATAAAATTATTAATTTCTTTTTAAATGTGTAAAATTTTATTATTACAGCTTACCTACTAAGAAAGATCACGTGCGAACTATATCTTTTCTTTTTAAGATGAAAACACTTTTCAATAAATGTTTTAAAATGAAATTGTTGATATTAATTAATAGTAAACATAACATAACCATCCATTTCCATTAAAGTAAATCTTAAGTCATAGTAAATATTGTATTAACAAATGCATACGTTTGGAATCTCCTACCAATAAACCAACTCAACTTTTATCAAAATCGTTTTATAAGGCAGGTGCCGTCCATCAAGTCATTCATAGTTCATAGTAATGTTTAATAGAAGCCCATAGAGCGTAGTTTAATCAAAAGTTCAACCTTTTGTCCACCACTCACATATACGTGACAAGCAAGCGCGTGACCCGTACGTCAAACGACACAAATATGTGACAAAATGGTAGGTGAAATTGTGGCTTGGCGTGGAGGGCACGCGCGTGCGGTTATTCTCTGGCGTTCAAAAGATTGGTCTAATCTGTCTTCCGGCTCTTTATCTTCCATGCTCCGATGGTGTATTTGAGCCAGATGAGGCCCAGGTCGGCGCCCATCTGTAGCCAGGACAGCACTGGGGTCACTTTGGATCCCTCTATTTCCGTCCATCTGACTGGAATCTCGGCAATTGGAATGTTTAGTTTTTGTGCTATGTACAGTAACTCGACGTCAAATGCCCTGAAACAACCGGCCACTTAATAATCGTATAATCATATTTAAAGTAATTTATTTGCAGTACACTTAGATAGATAGATTGCACTACAAAATAGATACACAGCTATTTGACAATATTGCTAATTCTATGAGTACAAAGGCGGTCTTATCGCTGATAGCGATATCTTCTAAACCACCTTTGGAAGGACTTAACAAACTTTAAATAAAAAGTAGTCAGTGGTGCACTGCTCATAAATAAGGTAAGCGATACAAATAAAATAAAGGTATTTAGGTATATAAAACCTATAATTAATGATGTACAATGCATATACAGGGTGAATTTTTCAAGTGGGCGTGGATGGCCAAACCTGAAACGATGAACCTATGAGGAATATCGAAAAATACTGGAAAGGAGTCTTGAGTCTGATTTTGATG
The DNA here is from genome assembly GCA_947578425.1 of Eugnorisma glareosa. Classification (NCBI taxonomy): domain Eukaryota; kingdom Metazoa; phylum Arthropoda; class Insecta; order Lepidoptera; family Noctuidae; genus Eugnorisma; species Eugnorisma glareosa. The sequence goes on along the minus strand of OX387970.1, from coordinate 20,378,170 downwards.
AAAACTAAAACTGTATCATTAGATTTTTGAAAAATCAATATCCCTAGCTAGGAATCGAACCCATTGGCTTTGGAAAAAAACACACTGTATTATTACACCATACGATAGTATCACTAATAAGGATCAAATTCTGTGAAGGAATGACATACGGCAAACGTACGAAAAATGTTAAATTTTATATGTTAAATTTTATGTTTTTTCATATTTTAAATTAATGTCCTTATTTGATGACACTGACTTAGGTTCTAATTTCAATTTTATTGATTGTTCGCGGTTAAAGGCCACAGTAAAAGAAGAAAAAAAAACAATTCGCTATTTCTCATTTCGAATTTGGCCCTCCTTATTAAGAATTATTCACAAAAATAAAAATTCACCCAGTAGGTATATACAATTAGGTAATATGAACCTACTTATTCAATAAATTATTAAAAAAGTAAGTTTATCACCAATTAAAGGGAAAAATGCGAACGAAACGTAACATGTTAATGAATGAATTCCAACGATTTTAATGTATTTAAGTCAACTTGCACTACAAATCACTAATACGTGTAGCTAAACGCTAAACAAATCTAGAACATCGTTCCGTGTCTGCCAATCGTTTGAAGATGACAGACAGAATTATGTTTTACATATTTATTTCCTCCATCTTACGACTATCATTACAGGGTTACCTAATGTAATAGTGTACACAATAATTCATAAAACAATTGAATAAATCAACGTCCTAGCTATGAGGTTGCTTGGAGTTGGTTGTTGAGTTGCTTGAGGTTGGTTGGAGACCACGCGTCAGCGGCGCCTCAGCAAACAGATCCGCGCGCGCTGCTGTTGGCGTCGCCGGCGTGTTGGAATACCAAAAATGTATTTACTGTCTGAACAAGTAGTTCTTTGTCTTTTATTAAAACGTCTACACATGACCTGATTGAGCAGTCTGTAGCGTGTAGCTCAGTAGATCGTGCACACCTTCCTGAAGGAACTTTATTATATATTATTCGTCTATATTAAACTTATGTCTTTCAGTAGTCTTATAACCTATTATGTATCTGACCGGAGCACACAAACCTATCTGCCCTAAAATATCCGCATTATGTACCTTCCCTCTAAAAACAGTCACCAAAGGAAATAAGTAACTAGGGTCGTCGGATAGTTAAAGTTTAATAAGAAACCGATGGATGTATTCGAATGAAATTTAATTTGATAAATGAACTGTTTGTGTTCTAAATTAAATTTTATTCGAAAACATCCATCGGTTTCTTACTATACTTCAACTATATCCGATGACCCTGGTTACTTATCTCCTTTGGTGACCGTACCTTGAATATGTACGAGGTGCGTGTGAATGTGTGTGTAATAATATGTTTGACTCTAGATGCAGTTAGTGATATAGTGGTGCAAGTGGGCTTACTTTTGTTTTTAATAAACTTACCATCTATTTACATGTAGACTTTTAAAACAAGTATCTGCAGCTTTCCTAGTGAACAGCTTGAAGCCGCATTGTGTGTCCTTAATGCCCTTGACAGTGAACAGCCACACCAGGAAATGGAACCCATACATAAGAATATTCCTGAAATATTACAAGTAACTTTGAAAGTTTGTAAACTGTCACGGTCACTAACATTATCATGAACACTAGAAACGGGATATTTACCATGTTTACTGTTTGTAATATCCTGTTTCTAGTGTTAATGATAAGGTTAAGTAAAATTGAAGCAGGATAGGATAATTGAATTTGTTGGCATTTTCCTAGGGAGCGAAAGTATTCATAGATATGGAACTTCTAACTGCCCGGTCTCATTGCAAGCCCGACAGCTGAGCCTGGAGTCTTTGGTTCAATTCCCGGATTATGCAAGTGCTATTGGATTTTTCCATTAGGGGTTTCTCAGTAGCCGCTCGTAGTTTGGAAATTGGTGTGAACGCGTTGAGTAAGCCGTTGGTCCTGCGCCTGAGTCCTGTGTCGTGTCGGATTACACATTGTGTTTGCTCATACACTTGTACAATATAATATTTCCTCCAAGCTTTGCTTATCGCTGTTGAAATAGGCCGCCGTGACGGAAAATCGGTCGAGAGGATATTATTACAACAATATGAAAAAAAAACTGAAATATTCCAACATAGTGTAATACTGCGGGGCTGTTCGAAAGAGATACCGTGGCCCCGGAACACAAAGGGCGATGAAGGAACATGGATGGGTTTTAGTCAGTAAAAGTCTGACACTCCCTCCTGCTCCGCCCAGAGCGGGAGGAGTTATTTGATGATTTCAAATCCGGAAAAAAAGGTATGGCGTAATTTGTAATCAGATTTCTGTTTAAATGTTCAAATTTTCTTCATAGTATCTACAAAGCAGGCATCTGTTTCACAAATTATCCCAAAGAGGAGTGTATTGAGTAGTACTTATTATGATGTCATTTTTATGTAATCCGATAAATAAACCGGAACATATGAATGGCGATGAGTAAACATTGTTTACTAAACGATCAGGATGTCAAATATTGTTATCAACGGATTTAGAAGATTGAAAATGGTAGATTTCATTGATTATTTTTACACAGTTAAAAATAAGTTATCGTAAGATTTCTAATCTGACTCAATTAGGTATCTAAGCTAACATAATTATTAGTTCCGTTCATAGAATTAAATACAAGCTCAAGTTATCGTGGGCGTTTTTTCAAAGAGGTAGGTCGACACTATGTAAGAATGCAACGTGCTATGGCCACGTCATGCATCTGTTCATACACGTGCGCCGCGCCCGCGCCGGTTGCGAGTCATAACCAGACATTTCTTAAAGGCATTGTCAATAGTACTAGTTTATATACGACACAGTTTTCTACCTTTAAGGTGGAAGCGTAAGGGTAGCCCGCGAAATTCAAATTTTCTTACGTTTTTTACAATTTGCTGGTTTGTTTCAGATTGTATGTTGATGAAAAATGAGTCGCGCCAGTAACAAGTATAATTACAGAATTTTAATCATTAATACAACCCTCAAAGTTCATTTAACCCTATTTTGCACCTTCGGTTTCGATAAATTTTAATCGGAACTGTTTAAGATTTTAAATTAGACTGTTTTTACTTTCAACACCCAGATATACCTACCTGTATTATTTTTTAAACTGATATTAAGAATATAGCTGATGAATAACGTGTGTAATTTTATTTTAATAGACTTGCCCTTAACACAGTCACCTCTCTTTTACCTCCGCCTCCGATTCCGGTTCCGACAAAACAAATTTAAAAACCTCAATTTTGTTGAGCATATGATAATATAAAGGAGGCATACTATAAACTATCATCTGCTCAACAAAATAATAATTTCTTTTGTTCCTCCTTTCATCTTATATTCCTTGGGCTGTTGTGTTGTGTTTGATCTAAGCATTTACTTCTTAATCGAGTATCTACACCTATCCTATCCGCAAAAGAAAGAATAAAAAAATCTCTAACCTAAAAACGCTACGCGTAGCCAAAGATTCTTTTTCTAGATGCGCCCTAGATCCAATCACAATGGCTATGCTCTCGCTTACATCCTGCGGTTGAGAGAATGGATCACACTTTGTAAGGCTCTTCAATGCTACTTCTAGTTTAGCTAAGTCTTCGAATTTCGATGCTCCATCTGCATCAGCAAACAATATACTGGCCCCTCTACAGCTTTCAATACCCTGAAACATGGACATATTCATGATAAAAATATGTCCAAAAAAACACTAAAAAAGTCTAAAATAACTTGACTTTCGGATGTCGGTATTAAAAAAGATACAAACAAAGACACCGACTTCCGAAAGTCAAGTTATATTAGACGTTTTAATTGTTTTTGGAAGTTGGTTTTGTTTTTTAGTTGTAGTATACCACACAAATTCTTATCATGAATTAAATTTTGTAACTAGAAGTTATTAAGAGATCCAGAGATCCATTTGTGAATCAACTTTACTTATCTACCCTGTTTTATTAATTTTGGAACTTACCAGGCGTACAGCACCACCTTTTCCTCTATTCTTGATGAGCTCGAGACACCTCACTTTCTCGCTGCCATACTTTATGGAGTAGCCGTCGGTCACTTGCACCGTGTTGTCTCTACTGCCATCACTTACTACTATTATTTCATATTTGTATGAAGGCTGCTCTTTGACTCTTCCTTCCAAAAATTCTATGGCTTCATCAAGCATGGGTGGTACTAGAAACAGGACAATAATAAAATTACTTTTACAAAGGTATTAGGAATTTTTACATTATGTGCATATTATTATGTCCTTTATTTATTTCTATACCCATAAATTATATTTTTAAATATTTCATGCTAAATGATTATCATTATAAGATTTAATTACTTAAAGAAACACAATTATGTCAGATATCACACCTGTTATCCCCAAGGACCCATGTAATAGGGGGCAAGCCTATTGCCATCAACTTAAACCAGACTCCCCTAAGACGACCGACTGACCCATGATGCTACAGAGAAATTCCAGGGAACTAGCACTCTGAAGTGGAGATAACAACAAAACAAAAACAGTAAACTCACATCTCTCTTCCTCATTATAAGCAGGCACTACTACACTTAGGTGTACACTTTGCGGCTCTGCAATGTTCGGGAACTTAGCTTTACTCTTGCTCTTAGCATCATTGTATGTAGCCTCTTCTTGAAACCGTTCCACCACTGGATATGGGTTTGTTATCATGTATAATATCATTGATATCTACAAAACATATTGCAATAATTTTAGGTTATCGCCGCTTATTTATCGCCAACAAGACACGCTTCACGTATTTTTTTGAATTTTCATGTTTTACTCACCGAAACAAGTAAGGTTACAGCGGCTGCAAAACCGTATATAATAACAGTCCAAAAAAATATTAATAGAGCCATTGTACTGTTTCTAGCTACTAGCTTATTTAATTTGTTATCTTTTAATTGTTTCTTCTTACTTGTTCAGACACAATTTGCCGTAGTTCAAGATTATTCAGAGCCGTGAGGAATTAACTGAGCTGAAAACAAAATGAAAATATACCTATCTGCCACTGTCACTGATGGATGCATCATCTGTGACGTTTAAATAATGACGTTGACACTCGACGTTTAGTTATCACAGTTCTGTGCGTTTAGTAACGGCATCTAAGATGTTTTATTTGACGCCAAGCTTCCTCCGCTCTTCTCATGTGAACTCGCACTGAGCTGAGCTTGCACTGCTTTGCGCTTTGCACTTGTTGCAAAATTGTGTTCACTTTACTCACTCGTTTTAAAAGTCTGCTATAATTGTAGTGTAGACATTTAAATGTTCACGAGCGATTACGATTGGATTACGATTTTCTTCGTCTTGTCCAACAAGTATTGGATTATCTAATAGTCTTGCTACTACATAGTAACAAAACATTCTGGACTAGTGTCATAAAACGCGAGCGAAGCCAAGGGCAACAGCTAGTGTCAAATAAAATTGACCATGAATTGCGAGAGAGACAAAGCAATGGAGCGGCCATGGTTTGCCCCAGGTATTGGCCGCATCATCGCTCTCTCTTCCTATAGAGTAGTCACTTTCTGGGGTCTAACACTCAGTCCATTCATGGTCCATTCTAATGTCTATGCAGTATGCATGTGTTGTGACAACACGATGCAGCGATGTGAGGGAAATAGAAAAAAAAATGTGTACTATCGGTAGCTGTCACCATGTCACCATAGAGTATGCTTTCACTAATATCAACTGTCAGTCACCACGAATGGCGGGAAGTTAGAACAATGTCATTATTGGACTGGGACTTGGTGGTGCTGGTGACGTGAGCCTGTGATTCTGTTAGCAAATTGTGGTATCAATCTATCAGCTGCGCCGGTCTACCAACAGATACTACAGGTAAGTTCGGGCTCTCTTCGCTCGCGCTCTGCTTTGCGTCGTTTGTGGGTTCGATTCTTTCGCTCTTCTCAAAACATTGCTGGGTTGAGTTAGGGAACCCCATCGTTCAGGCAGCTTCATTTGATGTGACTGACTGACCTACCTTTTATAACATAACCTACATTATTTAGCCATTCATTAGGATGGAGGAAACTTGGCACGAAAGTGGCAGGGAATCGTGGCAATGGCTTAAGATAGTTTAGGCTACTCCCAGTGGGTTTAGTTTGGATGTAGCTGTGACCTGCAGGGCTATTGCGTATCTCTGTTGACAGTTCATGGTGATCATCACTTGGCGAGTTTTGATATACAATGACAGTTCTGCACGGGTAGCGTTTGTTGAAACCAACAAGAACGGTCATTGTATATCAAAACTCGCCAAGTGATGATCACTATGAACTGTCAACAGAGATACGCAATGCCTTGCAGGGCCGTAATCAGGAACTTGTTTCGCGGGGGTTTACCTTGGACAAAAAGTAGATTGGCAGGGGGGGGGGCTATCGGTTGACTCCCCAGAATTTGATCCTTAATAGCGATGCTATCGAATGGTATTGTAATACAGTGGGTGTTTTTTTTTTCAAAATCAACGGACTTGATTCCTCGGGCTCGAGACTTTTTAGAGTATTTTTTGTTTTCTTCATAGCTTCGGGTTTGGCCATCCACGCCCATTTGTACGCGACGCCAAGCGGGCGTGGATTGGGATAAGGGCTCATTTACGGAGACGCGGTGCGTTGTGCGGCAAGGCCCGCTTTCAATTTAGACTTAATAGGGCAATGTATGAGAGCGTTTATACGGAGAAGCGATTTTACGCTCGTTTGCTTGAAATGCAGCGTTACCCGCAGATGACATGACATGACGGTGCACGCGGCGTCACACGCGCAAATACGAACATAATATGGCAGGCAGGTGGCGCGGCGGCGGTGCACGCCGCGCGGCTCCTTTCGTCTTCGTGAACAACATCGCACAATTGTCTTCTAGGCCATCGTTATATTTGTTTTTGCCGTACGCGGCGCGCGACGCGCCGCCGCGTCTCCGTAAATGAGCACTAAGTGAGTATCGAACTAACGTGCGGTGCGACGAATGTACTGAATGGGTCCGACGACGCATCGACCCCGCCACGTAGGTACTTGTAGGTTCATACCTAAAATGCGGAGTGTGCCTGGCCTGGCTTAACGAGAAAAGTTTTTTTCTGCTAGCTTACTTAGTGTCCCACTGCTGGGCAACCCCTTTGCCGTGGGCTGGCCTCGTCGCACCACAATACAATACCCGGAGAGATGGGCGATGATCAATTAATGATAACTTTTTCTTTTATTAACTTAATTGTTTTTTATTAGTTAAATATTATATACATTTATAAATTAAATTAACCTAAAGTAACTAACTTAATAACAAACTTAAAAAATGGCGTCAAAACCTCTTCCCCAACGCTGTCAACTGGTAATGTACCCAAGAGACTGGCGGCGTTGCCACGTTGTTTGGCACCGCCAAGCCTTCGGCCAAGGTCCAAAGCCAGCCCTTAGGTCACGGGAAGTGTCAAATAAACGTTTTGAAATGTCCTTGAAAAGGCCCTGAGTACTCGGATAATAATAACTTGAACACTTTCTTGGGACATAAACAGGGAGTTAAAGGGCACAATGCAGTTTTTGTCTATAAATACAGAAATTGTCTCAGTTTAAGAAGAAGAGCTCATGAATCAAAAGAACGCAACGCGCGAAAGGGCCTTGTAAATTTTGGCACAAAATCGGAAAGGTTAGGTTTTTATTTTGAGCATTCCGAAAATCCGAAATAGAGTTATATAGGTGCTTAGTCAACTAATGCAAAAAGCTTTTTGGAATGGAAGAGCGAGCGAACCGAACTTGAATTTTTTTTACGATTAAATTGCTATAATTTTCCTAGGCCGATGGTAAAATTATAGTTTATTTATTAATTTTATTAATTTTTTACATTTTAGGAAAGCTTACAAACTAATAACACTAAAATAACAAAATACATACCTAAAATTGCTAATATATATTTTCTACAGATAAATATTAAAAAATTTAGTTCCTTATTGCTTAAGTTACTTTTCGAGTAATAAGTAATATATTTTATTGTACCACAAACGTTCAATACAAACAATAAAAATACAAGAAAAACATAAAACTAAACAGACAGAAACGTGTTGCTGGTGAGTTTGTTGCGCCACCTTGTCTCCCCAGCTCCAACACTAGGAAGTGCTCTTTTGGGGCTTTCATTCAATAGAGTTGATCCACCAACCTCCACTCTATTGCAAAATGGTTCTTGAGATTTGATTATTAACTTATATTATCTGGTAATTCTTGACTTATGAAGTCATTAGCCCTGACCACCATTCAGCCAATGCTTTTTGAGTTTCGGTTCTCAAACCTATTCTCCAAGTGTAGATGCAAGGTATCGTGTGACTCACGACGACTGACCAATTAACTACTTATTACGCTAACGTAAGGGTTACTTACAATAACTATTGGTTGCAATATATACTATGCATCTTCCAGTTATGTTTTACACTTTTGAAACCACTTTCAATATAGTACGTCTAGTCTGATTTACTACCTTTAATCCTTTCCTTGTTTTAATAATGAGACGAGCCATTGGACTTCTTCATGGTAGGAATTCAGTTTTCTTAGTTGGTGGGAAGGCGACCAGTCTGGAACGAACCTTACAGGGCCGTGCGGATGGTGCGCGGCCTTTTCCCCTTCGGAGGAAACCGACACCTTAACACGAATATTAACATGATTAGGTACTGAAAACGAAAATTTTATCAGCCTAGGGTAATTTGGGAACAATCACATCGTGCTTGCCAAGGCCAGTCAGTAAATTATAGGTGTGTGGTCACCTATAATGTACTGACTGACCTTGGCAGTGGCGAGTTTCCTCCGTGCCTCGGAAAGCGCGTCAAGCCGATGCCGATGGTCCTGGCTATCATTTTTACATCTTTGAGAGTCGATACAGCTGTCAGTGGCCCGAAAGTCTGACAACCAGTCTTACCAAGGAGTTAAGAATCATATTACCCAGTACATCTTCTTCGTGTCGCTGGCATATCATATTTTATTAGCTCGGAACTTCGCCACTTCAACGGCTTAGTCGGCAGCAGGCGGCAGCGCAGAGGTCGCTCTGATTGCATGTTTTGGGACTGCATATTTTGCATGTTTTAGTACAAATTAACTGGTTTGTCTGGTCTGCTTCGTGTTGGGTTGTGGGTTGGTTGTTGGTCAGTTAAGCAGTCGCTCCGTGTAAAATACTGGTATTCAGCTGCATACGGTTAGACTGTAAAGCGACTCCAACATAGTTGGGAAAAAGCTAGGCAAATATAACCGCATCAAAGCCGTTGCATAGTTTTAAAGATCTAAGCATGCATAGGGACAGACAGCGGGAAGCGACTTAGTTTTATAGGATGTAGTGATAACCAAATAGCTCTCCTGTATCTGTTCCAATTCAGATCACGAATTGGATCGAATCCAGTATCTCATGCTTATTGCTCAACAGTCGCACTTGTGACAACTAAAAATCAGATCAGCAGGGCTATTGCGTATCTCTGTTGACAGTTCATAGTGATCATCACTTGGCGAGTTTGATATACAACGATCGTTGTTGTTCGTTTCAACTGACGCTACCCGTGCAGAACTGTCATTGTATATCAAAACTCGCCAAGTGATGATCACTATGAACTGTCAACAGAAATACGCAATAGCCCTGCTGTTCATGTTTGCTGCAAATACTCACAGATATTTTGATTAGCAATTTAATTTGATTCAGGTAATAAAACACTCTTGTGATTTGCTTTTTCTCATTTATTTTTTCGTTGATTCGTTCAAAATATAAATTCTATTACATTAAAAAATAGAGCACTTAATTATGTAGTACAAGAAATAATAATATTATCCATGTGCGAAAATGGTTTTCAAATAGGTTTATGACCATTCATGGTGGTAATCGGCAATAAGTTTTCATTCCACTGTTAACATACATAGATGCCCATCACATTAAAAGGTAGTAAGTAAGGTAAATAGGTAAAAAATAACCTCACAATCTGAGAATTAAGTATTACCTACTATCTACAAGGTAAAAAACAATATACTTGACAAATAACTCATAACTTAGTCATAACATTTAAGGTGTAAACAGATACTTTTCGAAGCCGTTAACCAAGCTGCATTCTATCGTAAAAAAAAAATCAGCTGTCCTATACAAAATTTCAATACCTACTCGACCCAAATGTATGGGACAGCTGATTATTTTTTTACGATTTCGATGGTGGTCCCATAGAGAAAGTTGTTCAGTTTGATGGTTCGTACCACAGTATTCCATATGATTATACCCTTTCTGTTACACGCTGTATATCAAACGAAATAACTCTACGCAATTTTTTTTTATGGGAAACCTTTTTATAAGTGAGTATGACTCAATGTAACGCACTCAAAACATTGGGCTGATGGATGCATTGAATAGTAGGTACGGAGATCAAGGAGGTATTAAAACTAAAGTTATGACATTAAAAACTGTTATTTAAAAAAAAACTTATAAAAAAGGTAGAACTTTGACCCCATTACTAGAACAAACAAATGATCGCAATGACGGGGAGAACAAGTGTGTTTCGGCTTCTCTAACCGAAAGAAAGAACGAAAGTTCGGGTACTTTTACAACCATTAGACGTTAGTATAATTACCTAGCTAGGAGTGCTAGGACAATTAAAAATGTTGAAACATGGTTGACATTGACAGTGTGCAGTGTGAACGTAGTCTAACGTTTTACTACTAGGTGCATACATAAGTTAAAGGTAATTCTATAAAACATAAAAACAAATGAAGTTTTTAATCATAAAAGTATACCTCTTCATCGCTAGCGTAGTCAGAAGGCAGCATTGCCACGTGTTATTTTAATAGGAACGTCAACCCGTGTACCGTTCTGGTCAGAATGCTATCGTGTAACCATATAGACCACGTTGTTCGAAGCTGAAGCAACTCTAGATAAAGATTACATGAAAGTTGCTAATTTGCTATGCTTATACGCATTTTAAGCTTAACTTCATTTGACTCCCCATTTATCGAAGAAGTGCACGGGTGAGAAATCGTTATCCGATAAAAATCTCTATTGATTACTCATTTCAGCATTTCTTTGCTTCGCTCCACCAACCTCCAGAAGACAGGCAAACTTTTAAAAGACAAGCGTTACAAAATTCCTATAAATTCAGCAACCCACCCAGTGCCGCCATTATTCATGGTAGTTACAAACACTATCTTCACAAAGTTATCGTCACTCGTGTAGTCGGCAGGCGTGTCCTCACAGAACGTCCGAACTACTACTCCCTTACTGTCCACGAGCTGCACGTAATTCTGATCGCAAGTAATGCCCAAGTCGAACGTAGCGAAGTGTAGCAGTAAACGCGTCCCTAAGGGAGTCTCGAGCTCCCACTCGCAGCTCGACACCTGCCTGTGAACGTTAGGATACTGGGGACTGGTGACTTTACCGATCTCGCTTTGCAGTTTTCCGCCGCATCCAGGACCTTTATCGGAAGTTACGTAAACCAAATCAAACGTGACACGGTCACCAGCATTTTCATGATTGTGTAACAGCAAATATCTACCCGTTGAGAAGATGGGGTGATTATTATCATTTTCGGTTTGAATTTTAGACAGTCTGGGTGCACTAGCGTTATTTCCGTCGAATATTTCTAGATAGCAGTCTGCGTTCCAATAACTTGGGTATGCGTACAAGAAATACGCGGATATCGTGTAGTTAACTGGAGCAGTGATCAGCGTGTAACAGTCATGGTTGGGGTTACCGTCAAAGTCATTTACAAAAATAGCTTGTACTCGTCCGTGGGGCTCCGTATAATTTCTGCCACAAAATCCTGTGAACACTACCTCTATTTCCACACCTTTATATGCATTAGAATCTGAATTTGCAGATGTGATTAAGTTTATAGATGTAGTTCCATATACGTAAAAGTCCGTCGGCTCCTTACGCCCGCATAATTCAAAACGATCGGGGAAGTGCAAAGTGCTGTCGTAAAAGGAATTACGACTAAAGAAGTCGTCCATCCGTTGGTTTAAGACAAAATCTTTCCCGAGCGTAGTATTTTGATAGCTTGGATTGCTGGATATAATCAGCTTGTCTCCATTGCAGCGCTTTACGCCTGTACTATCAGCGACGGGGGGTTGTAAGTCCAAATCTTTAACAGTGATACGTAGTAAAATGTATGGAAAGGCGCTTACATCCAACCGATATAGGCAATGTATTCCCCGAGGAACGGACCCTATATCATAACTGGGAGATTTCAAAGTTTGTGGCGTGTTGCTCACTGAAATGACGGAGGTGCCACATACAGACCGCTGAGCTGTTAATGTGGACACAAAGCCTTGACTTCCTATTTCGCCATCCGTGGCCAGCCTGACGCTCATCACATTACCAGAAGACATTAATTGCGGTGGGAGACTGTGACCACAGTAGGTTCCTATTACTAAGCTATTAGGATTTAAACCATCTTTTATTTCAACTAAATCGCAATCGCACTTGCTGTATCCTATAGCCGTTTGGTTGATATTCTGGCAAGGGGCTACGTGGAACGCGGTGAACTCAATTTTAATGACGGTGTCAGGAGGTGATATTATGGACCAATGACAGTCTAAGAAATCTTCGTATACAGTATGACCCATGAAAGGAGACTTAAGAACATGCGATGAAGCGGTTGTTAAATTAATCAGTCCACCACATTGAGCTACTTCAGAATAGCTGAAATAAACTTGAACTTTGAAACCTTTTAAGTTTACACTCGCGTCTGATACGAACTGTAACAAAGCGGTGCTCCCTTTGCTTCTAAGTGTTGTTGTTGAGTTAATATTACCACACATTAACGCTAAGCGCTTATCAGCATCAATTTCAAGTCCATCATATACTGCGACATAATCATTATAACAATCTGATTGGCTTTCTATGTCAATATAGAGAAATTTAAGCACAACCAGCTTGGTAGGTGGTGCTTCAATAAACCAAGTGCAGTTCATATTTATTTCGTAAGTGTCAGAAAGCGATGATGTGAGTACAGTACTTTCGTTTACTTTGCCTCCACATGAATATAAAGAATAAGCAACTCTAAAACCTTTCTTCTGTACATATTTATCACTTCTAAATATCAATGATATTTTTTCGGGCTGAACTGTGACGGGAGGAATTTTACCACCGCAATAAATTTCATAGAAATAGGTATAATCTGACTGGCTTGTTACTGTTAAATTATCAAATGCACAGTCAGGAGTAGAGCCTTCTAGTTCAAAATCAAGGAACTTGAGGACAACTTTGTTGTTTGGAGCAGATATTTCATATTGACAAATCATTCGTGGGTTGTAACTGTATGGAAAACCAGGACTATATAAATATTGATCTTTTTGAGTTGCTACATAGTTTCCACCGCAGACAGAATCCCATTCGGCTTTGAATCCGTCGAGATTTTTATCAGCATCTGTACGTAAGACAACTTTCATGCGATTAAAAGTTGAATTATATACAGGTGGTGTGTTTCGTCCACATACCCTTGCTATCTCCGTGTAAGCGTCGTCTTTCCAGTCATAAATTATGACAACATCTTTAGTGCAATTAGTTGTTTCCTCAATAAAAAACCGTTCCACAAATTTAAGAGATACTCTGAAGCCTAGATCAGCCTGTATCTCCCAGGAGCATTCCTGGTTAGGTAAATAATTTTTAGGGTAATTTGGCGATGCAAACGTAGTTTGATATGAACTAAGATATCCGCCACATTGTTCAGTAACCGATCTGGCCATAAGCTTTATATTTGTATTGTTCTTCACATTCGAGTGATACTCAATATACATGATTCTGAAATACGTAACTAACGGACTATCTAAAAGTGATGTCTGGCAATATTTACCAATTTCAGGAGTATTTGGTCTTAAGCTTGATTTTAGTATAAAATACTCGTCGTCACAATTTAAGGTAAAATACCCTTCCATTTTAATTTCAACCCTATTTGCTGAGCCAGTCAGAATCCAAGCACAGTCTAAAGTATCGTAATATGAATCAGGTAAGTTTAAAATATTAACAGGGTTGTCTCCTACTTGAATAACACCACCACATGGTTGAAGTTTCCATTCTAAGTGGAAGTTTAACAAACTATCTTTAGTTTGAGATGCAGTAACATCAATTATTGGTGATGGTATTCTGTATGATACTTCGACGTTCCCACAAATATCTCGCATAAATCTATATCTAATAGCTGATTTAATAGTGACTTGAGAGTCAAAGTATTTACAACGACTTCGGGTTACCGAAGAATTTAACTTGGCGGTTAAAAATATCGAATTATAAGTAAGGTTAGTTGAAAGAGCATTGTAGTCATTGTTTGTTTTTGCTTGACTATTATAATGCCATTGACAGGAATAAGACTGATTCAATTCCGGTGATAGGAGAACCTGGTTAAAGTCGGTTAGATCACCGCCACATAGTACTTCTTCATCAGAGCTAAACTTAGCTTTGAAGCGGTGCGAAGTAAATGTACGGTTAAGCCATACATAAATCGCCATTTCGTTTCCAGTAGATTCAAAAACGTTTGTTCCAGGAATGTATGTATCGCTTGGGATTGATTGTATAACATTGAGAAAGCTAACGTCATTGAAAATACCTATTTTGTGCTTTTCTGTGTCCAAATCAATAATTTCTAAACGGACTCTTCGAGACTTATTCGGCACTCTTATTTGCCATTGGCAGTACCTTAATGTGGTTTCTTGAGGATAACTTGGAGAAGTTAAGTAACCGTCTGAAGCCGTTATTATGCCACCACACATAGGTCGGGAAGAGTTAAAGCTGATTCGAAATCCTCTATTCTCCGATATTTGAGTCCATGAGTCCGGCTTACCGACATGAAGTTTAATACTAAACTCGTTTGTTGATGTTTCAATCGGCTCAAGGGAGTGATCCTCAACATTACACACGGTCCTTAGTACAATGATAGTGTTATTGGTGAGCATAGTTTCTTCGATTGTTACTTTGGTTCCACAAGATATCTCAGATTCGGGCAAGTCAATATCAACGGATTTAATTTTAAAAACGTGTCTTGGAGGTCCTACTATGTGCCACTCACAGACTGTTCCGTAAGGAATCATTTGCATGTGCGGGTATCCGGGCGATGTCAATTCGCCGGCATCGGTGATAATGGTTCCACCACACGTCTCAATGGACACATTGGCTTTGAAACCATTGCGCGGTGTTGGTATCTGAGTCATGTACTTAATATACATTGTATTACCAGTGCTTTTAATAGTTCCAGGTCTATCATTGCCACAATATTGTTGGTGTAGAGGAGAAAATTTCGATGATCCATATCGTATTTCGACGGATTCAGTTTCGCAATCACCTTTATGCTCCAAATCAAATCTATCAATAAAGTCTATCCTAATAATTTCTCCAGGTGGTCCGGTAAATACCCACTCACATTCTGAATACGGAACTGGTACTGAGGGATAATTTGGTGAATTTATTATTTCCCAATTGTGGTCTGAAGTTAGAGATGTTGTTGAACCACATTCATAATTTTGCTCTTCGTAATTGACCACAAAGCTTTGGAACGTGAATGATCCCTTAGTGTAGCTTATGAATAAAGAATTACTAGAAGTGGTTATATCTGCTTTATTTTCGTGGTCGTAGCCGCAATACTTTCCACTTGCCAAAAGGGGAGCTTCCTCAGAATCACCGTTCCTTAATGTAACGTAAGTCACACAATCGTCATTTTTATTCGTAATATTAAATTTATTTAACTGTAATTTAATAGTCCTGCCGGGGCGCACTTTCACGACCCAGTTACATTTTAGTTTGGAGGTATGTGGATATTCCCACTCATGTACGTCCCACCAAGTCGGACCTACCTCACCGGACAAACTAGTCACGAGGCCTCCGCATCTAGAGTTGACTCGACCAAGAAATCCTTTCTTAGTAATGGATGAATCGGTTTTGAATTTAATTTTCATGTAAGTGGATGAATTGAAGCCTATTTTAACCGAGTCTGTTGTACAAATATTTTCGTTTACGGGCTTCCAATTTCCAGGACTGTCAGAAGAATAAATAGAAACTTTATCTGCAAAACAAGCGTTGGTGTCTTCAATACTAAAATCTACGAAATTTACGCTTAGATGACGTCCCATTTGTGATTTGTAAACCCATTCACAATTTAAATTGTCGGAATATTCCTGTGGATAATTCGGTGATTTAAAAGTAATGGTGCCGTTTTCAGGTAAAACCGTTATAGTCTCATTCGATCCGCAGTTTATCCTCTCTCCATTTTCAGGTTCAGAAACTCTAGAAGTTTTGGTCCAACTCATATGAAACATTGAACCCGTATTTGATTCATCTGTTGCAAGTGTCATGTACACTACACTGGAGGAGCTCTGGATGACTTTCGTATCAGCCAGTACACCACTTAGTTCCTCTAAAATTGGAGCAGTTGAATCATATCCATCATAAATAGTTAATTTGTTATAGTTTACTTCGGTGTGTGAATAAATTTGTAAAACATCCAGTGTAATAGATATGGTATCTGAATTGGTAACGAGCACGCGCCAACTATATTCGCCAGATCCTAAATATCGAGTAGGGTACAATGGTGAAGATATCTCACCACTATCTCCTGTAATATCATTTTCACGCTGATATCCATAATGCAAGAGAAAACCTCGACCGCTGGTCTTGGATTCGCTGTGGAACTTAATATATATTTGTGACGCTGTGCTGTGATTGCTGGGAGTTTCACTACCACAATATGCACCCAGTAGCCGACCAGCACCGTTATTTTCGCGAACTTCTACGTAGTCATCGTTACAACCTTCAGAGAATTCTAAATCAAAGCGCTCGAATTGGACGTATGCAGTGTTTCCGGGGGATGATTTTAGTACCCATTCACAATCAGTGTTAACTGGATACGGGCCGGGGTAGTTCGGAGATGCGATGCTTCCTTCTTCTGAAGTTAATGCGCCTCCGCAGGCGTTACTAAGTCGTGAATAGTGAGCTGCGAACATTCCAGTAGCTCTACCAGTGTAACTGCCGAACTCTATCGTCAAGGCACTGCCACGGCTGACTAACATAGGTGGAACTTTTCGTCCACAATACTCTCCGATTAGTGGAGCGTTACTGTCATCTCCGTCGCGAACTCTTAGGAAAGAGGAGGGACACGTTCTATTTGTGATTACATTACTGTCTTTCGGTAATGACAATAGAGTTAACGTTAAATATAATTTTTGATCGGGCTTATCCGCAAGAATAGTCCAAACACAGCTTTTGTTGGTATGTTGAACAAAATTATCGCTATGTATGATACCCTCATCTGCAGCCCTTATAAGAGCACCACACGTAACAGTAAAGTTAGCTTTGAATCCTTTGGCCGTCCCGTCAGAATCGGTTTTGAATTGCACAATTATTTTATTATATTTGCTAACGATTTGTGTTTCATTTGAATTGGGACATATACGGTACGTGTAATTTGAAGAAGGTGTATAGTTTTTATCATAATCATAAATTTGAATCGAGTCTCCACAGACAGGATCCCAAGATGTAGAGTAAAGATCAAGATCCATGAAGTTAAGCTCAATACGATGATCAGCGGGTACAGAAATGTACCAAAAACAATCCATATTATTGTCATAATTCTTTGGGTAGTTCTTAGAGTAAATGAGTCCAGATTTAGATGTCATAGCGCCTCCACATTTGGAATTGAGAGACCGAAATTGTGACGAGAAGTGAACATCCCTGAGTGTAGACCGTTTTGACAATCGCAGCAACATGAAGTTGCTATCAGACTGCACGGATGCGAAATCTCGATGGCAAAATTTCGTTAGTAGTGGAGCCATTGTATTTTGACCGTTATATATTTCAATAGCATCGGTAGTACAATTAGCGGTATCTGTCATATAAACTTCTGTAAATGAGATTGCGATACTCTTACCTACTTGTGTTTCTATCAGCCACTCACACTCAAGTTCCTGGTCGTTAGTTTTACTTTTGTCAAGGGTTATAATGCCAGAGGATTTTTTAATGTATCCTCCACATCCGTAACTGATCCATTCTAAGCGGAACCCGGAGCGGGGCATATAAATGCCCGAGGAAAACTTGATTAGTAATGTATTACTATGCGTATTTATTGGAGGCGGAGTTGCACTGCCACAGAGTTTAGTCGAATAACTTGGATCGGACAACTCCTTGGTTTGCAAATAATCTAGATGGCAATCGTCGTTAATCAATCGATGACGAGCTCTCATCCAACTATTATAAAATCGGTAGCTTTTAAAAGTATCAAAGTGCGTAAACGTGGCATTAATTTTATTTCCTTTGGGAACTGTGATGGTCCATATACAATTTAAGTTCAGCGGGTAATTACTTGGATAGCCCGGGCTCTCAATAACTCCGTATCTTCCAGTTATATTATTATTACATAGCGTTTGATAATTAAACATGAATCCCTTCCCACCCTGGTATATGTCAGATCTGAATTTAACGTACGCATAATTAGTTGATGTTTCGATAGTACCTAGCTCCGTGGACATGTAACAATGTTTGCCTAAACTGGTGGCACCGGTATCGCGACCGTCAAAAATTTCAACGTAATCGTCTCTACAATTAAGAGTTCTTTCAAGATCAAGCTCTGTGAATGTAATACGGATCCTTGAACCTTCACTGGTGACTATTCTATAGAAACATTCGGCGTTTTCGTTGTAATCATTGGGATAGTTCGGCGAAGTAACAGAGCCAGAAGGGCTTGTCAGTGTCCCCCCGCATCCTGTTATAGTACCATCCCATTCAATTTTGAAGCCAGTTCCGGATAAATAGAAATCTGAATGAAAATGGAGATGCACGGCATTCGATAATGATACGATTCGTTTTGATTGGAACATCCCACAATACTGACCGATCAATGGTGAATTCTCGTTGCCTCCATTTCTTATTTCTAAAAAGTCGCCGAGAGTACACTTGCCTCGTATGGGACGTTCTAGATTAAACTGTGATATGTTGAGCATGATCTGTTGGCCCACCGGTACCATGATGATCCATGTGCAATCGCGATTAGGTTCGTATGACCCTGGCCAGCCAGGAGAGTATATGAAGCCGTGAGTTTTAATAAACGATCCGCCACAGTGAGTTTTTTCGTCTAAAAATGTGTATGATAAAGAAAAACCAGAAGAACGAATACTACCATCAGATTCAAAATTTAACATGAGCCGATTAGTGGATGTGGTCAAGGCGGGAGGCGCGTGAGAACCACAGAACTTGCCCAATACATTATTTTCATTGTTATCGTCTATCTCTACAAGCTCCAGGTAATCACTACCGCAGCGGGGCATGTCCTCAACGTCAAACCTGTTCCAAGTTAACTTTATGTGCATTCCTTCAGGAGCGATGAGCATCCACTTGCAGGTCTGATAGTTCTTGTAAGTGGTAGCATCTCCGGAGGGATGATTTATTAAGCCAGTGGTATCTCTGTGAATACCTCCACACTCTGTATCAATGGTAGTGTAGTTAGCGTAGAACCCCGTGCCCGAAATACTTAAATCTGATGTAAATGTAATGTACATATAATTAAGCGTGGATGTTTGAACGGGTGGCGTGTGTTCGGCCCCACCGCAGAATCTGCCTAGTGAAGTAGCATTCTGGTCGTGACCGTCCCTGACCTCAACGCTATCGTACCGGCAATCGTAGTGCCGGTTGTCTTCGATATCAAAATCTTGAAATGTTAATTGAATCGCTTTGCCGGGAATAGTTTTGATGATATAAACACAGACTTTGTTTTCTGGATAACTGAAGGGATAACCGGGTGATTTGATAACTCCACTATCACCTTCTATAGTTTTCTCGCATATGGCCTCGTACGTGATACGAAAACCTTCGGCGGGCATACTCCTATCAGTTTTAAATTTAAAATAAAGTTCATTAGACGATGATTTATATGTTTTCGGAAAAGTAGTTCCACAAAATTTCCCGACGAGTCGTGAATCCGATGACGGACCATCATAAATTTTCAAATAATCGTATTGACATCTAAAAGATCGTTCAAGCTTGAATAATTTAAAGTCGATTTTTATCTTGGTATCCAGGCTAGTTTTAATTTTATACTCGCATAATAAGTTACTTAGGTAAAGGCCATTATAAGTAGGAGAAACAAGCTCTCCCTTATCGGCAGTGTAGAAACCTCCGCAGCCAGGAACGCCTTCGACAGGCGCGTAAGCAATTTGGAAGCCATGCCCCGCACCGTAAGCGTCTGAATGAAAGTGTATCAACATGACAGAGCCTGCCGACTGCACGGGCGCGGGCTGAGTCGTGTTACAATACCTATTGATCAGCGGATCCGTCATATGTTCACCGTCATAAATTGCTAAATAGTCGAAACTGCAGTTTGAGTGTGATTCAATATCGAGCGCAAAGAAATGTAAGTTAATCCTTTTACCGAGAGTTGACGTTAAGTGCCAATAGCAATCACGGTTAGGAGGGTACTGCCCGGGAGAACCCGGAGAGCTGATGTGGCCGTGCGTGGTGGCGTCAACCTCACCGCCGCACACTGGCTCTATACTTGTCCAATGTAACGCAAACCCGTCTTTAGCTACTGTTTTATCGGAGTGGAACCAGAGATATAAATTATTATGACTTGATACAATGTTACCGCCTTTGGGATAATTATTTCCACAAAATCTTCCTATAAGTTGACCAGAAGACTTTCGACCATCGTGAATTTGTAGGAAATCGTACATACATTCGGGACTGTTTTCTAAACTAAATTTACTGAATGTAACATTAATTACTTTATCAGAAGCTGTATGTATTACCCAAGCACATTGAGCACTATGACTGTAAGTCGTATTAGTCAAAGGATAAACAATGCTGCCTTCTTCGTTATCTAGAACACCACCACAAGACTTTGTCCTTACCTGACACAAGGCGCCAGAGTACTGCGCCGCGCACTCACAGCGGAAGCCCCCAATTGCAGTTTCGTCTGGTCTACAGATGCCTCCGTTGTGGCAAGGATTCACTCCGCAAACGTCTGTGGGCAATTCACAGTGAGCGCCGCCGTAGCCCTTAAAACAGATACAGGTGTAGCCAGTACGAAGGGAATGGCATTGTCCGTGGACGCCGCATGGATTGATTGCACAACCATCAGTGTAATTTCCGCCTGTTGCAACGTAGCAGCCACTGATTCCTACTCCATCGCCTTCCATACCGTCGGGGCATATACATTGTGCTGATTGGCCAGTTGGCGATGCGCTCTCTATGCACTGCGCGGACGGGTGGCACCCTCCATGACCGATGT
This sequence comes from Eugnorisma glareosa, assembly GCA_947578425.1. NCBI lineage: Eukaryota > Metazoa > Arthropoda > Insecta > Lepidoptera > Noctuidae > Eugnorisma > Eugnorisma glareosa. Next base: position 20,356,993 of record OX387970.1, on the reverse strand, counting down.
TGCACGTACCTCTCCAAGAACAGGTGATTCCGTCACCTTGATAGCCAGGCGGACAAGAACCACATATTCGTGAGCCGATGGTGTTGTGACATGTCACTATAGGACTGCAGCCTCCGTTGGGAGTAGTGGTGCATTCGTCGATGTCGTAACAGGTATAACCGTCGCCTTCATAACCAGAAGGGCACTGTCCACATCGGAATGAGCCCGGCAGATTGATACAGTCAACCTTGGGGTTAACGGAACACCGAGGACCTTGATAGGATTCACATTCATTAATATCGGTTAAGCAAGCGGCACCAGTGCCATTCGTTGTCCATCCCTGGCGGCACATGCATTGAACGCCCTCTCCCGATGTTACTTGTACACAGGTCCCATGGCCGCACATTTCATAGTCACCACCGGAACAATCCTTGGCCTTCCTAGTGCAATGTAAGCCGAACCAGCCAGATTTGCACAAACACTCGTACGATCCTGGTCTGTTGATGCACGTAGCTCCATTTTGACATCCGAGGTCTGTTCCAGCAAAATTCCGGCATTCGTTTACATCGACGTCACAATCTCTGCCTTCCCAATTGGAGGGGCAAAGACAATGGTAGCCATTTACCAAGTTGAGGCAAGTTCCACCGTGCTCGCAAGGATGAGATAAACATTCGTCTTTCCCTCTACTATTTAATTGATTCTGTAGATTCAACACTTTCCTGTGAATATTATTAACTCTCCGCCAAAGCATTGATATATTGAAAAAAATGTCATTTGGAAGCGTGGATTCCTTGCTCTCCAATCTCTCAAGTCTTTCTAATATACCGTTTATGTTCTTGTCGGTGTTTTCGTTATTCGATGGCTGGTACTGCGTTCCGTCGCCTGGGATGTTTGGTTTGAGTACGTTGATATCACCAACAAAGATGCTCGATTTCGGTCCATTGGGGCGTAGATATATATTTTTATCAAATGCTGGTTCTAGAATGAGATCACCTCCCGAAGTTTTGATTTTCGGACGGTCCTGGTATAGTTCACAATCAAGAGGAATAACACAAAGTACGCCTAGCAAGAAGAGGCATTGTCTGAGCGCGCTGGACATGGTCCATGTGTCTTGGTAGACGGCTGTGTTCGTACTGTGTTCTGCGCTGGGGTTTCCACTGCTACTATGACTTGTATTATCTCAGGGGGCGTATTGCTGTACGCCCCTAGCGATGATTGTTTGGTTATGATTAACAAATTGGGGCCATCTGGTATATTCGATGATATGAAATAATGTGTTTTCTAGTATACTGTAAGATTATAATACTTTAAATTTAATTTTTGGTAACGTCTCATTTTTATTTACGTTTACTCTGCATGTCATTTTGTGATGTGTACAAAATCGTGACCAAAATCAAACAACAACGACAAAATCAACCAAGACGTGTGAATTGTGTGTAATTATAGTTTTTAAATTTATATTGAATAAAAATAGTAATAATGTTCATGAAATTGTTAAATTTGATTTTCCGAATAATCACCTTCTATGAGATGCACGCCTTCCTGTACTAAGCCAGAAACGATTTTCATAAAGTAGTCCATGACCTAGTATTAAGTTTCAGACAACTGATAAGACAAGGATATTTTCCTACTAATTTTATTTTTATTTTATTTTACTAATTAATTTCAGCCCCTGCAACTTGGATACGGCTCTAAAGGGGGCTGCGAGGCTGCCGTACACGCTTTATCGACCTACCTAAATTCTGACAAAGGGGAGGTCATCCTGAAGGTTGACATAAAGAACGCCTTCAATTCAGTGAACAGGGACTCCTTGTTGACAGAATCTAAAATAGTACATTTTGATATAAGGGGGTAAACTTGTCCAAACGCCTCCTGCCGGAGGCTCTACGCGGGGGTCGTGCGGTCCATGGCCCTTTACGGGGCCCCGGTGTGGGCGCGTTCTTTGAGGCGGCGAGCCGCCCACTATCTGAACGCGCCCCAAAGGGTGGTAGCCGTAAGGCTAATCCGGGGGTACCGCACGATCTCCGGCGAGGCGGCGAGCCTCCTTGCCGGATTGCCGCCATGGGATCTGGAGGCGATAGTACTCGCGCGCCTGCACGAGTGGCGCGTGGAGGCACTACGCCGGGGGGAAACTCCGCTGCCGCGGCAAATTGTCGCTCAGCGGACAGACTTCCGGCGTGATCTCATGGCGACATGGAGAGAGCGACTGTCGCAACCCCGTGCAGGGCACGCCACTATAATGGCGGTAAGTCCCCTCTTTGAGGAGTGGCTGGAGAGGCGCCACGGCGCCCTCACCTTCCGCCTGACGCAGGTCCTCACCGGACATGGTTGTTTCGGGAGGTTCCTGCACCTAATCGGGCGGGAGGAAACGCCCGGGTGTCACCACTGCGAGGATCGACCGGAGGACACGGTGGAGCACACTGTGCAGGTCTGCTCCGCTTGGGCGGAGCAACGCCGTGTCCTCGTAGCGGCGATCGGCGGCGGCGACCTCTCGCGTCCGGCCCTGGTTCAATCCATGGTCCGGAGCGAGACGGAATGGGACGCCGTCACCTCCTTTTGCGAAGCAGTCATGCTAGCGAAGGAGGTGGCGGGACGTGAGAGGGAGAGAACCTCACGTCCCAGCCGCCGCGGGAGACGCACCGGGCGTCGGGGGCCACGTGGTGGCCCCCGGCCACCGTAGACGCGGGCCTGTGGACGGTGAGCTGTGGGCTAGCTCGCCGTCCGTCCGTCTTATGACGACAGGCCGTGTCGACGGCGCGTTCGTGTTCCACGCGCGCCTCAAAGAGAGTCAGCAAACAGGAAGGGGTCCGTAAGGGCCGACGCTTGCCAGGGTTGCGGGACTGTTCGAAAGAGATACCGCGGCCCTGGAACACAAAGGGCAAAGGAAGGAACATGGATGGGTTTTAGTCAGTACAAGTCTGACACTCCCTCCTGCTCAGCCCAGAGCGGCAGGGGTCATTTGATGATTTCCCATCGATAAAAAAAAAAAAAAAAAAAGGGGGTAAACTTTGTTATTGCATTCGAGCGCGGAATTAACACCCGAGCTGCAGGCGAGGGTGTTATGGAGCCTAGAACTGCAGTAACAAATCCCCACGCGTATCAAACGACGTTTTTCAATACACTTTCGAAGAAATAAAATATTAGAACGGAAAGTATTTTTGTCAGGAATAATTAGGAAACTATGATTTAATTTGCTTTTTTTCCGCGCTTTGCTGTCGCCAGGTTGAAGAAGAAGCAAAGGTCTGATGCCGCTATACAGCCTAATATAAAAAAAAAAAACAATAATTTATGAAAGAAGGAATTCAAATATTTTTGAATTTAGAACACAAATATTAATTTGTTCATAAAAGTAAATATTTGTTATAAATAATCATGTTTATCTATGATATTCTATTTATAAACAATTTAAATACTCTAAAAATATTTACGCCGTAAAGACGCGTAACTGCTTGGCGAGATTAAAAAAAAACCATCACCGCCGATTGTAGCTATAGTCATTGAACTTATCTGTGGAAATTTTTATTTCTGCACGTGTGCGGAAAAATATTAAAAATCCACGCGTGTGAAATATATTGCATGTTGAACCTAATCGTAGTGCGATAAGAACCAGTTTTCGAGAAAGTGTATTGAAATAGTACATTTTGATATGAGTGGGGAAACTTTGTTATTGCATTCGAGCGCGGAATTAACACCCGAGCTGTAGGCGAGGGTGTTATGGAGCCGAGAACTGCAGTAACAAATCCCCACGCGTATCAATCGACGTTTTTGAATACACTTTCGAAGAAATAAAATATTAGAACGGAAAGTATTTTTATCAGGAATTATTACGAAACTATGATTTATTATTTTACCGCGCTTTGCTTTCGTCAGGTTGTAGAAGAAGCAAAGGTATGTTAAGCTATTCAGCCTAATATGAAAAAAAGAAAATTCTAATATTTTTTAATTTAGAACACAAATAAATGTTAATTTATTCTTAGACGTAAATATTTGTTTTGAATAATCATGTTTATCTATGATATTCTATATATAAACACAATTTAAATACTCAAAAAATATTTATGCCGTAAAGACGCATATCTCTTTGCAGAGATTTAAAAAAAATCAATCACCGCCGACTATAGCTATAATCATTGAACCCATTTGGACTTATCTGTGGAAATATCAAAAAATCCACGTGTGTGAAATACATTGCATGTTGAACCTAATCGTAGTGCGATAAGAACCAGTTTTCGAGAAAGTGTATTGAAAAAGAATTACCCCAAATTTATAGTTTTCTTTGGCAATGTTACAGACACCCATCTAAATTACTATATCGGGACGACCTTTTGGAATCTGCTGTTGGCTGTCAACAAGGTGACCCCCTCGGGCCAGTGATTTTTAGTTTAGCTATTCATCCAATTGTTCGGCAGCTAAATTCAAAATATAACGTTTGGTATCTTGACGATGGAACCTTGGGAGGCGATGTAGATTCCGTTTTAAAAGATCTAAATTTCTTAAAAAATGAACTTCATTCCATTGGACTTGACCTCAACCTTTCAAAATGCGAAATATATGTAGCAGACAATACCGACAGACAACTGACTCTTTCAAAATTTAACGCAATAGCACCTGGCATCAAAATTATAGAAAAAAGCTCTCTTCGTCTCCTTGGTTCTCCGATCTTTGAAAATTCTTTTCCCGATTTTATCGAGGAAAAAATTCAAAATTTCAATGATGTTTCGGAAAGATTGCTCCAAATTAACATACATTTGGCCATCACAATAATTCGTTACTGCTGTTTTGGCCCAAAATTAGCTTATTTCCTTCGTGCTTCCCCTTTATGGAAGCACACTCACCTTTTGGACAAAATGGATCAAATTATCAGAAATACAATTTCATCAATTTTAAATGTGGCTTTGGCGACCGAACTTGGGCACAAGCTACTCTTCCCATTCGTATGGGAGGACTCGGCGTCCGCAAAATTTCTAGTATTAGTTTACCGGCTTTTATATCCTCGGTCCACGGCACTAAGAAATTAATCAGGAACATCCTGGCTTCCACACTGATTGATTTTGATGTACCGTGCTTCTCCGAGGCTATCAATGTCTGGAAACTCGCTTGCCCCAATTCTGAAGAACCCGACCATCCATTTTCCCAGAGACGGTGGGACGAGCCGCTCTGCAGAGTAGTTCAGAATAATTTACTGAACACGTCTGCTACTACTGCTGAGCGTGCGCGTCTGCTGGCTATGGGTGACTGGGAGTCGGGTCTTTGGCTTCACGCACTACCGTCGTCGAACATAGGTACGTTGGTCGACGACACTACTTTCCGCCTCGCTGCTTCTCTACGCCTAGGTGCCCCATGTTGTTCTCCTCATCGCTGTCACTGTGGTGAAGTTGTCAACAGCCTTGGACACCACGGCCTATCATGCAGCCGAAGTGCGGGCGTTTTGCACGGCACGCGAATTTAAATGAATGAAATTTAAATGAAATCCGACGAGCTCTTGTCACCGTCGGCGTTCCAGCTATTTTAGAACCCAATGGCTAGGCACGCGACGATGGCAAGAGACCGGACGGCATGTCTTTGTTTCCTTGGAAGATGGGTAGGCCTTTAGTGTGGGACGCAACTTGCGTCGATGCTCTTGCGCCGTCCCATCTTCCAAGCTCATCGTGCTGTGCTGGCGCCGCCGCTGCGGCTGCAGAGAACCTCAAGCGGCGTAAATATAGTAACCTTATTGGTAACTATATTTTCGAGCCGTTTGGGGTTGAAACTCTAGGTCCGTTGGGTCCAAGTGCCTACAGCCTTTTCAAGGACATTTCCAAACGCTTATTTGACACTTCCCGTGACCCAAGGGCTGGCTTTTACCTTGGCCAAAGGCTTAGTATTGCCATACAACGTGGCAACGCCGCCTGTCTCTTGGGTACATTACCAGTTGACTGCGGTTGAGGAGGAGTTTTTTGACGTCATTTTTTAATTTTATTAATAAGTTAGTTAGTTTAGGTTATTTTAATTTATAAATTTTAATGTATAGTATAGTATAAATAATAAAAATTTGTACATCAGGCGTAAGTATTTATTTGCACTAGACAACTTTTTTTGTGAAGTAATAGTTAAAATTAGAAAAAAAAAATGTTTGATTTGTGATCTTTGCCAAAGTTTTAGGAATTTTTGAACTTCAAAGATCTGCTACGGCATCAACTATGATAATTACTTAAATCATATATAAATTGGCTTCAAATTATTTAATCTGGGATTTTTCATAAAAATAAAAATCTAAGTAACTCAAAAACTACTGAATTTCGGTAGTTCATTTGGTGGCTTAATTTGTTGCATTGTATGGTACTATGACCTCCTGCCAGAAATACGTCGAGTTACCAGTAACCCTGTATAATGTACATAATAAACTTACTTAAAAAAAAAACTTTTTAATAAAAAAATTAACCGACGAAAACACGAACTGAAAAGCGAAAAAAAAAGTTTACGATCTAGCTAAGCTCCAAAGTTAAAGTAAGTAATTAATTTCAATCAAACAAACAAGAAAATTAATGACTTAAAGCTTGAAATCATGGTAGCTTGATCGTTCGCTTATTGTTTGTTGGCGCTGCCTCAAAATTAATTACTTACTATATATCCACATATCCACAGTATCTATATTTATACTGTGCTTTAACTTTGGAGCGTAGCATAGACTAAAAGGTTTATATTTTTCGCTTTTCAGTTCGTGTTTTTGTCGATTAATTTGTTTGTTAAAAAAAATATTTTTCGCTTTTTAGTTTCCTTTTTATCTGACTTGCAAGGAAAGGTAATGTTTTTCGCGCGTATCTTGTATGTTTCTTTGTAAATTTCTTTATTCCCTCAATTCCAAATGGCTGGATGGATTTCGACGATTATGGTATGTATCATTAGATTCGTCTCAAAAACTCAAGTGTCCTTAGACAGGGGGTTTAAAAAAAACGACAATGACACTGGCCACTAGCTGTGTGTTGGATGGTGTCGGGCTGGCAGTGCGACCCTGCGGCGGCAGGATAAACAATTTGAAAAAAGAACATGTGAAAATTGCAGACGCCATTGGCGCAATTGGCAATTTTCAATTTGTGTGTTGTATGAGGATTCAGTTTTCGTAGAAAGTAAAATAAAACTATCAAAATGATAAGTAGTTATAGTGATGATGAAGATTTTTTAACTCTGCCGCAGTTGAAGGAAACAGCAAAAATACTGATTGATAACCTTTTACCACAGAAATCAATTAAAAAATATAATAAAACTTATGACGATTTTTTGCAATGGAAAAGTTAAAAAAAATGCGGCATCTTTTTCCGAAAATGTTTTGCTAGCTTATTTCAGTGAAAAAGCGCAAAAATACAAACCAAGTACGTTATGGTCTATATACTCAATGTTGAAAAGTACTATATTGACAAGAAACGACATAAATATTCAAGAATAAAAAAAAACTTACAGCATTTCTGAAAAGAAAGTTGGAGGGATTCCATAGTAAGAAATCAAAAGTGCTTACTACAAAGGATGTTTATTCCTTTTTGCAGAATGCTCCAGATGACAAATATTTGTTGATGAAGGTAAGTTTATGAACAAAATGCACTGGTTTATGATTTATTACGTACCTATTTATGAGTAAAAATCTACTAGGTTTTCATGTTTGATATTTTTGTTTACAGGTTATTTTGATTTTAGGAGTAAATGGGGCCTGTCGTTCGCAAGAACTTGTGGATATGACAACAGACGATATCGAAATCCTCGAAAATGGAATAATTGTCAATATTCCTAACACAAAAACCAAAATTCAGCGATCATTTGTTATATCGGGCTTATTTTATGAGATAATAAAGAAATATAACGAAATTCGCCCCAGTGACCCCAAAACCAATCGGTTTTTACTACAATATAAAAACAAAAAATGTACGAAACAAGTAATTGGGAAAAACAAAATAAGTACTGTGCCAAGAGAAATAGCTTCCTACCTTAATTTACTCAATCCACTAGAATACACTGGCCACTGCTTTCGCAGAACTTCAGCGACTATTCTTGCCGATACTGGTGCTGATTTAACCACAATAAAACGCCACGGTGGTTGGAAATCGTCCGCTGTTGCAGAAGGTTACATAGAGAATTCCGTAGAAAACAAAACACGAATAAATAACCAAATATCGGGATCGATTAATGTGCATCAAGACTCATCTCCTCAACCATCAACGAGCGCGGCGATGCCAAATGCCCCTCAGCCAGTTGCCCCTTTGGCACCACAGCCTTCTACGAGCGCAGTGCCAACAGCACAGCCAGTTATTCCTCCTACATTGTCGCAAACATCTCAAACAAACATTAATGGAAAAAGTGTTACATTAAGCTTCACTAACTGCAACAATTTCAATATAAATTTCAATTAGTAAAGATTTAGTTTCTTATTTTCCTCGTAGGTGTAGTATAAAGCACTATGTATCACTCGAGAGAAAGTGCGATTCCCGATCTCGGGTGTTTTAAAGCCAAACGACACCCTCGACGGTAATCGGTCACTTTCTCCTCTCGGTAAACAATGTACTATTCTTTCAACTACCAATCTACCTACCGTGATAAAATATACCTACTCAAAATAAAAACTCAAGTTAATGAAAACAAAGTATCTCGCGACTTTTGTGGCAAAAGGTTATTAACAATTTCATTTGCAACTGTTTTTATACTTTGTGGAGTTGAATTCATATCGATATCGCTGTCTATTTCCATTTTTTTTACATACAGTAGTCAGTACATACAGTAGTCAGTCGTTGCAAATCGGAAAAAACTAAAATTATACACTTTCACCAGATAACTCAACCGATAGATATAAACGTTAGTTACCAAGGCACAATAGTACATCCTGTGACAGATACAAAGTTCCTGGGAATTACAATTGACAATAAACTATCATGGAAAAGACATTTAGAAAATGTATGCAAAAGAATTAATAAATCCTCATTTGCTCTGTACAAACTCAAAAATTGTCAATAAAGAAGCGTATTAGCAGCTTAACACGGGCTAGTTGCACCTATCCTACGATATGGTATTATATATTGGGGCAACTCAGTGGGTAAGGAATATGTATTCAAAGCTCAAAAGAAATGCATTCGAGCAATGTGTAATGTAGACAATACTACCAGCTGTCAACCCTACTTTAAAAGCTTAAAAATTCTGACACTGCCTTCGTTATACATATATGAACATAATGTTTTTGTGAAATTAAATCCTAATCATTTTAAGACTGCTTTTAAAAGCTACTATAGACAATTACGAGACAAAAAAAGATTAGACATTGATATACCTTATGGGAAAACAGCACTAATCAATAAAAGTATACTTTGTATGGCATCATTGATTTATAACAAGCTGCCTGATGATGTCAAAACGTTACCTATTCACCAATTCAAGTCGAAGTGGCACAAACTACTGGTAAATAAATGTTATTATAATGTCAAGGAGTACTTACAGGATACAGACATAGATACATACCTATAGCAAGAGAAATCTAGTACCATTTTGTTGTAACAATAAAATAATGTGACATGTAGTAATAACTTTGTTCGATAAGTATCTATGTAATTTTTACTTTGTCTAATATTTTAATGTATTTAATTTTTAAAACTACGACATGAATTATAATTCTTCTGACATTTTGTATTTTAATCGTTTTGACATTTGTGGTACTTATTCTGAATTTATTATTATTAGCTTTACTCTTCGAACATGATAAGTTTGTAATGTTATATAAAAGAACTAAGTATTGTAATTTCATCTGAAAAACTAGACTGCCTATCGAATATAAATATTTGCACATCTAATTAGGTAATGATACAGTGCACTTTATATCTAATTGTAACATCTTTTTACACCCACCTGTATTATGCAAATAAATAATTTGATTTGATTTGATTTACAGTTTTTTTTTTTTGTTAGGATTAGAATAGAATATATCCAACTTCAGGTATTTTACCAAGGGGTCTAAAATCGCTGCTTTATCAGAATCATAATACGAATCACGTTAAATATTCAAAACTCTTAAAATGGGCTTTGTGGTCATAAACATAAAGACCATTTTAAGAATTTATAATTTTTAACGTGATTCATTATATGATTCTGATAAAGCTTCCATTTTAGGCCCACAGTTTCTCGTCCAATTCAGTCACGAAATCACCACGAATATGTAGCTCAAATTTTCAATGGTGTCCTTGGATCTTTTGATTACACGTAAGGAATGCGCTTGTTTATTATTTCTATCAAAATTTTAATTACTTGTTGAGGTATATTATAAGTGACGCAACATCTTATGTCACTGCGAAATTGTTCATCTTTATTGCTCTCCTCTTCTGAACATTCCGATGCTAAGGAACTTTGAACAGAGGTGCTCTCACTCTCATATTCTTTATCCTTATGCTTTGGCTTGAGAAAAAGGAACATTATTATTACAGCACAGTTGTTGTACAAAACAAATATTTTGTACAGAGACATATGCTATATTTTCAGTGACAGTCGACAGTGTGCCACCATTTATGAAATACTAGTGATATTATTGATACTGAAAAGCTAGTATAGATCTAATTAGTTAATTAATTAACAATTTTAGTGCTTTTATGTCACGCTTTAGTCTCGTAGCAGTAACACAAACTCACTTGTAGAGCTATTTAGAATTTAAGTTATTTAGCAACTGCACCAGGAGTCGCTATGGTACTATTTAGTACTATAGAAGAGTTTTAATGACTTTAACAGAACTAGCCCCATAGTGATGTTGAGGGATCTTTTAAGAAGCTAAAAGGTTACGTAATGGTTGTGAAAGGTACTTTTATAGTGCAGATTGATGGTGTAATCGTGTTTTCGATACTGCTACAACACTAGTACTGTAAAAGTAATTTTGATGCATTATTAGTGCAAAATAGATAAATAAAAGTGTCAGTAAGGTCGTCTATAGTACTAAATAGTACCATAATCGCTTTTTTCATATCCAATATAGTGTTACACTTTAAAGATTCTTTTGTATGGTCCTGTAAGCGTTTTAAGAGCTAAATTATAGAACTTAAATGCCCTTTAATCTTATAGCACCAAAACGCTCTGTTAAAAACCTTTATAGTACAAGCAGTCATCATGGTTACCGTTATAGGCCTACTATTTCACTCTTTGGTGATAAAACGCCTTGGTTATAGAATCTTTTGCTACTTGGGTTGCCAAGTCAAAATGCTGAACTTACCTAGATGGCCAAATAAAAATTCGTTGAATGTCTACCCTAGTAGCATAAACCAAATACCAGAACTCATTGAATTTACACAGTTTGAAACAAATGGGTTAACCCAGAGCCCAAAAAAAATTGCTCTGTGCGCGTCTTGTTTCAGTGGTGAGTATACCGCGAGTTGAAAAAAAAATAACACGGCGCACGGCGCTCAAAGGTGAGTTTTATTACTTATTTCATGTTTTACACACAAGTTAGATGTTAAATCACATCTCGCGACGTCGCGTGAATGTGCTTTGATGTACACGCGACGTCGCGTGATGGTGCCTTAATTATGTACGAGCTATAAAATAGCGGCCGCAGCGTATTGGGTTCTGGTATTTGGTTTATGCTACTAGGGTAGACATTCAACGAATTTTTATTTGGCCATCTAGGTAAGTTCAGCATTTTGACTTGGCAATGAACGTCTTATTGGAAGAACTTTAGAAAACTTCAAAATTAAGTTATTCATTTTTAATCCTGGGTTTTTTTATTTGTAGGCAGTTACATAATTACCATGCTTGTCTAAATTTAGAAAATGGCAGAAAATGCGATATGATAGTAAAGTGCAGTTACCGGGCTTAAATATGACACAGTACACAGTATGACTTGGTTGAGGAGTTCAGATAGGCGGTCGCTCCGTCTTATTAAAACACGTGATTTGCTATTTACCATTTATTAATTTGTTCTTTTACTTCAAAATACAATTATTTTACTTCAAAATGAGAACATTGACATAAAGACAAAATAATTAATAAAATATTAAAAAAAAGAACCTTATCGGCTCATAAACTTATTTAACAATTTCGCCAATCAGTAATAAATAACTAGTACGTAGGTCTTATAATTAATCCTCATTCCACTGTACAATTTTAATTGAACTGTCATATCACATCAACAGTTTATATCACATCACGCTTATTTAACCCTGACCACAGATAATATAATACTGGGATGAATGTGCACCACTGTCAAACTCACAGTGATCCTTATTTTCGTAACCATAATGTTGTTGTTAGGTTACTGGCTAAAATAATGTGAAAGGGCTGTATCAAGGTTGCCAGCGACACTACAAGGTACATATATGATCTACTTTTACAAAAGCTTAAATTTATGGCACATATTACTGTCTAAACAAAACTGGAATAAAAATGGTACACATTTTATAAATTATATACATGGTGGAAGGGACAACGACGCACCAACGGTTACGACGTATCCACTACATCATTCTGAACCACATAACAAAATTACTGATGAAAAATATAGTAGTACTGTATAGAAATTTATCATCGGTAATCTAAAAAACAAAACTCCTGTTTCCTACTAAAGTTACTAAAGTGCAATACTTCCACGGTCAAAATGTGTGAAATAGCTGATTTTTGTTTAAATTACGATGATGAAGAATTTGTGCGTCGGTGTCCCATCCACCCTGTACATTGTAAAAAAAAATACTTATTGCACAGGTAGTTACAATCTGTGGTTATCCACTATCTACGGGTTCTATTTAATGCACAAGAAAAGAAAAGAAAACTTCAAATCAAATCAAATAATTTATTCGCATAATATATAATAGATAGATTGTGTGTGTGTGATGTACATAAATGTTACATTACATAATATAACAATAAAGAACCACATATTAACTATTTCTAGTATACGAAACATAAATTAAAAGCCTAAAGTAACAACATAACTGTACATAGGTCTCTTTTTCATTTTCATATTAAATTAACAGCTATTATTGCACTGGAATAGGAACATAGTGAGGTGTTACAATAATTTTCTATTCTTATAACTAAGGTATTCCTGGTATGTGTTGAAACATTTATTGACTAACCAGGCATACAATTATTTTTTTGGGAATAAAGTAATGGGTAGGTCTTTCAGTTCACTTGGTAATTTGTAAAATAATTTGATTGACATGGAGTAACAGTTTCTTCTTTATAGATCTGTTTTTATGTTTGGCAAGGGAAAGCTATTGGGATAACGGGTATTAAAATAACAATAGTCACCAAAGGATTTGTATAGGTACTGATGTGTTTTGAAGAAAATACAAGACTCAAATATAAACATGGACGGTGCTGTTAGTAAATTTAGCTTTTGGAACAAAGTTAATGAATCCACGTTACAAAGTGCGCGAATGCAGCATGTGATCGAAATCGTTCGTTATAAAGTAAGTGTCGTGTGAAGCTTTACCTATAACGAACGATACTGTCTTGCATCCTACAGATGGGTACCTATCTTTTAAAATAAAACGTAATCATACAATGACTTAAAGGTTCTAATTATAAAAGTTTTCTTCTTCATCGTTAGCGTGGTCAGAAGGCAGGCAGCTTTGCCACGTTTTTAATAGAAACGCCAACGTAAGAACCCTTCTGGTCAGACAATGCTACCGTGAAACCAGATAGGCCACGGTGCTCGAAGCTGCAGCAAATCTAGATAAAGATTTACATGGAGTTGCAAACTTGCTATGCTTATACGCATTTTAAGCTTAACTTCATTTGACTCCCCATTTATCGAAGAAGTGCACGGGTGAGAAATCGTTATCCGATAAAAATCTCTATTGATTAATGTTTGCATCTTTTTGCCCCGCTCCACCAACCTCCAGAAGACAGGCAAACTTTTAAAAGACAAGCGTTACAAAATTCCTATAAATTCAGCAACCCACCCAGTGCCGCCATTATTCATGGTAGTTACAAATACTATCTTCACAAAGTTATCGTCACTCGTGTAGTCGGCAGGCGTGTCCTCACAGAACGTCCGAACTACTACTCCCTTACTGTCCACGAGCTGCACGTAATTCTGATCGCAAGTAATGCCCAAGTCGAACGTAGCGAAGTGTAGCAGTAAACGCGTCCCTAAGGGAGTCTCGAGCTCCCACTCGCAGCTCGACACCTGCCTGTGAACGTTAGGATACTGGGGACTGGTGACTTTACCGATCTCGCTTTGCAGTTTTCCGCCGCATCCAGGACCTTTATCGGAAGTTACGTAAACCAAATCAAACGCGAGTCGATCACTATTATTTTCATGATTGTGTAACAGCAAATATCGGCCAGTCGAGAAAATCGGATTATAATTATCATATTGGGTTTGAATTTTAGACAGTCTGGGCGCACTAGCGTTATTTCCGTCAAATATTTCTAGATAACAGCCTGCGTTCCAATAACTTGGGTAGGCGTACAAGAAATACGCGGATATCGTGTAGTTAACTGGAGCAGTGATCAGCGTGTAACAGTCATGGTTGGGGTTACCGTCAAAGTCATTTACATAAATAGCTTGTACTCGTCCGTGAGGCTCCGTATAATTTCTGCCACAAAATCCTGTGAACACTGCCTCTATTTCCACACCTTTATATGCATTAGAATCTGAATCTGACGATGTGATTAAGTTTATAGATGTAGTTCCATATACGTAAAAGTCCGTCGGCTCCTTACGCCCGCATAATTCAAAACGTGCGGGAAGGCGCAAAGTGCTGTCGTAAAAGGAATTACGACTAAAGAAGTCGTCCATCCGTTGGTTTAAGATGAAATCTTTCCCGAGCGTAGTATTTTGATAGCTTGGATTGCTGGATATAATCAGCTTGTCTCTATTGCAGCGCTTTACGCCTGTACTATCAGCGACGGGGGGTTGTAAGTCCAAATCTTTAACAGTGATACGTAGTAAATTGTATGGAGAGGCGCTTACATCCAACCGATATAGGCAATGTATTCCCCGAGGAACGGACCCTATATCATAACTGGGAGATTTCAAAGTTTGTGGCGTGTTGCTCACTGAAATGACGGAGGTGCCACATACAGACCGCTGAGCTATTAATGTGGACACAAAGCCTTGACTTCCTATTTCGCCATCCGTGGCCAGCCTGACGCTCATCATATTACCAGAAGACATTAATTGCGGTGGGAGGCTGTGACCACAGTAGGTTCCTATTACTAAGCTATTAGGATTTAAACCATCTTTTATTTCAACTAAATCGCAATCGCAATTGCTGTGTCCTATAGCCGTTTGGTTGATATTCTGGCAAGGGGCTACGTGGAACGAGGTAAACTCAATTTTAATGACGGTGTCAGGAGATGATATTATAGACCAATGACAGTCTAAGAAATCTTCGTATACAGTATGACCCATGAAAGGAGACTTAAGAACATGCGATGAAGCGGTTGTTAAATTAATCAGTCCACCACATTGAGCTGCTTCAGAATAGCTGAAGTAAATTTGAACTTTGAAACCTTTTAAGTTTACACTCGCGTCTGATACGAACTGTAACAAAGCGGTGCTCCCTTTGCTTTTAAGTGTTGTTGTTGAGTTAATATTACCACACATTAATGCTAAGCGCTTATCAGCATCAATTTCAAGTCCATCATATACTGCAACATAATCATTATAACAATCTGATTGGCTTTCTACGTCAATATAGAGGAATTTAAGCACAACCAGCTTGGTAGGTGGTGCTTCAATAAACCAAGTGCAGTTCATATTTATTTCGTAAGTGTCAGAAAGCGATGATGTGATTACAGTAGTTTCGTTTACTTTGCCTCCACATGAATATAAAGAATAGGCAATTCTAAATCCTTTCTTCTGAACATATTTATCACTTTTAAATATCAATGATATTTTTTCGGGCTGAACTGTGACGGGAGGAATTTTGTCACCGCAGTAAATTTCATAGAGATAGACATAATCTTGCTGGCCTGATAATGTTAAATTATCAAATGCACAGTCAGGAGTCGAGCCTTCTAGTTCAAAATCAAGGAACTTGAGGACAACTTTGTTGTTTGGAGCAGATATTTCATATTGACAACTCATTCGTGGCTTGTAACTATATGGAAAACCAGGACTGTATAAATATTGATCTTTTTGAGTTGCTACATAGTTTCCACCGCAGATAGAATCCCATTCGGCTTTGAATCCGTCGAGATTTTTATCAGCATCTGTACGTAAGACAACTTTCAAGCGATTAAAAGTTGAATTATATACAGGTGGTGTGTTTCTTCCACATACCCGTGCTATCTCCGTGTAAGCGTCACCCTTCCAATCATAGATTATGACAACATCTTTAGTGCAATTAGCTGTTTCCTCAATAAAAAAACGGTCTACGAATTTAAGAGAAACTCTGAAGCCTAGATCAGCCTGTATCTCCCAGGAGCATTCCTGGTTAGGTAAATAATTTTTAGGATAATTTGGCGATGCAAACGCAGTTATATGTGAACCAAGATATCCGCCACATTGTTCAGTAACCGATCTGGCCATAAGTTTTATATTTGTATTGTTCTTCACATTCGAGTGATACTCAATATATATTCGATTTAAATGCGTAACCAATGGGCTATCTAAAGATGTGGCCTGGCAATATTTACCAATTTCAGGAGCATTTGATATTAAGCTTGATTTAAGTACTAAATACTCATCGTCACAATTTAATGTAAAATACCCTTCCATTTTAATCTCGACCCTATTTGTTGAGCCAGGCAGAATCCAAGCACAGTCTAAAGTATCGTTATATGAATCAGGTAAGTTTAAAATATTAACAGGGTTGTCTCCTACTTCAATAACACCACCACATGGTTGAAGTTTCCATTCTAAGTGGAAGTATAGCAACCTATCTTTAGTTTCATATGCAGTAACATCAATTATTGGTGATGGTATTCTGTAGGATACTTCGACGTGCCCACAAATCTGTTCAAAAAATCCATTTGCTGACTTAATAACGACTTGAGAATCAAAGTATTTACAACGACTTCGGTCTACCGATGAGTTTAGCTTGGCGGTTAAAAATATTGAATTGTAAGTAAGGTTAGTTGAAAGAGCATTGTAGTCATTGTTTGTTTTTGCTTGACTATTATAATGCCATTGACAGGTATAAGACCGATTCAGGTCCGGTGATAAGAGAACCTGGTTCATGTCAGTTAGATCACCGCCACATAGTGCTTCTTCGTCAGAGCTAAACTTGGCCATGAAGCGGTGCGAGGTAAAAGAACTGTCGAGCAATATATAAACTGCCATGGTGTTTTGAGTAGATTCAAACACGTTTGTTCCAGGAATGTAATCGTCGCTAGGGATTGTTTGTATGTTACTGCGAAATCTAACGTCATTAAAAATACCAATTTTGTGTTTTTCTGTGTCCAAATCTATAATTTCTAAACGCACTCTTCGAGACTTATTTGGCACTGTTATTCGCCAATCGCAGTACCTTAATGTGGTTTCTTGAGGATAACTTGGAGTAGTTAAATAACCGTCTGAAGCCGTTATTATGCCACCACACATAGGTCGGGAAGAGTTAAAGCTGATTCGAAATCCTCTATTCTCCGATATTTGATCCCATGAGTCCGGTTTACCGATATAAAGTTTAATACTAAACTTGTTTGTTGAAGTTTCAATCGGCTCAAGGGAGTGATCCTCATCATTACACACGGTCCTTAGAACAATGATAGTGTTATTGGTGAGCATAGTTTCTTCGATTGTTACTTTTGTTCCACAAGATACTTCAGATTGTGGCAACTCGATATCATCGGGTTTAATTTTAAAAACGTGTCTTGGAGGTCCTACTATGTGCCACTCACAGACTGTTCCGTAAGGAATCATTTGCATGTGCGGGTATCCAGGCGATGTCAGTTCGCCGGCATCGGTGACGATGGTTCCACCACACGTTTCAATGGACACATTGGCTTTGAAACCATTGCGCGGTGTTGGTATCTGAGTCATGTATTTAATATACATTGTATTGCCAGTACTCTTAATGGTTCCAGGTCTTTCATTGCCACAATATTGTTGGTGTAGAGGAGAAAATTTCGATGATCCATATCGTATTTCGACGGATTCAGTTTCGCAATTATCTTCATGATCCAAATCAAATCTATCAATAAAGTCTATCCTAATAATTTCTCCAGGTGGTCCGGTAAATACCCACTCACATTCTGAATACGGAACTGGTACTGAGGGATAATTTGGTGAATTTATTATTTCCCAATTGTTGTCCGAAGTTAGAGATGATGTTGAACCACATTCATAATTTTGCTCTTCGTAATTAACCACAAAACTTTGGAACGTGAATGATCCCTTAGTGTAGCTTATGAATAAAGTATTACTAGAAGTGGTTATATCTGCTTTATTTTCGTGGTCGTAACCGCAATACTTTCCACTTGCCAAAAGGGGAGCTTCCTCAGAATCACCGTTCCTTAATGTAACGTAAGTCGCACAATCGTCATTTTTATTCGTAATATTAAAATTATTTAACTGTAATTTAATAGTCCTGCCGGGGCGCACTTTCACGACCCAGTTACATTTTAGTTTGGAGGAATGTGGATATTCCCTCTGTACGTCCCACCAAGTCGGACCGACCTCACCGGACAAACTAGTCACGAGTCCTCCGCATCTAGAGTTGATTCGACCTAGAAATCCTTTCCTAGTAATGGATGAATCGGTTTTGAATTTAATTTTCACGTAAGTGGATGCATTAAAGCCTATTTTAGCTGATTCTGTTGTACAAATATTTTCATTTACGGGCTTCCAATTTCCAGGACTGTCAGAAGAATAAATAGAAACTTTATCAGCAAAACAAGCGTTGGTGTCTTCAATACTAAAATCAACGAAATTTACGCTTAGATGACGTCCCATTTGTGATTTGTAAACCCATTCACAATTTAAATTGTCGGAATATTCCTGTGGATAATTCGGTGATTTAAAAGTAATGGTGCCGTTTTCAGGTAAAACCGTAACAATCTCATTCGATCCGCAGTTTATCCTCTCTCCAGTTTCAGGTTCAGAAACTCTAGAAGTTTTGGTCCAACTCATATGAAACATCGAACCCGTATTTGATTCATCTGTTGCAAGTGTCATGTACACTACACTGGAGGAGCTCTGGATGACTTTCGTATCAGCCAGTACACCACTTAGTTCCTCTAAAATTGGAGCAGTTGAATCATATCCATCATAAATAGTTAATTTGTTATAGTTTACTTCGGTGTGTGAATAAATTTGTAAAACATCCAGTGTAATAGATATGGTATCTGAATTGGTAACGAGCACGCGCCAACTATATTCGCCAGATCCTAAATATCGAGAAGGGTACAATGGTGAAGATATGTCACCACTATCTCCTGTAATATCATTTTCACGCTGATATCCGTAATGCAAGAGAAAACCTCGACCGCTGGTCTTGGAATCACTGTGGAATTTAATATATATTTCTGACGCTGTGCTGTGATTGCTGGGAGTTTCACTACCACAATATGCACCCAGTAGCCGACCAGCACCGTTATTTTCGCGAACTTCTACGTAGTCATCGTTACAACCTTCAGAGAATTCTAAATCAAAGCGCTCGAATTGGACGTATGCAGTGTTTCCGGGGGATGATTTTAGTACCCATTCACAGTCAGTGTTAACTGGATACGGGCCGGGGTAGTTCGGAGATGCGATGCTTCCTTCTTCTGAAGTTAATGCGCCTCCGCAGGCGTTACTAAGTGGTGAATAGTGAGCTGCGAACATTCCAGTAGCTCTACCAGTGTAACTGCCGAACTCTATCGTCAAGGCACTGCCACGGCTGACTATCATAGGTGGAACTTTTCGTCCACAATACTCTCCGATTAGTGGAGCGTTACTGTCATCTCCGTCGCGAACTCTTAGGAAAGAGGAGGGACACGTTCTATTTGTGATTACATTACTGTCTTTCGGCAATGACAATAGAGTTAACGTTAAATATAATTTTTGATCGGGCGAATCCGCAAGAATAGTCCAAACACAGCTTTTGTTGATATGTTGAACAAAATTATCGCTATGTATGATACCCTCATCTGCAGCCCTTACAAGAGCACCACACGTAACAGTAAAGTTCGCTTTGAAGCCTTTGGCCGTTCCATAAGAATCGGTTTTGAATTGCACAACTAAGACATTGTATTTACTAACGATTTGTGTTTTATTTGAATTGGGACATATACGGTACGTGTAATTTGAAGAAGGTGTATAGTTTTTATCATAATCATAAATTTGAATCGAGTCTCCACAGGCTCGTTCCCCGTCATCGAAATGAAATACAGAGTATAGATCAAGATCCATGAAGTTAAATTCAATACGATGATATGCGGGGACGGAAATGTACCAAAAACAATCCATATTATTGTCGTAATTCTTTGGGTAGTTCTTAGAGAAAATGAGTCCAGATTTGGCAGTCATAGCGCCTCCACATTTGGATTTAGGAGACCAAAATTGTGACGAGAAGTGAACATCCCTGAGTGTAGACCGTTTTGACAATCGCAGCAACATAAAGTTGCTATCAGACTGCACGGATGTGAAATCTCGATGGCAAAATTTCGTTAGTAGTGGAGCCATTGTATTTTGACCGTTATATATTTCAATAGCATCGGTAGTACAATTAGCGGTATCTGTCATATAAATCTCTGTAAATGAGATTGCGATACTCTTACCTACTTGTGTTTCTATCAGCCACTCACACTGAAGTTCCTGGTCGTTAGTTTTGCTTTTGTCAAGGGTTATAATGCCAGAGGATTTTTTAATGTATCCTCCACATCCGTAACTGATCCATTCTAAGCGGAACCCGGAGCGGGGCATATAAATGCCCGAGGAAAACTTGATTAGTAATGTATTACTATGCGTATTTATTGGAGGCGGAGTTGCACTGCCACAGAGTTTACTCGAATAACTTGGATCGGACAACTCCTTGGTTTGCAAATAATCTAGATGGCAATCGTCGTTATACATTCTAAGTCGACTTCTTATCCGACTACTATAAAATCGGTGGGTTTTATAAACATCAAAGTGCGTAAACGTGGCATTAATTTTATTTCCTTTGGGAACTGTGATGGCCCATATACAATTTAAGTGCAGTGGGTAATTACTTGGATAGCCCGGGCTCTCAATAACTCCGTATCTTCCAGTTATATTATTATTACATAGCGTTTGATAATTAAACATGAATCCCTTCCCACCCTGGTATATGTCAGATCTGAATTTAACGTACGCATAATTAGTTGATGTCTCGATACTACCTAGCTCCGGTGACATGTAACAATGTTTACCTAAACTGGTGGCAACCGTATCGCGACCGTCAAAAATTTCAACGTAATCGTCTCTACAATTAGGAGTTCTTTCAAGATCAAGCTCTGTGAATGTAATACGGATCCTTGAACCTTCACTGGTGACTATTCTATAGAAACATTCGGCGTTTTCATTGTAATCATTCGGATAGTTCGGCGAAGTAACAGAGCCAGAAGGGCTTGTCAGTGTCCCCCCGCATCCTGTTATAGTACCATCCCATTCAATTTTGAAGCCAGTTCCGGATAAATAGAAATCTGAATGAAAATGGAGATGCATGGCATTAGATAATGATACGATTCGTTTTGATTGGAACATCCCACAATACTGACCGATCAATGGTGAATTCTCGTTGCCACCATTTCTTATTTCTAAATAGTCGCCGAATGTACACTTGTCTCGTATGGGACGTTCTAGATTAAACTGTGATATGTTGAGCATGATCTGTTGGCCCACCGGCACCGTGATGATCCATTTGCAGTCGCGATTAGGTTCGTATGACCCTGGCCAGCCAGGAGAGTATATGAAGCCGTGAGTTTTAATAAACGATCCGCCACAGTAAGTTTTTTCATCTAAAAATGTGTATGATAAAGAAAAACCAGAAGAACGAATACTACCATCAGATTCAAAATTTAACATGAGCCGATTAGTGGATGTGGTCAAGGCGGGAGGCGCGTGAGAACCACAGAACTTGCCCAATGCATTATTTTCATTGTTATCATCTATCTCTACAAGCTCCAGGTAATCACTGCCGCAGCTGGGCATGTCCTCAATGTCAAACCTGTTCCAAGTCAACTTTATGTGCATTCCTTCAGGAGCGATGAGCATCCACTTGCAGGTCTGATAGTTCTTGTAAGTGGTAGCATCTCCGGAGGGATGATTTATTAAGCCAGTGGTATCTCTGTGAATACCTCCACACTCTGTATCAATGGTAGTGTAGTTAGCGTAGAACCCCGTGCCCGAAATACTTAAATCTGATGTAAATGTAATGTACATATAATTAAGCGTGGATGTTTGAACGGGTGGCGTGTGTTCGGCCCCACCGCAGAATCTGCCTAGTGAAGTAGCATTCTGGTCGTGACCGTCCCTGACCTCAACGCTATCGTACCGGCAATCGTAGTGCCGGTTGTCTTCGATATCAAAATCTTGAAATGTTAATTGAATCGCTTTGCCGGGAATAGTTTTGATGATATAAACACAGACTTTGTTTTCTGGATAACTGAAGGGATAACCGGGTGATTTGATAACTCCACTATCACCTTCTATAGTTTTCTCGCATATGGCCTCGTACGTGATACGAAAACCTTCGGCGGGCATACTCCTATCAGTTTTAAATTTAAAATAAAGTTCATTAGACGATGATTTATATGTTTTCGGAAAAGTAGTTCCACAAAATTTCCCGACGAGTCGTGAATCCGATGACGGACCATCATAAATTTTCAAATAATCGTATTGACATCTAAAAGATCGTTCAAGCTTGAATAATTTAAAGTCGATTTTTATCTTGGTATCCAGGCTAGTTTTAATTTTATACTCGCATAATAAGTTACTTAGGTAAAGGCCATTATAAGTAGGAGAAACAAGCTCTCCCTTATCGGCAGTGTAGAAACCTCCGCAGCCAGGAACGCCTTCGACAGGCGCGTAAGCAATTTGGAAGCCATGCCCCGCACCGTAAGCGTCTGAATGAAAGTGTATCAACATGACAGAGCCTGCCGACTGCACGGGCGCGGGCTGAGTCGTGTTACAATACCTATTGATCAGCGGATCCGTCATATGTTCACCGTCATAAATTGCTAAATAGTCGAAACTACAGTTTGAGTGTGATTCAATATCGAGCGCAAAGAAATGTAAGTTAATCCTTTTACCGAGAGTTGACGTTAAATGCCAATAGCAATCACGGTTAGGAGGGTACGGCCCGGGAGAACCCGGAGAGCTGATGTGGCCGTGCGTGGTGGCGTCAACCTCACCGCCGCACACTGGCTCTATACTTGTCCAATGTAACGCAAACCCGTCTTTAGCTACTGTTTTATCAGAGTGGAACCAGAGATATAAATTATTATGACTTGATACAATGTTACCGCCTTTGGGATAATTATTTCCACAAAATCTTCCTATAAGTTGATCAGAAGACTTTCGACCATCGTGAAGTTGTAGGAAATCGTACATACATTCGGGACTGTTTTCTAAACTAAATTTACTGAATGTAACATTAATTACTTTATCAGAAGCTGTATGTATTACCCAAGCACATTGAGCACTATGACTGTAAGTCGTATTAGTCAAAGGATAAACAATGCTGCCTTCTTCGTTATCTAGAACACCACCACAAGACTTTGTCCTTACCTGGCACAAGGCGCCCGAGTACTGCGCCGCGCACTCACAGCGGAAGCCCCCAATTGCACTTTCGTCTGGTCTACAGATGCCTCCGTTGTGGCAAGGATTCACTCCGCAAACGTCTGTGGGCAATTCACAGTGAGCGCCGCCGTAGCCCTTAAAACAGATACAGGTGTAGCCAGTACGAAGGGAATGGCATTGTCCGTGGACGCCGCATGGATTGATTGCACAACCATCAGTGTAGTTTCCGCCTGTTGCAACGTAGCAGCCACTGATTCCTACTCCATCGCCTTCCATACCGTCGGGGCATATACATTGTGCTGATTGGCCAGTTGGCGATGCGCTCTCTATGCACTGCGCGGACGGGTGGCACCCTCCATGACCGATGTTGCACGTACCTCTCCAAGAACAGGTGATTCCGTCACCTTGATAGCCAGGCGGACAAGAACCACATATTCGTGAGCCGATGGTGTTGTGACATGTCACTATAGGACTGCAGCCTCCGTTGGGAGTAGTGGTGCATTCGTCGATGTCGTAACAGGTATAACCGTCGCCTTCATAACCAGAAGGGCACTGTCCACATCGGAATGAGCCCGGCAGATTGATACAGTCAACCTTGGGGTTAACGGAACACCGAGGACCTTGATAGGATTCACATTCATTAATATCGGTTAAGCAAGCGACACCGGTGCCATTCGTTGTCCATCCCTGGCGGCACATGCATTGAACGCCCTCTCCTGAAGTTACTTGTACACACGTCCCATGGCCGCACATTTCATAGTCACCACCGGAACAATCCTTGGCCTTCCTAGTGCAATGTAAGCCGAACCAGCCAGATTTGCACAAACACTCGTACGATCCTGGTCTGTTGATGCACGTAGCTCCATTTTGACATCCGAGGTCTGTTCCAGCAAAATTCCGGCATTCGTTTACATCGACGTCACAATCTCTGCCTTCCCAATTGGAGGGGCAAAGACAATGGTAGCCATTTACCAAGTTGAGGCAAGTTCCACCGTGCTCGCAAGGATGAGATAAACATTCGTCTTTCCCTCTACTATTTAATTGATTCTGTAGATTCAACACTTTCCTGTGAATATTATTAACTTTCCGCCAAAGCATTGATATATTGAAAAGAAATTCATTTGGAAGCGTGGATTCCTTGCTCTCCAATCTCTCAAGTCTTTCTAATATACCGTTTATGTTCTTGTCGGTGTTTTCGTTATTCGATGGCTGGTACTGCGTTCCGTCGCCTGGGATGTTTGGTTTGAGTACGTTGATATCACCAACAAAGATGCTCGATTTCGGTCCATTGGGGCGTAGATATATATTTTTATCAAATGCTGGTTCTAGAATGAGATCACCTCCCGAAGTTTTGATTTTCGGACGGTCCTGGTAGAGTTCACAATCAAGAGGAACAACACAAAGCACGCCTAGCAAGAAGAGGCATTGTCTGAGTACGCTGGACATGGTCCATGTGTCTTGGTAGACGATTGTGCTCAGACTGTGTGCTGCGCTGGTGTGTTGATTGCCATTAGAACTTGTATTATCTCAGGGGGCGTATTGCTGTACGCCCCTAGCGATGATTGTTTGTTTATGATTAACCAATTCGGGCCATGTGGTGCAATCGATGATATGAAATAATGTGCTTTCTAGAATTTTGTAAAATTACGAGTATATGAGAATATAAACCGTTAACGGGCTGGAGTTCCTTTGATAAAAATGAAGGAATAATAAGTGCGATAAGAAAAACTAGATTATTTGCACATTTTGTTTATGAAAGACCGCTTCACTGTCTTCCTTCGGCAGGAACAAGGACAGGAATTCTTCCTTCGTACCATTACTTTAAGTTGGCGCGTTTTTTTCTTCCGTCTCTTATGTCTTTTTCTCCCTCTCCATCTGTCAACTCGTCCATCCATCATATTTATCACCCTTTAAGTCACATGGGCTTCATCCCTCCATTTCATAATTTCAACTTTTATGTAACTGGTGCAATTTTCAAATTTCTACATTTAATCTATTGTTCTCACTCCGTACACCTCACCTCAACATTCTCATCTCCACTACATGCAATTTGTTTGCATTCTTCTTATTCTTCGCAACCCAGCAGTTCGATTCATACAGTATGACAGCTCTAATCACGGATTTGTATATTTTCCTTTTTAACCTGATTCCCCATCCGTGGGCCGCAAGTTTTTCCAGTGACCTGTCTCCATTTCATCCATCCCGAGTTGATGCGGTGCGTTAAGTGTTCGACCGCCGAAATCACAAAACAAGAATTCTGTTTTGGTTCTGTTCAATTTCGGTCTCTCGAAAACCAGCACAATGTCGTCGGAAAATAGCACACAAGAGCCTCTTCTTGCTTGTCCGACGTAAGAGTTTCCATTATCATCAGGAAGAGGTGAAGGTTAGGGTCGAACCTTGATGCAAGACCACAACCATGTTGGAGTTGCCGGTAGTGCCGGCTGTGGACCGGAATTGGATACTACATTGACTGTACAATGTACATCGTTCGGATCAACTGTTTATACTCCGCCGGCACACATTTTTTCATTCAGAACCTTACTTGGTACCCGGTTGTATGCCATTTCATAACATCACGCCTGTGATCCCCGAGGGGTTAGGCAGAGGTGTACCTAACAGTACACCCACATTTCGCCAGTTATGCTTTAGTCCCATGTATTAGGGAGCGTGGTCCAAATAACAATTTTCCCGACCCGGGAATCGAATCCAGGACCTCGTGCTCAGTAGTCGCGAATGCGACCACAAGACCGACGAGGCAGTCTGTCTTTTCGAGGTAGATCAACATGTGCAAGTTTTTATGGGCACCTCTGTATTTCTCGCACAACTAGCGGAAAGCAAAAATGGAATCCGTCATAAAACCGAACTGGTTTCTTATTTCGCTCTCTTCCCTCAGTCGCCTTTCAACAACTTTCATACTATGGTGACATTAGAACGAACTGTGTTACAGTTCGTTCTCCTTAAAAACAAAACGTTCGTCAGGTATGGCTATATAAAATGATGACTTTTACATATCACTCTTTACTCTCTCTCTTTACTCGTACAACTTTTGCTTTCGGTTCAATGGGGAAGGCAAACGTAAATCTAATGGCGCCAGCATAGCTTGCACCAAGCAACGTCATTGGTTGAAGATCTGTCAATGTCATTTTATATTTCAAAATAGCTTGACCTCATTGGTCAGATTGTGACTAAGCTATGGACACGCCATCTACACTCAGCTTTGACTAGCCTTCCCCATTGAGAATAATGAAGAAAAAAAATGTTTTTCTTGTTTTTCTGCTTCAATCTAAAACGTTATTTATAAGGAATCATCGTAAGAGTACCGTAACTGCATAGAAGAAAAACAAAGTTGTAACAGGTACAAAAGTTTATTACAAAAATCTCACAATCAGTCAGTTTTAGTTTTAATAAGAATCGAAATATAATTAACTAGTCAAGCTTTTTTACATAATATAATATAAATGCAAATATAAATGGCAACTGCAAATAATCACAAATAATTTTCTTTTTATAAATTATTTTTACATTTCAACTGTTACAGGCTAAGTAGTTGGTTAGTTTGATGAATAAAAAAAAATGTAGGGGTAACCTGTTGTTCTGTGTTATTTATCAAATTGATGTTTGTGTTCGGTATACTGAAATATTTTTGTTACGTACAGATTATACACCGTGAATCAATTAAAGGCAATCTCTAAACAAGTTTTTCCATGAATCCAATGTTAGGGTTGAGTACCTATTGAAATTTTGTATTGAACAGAGGAATATTTCTTGCGATTACGATGTTGATTCTATGTAAAAAGTTGTTCAATTACATGTTCTGAATCACACCCTTAAATATGAGCACACCTCTCTGATACACGTGGTATACGCTTGCAACTAAGTAATTTTTATCAAAAACCAATTTCCCGAGTGGCGAGTACTTGTCGCCTTTACAGATACAAGCATTTTTTTTTATTGGCAGTATGAAATCAAATAGGTGACATATATCTCATGCACGATGAAAAACTTTCCTTAAGGTGCTTAACATTTTCATTCCGGCTGTATATTAATTTTTAGTTAACTGAGTTACATAAAATACATCGTATCTCGTTGACTTGTTATAATTATCTTGTTTCAAAATTCGTGCAATTATTTAAAAATAAACATAATCATTTTTAAATCATGGTTTACATCAATGGGCTAAACAAATCGCATGATTTTTGAAATTTGAAGTTATGCAATTCAACAACAGAGCTGATTCTTTCGTTTGTCAAGTAAACGAAAATTTGAGTAAGATTTTATTTGATGAAAAGAAAATGCATGTAACGTTTCAGAGCTGCCAAACACGTCAGTGTTTTAGGTTTTACTTTAATTCCTATCATTATCACTCACTAATTTGAAGGGCTTTGGAAATACTTTAAGATGAATTTGTCCGTTTTTAAGCCATCCCTTTGTTGCTTACACTTTAAAACAAAATATCTAAGTTAAAAACTTAAATAGTTTACTGCGCACAGCAGAATCAATGATAATGTTACTTAAATAAAACAGCGTAGTAAGAACAGTTACGGGGCGTAAATATGACATAATCAAGGTTTAGAACGAGGCTATCACACTCGTATGACTGGGTTGTGGAATTCAGATATACAGTAGCTCCATGTAAAATACTGGTATTCCCCTGTATCCGGATTTCCCAACTATCATAAGGTCGGTTAGGCAAATGTGACTCAAATGAATCAGTGAAAAAGCCAACGTTCTACAAAATCGAACTGTTTTGTAAAATAGATGTGCAATATTTACGGCCGGGTACTGAATTATAGTTTATAAAAATAGTTGATATGCATACTCACTAACAACTGGTCAATGTAACTTTTAACAAGACATTAACATTAGTGGGACAAAAAATAGCTGCCTATTAGCTGGTCATAGTTTATTTGTGATTCCGTCGTGTTCAATAGCTACAGTACAAATTGTCGCAAATAAATATTTTCAGGTCAAGTTTGTGTTTTATCAGTTTCAACATTTAACGTAGTAGTTTGATAACGACAAAATTTTACTAAGCACGTTAACAAAGAACATAATTATGTCTGTAGGTATACTGTAACCTACTAATAGTAATATATATATATAGTTAATTTATAATATGTATAATAACGAATAAAAACTTGTTTACAATAGTCTATTTACAATATACGGAGAAACACATAAGAATCAATATTTCAAGATCAACTGTGAATGCGTGAGTGTGTAGTCTGTAAAACTGATAGCTTAGTAGGTAAATAGACTAATAAATTAGTAGACTATCTCTTTATAAGCCCCATGCAAGTCCATATAGCCAAACTATACATTTCTCTGACTGAACGTGGCATATGAAGGGGTGCGTTGATGTTTAAGAGCGAGATTGTTCATAGAGATGAAGCTCATGTCTAATTTGTGAAAATTAAAACAAAGTTGATGATTTACAATTTTCCCACAAATCAGATACAAGTTTAAATAGGGAACAAGTGATGAGTATAATCACCCCTTTTATTCCTACAGCACCTACTATGTACCTAGTTGCTTAATTTAATGTTCACTTTAGAATTTTCATTGTAATTTCTACTTACACAAGTTTCTTTATGTTTCTCCTCAACTTATTTCGTTTCATTACACTATCTAATACAAATAATAGAGATTTTATACTTATAACTATTATCGAGGCACGAACAGTGAAATAGCACCAAGTAGTTATTTCACACTTTAATAACTAAACATCCAGATCAGGCGTCTTCCACCATCGCTTAGAATAGTAATATTTTAAACCCACTTTAGTGCAGGAAAGAGATGGTGCTATGTAGAATATTGCTCTCTTACCTGCACTGACGAAAGATTAAAATATTTTTGTTATAAGAGGTGGTGATAGGCACCCAGCGTCACTCGCGCATGCATTGTGCGTTTTATATTTATTCTGAATTATTTCTAAATAGCCTTTATTAAGAATATTTTGAGACTAGAAAACTAAATCAATGTAAACGGTGCATCCAGCTTTTAATGTTTGTTGTTTTAATTTTTAAATGTTTTTCCCAAACTTGTATTGGCGTTGTTTCAGACATGAATTGTTTCCTGTTCTTTTTCTTTCTGCAAGTATTGTTTGAAACTAGACTTTAAACCTTGTTTTAGGAGCAAAAAATACATGAAGATAGTAGACAAAACATACAGATTACATGTTTTATTTTGTTGTAAACGTGGGATTAGTATTAAAAAATGACATGACGTCTGATGCGTATAAAAATCGTAATGTGAAACAACTTTAATCATGTGTACATACAGCAATAACAGCTAGGCCACGTAACTGGCATGAAAAGTTATGGTCAATGTGAATTGGAGTATTGGCGTTTGCCGAACATTTTTAAAACTAACAATGTTTTTTTGTTTAATTAGGTAGATGGCCGGTGGCACTTGTGTTAATGAGAGGGGGTGCACTAGTGCTAGTGGCACATTCTAGAAGTGGAAGCGGAGTGTTCGGTTGCGACACATCAGAAGTGGGCTCGGCTCGGGGAGAAACAGCTCCGGGGCGGAGTAGCGAGGGGCGTCGCAGGGTAGGCTCAGCGTAGATGTGACGCTTGTACGCGTAAGGAAACACTCCGCGTCATGCACATCATAATGGGCAGTGTTTCCTTGCACGTACGCGCGTCTCAGCCGTATCCCCTTGGAGCTATTACCGCGTACATTGTTGGCTTCCTCTCTACTCAGCCGCGTCGAGATCGGGCAGGCGCCAGGCACACATCAGTAGATGCGCGGCGCGGGCGAGGGCGGCGGTGCGCGCGCAGCGGGCTCGGGCTCAGACTCGCAGGCGTCCGTGGAGGCGGGGGTGGGGGGCGGGGGCCGGTTGCAGGCGCGGTAGTGGCGGTAGGCGCGGCGGCGCGGGGCGGCGTCGCCGCCGTCGCTGCCCGTGGCGGGGCTCGGCGGCGGGTTGGCGGTGGGCCGCGGGTAGCGCGCGCAGTTGCTGTCCAATGTGCTGCGACACCAATTTGGTACGTTGATTTATGTTTTTTTGTTGCGAGTGTAATTTTGGAGTTCTGAAAACTCATTTTAAAGCAATTTTTTGTATTTATGTCTGAAACATAAGAACGTAAATATACTCACTCGGTATAAGTGGTGGTGAGGGCAGGAAGAGCCGTGATGTCACGTTTATGAAGCGGCACGAATTGGCGGGCGGCGGGAGGGGCGGCGGGTTGGAGCGGGCGGGGCCTCGGGGCGGGGGCGCGAGCGGAGCGGCGCAGGCGGCGTAGTGCGGCCCAGGCCACGCCCAGCGCGCCCGCAGCGCCCGCGATGCAGCCGCACACTACGAAAGCGTTGGAACGTCTTGTTCCGGGTGCAGCAGGTTCTTTGGCCCCCGCGAAGCCGCACGTGGCTGCAGATTCGTCGGACCCATCTTCACAGTGGTGGTGACCGTCGCATAGTAGTCGGGGTGCGAGGCAGAGTCGTTCATCGCATCTACCGAGAAAACGAAACTTGAAAACCTCTTTTTGATGTTGTTTAACAGTAACTGGTTGTTGATATGGCACTGAGTAGATACGTCAGCTATTGATACAGTCTGTCAGTCGGGAGCAGGGAGCCTAGGGAGCAGCAGTACGCACCGGAAGGCGTCAGGCAGCGGCGCGCGCTGGCAGTAGGCGCCGGCGTCGCACGCGCCGAGCGCGGCGGCGCACGCTCCGTCGGCGCAGCGCATGCCGGCTGCGCACGCGCCGCACTCCGCCTCGTCCGCGCCGTTCTCACAGTCCTTCTGGCCGTCGCATCTGTCACAACGACGTTTACGTCAAATAGAAATAACATAACATCACGCATGTTTTTCCCGAAGGGTTACACAAAGATGTTCAGTTCACTGTTCTGCTCTTCTCATGAAGAACCTAAAAATGTGGCGAAGGGTCAAAATTGTCATGGGAAGCCGAAGAAAACTATGACAATTGTAATTTTTTTTTCGTCACCCGTCACCATATTCTATTTTCGTTTTGAAAACCATGAAAATGACACTCATGACGAAAAGACTGAAAAATTTCATCGGCGCTATCTTGCATTTCATTTTGACCTTATTTTCATTATCAGCAACTCGGAAAACCACACCCATGACAAAAAAAAAACGAAATTTTTCGTCGGCTCCATCTTGAATGTTAATTTTGACCTCATTTTCATTATCAGTGCCTCCGAAACCATGAAAATTACTTCCATGACGAAAAAATCGAAAAAACGTAAAGAACAGATTTTTTTAGTAACTTATTGTTTTTGACTTTTGCCCGGTTTTATCATTCAAATACTCTTCTGTGCGTCGGCTTATTTGGCGCTACCTGTTGCTTTCTTTGTTGACATGAAAAATATTGGCAATATTTTAAATGTTTTAAAAAAATCTTTTTTTTTATCACTGGGTGTATTTGTTTTTATTATTATTATTCCACAGATGGACATACACATTAATCATATACTAATTTGAGTAGAGTAGGACTACGTAGAGTGCCATGTTCTCGAAGGGAAGTCGGCAGGAATGGGCTTCTTAGATGCCTTCGGGCCTGGAGGGTACTAACTTCCAGTGGTGCGGGATGCAGCGCGGCTCGGGTGCGGCGGGGTCGCACAGGAAGCGCTGCGGGCGGCACGGCGCCGGCACGCCGCAGCGCAGCGCGCAGCCGCACGCGCCGCCCCCCCCGCACGCGCCCGCCGCGCCCCCGCACGCCCCGCCGCGCCAGCACGGGTGCGCGCGCGCCACCTGACCGGAACGGACATGAACATTATCTACAAAAGTTGGAACAGTTTTTTAAAGTCTTATTTGTCTGTTCATATACAGTGTCTTTCAAGGCGAACGTCCAGTGACCAGTGTGTGTTGCAGTGATTACATACGGGACCGTAACGTGGTCGCTCACAATGGGCCTCATTCGAAGGCTTAAAGTCACCCAAAGGGCAATGGAGAGGGCTATGCTCGGAGTTTCCTTGTGTGATCGAATCAGAAATGAAGACATCCGCAAGAGAACCAAGGTTACCGACGTAGCCCGAAGAATTACCAAACTGAAGTAGCAGTGGGCAGGGTAGGGCACATTGCTCGCAGAACGGTAAGCCGATGGGGCCGAAAAGTTCTGGAGTGGCGACCGCGAACCGGAAGACGTTGCGTTGGAAGGCCTCCCACTAGGTGGACCGATGACCTGGTGATGGTTGCGGGGATCCGCTGGATGCGAGTCGCACGGGACCGGTCAGTGTGGCGACACTTGGGGGAGGCCTATGTCCAGCAGTGGACGTCTTTCGGCTGAAATGATGATGATGATGATACAGTCTTTCTATCCGACCATTTGTGCCACCTGCTGAAAATCTAGACACACTACAGTCAGGTACCTTGTGCACGGCGCGCGCGGCCACGAGGCGCGGCACGTGCGGCACGGGCACGGCGGGCGCGTCGCGCCGGGTGAGCGCCACGCGCATGGCGCCGCCCGCGCCCGAGAAGTACGCCCAGCCGCCCCACACACACAGCGCCGTGGCCCAGCCGCCCTGCCAGATCACACGTCTGTAGGAAAACACAAGCAAGATATTAACAATCATAGAAGAATGGCTACAAGTGATATTTTTGTCCTTGTCATCATTTCCCACTCCTTGTACGAAACAAGTTACTTGGAGTCGATGCAACACTTTTTATTCTTCTCTTCTACCCGGTCAGCCGCATATCCCTCTACCGTTCACTTCTTTGTCATTCCTCACACAAAACGTTTCAATTACAATTCTCATTCATTATAACTCTGTCAGTGACATGAATTGCATTCCTCTTAATCACATCATTATTTCAACCTCAATGAGTTTAAAATTATAACGCTGTAAATATCAGTATGGTATACTCCGAGCCAAATACTGTAGGGTTGTAAAAATTCTTCAGAGATATGCCGTAAAGACTATTTGCACTCCATTTAAGAAAGTGTCTCAGTAGACTGCAGTTCATCTCGACAGATCCTTTTTCAGGGATTTGGCCATCCACGCCCACTTGAATAATTCATCCCTTATGACAATAAAAATAAGAAATTTTATTTGCTCAAACAAGTGTATACTGTATACAGAATTAAAATAATACATGTATGCGAAATCTTAAACAAAAGTGGCTCACCTCATGACATATGACAAGACTGGTCAATTGAAATGACCAAATATAAGATTTTTGACTGGGAGGATTGGTGCTCTTGATAGTTGAAACCCATTCGCCCGGTTCCACTGGGTTCAACGGTTGCTATCGCGTGTGAATTCACCGCTAGAGGCGCTCGTGTAGCGTGGGGCACCGAAATGTCAGATGTCATAGAAAGTTCACGAGCTGCGTGGTTATTTATCCGGTAGGTATTTTTACTAATATTCACAATTGTTGTCTAGATTGAGCTATTCCTGATTAATTAAGACTTGAAGATTTTAAGTAGCAACTTACGATATTATTTGTTAGTACTTGGAGGTAAAATGATTTTTAAATGTTTCATGCTTTGTAATTTTAGGGAGAATATTGTAAATAAATGATCTGAAGTTTACACTATGATGTTATACGTAATAAAATATATTTTTTATGGAGTTATTGCTACTTTAAAGTATAAAATAGAATTATTGACATGACCATAAACGACAGTGGCGCCATCTGGTTAGCTCAAAAACGATATCCCTCACTGTGTAAAAACCGAAGGCGTTAGTTCTGTTCACGACACACGAAACACACTCGCTCACATGTCGGGTACAGAATCGAGTTGTCATCGATTTATGTGACAGTGGTAGCGGCAAAGAACGCACAAAACGCATACGGAAGAGGGTAGATCGTTTGTCCGTCATAAACACTCACCTGCAATAACTTCCTTTTATCCGAGATCATAGCGCTTGCAACAGTGCCGAAGTATCGGAAACTCGAAATAAATTTAATCCCGGTGATAGTGTGAGATGATGATGTGTCCTGAAAATGATTAGAGTAGAAAAATGACTAACTTGTTAGAACCATCCATGTCGACGGCATGAATCTGCCGACTAACAGCCCAGTAGACTGTGCCAGTAGTGTGGTCCACTGTGAGCGAGGTGACATTGCTCGCGCGAGCTAACTCTACGCGGGATGTGCCGTCCACGTTTGCGCGCATTATCACACCCAGGGCGGCGTCGTTCCAGATCAGATATCTGAAAAGGTCAAACCATTTAAAAAATTAAATCCGCCCTTAAGACTGCCACACCACACGCCTAATCAATTATTACGCTCGACGCACTAACGTAGGTATACACTACTTTTAGCCATGTTTTACTCATTTCATTTGTCTGATGAAAAATGGCGATTGTTATTTTTAAATATAAGATTTTTTGTCAAAAATTAACCAAAATAATCCATGAAAAGAATAATAAAATCTAAAAAACCAAGTTGACCAAAAATATTGATTTTATTTACAGATTTGACGATATCATTTCTGCTTACTAGCGGAATTCAATAAACATCAATAAAAAAGAAACAAAAAGGTAAGATGTATAGAACGTGTTAACTAAATTGAACATAATAGAATCTCACCTCTTAGTTTGATGAAAAGCCAAAAACCTTGGCATCATATTATCTCCTCTCAGAATCACTCCGGACGACGAATTGTTATCAATAGAAGTCGCATTGATCGAGTCTGTGTCCGCACAGGTCCAGTACAAGGCTCGTCCTAATATGTCTAGGACCATGTGGAACGGTCGGCTGAGTCCTGAGATCACTGTAACTGACTCTGTAATGGCTGAGGTGACGGAGTAAGAGATGGCGACTCGACGTATTGAGTGCGAGTCTTCGTCCATCCAGTAGAAGTGTCTGGGGAAGATTGAGAAGGGGTTCAGTTTCCGTTTAGACCTGATTCCTGGCAGTCATAAAATATGCGTGCTAAGAACGTTTCCGTATGCTTTCACAAGTTTCTAAAGGTCAGCCAAGGATAACAGAATGCAAATAAACCTAATATACCTAGGCAACCTAACCCAACCTAACGTTGGTTGGTTTATACCTAGGTATAGTTTATCATGGTACGTAACGTAGAAAACTTTCTTGGGATTATCATTAGAAAAGTTAAGTGTTATTCTAACCTATATTTTTTATTTCAATATAAAAGAAAATACATAAAATTAAAAGGAAACAAAAAATATGATGTCAACAAATTGTTTCGGGCAATACTTACTTGTTTACAGGATCGTATTCAATGGCTTTAACGTTTTTCAATCCAGTGAGAGGTATGTAAGCATCGTTGCATTCGCCGTTGGCAACTACTATCCGTCCTATAGCATTCTTTTGAGCGAATATCAGGAATTCTTCAGGTTCTGTAAACAGGTAATCAACGTTGGAAACACATCTAATTTCAAAAGCTATAGCCGTTTTTCGAGATGCTGCTATACCCGTATATGGGTCAAAATAAATTAGCTAGCGAAACTCTACAGGCGTCTTCTTCTTGTCTTTATCGTGTGGGTAGTGCCCAACCTGGTGTCAGAGTTTTTATGACGCCCATGGGTCTCTGACTTAGCTTTACATGCCGTCGAGAAATATCTCTCAGGCATGCTGGTTTCCTCACGATGATCTACAGACGTGATAAGTATTTATTTATTTTATCATTTACACACACAAGATAAAACTTAAGGGAACAACATAACAAAATTTAAAGTACAAAGGCATTAAAGGAAATAATATCTAAACACGATACAATAAAAAATATATTGATTTCATATTTTTTTAGGGTAAGTGATCGCAGTTAGTGTCTCGCTAGCTTGTTAAATTTGACCCTTTAGTAGTTTTTATTTATACTTTTTTTTTCTTTCACATTGCGACATTTTACAGCAGCTACCTGTACAAGTGAGGTTATCCTTGTTGAGCCGGTAGTGCTGCGGACAGGCACAGCGGTAGTCCCCGGGCGCGGCCAGGCACAGGTGCGCACACCCGCCGTTGTCGGCCGCGCACTGGCTGCCCGCGCCGCGACCCGAGCGACCGAACACTTTCAGTTCCGAGATGTATTCAACACCGGAGTGGATCACCTTGCGAGAGTCACCTAAGGTTTTTGATGCGGATTCTACGATGCCTGTGGATAAAGAAAACGCTGCTGTTAAATTTGTGAACAAAATCATGTAGTATGTCCCTCAAAGCAAAAAAGAGGGGGGTCAAGGCTTCGATTCGGGAAATCTATGTCTATCTCGCTCACTTTCATTGTCCTAACTAATATTATAAATGAGAAAGTAAGTTTGTTTGTTGTTACCTTTTGCACGCCTATAAAATCACTGAACCGATCTCCTGAAATTTTACATATACGTTGTCAGGTGTACAGAAACGGACATAGGGTAACTTTCATCCCGAAAATAGTACTGTTCCCGAGGTAAACAACAATAACGTTCGTATGACAATAGATGGAGCCACGTGTCTTTCGAATCATGATTGAATTATATTATTACTGGCAGAGTACAACCCGAATTAATTGTCATATTCTAAACTAAATTAACCCAAACGAAGCCGCGGGCAAAAGCTAGTATCAAAAAGCTTTGCGAATCGATAAACTCGAAGCGAGCGTTTGTGAATACGAGGACTGGTGTACTTTAGCTTACTCTCTCACCGAGAAGAGGACTGACCGCTAGCAGTGAGAATCATCATCATTTTCCTAGCCTAATCCCAACTATGTTGGGTCGGCTTCCAGTCTAACCAGATGCAGCTAAAATATTACTGGTTTATGTGTGTTAAAAAATCTATTACATTCCAACTTGATTGTACTTTTACAACTCTAGTTTACTGATAGACTGCTAAACAAATTCAGGGTCAACTGAAATTGGCTAGCCAAGCTCGTTAGATATGATGGATAACGATACCTAAACAAGATAATAGTAAATTATGCACAGAGTGGATAAAACAGTGTCTTACTTCACAGGCGCTATTTCGAATCCCGAACGCAACGAAGCTAGCTCAGCAGCAGAATTAAATCCTGAGCGGAGTGAGGGCGTTAATACTATAATACTGAGGGCAGTGAGGGATTTAAGCTCGCCCAAGAAAAATACATATTTATTCCCGAGGAGCAGACTCTACTTATCGTACCTACTGCAGTCGCAGCTGAAGCATAATAATGTAAAAACAGCGAAGGGCGATAAAAATGTAATAATAACGGACTTGACCATATGCAGTGAACTATGGTTTTTTATTGTTTTTATTATTGTAGTTATGTGTTGCTGCTTTGCCTTTTAAATTATTGGTTCTTATTATTGAAGAATAATAAGAACATAAAATAATACATTTTAATAAAAATAACTTATTGCACAGTAAACAATTTGGATTTACTAAGGGTCGTTCTACTACAGATGCAGGTGTGGAGTTGCTTAAAAGTATATATGAGGCCTGGGAGGATTCGCAGGATGCGCTTGGCATATTTTGTGACTTGTCCAAGGCCTTCGATTGCGTGCATCACGATACACTCGTCAGGAAACTTCACCACTATGGTATCAGAAACAAAGCTCTTGACCTTCTGACTTCATATTTGCATAACAGAATTCAGAGGGTAGATATTAATGGTAAGAGATCTAATGGATCTGCGGTCACCATGGGAGTTCCACAGGGTTCAATTCTGGGTCCTTTCTTGTTTCTGATATATATTAATGACTTCCCTTATCACATAAGGGATAATCAGAAGATTGTGTTGTTCGCTGATGATACATCACTTATTTTTAAAATCAAGCGTCAGCTTGATAACTTTGACGAAGTTAACAATGCACTCTCTAGGGTTGTTCATTGGTTTAATGTAAATAATCTTCTTTTAAATGAATCAAAGACTAAATTAATTAAATTCTCAACGCCAAATGTCCGGCAGTGCAGTACCAATGTACAACTAAATGGAGTAGAGTTGGACCCTGTTGAGTCAACGGTATTTCTTGGTATAACCGTTGACGCCAAAATTCAATGGGGCCCTCACATAATCAAATTGTCAGGA
Organism: Eugnorisma glareosa; assembly: GCA_947578425.1. NCBI lineage: Eukaryota > Metazoa > Arthropoda > Insecta > Lepidoptera > Noctuidae > Eugnorisma > Eugnorisma glareosa. Next base: position 20,318,491 of record OX387970.1, on the reverse strand, counting down.
AGGCTTAGTTCAGCCGCCTATGCTATTAAAAAGATCCGACAAATAACAGACGTGGATACAGCCAGAATAGTTTATTTCAGTTACTTTCATAGCCTTATGACATATGGGATACTCCTCTGGGGAAACTGTGCGGATGTTAACACCATATTCATTTTACAGAAAAGAGCTGTTCGAGCCATTTATAATCTTGGTCCGAGGGTTTCTCTCAGAGAGAAATTCAAAGAAATAAATATTCTGACTGTAGCCTCTCAATATATATTCGAAAATGTAATGTATGTTCAAAAAAACATATCAAAGTTTGTCAAAATGTCTGATGTTCACAGCATAAATACTAGGAATAAACACAATTTAGCTGTACATTCTACTCGTCTCCACAGAGTAAGCAACTCGTTCATGGGTCAATGTATACGCTTCTACAACAAGCTTCCCATTGAAATTCGTAATTTACCCATTAAGAAATTTAAAAACTGCATTAAAACTAAACTTTTAAAAAAAGGTTATTACAAAATATCAGATTACCTAGATGATACACGCGCTTGGGAATGAACTGCTCGCTTAGCCTGTGATATCTTATTCATATGCCTATGCATGTTAGACTACATTATTTTTTTTTAATATTAATTTTAATTTTATTTTTGACATTGAATTAATTGCCTCAAATATTGTATTATTGTTTATTACTCGTATTTTTTTTTTTTTCTCTGATGGTGACATAATTCATTGACATGATGACATAACTCATTGACATGATAATATTATTAATTCAGTCAAATATGATTTTGTTTGTGAATGTGAGTATCATGTATGTGACGACTCAATATATATCTATTACGTGACACCGGACAGTCTGACGGGTTTGAGTATTTTGTAAGTGGCCTACTCAAATGTTCTGCAGATCTGGTATTGTCGTGTGACGGGTCGTTGAGCTCCCTAAAATGTTGGTTGAGCTACACGATGACTGATGCATGCGTGCCGTCTGTCGGGACAGGTCAACTCAAACCTGCTATGGCTCTTTCCTCAAAAGACCATACCAGACAATGCCTACATGATCACACTCACACTCACGTTGATATAATTTCAAATAATAGTGTCTGGACTTTAAAAGAGACCACGATCCCTGAGTTTGTTTCGGCATTTCTTCTCAGGGGTAGTCAGTTAGGAAATGCCGGCGCCAACGTTCTTTTAAAAACAAAATATTGACATGTAAAAGTGATTTTAATATCCTATTTGCAAAATAAATAATTTCATTTCATTTCATTTCAATATACTTAAACATAATAATTAATAACATAATATTGGTATTGTTTAATTAACATAATAACATAACATACATAATATTGGTATTATGTTGCGTTTGTTTTTGTTTCTAGGCAGCAAATTAAATCTATGAATTGAAAACTCTTTGATAAAGGTTCACAAGGTACCAATTTTTTATTTGAGATTCCAAATTCAAATCACATTATGGAGCAACAGATAATAGAACTATAATAGAAAGATAATGATACCCGATACAATATCTTTGCCTGGCTGCCCTACTTAGGTTTGCATGACATATAAAATTGAAATTTGCGGACAGGCGATGTGGAAATCATATTTTTTGGGGGGTCAATGACCCTATATTACATGTTAGCTTTACGTATGACATTGAAGAAATAAACATGTATGAGAAAAAAAACAAAACACATACCTGTATTCCAATCCCCCCAAAATATCTTATCATTATGCAGCGCCAGCGTATAGGGCATGGACACATTATTCACTAGAACCTTCCTTCCGGTTCCGTTCAGGAACGCGAACTCAATCGCGGGCGGGTCGAGCGCGGCCCAGTAGATGGCGCGACGCTCGTAGTCGATGGCTATGGAGTGCACCTTGCCCACTTGTTCAATAAGTACGGTCGGTGATGAGCCGTCCATACCGGCGCGTTTGATGCTCTTAGAGCCCAGTTCTGACCAGTACATGTAGCTGGAATAATGACCAAGTTTTTTTTACTTAGGGTTAGTGATCTAAAATGAAAGCAAACCCTTATTCAAACGGGCCTTACTTCCGAATTCTTAAATGCAATTCAATGAGGACAGATTAAGGTGGAAGCACCAGCATCAAATTCTTACGTTTTATAAATAATATAGTAATTTACAGCTCAGTATCAGGTTGTATGTTGATTAAAATATGATTCGCGACCGTAACAAATATGTCTTTACTAAGTTATAATCATTATTATCAATACAATCCTCTTATGTCCATTTAATCCCATGGAATGACTATTTTATGAAAAAGTTATTCTATAGGATTAAATGAACTATCCGTTTGACCGGATGCGTACACATTTACGAATCGATTTGTCGAGCTTTCAAGATTTCCTTCGAGTGGTAATAACGATTGCTGGCGATTGATGTTGAGGCTGAAACTGCCTTTCAACGAACGTGTCGTCATTTAGTCAGGCCGATCCGGCGCAGGTGCGTCTATTGATCTTTCTATTTACGCTAGCCTTTTCAAGTTTATCTTATTCGACAGAGGCTACTCCAGGGCTTGTGATTCTACTTACCCTTTCTTAGGATCCAGAGCGATGCTCTTAGGTTTCTTGAGTCCCTGCCACACGAGGGCCCTCCGACTGGAGCCGTCGAGTCGCGCCACTTCGATACGTTGCGTCGCCGTGTCCGTCCAGTAAATGTTCTGGCCTGACCAGTCTATGGCTATGCCTAGTAAGAAAAAAAAATTGTTTAAATTAAAATAGTTGTGGACTTGAAACCAACGATTTAAACGCCAAATCGCAAAATACATTACCAAACATACATTGTTCGTTTTCTCTGTAATCCAGCTCATTTATACAGGCTGAATTTTTCAAGTGGGCGTGGATGGCCAAATCCGAAACTATGCGATAACTCATCTAAGTTTAATATAGATATACAGGATATCTATATTAAACTTAGATGAGTTATCCCATTAAAGTGCCATCGAAAAAACTCCCTGCATTTTCTTCTTACCAAATTAAAGCGAGTAGTTGGCATATTACAAAAGTAAATAATGAAGCACATACCTTCAACCAACCCCATCCATTCGAGCACTTTCTCCATGTTAGCTCCGTTGACAGAACATCGGTTGATAGTCTTGGTTTTACTGTCTGACCAGTACAGCTTGTTGCCCGATACGTGCACAGCTAAGGCACTGAAACAGCAATGTAATATTACTGTTTTACAATATAATATCACGAATGTATTCCATGAGGCACTTGTATGATACACGCAAAAAATAAATAGTAAATGCATGTAATAAATGGATGTATTACATGGGATTTTAACATAACTGGCAATATGTGGGCGTGATGTTATGTATTCCTAAAGAGATGAGAAGCTTATTGTCATTATGCCTATTCCAGACTGCTGCAGAGAAAGTCCTCATGGAGAACCCAGTTACACTTTGACCTGGGGAAACCAGAAGCGAAATTCCCACGCTTAGCAGTGCCACTTGGCCATTCAACGAAGCACAAATTCACGTGTTTTTTCCACGGGTTTTTAAGTATTTTTTTTAAACTTTATTTTATGAATTAACATAAATTATACAGGATGTAACAGGACTCTTCACGAAGCCTTCAACCACGCATTATGTACATCAAACTAGGTAACTTTCCGCAAAATTATTGCTGGGAAACGACTTTTTTTTTTGAGGATAAAAATCCCGTTTTACTTTAGGACTCAATGTAACGCACTCAAAACATTGTGCTGATGGAGGTGTCTTGGAGGCGTTTAAAGTAAAATTCTTACATTAAAAATATGTACTTAAAAAAAAAAAACTTGTGAAAAAGATGGAATTAGAGCTATGGTCTAGAACAAAAAAAATATCACAATGATTGGGAGACCAAGTGCCTTTCGGCTTCGTTAAGGGTCTTGTTACACCCTTTATAAGATGCTTACCTGACTTCCTTCAAGTCTTTGAGAGGCAGTACGACGTCGTTCTCCTCGTTCTCAATACTGATGTGGCCGATGACATTCTTCCGACTGTACACTAGGAACGCTTCAGGTTCCACGCAAGTCTTCCTGTCTTTGCTTAGTTCTAGACCTGTACATGAAGGAAGAGTGTATTCTAGTGTAACAATCTAAGTTCTTGTGGAAAGTATTTTCTGAACACTGCAAGTGTGCAACAGATAATGAGTCTATTTCCAATATTGAATCGAAGTTACAATCCGCCCAATTTTACATCGCTATCCCTCCTAAGCAAAGCAATAATGTAGTCAACGATGTGCATGTGCACGCTTGCTTAAGGCCAGCGCACACCGGGCATCAGGGCAGAGCATTTTGTCTTTACCCAACGTAAATTCATACGTAGCAAGTGGTAACAAGATACAGATTCCAATGTTCATTGCAGTGAAGGGATAACCCTTTTGATGCCTTGGAGTCGATATTTAAACATTGGAATCTGTATCTGGCCTTTAGACGTACAATATGTTCATAGATAACCAGCCTAATTACCTAACATAGCTTGTTTGTTGCCAAGCTGAGTATACTTGTACTTACCAAGTGGACAACTGCACACATAGTGTTCGGGAGTGTTGAGACAGAGATGAGAGCAGCCGCCATTGTTGTCGGCGCATTGGTTCCATCCTAACGCCTCTCCGAGACGGAACGCCTTCACGCCCATCATGTTTGCCATCTGCTCTACAACCGGTTGACGTTCTAGACCTGTAAATAAAACAGAATAGATGTACTTATTTGCGATAAATGTAGGTACTTAAGTAATACGCGTAGTATAACAACACACTGTGGGCTTAAAACTGAAACCAATATGAAAGGGTTACAGTAGACCATGCAGGATATGGTAGGACGAATTAGAGCAGGTTGGAATCTTTAGAGTTTGTATAAAGGATGGAGACGAATGGAGAAAAGGAAGGAAGAAGTTCTTTTGGCCAAGATTAATACAGACTCGCCCCGGCTTCGCACGGGTGCAATGTTGTACATATAAACCTTCCTCTTGAATCACTCTATCTATTAAAAAAACTGCATCAAAATCTGTTGCGTAGTTTTAAAGATCTAAGCATACATAGGGACAGACAGCGGGAAGCGACTTTGTTTTATACTATGTAGTGATGTCCATTAGATTATTAAAAAAAAAAAAAAACAAATAAAACTAGCGAAACAAGTCTCGGTTATCGCTACCAAATAGCCTGAAAAGAAACAACAAAAGGTGTTTACCTGTATTTTTGTTAATCCTATCTAAAGTTCGTTTCTGCATGTCGGTCCAGTACAGATGTTCGCCCAGTAAGGTGAGACCGAAGATGTGTAAGATTTCACTGCTGTGGAGTTCTTTCCTCTCTGTTCCATCCATATTGCACACCTGTAGGAGTTGGAAAATTTATAAGTATAGTGTCACTACAGTTAGTCATTTTCATTGAGACTCACCTATTAGAAATTTAGAATTAACCTCTAAAATAAATACGTTTTCGGAATCTTAGGATTTTGTTTCGAAAGTTAGGTATTTTTTTTTGGAAATTTAGTATATTATTTTAAAGTACAGATTATTTTTCGTACAGTTGTAATTTCAAACATCATTTTTCGGTAATTCATCTTAACACAGCATAGTTAGTATTAGAGTCAGCCACAGATAGTTGGATTTTTTTTTCGAAACTTTTTTATTTCCCGTTAAAATATGTCCAGATTAAAGACGCATTAATATTGGTGCCCATCATCAGTTCGGGTGGCAAAATTTTTTTTTAAAGAAAATCTAAGATATTTTGTATTGGCACACAAATGTTTTGACAAAAACTCTCGAGTGTAGTACGAATATTAACTCAAGTCTCGAATTGAGTGATTATTTATCATTATTGGGCATTTGGGGACGCCAAATGTGTAACGATTTCGGGGACACAACACGGCTTGTTTCACTTCATTTACCTCAATTTTATGCGTCCTGGCATCTCCCCAGTAGAGCTTGTTCCTTACGGTGTCGAGCGCGATGCCGTTGGGCCACGTCAGCTTCTCGTACACCAGCAGCACTCGGCCACTGCCGTCCAGGTTGGCGCGCTCGATCTTCGGCTTCTTGTCGTTCCAGTCGGACCAGAACATCCAGCCAGCGGTGGGGTGGAGGGCTATGGCTCGGGGGTCGTAGAGCTCGTTGTGGATTATCACCTAGAATTACGTAATATAATAGCTATGTGTGCTTGTGTTCAACGAAGGTCTTTAAGGAATATCGAAAAATCGGCTTGAGCCGGTCCCACAGAACCGGCCAAGTGCGAGTCGGACTCGCGCATAAAGGATCCCGAACCATCGCAGTAGGGGAATTAACTTGTAATTTATTTTTATTATTTGTTTTCTAGCGGCAACAGAGATTCGGTAAAATTTAAACTCTCTACCTACTACTGATCATGAGACCGCTGACTGATGGATGGACGAACAGCGGAGGCTTAGTAAAAAAGGGTCCCGTTGGTTATCCTTCGGCTACGAAACTCTAAAAAATCACTGTCAAGTCGCGTCGTCCGGACCGCAACGAGGCGTAAATCGTTGTATTCTACGCTTTGAGTTCATGCCAGGCTTTCTCCGACCGGCTCAAGCCGAAACACGTCAATAAGTGTGGCCACTGCCATGAAGTCAGATACAGAGGTGTTGTTTTTGTTAGGATTGTCAACAACCAGTCAGAAATCTTCACTCCGTAATAATACTGAGATGTTCCTTTAAGAAACCCTAAAAACACTGTCCAATTTAGGAATCGAAGTGAGACCTTCTTGCTTAGCAGGCGCACTTGCAAAAACTAGCCCAACGAAGCTGTCATTAATACGCGCGATTTTCGATATTTTCTGTTAATATTTTGAAAATGATACCTTCTTAGAGGTGCCATCGAGGCGGGCCACGTTGATGGTGTCAGTGACAGGGTCTGTCCAGTAGATGTTCCTGGCCAGGGGATCGATAGCAATGCTGTCAGGGACTCCACTGCTGTGTATTACGACTGTCTGTTCACTGCCGTCTAGACGCGCTCTCGATATTGTCTTTGCCTAAATTATAAAAAAAAAAAACACTCAATTAACATTAAATAGGGTGCGTAAATGGCAACAAAGCATTTTCACAAACCAAAAAGAGGCGGAGGAGTATATCCGACATTGAATAACACACTTTAATATCAGAAGCCTAAAGTGTGGCCTTTGCCCAGACGTGGGGCAGAACAGGCTAGAATGAAAAACCTTAAAGTTGTACCAACATCGACGCAAACATAAACCCACTTCCTTCGGCCATTTTCGAGGCTTACGCGTTAAACTACTAATAATAAGGTTTATTATTCAATGTCAGACACTGTGTTCCTCATTTACTATCTCCTTACTCACCAAACTATCAGCCCAGTAGATGTACTCAAACTTGGGATCGAAGTCCACAGTCAGTGCCCTTTTCAGATCTTTGAGTGGCAGCGTGTAGGGTGTGAAGTCGGGAGAGTCTAGCGATATCTTGGATATGGCGGAGCGCTGGGCCACGACCAGGAGTGACTGCGGACTGTTGTAGCAAGTCGTGTTACTGTTCTCACGGAGTTTTGAGCCCGTTGGACAAGCACACTGGTAGCCTGGGTGAACAGAAGACAGGTATGAATACAGGGTGTAACAGGACTCGTCACGAAGCCGTCAACCAAGCATTATGTACATGAAACTAAGTAACTTTACGCAAAAATTATTTCATTATACGACTTTTTTATGTGGTGAAAAATCACGTTTTACGGTAGGGCTCGATGTAACGCACTCGGAACATTGCGGTGATGGATAGATTGAATAGTACGGGGGTCGTGGGTCGTTTAAAGTAAAGTAAAAAAAAATACGTTAAAAACATGTATTTAAAAAAAAAAAACCTGTGAAAAAGTTGGAAATTTGACCCCCATTATCTCCGTAACTAGAAGGTTCCCAGGTATGGTATAGAACAAAAAAAAAGATCGCAATGACGGGGAGAACAAGTACCTTTCGGCTTCGTTAAGGGTCATGTTAAACTCTTTATGTTAAGATTGTATGTAGTGGTTGCAAGCGCGACTGCTGAGCACGAGGTCTGGGTTCCGATTGCCAGGTCTGGCAAAGTGTAATAACACTTTGCCAGACTGGGTTTTTTCATCGGGATTTTTTCAGAAATCTCCACGCAGTCTACTCGCCCTCTTTTAAATGGAACTTGAATATAAATGGCGAAATGTGGGTGTACCATCGTACGCCTCTGCCTAATCTATGTGATGTTATGTAAAGATTTAAAGTACAGCTGTGGACACATTTCATATGAAAGAAAAACTTCAAGATCGACGCCTCATTACTTGTCAAGTAGTTCATCAAACACACAGATCTTACCAGACTGGCTCTTATTTTTTTGTGGAGTAGCGAGGCAACTTTGGTTTCTTGCGTTGTGGGCGCTACGCACTAATCGTAATGGATCTGTTTTAGATATTAAATACTAACATAGACTAAGTCATATTTTTACTAACGCTGTGGACCTCTCTGTAGTCTGATAAATAAATAAATAATACTTTTATGTATGCCATATCAACAGCCAGTATTCTTCAATTGAACTGTGTACGTACTGTCAGACTGTAAAATATCAATGAAAAACGTTTACCTGGCGGCGTGGGTGCTAAAAGGCACAAATGTGAGCACCCTCCATTGTTCTCCTTGCAAGGATAGTCACCAGTGGGCATCACTTGACGACTTCCATCATACACCTTTAAATCTACAGGCACTGGATCGGACTTTATTAACTCCTTCATTGGCCCCGTTGTTGATATGTCCCATGTGTGAATTGACCTTGAACAGGAATATTTAATTTTGAGCATCTTGGCAAACAAGGGAATGACCACGATTATCGACGCGTATGAGCTTAAGCCGATCACGTCATTTTCGCTTTTATTGCAATTTTAAGCTTTTCTGAACGGCTCAAGCCGATTTCGCGTAAATAGTAATTAGGGTTCAGTGTAGCAGATATGCTAACAGTTGGAGATATCAATATGATTATGAAATTAAGGATTTATGTATAGTTTTTCAAACTCTTAATTTGTCATTCATTTAGATTCTAAATGAATGTTTCATTACAAATTACAACAAAGGGACCTAATATTTTTTTTTGTAAACAATATAAAAAAGTAATGATAATGCTGTTTAATGTGGTATTGGTGCAAACTGACAATTATAGTAGGTAATATAATATGTGAAAGCTTACCATGTTTTCCAATCAGTCCAATACAGCTTAGAGCTAAAAAACGTGAGTGCGTACGGATACACAAGATCCTCTTTAACAACACTTTTTCTCTTCTCTCCATTAAAATCAATAACATCAACAAAATGCAGCTTTGCATCCACCCAGTATATTAAGTTGTTGTCATAATCTATTGTGATACCGTTTGGCCAGAATATGCGATCTTTAACTATAATTTTACGTGTGGCTGGATCACCGTTCATTCCAGCTCTCTCTATTTTGGGTACTTCGCCCCAATCTGTCCAGAACATGAGACTAGAAGTAAAGAAGAAAAGGAAATTAAATATATTTGAAATTATTATGAAATAATTTGAAGGATCTGTTTGCAATTCAAATCACTAAATTCGTTTAGCATATATAATCTATAGCATTTTTTTCAGAAGTTTGATTGATTATATATGTACATGTATAGATATATATGAATGCTCTGTGCCTGTCATGCAAGTGCACACTTAATAGTCCAAGATCCCGGGGCTGCATGTGGTGAACTTCTTAGTCGCCACATAAGTCCGAGTCTATGCTTTTCAGTGTTTGAAGTTGTCGTGATATATTATCTAATGTCTGTACAAATTATAAGTTGAATAAAGCCAACATTTGGTAATACGCTATTGTTATTACATAACACAGACCTTACTTATTTTCTCATGAACAAAATGTGTGGCATCAAGTAGTATTAGTATGTACTATGAATGTATGCATACCTGCTAACTTATGCCGACGGCCAATTTTTAGATATTAGTTACCAAAGATGCCTAAAAATCATACAATTTTGTCTTAAAGCCCAAGTGCTGATTTTTATATATGTTATAGAGAATATTGTTAAAAACTAATAACCAACACTGCCTGACATCGCCCGTTTGCCGCTCGTTGACGGAAATTTCTGCCAGACGCTTTAAAGCGCGGAAAAAATAACGTGAAATATCACGTCAGAGTCTATTTTTTTTAATATTTGATACTCAGAGGGTTTTTTTAATAGTCATTGTAAGCAGTCAGAACAATTGTAGAGTCGCAATTAATCATTTTTGTATGAGTTCAATAAACCAATGCGCTCATACAGCGACATTTTAATTGTGTCTGGGAGATGTTTGGCCCAACTATGATTGGTCTAGCTCAAAATAAGTACTGAAATGATTTCCTGAGTATCAAAATTAAGTCTCGGACTATCGGTAAAATCAAACATTTTTTTCCGTGCTTCGAAGTCCTTGGCAGAAATTTCTGCCGACCTGAAGCATCTGGCAGTGTTAATAATATTTTTTGAACTACCTTCTTTACAACATAATTATTAAAAAATCAGCACTTGGCTTTTGAGATTTTTTTTTATTATTTTTACGCAACTTTAGCACCTGATCTTAAAATTGGCCGTCGGCACAAGTTAGCAGGTATGCATACGTTCATAGTCCATACTAACACAACTCGATGCCACACATTTTGTTCATGACAAAATAAGTAAGGTCTGGTGGCCCTGGGATCATGCTCTATAAGCTAAGTGTTGTTTACACCCAGTTTCTGAATTGAGAATTTGAAGTTGAGAACGTCCTAATCTGTACTTTGAGTAAATACTCAAAAAAACTTAATTCTGAAACTAAATTAAACTGTAATCAAGATTTGAGTATTTACTCAAATTTGACAGAAAGCATTAACAGTTATAATTCATTGCACCAAAACAAATACAGTTGTAATTTATTTAGATTTGGCTGAAAATGAGCACTTTTAAAATTCAAACTGACTTATCCCCACTCCCCAAAATTTCTGTGATTTGGCCACTTCCTAGTTTTTTTTTAGCTAGAGATTAGTGACGGAACAATTTCTCTAAATTAAATAAATCATGCAATTTCGAAATAGGTATAACAATAAAAAAATTAAGCAATATCCTTGGCAGTGAGATAAAACGAATACAGCACAAATTACAAAGCAACTAATAAATAAATGTTTTCTTACCCTTCTTTAGGAACAACGGCAATAGCTCGAGCAAGGTCTACTTCTGACCAGAATAATACTTTTCTGTACCTCTGCTCTATGCTAATGACTTCAATTTTATTGGTCTCGCCATCTGTCCAGTATATTTTGTCTGTGTACCAGTCTATTGCTATACCGGTTGGCGTTATTAATCCTTCTGATACTATTCTAACCTGAAAATAGTCAGACATATTTCAATAAAAAATTTCATAATTTTATCTTAACTGCAATCACAGAATGCATAAGCAGTCTACTCATATTTCACTAATTATAACTTCGCTAAGGAGAATATAATATGCTACATGTGTACGTATTACTTGCAGCAATTTTGCATTTCGCAGAAACAGAAAAATTACTGTTTTAAAGACAAAAGTTAATTAATTTAACTTTTATAATAATTGGCTCATTTTTACTGTAAATTTATTTTATGATCTTACCTTATCTCCTACATGAGTTTCATTATAACTCATACATTGTATCAATTCTGCAGTCTGATCCGACCAGCATATAAGATCCTTACTGTGAAGGAAGTCCACTGCCGAACCTTGTTCCAGGTCCTTTACGATAGTGTTTACTTTATTTAGCCTTGATGTGTTCACTACTCGTATGTCTGTTGCCGTTGAGTATAATAATATTGGGTTACTAACTACTGCATAGAAACCTGAAACAACGGTTTAATTGTTAATAAAACATAACAACACCACACCAAGGGACACCGATGCACATTCAGTTACCCACATGTTCAGTACATCATTCTGAACTGCCCCACATTGAAATTTTTCTTAACTATTTTTTTTAAATCTCCTGTTCCGTACCTTTTGGCAATGGCATTTTTTGTTTTGCCAATGAAATATTTCTATGTGGGGGGTTCAGAATTATATATTCTGAATATGTGGTAAGCATTTGTGCATTGGTGTCCACTCCACTCTGAATGTTTCTCTTTAGGCATTCCTATAATACCAGTTCTATTTAAGTCCCATGTAATAGGGGGTAGGGGGCCAGCTTATTGCCATCATCTGGGCACAAATAAATAAAAATTAATCCCAACTTTATACAATATTGAAAAAATATTTGGTGAATACTAAGATCCCAAATAGCATACTTACACAATGATAATATTTCAAAAAATAAAACAACACAAGGATTTCTCATTGTCACATTATCATTAAATACCATTAATTGCTGGTTATTTTAGTTCTCAAAATGATAGCATGAAAATAAATTATAAACTAATTGACTTTAATCAAAGAATAAACAACTTAGTCATTTGTAAATTATGATTGATACAAGAGCTTTTTGTATACAATGGAAATATTTCGATATTTATATTATCTTTCGAGACTAAGGTGTCAAGAAGTTCACATCTTTGCTGATAAGTATGCAATTGCAATTCCGTACCTACAGGTTACGAAAACAGTAATTAGAAAGAATAAGTACTAACCTTTTAGCTGCAGGAACATTAACAAACAAAACACATTCATAATATTTTGAATTATTTTGTCCGCGTGAAGTATTCTTCGGCGTTTTGTCATAATGAAAACAAATGCATAACAATCGTCCAATTTTTCATGTGTTTATTTCACTTTGACATTTTGATTTGTTTAGCACGTAAATTAATTAAGGCACGGTTAAAAATCATCAGGCTGCATTTTTGTCATATTTAGAGACTAGGAAATAACTTTCATGAATTTTGGTTAGGGATAACAATTTCTCACTTTTCAGACAATGAGTTTGAGAGATCAACAAACGCAGCGGTGTTGCCAGCTCAGATAGTTGTTAAGACGGTTTGCGGTAGATAAAAAACAACACCAGTAAGCAGTCAAAAAAAGAAAATATTTATTGATTCATGCTTTATTTTGACTGTTATATATATTTCAATATATATTTTTAAGTTTTAAATTAATTACATACTAAAATAAAGAAATCATAATGTTGTATAGCATTAATCTACAAGATGGCGCTAGTTGTACGAACTTCAATGTTTTTGGTGGTCAGCAGACAGGTCGACACTGTCTGAAAACAAAGATCCACGGACATCGTTGTGAAATCGGTTGATAATTTCTTAATAGGGATGATTCCCTAATAAAAAAAATGATGATTCTATTTAGTCCGTCAGTTCGATTATCGAAAAATATTTTTTGTTTTGTCAAATCAATAAAAATTGACGAAGATAAAACTCATTAAAGATGAGCCCCCGTGTGTGACGTCACTTTCCGGTAAAAAGTGTACCGAAATGTGACGTCACACGAGTTTTCGATGCACTGTATCTTCATTTTTTGTTTACGTGAGAAAAGAAAAAATACGGGTCCAATATTTTTTGGAAATCTATCTGACGGATTTATTAGATTTTTTTGGTCATCTACCCTATTACAGTAGGAACTGCTGCTATGCCTTTGTAAAAGTATCTATTATCTGCTTCGAAGGGGAAAGTTTAGGTAGGCACCTACCTATATACATATTTTGTATCAACAGGCGAGCTTAATGTTCCTGGGTTCGATTTCCTGGTACGATCGATTGTGATTGGGTGTTTCTTTCAGGAAAGAAACGCCGCACGTTTCTTTCATCGTGAAGTGGCGTCAGGTTTTGAGTACCGAGGTACATGGAACCTCAATTTATGTACCTTGATAGGTAGCTCACGAAGTATGCTGTTTATAACTCGTCGGGAAACAAGGGCGGATCCAGGGGGGGGGGGTCATGGGAGTCATGACGCCCCCCATGGACAAAAAAAAAAAATATAATTTTAATGTTTTCAATTTTTTTTTTAAATAAATTGTTAAGCATTTTATTTTAATCTCATTGTTAAAAATACAATACATACTTTGTATGATGGCAAATACATTCGCGAACGAACGCATAATACAACTACATTACGACTACGATAGGTATGCTGTTAATATAAATAAACATACGTAGTCGTAATGTAGTTGTATTATGCGTTCGTTCCCCCCCCTGGATCCGCCCTTGCCAGGGGCGGATCCAGCTTTCATGTCAAGGGGGGGTCACATAGTTGTGATCTAGTCATGAGAGGCTCGAATTCGATTACAATAATATGTTTTATTACTAGTACGTCAAAATATATTTACTTGATAAAATAACTAAATCAATTTTTCTCTTATGTCTTTAGTAATTTTTGTACGTGTAACGACTTTTGTAACGGCTTCGAGAATGAAGATTGAAGCATCTAGACATAGAGCATGGACTGAGCCTTCCATACCCAAATGCAATGATGTTATTATATTTAACCTCATTGGCCAAATGTCAAATAAAATTGACCATGAAATGCGAGAGAGACAGCAATGGAGCGGTCATGGTTTGCCCCATGTATTGGCCGCATCATCGCTCTGACTCTTTCTACAGAGTGGTCACTTTTGGGAGGCTAACGCTCAGTCCATTCTCTTTGAAGGAGGTTGGGTTAGTTTAGTCCTTAGACATAGAGCATGGGCTGTGCCTTCCCCATCCAAATGTCAAATAAAATTGACCATGAAGTGCGAGATAGACAAAACAATGGAGCGGCCACGGTTTGCCCCAGGTATTCGCCGCAGCATCATCGCTCTGTCTCTTTTTACAGAGTGTTCAATTTTTGGAGACGTTAGACATAAGCCGGGTATCCACTATCCACTAGAAGCAAACTTGGGTCGAGCAGCCTCGACTTGAAGCAAACAGCCTCAGTTTGAGGCTGCTCGCTCTGAGGCAAAGACCCGAGGCACGTTGTGGATCAGCTCGAGGCGAGTCGCCATAGCTTAGTCCGCAACGTGCGCAGTTTAAAGCCAAAACGGGATGGCACCGGACGCGCGTTGACTCGGGAAATACAGGCCCGCAGATATGTTAATTTGTCGAGTAAATACTCTCACAAGGAACTCTACCACTATTACATGAACGTCAGCTAAGCAAGATTCCAAAATAGCTGCCCGAAACAATAACGCTTACTGCACCAAACCCAAACCTACTAAGCGTTTAAAGCGCTCAATTATCTCCACAACACGCGATGTTCGTATAGAACAGCACTAAATAGCGGTTGTTTCGATTTGGCTCGCTGCGAAATTGACTCGATTCTCGATCACCAACAATAACAACTAAGCACCTCACTATTCAATGCAGCCGCAGCGAGATTGGCCGCTGTAAATGTTAAACTTGTTCCAACACTGCCAATAAATAGTTTAGCGTTGAATTTTAGAATAATTTTGTATAGATTAAGATCTAAACTCATTTCTGGCTTCTGAAAGCACGTTACTCGAAGTCTAGACATAATCAATAACCTCCTTTTTTGAAGTCGGTTCAAAAGGCAAAAATACGGTGCGTTCTGCAGGGCTTTTGCGTATCGCTGTTGACACTTGGCGAGTTTTGACAGACAATGCCCGTTCTTGTTGGTTTCAACTGCCGTTACCCGTGCAGAACTGTCATTGTATATTAAAAGTCGCCAAGTGATGATCACTATGAACTGAGACACGCATACAGAGAAACGCAATGGCTTTGCTGATCGTTAGACTAGGCGCAGTACAGAGTACTATGTACCTACTTACCTAAGCCTTTCAAATTAGGAATGCAAGTCCTTACCATACTAGCGAGGTGTCAAACACGCAAGTAGGTAAACTTTGGCCCGACATCATCCGACAACACCCGACAGTAGCGTCATCAGCCGACAGGAGGCATGTCACACTTCGTGCAGTGTCGGCCTCGGTCGTGATGTCACCGCAGGCAAACTGACTGCGTTACTGTGGACTCAATGTGATTTCAATGTCAAAGGACCTCTAAACTGACCGCCTACTGTTGGTGGTACAGCTATCTAGCTTGGGGCTTAGCAATAGGTAGGTTGCCTAACATATATTTTGTAGAAAATTAAGGAAACAAACCGTTGTTTCCTCATTTTTCTTTTTCTAATTTAAGCTAAGGGCTTTAAATATCACATGAGGATTAATTTGAAAGTACGTGCTAGCGTTGCGTTGGCCAATTATTAAAAGATACCTTATGGATCGTGAATACACGCTGAAAAAGCTTTATAAAGATCTAGCGACCCGCCCCGGCTTCGCACGGGTCAATGTTATACATATAAACCTTCCTCTTGAATCACTCTATCTATTAAAAAAAACCGCATCAAATTCCGTTGCGTAGTTTCAAAGATTTAAGCATACAAAGGGACATAGGGACAGAGAAAGCGACTTTGTTTTATACTATGTAGTGATTATGAAGAAATTATAAAGAAGAATTATAAAGTAACTGAAGATTCAAATGATGATTGAATGTAGATTCTCATCTACATCTGTCGCTTTATTCACGTAGACTCTTGTTTCAGTAGATTAAAGAAACTGAATAAAATAAATATTAAATGCCTCTATCATCTTGGGTTTGTATGCATCATTACTTAATGCTTGAAATATGCACGTAAAATTGAAATAAGTACTATTGTTTTTAATAATTAACTACATTTTCGACGAAAAATTATATATTTTTTCTTGAAAACCACAGATATGTGTTAAAAACCGAGTAGGTACTGCTCCAAATTATTGGTAGTTTGAGCATTCTATTAATTAAAATCAATCATTCGGATCATGATACATCAAATTATAGATATCACCTCTGTAACTATATAGGTACCTACAGTTAAAATTAAAAGAAGTATTCTCAAAAATGCACGAAATATCGATTTTAACTGAATGTTTCAGCCAAAAACGGGACTTTGTGCGTTATCTTGCCATAATTTGCAAATGCATAGACAAATAAGTATTTGCATAAAATCTGGTCTCTAGTAATCACACACGAAGGAAACAAGGTGAAGCTCGCGCGTGTCACATGACGCAAGTGGCATTACCTGAGGTCGTGCACAGGCCGTAAAACAAGGTTGGTCCAGAAGTTGAACGGTGGTGTGTGGCAACCCTTACGCGCCCCTGTTTTTTATTTAACGTACCTCCAACTTGTGCTGTTATTAAATCTAATTGTGTAGACTTTGTCGACGTCGTTTGTTAAACACGGATTTCATTGTTGGCTGCGGCAAATTCGTTGGGGGCGTGACTTTTTATTCTTTGTACGGAAATAGGAATTTCTGAAGAAATTAGAGGAGAATTGCTTGTACGTTTGTGCTTTTATCGAGTTATGATATAAAGTAGGGGAATTTTAAGTTTATTTTCGTTGTTTGATGACAATTAAAGTGTTTTCACTACTTTTGAAGCAGATTCTTAGATCTACCTTCGATTCTTAGATCGGGCAAAGTGTCGCTAGGGTTTTCCATATATAAATTCTCAGTAGCAGCCACGGAGTCTGGATCTGTGCCTGGTTGAAGGCAATTAAATAGGTTCTCCCCATATAAGGCTGCATTTCCACCAGAGTTGTGCGCGGATGCGTTGCGAGAGATGTGTTTGTTAAGAACCAATAGAATCACTTAATTTGTCTAGCCGCGCTCAGCGCTGCTCTAGTGGAAGCGGCTCAGCGGAGCGATGAATGATCGAATGTGTTGCGAGGGATGTGTGCGACGGACGCGAGCGAAAAAATGTGGTTACCGCTCGCATCTGAAACGAGCCCGCTACACATCCTCACACCGCTTATCTGCGCACCGTTCCACAGCCTCGCTCCACTTCACCTCGCCTCGCACATCTCTGGAGGAAACGCAGCCTTACGTGGAACTTACACATAACTGATGAGATAGATCTCTGCCTTACCCTCCGAGGATTACTGGCATGATGGTTTGTTGTTGTATGTATGGCCGTTGAAGCCAACAACATCTAGTTCTCTCCAGCTTTGAAATAAAAAAATCAAAATAATGAAATACAAATTTCAATACTTATCCCTACTATCTATCAAGAGTACAAAGCTTGGGCTACCTTTATATTATGAGACATTAAACTCATACTGAAGTGCCTCACCGAATTTATTAATTAAGCTATATTATACAGGGTGAAGTTTTAACAGGGTCGCGATGACAGCTACCTGCAAATGTTTTATAACAAACTACATTTTGAAATATGTTTTTCTATCATAAAACAATCATCAGTGTTACAAATACAATCTACTTCTTGACACAGAATTCTTGTTTTTTTTGCAATGCCCATTTATAAAATCTGCGGTTTAATTTACTTACAATTTATTTCAGTTTTGACAATTTTAAAAATAAAATAAACTTCTAAGCAATGCACTCTTCCCTATGGTAACGGTTACAGCTGTCAGTAACACCAGTTAAACAAATTACCTGTTAAAAAAAAATCTGCTGTTCCTTACAAAACAGCTGTTTTTTTTTTTAAATAACCGATGAAAAATTTCCATGTGGCTCAGAATGATGTACGTAGGAAGTAGGTAACCGTTTTCAGGTCGGTGTCCCTTCGTCTCCGTAATGAAATTTAAATTAATAAATATGTAGAATCTGCAGCTTCTTCATAATTTGTTGTACCTAGTTATGAAAAAAAGTTCCTAGAATTCCAACAACGAAGTCTTCCTTCCCTATACAGTAACGGTTAGAGCTGTCAGTTAACCAACTCACCCTGTATATTGAAAGGTTCATGAAGTGTGTAATGGCCGTTGACAAAATTAATAATCTCGAAGAGGGTGTGAGCGTTTCAAATGATATCATTATACGCTATTATTCGGATGATGAAATTAATTACGTACCTACATAAAATTTACATATTTTCTGCTGTGCTGTGCAAAGCTATCGTATTGAACGAGGTGGAGGTAATCTGTTTAGAGGTGCTTTGTCAAGCGATAATGTTGCCAGTTAAACTTAATATTTTATTTTGATTCTGCCTTGACAGCATTATTTGTTTTGTTTTCGTTTGTATTTCTTTTTTATTTATCCAGTAGTAAAAAAATTGCCAAAATAGATAGGTTCTTTGTTTAAATTACCTATCTTTTCTCTACTAGTAGATACCTATTTGGTACCATTAGACAAAAGTCGGTTGGTACGGTCAGCACCAAAAGCCTATGAACACTTTCGCTTTTTATTTCTAGATTTTTGAGTAAAATATTCATTCGGAGCAGAAGTCACATTTTAATAATATATATTAACATTTAGCTATTATATGAAATGCTGAAAATCAGATATTGATGATGTCGGTATGTGTTAACGAACTTTTGTCGCTAACAGTACCTAGTTCCACAAAATAGATGCAGAGCCATAAACAAGTTAGGTACATCGCAGATACGCCATAATGTGTACCAGCTAAGTAATAGTTGGCGCTCGTTTGCGCTTCCATTGTCAAAATAATGGCGGCCCCCGCCATTTGGCGACTGGATACGGGGTCACATTACACCAAATGGTTAATTAAAATATCTACGGTTATTAGTGCGTGTATCCGAACTGTGAAATCATTTTGGTGAAATGGAGCAATGAAAGAGCGAAAACGGCTGGACGTTGAATGAGCCTACTCATTATGTTAAAGTAATGCATTTTATAGACTGATATAGTCTTTTAGTGAGAGATTCGGTACTATTATGTGTGTGAAAGCGAGAGCGAACTAAGTTTTCTGAAATACAGGTTTAAGAATTTTGACCACCCTGTGAAAAGCCCTACTTGTAGGTCAACTCAAAAAGTGATCTAAACAACGGAGGTACGTTATAAATCAATGGATCTGGAGGATTGTGAAACTCGACTTAACTATTTTCGGACTGAACTATGAACAGTTATTGTAACACATGACAAAAGTTCGACAGTTTGATGTCAGAGACTATAAGCCTCAGACTTTTAGGGTACCGAACCGTTATATAAAAAACGGAACCCTTATAGGATCACTCGGTTGACTGTTTGTCCGTCTGTCACTGCCGTTTTTTTCTTTCTTTCGAACACGTTAAAATACTTATTACCTACTCACATTTTTATCTTAACTCGTACCTACACATTTCATAAATTAACTCGAAATCTATTTATTGTACTTAATCATTTATTCATATACTATCTTTAAAACTGTTTTCTGTATGTCACTTACCCCCTAAAGGTTCATTGGAAGACCAGCGTCAGACAGCATCACCTGTCTGGCATGAATGCTAAAATGGACCTATGCGGACATGCACCAAAAAGTCGCAGCCGTGAGGCACACAGTACTGTCACACTATATAGGGTGACTGGCAATTAGTGTACGATACTTAAACACGTGATTGTGCTCATGATAACAAACAATTTTTATTATGGGAGCAAAGCCGAAATCGCGAAAAAAATATCAGCTGTTCAGTACATTAGGCAAACATAAATGTACTGAACAGCTGATTTTTTTTCGCGATTTCAGGTTTGTTCCCATAGTAAAAGTTTTTGGTTATCATGAGCACAATCACGTGTTTAAGTATCGTTAACTAATTACCAGTCACCCTATATATTTTCTCTTTTTTGTAACTTTTTTAATATTATTGTGTGTGTGCCCAATGTACTGACGTCGAATAAACATTTTTCTTTCTTTCTTTCTTTAAGCTTAGCACGGAAGAAAAACGAAAAAAATAAAAAATAAAATGTGCTCACTTTTTGGGGGGACAAAAAGAGGAAAACTTAGAAAAATGTTTTTCCAACTGTACCGTGTGACGATGAAAGGACGTATTGTGAGGGTTACGAATATTTATTTTCATAATATTAAAATAAAAGGTTATGAAGTTGTTCAAGAAATTAGATGAAAAATGACTATTCCCCGCCCCTTAGCTCTGAAATTACTGAGTCTAAAATTCTGAAAAAAAAAAATACAGATAATAGTTCTTTGCCTATAGATTACAGGAAAACCTATAAGAATAAATAGTTTGAACGTAACATGTTCCAAAAATGAGATTCGTTCGGAACCGCATTCGCATGCAAAGTCGACTCCGTCTCGCACTTGACCGGTTTGTGTTATCAACCACCTTTAGTCAAATTAAAAACAAAAACGGATTTTGGCACTTCATGGTATTTTTAAATTCGCAATCCTTTACTACTTACGTTTATAAGGTATGATGTGTACGGTTCAAATTGAAAAAGCTTTACCTAAGTGTTGTGTTATGTCACGTAGAAACTTAATAACATTACGCTTAAGAACTTAAGTGGGGATAATAGATGTCTTTACACTCGAGACAATAAAACGCTTAGCGTAAGTTCTTCGACATGGAACTTGAATTAAGTAAGCGGATAGCGGTAATGAAATCCAGCCGTGATTACAGAAGAGTATTAGAATCGTAATGTATAGTGTGCCTTTTAAGATCATTTGTAATATCTATTTTGTTTTCAGGTACGTATGTGGTTGTGGAAATAGGCTTAATTACTACAGGCCCACCTCTAACCTGAAACGGTGCTTACGGTAGTTGAGCGGTGCAGGAGGGTGTGGTCACGTGAACGTGACGCGAGATCTCTCTCTAGCTGCGGACACTGGACTTTATCAGATAATTCTGTACATTATCTGACAAAGTCCGGTGTCCGCAGCCAATCCGGATTTCAGTCCAGTCAGTTTGACCAAACCTTCATTCGCCCGCTGTCGGGCGGCAATAGTCCTGCAGGCCAGGTTGCGGGCAGGCATCGTCTTAGTTTTCTGGTGGGCCGACAGGAGTAAAGTTGCTCATCGCTATGGTAAGAATAACGACCATTCATATTTTCAAAGCAAATTATTAAAAGTTTAATAAAGCACATGTTTCTTTAAACTTTAGTTCCTTTAGTGCGTCCACCTTGAATCCTGACACAAATCTATCCAACCCATCTTTTTTCTAAAGGCACAGTTCTACAATTACAATATTTTGCAGCTTCAAAACCTCCTTTTTAGTTCCCGTGGAGAAAATTAATGAGTGCTTTACAGCGCTTCACGGCCGATGTGCTCTAAGTGGACCAGACAGGTAACTCTGCTACGTTGGCTACAATTTTACGCCACATTGCCACCAACATATGGCACTACTGAGACTTTAAAATGAGTCCTCACTGCGGAATACTGAAATACTAGGCTGTTTTGAGAACAATATGTTTTTTTCTTTTGTATTGTGTAATAAACTCATACTTTGGGTTTATTTACAAGTTGTTAGGTTTTGTGTAAGCTTTGTGATTCCGGTTAAAGTACTGGCTAATCCTTTATTGACTTTTTTTTTAAGAACAAACAGTGCTACAAGGAGCTTTTTAAAACATTCGAATAACGTTTTGAAAAAACAAGATGGCGATGTATGTTCCGATTTTGGTCATTAGCTAAAATATCCTTGCGTAAAATGAACAATAATTTCTATGAATGTAGAACCAAAACCTTCAAACAATATTTTAATAGTTTTAGTTTTGTCTCTTTTTGTATCTTGTTGGCACGTCAAAATTAAATTAACTAATGATAATGACTGGTATCTAAACGGCAAAATGTGATAACAATTTACCTTTTGTTCCCAACTATGACTCCTGGCTAGCCGGAGATTTTCGTCTTCTATTATAACTGGGTTAATAAACAACGCCACGACAATGCTAACAAGATCAAAGTATTTATACAGGGCGCTTAAATTAGAGTTAATCTTATTACTGCGTTAATATAAATTAAATTACGCGATTTACATGATGTTTGACTCAAACAATGTTGCAAGCGGCAGCCGGGTACGAAACAACGGACTTTGGGCTTAACCGGGTAGTTCTTTATCTATACATCTACCTATACTATACAAATAAATAAAATTGAACTGTCTGTTTGTAATATCAAAATCACAGCTTTTTACCGAATGCATTTGAAAGTATATACGGTAACAAGTAAGTAGGGTTTAAGTATAAGTATATAAAAAAAAACACTTTTTTCAATTTTTGTCTGTATGTATGTTTGTTCCGGCTAATCTCCGAAACAGCTAGACCGATTTTGACGTGACTTTTACTGGCAGATAGTTGATGTTATCAGATCTAACATAAGTTCCTTTCTTTTAGAAAAATAATTAGGGTTTCGTGCAAAAAAATTAAAACTCTTGAAATTGGTAACAAAATTCGATTTAAAAAGGAAAGTAATATTTTTTTATAATTATTTGACGCGAACGAACTGCGGGCAACAGTTAGTTTTTGAAATAAGTATGGTGCGGGTCAAACTTGTTATTAGTTGTTAAAATGGGACAATGAGACTGAATAGATGTTTTCATGTTGTTTCCGGATCATTTGAATTGTTAAACCTTATGGAAGAAAGTTACAACAGTCAGTCTACACCAAGGGGTGTCGTATTACCTTGTAATTGAGCTGTGAATGTCAGATAGGAAGTCGGTCCTTATATGCGTGTTCGCTGAGGCACGTACCGACTGTTTCGATGCTGTACGGCGTAAGAAAGCGGCCTCGCTGCTAAACAGACTCCGTGGCAGCCCCAACAGCATTCTGAGCGCCATAGTCGGGAGGCATGACAGCCCGTTGGTAAGGTCACTAGTCACCTGTACACTGTCTGTGTTTTTAGTTGAGTACTAACACAGGTTAAGAATATTGTTACTAACCCAATGGATCCTGGTTATCTAAATAAATGAATGAAATTATTATTATTATATACTATACTCACCAGTATTGTTCAGACTGGAAGGCAATACAACCTGGTTGGGAACAGGAACACTTAACTATGTAAGATGATGAAGAAAATAATTTAAATCAAAATCAAAACTAATTTATTCAAATTAGGCTGATAGCACTTTTTGAATGTCAGAATTTACAAGGCAATGCCCGCTCTTCGCCGTACCCGCCCTTTTTTTATTGTTTTCGAATGGAAAATCATCAAATGACCCACTCTCCGGGGCTAGCGGGACTGTTCCAGGGCCGCGGTATCTCTTTCGAACAGTCTCGCAGCCCTGGCGGCATACCGTTCCCGCCCTTCTAGTTATAGTGGCCGTTCCAAAACTTAAGAAGATCTCTATTCCTTTCGGCAAACACGAGGAAGATGAGATGACATGAATACTCTATCGCTCTATTAGTGAAAACTACCAATAAGCCTGTTAGACTAGAAATAGGTACTATTAGTAGAATTTAAGCGGTCAGTTCCAGTATCGTTCGTCCGTTCAGTTTTCATTCGATGATCATCCCCTCCTGAACGGTATTTGTGGAGCGGTTATCGCTTCGTTTATGTTCACACAAACTGTCATGGAAGATTATTATCGCCACTTTAAGTATCAATCGCGGTGTGAGCTTCCAGATTACGGTCTTAGAAATTGTTTGGATAGCGTTAGTTGGTCTTGTAGTTAAAGTTCGACGCCTTTATAGACTTTTTCTCACTTATTTTATATTAGTTTATGCCCGCAGCTTTGCCCGCGTGGAGTTCCGTAATTGTCCCACGCGATCGTACTACTGGGATAAAAGGTATCCTATGTGTTGATCCAGGTTATGAACTATCTGTGTGCTAAATTTCATCCAAATCCGGTCGGAACCTTTAGACGCTCCAACAAAGTTGACCTAGGTCTAGTCGGGACCACCGCATTCACACTAAGTTTCGGAAGGATCTCTTTTCCCACATTTTGCCAAATTGTGTCCGCAGTCGCCTATTTGGGCGCACAATCGATTGAACTAACTTAACTATAAAGGTTTAGTCATTGTCTGGAAGCTTAATCAGTAGCTAAAAACGCCGCTATGTAAGAAAAAAGAGGGTAGTATTACACCAACTACTTATAGCCTATTGTACGAACCTAATGGACCTCCAAGTACCTGTGTCACTTAGAAATCTCTAGTTTCAATGTTCTAGATAGCAGTTATTTGTCACTGTCTTCAACAATTGATACTGTCATAACTCACAACGCACTCGGGCTCCACGGCCGCCACGCAGTACTTACACGTAAGATATGTCCTGTCGCAAACGTGTCCACGTCCCGAAAATGGGACGGAATCCAAAAAGTTCAATCTCATCCTTAGAGTCTTCCATCACAATAATGTAAGCCGACTTTTATTACAACAAAAAGCCCGTAATGCTCGCAAAAAAATGATAGTTCGCGAGATACGTGGCGTGTGTGCGGCCACAACTCAGTAGAAATGACCCAGACATCGTGTACGAATACTAACAATATTTACAGCAGCTATTACTAGCCTTTTATGTGACACAAATGCTGGTCGCTGTAATCTGGGACAGTTTTTACGAGCATTTTAAATAATGTCTAGTGGTTGCAGGTATAAATCACAGACACAATAGTTGCAACATTTGCATTAAACGACGCTTTGTATCCCAAATTGCTGTCATTGTAATTTAATATTAAACGTGTCCGACTTAATTTATTTTAAAGCGTTCCGCACTCCGCGTGAAAAAATGTTTTAGCGGGACTTTGGTAAGCGATACTTGAATTAATTTGATCAGGTTAAAGCTTTACAGTTTTCAGTGAATGCGACTCATTATTTAAGGCTACAGTCTGGGTGTGCAAAACTAGAAAATACACTGCAAAAACAAATTGAGTGGGCGGGGAGTTCCCTACTCAAATCATCTGTTACGAGTATGATGCTAAAGATGCTCTACGCTGTTGACCTCTTTTCAACGCCTGATTTACCCAACAACAGAACGTCTTATGAACTTAAAAAATACGTAGTTAATAAGCATCACGATCACCCAGATGATCATGCTTAGCCTGTCTAGCCTTACCCCAAATATGTTGGGGTCGGCTTCCAGTCTAACCGGGTGCAGGTGAATACTTGCATGTTACGGGCAACGAATTTGGTATATTGTAAACCAAGACTGTTTGTCAGACTTTCGCGCCACCTGTAACGACTGTGAAAGATCTACAAATGACAGCTAGGACCAACGGCTAAAAGTGTTTTCCGAGGCACGGAGGAAACTCGGTATGTAATGAGTGGTCACCCATCCACAGACCAACCTAGGTAAGCACGGCTTAACCTGAAGATTGATCCGAGCGGCTGTTATCATTTAGCCACGAGCTCCTCTGGCTTACGTTACGTTACGTAGTTATTACGCCAAAAAAAAATTAATATTTTGCAGAAAAATAACTGAAATTAAAAAAGTTAGTCAAAAAAAACCTTGTAAACCTGCGTGAATATTTTGACGGTCTGTCAATTTTCGTAGACTGGGCCCTTAATTACTAGTCTTGCAGTTTGCAGGCTATTTTACTGTACGAATTGATTGTAATTATTTCAGTCTCATAAGTCATAACCGTTGATTTAAACTTTTTCCAAGTCCCCGATATAAGAAATTAGAAACAGCAGTGCATCGACTGACTCGCTGTTACTGGTACTTGACTGTTTAAAGACTGAAGTTATTTGCCGATAAGAAACAAACTCTTATGTTAAATAATAATTGTGACGTAATAAAAGTACCTTATACCAAAGACACATGCACGTTCCCCCAAAAAAGTAATATACCTAATTACACTAATTAATTACTCTCCTCTCATAAAACTCACTTGGAAAACAACGAGCTTAGAGAATATTGGGCGCAATGATAACGTACTCGTATATGGAAGCGAAGGGCTTCAATTAAGAGCACTACCTCTATTAGCCGGCAAGACGCGCTTTACTGGCAATAACCGGCTATAACCGGCTGTAACCGGCTATAACCGGCCCCGGCCGCCGTCGACAAGGCTAATCCGGATAAATGAGACGCGAAAGATGACATCCACTCGCTAATTGGAGGGCGGAATTAAGTGTGCACCTTGAGAAAATGTTATTAATTTAGTTTTTCTGACCTCGTACCTTGTACGATGCTCAGTTGTTTATGGATTGGAGTACCTATCGATCGTCTGTCCAAGTACAGTCCACGGAATTTGAAGTCCGTGGTCGAGCACTGCACGTCTTTCGGCTGATTTGATGATGGAAGAACTAATTCGATTTTCATCAAGCTTTCATCACGCGAAGATCGAGGTTCCACGCGGCAAGAAGGCGAATTTCATCATTGGCTACTAATATACATAGGCTTTGTTGACGTTCGATATCTTATATTTTTAAGAATCTTTGGATAGCATCATTAGGAATGTTTGAAGTGAATTCTTTTAATTAAGTCATTTTCCAGGAGAGCAGCGGTGGCCCAGTGGTGGCGGCCCCGACTTACTAACAGTGAGTCGTCGTTCGAACCCAGGCAAGCGCATTACTTTGTGTAATTTACTTCATCAGCACTGCTCTCAAAAACGGTGAAGGAAAACATCGTGAGGAAACCGGCATGTCCTAGAACCATAAATTCGAAGACATATAACATCTCACAACCGCGTGGTGGATTATAGCGCATTCCTTCTCATAGGTCGTGTGTCCCAGCAGTGGGAACATTATAGACTGATTATGTTACGTTTAGAAGAGACGCTGACTTACGACGCTCCCTGTGGTATTTTTTTCAAACATTCATGGGTTAAACTGTTTCAAAATGCATAAAGCTTTAACCTATCTCCAATATTGTAAGCCACCAAGTACGGCAAACAATCCATTTCTTCCTTCAATCTTATAATATCGTCCCCTTCCACATAACATATGAAACTTCTCTCGCTGTTTACTCGCAAACTACTTAGAAACCACTGAAAGGATTCGAGCTATCGTAGCAAGTGGATAACTTAACTCGCTAGGTAAATATGCTGTTTGTTAAAAGTTGTGATGTTTGCTTGCCTTCTTTGTCAATGAGTGTTGTGAGACTATTATTATGCGGGTTTTAAACACAATGAAATATTAAATTAGGAAAGACGTGTACAAAATTGTGCGTAAGAAGTAGACCTTTTTCTGGTCAACCATATACAAAACTATGAGTGCTTCTATTCCAAACGCTACCTTAACCAAAACGACGGCATTGCGGTCTTCTATAAACGTGATCTCCAAGTGGCGATCGAGGAACCACCTTTCACAGAAGCTAACTGTTTGCTTATTCACGTTGGTAAAGAGTTTATGATTTGTGCTATCTACAGGTCACCATCATTCCACAACACCAATACTTTTTGTAGTTCGCTTGAGAAAATTATGCAGGTACACGATTCAACAGCTAATTGTGCCATAGTAGGCGACATCAACATAGACATAGGCAGTGGTTCTGCAGACAAACGTGCCAGCGATTATCTGGACATTACTGGGCATTATGGTTATTATCCTGGCCATCAGTACCCTACACGTGACAGCACTTGTTTAGACCACGTTCTGCTTAAAACCAAAAGAACTGCTAGAGTATCAATATGTGACTCTGGAATAACCGATCATGATACTGTTATCGTCGGAATCTGTAAAGCTGCTACTCCCTGCCTATTGCCTAGCGGCAATAACAGAGTGAAGATAGACTACTCAAACCTATCCAAAGCAATCGCGGATACTGACTGGAGTCATATTTTTAACCACAGTGACGTTGCCGAGGCAGTTACTGACTTCACAGAAATGCTTTGTGAGAAAATACGCGCTTTTACAACAACGGATACTGTACGAAATTCAAAATCCATTAAAAAACCTTGGATTACACAAGGGTTGCTTAAATGTATCCGAAAAAGGGACCTGTTACATATGGAAGCGAAAAAACCAGCTAACAAGGACAATCCGATCATCCAGCAGCGATACAAAAATTATAGAAACACTTGTAATAATATAATACAAAATCTTAAAACAGATAACGAAAGGAAACTATTGGAAGATGCAAACGGAGACAGTAAAAGAACATGGGCAGCTGTTAAAAATATCTGTAACATTAAAAATAAGAGCCCGAGCGGCCTAGATCTACTACACATATACCCAGATCCCATTGAGTCACTAAATAACGTGAACCAATATTTTACTAAAGTTGGTGAGCAGTTAGCTGAAAAGACGTTGCTACGCATCAATAAGACCGAAGTAGAACTCGCCGCTATGAACTCCTTGCAGGATAAAAACCCGTCTAGCAAATCTTTTTTCGCAACGCCAACTGACGACGTAGAGGTTAAAAAGATCATAACAAACCTCAAAGACAACTCGGCACCTGGATGGGATGGTATCACAAACAGGACACTTAAGCTAAGCAAAAATTACCTTGCAGCACCAATCACCTTTTTGTGCAATCTAAGTATCTCAACTGGCAAAGTACCAACGATCATGAAAACAGCGAATGTAAGCCCAATTTTTAAATCAGGTGACAAAACTGTCCCATCGAATTATCGTCCAATTTCCTTACTGACATCTCTGTCCAAAATCTTGGAAAAGATTATGAACAACAGACTCCTCATCTACCTTGAGAAGAATGGTCTGATATCTCACAATCAATATGGCTTTCGCAAGCATAGGTCAACGGAAGATGCAGTCACTAACCTGGTTGATTTTGTAGTAAACAAAATGGACAATGGCTATAAGTGTACTGGTGTTTTCCTTGATCTGGCAAAGGCTTTTGATACGGTGTCCAGGCGTATTCTTCTTAAAAAGATGGAAGCTATTGGAATTCGAGGTGTAGCTCTCGAGTGGTTCCAGTCCTATCTCACGGACCGCACACAAAGAGTCTGTATGAGTGACAAGGGTAGCAGTTATGCCAATCTCAACTACGGAGTTCCTCAGGGCAGCGTGCTTGGGCCAACCCTTTTCATCCTTTACATAAATAGTCTCTGCACAATGGAACTGGACCGAGCTAAAATATTTGCCTATGCTGACGATACCGCCATAGTTTTCTTTGATAAAACCTGGGAGGGGGTTCAAGAGGCTGCTAACTTGGGTTTAAAACTGGTTTCCAGTTGGCTTACACACAATCTACTGACGCTTAATGTAGATAAAACAAAAGTCGTAAATTTTAGCGTCAGCATAAGAACATCGTGCCCAGGAAATCTATCAGTTAAGCTGCACTCTTGCAATATTAATGCGATAACAAGATGTACCTGCCCAAGCCTTGAGCGAATCAAACAAATTAGATATCTTGGGGTCTACATAGACCAACACCTTAACTGGTCAAAACAAATAGAGCATGTAACTGGAAGGGTCAGAAAGCTTCTTCACATTTTCAAAAAAATGGGTCGTATTGCTAATGCACGTGTTCTGAACATGCTATATTACACACTCTGCCAATCCGTTATCAACTACTGCATCTTATCGTGGGGTGTAGCTCACAAGACGCGTCTCATAAAAGTAGAACGTGCACAACGGTCACTTCTAAAGGTTACTTACAAGAAGCCAATGCGCTTCTCAACTGACACACTGTACCAAGAGTCCGGTGTTTTACGTGTGCGGCAACTGTACATAATGGCTGTGGCACTGAGGTTCCACAAAAATGCCCATAGCGCAATAACCTACCCCAAAGTGCGCTATCTTAGAAACGGAGATAAGCCTCGATGGCAGATTCCTAAATGTAGACTCGCTTTCGGCAACAGATGTTTTCATTATATGGGACCCTTTATTTACAGTAAGCTTAATAGGGAAACGGATGTACTGCCGATGACTAGAAATAAATTCAAAACTCACCTCTTAAAATTTCTGGCAGGAATGGACTATGAAAGCACGGAGAAGTTCCTTAACCCATGACTACAACACATACATTCACGACACAAATACATAAAGGAAGAGTCGGACCAAACGTAAGAATTTTCATTCTGTCCCCAATGTGATGGTTTATGTTTTTTTTTTATTTCGCTTGGTCTCAATCCACCTTAACTCAGTCATTCATCACACACCCATACCTCACTTACACACCACACACATGCACACGACACACTTCTAATTAATCCATACCTTTAATTTAACTTTTACTTATATTTTACTATTGCTCTGGAATTGCATATTTCCTACTGTAGCCTAACTAAGTAATCTTACCTGTACGATGCTACTGTATAGTACGCCATACTTCCTATTTATTTTTTGTAAGACGAAGGAGGCTAGTCTCCACGACACAGGGAATCCTAGTGTGGAGGCTAGTGATATTTCAGCTTGTGTAATGCTCTTTTGAACAATAAAGCTTTATTATTATTATTATTATTATATCAAGTAGATTGATAAGTCTACGATCACGACTTAATACCTGAAGAACGAGGTAGAAAATACACCCACATTTCGCCTGTTGTATTTAAGTCCCATTAATAGGGGCGAGCCTCTTGCCATCAACTGGGTACAAATCTAGACTTCAGGCTACAGCTGAGAATATTTTGAAAATTCCAATAGCATTTTGCCTGACCTGGTAAACGAATCCCTCCCTCTTGCCAGCGAAAAATGTAAAACTTACAACTTTGTACTTTAGACCCGAATGACTGTTTTACATTCTGTATGATTTCACGTGAACTCTTCGTCGATTTAACTTGGAAACAGAAATGTGTGATAAAGTTTCGAACTTGTACTTTCTGCCAAGTTTCAGTCATACACGCGTACCTACGACTTTCACGGGTCATTAGTTCCAAATATCTTGTTTCTACTGAACATTGTTGAAGAATTATGACGCTTTAGGCTCTTTGGTTGAGCAAAAGAAAATGTTGTATTCCAGAAATACATCTTTTTTTTTGCGAATAAAAACCTACTCTCTATTTGCACCCATAAGTAAGATGTTGAAAATACTGTTTCTGAATGGTCATTTTCTTTATTTCAGTCAGTCACAATCCTCAATCCTCAATCAAAATGATCAATTTAAAATGAGCAAGACATCGTGTTTGTAATTTCCAACTTTAAGAAATCGCGAAACATTCACGTATTTTTTTTTTAAGATTTCGCAATTTTCCTTAACTTTTTTTTTTGTGTTTGAACCGAGAGTAAACTTTTAGAAAATTAAACATATGATTACGGGGTTACTTCCCCTTTTCATTTTCGATGGGTTTTTTAAACAAGAAAAAGAAAACCGTTCCAGATCCCTTGTCACCCATTACAATATTGTTTTTCATAAAAAGATATTTCGGACACAGTTTCCAAACCCCTATCCACAAACTACCAAACACAACTTAAAACAAAATCTATTTTAAGGGTCCAGTGTAAGGCATTAAGATAAAAAACAAAGATAAACATCAGTGCGACTTTATTATATGTCGCGATATCCGTGTAACAACCTTACGGCTTGGCCACGACTCCACAAGCTACACATTCCAGGAGAAAACCAAAGAAAGACTGTCTTCACGTCGCAAATCGTGTTGCGGTAACTCCTGACTTGCTCGATTATACAGGGTGTTACAGAATAAGCGTTATACATCTTAAGGGTGATTCAGATTATCATCCTGACAACTTTCCCTATGGAATATACTTCTTCTTTTTTTATCGTGTGGTTAGTGCCTAACTTGGTGTCATAGTTTTTAAGCCGCCCATGGGCCTCTTCGACCGGTTTTCATCAGGAAAGTGGTTCTGTTTGATTTTCTACCTAAGAGGTATTGCGCTTATTCTGTTATAGTTTCTTTCATTTATATACAGGTAGCAGATAGAAACTGCTTACAGCATGTCGCGAGTTGAACAACAGCTTGCGACGCTATGCTCTTTCATTTGTTTTTTTTTGTAGTCACTGTCGCCTGAGCGCATAGATCATGTCCAAGCGGTAAGAGCGTGGCTACATGAAGGGGCCCCGAGACGACACTTGTTCATAAATTAAGAAGAGCCCCACTCATTCCCGTCTTATCTTTATGAGGGTCCCTGCCCACTAGCCGTGGAATTAAGTAATCACACAACATACTACTGAAATTGATCTTGAGAGGCGAAAAGAGACTCTAAAGACGTCGTTTTGTTGTAAATGGTTTGGGAACTGAAATTGAATTGACTTAATTAATTATGATTAGTTGAGTTGGTCTGTTAATCAATCCTTTTTCGAAGAGGAGGAGAAGTAATTCTAAACCTGTACACCCTATTATTAAAGGGTCAATTAGGTTTAGCTAGGCGTATATCTAATTTGAGCCTAAACCCTAGTTTTTCCTACCCTAATCTAAATTTATTAAGAGTAACTTTGTTTTCCTTCCACTCCCTATTAGCCGAAATTTCAGCAAGTTTTTCACACAAGACATCTCTACTTTTCTTTTCTTTGGTCTGTCTATTTCCAGACATTCATACTAACTCTGTTCTTGTCACATGCTCCTTATTCCTCCACATCACAAGTCCTAGCACAATCATTGTAGGTTCCATTTTTAAACTAAAACCCTATGACGTCACACTTGTTCCGCATTCAATTTCAATGTTTTTTTCGTAAAAGTAAGTCGTGTATGTGGTCGGTGTGCATGTTTGATCGTGTTACCGGTATGGGGGTATTGTAAACATGTTCACCACGAGTTCTGTTTGAGTTCGATGCTGGAACTCTGTCCCTGGAGCGGGAAACAAGGGTAGATAGTGAATATACATGTTAGCCGTTGTTTTAATATAGTTATGTACAAAATTCGCACAGTGTAACTCTAGGGTTCTGAATTTTAAAGAAGTATTTCATGTGATATTTTTAGCATTTAGACAGTGATTCCGACCCTCAGACTGTCAATCCATAAACCCCTGGGTCGAAGGTTTCCTATGCTGTTTGCCGTGTCTCCGTTCATGCTCTTGTATGCTCCATTCCTGCGGTTATCACTCCTTCGACAGAAGAGATCCTGCAAGCTACTCATTTGTGAGATTGCGATGAGATCCTATTAGTTACATAATTAAGTGTTTAGTGTATCTTTCTTCCTTTTTGTTATTGCAAAATTAAAATTTATAATGTGTTTATTGATTACTTTTGTAATACGTATTAATTGTAATTAATTCTTAATGTATGTTTTTATTTTTCATTATTATTTTGTTTCACAATGTAATATGTATGCATATGGGCTGGTTTAGAAATAAGACTTCAAAAATTTTATTTTTACTAACTTATTTCAATCAAGATATTTACATTATTTACAAACTACAAATCTATAATCTATAATAGTAATAAAAATATGTACAAGTATCAAAAGGGTTACAGGGCGTCAAAAAATTCGTCCACATCGCTGTCAACAGGAAAAGTGCCCAGAAGGCTGGCAGCATTACCACGTCTGAAATAAATGAATTTAATTAATAATAACAGAATGATGATGCATAATAGCGCATCCACATTGTTTCTATGCTCCTCGCTCCACTTAGTCTCCTTGTAAGTTTGTTGTTGTTGTCTTTATTTTAATTGAAATGCTGTGTTCTTTCGCCGGCTTGGATCACAATGGCGATCGAAAGTTTTAAATTATTATGATATGGAAAGTTTCTGCTAAACAGCAGCAGTTAATATTACGTAACCTAACTATATTTTATGCTAAACAGCAGCAGTTAATATTACGTAACCTAACTATATTTTCTGCTAAACAGCAGCAGTTAATATTACGTAACCTAACTATATTTTCTGCTAAACAGCAGCAGTTAATATTACGTAACCTAACTATATTTTCTACTAAACAGCAGCAGTTAATATTACGTAACCTAACTATATTTTCTGCTAAACAGCAGCAGTTAATATTACGTAACCTAACTATATTTTCTACTAAACAGCAGCAGCTAATATTACGTAACCTAACTATATTTTCTACTAAACAGCAGCAGTTAATATTACGTAACCTAACTATATTTTCTACTAAACAGCAGCAGTTAATATTACGTAACCTAACTATATTTTCTACTAAACAGCAGCAGTTAATATTACGTAACCTAACTATATTTTCTACTAAACAGCAGCAGTTAATATTACGTAACCTAACTATATTTTCTACTAAACAGCAGCAGTTAATATTACGTAACCTAACTATATTTTCTGCTAAACAGCAGCAGTTAATATTACGTAACCTAACTATATTTTCTACTAAACAGCAGCAGCTAATATTACGTAACCTAACTATATTTTCTACTAAACAGCAGCAGCTAATATTACGTAACCTAACTATATTTTCTACTAAACAGCAGCAGTTAATATTACGTAACCTAACTATATTTTCTACTAAACAGCAGCAGTTAATATTACGTAACCTAACTATATTTTCTACTAAACAGCAGCAGCTAATATTACGTAACCTAACTATATTTTCTACTAAACAGCAGCAGCTAATATTACGTAACCTAACTATATTTTCTACTAAACAGCAGCAGTTAATATTACGTAACCTAACTATATTTTCTACTAAACAGCAGCAGTTAATATTACGTAACCTAACTATATTTTCTACTAAACAGCAGCAGCTAATATTACGTAACCTAACTATATTTTCTACTAAACAGCAGCAGTTAATATTACGTAACCTAACTATATTTTCTACTAAACAGCAGCAGCTAATATTACGTAACCTAACTATATTTTCTACTAAACAGCAGCAGTTAATATTACGTAACCTAACTATATTTTCAAACATAACAGTCTGTCCTATCGAGACTCATAAAGGGTTAGGCAGAGGTGTGTACCTAGTATAGTAAGCCCACATATCGCCAGTTTTTGTTTGTCTTATGTAATAGAGGGCGAGCCTATTGTCATCAACCCATTGAGAATCGTTAATATTTATTAGTTTATCTTGTATGTATTATGTGTATTAGTATCACTATAAGTACTTATATTTTTTTTTTTAGATAGTTGTTTTGTACCCTACCACAGCGTTTTCTTATTGAACCCAAAGGTTGACTGGTAGAGAATGCCTAATGGCATTAAGTCCGCCTATGTATAGGGTTGCCAGATGAAAATTCGATTAAGGAGGACCTATATGTCTAAAAAGGAGGATTTTCTGTAAAAAGGGAGAACATTTATAAATAAAACGATTTCTTATATAAAAATTATATAATTCACTTTTTTAAATTAAATTTTAATCATATTTTGCTGAGCTGCCAATTTTTGCAAGAAGTTCTTGGTTTTTCAACAAATAATTATGAAAATCTTCACATGACATGCTTTTTAAATTATATTGAGTAAGAATTAAAGATTTAACTGACTGAACACTTAATCTGTTCCTCTCTTTGCTCCACTGAGTATTAATCAGTGAGAAAACTCTTTCCACATTCGCGTTATGTGCGCTTATACAAAAATAAAACTCGCAGAACTTAAGCAGTTCTGAGAAACATTCAATGTTTTTAACACTTTTGAAGTAGATTGTCCACTGCTTGTGCAACTTCAAATCATAATACACTTCAGCAGAATCATCTGATTTGGATTTAAGAAATGACATTAGGTTACAAAATTGATCACAGCACACGCTCGTTTAACCTTTGGCCATGCACGATGCACAAAAAAGCAAAAGGAGGACTTTTATTAGGTAAGGGAGGACGGGAGGACAAAAGATGATAAAGGAGGACATGTCCTCCCTTTGGATACCATCTGGCAACCCTACCTATGTACCACTATTGTACATGAAGTTTAAATAAATAAATAAATCGTTGATAAGAAACCAAATTCTTTGGGCTAGTTTAGTTAGAGTCCAGGTTCATACTGTTTTCCATAATTTCACAACAAACCAGCTTCCAGAAATCTCTAGCTTTTAACTAAGGCGGAGGTCAGAAAGCAGTATCTTTATGTAAAATATTGGTAAATGTTTAGTTGCATCCTGATATAGTACATACATGTACACACACATACACACACACACACATACACACCACACATATAACACATCGCATATACACACACATTCACACACACACATATATTCATTACATACACACATATATTATTTTATAAGTCGACCTTAACACAGTTGAGAAAAGACTAGACAGATCTCAGAAGTCCTCCTGATGAATGGCCTCATATCTCAGTAATAGCATTATTATAGTAATTGTAATGAAAAAACCGTTTCCATCAGGGCTTAGATTTTGTTGTAAGTGTAGATTGCCTTGTATACCTTTGGCGGGAACAGTAAATTTGGCAAAGCAGTATGGCGGGCAGCATGGCGGGCCCGTAAACACCATGATAACGGTCACATTACGTGCTATATGTCTGCATTATTAATGTACGACCCATTCTACGCTAATATAACTGCCGGTTTTCCTGGTCGCCCAATTTTTTATGATGTCAGGATTATTCGCTACCTTTGTGGATTTAAAAATAGTCTAAAGGCAACTAGAGGTTATGCAAAGCTTGTGTTGCCGTTCTTTGGAGGTAGTTTTTGCCAATTTCGATTCAAGCTGAATCACCAGTAGTTTCAGTAGTTTCAGTTGCAACATAACGTTGAAACTGCTTAGAATAGGAAACTGAAACATAAAACGGTATGCGTTTAAAAACACGTTTTTCTTAAACATAGTTTTGAATGAAAGGGGAAACGATTATAATTTATTCTAATAACAATCTAACAAGCATGATCCACTGATGTCGAGGATTGAGGTCACGTAAATTAAACGTACAAGAGTAACAAGGTCATTAACCTAGTTTTTCTAAAAACCAATGAGTTCCTGGTAACACAAACAATAACAGGAAAACAGTTAAAAACAGCCAATATATCCAACAAATCCCACAATATAAACCCAAACCCGCAACCAATCTAACAAACAGCAAACTAATTGCCAACAACGTATTTACACAAACTACGAACGAAATCAATAAACAAAAAGCTGCGGCCACAGTTAAATAGCACCGATAACTAAAACGCCTTGTTTGAAAACCCGTGAATCTGAGCTGAGAGTTATAGGGGTTCAGTTACCATAAGATGGGGGACACAACTCAGGGTCCCTTGTCAATTTACCGGCCGTATTTATGTCCAGCGGTGTCAAGTGATTTAAAAGTTTACTCCACCACTATTATTGTAATAAATCTGGTGTAGGCGCCTAGAGTGGTCGTTTGACAGGATTCGATGATGATTAATGGGATTTGTTATGATTTGATTGTATTGGATCCAATAGCATAACTCGAATCAATTATAATCAGGTGAAATTCTTTTGACAATCCTTATTTCGTCAAACCATTTATCTATACTAATATTATAAAAAGGTAAAGTTTGTAGGGGATAATCTCCGGAACGAATGACCCAATTTTAAAAATTCTTTCACATGCAGTAAGTTACTTTATTCGTAGGTGCTACATAGGATATAAATTATATTTATATTATATCATGCATATTAGCCAAGCTATCACATTTATTTTTTGCGGACGGAAGACGCAGACGAAGTGCTAGTTTAAAATAAATAAATATAAATAAATAAATATCGCTGGACATTACACACAGCGCCATCTAGGTGCCACACTAAGCAACGAGGCTTGTGTCGTGGACACCAGGTAGTTGATACTACTACATGATACTTTTTGTTTGTAAATACATACTTATTATACATATAAACATCCATGACTCGGAAACAAATGTCCATGCTCATCACACAAACACTTGCTCCTACCGGGATTCGAACCTGGAACCCTAAGAACGTAAGACAGCCTCACTACCGCTGCGCCATTCGGGTCGTCAAATAAATGGACTTATAAGGCACTTTAGAAATTATATAGAAATACAATTGATTTCAGTTCGGTCATCGGTTATCTGACACCAGGTTAGGCACTAACCACGGGAAAAAGAAGAATGTGGTTATCTAAGTTTGACCTACATTATATGTATTTCAATTTCATATTGAAAGCTCATAAACATCTTGCTCTGGTCGGGCCCGGAAAAATTGATGGATGGTGGAAAAGTCAAGGATATATTTGATTGGCACAAAGTCAGTCCAGTTGTAAGTCGTTATGGAATAGGAAAGCGATTTTTACTGTGGGGATCGAACGATACCTCTTACTGAGCTCAGCACTTGCTACTAAACCAACGCGCCAGTCCATCAGCAGAATGACAGTTTCTGCCAACGGTATTTGGAGATTATTGGCTTAATGGTTTACGGTGTTTTACCATGACGCGTTTAAATTGTTTTGGCGGTTATGTCGTTGTCCCATGGGGGTGGTAAAGGAGGATTAATGAGCGAAAGCATGGGCAATGGGCAGTGTCCACCTGTGAACTAATAGCTACCGGGACGCGGCACGGTCGTTTGTCATTGTTATGATAATATTCTATTACTTTCGTGGAGTCTGTTGTTTTTATACACAGTATAAAGCCGGCCATAGACGATAGGTATGTAGGAGAACACTGTACAGGCCTCCTTGGAATAAAACTGGGTTTTACATGAACGTTTTGCATGCACATTTAAAACTGTCGTGCATAACCTAGCGTGCACCGACGCGCAATAGCATGCAGCAAAGAAATAAATTCGGGGATTATTTTGTATGATGCGCGGATTTGACAGAGGAATGCCTAGGAGTGAGACATAGTAGGATAGAAAACATAAACTAGTCATAACGTTGGAGTTCTTTCTTTATTTTGTTTAAATTGAGGATCTTGTATATTACACACATCACAAAGATCATTTTAAATTAGAGTTAGCTCGTTTGTTCTTTACTGTATCTACTTCATGTTCAATTTTTGTTTCAATTCACTCCTGCTTTTCCATGGACGTGTACTCTTATATATGATTATTGTCTTGCCCTTATCCCGATTCATTTGGGTCGGCGCACCATGTCTTCTTCTTCCATACTTCTATATCACTCGTCATCTCATCAGACATCTCCTTTCTTGCCATATCATCCTTCACAAACTAACTTCCTTTATTTGGTCTTCCTCTACTCCTAAAGCCATCTAGATTCAGATTAAAACTTTCCTCACGACATTTTCCCATTCCACCGCATCACATGCTCTTAAATAAATATTAACAAATGCACTCTGAACACAATAATCTATCTAGAACATTTCAAAGTCAACATTCCTCACAAATTACAGCCGAATCCGACAAGCCTCTCTGAAATCACCGAGAATTCGCAGTTATTTAAATGTAGACCCAAGAGCGTTGTCACTTGAAGCGAAGTGGTGTGCCATATTGTCTTAAATCCGGATCACACGAGTTCCGGAGGTCCGCGGTGACAAGGGGCCTCTCACGTCCGTGGATGAGCAAACACAATGGTGCCAACGTGGCGAGGAATACTGCAGTAGCTGGTTTGGCTTGCAGCCTGCTAGAATGGTGTTGTTAGGAAGTTAATATTGAATTTTGGAGTAAATTGTTTGATTTTAACTGGTTAAGTTATGGCGCAGATATAGAAATATCAAAAAACTATCACTTCGTCCGCAAAAATTGTGATAGCTCGGCTAATATGCATGATATTAATGTAATTTACAGCCTAATAGCACGCACGAATAATGTAGCTTTCAGCCAATGAAAGATTTTTTTGAATTGGATCATTAGTTCCGGATATACAAGTAGGTTGAATAAGATCCATCATGGGTCTGGCTCATAGGTCTTTTGTAAAAAAAAACTCAGAAGATCCACATTTTGAAATCAGAATCTAATGAGAAAAACAATTGTCACTAGATCCATCATGGATCTGGCCAATGGATTTTCTGAGATTGAACGAAATTTACTACCTCTTACAAAAAAGTTTTACCTCTTTATAATATTAGTATGTATCTTTATAAATATGTTCTTTTATACTAATTAAAATGCAAGAACATCTAAATCTAAATATGTTAAACAGATATCTCAGTGAAACTTTTTGCTTAAAATTCACTGTAACCTGTACGTAAACCCGCGCAAAGGTGTTAAAAAAAAGCGCATCGATACAGACCAGATCAAACCACAAGGAAATAAAGAGGTTGTTTGTATGTAGGTATATTTACAGTCTGTTCTCAGACTCAAGCAATCCCATTAAAATCCCGCAATGGTCCCGCTTGGCTTATTCTATATGAGGAAACCGGTAGTGACGCAACTACTCGGATATGTGCACATTGCAGCCGTATACTCTTACGACTAACTGAAAAATAAAATGCATAATGCTAACAAAGTTTGAATATTCTCAAAACACTGCGAAGACGACTATTTATTTTCTTCCAGGCATTTGTCAGTTTGAGAAATGTACGCGGTTTATACAATGAAGCATAATTTTCTTATGTACGAATTAAAATCACGTAATATCATAAATTACAACACCGTAGTCAATATATTAGTGCTAATGAGCGACCATTATCGCGCCTAAATCACGGCTAAATAGCTGGCAAAATAACAAAACTAACTAAACGCAATATATTACAGAACAATAGGAGTTAAACAATTCTAACCGAAATTAGAGACTTCATTTAACAATCGTTTAAATTTAGTGCGCCATTAGCGATCAACTGTGCGGAACATGGCCGCCCAAGTGTTGCCGCGGAAAAACAGAAAATACCAATTCACCCAATATTTACTTTAAAATGTTTAAAACGTAGCGCTCCGCTCAATTTACTACTTTGAAACGACCAAATTTCGTTCTGATACCAATTTGTGCGGGATACGTACTCATAAATGTCGGTTGACTGCGCTATATTATAGCTATGATTGAAATTCGCAAACTTATGTACCTACACAGAATTAAAACTTCGTATAGCAAATACGGCTTGGAGTTCCCGCAGTTAAGTACAAATGTTACAATCGCATTCCCTATTATTGCCTTCGGACCAGCGGTGTACAGAACATTCCAACTGTTGCCCGCTCCAACAAATACCGCGTTGCTGCACTAATACCGATACATTATTACTTGACACACATTACAAACTAAACTAGTCCTTAACACGAAGACATAGAGATTAGCGTGTGTGTCTCCCAGTGTATAGATGTCCTAAGTCATTGTTCAAACTGGATTGTTTTGGAACTGCGTTGTTACATAACTTAAGATAAGTCCTGTACACAAATAGTTTCATGAGCTACTGTAATTAAGGGTAAATTTTGTTTTATGACAGTCTGGGGACGTGAAGCCTGAATTACGAACTGTTAGCAGAGATAGTGGAAATGTGGGGAATTGGTTAATGCCTAAGTTTTGCGTAATTTTACAGCGCTGTAAAATTATTTAATGTTTATTATGAGTTTATGACTGGGTTCGGAATTAGGTTTAGTACACTGGTGTTCGTTGGTTCAGCTAGTTTACTTTCTTATCTTATTTAAGTAATATTCACATTTTATTTTATTAGGGTGAACGTAAACATAGGTGGATTTTTGCGATGTTATTTAAAATCGCTCAGGTACATCTTGACACCAAGATAGCTATTATTTTTACAATTGACCTAATATGTTTTTTCTGATACACTACTATGAAATTCTGGATGGAGAAACCCGATAACCTTTTGTCCGACATAAGTATCGAACCGAGGCCCAGCTCAGCCACTTGACCAACGAGGCATTCATCATAATTTAATCAACAATTAATTCAGTCTCATCATCACCTTCCTGCCCTTGTCCATTTCTACTCGGGGTCGGCGCAACACGTTTGCTTCTTCCATTCTCCCGTCTCAGACGTCACGGCATCATTAACGCAACAATTAATTCAGTCTATTGCGGTGCATTGCTGAAAAGAGGTCACAAAACCTTTCCGGCCGTGTTCTGCTTCTTCCGTGACCCAGCCACCTTTTGATATTCGTCGGTTCTAGGGCCCGTCCCACAATACGCTTACCAATGCGCGGTCTCCGCCTGAAGACTCGTTTGATCTAACGGATGTCTGTCCAAAATTCAATAGATATTTAGGATGATATCTTAATTAGTCAGTAAAACCACACAATCATATTACGAGCCAAAACTAGAGCATTTTAATTAACGCGGCATCGATAGTCCCGCGGCCTGTGTCTACGCGCTCGCGTCGCTGCTAGCCCCCATTTATCATACAGGATTAAGCCGATCCCCTGTATATTATTTTTATTCGTCCCTCGAGGCGAATTGTGTCCGTTTGCCGGACAACGGCTGTTTATTATTATTTGTGCGGTGATTTTCCGGGGTGTGTTGTTTCTTGGTTAGAGAAAGATTATGATATGAACACACGTGGAAGCTTAAGGCTCCCCGCTTGTAAGACTAGCGGGTTTTTTTGACTTTGTTTGTGATCATACCCACATGAAATACATTAATGTATCATCGAATCTTTAATTAGTAAATTATTAACTGAAGCACACGGCGTAAGGTTGAAGTTTAAACATTGCCGAAAGGTTAAACTGATTTTATCCTTAGGTAATTTTTGCTTGCCGGAATATTATGAAAATATGGGCAAGTAAAACCATGTAAATAGCACTATGTCCATTTCCATAACTTTATTATTTCATAGGCCACTTTGTTAACTAGCCGATTCGTTGTTCATGTAGCAATGAATAAGAAGAATCAGTAGCAACATGGAGTCTGGTATTTGTGCTCGAACGTCGGCAGAATCCTCGCTTCTTATAAAATAACTTGCGAAATTTGGGTTTACTGTAAAGTCGCCTCTGACCCTTTGAGGAAAACGAAAAAATAAATAGAACGGCCGCGACAGATAGACAGATATCGAAAGCTAATCATAAGGTTCCTTTTAATCCTTTTACCAACAGAACCCTAAAAAGTGGGATCAAACAGGACTTTTAAAAACTACCCACTAAAACTACTACCTAGGTAGTGTGTTTGGGAGTTTGTTTAATCCCGCCGAAATACATACAGTTGGAAATTAGAATCTTCTTTTTGGTGAACAAGTAAATATTCTCGTTTGACTATATTTACTAGTGGATAGATATGTCGGCTACTCCAGTGGACACTGGGCTGCGAATAGTGCTGATCAGACTCTGCTGGGAATCAATTTTCAAACATACATGACTATTTTTGTATGCTATACTTATACTTGCATAAACTGCTGGTTATAGGCCTTTCTTTGTAAGTCAGTTTAGCGATTATAGAATCCTACCCAACCCATTTATGTCGGTACATCAATATCCTTCCCTGTTAGGTCGTAAGACGTACATTGTTAGCCCTCTTCCTAGCAATGCCACATCGACCACTCCTGTGTTATTCTCCCAGCCAATTGCGACATTTTTTTTAAGA
The DNA here is from genome assembly GCA_947578425.1 of Eugnorisma glareosa. NCBI lineage: Eukaryota > Metazoa > Arthropoda > Insecta > Lepidoptera > Noctuidae > Eugnorisma > Eugnorisma glareosa. The sequence goes on along the minus strand of OX387970.1, from coordinate 20,274,886 downwards.
AACGTAAAATTCCTACGTATACCGCACTTGGTTATGTGAGGCTTGCACCCACTAAAAACACCACCGTGAGCCAACTGTCGCCTTAGCGGATGAGCCGCGAGAACTGCTACGCGTGACGTTCGACAACGATCCATCCCGTGCAGCCCGCCTCCGGGCACCAAATTCCTTTGGCGATGTTCAGGCTCACCTGAGACGTACTCGATTACGACCTGCACCATCTACCACATGCATCACCAGCTCTCTATACTATCATTTGCTTTGTAATTTTTCGTTGTTTTTGGTTACTAAACAGATCTTGAAAAAAAATTTTTTTTCATTGTTATCCTTCACTAACATTTTTATTTATAGTTTAGGCCAGCACGGAATCACGAAACACATTTTGTCAACAAAAAAAATACAGTTTTCAGCCTTTACCTACACGACCCATCCATTTTACCTTTAGTTCCCCTCACCAAGGAAACTGCCACCGCAAAAGGGTGTGGTATTAAACAATATTTTAAAAGCGGCTAATCTGCAGCTCATAATTCATGTGTGGAGTATTTTAAACCGTGCTTTATATGGGAAAGCAAAAAGTTGTAGCTGGATGCTAAGCACGATGGCATGCCGCGTATTTATGACTACTTCGTCCATAATGGTGCATTAATCACGTGGTTTTCGACGAGGATTATTTAATGGTGGGTTTCAGGCTTCAGGTTTAAAATTTTCATATTTTTGAGATTTTAACGGTCTAGTTTTTGTTAAATCTTTTAGATGATTAGTGTAAGGGATGATGTAAAAATAGTTGTTAATACAAAGTGACTTCTGACGGGGCATAAAATAAGAATGTGTTGCGCCGATGTGCTGATAATTATGATGAATGTTGCTACGTTTGTGATATAAGAATCATGGGTGTGGAATTGGAGCAATACAGTAACTTGGGCTTCTTCAAAACCTATCTAACTATCAACCATTTCAAGGAATGAACACTGACTAAACTTAAATAAAGACGATTCTCGTATGTACCCAGGTTTCTCAAAAATATTTCAATAGACACGAGGAAAAGCAATTTTCCAAGATATGGAACCAACAACGACAAAACTACCTCACAAACCGTACCTATAACATGGCTTTAGGTTAACCTAATAGAATTTGAGCTGGACAGCTCAAGTGATGTGCGATGTAACATTACCAAAATAACTTCGTGTAATAGAGCCTCCAGGCTCGGGTTGTTGTTGAGACAATTTCAGCCTTCCAAATTGTCTCTAAATTATTCGAAATTAAGGCAGCAAGATGCCTGGCAGAAGTTGCTTAGATGCGGAATTTGTATGTTGGTATAATTTTTGAGGAGCTCATAAAATCTTTGAAGTTTAAAACCGTCTTACCTACGTTTTGAAAATGTTCAGTAATAAATTAGAATATAGTAATAATGCATAGAGAAATGCATTGCCATAAACTTATTGGTTATTCAGTTCCTTACTTATACGAGCTCTAATTTGAACAGGCAAATAGTCAAAGAAAACAATTTACCCATGATTAACTATTAAAAATGAGTTCCGTAAAGTTTCCATAAGTAATTTCGCCAACAAAACTTTCTTTGGGTTCAAGACACACTCATTTTATCTCGCCCCTCGATCTCCCCTGTGAGACGGATGGCTACACTACACCATAGACCGTACAAAGGTATCTTAAGCCGAAGCAACAGAGCACAAATCCAAGCGGACAAATTGAAAAAACCACTGAAACACCGAGACGAGGCGTACCGTTATAACCACTAGGTATTACGGCCGAATTCCCGCTTCGGTCGTCCGAGTAGGGCCCGGAATAACACAGATCGGTAACGAAACACAATGGCCGCTGTTCCGGGGAATCTATTCCGCCCCCTAATCCAGAAAGGTCGCTGGAAGCTATTCGATAACCACTTAGAGTGGGCACGATTGTACCGCGCTGATAACGGCTGATAACGGCCGGCGTCCGCGCGCCGCACGCTTTATTATGATTAGAATATGAAGAAGTACGTGTATCGGCTGATTTTATTACTGCACAGGTTGTAAGGATCAGGGACTCAGGTATTTTTATAGATAAACAGATAATTTAATCAAAGTTTTTCGCTCAGGGTATTGGAGACGTGAACTTCGCTAGCTTGGCGCACAAGATTAAATTGTGTGTTGTCAGCATAACACTAAGGTAAAACCTTGGTTACATACTCATCATCATTTCCCTGCCCTTATCCCAATTTATTTGGGGTCGGCGCATCATTTCTTCTTTCATACTTCTCTATTAATCGTCATCTCATCAGACACCTCCTTTCTTGCCATAACATCCTTTACCGTCCATCCATTGTTGCTTTGGTCTTCCTCTACTCTTATATCCACATTCATACTCGAAGCTTTCCTCACGACATTCACATCCTCCGCATCACATTCCCGTACCTTGATTAAATACTAATAAAACCAAATTATAAAGGGTGTAACAAGACCCTTAACGAAGTCGAAAGGCACTTGTCCTCCACGTCATTGCGATAATTTGTTTGTTCTAGACCATAATTTTTAGTTACGAAGATATTGGGGGTCAAAGTTCCAATTTTTGCACAAGTTTCTCAAATCTCCACGATCCCGGGGACTATTCAATTCATCCATCAGCACAATGTTTTGAGTGCATTACATTGAGTCCTACCGTAAAACGTGAATTTTCACCCCAAAAAAAAGTCGTTTCCCAGCAATAATTTTTGCGTAAAGTTACTTAGTTTGATGTACAGAATGCTTGGTTGACGGCTTCGTGAAGGGTCCTGTTACAGCCTGTATATACATCGCAAACATCCTTACAACGTTAATACCTTCATATGCACAACTCACAGCAAAAGAACTTACGGCAACTGAAACAAACGGTACGAACAAAGTCAGCTTAATCTGCAAACGGGAGGACTTCAAAACGTCTGTTTAATACGTCGTCTAACAAGACGGTAAGCCTCGAAACAAAGTTTCCTTCATAAACGCTTCTCTTTATGCAATGGCTTCGGTCTATTTTGTAGAATTTATTCGAACCATTGGACTGTTAATGAGGACCTTTCCAATGCTTGCATTTCCTCTTTATAGATCCTGTGTATTAAATGCGCAGCTTTTTTATGGGTTTCAGTCCATTTTATAGAAAGATGCTCAGGCGTGAATATCCATCTGGAGACTAAGTAGATTTTGTATCAAATCTTTTTGATATTAATTTTATGAGGCGGTTATAAGCAACTTGTATTTAATAAATATGGTGGATACTAAAATTTACTTTATTATGCATCAAAATTGTTACACTGGTCTTCTAAAACATTTTTAAACCTCATAGCGATATCTTCCAGAGGATTTGAGGTTACGCAATGAAAAGAAAAGAAACAAAAAAGGTATTAGTTAATTTGATAAACAATATCAGTGAATAAACCATCAAATATCACTCCTTTTCCCAAGACAATGTTAATAAAATTAATAACATTGCAACTAATACGAGGCGACTTAGAAGCGAGTTCGCTAAACTTTTATCTTTTATTAGCCCCGCTACGAAAACTGCCATATTGGTGGCGAACTTTCGATATTAATTCCGCACAAACTAGCGATCCTGGCCGTTCAATCATGTTTTCTATTGTTGTGTACGAAAGATTCATAAATGTATTGCGGATATTACGTATTTAATCTTTTATCTTTGTTTCCGTCGGGATTTGGGAGGACATTGGATTAGCTCGTTATTTCTCGGGGATGTTTTCTTTGTTTTTGTTGTTAATTGGGTTCTTGCCGGCAGGGATGGTCTCTATAAGCTGCTTTGTGAACGACAGAGGGCTGATGCTGTCTGATGGTTAAGAAAGAACATTGGCAGGTTCCATTAAGAACTCTGTCAGTAGGAACTACCAGGCCAAACGTCGCGCGATGTACACTGTGACAGCTATTGTGGCTGCGACTGGCCTGATAGTGGCAAGAGTGGTACAATGAGGAAGCTTTTGAGCAGGTATTCAGTATAGTAAGTTCATTTTGTTCCATAGGTAGTAGTTGGCAAGTACACTGCTTTGTTTATCTAGCGATTACAAACGCTACTGCACAGTAATAGGTCCTAGATTTGATTTGACCCGGTTGGCCAAAAAAGTGTTACTGGGTTTTTCCATCAGGAAATTCTCAGTCGCTGCTCTAAGATTTGTGCTATTGACGGCAATTAGCATGACCCCTATTACATGGGCCTCGCAGGTGAAATGTGGACGTACTAAGGTACACCTATTTTTTGCGTATGGATATCATCAATGGATGTCCTCCGTTATGGGGCCAGCGGAGCGATCTGTCAGGCTTCTACTAACTAAAACCACAAGATGTTCCTTCCTGTCACTTCTGGCTGGGGTGCGGGGACACAATTGTATTCTCCACAGTCACCCCAGCAGGGACGGTTTGCTTGCGACAAACCCAGGTACACGTTTCTTTAACCTTTCGTGAATTACAGGCAAGATGTTATGTTGGTAATATGTTCTGTGTTGCCAGCCATCAAATTAGCTGAAGATATTAATTACTATCAATCGTATTGTGGTAACGTTAATTGGTCTAGTGTTGCCAGTATTCAGACTAGGAAGTCTTGCGTAGGATTATCACAGAATTTCAGTCCTACGAGTAGTAAATAATCCCACATATATTAAATGATCGTGTGGCATAATTGTGTGGCTTGCTAATTTATAATATTACTTACGGAGTTAATTTGGTTTAATGATACCTGAAGTTTGTTGATTGAGATTTCAATTTTTTTTGGGTATTTCATTTAAGTTTTAGGGAGTAAATGATAGCGTTACGGTTGACGGGGAGAATGGAAAACGAAAACGTGTTGTGCCAACATGAAATGTGATAAAAGCAGAAAGATGACGATGGACTCAAGGTACACTTATAATTAATCTGATAAAATAATTGAGTTCAAAAGTAATTCAATTCTAATTGCTTGATCGCTATTGATTTGCTCACTTTTCTAAGTATTTCAGCTACCAATTTATAAAAGTTCAGCGTGCGAGTAGATCCAATATGGCGGCTATACATTAATAATTCCCGCGTAAATCTTGCTGCCTCATTGTTTAGCGGCCGCCATCACTTGCGTTGCCAAGCGGTTTGCTGTGTTCCTCAAACTGCCGATGTAATCTTGTTGTGCACTTTGTTTGTTAAACAATTTGTTGATTATTGATAAATGGTGTTGAGAGTTTTATGAAAGTAATTTGTTTGGGCATGCTCGGAAGGTTATTTCAGAATTATGAAGCGGGAAATTATTTGAAATCGCGTGATAAAGCTACTCAACGTAGCCTAAGTGACGATCGTCACCTATAAAACTGAACACGATGAGCATAGATCAGATCTGAGCTGTCGGTGTCAGTTGTCTATAGAAATGATGACACTGACTGGCTGATGGCACTCTGGAACTCGGTTTAATGTTCTCATCATGTTCATTTAAATTGATGAGATTCACCTTAAAACACTTTTTGAATAATTCAATATAATTATTTCTTGCCTGCTTCGTAGCAGATATGTGGTCTTCCGTTCGATCCTAGGTCTTTTTCTTTTTTGTCTATGGTATGTCTCGTCAAATTTTGTTTTTTCCACGGAGGTGGCCACGTTAATTAAAATTAGTGTTTGATAGTTTTATTGGAATTTTCGAAATTCTCACTCGAAGTAATTCCAGTGGGCCTCTTGTATGAAACCGAGTTCTAGGTAATTTTGCTGACACATTTTAAAGTTTTTAATAAGTTTTTCCTACTCGTCTGATAACATCCTAATGTGAGCATGGAACATAATGATCAAACTTCAAAATTTGACTTCAGAATTCACAACAATTTCCCGAACATCGACGAGGCATAATGACACAAAACACATAAAAACAGCCGTATAACACATAAACGCTGTTATTATGAGCACAGGAGTATCATAATATGTCATGATAATAATAAAAAGGACGGCCAAAGTAAACAATCAAAAACATTTTAGTACTGAACATTGAAAAGTGTGGTGTTGCCGTAAAAACTCACATTCCAACTTCTTTTTCTTTTAGGCGACAGCTGTTCCGATATTAGAGGGTTACTCTTTATGGTGTCATTTAAATAAAGAGCCTCTTTAAGTGTACGTATGGATGTTATGGTATGCATTATGTTCTTCTATAATGGACGGCTGTGTTGGTATATTAAGATGATGTTTTGGCGACTAGTTGCTAGATAAGGTAGAACTACAATAGATCTCTTTTTTAGGGTTCCGTTGCCAAATAGCAAAAACGGAACGCTTATAGATTCGTCCTGTCCGTCTGTCTGTTTCTGTGTTTGGGACTGTTCGCACCACACAGTTGATATTTGTAGAGTGGTGTCTTCTGTGAACCGCTACACAAAAATGATTTGAAATTACGAATTATAAAATAAAAGAAGTGGACCTAATTGCATGTCTCTCTGGAAATAAAAATTCTACGTCCTATTTCCTACTATCCTACTTAATACCTATTATGAATGCGAAAGTTTGTGAGTATGGACGGATGTTTGTTACTCTTTCACGCAAAATTTATTGAACGGATTTTGATGAAATTTAGCACACAGATAGTTTATAACCTAGATTAACACATAGGATACTTTTTATCCCGGTAGTATGATCCCGTGGGACAATTATCGAACTCCACGCGTGCGAAGCCGCGGACATAAACTTTTTAATAAAAATCCAAAAAATAAAAAAGTTGAATATTAAAGTCTGTCCCCATACATACATAGTAGACGCCAATTTTTTTTTTTTATGTAATAATACGGAACCCTTCGCGCGCAAGTCCGACTCGCACTTGGCCGGTTTTTTATAGTACGTTCCCGTGTGATAATTTCTGAACTATACGCAGACGGAGCCGCGGGCAAAAGCTTGTCCTAATGTTATATTTATAACATTGAACCAATGAGGGCTATCGTTTTTGAGCTCACCAGATGGCGGCACTGTCGCTTATGGTCATGTCAATAATTCTATTTTGTACTTTAAAGCACCAATAACTTCATAAACAGTTTAATTTATTACGTATAACAACATACTGTAAACTTCAGATACATTTTTACAATATTCTCCCTAAAATTAGCAAGCATGAAACATTTAAAAATCATTTTACCTCCAAGTACTAACAAATAAGATCCTAAGTTGCTAATTAAAATCTTCAAGTCATAATTAATGAGGAATAGCTCAATCTAGACCACAATCGTGAATATTAGTAAAAATACGTGATAAAAAAGCACGCAACTCGTGAACTTCCTATGACCTCTGAAATTTCCGTGACCGCGCACTACACTAGCGCCTCTAGCGGTGAATTCACACGCGATAGCCCCCATTGAACTATTCGATTTATAACTATAGAGCATTACGTTCCAAGAAAGTCACAGATCAAAGGAGGCAATGATTTGTAGTAACCTCTGATCTATGCCGTCTTTGATGTCCGTTTTGACGTATTTCCTTATCTCTCCGAACAACTTGCATCTATGGTAAACATACATTTATCATTACGAGTGTACCTACGTCACATAAATACTATCAGTGACTCAGAAAATACCTTGTGAAACAGTTATCGCGGGACAGTTACAGCTTAAGTCACATTTTTCGTCGTAACTATTTTGTAATATTTGGAGTTTCAAAATCCATCCATAAAATCCATATTTTGCACTAAATATTTTATCTAATAGTATTATTAAAAATCTAATATTTAGTTTTCTACGCTACGAGAACGAAGTCTTGGGTTCAATACCCAGGTCGCGCAAACTATTATTGCGTTTTTCCAGCAATAGGCTCGGGACTTAAACATTAGGTACTGGTGAAATGTGGATATACCTCTGCAATTCCTTCAGGGATTAGAGGCGTGATGTTTTGTTACGTATTTTATTAATAAAATATGCTTGTATTTAAAAACATCTCCTCGCAACATAAGATAATATTGAAGATCCCAAGTTATTAAAATACCTACGCAGATGGAATGTGACGAAAGATAATTTCAAATCTTGGGGCTTTATTAATATTTGTTTTACTTTATGAACATGATCCAGAATAAGGCAAGTCGAAAAAGTTTCGTATGTACCCCAGCGAAGAACCAACCTGCTTAATATGTCCATACCTACTCATGTCCTTAAAAACACGACTACGGTAAAGAAGAATCCAGACGCCTCTCTCAGTTACATAATGGTATTGGCAACCATGATACTAACACATTCACAGAAAATATGAAATTTTTCGATAACACCTCCACCACAATTCAAACGCCCTCGTCCTTCCGTCGAGCGAATAAAAAAGAAACTAAATTACGTAAACCGCCACCCAAAAGTACGTGGTGAACTGGCAAATGTATTCTGATTTAAATATGGCGACCTTTGGAACTCTTCGTGATATTAGAGACACGATGGGCAGAAAGTATTGATACTATATAGTAATGCGCTAGGGATTTCTGAAAGGTCCGGGCCGACAGCAAAACGTGTTAGTTCGCCTTATTGAATATCGGGAATATGACGGGGTCCCACTGGACCCCAATATCGGAGGTCGGCAGAGTTTGGCATACGTTGCATTCTCAGCGGGTTTAGGGATGACTTTTACACGTTCAGGTAATGGATTTCGGATGGTTATTGCTGTTATGGAAATAAAAATTTAAGTGCGTTACCTAAAGAGTTCAGTTTTCTTTTACAAAGTATTATGGAGTTTTTATTCATAAAACATTTTTTTTTATGTAGAATAATACTTAAAAACTCATTATAGAATTGCACATAAAAAATGTTTCCGCTCATCGGACTTTTATTACTTATAAGAGAATACACTAGTTAATCACAGCAGTAAAAATAAGGTCCTGAACTTCATAGTCGACGTACAGTTGGGATTTCTAGCACAAGATAACTCCTACATTCTCAGCATCTCTGTAAACACAATGTTGCTTTCCACCAGGTCGTTTTCTTGAACAGTAAACAAACCGTTAACAAAAACTTAAAACTCGAAGCCCGTTTAATTTCCCGAATCAGCGCAAACAATCAACAAATTGATTTACACAAACTGCAATTCTAAATACAAAACTTAAGTTTGTATTTCAGCCGAAAACAATTGCACGAACCCAATATCGGGGAACTAAGGGCTTGTACAGACAAGACACGACAACAGTCACAACAAAAGTTGTAAAATGTTGCCTGAGTGGGCAGTGAAACACAAACATTCAATATTTTATTAGGCACGTCCAATGAAGATATGAGCAACCCCGATAATCCACCGGCCACAAACCTCGCATGGCTGGGCCTCATGTAAGCACACTTCGCTTGTGAATTCCTTTTGTCTTGCCGTATCATATGATTCATTCCTGATGCTGCTACTCAACACCACCACACGGATTTTTAGGGTGCCCCATCGCAACGTCATGCAGCTGTAACATAACCCCAATATCACTAGCCAATGCCTGGTTACATTTTAGCACTCACAAATTAAAAAACAAGACAGTGTCCCCAAAACGACTGCCTTTCACCATTTTGTAGCATTTAGCATTTGTGTTGTTGTTTTGTTTTTGTGTTGTGTCTTGTTGTTTGCATTTTGTTAGCTGGGAAGAAGATGAAGTGAAACAAACTCTCCAGCAACACATCTATCCGTTAACTGTGGTGTCGTGTGGTGTGGTTCTGGCCCGTCTGCACTCGCCCTAAGTGAGCGAAACTTGGTGAAACAATAACGGTAGTAATATTTCATTGTTTTCTCGTATCGAAGTCGCGCGGCCTACGTCCCAGATATTTGAGCAGAACACATTTGTATTAGTTAGTAAGTTTAATGCGGACGTACAGACGCGATGCAGATGCTACGCCTGTGTTTTATTACCGAATTACTTGTTTATGCTGTGTGTAAAGAGATTGAAGCTAGATGAACTATACACGTTTATAACTATAGGCCTATAGCTAATTATAGCATTAGCTTTCCAAGGGGTACTGTGTTACCCAGTACTAACTGGGTTATAGAGATCAGATAGGAAATCGCTCCATGTAAAATACTGGAATTCAGCTGCATCAGGTTAGACTGGAAGCTAAACCGATCTCAATGTAGAGGGAAAAAGTAAGGCAGGGATTATAGCCCTAGGTTTAATAGGTACTGGATGTAGGTAATGTTCTCATTGTTACTTTCACAAATTCACGAGATCAGTCCTTACGTAGCACATAAACATTTTAGACAAAAACTTCCTTGTACAAAGATGTAGGCAATTAAGATAAAGCCCCCATAGTGACCGGTAGATGGCGACACTAGCGCCGCGCGGCCCACGGCCACTGGTTCTTCATTATTAATGGATACTAACTCAATATAATAACTGTATCGGATTACAGGATATTGGAAGTTGGTAGATTATGATATTACGCCGAAATAATGTATTTTTATTTTATTTTTGTTGCTTCAGTTATTGGATATTCTTTTTGGAAAATGTTGAGCATTTAATTAAAGCTGTAGTCTGTGTTTATGTTTGCCGATTATTACTTTGGCATTTTGTTATTGACAAAACGTTGTTTTTGTATAAAGAAAATTGTTAATAATGGACGAAACAAGACTGTTAGAAAGAAAAAGAACATATATTTCATTCTGGGCGTCTGCGGAGTCTGCGTCTTAGTTCAGTAAAACTTACGTAAATAATTCACATCATCATTTAATTCAAGAGTTACATTTACCAACGACCTCAAAAGTGTGTGTGCGCGACAGACTAGTCTCGGGAAGCGGAAGACAGGATGTTGTGACGCAGCACTGCTTTGTACGCATAACGACCAATCAAGCTAATACAAAACTAGTCTCTCATTGGATGGGAAACCAAAGCGAAGTCACGTCATGCTGGAAATGTATAGCTTGATGTGTCGCTGTGTGTACATAATGTCCAGCTGAAGACCGCGTGAGGGTGAGTAGAGTGTTACACTTACTGACAACAGTAATATGCTAGAAATCATGTCATAATTCAAACAACACCTAGGCGAGCCAAATTCGTGAATTCGTGGTTGAATAATAACAGCCACATGGTCGATATTCAAGCTTAAACAGCGCTGCCCAATGTCGGTGTGTGTCCATGGAGTTTCTTGCCCGTTCTTCTCCATTGAGATCTACGCTAGGGAATGGGCAACTACAGTACTTTCACAGTTTTTATGCCTTGTGACTGGGACTGTGCTACAATTCATTGTTATCTTTGTTTCGACAATTCAAAAGTGCTTGTAACTGGCCTACTTGAAATAAATGCTTTGATTTGGATTTTTTTGATTTCGGTGCGTCAATGGATGACCATCCATTACATATCGAGTTTCTTCCGTGGTTCGGAAAGCAAGGCGTTTATCTCGGCTTTCATTTGTAGACAGAATAGAATAGAATAGAATAGAATACTCTTTATTATGTACACCATAAAAATTACAAATACAAATGACAGATGAAATGATGAATGATGATGAGATGATGATGTAGATATTTGACTAGTCTGGGTTAATCTGGCGTCCTAAGTGTATCGTATTACCCAGTACTAACTGGGTTGTCGAAGTCAGATACGCAGTCGCTCCATGTAAAACACTGGTATTCAGCTGCCTCCGATTAGGCTGGAAGCCGACCCCAACTATGTTAAAAAGACAAAAAGCTAAAACAAAAAGCTAAATTGGAAAAGGCTAGACAGATGATGATGAAACAGGCTAGCCAAATTACTAGTACTAACTGTAATTTTGCGGTCAAAGTGTTTTTAGTGCACCGTCCTGTCCAGCCGTAAATGGTGGAGTGACATATGCGGCTAATGCAACTATGTATTTTACGACAATTACTATTATGTAAAGGTCATTTCGTGTGGCAGTTAGGGGCTTTCAAAATTGCGTCTGTACGTGTCCTCGTCTGGGAAAGTAAATCACTATCAATATATTGCATTCGCCAAACAAGTTTTGGGCACAGAAAAAAACAAAACATGTAGTCAAAGTGACCTTTGCACTGAGCCTGGCGACGCCGTGGAAAGGGCAAAGTTTTGGTCTAACATCTGAATACTGCTGTGCCAGCGATAAGAAACAGAAGAAGTCGCAAGGTAGCGTTTCTGTGTATTTAGGGTCGGAGTAATTAACTACAAACTCATGAGTCATTTCAGTTTTATTTCAGGGCTGCTAATGCTCTAGCCATATCTCTGACACGGCAGACACTGCGTACGCCGCACACGGGCCTAGTACATGCTACGCACACGCCAGAACTAAATCAATAAAATAACGATGAAAATTCCAACTAATAAGCTTATTATAACCATAATGTTGTACTACGTCATAACGGAACAAAATTGTTCCTGGGAACAATTTCTTCCCCATAATATTTTTAATATTAATACGATAAACGCTCGCAGCTAATAAAGATAAATACCTCGAAGCTTGATAAACTCAGAGGTTCCACATTTTCTTTGGTATTGCACAGTATATGAGCGAGATATTTTCGTGTAAAATTACGTTTTAAATAACAATTTTACTAAGATTCAACGATAATGGGACTGACAAGGGGGAGAATGAAACAAAAAAGGTGGAGGAAACATTTTACGCCTACCCCAAATATCATGGGGTAAGGGCAGATGTATTTTTTGACATACATACATTTTTCATAATCTTATTGTTAAAAAAACACGCTTTAGAGCAGGGGTTCCCAACCTAATACCCTATGCGCCTCCCTGAAGTTTACGGCAAAAGACTACGCCCCCCTTGTCCCAACCCAACTACGATGGAAATAAAACAAACGATGAAAACTTTAATGGACTTTATTAATCCATAAGTGGCTATATAAGTAATCAAATAACTGAAGTACAATATCCTATTAATGATTAGTGAGAACATTGTGCCTGCACTTTATTAACCCATTAGTGGCCAAATCAAAACTACTGAGCGGATTTTCAAAATTCTTTTATTAATTGAAATTTAGTAGCTGCAAGAGTAAATAATTTAACAAAAAAAAAAAAAAAAAATTTTTTTCATGAATTTACAGGGGTGTTCCCAAATTGGCACAATGGCTCCTTATGAGTGAAAATTAGCGAAACACGATTTTTCAATACACAGGGTTTTCTTGCACTTCTTGCAAGCCCAGCGGCCTCTGATATGGCATACAGCACATCGCACTCGTTTTGGAAGCTTTTCAGGGACGTGATCAACCCCATCCGACTGTAAACTTTCAATATTGGATGATGAAGGGCGAGCAGAACATCTTTGGGATGACAGTTTGAGGTAGTGTCTGGCGACACTTCGGCGGAATAGTAATTGGTCCCTTGGTTCTTCTTTAGCGATTACGTGCCATCGCCATGCATTTGACATGGTCATATCAATCATATAAGTAAATAAGACCCACCACCATTTTTTGTCGTGTACGCCAATTCTATACAGAGATATGGATTGATCTAGTTCGTCCACTCCGCCCATACCTTTATTATAATTTTGGAACAGATGGGGAATGTTCACATCGGCCTTCTCTTTTTTTTCACTGCACCATCTTTTTGTGGATCCTACTGGGTCATACGAATCGTGATTGGTCGCCATTGTGCAAAATGCTTCTCAAATATTGAAACGGGTGTCAAATCTTGTAGTTCCTGCTTTACGCGATTTTCGAGAACTGATATATCGTCAGTTTGCTCGAAGGTTGTCGAGTAATTTGGTGAACACTTTCGCCAAAGCGGGAGACTCGATGACTGTCGGCGCACAGATGCAGTGGGCTGGTCTGGTTGGGCCGGTCTAAAGGAAGATCTTGACCTCTTAGCAGCCAATGGGTCATCATCGCTGCTATTCTCGGATTCCGAAAGAGTACCGACGTTGCGAACAAATACCTCGATATTACCTGGGACATCGTTTGGTAGGGTACTAGGTGCCACATCATCATCACCTTCTTCTTCGTCAGTCACAACGCTTGGCTCTGGTGGAATGATGGCTAAATCATACTCCAACTCATCATCACTATCCTATGCTATTCTGCTGATAGCTTCTTCTAAGCCCCTGAAGTCATTAGTGACACTAAAATATTGCTTGCGATTCATATTGACTCTGTAAATAAAATGGTTATTTTTAGTACACTTGTAGCCGTTGTACCCAAATTGGCACACCAATATTTATGTCACTATATTTTTACATACATGTAAAAAAACTACAATAAAATAGCTTTGGATGTTAGGTTAGTTACTTATGTTATGAAAATATTTACAGTATACACGATATTCGTCATCTGTAATAAATAATAATAATAAAAGCACGCTTACCTGTACTGTTCTCCGGATAACGAACTTCAGTGACGCCAAAAAGAAAGATTTTTGCACAAATAGTATAATCCGTTGTTATTACGGTATTCAACACACTCTCGACTGCACAACAAAATGACACAAAATTAACTATTGTCAAAACTTTTTCATCTACCTTCATTTATTAAGTGTTCCCAAATTGGTACAGTGGTCAAGAACGGGTTAACCAATTGATGAATTCTTGGCTTCATATTGGTCAGGGCACAGCAGAAATTATGAATTTATAAATACCTAAGCCGTTCATCAGCCGGATCACTCTACGCCCCCCAAGTGGGGCGCGCCCCACTGGTTGGGAATCCCTGCTTTAGAGTAACGTTATTTAATTTCTCGTATTTTTCTCAGTAAACCCTTTCATTTGATACCCATCATGATACGTATACACGATACGCATGATATGTGCATTGCATACAAAATAACTAGTTCGCCTACCTTTGGGAGTTCGCCATATTGGATTAAGAATGACGTCACTTAGGTAATCAGACATTGTCATCCAAACTGAACATGTATGCAAAATTTCACTATACACGATACGCATGATATGTGCATTGCATACAAAATAACTAGTTCGCCTACCTTTGGGAGTTCGCCATATTGGATTAAGAATGACGTCACTTAGGTAATCAGACATTGTCATCCAAACTGAACATGTATGCAAAATTTCACCTCAATCGGAAACCGGAAAGTGGGTCAAATTTTACTTCTAAGATTTTTTTACATAAGTAGTAGTTACAGGTGTAGCTAAGAACAGCATTTTAAAAATAGAGATTCCCTAAAAAACTTATTCTCCATTTCCTGTTAAAAATATTTTGCACAAAGAATTAAATTCATATTTTTTAACCTGGCAACATTATCTTCTCCCGACTCTAGCAGTACCCCAAAAACTGAAAAGAATGCTGACATAACTTTGTATCGATACAATAGGAGCGGTTTCAAGGATTTGTCATAAATATCTTCGGGCGAAAACATAAAGGTTCAGAAAACTTAGCCACAGCTAAAATATTTGGTGAAAGATTAAAGTAGAACTTGAAGAATTTAGAAAAGGTCCGACCCTCCAAATGGTTCATAAAAATGTTGGTGCTCTTTATTGGACACTAGTTTCTCCCTCGGCTTTACCTGCCCGGCAGTTGGAAATAAACCCACAGGTTAAAATAATCTTAAGTCTTTAGGTTTTAAACTAGGTCTTGGTGTATCTAAATGCTAAATTCCATCCTAATTAGTTTGGCCGTTAAGATGTCCAAAAGTAAGACAGATATATTATAGCCACTTTTGGCTTTTATAATATTTGTGTGAATAAGAAAATGAAGTTGATTTATCTTTTTACCCGAATGCCAAGGATGGATGGCTGGATGGATTTCAACGATTAAAAACCCAAGTGTCCTTAGTAAGGTGTTAAAAAAAAAACAAAATGGCGGATTTTTGGCGCTAAATTGTAAATCGTTAATATATATATTTTTTAATCAAACCTGTCGAGTAGGGTATCAAAATGAAGGGAATTACACATACATTACATACACACACATTCGTCCGGCCGACATCCGGGTCAAATTAAAGGAGGTATCTATACTGATGATTCTCGACCCGAATCAATACTAAAAAGGGTAGTGATTTTTTTTTAAATTTTTTTTGGGACTTTGAGCCCCAATATCTCCGTAACTAGTAGGTATGGTCTAGAACAAAAAAATGCTCACAATGACGGGGAAAACAAGTGCATTTCGGCTTCGTTAAGGTTCTGTTACACCCTTATTTTTTTTCGGACGGGAAATCATCAAATAACTCCTCCCGCTCTGGGTTGAGCAGGAGGGAGTGTCAGACTTTTACTGACTAAAACCCATCCATGTTCCTTCATCGCCCTTTGTGTTCCGGGGCCACGGTATCTCTTTCGAACAGTCCCGCAGCCCCGGTTCTGTTACATCCTTTATAATACAATTTGTAGTACAATTTGTGTATAATACAATTTGTGTATAATACAATTTGTAGTCGATTTTTAGTAGTTTTTTTAATGTCCGTAGGAGTTTTAAAGCGTTCATTTGTTTATTTCTCAGTCGTATGGTATGTGGCGGAGAGTTTTAAATAAGTGGGCTCCGAATTTTGGTTGCAGTGTTGAGTTTGTTGGTAAAACTCATTTTGTTTTGAGTTAGATAGTGTAGACCGTTTTAATTAACGTATCATTTTATGAAAATACAACAAAATAAGTACTACCTATACTTGAAACACTGCTGACCCTACCAAGGACCGATTACGGTGCAAATATTTGGAGAAAAACACCAGCTTATTATTTTTCCACCGAGGGCAAAGATCTCTTGTTCAGTGCCATGTTTATAATCAAGTAAGAATACAGGCCATCAGTGAATGTAGGTTTATCGTGAAGTTTCCACAACATGGAGTATCTTCCTGTGAAATGAAACGAAGAAAATGTTCATTATGTACTCGTATTACAGTACCTACGTAAGTAGGTATAAGACTAGATCTCTCTGAATCTGCCGTCGTCTTAACTAGAAAAATAAAATACAGCGACGCAAAATAGTTAATCTAATTTTTCCGGAATCATTCATGCGCGAGTACGACTCACACTTGACCGGTTTTTAACGCATCGGGCTGATTAAGCGATTGATTGCGAGTTGAAAATCCAGAGCGCAGCCAAAAAAACTTAACGTTTAAAAAACGACTTTGTGAACAAGGGTTTATTGAGCCTATCAAACTCAGTTTAATAAACAAAGAAGTATTGAGAACGTCAGCGTAACTGATGAAACTTGACGGAGTCCACAAATTCATCCAAAGACACTTGAGATTCTTGCCAGACAACAAAATGATTAATTAACCAAGTTTCTGGACTCAATTTCATTATAAGCACTCTGTTGTGATATGACAATTTTGTTTAGATATCCAAAAATATAGTTCGATTTGAAACTTTTAAGTTTGAGACCTACACCTAAGTAGAAGGCGAAGTTTGTTGATTAATTAATGCTTCTTGTGATAGAACTTAAAAGAACCTAGAAAAATCTATCTAGTATTGTGAAGTAGGTATAGTACATTTTGATATAAGTGGGGAAACTTTGTTATTGCATTCGAGCGCGGAATTAACACCCGAGCTGCAGGCGAGGGTGTTATGGAGCCTAGAACTGCAGTAACAAATCCTCAAACGTTGTTTTTCAATACACTTTCGAAGAAATAAAATATTAGAACGTAAAGTATTTTTGTCAAGAATTATTATGAAACTATGATTTAATTTGCTTTTTTTCCGCGCTTTGCTTTCGCCAGGATGAAGAAGAAGCAAAGGTATGATGCCGCTATACAGCCATAGATGAAAAAAAGAAAATTCAAATATACAATACAATATCTTTATTTTCTCTCTTCACAAAGGTTCACATAGTTATACTAAATATAATTGTAAGAATAACGTTATAACAAAATGCATAATATATATAATTTACAAAGATTTTAAATTTAGAACACAAATAAGTGTTATTTTGTTCATAAAAGTAAATATTTGTTTTTAATAATCATGTTTATCTATGATATTCTATTTATAAACACAATTATACTCAACAAATATTTACGCCATAAAGACGCATGTCTCTTTTCCGAGGTTTAAAAAAAAACAATCACCGCCGACTATACCTAGCTATAGTCATTGAACCCATTTGGACTTATCTGTGGAATTTTTTACTTCCGCACGAGTGCGGAAAAATATTAAAAATCCACGCGTGTGAAATACATTGCATGTTAAACCTAATTGTAGTGCGATAAGAACCAGTTTCCGAGAAAGTGTCTTGAAAAAGTTTTAACATTAATAGAATCTGATTTTTAGGTATCCACTAAAAGTGACTTTAAATGGATTACGAAGGAAAACTTCTAACTTAACAAAAAGGGTTGATATCATTGTACGTATAACAAAACGCGTTCAATAACACGAAGTTCTGCACACTAATCACTCAACACACCTTTCTCTCTCAGTTACATCAGTAATCATTTATGATCTCAATACAAAAGTTCCGAACGCCTTCAGTAGTTCACCGTCAGCAAAAGGAACTTCATCATTATTCTAACAAAAAGTTGGGAAATGCATACATTCTCTCAAAGGCGTGAAAGACAATACGTATCACAAAGTAGAGGAACGCGAAGTAAGAGCATTTGCTTGCCAAGTACCAGGAATGCAAACATGAGCTGGAGGTAAAGCGAGCAAGAGACGCCATACCCACCACAAAACGTCATAATAATAATGACCAGCCTGAACAAACCCCTACCCTAAACATGACAGGGTAAAGTCGAAATTTGAACGACGTTTTAAGAAGGTCGGATGCTCACATTTATTCGCGTAGTTGGAATGCGGCTGTTCCGTGATATGCTAAGCAAAAGCCAAGCAAACAAATTGGAAGCGACACATGAGAGGTGCACGAATAAAATGTTTCTTAAGAGAAAATACAGAGCAGAAAATTTTAAAACTATTCGCGCAAAAATAAACATTATAGGCTGCTTTAGATATTCAGGACGCTAAGAGCAACGTAAACAATATCAAGTTGAAGTTTCTCGATATTTGTTTTGTTAGGTGGAAATAATATTATGGATACGTTCACGTAGTTTTTTTTTATTCAGCTATTTTGAGATTGGAATCTACATAAGTAGGTCTCCAGGTTTGTAATTATTAAGCACTTTCCTTTAATTGAAAACATGACAGTTTTAAGAGACTTGAACCTTATTTCTATGTTTACCCAGTTTACCTGTAGGAAGAGTGTGTGCATAATTTTAAAGTATACGTGGTTTTATTGATTTAAATCAATACACTTTTTGTAATACTCATTTATTGTATTTGTTTGTTATTCTCTACTTACGTATAATTTTGTTGTTCGTTACGTAATGAGCGGCTTGGTACAGCAGGCTTAGTCAACGTTTTCCCCCTACGGAGCTAATCAGGGATTGAAGGCGAGTCAACAAAAGGTGTGTTGTTCTGTCGCTCGTGTCAGCCGAGCTCCAAACCACATGCACGACGCGACATATAAACTTCACAATGTTGTCATGAATTAACGAAGATACCCAGTTATGTAGCTACATAATATCTATTTCAAAGAGAAATAGTACCTATTTAATAGGTTGAAGGGAAAAATCATGTTCTATTAAAAAAAGGCTTATCACTGGGAGAGTTGGAAAAGAATAGGGGAAGCGTTTGCCCAGCAGTGGGACAGAATAAGCCAATAAAAAAAATTGTTCTGTGTAGATCATTGCTATTTGCAATTAAATTTCAATTCAATTTATTTAATTCAGACGCAACGATCCATAATTTTGTTAGTATAACAATAAAGACAAATGCACAACACATCTAAAGGACAATGGGAAACAGATGTATGGGGTCTGGGCCCACCCCTCAATAGTAACATGTGTTATGTGATATCTCTCAACTCCTAGGTACCAAATCAAAGATATGGAGTGAGCGCAAGTTGCTACAGTTAGCCTTCCGGTCAAACAAGAGATAGATTTGATGCGGTTTTATTTTAATAGATAGTGTGATTCAAGAGGAAGGTTTGTATGTATTACATTGCACCCGTGCGAATCCGGGGCGGGTCGCTAGTAATGAAGTAAACTACAATCATTAATTGCTTAGATTGGGATCACTTATAAGCCAGTATAATAGGTAGTATAACTCCGAAAGTACTGACTTTTAGCCTTGGTCGTAATACTAAGTTTTATTCTGCATAAAAATACCTATTCATTCATGAGGATCTTATTTCTATTGAGAGGTGGGCCCATTATTACTCATTGTCCTTTAACATCAAAATAATTAATAAAACTCAAATTAATACAATACTTTTCCATGTCAAATAAAATGCAAAAATGACAAATTTAAAAATATAATAAAAATAAGTTAGATTAAAAAGAATAAATATGGTCATATATTTAGATTATAAATTAATTAAAATGTCATGAAAAAATAATAAAAAGACTAACATCTTTTCAATTAAAGGTTTGTTATGTATTTTCGTATTATGTACATTTACAGTAAAGAAGAAAATAGAGGATTGCAGCATTTTAATTTTGCATAGCTGCTAAAGGAAACTTGTTTTTTTTATTTTATTTTAAATATTGTCTTGAGAACAGAAGTCTATCATAGTACGAGTATAGAACAGTTTCCCTAAAACGTACGAGGCACAGGCGCCCTCTCGAAGAGTCAGAGTAGGCCAAGAAAGGCCCTGTACGGGTTGGTGGTTGTCACATCGTAATAAATTGTAAGTATAATTTAAGAGAACTACACTATGTGCCCTGCCAGCACATTGCTAGCAGAACGGATAGCCGATGGGGCCGAAAAGTTCTGGAGTGGACAGCGAACCGGAAGAAGTTGCGTTGGAAGGCCTCCCACTAGGTGGAACGATGACCTGGTGATGGTTGCGGGGATCCGCTGGATGCGAGTCGCACGGGACCGGTCAGTGTGGCGACACTTGGGGGAGGCCTATGTCCAGCAGTGGACGTCTTTCGGCTGAAATGATGATGATGTTAAAACTATGGTTTAAAATATAGTCACACACAACAGTTCAACCAAATGATTATAGTTTTCAGCGCTGCAGCTGTGTATGCACATATCATTTCATCATCATTTTCCAGACTTTGCCCATGTCACTGGGGATCGGCGCAACACGTCTTCCATTCTCATAGGTTAACCGTCATGCCAGCATTTATTTATTTATTTTGGTTTCATATCATTCCTCACTCAACCATTCATCGTTTCGTTAGATATCACTTAGAAAATATTCCCCCACTAGAAAAACTGAGAGGATAATATATTTTATCCAATAATGTATCGTGTATGTTGTTTTATTTTCAGCGGCAGAGGTAATAGTATCGGCGGAAGTGACCTCAATCCTCTGATGTGGAAAGTGCTCTCCATTCCGACTTTTTAGAGTTTTTCACGAACGGTAAAGCGGAGATTATTGTTATATTTATTATGTTCTCTATTGAGCTTGCCTGTTACCGTTTCTTTTAATTGGTTATCGTGTTTTTAGTTTATTTGTTTACCTATTGTTGTTGTGATGCGAGTGGAATATATAAAAACGGCTCTAATGATTTCAATGAAAGCTGTAATACAGGGGTTTAAGGGGGCGAAAATCAATCTAGCTAGACCTCATATCTGGAAAAAATCGTTTTCTCTTTTTTCACCCGAGCGAATCTCGGTCACCCGGGTACTATTTATTAAGAAAACTTAAAACTACAAAGATTTCTTTCGTCGTGGGCTAATAATAATTATGAAATACCATTATTTAAATAAATACGTTGCCATTTTCGTAGCTGAAACCAACATATTTTATAAGCAAGCTGATTTAAAAAAAAACCCATCGATAAAGAATCTCCCTAAGTTCCTCCAAGTTTAATTAAACACCAAAAAATGATGTCAAACAAGAACAATAGCGGCATTAAAACATAGATCCATCAAGTCACCAACAAGCGCCAGCTATCAAGATGTGTATGTGTCAGCGGAATCACTGCGGAAGTTCCCCCGCAGATTTATTCATGACTAGGCCAAATATTTGATTGATTAACGTGTCTGAAGCAGTCCGGGCCTTCGATAAACTTGCCGACCACTTCATTTAGCGAAAAAGGCTCTTGTTTAAACTTGCCAAAGTGATGCTGCACTTTTTTTCTTCTTTTTAACATAGCATCACGCCTGTGCACCATAGTACATCTTAGTATACGTCTTATCAGTTACGTATAAGTCCCCAATCATAGGACTGGTGGTATATTAGTATATAACATAAGTATTATAATATAACGCCTGTATTGCCCGAAGGAATAGATTGAGATACACACCTTAGTAATTAAACATAATTGGCAAATGTGGGTACATTTCGGCAGCTATGTTTAAGTTACATGTAATAGGAGCTGGGCCTATTGCTATCCACCAGGCATGAATCCTAACTCTGGGCTTCTGGAACATAATATCACGCCCCTAATCCTCAAAAGGTTAGGTAGTGGTACACCATTGTTAAATTACATTTCGTCTATTATTATATTTAAGTATTAGCGGGTGAGCCCATTGGCCCGATCTAGGCTCCAGGCTACTACTGAGAAATTCCTGATGGAAAAACCCAATAACACTTTACCTGACCTGAGAATCGAACCCACGACCTCATGAGCTCAATATATATGTATAATGTATGTGTATATGTATAATAGAGCTTGCGACCACTAGACGAACAAGGCAGTTTTTACCCGACTGCGGAAAATCCAACAGGAAGGGCTACGGTGTTAGCAAAAAAAAAATGGTATAATGGTATGTAATGGTATGGTATGGTGGTGGTGGTATGGTGGTTTGGTGGTGGTGGTATGGTATTAAATGTATGTGTGTTTGTTTCTTTTTATAGACCAAGAAAACATAAACTCCATTCAATTTCGTTAAAATAACGCTGGGAATGAAGGAGAGTTATTGCAACGTACATAAACTCCGGCGGGATTCCATTACACCTGATACATAAGTAATACAATAACGGCTTTAATGTATTTGTTGATAACACTGATGTTTTTCGAACGTTTTTCGTGTTTTTCCAGACATGTTTGCAAGCTGCCAATAAATGATTATGTCGATAAGTAGGCTGTAAATATTTTTTGTTTTCATCGCTTCAGTAGAAAGATCGGCTTATATATATTTATCATTTTTTGTTCCTTGTTTATGTAAGCGGATTCATATTGTTCATTTTATTTTCCCTGATTCATTTCCAAGAAATAAACTTCGTATCAACATTGAGTAAGTAATGTGACTTGTGTATATTGTAATTTATGATTTATACTATACTATACATTAAAATTTATAAATTAAAATAACCTAAAGTAACTAACTTATTAATAAAATAAAAAAATGGCGTCAAAAAACTCCTCAACGCAGTCAACTGGTAATGTACCCAAGAGACTGGCGACTGGCCACGTTGTATGGCAATACTAAGCCTTTGGCCAAGGTAAAAGCCAGCCCTTGGGTCACGGGAAGTGTCAACTAAGCGTTTGTAATTGTGTTTTGTAACAATATGCTGATTTAAAAGAGTGTCCATGGAGTTTCTTGCCCGTTGTTCTCCACAGAGATCTACGCTAGGGAATGGGCAACTACAGTACTTTCACATTTTTTATGCCTCGTGACTGGGACTGTAGCTACATTTCATTGTTATCTTTGTTTCGACAGTTCAAAAGTGCCTGTAACTGGCCTACTTGAAATAAATGCTTTGATTTTTCTTTTGATCATCATCTGCCTAGCATTTTCCAAGCTATCTTGAGGTTTTTAGTCTAACCGGATGCAGCTGAGGGTTTTTCATGAAGCGACTGCTTTTTTTTTCAATAGCCTAGTATGTCCCAATGCAGATCAAAGGCCTCCCCCGTGTCCTTTCAAGTACTCTTCTCCGGCGCCACCTGGAACCAGCCTTCATGGGTGTAAAGAGAGCAGATAATCGATCGGACCGGATTCGATCGGATCGGGGGCGCGCGCGCATGCGACGGTGACGCGAATGCGGGGTGGGAACGAGACAAAAACACGCCTGGTCTTCATAACATTGCACAATGCACACATCCTACTTGTGTATTCTTTGTAGTGGTGATTGTAATTATTTCATATAGGTAGTTGTTTGATATTATAATTAAAATACTGTTTATTTTATATTTCTTGTAATAATATTTATTCTGTTTTGGATTGTCTCTGTACTTATTTATTGTAACCAGTATTACTTTCAAACACGTTATAATACTTATTACCCACTCACATTTTTATCCTAACTCGTACCTACATACACATTTCATAAATTAACTCGATATCTATTTATTGTACTTAATCATTTATTCATATACTATCTTTGAAACTGTTTTCTGTATGTCACTTACCCCTTCAAGGTTCATTGGAAGACCAGCGTCAGACAGCTTCAGCTGTCTGGCATGAATGCTGAAAGGGACCTTTTTGGCGCAGCGGTGAGGTACACAGTAAAGTCATATGTACTATGTCACACAGTCATATGTACTTTTTTATAACTTTTTTAATATTATTGTGTGTGTGCCTAATGTACTGACGTCGAATAAACATTTTTCTTTCTTTCTTTTTCTTTATGATTTACTTATGAATGAATAAGAATAACTCCTTGAAAATTCAAAAGCTTCCTACATAATACCGATTCAAAGATACACGTTAGATAATAAAGTAGATAAAGAAACTCAAACGTTAGAGAGTTCCAAAGAAAATAAGTTGTTGCTTTTTAGGATTCTTAGTAAATTGCGAAGGAAAAGTTTGCAAGATGAATCTTTAGGTTGGAGCAAAAAAGATCTTCGCTCACTCAACGTCTGGGAACTTATATTAACAAGGAAATTATTACGAATTTTGCCAGTTATTGCGTTGAGATTCTGAAAATTTGGTTCACTTTCGACTAATGGACTAGCGAGGACATTAAAGTGGTGCAAAAGAGGTTTCATGTCGTATAATACATTATATTTGTCTGTTTGACTGTCTGTTGGTCTTGTGGCCGTAAACGGTACTGCTGAGCAAGAGATCTAGGAGTCAATTATCAGGTCAGAAACAGTGTTATTGGGCTTTTCCATAAGATTTTGTTTTATTTAACACAACTGAAAAAGTATTTGTCCTATTTGTTATACGCATATTTGCACTTCAGTTCTCTAGTCAAATCTTGTTAAAGAATTTTTTTTGTTTTAACGAAAGGTCAGGTTTTTAACGGTAGGTATAGTATTTCCCTGCCAGAAAGAGATACCGCGGCCCTGGAACACAAAGGGCAAGTGAAGGAACATGGATGGGTTTTAGTCAGTAAAAGTCTGGCACTCCCTCCTGCTCAGCCCAGAGCGGGAGGGTAAAAAGGTATAGTATTTTGTATGTACCTATGTGTATCTATCGATATATATATATATATGCTTTATATATTGTAGGCATTACGTATATGTATTATAGAAGAAATACTTTAATTTAAGTTTTGAAATGTTCGTTTGTGCTCATAGGTTTATCCTCTTCAGCAAATCTCACAATCAAACTAAGGTTTGCTGTAAGAAAACCCAATTCTGGGTTAAGCTCGCCGTTGTACATAAGCTATATATTGTAATTTTGTGTGTTCTACATTTAAATTTTGTGTGCAATAAAGAATAAAAATAAGAATAGGTCTCTTTAGCACACTACTGAGCAAGAGCCTCCCCCAATTTCATCTAAGTTATCCTTTTCATCGCCTCCGTGAAGCCCTGCGGCGCGCTTTGGGGATACTTAGGTATACTTTATAGTTTTTAAATCTAACCATATAAAATACATAGTATCAGAAACTGCCTAAGTTTTACCCTCCAGGGAAAACAATTTGTAAACTTAAGAGCTTATTTGTGTCGAATATTCTTCAATATTACTCAGTCTGATATTTCGCAATAGAATTACAAACATAATGTGTAATATCTGCAACATATTTCAAGTTGCCATCGATCATCTGAAAGTTATCTCAAACTTACCTGAGGAAAATATTAGGTTTCATAGGCACCTTATCCTGAAACCTTCTAAACATCCTTTAATAACTTAGCTATATGTAAATCTAACTAACTACATAACATTTGGAAATATACAAAGCTGGGTGTAAAAACACTCTTAACGAAGCCAAAAGGCACTTGGAGATTAGGTGCCTTTTGGCCGTCGCGTCGTTTTGATTATTTTTTTAGTTCTGAACCATACCTTTACGGAGATGTTGGAGGTCAAAGTTCCAAACATTTCCCAATTTTTTTTGAAATACAAATTTTTAATGTTATAACTTATACTTTAAATAGCTCCCATATACTATTCAATGCATCAATCGTGCACTTTCGCAAAGAAACGCCTGATTCCATAGTTTAGCATCTGGTCCATGATCGTAAACACGTAAGCATATCTGTTAGCTCGCGCCGACGGCCACTTTTAGCTGCTAGCAGATATGCATACGTTTATGGTACTACCACTACTTGATCCCATGCATTTTGTTAATCAGAAAATAAGTCAGGTATGGCGGTCCTGGGATCGAACGCTGTCAAAGTATGAAATGTTTTATTTACTTCAAAAAACAAATGAGCAACGCTTTCTAATTCCATGCGGTCATTTGAACGTGGTTCGAAGTGAACTTTATAGATTTATCGAAGTCTTCAAAATGCCTTTCAATACAGTGTTCCCAAGACACGAATACTTAGTATCGAAGGCTTCCTACTGAAGGGGATCAGTGGCATTTGACTTGTGTCGCCAGTGACGACTGATCTCCTAATTACCGTTATTCAGATAATTTTTAAGATTGAGAAGATGATTCCTGAATATTATGCTGATATAATACTTTGTACATAATTTATGCTTTTTCTGAAAATTGATGTCCGCCAGTAAATCCAATGTATGTTACAGCCATTTCATACATCAGTGAAAGAATGAAAAATTATCTTTGTACACACGGATTGTTTAAGTTGGTAGCCATTTTGCTTGACAGTTAATTTCCCTGACTTTACAACTATCGGACCCTGAGCAGTGGGCAGTAACCACTTCATCAGCCTCGGTCGCTATCACTTACAGTAGAAGACGTGTTACACCTGATTCGTATCCTTAGTCAAGAGTACATCATCACTGACCACACCATTCCTTACCTTAAAGAATGATAGTGGTGACACAATCATCATGATGTTAATCCAGAAGGATTCTTGATCCTGCTTATTATTATAATCATCTTATCAGTAGTCATTATTCCATTCATCGTTACCCTACTCTATAGCCTTCCACAAGAATACTTAAAACTTCGTCTTATTTTCTTTATAATCTTCTTAGCGTATCGATGGCAATCTAAATTGTGTCGGCCCAGAATTGGGCTACTAGTTTAGCGATTTCGGTAGCGTCCATCAGTTCCTGTAGTGAACAGACAACAGGACACGCAGGACACGATATCAGGGCCCCGTCGTTTGTGGAACAGCACCACATTTACACTCCAGGGCGGAGTCATTAATGGATCTCCACCTGAGCAGGTTTACCTTGAAGGTTTTCCTTTGTGATACAAGCTCCAACTAAAAAAAGCATCCCAATTTTTCCGTAATCCACACGGCTAAAATTATTAGCGTCCTACATTTAAGAAGACGCCTCTTATATTCTCAATACATAGGTACAGGCGGCCACATCTCTTCCTCACGCCCGCGTCCCCGCTCGATACCCGGCTTAGAGAAAATCCCACTAATACATTATTTTTATACCTACCCTCACGACGGCTATTAACCGATGTTTACGCTAACGATAAAATAATATTATGTTTTCTAAGGCTTTACTAAAAGCGATGTTATTTTGCTAAATTAAAGTGTGTTTCCAAACTAGGCCATAGACGTAACATCATCATTATGCCTGTAATCCTCACAGGGTAAGACAGAGGTGAACCTTATAATTTTATACACCCACATCTCGCCAAAGGGCAAGCCAATTGCCGTCAACTGGGCACCAATCCAAACTCCATGGCTGCTAATGAGAAATTCCTGATGGAAAAATCCGATATCACTTTGCCCGAACGGGAATGAACCTGGAACTAATGCTCAGCAGTCGCAATTGCAAGGGGTATCGTATTACCCAGTATTAACTAGGTTGTGGAGGTCAGATAGGCAGTCGCTCCATGTAAAATGTTGGTATTCAGCTGCATGTGGTTAGTCTGGAGCTGGTGCGGTTCAACCTGAAGATGAATCTGATCAGCTGTTATTAATTACACAAACGTGTTACATGTTTTTTTTTATCGTTACAACGGTAATGTTTTTAGTATATCCGTGTAAATGTCTATTTACACTAATATATATTTTGATATATTATGTATATATTTATGGTATTTGATATATATTAGCATTTTATATATCCTTGTAGTTAGATCTTAGTATTAATTAAAATAATTTTCAGATACCTACCACTGCTTGTCTCTGCATCACCCAAAGGTTGACTGGTAGAAAATGCCTATGGCATTAACTCCGCCTCTGTACTTTAGTGCTTGAAGTGTTAAATAAATAAATAAATATTCAGCCACGAGCGCCTTTGGCTACATTATTCATCATACATAATTTAATCACAAGTAGCAGCAGCCTTGTCATCTGCTTGTATTAATTAGCAGCTGAACAATAGTGCAGTATGCTCTGATTTGATCTATTGTCCTGCAATCAACATGTAGATGTACCTACAATGATTGTTTGTGAATGTTCCGTTTGATCGACAATGCCAACTTAGCCGCTGGCCACTATTCGTTGATCGTATTAACGTACAAGCCGATTATGACATTAGCTAGTCGGATTATGGGATACTGCCTTTTGTTTGCGGTTTTGTCTGGTCAGAATTAATGTTTTTTTTTTTGCGTTTGAAATTGGAAACACCTTCTTTGTTCGTGGTTTTCCTCCTATTCGATATGTGTTACGACTAGTAAGAATCAGCTGCCAGAAATTAGTTTTTTTTTAAAGCATCCCAACTTTCACCTACCCAAATGTTTAGTTCAGCTCACGTTTGTCCATTGTCTGAGTGAGGAGGCAGTCGCTGAGTTTGCATAGACATAGACGTGATCTTATACTTGAAACTTCGTATGTATTGTCAAGCTAAACAAATAACTAAATCTGAATGTCCCAAGTTGTATAGCACAAATATTTAAATAAATTGTACAATAAGCTTGCACTTAACTAAACCAGTATATAAGCTGGCCTCTTATTCCATTAAAACCCCGCACTAGGTTAGGCAAGCTCAATGCCAAAGCATTACCATCGATCGACGTATTTTCAACTGTAACATCATAAGTAAGATAGTTTTACCTTGAAATCCTGGAACCAATCTGGTATTCCAACGTACTTACAGTCAAAGGAGGAAAGCTTGTTTAAACTAAGGAAATTATACTAGGAATCATTTGTCAAGACCCTAGTGAAAAGGAAGCTTATGTTGCTCGTACATTTATGAATTAAATACATTTCCTTAATAGTAAAAAATCGCAGGTGCTTGAGTCCTTTGAAGTCATCGTGAAATACTTACAGTGTCACTTACGGGATAAGTGATTTTTAACTATTCTGAGCTCCCGACATTTTGACGCTGTTTCAACCGCCATGATCGCGTGATGACAAAGGAGGTGTTTTTTTTTCGGCCAAAACATGTACCGAGGTACAAAAAAAACTTTGGAAGTCGGTTTGGTTTTCGCAGATATTTTTATTTTATTTTAGCCTTTTTAGTTGTAGTATAGCACACAAATTCTTGTCATGAATTAATTTTTACACTGTAACTAGAAGTTAGTTAAAGTACTCGTCAAGACGAATCATACGAGCCCAAAGTCGATGAGGTTTTGTCGTTTTATAACGGAGTTCCTATGGCCATCGTCCTTCTCCATCATCAGACACTGGATACCATTTAGGACCAAAGTACTCGTCAAGACGAATCATACGAGCCCAAACTCGATGGGATTGTGTCATTTTTATTACGGACTACCTGTGACCATCTTCCAGCTCCATCACCAGACCCTGGGTACCATCTAGAGATAAAGTACTCGACAAGATGAATTATACGAACCCAAACTCGATGGGGTTATGTCGTTTTATAACGGAGTTCCTATGGCCACCTTCCAACTCCATCATCAGACCCTGGTTACCATTTAGGACTAAAGTATTTGTCAAGACGAATCAAACGAGACCAAATTCGGCGGCGTTGCGTCGTTTTATTACAGAGTTCCTATAGCCACCTTCCAGCTCCGTCATCAGATCAGCTCCATGTTATCATAATATTGCATTGTCTTGCAATATACACATGCGTGCAAAATTTCAGCTCAATCAGAAATCGGGAAGTGTGTAATTTAGCTAGCAAGTGTCGCGCGACGTCGCGTGATGTACATCAAAGCGCCAGCACGCGACGTCGCGTGATGTGATAAATAACGTGAGGAAAACAACCAAATTCCTAAACCGATTTTGATGAAATTTCTATGGGCCCAATCGGGAAGCATATCCTTTCAGATGAAAAAATATTTTTTCAGATCGGTTTACAAATGACGGAGTTATGAGGTAACAAACATTAAAAAAAAAATACAACCGAATTGAGAACCTCCTCCTTTTTGAAGAAAGTCCGTTAATTACTATTTAAATTATTTCCAATAATTTGTGTTATTAGCAGTATTTTAAATCCCTCAATATTGGATAGATTAAGAAATAAAAGAATATGAAAAAACACTACCTCGCATCGTAAACGTTCATAGCAGCTTTGGCGGCTGTCAAACTATTCCATCTGTCATGGAATAGTTTGACAGCTGCTAACGCTGTTAAGAACGTCGATGAAATAAAACATTAAATTATCGGTCCTGGAACACTGTGTTTTGGCCAGTACCTAACCAAACGCAAAAAATAATCTGAAATGTGCAATAAATGTATTTTTTAAATTCTTGATCCCATAATGTTTCACGAAAAAAGTGTGCCGGGAAAATAACCTATCTTTAATACAAAACTAAATTCTAAATAGTATATTTTTAGGTTTTCATACGTGTATAAAATGAAGTAACAAAACGCATCATCGGAGAAATAAATCACAAGATTGCCAGATTAAAATTCTTGGGTTGCAAATTATAGCATCTTTGATCGACAATTTCAGGTGGTACAAATGCCAAATGCAATAAATCCAATATTATTTTTTTCAGAATCTGCGATTTTTTTCCTATAACTTCGTACCTTTATTCTTAAGGTACGTTGTTTGGCCACAGTTATAGGGGGGAAAACACCTCCTTTGTCTACGCTCTTTCTTGGTCTTTTGCTACGCGTACTATTGGAACTCGATATAAAGTCATAAAGTATAAGTTATAAACCGTGAAAGCTTTAAACAGCATCGTGAGAGAAAATTGAAACTGAAATTGACTCTGAAAAGTCGTATACCTATTAATTTTTCAATGATTTTTATGTGGGAAAGAGTGGCATAACTTTCAAGTAATTTTTTTTTCGAAATGACTGTATCGATTTTAATGAAACTTCATACGCATGAGCAGGATACATTATGTCTAAAAAATTGAGAGAGAACTTTTTGAAATGTCTTTAAAAACAATTATAAATGGATTTTAGATTTTCCATAGAACAGAAATTTCAGAAATCTCAGACTTCCAACAGAAATTTCCACTTATCATTTTTTTTAAATACATTTCGAATAGTTCTCTCTTTTTAGACTTAACTATCCTGCATAAGCGTGTGAAGGTTCATTAAAATCAGTTCAGTCATTTCGAAAAAAAATGACTTGACAGTTTGTATGAAACGCCGTACGACGACGTTAACGCTCTTAATCCATAATTTCTCGTAACTTCAGTAAACTGCGTCAAACAACAACAAATGTGGTTTAATATGTATCCATCAAAATGAGTTAATTATAAACCCAAAACTTATGCTTAGGATAGATTAAAAAAAAATGCTTTTTAACTCAAAAAACATTTATTTTTTTCGAAAATGAGAGATATTTCCATTTCGCTTGGCAAAACTAATCTCAAATTATTCCTAAAATTTTACAGTGCTCAATGACTCAGTTGAGTTTTGGTATATCCTTGGCTAAGAAAAGACTACTTCACTCCCCGCGGGTGTAATAAGACACGACTAAGGGCTTACGTCGGCGGGATGGATCGCAGTCATTTAACAGCAGCTTTTCAACCCACATACATTGTAAAACTCAACTTAAAGGAAGGTTTCACAGATATGTATATCCAGTACTGTAGTAGCGTAAAAGGAAAATTTTCTTGATCTAATTAACATCACCTATGTATTATATCATAGAGAATGATAATATGAAAGAGAAAGGATTTAACCTTTCGTATGCCGAGTAAATAGACACAATTAAAAACCTATTGTGTCTCGCGTAGATCTACGTTCCGGCGAGGGTACACGAAGGGTTAAAGATGCCGTGGCGTCTGACAGGCGAGAATGGAAGAAGAAAACTTGTTGCGACGACCCCAGGTAGATTTGGGCAAGGACAGGAAGAAAATAGCATAGAGGATTGGAAAGAAGTGGCACGTAATCGTGACAGTTGGAAAGAATGAAAGGTGGCCTTTGCCCAGCAGTGGGACAAAATAGACTAGCAATAATAATAATGCAATAGCATAATCTATTTTGTAGTTCCCAGGGGTGGGACAAAGGCTTCCTTTCTATGAGAGGGACCGGGAAATAATAAACGGTGTGCGGGTTAGTAGATGTCACATGTCTTGAATTTTTTATTTATTTAAAATTATGTATATAACACCTTAACAGCTAAAACGCCAATGCGATGTTACTACCACCAAAATACTACTTACATACTAAAAATACAATTAAAACTCAATTAAAAACGCAACTAAAATGCCTTTAAAAATACCTATAATTAAAAAACACATCTAAATATTTTCCATGCACTCCTGTGCTACTCCTGTAAACTTCATCAGGCTGCAGTGAAATATATCTAACTCACCAGCAATAAAATTTAACAATTTTATGGCGCGTGACAAGGGGGAAAGCTTGTTAAGGTTACTCCTAGGGGATGGCTCCAGTAGCGTAGGCGTGGGGCGACACGCGCCTCCGCTAACAGATCGGGATGATGTAGCCAGCCGCGCAGTACACGAAACACAAAGCTACACAGAGCGACGTCCCTGCGCACAGTCTGCTGTACACTACCATCCCTATTACGAAGAGACTCGGGTACATGAGCGGGAAGAAGGGATAGACTCCGTATTGCTTAAAAAATAGAAAACGAGTGAATTTGTTTTGGATTCTTTCCACCATGACACTGTATTTAGCCTCATGGGGGTTCCAAACAAACGCATTGTACCACAGAATACGGCAGTGGTTAGAATCATGTACGTGATTCTAACCACTGCCGTGTTCTGAAAGTCTTTGCACTGCCTAAGTATAAATCCAAGATTTCGGAAGGACTTGCCGCATATGTGTATATGTGCTCACGAAACCTTAATTCTGGAACCATCTCCACCCCCAGGTCCCGCACATGCGTGACTCGTGACATGACCACGGCTTCCATTTGATATTGATGCAGCAGAGGCTCCCGCGCGCGAGTGCAGCTCATTATACCGCATTTGAAAACGTTAAAATCTAACTTATTATCGAGACTCCACTGCACTACCCTACCAATATCCTGTTGGAGCCGTTCGCAGTCCGAAGTATCTGTTATCGACAAATACAACTTGAGGTCGTCTGCGAATAGCAAACACTTCGCCTCCTTTACAACTTCTGGGAGATCATTGACCATCAGAATGAAGCCTAATGGACCGATATTGCTACCCTGACTCACCCCCGAAAACGTGAAATAAAACTTGGAGACGTATCCAATATATTCGACGTCCTGCCGGCGATCGCCAAGGTAGTTCGCGAGGAATATCAGAAGGTGTTAAACCAAATGCCGCGAACTTCGCCAACGCCTTCCGAAAGTCGAAGTACGCAGTGTCCTCCTGCCCCCCAGCGTCAACAACCGGCGCCAGGTATGTCATGAAAATCAACAAGTTACTCCCCGTACCTCGACCAGTCCGGAAACCGTGTTGAGCGTCAGTCAGGCGAGAAGCTACTGATCTGAAATACACTTGTGCAACACCGACTCAAACACCTTGGCAAACGCTGACAGCACCGCAACCGGTCGGTAGCCACTAACATCAGTTCCCGAACCTCCTTTTGGGACTGGGATCACTCTAGTGACTTTTGGTTTGGATATTAACCTAACTTCAAAAACAAATTTAAAATTTACAGTAAAGGCTTTTCAAACACCGCGCTACAGTCTTTAACTATATAAGGTGGTATCCCGATGCTGGTTCCCCCTCATGACGCTATCCTTCACCGTTTTGAGAATAATTGTGGTGGGATAAAATACAAAAAGTGAGGTACAATGGATCGAACCTACGACCATACGAAAGTCAGCGCCGTTACCATTTGCTCGCATGTTGTATGTATGTATAGATTTTCTGACAAATAAATTTGTTACTATAATTCCTGACTTGACTGGTATAGCGTGAGATATACGTCGAAGATAGGTGCATAATTTTTAGCTAGATTCATAATAATAAGGTGGCTTGATTAAAATGTCAAGGAGACACATCGGATATGTGGGAAGTATAGTATATTAAAGTTCATACATATTTATTTACTTATAGATGTGTGCTTATATCTACTAAATTATTTCAAAGACTTACCTATTCAATGGAGGAGCTCGTCCCGGCTAGCACAGACAGTTGTTACTAGCCAGTGGCCAGAAAGTCTGACAACCAGTCTTACCAAGGGGTGTCGTTTTACCCAGTACTAACTGGATTGTGGAGGTCAGATAGGCAGTCGCTCCGTCTAAAATACTGGTATTCAGCTACATCATTCTATAGAATGGAAGCCAAACCCACATGGTTGGAAAAAGGCTAGGCAGATGATGATCACCTATTCAATAAGCTTTCCGCATTATTCATTTGCCGCAAACAGAAGGAAAAAAATAAAAATAATAAAATATCTTTGAAAACTTTATTCACTAAAATGTTGGGACAGTGAACTCACATTACGTGTTTTATTTCACTTGTCACAAGCTTCCATTTGTATTTTATTCCATTTTATTACACGCGAAATACAGTGTGCAAATGGTTCATGACATATTTTTAACATTTATTTTCGTTCCACTGTTGTTGTATACAGGATGTGTAAATTACTGTTTTTCGTTAATGTACTTATAGATGCGTTTTATTGTAAACAAGCATAAATAAACTGCATGCTAAGGTCACTTAAATATGCAGGAGTATATAAATGAAATAATTTTAAACCATAGCACTCAAAACTCGTAAACATTCATGTACTAAGCTAGTAAATAAAGCATTTGATTTTTTTTTTGTGGTACCTTTTTCCAATTCATAAACTTAACATTTGAATAATTCTGAACTTGGGTATAGTAGACCTGTTGAAAGAGTTGTGTTGAGAGAGTTGTTTCTATTATATGTATTTCTTTTAGCGCACCTAAATTAATCGACTTACTACACACAGGGGTAACAAGACCCTTAACGAAGCCGTAAACCAAGCATTATGCATCAAACTAAGTAACTTTATGCAAAAATTATTGCTGGTAAACGACTTTTTTTTGGGTGTGAAAAATCACGTTTATACGGTATAGACTCAATGTTACGGACTCAAAACATTGTGCTGATGGATGGATTGAATAGTACGGGGGTCGTGAAGGTGTATAAAAATGTGACATTGAAAATAAGTATTAAAAAAAAATTGACCCCTCATATCGTAACTAGAAAGTTCCCAGGTATGGTGTAGAACAAAAAAAAAATATCGCAATGACGGGGAGAACAAGTGCCTTTCGGCTTCGTTAAGGGTCTTGTTACACCCATTGTATGGCCAGCTCAAAGGCTGAACAACAACAAACTCACTCAAGAAAGGCACACTCATTACGATGACTTACGTTTGGTGTCACTCAGCCCTCATCCTTAATAATTAATAAAATTAATAAAAAAAATGGCCGCTACGGGACGCCACGCAGATGTGAAACATCTATGTTAAAATTTGAAGTCTTAATGAATAAAAAATCTATAACAAATTATGGAGTTAAACAAAGAATAAATATAACATTAAAGTATTTTCTTTTATCGATAATCTATCGATCAAATCTACATACGACCTAACTCCATCACTAATTGAGTATCGTGGAAATTTGAAAACGGAATATCTACATATTCCGTTTTCAAAAGTAGAAAAAAAGTGTGTTAAAAAAAGTTTGTTTTGGAACGATTGTTGATCTACATCAACAATCGTTCCAAAACAAACTTTTTTCTAATGGGAAAAGGTTGATTTTATGTAGCATAGAGGAGGCATCACGCCATGACAGCGTCATGCCATCTTCCGACACGGCATACGAGTCGGTTTTATTGGTATCTAGGCGCGTTTATAGATGTTTCACATAAAAATAAAGCCATTCTTACTCTACGAAGGATGAAAAACTGTGTACTGGTCAGGTATGACGTATTTATTTGGGCTGTTTTGTCAGTAAGGTGATTTTCCCTGTGGGTAGTTTCCTGTGTTTGTCTCGCAGTAATTTCTTTTGGTAGCCGTAGACGGAGTAGTATGGCAGAGGCATCACGGTTGATGATACTGGCAACAGATCTGGAACATAAAACGTTTTTTTTTCTGTTATTCATTTAGTTGCATAATTCAGTTCTCGTCATTACTAGAGACCGCATTATATTATGTAACTTTAAATGGTCATCGCGCAAACGCTCGAAATAGACAAAAAATAAAGTGTTACATGTATTTTTATAATAAAAACCAGCATACATTATCACTAAATAATAACTCAAACAAATGACTGAGGACTATTTTAGACTAGATATTATCATTTTTGTGTATTATCATTTTTATTAGAATTATTTGTAAAAGATTACTATAGTTAAATTTAGGTTTGTTTGCACCTTTTTTTCCTGTGACACAATTTTGCATGTTTCTAGCTGGAATCAGAAAAAAAAAGAAAATAAGTTATGCCTAAATAATGATCGTGTAGATCAGTCGATTTCTGCAAAAATATGCAATAACTTCAAAAAATGAATAATAATAAATACATATATAAAGCTCAAAACACGGACAGATTGCGCTGCACTGGATCCAGAAACCGGAAACTGACGGATACTTAATTCCCAAATTGAATTTCATTTGCCAAAGTCTTTGTTCGATTGTTTGTATTGACTAAATCTTTATTAATACCTATAAAATCATATTTTTTGTTATATCGATAGGTACTTTGCGCTATGATTTAAATTACTGAGCCCTACCCAGTTAATTTTCAAACACAACTACACAATTTTAGGAATTAACCCAATAATATAATGGTAGATAGTAGTTATCGCTCCAAACAGACGCAATGTAGCCGCAAATAGTTCACATTGTCGGCTATTCGGAAATCCAAATAAGCGAAATAGATGTCTGATGTGCGGCGCGCAGTTGGTGCGTGAATGGGTGGTATACCTATGCAGAAAGAGCCGCAGCTAGGCATTTTTTAGAAAATTGCACTCAGACGAAAATATAATCACCCTTTATTGGGACCAGGCATCCCCTTGTAAAGCTTGCCATAGAGTTTATGTTGTGCATGTCCAGTTTTGCCACACATGAGACATGCATGAACGTGTGTAAGAGAAAACTGTGCACTTGGCCTTGCCTGTACATGCAACCTTAAGAATATCGAAATAGATATTTTGGCCGCACGGTTAGGCATAACCGAGCGTGTATGGCAGGTTGCATGCGCAGCTCTTAGTTCTCAGTATTTTTTTTTATAAAACCCACTAAAGCAACCATATCGTCGGGTGTTGCCGTTGATGCCATGCTTGTAAATGAGCCAACCGAAATGCTAGCAGCTATGTGTGTGTTTTTATGGAAGTCGATTATGCATGAAGGTTTTGCATGCACATTTGAAAGTGTCATGTATAACTTATATAGTCTATGGGCGGCTAAAGAGGAAGTGAGCCGTAATCTAACACGCGAGCCTAGTGCGACTTGATAGATATCACATGTCTTAGATTTTTATTTTTTTTCATAGTTTCCTTCATAATTTTTACGAAATTCATCTCTTAAGTCATAGCCGTTACCAATGAGCCACCACTGAAGACGTACACTTAACTTTGAAAAAAGAGGAGGTTGATCCAAGGGATTGATTGGAAATACCCTTTTTTTTTTTTTTTTTTTTACCGATGGGAAATCATCAAATAACCCCTCCCGCTCTGGGCTGAGCAGGAGGGAGTGTCAGACTTTTACTGACTAAAACCCATCCATGTTCCTTCTTTTGCCCTTTGTGTTCCAGGGCCGCGGTATCTCTTTCGAACAGTCCCGCAACCCTGGCAGGCGGTCCTTACGGACCCCTCCCTGTTTGCTGACTCTCCTTGAGGCGCGCGTGGAACACGAACGCGCCGTCGACACGGCCTGTCGTCATAAGACGGACGGACGGCGAGCTAGCCCATAGCTCACCGTCCACAGGCCCGCGCCTACGGTGGCCGGGGGCCACCACGTGGCCCCCGACGCCCGGTGCGTCTCCCGCGGCGGCTGGGACGTGAGGTTCTCTCCCTCTCACGTTCCGCCACCTCCTTCGCTAGCATGACTGCTTCGCAGAAGGAGGTGACGGCGTCCCATTCCGTCTCGCTCCGGACCATGGATTGAACCAAGGCCGGAAGCGAGAGGTCGCCGCCGCCGATCGCCGCTACGAGGACACGGCGGTGCTCCGCCCACGCGGGGCAGATCTCCACCGTGTGCTCCACCGTGTCCTCCGGTCGATCCTCACAATGGTAGCACCCGGGCGTTTCCTCCCGCCCGATTCGGTGCAGGAACCTCCCGAAACAACCGTGTCCGGTGAGGACCTGCGTCAGGCGGAAGGTGAGGGCGCCGTGGCGCCTCTCTAGCCACTCCTCAAAGAGGGGACTTATCGCCACTATTGTGGCGTGCCCTGCACGGGGTTGCGATAGTCGCTCTCTCCATGTCGCCATGAGATCGCGCCGGAGGTCTGTCCGCTGAGCGACAATTTGCCGCGGTAGCAGAGTTACCCCCCGGCGTAGTGCCTCCACGCGCCATTCGTGTAGGCGCGCGAGGACTATCGCCTCCAGATCCCATGGCGGCAATCCGGCAAGGAGGCTCGCCGCCTCGCCGGAGATCGTGCGGTATCCCCGGACCAGCCTTACGGCTACCACCTTTTGGGGCGCGTTCAGGTAGTGGGCGGCTCGACGCCTCAAGGAACGCGCCCACACCGGGGCCCCGTAAAGGGCCATGGACCGCACGACCCCCGCGTAGAGCCTCCGGCAGGAGGCGTTTGGACCCCCCAGGTTACAATCTATACTAATATTATTTGTTGTATGTTTGTATGTAGGGGGTAATCTTCGGAACTACTGATCCGATTCTGAAAATTCTTTCAATAATAGGAAGCTAAATTATTTCCGAGTGTTATAGGCAAAATGTTTTTGTGTGTTATATGTAAAATGTTTCCGTGGAATAATTTACAACCTTAAGGCAAGCAAAGCCGTGGACAAAATTTAGTGAGTTATAAAATTATAATTTGAAAAGTGTTTCCATAAACTTGTATACTACGCCTGATAACAATCTGAAACAAATCATTTCCGGCGTTCAGACATCAAAACAGGACAATTACTTATACTGATGGTATCAAAAAGCAATAGACCGTGACCGTGAACCCATGACAGGCAAACACCGTAGGACATAGCGTACGACGACATATATTAGTCATCGAATCCCACACGCGAGAACAGTCCGATGACTGACGATTTAAATATTGTACGATGACTAAAGGCCGTCTGGTCCACATCATTATGGCGTGGCGCCATAGACACTTTTGGGTATGTATACAGGGTGTGGACCCTTCACGAAGTCGTCAACCAAGCATTCTGTACGTCAAATTAAGTAACTTTACTCATAAATCATTGCTGGGAAACGACTTTTTTTTTAGGTAAAAATCACCTTTTACGGTAGGACTCAATGTAACGCACTCAAAACATTGTGCTGATGGATGGATTTCATAGGGTCGTGGAGGTGTTTAAAGTAAAAATCTTGCAAATAAAAATCTTAAAAACACTTTTGAAAAAGTTGGAGCTTTGACCCCCAATATCTTCGTAACAAAAAGATGATTGAAATGATGGAGAGAACAAGTGCCTTTCAGCTTCGTTAAAGGTCTTGTTACACCCTTTATAATTTAAGTCTTCTCCCTTTTACGCAATGCTTCCATGGTCTGTGCGTGTCTCAACCAGAGTAGAGGACCTAATAGGCAATGTAAGATTCTATCATCAGTGCCGATGATGGAATAGTCAAAAAAGTATTGGATTGGAATTAAAAACCTTTTTTAATCTTGTAGAAAGTTGTTGTAGAAATAAAAACGCTTTGAAAAGGATTGCCATTTGTCCGAGACCCTCTGGGGCCTTAGTCTGCTATTGCAATAGTATCAGAATGGTCTATCATTGATTTAATAAGGCCCCGCGCAGACGAATTACCCTTTATACGCACGTCAAACGAGTTTCGAACGCGCTTCAATACGCCGTGGGCTAGGGGCCTTATTAAATCAATTATAAACCATTCTGACACTATTGCAATAGCAGACTAAGGTCCCTGGTCGCATGATATTGGTCGCACAAAATATTAGCGATTGAAATGAGAAAAACCGGCCAAGTACGAGTCGTACTCACACGCACATAGGGTTCCGTAGCAGCAAACAATATGAAAAAAATATTTTGAAGGCTCATTCATATGTTGTAGGTATTGTATTACATTCAACAGCAAAACTAAGTTTGTTTTGCAAAGTATGTTAATGCAAAAAAAAGTTACGGCTGCTGTTTGATGAAAAACTCCCATATCTCGAAAACTATTCATCAAATTTTATTCAAACCAATTTTGGTTGAAAGTTTTTTGTACGTTCTACAATTCTAATTTTTTTCAGAATTTTCCTCCTCTTACTTTAGAAATTAGAGGCGGGGGACACACATTTTACCACTTTGGAAGAGGCTATCTTTCAAACGATTGACTTTGACAAAAAATGGGTTTAGGAACCTTAATGTCATTTTTAAAGACCTATCTATAAATACCCCGCACGTATAGGTTTGATGAAAAAATATTTTTTAGTTTCAGTTCCATGTATGGGAAGCCCTCCCCTTAATCTTTATTTTTTTATTTTTGTATAAAAATCGTAAAGCGGTTTACAGAACACAGCTACCTACTAAGTTTTAACTATGTCGTCCTAATAGTTTCGGAATAATGTGGTTGTGACATACACGGTCAGACAGACAGGCAGACCGACAGACAGACAGACATGGCGAACCCTAAAAAAAGGGGGAGAACAGCTGATTATTTTCGCGATTTCTTAATGGACTCTGTTGTAAAAGTTGTTGAAAATGACGACTACATAAAATGTTGCCTTCTCAGTTTGTCACCTTGTATATGTCACAACAATAAAATACTATAACAGTCATATCAATATACCATAAAACGATCGAATATATATAGCTCTTAGTTTATGTTGAACCACGCGAATAAGTACCTATAAGTAGTAACCGCTTTATTATCAGCAATAGAACATAAGCACTAGATCTAAAGTCCCAGTATACCGTGGTGAGAGGTGGCTTGCTACGTGCGCCGTTACTTACCCGCTTTACTACTAGACTTAAAGGTTACAGAATAGTTTTGTTACATGCTATTTTGATACCATCTTAGCTTACTTTAGCATTTTATGTTACATAGAAGAATGATATAATTGAAACACAGGATTACCTAGTTCAGGCACAAATCATGGTGAACTTGACGTGATAGATTTAAGACAAACTGCAAACTTTGTTCCTTATATTTTTGAATAAATTTTATTATTATTATACAGCATGTAACAGAAAGAGTATAATCATATGGAATACTGTCGTACGGACCATCAAACTGAACAACTTTCTCTATGGGAGCACCATCGAAATCGTAAAAAAATAATCAGCTGTCCCATACATTTGGGTCGAGTAGGTATTGAAATTTTGTATAGGACAGCTGATTATTTTTTTACGATTTCGATGGTGCTCCCATAGAGAAAGTTGTTCAGTTTGATGGTCCGTACCACAGTATTCCATATGATTATACCATTTCTGTTACACGCTGTATAATTGTTCTTTGTCTTGTGGTTAGTACCTAACC
The DNA here is from genome assembly GCA_947578425.1 of Eugnorisma glareosa. Classification (NCBI taxonomy): domain Eukaryota; kingdom Metazoa; phylum Arthropoda; class Insecta; order Lepidoptera; family Noctuidae; genus Eugnorisma; species Eugnorisma glareosa. The sequence goes on along the minus strand of OX387970.1, from coordinate 20,233,069 downwards.
TGGTGTCAGAGTTTTGATGCCGCCCATGGGCCTCTGACTTGGCTTTACATTAGTCATGCATGTTTCCTCGCGATGTTTTTCATGTTCAAAGAAGCAAGTGATAAATATACAATACGCACATGAATCCGAAAAATCAGAGGGATCTTGGGTTCGAATTTGAGACCTATGACTTGGCAGTCCGATGGTTACACCACTAGGCTATCACTGCCTTAACAAATAAACATGCAGACATGATTATGCAGTCATATTTTGTATAATAAGTACGTATTTACAAACAAAAAGTATCTATGTATCTATCAACTATCTGGTGTCCACGACACAAGCCTCGTTGCTTAGTGTGGCACCTAGATGGCGCTGTGTGTCCAGCGATATTTATTTATCTAAGTCATATAATAAAATATAGAGATGCAATAACTGCGTTGTCAGAGTTATTATGCAATACTTCTGAGTAAAATATTTATGATCTCATCATCATACAGGTGACAATCTAATAGTCGCTTTAAAGACAGGCTTATCATCACTGGCTTAGGCTTTTCCCAACTCTGTCGGGGTCTGATTCCAGTCTAACTGGATACATGTCCTCTACAATTCAGTAATTGAATTTAGTGCAAATCCTAGCATCGATATTTAGTAATCTTTTAGAATTTGATATAAATTCAGCCAATGATTTGCCACAACTGTGCAGTATTTTAGTCTATAATGTATAAGAAAATGTGCTGGATCGTCTCCTTAAATACATTGGAATAAGGGCGAGAGAATCATGATAGTGCCCCACAACGGCCCCCGTAGCATGACCACTGTAGAAACGGGTTTTGTCGACGGAAGAATCGACAAAATGACAGATTTCTTTCGTTGATCTGTCATTTTGACGATTTCTTCCGTCGACAAAACTCATATTCGTCTTCCACTAGGTTCACGTAATAATTTTTCCAGTAAAAGGTTTGTCCTAAGGCAAGTCTTATCTCCATTATCCGATCGTGGAGGATGTTCGTTATCTCTCCATAGAAATAAAATCCCAGTACCTTTCTGCATGGTACTCTCACATTTTAGGTATAAAGAGGGTCCAAATTGCAATAAAGGTTACCTTATATTTCGTTTATGAGGTTATGTTTAGTAGCAAACATTATTTTATTTTGGCTTACTTTAACATAGTCCTATAATTTGGTCCGGGTCTAAATTTCTAAAAATATTACTCCGTTGTTTTATTGTTAATTTTATTTCATTATTAAACATAGGTCACAATCAAATGCTTTATACGACGGTCTGAGGCCACTTTTTAACTAGTTTAAATTTGTGACATGATAAAAGGAAGTCCTATTATTTCGTTTAAACTGTCCAAGCTCTTGATAACCTTATAATATATAACTGCATCAGTGAGAGTGTGCGTAAGTAGCTGAATTTTGGGTTGAACTTTTTGTCATCGATACGCAAAGAAGAAGATTTAAGTTCACTTTTGTACAGAGTCCATATATTGTTGTAACATCGATTTTGTAATAAACTTTGTCTACAATGAAGAAGAGCAAGAATACAACAGACCCAAATATTAATTTAAAAAAACTTAACTTACCTTCTTCATTTTTGGCAACGCAAAATCCAATCTAGCCTACGGCATGGCGTTGGATAAATTGAAACAGACAAGTTAACTTAACTTTCAACCATTAACAGGTTAACTATAGCGTTATCACACAAGTTAAAGTCTTGACCGTGGCCCGGCGCGAGCGCAAGGCCGCTCAGTTGGCTACCGCTTACTCCGCTATATGGACCTGCTTGAATATTCATTGTGCTTATGTAACCCACTTGCCAATATGGTAAATATTAATTTTATATATTCCGAGATGATCGGAAGATACTTTCAAATTATCTCTGCTCATCTAATAGTGAAATGTGTTAAAAATATTGGATGCAAATTGTACTCAGATGGATTCATCATTTGCTTATTTCTTTTTCCATTTATGTTACGGTTGGCTTCTAGTAGAACCGGATGAAGCTAAACAGATAGATTATGCAAGAGAAATTGTAAAATTACATTAATTTGCATTCTAAAATGGGTCTTTCGCAAAAATAATTTGAAGATTGTTTACTACAGATTGGCAACCGGTTTGAAGGTCAGGTGTGTAGTACACATATAACCGTGTTGCGTGTATGTATGACCAGAAAATACACCTCCTTTTTAAGTCGGTTAAAAAGTGTGTGATGATCTGCAGTTTCTGATTACCTGAATGGCAAAAGGCTTGAGTATGTATGCAGGTTTTAATTCTGATATATAGAGCGTAGCATACAACAATAGAAATATTAGGACATACATAGTCTGCTGCGGACATCACTATATTTCGAAATTAATGTGTAAAACCTGTGGTTATAAACGTTGTGAATCCTCGCTATAAAAGCATGTGTTGCGCACTTTTATTAAACACTCAAGTGCCTTGCAAACTTCGTAGCTTTGTGTGAAGCAAGGCTTGCTACCAAATCGGACGATCTACGTTGACCCCTGATATTTTCAATAACATACACGTGTCGTGTACTGCTAAGTGTAATTTTGTGCAAATATGTATGTTCTTCTTAGCGTATCGATGGCAAAAAGTTCAAATGTGTTTAGCCCAAAACTCAGCCACGCGAACCCCGCTCACTGATGCAGTCAGTAGGTCATCAGGTGCGCAGGTGATTGGGCTAAACACATTTGAACTTTTTGACGGCGATACAGATATGTATGTTTATAGGTGGTATATTTGTGGACTCTAAACATAGGTGTAGATTAGCCATCTTAAAAAAGTTAACAGTATAATCAGCTTATGGTTCCATTGCTATTGCTGGGGCCAGACCTCATCTCTGCGAGAAGAAGGGGTCGTAACGTAATGTACCACGCGTAACCAGGCGGGCTAATACATTGTCTTTGAAATAACATGCCAGTTTCCACACGACGGCTTTTCTTCGCCATTTTAAGAGCAGCATTGATGAAATTTTTGCCTGAGTACCCTGCTCTCTCAGACAGGAATATTATTTACTTACATATAAAATCGGGTCATAATGTAGACATTATGCCAAGTCAAAGGCCCATGGGCAGCTTAAAAACTCTGACACCAGGTTAGGCACTAACCACACAATAAAGAAAAAAATGGCTGATGAGGTAAATAATGATGAAAAAAAAAAAACAAAATAATGTAAAATGCCTAGAACCAATAGGTAGCCAACGTCCAAGACAGGATCGCACCACAAAAACGCCATTCGAAAGTGCACCGTTCTCGTATCGTGCGCAGTTGACTGATCAAGGTAACGCAGTGCAACCTGCGCCCGCGTCGCACTATCAACACATTTACAAATTTTTGTCTGACCTTCTGTTTCCGTCTCTTTCTACCCTACTGCTTATTACAGCGTGATAGAGATGGAAGTCCTTATCTATCTCTGAGATTCCGCTCTAATTTTGGCATGTGTTTTCTTGCATGGCACTGTATGACAGTTTCCGTATTGGAACTGTCAATCAGATAAAATTGAAAATGAAAAAAAGAATTTGTGGAATATCCTACCAGATATTATGTTTGCTGGAGAGGGTAAAAATAGAATGGATTCAACAAACCAATGGAAATGACGTTGGCCATAGCCGGACTGTCGTTTGCCCTGCTTTTTGGAAGATGCGTAATAGTGAAGTGATGGTAGTGCACCGAAAGTGCATCATGAGCAACACAACATGACGTAATCTGTATCAGTACTGCACCTGTGTGCTATATTATTATGTTTACCAAAGGAACGGTGCCTATTTACTACTTAATGGTATAGATCTAGATTAAATAATAATACTTGAAATGTTTAGTTAATATTATTTTACTGATTAATTGGCTTTTATTGTAGTATCAAAATGACATTGTTTAGTTTGATCACATTTACCAAAGGAACGGTGCCTATTTACTACTTAATGGTATAGATCTAGATTAAATAATAATACTTGAAATGTTTAGTTAATATTATTTTACTGATTAATTGGCTTTTATTGTAGTATCAAAATGACATTGTTTAGTTTGATCACATTTTTAAACTTGAAGCTGACTAAGTTTATTTTTGTAAGGATAAAAAAAATAGGTCCCGTTTATTCTGTTAACGATGTCCAAAATAACTTTTCTACCATTTTATAGAATTTGGTTTAAAATAAATTAAAATAAATAGTTTCATTAATTAATGATAGTTTGAATAAATGGTAACAGTGACTAAATAAATAATAAACATTGGATGTTTAATATAAATCACAATAAATACTATAACTATATACTATACGTAGTTTATTATTACAATATTTTGTAAATAAACTACGTAAATATACAACGTAGGTACTTCATTTAATTAAATTAAAGCAATACTATCGATTAAAAGACCAGGAAACAGAGACAACATTGAACTGGTCAAAGACGGGAATTTTCAATATCAAACAACATGGAGGCGAATTAAAAAAAAAAAAACAAAATAGAAGTACCCACCAGGTTTCAAAACATTGTCAGAGTCCCGTCGGTACAGCATACCAGCGCTCCATGTGAAAAAACAGCAGAACAACACGAAAACCAAACAAAAATTCATCGTTTAAATGGCACGTATATACCAGGATCACAGTACGCGACAGGAGATATATTTCAACCTGTATTTATTTGACACTCTTCCGTGTCGCGGCGGGCGCTCTCGAGCTCACTCGAATAAAGTATCGAATGTATCGGTGACATTCTCGATACGGCCGACTGGCATTGGGAGCTCGGAAATCTAATATGAATACGCTTTTGGTAAATACGTTCTCGAGTCGGAGGCGTATACCGTTGGCCGGGATCACCGACTCCACTGTAAATAATGTGAGACATGTGCTTAATAAAATCGGGATGTTCGAATTCGGAGGTGCATTTTATATGTATTCGGTCCTGTTTGCGTGAACACTAACATCTGACTTATTTAACAACAAATAAGCACGTAAACAGCGGTGGGGGCCCCCCTCCTTACGCAAGGTGGACGTACGGCTTAGTGAAGGTTTCCGGACAACAGGATGTGGGTAGCACATGACCGGATGTTGTACTGATTCTTGGGGATGCCTATATCCTGCGTTGGACGCCTTTGGCTGGGATGGGAATGATTTTTATTTTACAAAGTATTGTAAACTTGTTGTACAACCCGTAAAGCTGTCTAACTGGGTAGTTTTTCGAAACCAATTTTGATGCAACTGTCACCATTATTTAGATAATTTAGTCTGGAATATGAATGATACATTAATATTAAAATTATATTGATTGGAGAAAGTTTTTAGCTTTATTATAAAGCCACACTTAGCTGTGATTTAGTTTAATATTGTTATAATACAGATCGTAAACTGTGATAGTATTGTATACTGCAAAAACCCTATACAAAAACATTTAGGTAATGGTTCTGATTCACGTCACAAACATTACCTTATTTTTTTTTTTGTTGACCTTGCGTGATCTCACAATCACCTTAGGTCAATGGTGAAGGGTACTTATGTATATGATACGGCTTTTTTTTTTTTTTTTTATCGATGGGAAATCATCAAATGACCCCTCCCGCTCTGGGCTGAGCAGGAGGGAGTGTCAGACTTGTACTGACTAAAACCCATCCATGTTCCTTCCTTTGCCCTTTGTGTTCCAGGGCCGCGGTATCTCTTTCGAACAGTCCCGCAACCCTGGCAGGCGTCGGCCCTTACGTACCCCTTCCTGTTTGCTGACTCTCTTTGAGGCGCGCGTGGAACACGAACGCGCCGTCGACACGGCCTGTCGTCATAAGACGGACGGACGGCGAGCTAGCCCATAGCCCACCGTCCACAGGCCCGCGTCTACGGTGGTTCGGGCGTCGGGGGCCACGTGGTGGCCCCCGACGCCCGGTGCGTCTCCCGCGGCGGCTGGGACGTGAGGTTCTCTCCCTCTCACGTCCCGCCACCTCCTTCGCTAGCATGACTGCTTCGCAGAAGGAGGTGACAGCGTCCCATTCCGTCTCGCTCCGGACCATGGATTGAACCAGGGCCGGACGCGAGAGGTCGCCGCCGCCAATCGCCGCTACGAGGACACGGCGTTGCTCCGCCCAAGCGGAGCAGACCTGCACAGTGTGCTCCACCGTGTCCTCCGGTCGATCCTCGCAGTGATGACACCCGGGCGTTTCCTCCCGCCCGATTAGGTGCAGGAACCTCCCGAAACAACCATGTCCGGTGAGGACCTGCGTCAGGCGGAAGGTGAGGGCGCCGTGGCACCTCTCCAGCCACTCCTCAAAGAGGGGACTTACCGCCATTATAGTGGCGTGCCCTGCACGGGGTTGCGACAGTCGCTCTCTCCATGTCGCCATGAGATCACGCCGGAAGTCTGTCCGCTGAGCGACAATGTGCCGCGGCAGCGGAGTTTCCCCCCGGCGTAGTGCCTCCACGCGCCATTCGTGCAGGTGCGCGAGGACTATCGCCTCCAGATCCCATGGCGGCAATCCGGCCAGGAGGCTCGCCGCCTCGCCGGAGATCGTGCGGTACCCCCGGATAAGCCTTACGGCTACCACCCTTTGGGGCGCGTTCAGATAATGGGCGGCTCGCCGCCTCAAAGAACGCGCCCACACCGGGGCCCCGTAAAGGGCCATGGACCGCACGACCCCCGCGTAGAGCCTCCGGCAGGAAGCGTTTGGACCCCCCAGGTTGGGCAAGAGCCGCTTGAAGGCAGCCCCGGCCCGTTCCAGTTTGGGGGCCAAACGTCGGAAATGCTCCACGAAGTTCCACCGGCTGTCGAGGACGAGACCTAAGTACTTCAACGTCGGCTCGACGCCGATGGGAACCCCTCCTACCGTCAGCATGGATCCCGACGGTGGCGCATTCCGAGGCCCATGAAAGCACATGGCCTCGGACTTGTGCAACGCCATCTCGAGACCCAATTGCCGGATCCTCTCCGCGACTAAAGGTAGGTTTGAACATAAACTTAAGATAAGCCGGCTAAACTTAATATAACCTAACCTAAGTTTAGCCGGCTAATCTTAAGTTTATGTTCACACCTACCTTTACCCGTAACATATACATGATCTCGGCTAGGCAGACAATGATGTATACCTACATTAACTTATCTGCCTAGCCTATTCCCAACCATGTGTCGGCCTCCAGTCTTACCGGATGCAGCTAGTACTTGGAGCGACTAACTATCTGACCTCCACAACCCAGTTTACTAACTGGTTAAAACGATACACCTTGGTAAGACTGATTGTCAGACTTTCGGGCCACTGACTACCTACTCGTACAATGACTGTCAAAGATGTATAAATGACAGCCCGGGGCCAACGGCTTAGCGTACTTTCTAAGGCACAGAGGAAACTCGGTATGTTATGGGTGGTCACCCATTCACGGATCAACCTAGGCAAGCGCGGTATAACCTGAAGATCGACCCCGAGTGGCTGTTATTAGTTAGCCACAAGTTACTCTATAACTGTCATAATTATAGCGTAGCTCGTGACTAATACATTCTCTCAAATAACACATTGTCCTTGTAAATGTAATGTGTCTTTGATGCTGCATCTAGGGCATTTAAGACTTGTGATGTGTCTAGATCGCTCCGTGCCAATAGCTGGCTTTTCTTATCCCGTACAGCAATAAACGAAAGACGTAGGTATTTTCGAATTTTCGTTCTGGAGCTATTCGATTTTCTAAAATTATCTGTCTACATGAGAACTACTATACAATGCAAGTCGCCAGTTTATGTTGATTTAATTTAATTGATTTGCTGTTTAGAAGATTAGTTGATCCTGATCCTGTAATATATTTAGAGCTTGAAACGAAAAAAGAAAATCGAAAGAAATCTTTTTTTGCGAAGGCCAAAAGGACCTGTGTTGTTTGTATATGTATATATGTCCGTTTCTATGCTCCCTCCTAAATCCTAAACTTATGAACGGATTTGGATACATTATACGTCGTTAGATTCGCCTTGGAAGCGCGAGTGTCACTGGAAAAATGGCGGATTTCGGATGCCATATCATGGAGTTCGTTTTTTTTTCCTTCCAATACCTTCGAGTGGCATATCAAAATGAAGGGTTCTAAAGAGTGATTAGGTACACAAATATAACATAATGTTTAAAAGTAATTCGAAGTGACAAATCGTATAAAAAAGGGAGAAAATAGTATACAGGGCGTCCCACGGCTATGCAACATGCAAGGAAAGTACCCTAAATATTGTAAATAGGAAGTTTTACTGAGAGAAAACCTCATTTTGATTTTAAAAATAATTACAACTGCGTTTGTTTAAATAATCACCTGCCTAAAACGGGAATCAAAATTTACCTGATCTGATCGATCAAGACCAAATTAAGTCAAACGTCGCATAGTGCTAACAAGTATATTTTAAACAAGGAAGTCGTGCATCGAAATAACTGTACTACCTAGTTTTTTTTAAATACAACCTTTTATATAGATAGATAGATAGATAGATAAATAAATAATTTATTTAGTGCACACAAAATACAAAACACACAGAAGCACAATTAAATTATACATTTTACATGAATATTGTTTAGATACCTATAACAAACAAGGTGCGAATGCACAAAAAGGAAAACATAATTTACGAAAGAAGTATAGTAACACTATGACAAACTTCAAATAAAATAACGAGTATTTAAACAAGGTGCAGTGTACGCCTCAAGGTTGCACCAAATTGTCAGAAACATCCGTTGTTTTCTAGTCATTAACTTGTAAAAAGTGGGTACCGTGGCAGCATTTTACAAAGCTAATAAAACAAGGAAGGAGAAAACTGCTTCGATAAACAAGTTTCGAAATGATTTCAGAACATGACCTTTATGGTGCTGAATTTCCACTGGCAGATGTATTGTTTTGACAAATTGGTTTTCGCAGGATTTCGTTCGTTCATGAGATACCAGAAAAGTATCAGTTTAAACGGCGAACGGCGTAAATTTCTCACAATCAGCAGTTTATGGCGGAAAGGTAGAAAATTTACAAAAAACTTTTAAAGTTCGATATCTCAAATACAACTCAGTTTGGACCCCAAGTAATCGGGTCAAAATTGTTGCAAATTAGGTCTAATATCACCCATTTCAAGAAATGCACCCAATTACCAACCACCCTGTATAAGTGTGTCGGGTGCAAAGAACTTAATATAATAAGTTCCTTGGTCGGGTGTTTAACGACAGGTCCTGGAAAATGATATCGAGGTTTTTTAAATACTTTTTTTTTAAGTCAATGGTTGATGTGAGATATTTGCTTTTAGAGCCGTAAAAATTGTGTCTGTCCCTCTAATTTCTAAAGTAAGAGGAGGAACATTCAAAATCAAATTGGGTTTGTAGAACGTGAAAAGAACTTTCAACGATAATTAGTTTGAATAAGACTTGATATTTAGTTTTTGTGATCTGGGACTTTGTCATGAAACTGCAGCAGTAACTTTGTTAAAGTGCAAATTGACATATTATGAATGAGCATTAAAATATTGTTATTATATTGTTCGGTGCTGCGGAACCCTTTGTTCCCGAGGCCGAGTCGCGCTTTTCCCGGTTTTTGTTAAATTGCCTTCGACTTATAACCGTAAACGTGATTTGCGGTGCAAGCCGACTTTGTATATTTATAGGTATTGTAAACAATTGAGATAATTACGATCAATCATTTCCAAATGCAGTCAGTAATCGATGTTTAAATTGTTAGATACACGGCCTGATAGTACTTATAAATATCAAGTACAACAAACAGTTTGACATTTTGCTTTAGGTCGTGTGATATTTTGTTCTTTAAGTTTTTAGCAATGAGCTATTATACTAAAACGTGTCTCTGTCTGTTCGTGTTTTACTTTGTAGTGCACAACTATCCAGTAAGTTAAGTGTATTGTATTCTGTAACTTGGAATTCGTTCAGGGACCAGATATAAACACTTCTAGAGTTTCATCTAGCAATATAAACGTATATAGCAATATTACACCATTGTTTTAGGACATTTTCGCGAAAGACACTTGCGTGATCCCACTTGAACGAAAAGTAATTTCCGCGTAGGGACTTTTGCGCGGTTGAACTTTTCGTCAAACGGAGATTTGCGCGACTAATACTTCGGATAGTGACTTACAGAGTAGACATAACATTACGCCTGTTGTTACTTATATGGTGGTTTGAGTTGTGATTGTTATTGGTAAGTCCCAGATAGAGTGTAAGGAAATGATTATGATTGCTGTTTTAATATTCTTAATTTGAATGGTTTTTTTTTTGCCATACACAAACACAACTTGGCCCACTGTTCAAGTAATATCAGGCGTGATGTTAGGTTTTGTCTGTAAGGTCACTGGCCATTAAGTCGCGCAAGTGTCCAGTCGCAGAAATAAGTTCGCCCAAGTGTCTTTTCGCGCAATTTGGTTTGCGCAATGCGCATGTCTTTTGCGTAAGTGTACTGATACCGAATATAACTGTGATGCTATTGTTTATTTTATATAGATTCTTCACAAAGATTATATTATAAGTAACACATTTTAAAACCATAGCTTGCTAGAACTTTAAAATGAAAATAGAACTATAAACTTTGTGTCCATTCCCAAGCATGTGAACATGCAATCGTAAACCTAATAGTACGTGATAAATGTGTTACTTATAGGGAGTAAAACATGGAGAGAGAGGCAAACTTTTTAAGTGCAAGTTCCTTAAATAATAAAAACAATTTTTGCTATTTTTTAGTGCCTCAAATTCATCCCAGAACGCGCTAAAATTACTCATTTTGATAAAAACTACTTTGGAGACTCTGCAATATTGAACGTGAGACGTTATAACCGAAAAGGAGCTTATTATTTAAATATTTTTTTTGAAAATAAGATAGTTTTAGGCAACGGCATTTCGGTAAGATGTTCCAGTATTTTGATTTTGCATCACCACCACCACTAATAAGGAAACTGCTGCATATCATCTGTGACAGTCTGATCCAAATCTTAGCACTTAATTCTCTGAATAATCTTAAGAAATGATCAGATTCACGCCCACTGAATGATAATGGAAATTGCATCAAAATCAATCCAGTACAATTTCAAAGCTTCCTAGCTGTCACTCTAGAAACAAATAAGATATTTTAAATATGACGAGAAATTATGTGCCAGCCGATATTATACAGGGTGTAACAAGACCCTTCACGAAGCCGTCAACCAAGTATTCTGTACATCAAACTAAGTAAGTCTACGCAAAAATTATTGCTGGGAAACGACTTTTTTATTTGGGGTGAAAAATCACGTTTTACGGTAGAACTCAAGGTAACGCACTCAAAACATTGTGCTGATGGATGGATTCAATAGTACGGGGGTCGTGGAGGTGTTAAAAGTAAAATTATTACATTAAAAACATGTATTACAAAAAAACTAGTGAAAAAATTGGAACATTGACCCCCAATATCTCCGTAACTAGAAGGTTCCCAGGTATGATCTAGAACAAAAAATGATCGCAATGACGGGGAAAACAAGTGCCTTTCGGCTTCGTTAAGGGTCTTGTTACACCCTTTACGTGCAGATAGTTGAAACTACTAAGTAGGTACATCAGATCGACCGGATCCTATTCGTCTGCTCAAATAGCCTATCCCAGAAACTAAGTAAGAGTGAAAAATTTAAAACTCTTAAAATGGACTTTGTGGTCATAACCATAAAGACCATTTTAAGAACTTTATTTTTTTAACGTGATTCATATTATGATTCTGATAAAGTAACCATTTTAGGCTCCCTGATTCCCCCAACGTGGTTTATCCAACAAAGTTGAACAAAAGGTTACATAGGTGATAATGCTGTGGTACACCAGTTTGGTGGAAATCGACTATGTGGAGTTTTTGCAGGTGGACATCATCTTCTACGAATATCTTCACAACGAGTTCAGAAGGTCATTTCCTGAAATGCACTTCAAACTATGCGGTCTTATTAACAAAGATCCCTATGTTGGTAAATCCCTAAGGGATGCAGGCTTCCCTTGCCCTGTTTTACTGGTAAGTTTGTTGTTCTTATTTTTTTTAATGGCAAATGTAGTATCCACACTTTTAAAAGTGACATCGAGGCAAGATAGAAGAATTAAAAATTCGTCTCGAATTCGACTACTGCCTGTTGTGCACAATTCTGTATTTTACTAGCGCCTAACAAAATACAGAATTGTGTTGTTGCTGTGGGAAAAACCGCGAAAAAGTTAAACTTTATTTGCATTTCAGGGCAAACATGCTGTGAGTAACATATCGTTCAACCATTATATCCCATCGTTGTGGCCGTTTGAAAAGGGCATGATCGAGGTTATAATCAAGAATGAGAATGATCTGTTGATAGCAAGTGGCGAAATAGTAGTTACGTTCAAACAAGACCTACCCAAACTTAAAATATGACTTTTCTGTATTTTTATTACAATATTATAAATAATTATCCAAACCACAGTATTTTATTTTATAGACTAAGAAACTTGTCTGTCTTTTCACAAATAATTTATCCGCCAGCTATCTGAATCTCACAGGAACCTTGTTAGTGTAACTATGACAGCCTTGCAACTTGCTTTTTAAAGAAAAAAACACTAAAATTTTAACAGTGTGCAAATTCTGTACTAACCCAGAGACATTATTACCCGACTGCGGCGAAGCAAAAAGGAGTTAAAAGTTTATGATTTTGATCGGTACGTATGTGGGTATGTATATGTATGTATTATGTTCATCTGTTGAATGTCCATTGAATAAACAACTAACACGTTATATATTTTAATGTATTTAATAAATATTCATAGTGGTGTTCGGAGGATAGCCGTGGTCATATTATGCCACTTACTCTATAAAACAATAAATTCCAACAGTAGTGAGGGATCATAAACTTTAGGAGAAATACGACCACTGAAAACTGGCGGACTTCAGCCCTGTAAATGATTGCTTCACGTGCTGATTGCTCAATCCAACAGAGATGGATGACCATTATGTTGGGACGTTAGATGTCGGTAAACTAGCGCAGGAGTTTGGTGGGGTCCAAGGGAAGCCTTACAGGGACGTTGGTGACGTGTCTGGCTCGCCGACTGATTGATTTGTTATTAATAATTTTTGTAATGTGAAAGTCTTGTTATTTCGATTAGATATAGATTAAGAATTGTATTGTGATTTTATTTAATTAAGTATGGATAATTTTTAATCTGAAATAAACGTTTAAGGTTTTATTTTTATTTTATTTAAACCCGTTAATAATAAAAATCTCAACATGGTAAGGCATCAAGTGTCATCCTCTTATATCCCGACGTCATCGATCTCTGCGGACTTCGCAGAATTGCGGGCCATCAGGTAGATGTGGGAGGGCCCACATTCAGAGCGCCATGAACCGTACGATCTCCACACAGAGCCTCCTGCGTGATGTATTTTCCTCCAAAGGATAATGCCATAAAGCACTTTGTAGCATCTTTTCCATTTGTATGTAAAAACCTTCCTGAAACCTGGAGCCCAGCCACAGCCAGAAGGCGTCGCGGACAGCGGTATACCTCGTAGAAGATGGCGGGATGAGCTAGACAAAACCAACGACCGATGGTCCACATTAGCCCTGGATTGAAAGTTTCAATGAAAGAGTTCCTCCTGTTCTGAATAGGAGGAACTCTTTCAGCATAGGGAGAATTGAAAGAGTACAGGATGTATTAGCGAGTGAAGTGAGCTGGAAAATTTTAGCATACCGCCTCGGATTGGCTTATTTTTTATCGTTGTCGGAAATTTCGGTAGGGTTGAACCCTTATCCCCCCGCCTGCCTACGGCCCTACCCCTGAGATAGTTAAATTGTACAGTTTTAAGATGAAGAGAACGCAAAAGTGAGCGAAGCGATCAGCCGGGCCTATTCATTTTATTTAAATCAATGAGTTCAGAAACATGATCACGGTCGATCTAGTCCCTAGCACCGGGCGGGGTGATCATGAAGCCCGGCCATGACCTCACCTCTGGATCCGCTCTTGGTAGTTATAGAATGCAAGAGCGAACAATGAGAGATTCATGCAGCTCGCTTCCGCCCCTTGTATTTCGTTCTGTTTAAATTCCTACAGGGATGAGAATAAAAGTAACTGAAAAGGGCAGGATGCATTAGCGAGCGAAGCGAGCTCAAAGATTTTAGCATTCTGCCTCGGAATGGTTAGTTTCTCTTGTTGAACGATTAAGCAGGAAGTTAATAATTTATATCAGAAAAAAGCTTTTTTAAGGTTTGTCAATTGGCGTGTGGGATTTTGGGGTGGGGGGGGTCATGACCCCTGTGACCCCCCCGCCCTGGGACCGCGCCTGCAATATTGCCACTGAGCTAGAGCGGATCTGTGTCTCTCCGTGCCACAGTCTAGTTCTTTTGCGTTTCCCTTCTCACAGCATTAGGGACTGCAGTGGCACTAGTGCACATGTTTGCAGTGTTATTTGGAGCACAAAGAGTAGATTAACCGTTAGGATTTCACACTCTTTACAGACAAGTACGGTAGCATACCTGAAGGGTTTCCTGCACATGACGTTAAGGACCGCTCTTTGTGCTCTTTCAGTACTTAACATACTGACTGCAAAGGTAGACCTGACGTGTGAGGGTGAGGTCTTCTTCGCCACACACAGCATCGAAAGTTACTTAGGCTTCCATCAGGTATGTTTTCCTAATCTAACTAAGTACCTACCTGTAGGTACCCCATAGATAAATTAAGTAGTTTCGGCCAATATGGCTCACCGTTTCTGAATCTAACTAACACTAGCGGCGTAAGTATCTGTCGTATAGTCGCGGCTTTTCCCTCAACCCCGTCAGTCGATCCCTGCGTTGCGGCGAGTGCGCGTGTATTCTGTGCGTGCGATGATAGATTTGATGTTATTTTTTGGTTACTAGTTTAACTCATTATATTTCGTCAAATAATCGTTGTTTTTATATTAATAGTGCATAGTTTTGAAAAGGTAAACTTTTAGTCTATAGTGTAGTGACATTTTTGAAGCACATTTTTAGCACTTTGTAGGTTAAAATAATGTTTTATTAATCAAAAACGTCCCTGCGGCCATTATGGCTTACTAGGCAGGCGGCCATTATGGACTACCAGGCCATATTGAGCTACGGTTATGTTATTTTTCTACACGTTGTTATTTTTTTCTTTTAATAGCTCCACGAAAACCAATTTCGCAAAGACAACGGCAAAGCTGGTGCAAGGAGTCAATGAAAAAAGCGATCGAAGATGTGTGAAGTAAGAAAATGGGCACTTTAAAAGCTTCCAAACTGTACAAAGTACCCCGAACAACTCTAAGACGTTTGGCTGCTAAAGTAGATGTACCAGCTGAGAAAGCGAATTGTGCGAAACTAGGAAGAAGACCAACATTAACACAAGAACTAGAGAAACAATTAGTAAACTATGTGTTAGCAATGGAAGCTAAGTTGTTCGGTACGCAAGGACGTCATGAGTTTAGCCTATCAGTTGGCTATAAAAAATTATATAACTCATACCTTTTCACAAAAAAAAAAATGTTTCTTATGAAATAAGATGATATAACAATATGATATGATGGATGTAAGGAAGTCGTGCATCGAAATAACTGGACTACCTAGTTTTATTAAAATACTAACTTTTCAGAAACACCCGTTGTTTTCTTGTCATCTATACCGTCTGTCCGTACGTCGTGGTTCCATAGAGATCTACGCTTGGGAATGACCAACTACAGTACTTTAACAGTTTTTATGCCTTGTGACTGTTGCTACATTTCATTCTTATCTTTATTTCGACAATTCAAAAGTGCCTGTAACTGGCCTACTTGAAATAAATGCTTTGATTTTGATCTTGGTTTACTTGTAAAAAGTGGGTACCGTGGCAGCATTACAAAGCTAATGAAACAACAGAACATATATAACAACAACGGATATGTCCAAAATTCAAAATTCTCAAGGGAGTCAAACAGGGCGAACCGCTATCCCCAAAGCTATTTACCAGTACCCTATAGGAAGTGTATAGAAAGTTGGCGACCGCCTGGGAAGAGAGAGGTATTGGTCTCGGCGAGGCGAGATTAACAAATCTACGTTTCGCTTATGTGATTTTTCTCTTCTCCTCATCAGCTGCGGAACTGGTAAAGATGCTTCAAGAGCTAAGCAATGCAAGCCTTGAGGTTGGACTAAAGATGAACATGTCGAAGACTAAGCCCATGACCAACAGCTCACCGACCAACGTGCGCATAGATGGGGAGAAAATACACTATGTCCAAGAATACATCTACCTGGGCCAAGTAGTCTCCTTCCAGGCAAGGCAAGACAAAGAAGTTGCAAGGCGCACGGAAAACACCTGGACTAGAAGGCTAGGAACTGGTCATGAAAGAGCTATTCAAGGGCGATTTACCCATCCCCCTAGAATGTAAGCTAATGGACATGTGTGTTCTTCCCATACTAACATATGGTGCACAGACTTGATCTTTGACTAACATCCAGAAGTCCAAACTCGAGGTTTGCCAACGGGCAATGGAGCGCAGCATAATTAACGTTAACCTCACCGACTCAATAATAAACACCACACTGCACTCCAGAACTCAAATTGCTGACGTAAAGCTGGCAAAATAAAATGGGACTGGGCTCGCATATCACAAAACTGGAGCCCTGAGACAGCTAGACGGGGTCGCGGCAGACCAAGGAGAAGATGGCGGGACGCCTTGGATGACTTTTCTCGTTAATTGGCGAGAAGAGGCGCTTCATCGAGAAAAATGGACGGGGGGAGGCCTTTGCCCAGGAGTGGGACAGTACAGGTGTCTTTGTTTGTATCTTTTTTGCCACCGACTTCCGAAAGTCAAGTTATTTTAGACGTTTTTTGTGTTTTTTTTGGAAGTCGGTTTTGTTTTCGCAGAAAGTTTTTTTATTTTACCCATTTTAGTTGTAGTATACCGCACAAATTCATATCATTAATTAATTTTTATATTGTAACTAGAAGTTAGTTAAAGTACTCGTCAAGACCAATCAAACGAGTCCAAATTCCTTATCCGATTTTGATGAAATTTCTATGGGACCAATCGGGAAGTATATCCTTTCAGATGAAAAAAAAATCATCAATCTTATCGGTTTACAAATGACGGAGTTATGAGGTAACAAACATAAAAACAAAAATACAACCGAATTGAAAACCTACTCCTTTTTGAAGAAAGTCGGTTAAAAAAAATGAAACAACGAAGTCACTCCTGTAATTTAACAATTTAGACTTGCCATACATTTATTTTGAGAAAACTGCTTCGATTAACAAGGGAAGTTTCGAGATAATTTCAGAACATGAACTCTATGGTGTTAAATTTCCACTGGCAGATGTACTTTTGGACAAATTGGTTTTCGCAGGATTCGTTCGTTCATGAGCTACCAGAAAAGAATCAGTTTAATGTCCTGAACGGCGTAAATTTCTCACAATCAGCAGTTTATGGCGGAAAGGTAGTAAATTTACAAAAAACTTTTAAAGTTCGATATCTCAAATACAACTCTGTTTGGACCCCAAGTTATCGGGTCAAAATTCATACATCAAGAAATGCACCCAATTACCAACCACCCTGTATAAGTGTGTCGGGTACAAAGAACTTAATATAATAAGTTCCTTGGTCGGGTGTTTAACGACAGGTCCTGAAAAATGATATCGAGGTTTTTAAAATACTTTTTTCTTAAGTCAATGGTTGATGTGAGATATTTGCTTTTAGAGCCGTAAAAATTGTGTTTAATTCTAATTCTATCTAATTTCTAAAGTAAGAGGAGGAACATTCTGAATAAAATTGTAGAACGTGAAAAGAACTTTCAATGATAATTGGTTTGAATAAGATTCGATATTTAGTGTTTGAAATATGGGACTTTGTCATGAAACTGCAGCAGTAACATGAAAATGCAGCAGTAACTTTGTTTTTGATTAACATGCTACGAAAAACAAATTGAGTTTTGCTGTTAAGTGCAAATTGATATATGAATGAGCGTTGAAATATTGTTATTATATTGTTCGGTGCTGCGGAACCCTTTGTTCACGAGGCCGAGTCGCGCTTAGCCAGTTTCTGTCAAATTGCACTCGACGTGATTTGCGGTGCAAGCCGACCTTGTATATTTAGAGGTGTTGTAAACAATTGAGATAATTACGATCAATCATTTCCAAATGCAGTAAGTAATCGATGTTTTAAATGTTAGATGTATATGCCTGATAGTACTTATAAATATCAGGTGCAACAGACACTTTGACATTTTGCTTTATATTAGGAAATATTTACGGTCGTTTGGAATTTTGTTTGTCAACCTTTTAGCAATGAGCTATTATACTAAAACGTGTCTCTGTCTGTTGCTGTTTTACTTTGTAGTGCACAACTATGAAGTAAGTTTATTTAGAAATGTATATTGTATTCTGTAATTTGGAATTCGTTAAGGGACCAGATGTAAAGACTTCCAGAGTTTCGTCTAGCAATATAAACGTATATAACGCGATATAACGGTTCTAGGATATTGCGTCAAGGACACTTGCGTGGTCCCACTTGCGTGAAAAGAAATTTACGCGTAGGTATGGACTTTTGCGCGATTGGACTTTTCGTTGAACGGAGATTTGGGTGAATGGGCATTATACGCGAATATACATTTGCGTGACTGATACTTTGGCTAGTGACTTACAGAGTAGACATAACATTACGCCTGTTATTGCTTATATGGTGGTTTGAGTTGTGATTGTTATTGGTAAGTCCCAGGCAGACTGGAAGGAAATAATTAAGATTGCTGTTTTAATATTCTTAATTTTAATGGTTTTTTTTTGCCATCCACAGTCACAACTCGGCCCACTGTTCAAGTAATATCAGGCGTGATGTTAGGTTTTGTCTGTAAGGTCACTAGCCATTAAGTCGCGCAAGTGTTCAGTCGCAGAAATAAGTTCGCCCAAGTGTCTTTTCGGGCAAGTGGGTTCGCGCAAGTGTCTCTCGCGCAATGCGCATGTCTTTTGCGTAAGTGCCGATACCGAATATAACTGTTATTGTTTATTTAATATACATTCTTCACAAAGATTGGTCATTTTAAAACCATAGCTAGCATAGCTTGCTAGAACTTTAAAATGAAAATAGAACTACAAACTTAATGTCAATTCCCAAGCATTTGAACATGCAAACGTAAACCTAATAGTACGTGATAAATGTGTTACGTATACGGAGTAAAAGATGGCGAGTGAGGCAAACTTTTTTTAATAAATGAACGAATAAAAACAGAAACAGTACAGCAGAGAGTTCCAAATAATAAAAACAATTTTTGCTATTTTTAGTGCCTCAAACTCATCCCAGAACGCGCTAAAATTACTCATTTTGATAAAAACTACTTTGAAGACTCTACAATATTGAACGTGAGACGTTATAACCGAAAAGGAGATTATTATTTAAATGCGTTTTTTGAAAATAAGATAGTTTTAGGCAACAACATGTCGGTAAGATATTCCAGTATTTTGATTTTGCATCACCACTACTAAGGAAACTTCTGCATATCATTTCTGACAGTCTGATCCAAATCTTAGCACTTAATTCTCTGAATAATCTTAAGAAATGATCAAATTCAGGCCCTGAATGATGATGGAAATTCATTCTGGAAATAAAAAATATATTTTAAATATTTTATTTTATTCTGTTCGGGAAACTTACAGCTAATATAAACATCAAAACATATCATGAGAATATCGTCATATGACGAGAATGCAGACGAAACTACAAAGTGCATCTTCTGCCTGCTAAAATAGCCTATAGCGTTACCCAGAAACTGAGTTGTAGAGGATGTAGGCAGACTTCCCATTAAAATATTGGAATCTTGCCGAGTGCGGCTAGACTGGAAGTGAACCTCAACATAGTTGAACAAAAGGCTACTTATGTGACAATGCTGTGTACACCAGTTTGGTGGCAAATGACAATGTGTAGTTTTTGCAGGTGCATTTCCTCTTCTATGAATATCTTCACAACGAGTTCAGAAGGTCATTTCCTGAAATGCACTTCAAACTATGCAATTTCATTAAAAATGATCCCTTTATGAGTAAAACCTTCAGGGATGCAGGTTTTGACACTTGTCCTATTTTACTGGTAAGTTCATGAAGTATATTATGTCTTATTCCCTTATTCGATTACAAATACAATTTTTTTTAATTCTTCTATCTTGCCGCGAGATAGAAGAATTAAAAATTCTTCCCAAATTCGACTACTACCTATAAGTGCATAATTCTGTATTTTACTAGCGCCTAGCAAAATACAGAATTGTGTTGTTGTTGTTGGAAAAACCGCGAAAAAGTTAAACTTTACTTACTACTCAACTCACTTTAAGTTTGACTTTACTTTTACTTTTTTTGTTTCAGGGCAAACATGCTGTAAGTAACATGACTTTCAACCATAATATCCCATCGTTGTGGCCGTTTGAAAAGGGCATGATCGAGGTTGTCGTCAAGAATGAGAATGATCTGTTGATAGTTAGTGGCGAAGTAGTAGTTACGTTCAAACAAGACCTACCTAAACTTAAAATATGACTTTCCTGTATTTATTAGATATTACAAATAGCTATCCAAACTGCAGTATTTTATTTTATAGACTAAGAAACTTGTCTATCTTTTCACAATTAATTTATCCGCCAGCTATCTGCAATATAACAGGAACCTTGTTACTGTAACTTTGACAGCCTTGCAACTTGCTTTTTTTAAAAAAAAAAAAAAAAACACTAAGTGTTCAACAGTATGCAAAGTCTATACTAACCTAGAGACATTATTACCCGACTACGGCGAAGCAAAAATGAGGTTTGTGTTTTTGACCGGTATGTATGAATGTATGTAATAAGTTCATCTGTTGGAAGTTCCTTGATTGTACGCTGGTTATGTGACGAGGCTATGTGACGAAATATTAAATCGTCTATTGAATAAACAACTTACACGTTATGTATTTTAATGTATTTAATAAATATTCATAGTGTTCATGTTCGGAGGATAGCCGTGGTCATATGCCACTTACTCTAAAAAACTATAAGTCATCATTTATTTAATCATTTGTTAACACAGGTACAAAAAATAGTTGTTATAAAAGATTACAAGCGCGCTATGTTATGCCCGAAGGCGTACAAATATTCATAGATGTCATTGACATTAAAATTGATAACCTTAAAAATTTATATTAATGGAATGCATTTAATAAAGTATCAATTGATTTTAACAAAAAATAAAAACAAAGAAAATAAAATAAAAATATATAAATGTCAAAAGAAAGTGTAACTTTACTACGTCAAAATTCAAATGATGTTTAAGCAAAATAAAAAAAGAGAAAACAATTATTAAAATAATACAAAATGTCACGTGCAAAAATGTCAAATGGAATTGGACTTAAAGATATGCATGCTACGAGTATGTCAACGAGTACCGACTATGGTCAAAAACAGTCATTACATTTTTTCTGTTAAAAATTCCGAAATGCTGTAATATGATTTATTCAACAGCAAAGATCGTTATACCTTTTCTTAAATAAGAGTATGTTCAAATCCTTAATAGAACTTGGTATGTGGTTGTATATGATTGGCGCCA
The DNA here is from genome assembly GCA_947578425.1 of Eugnorisma glareosa. Taxonomy (NCBI): domain Eukaryota; kingdom Metazoa; phylum Arthropoda; class Insecta; order Lepidoptera; family Noctuidae; genus Eugnorisma; species Eugnorisma glareosa. Next base: position 20,211,625 of record OX387970.1, on the reverse strand, counting down.
TACAAAAAACACTTTTATGCAGCAATGCTGTGTGGGACCTTTTTATGCACAAGTTATTGTTCTGTGGTCGAGTTCGTGTGTTATAAAATGATATATTGTTAAACAGGTCTAAATTGGTCTTAACAATTACAGCTACCTCAAAAATATATAAACACGGAAATGTCAACAATTTGTATTTGATAAAGAATGGCTTACAAGAATCTAAATTGTGGAGTATGAACATTGATCTAATGCACCTTTAAAAACTATTTCCCTGTTGCTCGAGTTACCCCAAAAAATGACAGCATACCTCAATACTGAACTCACCAAACCATGATAAGCTGTGACTAAAGCATCGATGTTAATCACTGGGGTCAGTTTGAATAGGGCATAGGCTGATTTGCTCATTCGTTTAGTTAACTCCTCGTGTGTGCTTTCCAGTCAAATTTTTTGTCTCTACTTGTGCTATAATTTTATTGTCATAGTATACTGATAAATTGGGATTCGCACGTTGGCTACACATCATTAATTTCGTCTTATAAATATTTATTTTAAGATTATTATTATCCAGCCATTTCACTATGGCGGTTATTGTCTGAGCGACAACGTCGTTGTGGTTTCGATCATCAGTACTCTTAATGGTCACGTTGCTGTCATCAGCAAACAGTGACATAGGGTGACTTGTAACTTTTGGAAGATCATTTATGTACAGTATAAACAGCGGAGGGCCTAAGACGCTGCCTTGGGGTACCCCATAAGCAACTGTGCAAAGACTAACTTATAGGTACGTTGGCATTTAGTATTGGGATCTATATCGGTTACTTTAACGTACTGTTTCCTGTTCCGTAAAAAAAGAATTTATTAAGCTGAGGATGTTCCCTCTAATACCGTACGCATCCAGTTTATTGAGCAAGATATTGTGATTGACATAATCAAATGCTTGAGTCATGTCACAATAAATTGGAAAAACAGGTTTTCTTTTGTCTACATTCGAAGTTACATTTTTCAAAAAGTCACATATTGCTATCGTGTGTCCACATGTTCCTCGGTTAAGATGTTACTTTTATCTAGATATTTAAAGATTTGAATATAAATATATTTTTCAAATATTTTTGATATTACAGGCACAAGCGCTACGGGTCTATAAGACTCCATGCATTGCTTGTCATTTTTAAATAATCCCGATAAGAGTCAGGCGATACTTTTCAGTAGCCCCCATAAAACCTTCCCGTCTACCCCCAGACCGATCTCTATGTTTGGCAAGCCGATCCCTTGGGAGAAGCAAGCTAAATATTTGGGGGTCATTCTGGACCGACGCCTATCTTTCGGTGAGCACATAAAGACGGTGCGCTCGCGTGCCGCTTTCGCTCTTGGTAGACTCCACTCCGTGCTGAATGCTCGCAGCAAATTGTCACTTAGGTGCAAATTGCGTATTTACACCGCGTGCATTCGGCCCATAATGACATACGCTTGCCCCGTGTTTGCGCATGCCAAGCCCCATCACCTCCATAGGATGCAGACCTTACAAAATAGATTTCTCCGGCGAGCCGCGGATGCCCCGTGGTTCGTTAGGAACGAACGACTCCATGTCGACCTCAGAATTCCGACCATCAAACAGTGCATGAAACGTCTTACCAAGCGTTTCCTAGACTCTTCCGAAAAACACCCCAACCCGCTGATCGCATCGGCCGCCCGATACGCCCCCTCCAACATAAGTAGGATTAGGAGACCCCGCCTCACCCTCCTCCAACCCGATGACCCCATCACCCTCCTTCAAGAGAGCTGTAGGGAAACTAGTACATTACGTAAGTACAAAAACAAATACCGACCGCGATTCCGGCCCCGCCGCCGAGGCCCACCGCGACCCCCCCGTAACATCACCGACCGACCCTTGCTCGACGAGCCAGCCCGCGCCGCTGAGCATGTAACGTTAAATTCCCCATTAAATAATCCGACCCAGCCAACCTCTAGTTGCCCCCCTCTCAATGACGCACTAAGCCTAGGCCCGAACCCCGCAGGGGGTGCCCTTAGTGTCTGTTCATTTAATGTATATCCTTAGTTTGTAAGCCCTGGCTGGGGGCCTTAAAGTAATTTTTGGCCACCACAGGATAGTCCGGTTAAGCAGCATCAACCTCAGAGAGTTGTTGCGCTGCGAGTGGTCCCTCCTAAAAAAAAAAAAAAAAAAAAATGTCATTTTTAAAAAATAACGGTTTAATTGTAGCTGTTTTTAGGTTGGTTGGGTAAGTACCATGTGGTATGCACAGATTAAGAATATGGCTCAAATGTCCACCAATGCAATTTGCTACATGTTTAATTACTTTGGTAGAGATGCCATCATTACCTACACTGCCACAATTCTTCAAAGTCTTAATAATACACATTATTATAATATACATTTCAACAGTAGTAGGTAAGGGATCATAAACTTTAGGGAAAAGTGGCATGCGACCACTGAAAACTGGCGGACTTCAGCCCTGTAAATGATTGCTTTACGTACTGATTGCTCAATCCAACAGAGATGGATGAAAATTATGTTGGGACGTTAGATGTCGGCAAGCTAACGCAGGAGTTTGGTGGGGTCCAAGGGAAGCCTTACAGGGACGTTGGTGTGGTGACGTGTCTGGCTCGCCGATTGATTGATTTAATAATATTAACTTTTGTTATGTGAATGTTTTGTTAATTATTTTGTATTTCGATTAGGTATAGATTAAGAATTAGATAGTGATTAAGTATTGTGTATTGTAATTGTATAGTGATTTTATTTAATTAAGTATGGAAATATGTGCTATGGATAATTTTTAATCTGAAATAAACGTTTAATAATAAAAATCTCAACATGGTAAGGAACTAAGAGGATCACACTTGATGTGTCATCCTCTTATATCCTGACGGCCATCGATCTCAGCGGTCTTCGCAGAATTGCGGGCCATCAGGTTGCCGTCCCATATTCAGAGCGCCTTGAACCGTACGATCCCCAAATAGAGTCTCCTACGTGATGTATTCTCCTCCAAAGGAAAATGCCATAAAGGAGTTTGTAGCGTCTTTTCCATTTGTATAAAAAAAATGGTCTTTTGAATTATTCACAAATATTTCACATATATATATATTTTTTTTCAAATACTACTTTCTGGAGCCCTGGCACAGCCAGATGGCGTCGCGGTAGACCTCGAAGAAGATTGCGGGACGAGCTCGACAAAACCAACAACCAGTGGCCCACACTAGCCCTGATTGAATCAATCGGAAGTCATGGGGAGAGGCCTATGCCCAGCAGGGTATGACGCAGGCTAACAGTATCAGTTTCATTACAATATTATATTGCAATAGGCTCGCCCCTATTAATGTATAAATCAAATCGTTTCTTTTAGTAAAAATAATGAATCATATTAATGGAAGTAAATATTATATTATATTTTGTATTATTCAGTGTCTTTTTTTGTATTAATATTTAAGAACAACGTCAGTTTTGTTTTAATTTCAACCTTTAACAATAAAAGCGACTTGCTGATGCTTATGACGGAAATTTAAACTTCATGTTTTTTAGAGAGATTTAAGATCAGTAACTAAATGCAATAAAAATAATAATATAATGCGTTCAATTACAGTAATATAATATAATAGACTATATTATATTCGTAACTAAAAGGCCGGCTATCATCATTATGTTCTATTACATAGAGCATTATGATGATAGCCGGCCTTTTTGTTAACTTGTGTATTCCAATTAAAATTAAACACATGTTGTGTGGCTCGCCCTTGCATCCCTATTCACTAAATAATTCTAGCGCTAACTGTTAGCTGGTCATCCTATTACTGGGCAAAGTCTTCTCCTCTTGACTCACAGCTCTTTCGATCCTGGGCTAATGTGGAGCACTGGTTTTGCCCAGCTTGTACCAGCAACTTCTACGAGATCTGCCGCTTTGACTTCTGGTTGTGTTCATGCTCCATATAGTGACCATTTCGGCCCACAGCCACAGTTCCAAATAATCGTCCTGTCACTGTTATCTTCAAATATTCTTCTTTATCGTCTAGTTAGTGTCTAAGAGGTGTAACTTGGCTTTACATGCCGTCGAGAAATTTCTCTCAGGCATGTTGGTTTCCTCACGGTGTTTTGCTTCGGGCAAGGGATAATTACACAATACGCACATGAATCCGAAAAATCAGAGGTGCGTGCCTTGGGTTCGAACTCGAGACCTAAATTTTCAAATGATTGACAGAAACAGAATGATCGATGTATATAATTCATTTAGCTGTGTTTAGTGATCTGTGATGGAAGCCGGCCTTAATTTTGTAAGTTATAATATCTAATTGTTAACGATTGAGTTAGTTACGATCATTTCCGAATACAGTAAGAGGGAGTAACCAATGTTTTAATTGTTAGATAAACAGCCGGATAGTACTTATAAATATCAACAGACTGTTTGACATTTTGTTTTCTACAAGAAAATAAATTCCACGGTCGTGTGGAATTTTGTTCGTTAACTTTTTAGCAATGAGCTAACTAAAACGTGTCTCTGTCTGTTCGTGTTTTACTTTGTAGTGCACTACTATCAAGTAATTTATTTTATAAATGTATGTAAATTGTATTCTGTACTTAGGAAATCGTTCAGGGACCAGATATGAAGACTTCTAGAGTGTCATCTAGGTGTAAACTTATCTAGCGTTGAATCTTTGCAAGTATTGTACATTTAAAAACAAATGTACAACAACAGAAGTTACTTTAAATTTAAAATGATATGATGCAATCATAAACCTAATTGTACGTGGCAAGTGTGTTACGTACAATAGGTTTACGAGACGACTACAATAGTTTTACGGAGTAAAAGATGGCCAGTGTGGCCAACTTCTCTATTTATTTAATGAATAAATGAATGAAAAAAGAAGCAGTAAGGTAGAGAGTTCCTTAAATAATGAAATCTGTTTTTTTAATTTTTTTAGTGCCTCAAGGACATCCCAGAATGCGCTGAAGCTACTCATTTTTGATAAAAACTACTTTGAAGACTCTGTAATATTCAACGTAAGACGTTACAAGCGAAAAGGAGAATATTATTTAAACATGTTTTTTGAAAATAAGATAGTTTTAGGCAGCGGTATATCGGTAAGATATTCAAGTATAAGGTCCCATTAAAATAGGTGGACAAATTTTAACACAGCGTTCAGTACGTCCAACCAATGATAACTAAACAAGAAAAAACAGTGATTAAAGTGATTTTATTTTGACCTACAATTATAAATTGTCGGGGGAACTCTAGAATAAACAAATTAGGTCAAAATAAAATCACTTTAATCAGTGTTTTTTTTGCTTGGATATCTTTGGTTAGAGGTAAGTACCCACTGAACGCTGGTGTTAAAATTTGTCCATCTATTTTAATGGGACCTTATATATTGAGTTTGCATCTCCACTAATAAGGAAATTCCTGACAGTCTGATCCAATACTTAATTGTCAGAATAATCTTAAGAAATGATCAAATCCAGGCCCACTGAATGATGATAAAAATCGCATTAAAATCTATCCAGTGGTTTCAAAGTCAAGCTATCATTCTAAGGGCACGCCATAATAGTGGCGGTAAGTCCCCTCTTTGAGGACTGGCTAGAGAGGCGCCACGGCGCCCTCACCTTCCGCCTGACGCAGGTCCTCACCGGACATGGTTGTTTCGGGAGGTTCCTGCACCTGATCGAGCGGGAGGAAACGCCCGGGTGTCACCACTGCGAGGATCGACCGGAGCACACGGTGGAGCACACTGTGCAGGTCTGCTCCGCTTGGGCGGAGCACCGCCGCTGTCCTCGTAGCGGCAATCGACGGCAGCTACCTCTCGTGTCCGGCCCTGGTTCAATCCATGGTCCGGAGCGAGAGGGAATGGGACGCCGTCACCTCCTTCTGCGAAGCAGTCATGCTAGCGAAGGAGGTGGCGGAACTTGAGAGGGAGAGAGCCTCACGTCTCAGCCGCCGCGGGAGACGCACCGGGCGTCGGGGGCCACGTGGTGGCCCCCGGCCACCGTGGGCGCGGGCCTATGGACGGTGAGTAATGGGTTAACTCGCCGTCCGTCCGTCTTATGACGACAGGCCGTGTCGACGGCGCGTTCGTGTTCCACGCGCGCCTCAAAGAGATGTCAGCAAACAGGAAGGGGTCCGAAAGGACCGACGCCTGCCAGGGTTGCGGGACTGTTCGAAAGACATACCGCGGCCCTGGAACACAAAGGGCAAAAGAAGGAACATGGATGGGTTTTAGTCAGTAAAAGTCTGACACTCCCTCCTGCTCAGAGCGGGAGGAGTTTTTTTTCGATTCCTGGCAGCCTAGAGCAAATCCGCGAAAAAGTTAAACTTTATTTGTGTTTCAGGGCAAACATGATATCAGAAACATGAGTTTCAATATATTATCCAGTCGTGGCCGTTTGAAAAGGGCATGGTCGAGATTCTCGTCAAGAATGAGAAAGATCTGTTGATAGCAAGTACTGAAGTAGTACTTACGTTCAAACAAGACCTACCGAAACTTAAAATATGACTGTTCTATATTTTTATTAAAATATTATAAAAAACTATCCAAACTGCAGTGTTTTATTTTATTGACTAAAGCGCAGGACACACAGAAAAGACGTAAGACGCGGCCGGGGCGCAGATGGTGCGCCGTCGCGACTTTTGAAAACATATAGAAAAGACGAGGCACGGACGCCGGGCGCCGGGCGCCACGAGAACGAAGAGAGAAGCGCGCACCGCGCGATTCCCGGCACCCGCTCCCCATCCCGCCCGCAGCCCCGTCCTCGCCTGCCCCTCGTCCGTTCGCGCCCGTGCCCCGTCCTTTCTGTCTGTTTTTACACAAGGCGCAGACGGGCAAACGTCGTGTCCACGCCCTGCCCGCGCCCTGCCTTTTCTGTGTGTCTTGCGTCGCGACGTTTCTATACATTTTGTATGAAAAAGACGCGTGAGAGACATATTGCGCGAAGGACATTTGGGCAAACACACTTGCGCCAAAAGACATTTGCTCGCATGAACTTTTGCGCGACTACACACTAGCGCGAATTAATGGCCAATGAGTAGTAGACCTATAGAGGAAACTTAATACTTGAAGGGTGGGCTGAGTTGTGATTGTTAATGGTATGTCCCATCGCGCAAATGTCTTTTCGCGAATGTGGGTTCGCACAAGTGTCCTTCGCGCAAATGTATATCGCGTAAATGTCCTGGATACCAGATTTTGACAGTGATGCAAAGTCTTTATTATCATATCCACATAACTATAATGGTTGTAACTAAATCTTTTGCAATAACTTATGGAAGTGCAATTTTCAGTGCTAAAATAATTGGAGTTTTTATAATAATTGGCAAACCAAATACACCACCATACATACCACACATGAACTGTAACTTACGGGATATCTTCCGTGATTGTCTTTAATTTTGAGCTCCCGATTTTTCGACGCTGTTGCAAGTGTCATGATCGCAGATCGCATCAAAAAAATGAAACAGTAAAGTCGCCCGCTCTGATAATTAATTTACCTGTAAACATGTTTAGCGATCTGTGATGGAAGCCAGCCATAATTTTGCAAGTTAAAGTATCTAATTGTTAACAATTGAGTCAGTTACGATCATTTCCGAATACAGTTAGTAATCGATGTTTTAAATGTTAGATACACAGCCTGATAGTACTTATAAATATTAGGTACAACAGACATTTTGCTTTAGATTAGAAAATTTCCACGGTCGTGTGACATTTTGTTCGTTAAGTTTTTAGCAATGGGCTATTATACTAAAACGTGTCTCTGTGTGTTCGTGTTTTACTTTGTAGTGCACAACTACCTAGTAAGTTAATTTATAAATGTATGTGAATTGTATTCTGTACCTTGGAATTCGTTCAGGGACCAGATATGACGATAATTTCCTTATTTCTAGAGTTCCATCTAGAGATAAACTTATTATAGCAATATAACTCTGATGCAATTGTTTATTTAATATAGAATCTTCGCAATTATTGAACCATTTAAAAAGCCATTGTTAGCATTGCTTGCTACTAGTACTACCATGAAAATAGAACTATAAACTTTTTCAGAATGTACACATGACTTGGCGTGCATTCATAACAGCCATGTAAACTGCATTTCGCTCGTTTGCGACAAGGACGACAAAACTCAAAAAAATTGTATTTTTCGACGTTGCGTTGTTTCTACATAAAATGAGGAAAGTAAGTATAAAATTAAATAATGAAATACGTAAAATAAAACTTTAATCTTTTGATAAAAAGTTTATATGCAAAAAAATATTGGCAATAAATTGTTTTTTTTTCTAGTCTAACTTTAAAAAACACTGTCCTGTATTTCTTATTTTTTGAGTTATGTCATTATTGTCCTAAACAAACGATTTGTAAATCTATTGTACGTGATAAATTTGTGACATATCTTGGAGTAAAAGATGGCGCGAACTTATCGCGGCCAAACCACATTGAGTACTTCTGTAATAAAATTAGAATATACAACACAACAACAGCACAAAAAAAAAAAACAAATTAGACTAAACAATATACGACGGTAAATTCTACCATTCCAAAAAATATTAACCGACTTTCCTAAGAATATAGTTTACAAACTCTTGAGAAAGAATAACTCAAGGAAATATACATAGTAATTATATAGGATATTAATGTTAGTTAAAAGATTGGCTAAAAGCAGAGTAAAGCAGTTTAAGTACCTTGGTCATTGGGTTTCAGAGGATGGCACTGATAACTGTGACATGGAGAGGGAGCGCAGGGCATTGGCCGTACGATGCAACATGCTGGCCCGCAGATTTGCAAAGTGTGACATTAATGTCAAGTTAACTCTGTTTAGAGCATATTGCCAGGCTTTATATACCTGCAGTCTGTGGACCAGATACACGCAGAAAGCGTTTAATGCCTTGCGTGTTTGCACACGCAAGGCATTAAACGCTACAGCGCGCTGTACGCGCTGCAGCGAACATCCCTGACGCGCTACAGAAACGAGGCAGCGACAGCAGTATCCTAAAAGCATTGTTGTATTGCTACAACAATGCTTTTAGGATACTGCTGTCGCTGCCTCGTTTCTGTAGCGCGTCAGGGATGTTCGCTGCAGCGCGTACAGATGACTTCTTTGCGATCATACGCAAAAGATCCGCGTCACTACTGCGTCGGATGCGGGGTAGCGACAGCAGTCTTCTGAGCATTGTTGTTAGTAAAACTGAAGGCCACCTAATGGGGCACCTATGCGCAGTGCATGTACTGTTGCCAGGTATCTCCAGGAGGTGGCGCAATTAATTGTTTAAATTAAGTTGTATTGATAATATTTATTGTGTTGTTATTTGTTGTGTGTGTGTAAATTATACTAACATAGGTTAAGGAATACTAACAAAATCTATGGGTAATCTACCTGATGTAAATCAAAATAAATAAATAAATAAATAAAAGATTGGTTAAAAAATAAATAAATTTTGAACATTAGTTAAATACATTTGTTCCGTTTCCGCAGACAAACTGTGAAAACGGTTTTGTGGGGAAAACTTTAAATAAACAAAACAAATCAAGAACGAAGAAGCGAAGTAGAAAGTTCCTTTAATAATAAAAATTATTGAATATGGTGCTGGGAACAATTAAAAAAGACATAATTTATGACAATTTTTTTTTTAGTGCCTCAAAGTCATCCCAGATCGCGCTGAAGTTACTTATTTTGATAAAAACTATTTTGAAGATTCTCCAATATTAAACGTGAGGCGATATAAGCGAAAAGGAGGCTATTTTATGAACATGATTTTTGAAAATAAGATAGTTTTAGGCAACGAAACTTCGGTAAGATATTCCAGTATTTTGGGTTTGAATGATGACAAAAATTGCATCAAAATCAATCCAGTAGTTTCAAAGCTTTCAAGCTATCATTCTAGAAACAAAAAAATATATTTTATTTATTTATTTAATTATATTTTATTCTGTTCGGGAAACTTACAGCTAATATAAACATCAAAACATATCAGCAACTAAGTGCATCATCTGTCTACTCAAATAGCCTATAGTGTTACCCAGAAACTGAGTTGTAGAGGATGTAGGCAGACTTCCCATTAAAATATTGGAATCCTGCCGCGTGCGGCTAGACTGGAAGTGAACCTCAACATAGTTGAACAAAAGGCTACTTATGTGACAATGCTGTGTACACCAGTTTGGTGGCAAATGACAATGTGTAGTTTTTGCAGATGCATTTCCTCTTCTATGAATATCTTCACAACGAGTTCAGAAGGTCATTTCCTGAAATGCACTTCAAACTATGCGGTCTTATTAACAAAGATCCCTATGTTGGTAAATCCCTAAGGGATGCAGGTTTTGACACTTGCCCTGTTTTACTGGTAAGTTTGTCGTTCATGAAATATATTCATTCGCTTATTCGATTACAAATATAGTATCCACACTTTTAAAAGGGACATCGCGGTAAGATGAAATCAAATTCGACTCCTAGCATATAGGGCAGCCTAAGGCAAATCTGCAAAAAATTAAAGATTATTTACTTTTCAGGGCAAACATGATGTAAGTAACATGACGTTCAACCATGTCATCCCATCGTTGTGGCCGTTTGAAAAGGGCATGGTCGAGGTTGTTGTCAAGAATGAGAATGATCTGTTGATAGCAAGAGGCGAAATAGTAGTTACGTTCAAACAAGACCTACCCAAACTTAAAATATGACTTTTCTGTATTTTTTTGTAGAATACTATAAATAACTATGCAAGCAGCAGTGTTTTTTTATAGATTAAGAATATTGTGTATGTTTTCCCAGTTTATTTATCTCTGCCAGCTGCAATCTAACAGGATCCTTATTTCAACAAGGATCACTGTAGTTGTGACACTCTTACAACTTGCTTTTTATTAGAGAAAAGAACATAAAAATCACCAAGATTTGGATTGTGATGCAGTCTTTACTAACGAAGAAGCATATCTATAATATCATAAAAGTTGTAACTAAATCTTTTGCAACAACATAAGGAAGTGTAAGTTTTAAAACAACAAAGGGGATGTTTCAAAATGTATGGGGCCAGGTCTTTGTACACCATACAAAAAAATGGAGAAACACAATTAAAATAGTTTTCAATCCTCCAATTACTTTAAATTGGCTTGGTTTGGCAGTAAAGCATAAGAATGCACACTTGAAATTGCAACACCCAAAAAAAAACCCGTCATGGCAGTAAGCTGTCATGTTGATTGATTTGACGTTTGAAATGTTTATTTCTATCATAATACATTGTAGTCCAAGATCCCAGGGCCACCATACCTTACTAAATCTGTCATGAACAAAATGTGTGGCATCAAGTAGTATTAGTATGTACTGTGGACGTATGCATACCTGCTAATTTGTGCCGACGGCCAATTTTTTTATATTTGTTGCCAAAGCTGCGTTAAAATAAAAAATAAATTCTTAAAGCCGGAGTGCTGATTTTTATATCATGTTACAGAGAATACTGTTAAAAGCTAATAACCAACACTGTCTGACACCCATAATACGTTTTTTTTTTTGTAAATAAGAGGTTTTTTGAAAATCTCACTGGTTTTAATCTTGGGTGCTTCAATCAATTCAGTCCATTGCAGTTTAATGCTGAACATAGGCGTCTCCCAAATCGCACCGCCGCAACCAGTCTTCACACATCCAATCTGTTACAGCCGTCTTTTTAAGGTAGTCAGTTCATCTAGCTGGGGGACGTCTCACAACACGCTGGCGGATGCGCAGGTACTTGTGTACTCAGAACGGGAAATTTACAATTGGTTTTCAGCAGTTAGTTCAATCACTAACCTTGCCGACAATTTTCATAGTATAATGTCTTATGGCATTTTGTTATGGGGACGGGCTGCAGACATTCAGTCTATATTTATTCTGCAAAAAAGAGCCATCAGAGCCATATATAATCTTCGTAGGTGCGACTCTCTAAGGGAAATGTTTAAGGACATTAACATCGTGACGGTACATTGTCAATACATTTATGAAAACATAATGTACGTAAGAAAAAATCTGCATCTTTTTGGTAAAAGAGGTGACAGACACAATTACAGTACTAGAAATAGGAACCAATTAGTTCAGCCAGGCTTCAGACTCGCTAAAGTAGACTCATCTTTCATGGGGTACTGTTTGAGATGCTATAATAAAATTCCACAAAGTATTCTTGAACTCAATGAAACGAAATTTAAAACATGCATTAAACGCACACTTTGTAAGCATGCATATTACAAGTTGGACGATTATATCGCTGATAAAAATGCTTGGCTCAATGCCGGTCCTGCTCCACATGGACAGGGATGCACAAATTGATAACATTAAATGCCTGACAGAGCCCTGGCCTGCCTGAAAGAGGACTTTTGGCCGAAAGGTGTCGTATATCGACTTTTCCGAGGACGGTTACACGACACCACGACGCGAAACACGACGCCGACAACGTTACGTGTATAGGCATAGTTTTAAGGTTTTTAATATGTATTAGTATATTATTGTTTAAGATTATTTTTGTGTATTTTATCTATGGGCCTTAGTAGCCTGATAATAAAATGATTATTATTAAATAGTATTGTTGGAGCTGCTGAAGATTGTACAACTATCTTTGCATTGTATAGATTCAATCTCTTTAGTATTATATAAAGCCCATATTGTGTGAGAACTATGTGCTAAAAAGCTACCATTCACTGGAAACCTACGTCCTTTCTTGACCTGAATGTGCCCTGGCGGTTGAGAGTATGTCATGCTCACTCAACGTCTCGCTGATGGTGGCGCGTGTGTCGGATCATTTAGTTCCCTTCTAAATGGTTGAGTTGAATGGTGCTGATCTATGCGTCATGTTCGTGAACGGGCGCTGTCAGTGTGACTGGTCATCTCTTAGTTGCCACGGCTTATTTGAATTAATAATTTTTATTTTTTGAATTGTCTTTTTTGTTTTTACTGTGGACACTTTTAATGTGCACATCTTGCTACATCGTTCTCACATAGTGTACCATCTCAACATGAATGATGTAACCAAGGTTTTGTAACAATTTGCTGATTTAAAAGAGTGGCCATGGAGTTTCTTGCCCATTTTTCTCCATAGAGATCTACGATAGGGAATGGGTAACTACAGTACTTTCACAGTTTTTATGCCTTGTGACTGGGACTGTAGCTTCATTTAATTGTTATCTTTGTTTCGACAATTCAAAAGTGCCTGTAACTGGCCTACTTGAAATAAATGCTTTGATTTTGAATCTATTTAACCAAATTGAAAAAAAAATAACACTCAAAATGAAGAAGTATCATTAATTTTCAATGCTAAGAATCCATTTTTGTCTCGCATGGTAAATAGTTATTCAAATCAAATCAAATCAAAATATTTTTATTTCACATAGGCCTAGATGGGCACTTATAAAACGTCGACAAAAAGGTGCACGGTTCGGGTTGGTCGTTTCCTATGGAGAAGAACCGGCAAGAAACTCCATGGTTACTCTTTTCAAATCATTTGGTGTTACAATATTATCATGTTACAGCATTAGTACTTAAGTATGGGGGAACAGCATAGGCCCGACAATAGGTCGTTGCTTACTACACAAAAAAAAATTAAGACAAGATGAAAAGTTAACAAAAGTTAACGAGCATCTGGGAATCTACAAAGCCTATAATGTTCAAACATTCACAAACAATCGGTAAAAAAGAATCTATACAAAGGTAAGAAAATATTGTAAAATAGTGAATTAAACAAGTGACACAAATATTGTCATCAGTGCTATTAAAAACCCAATCCTTGCTAAAACAAACACGCCTGCATTATTAATTATCCTTTTTTAAATTCAAGATTAATACAAAAACATATAAAAACAAGTTACCTTTTAGAGTTGGATGAGATCACACCATGATTTTTGTCGTATAATAAGTGCGATGAGTCAAAGCGGGGGCGCGAAAGATGACACGGACATAACCCGCTTTCCATATACAGACAGTGTGTTACCTTCTTAACATTGTGTGTCAGATATTAATTACCGTTTGAGGACTGTGTTACACCGTGTCGATAGTTGGAGAACTTCCTACTATAAGTCGGTGTTTTGATTCATCTCGGAAATTAGTCCTAAGATACACTTATATAGATGTGTTTTGTATCAAAATAGCCTCTGAGAATATGTCCGTTCTTTAGGCACAGTAAGCCATGCTACGACTTTGCTGGCTGGGTAATATTTTTGGTACGATGTTAGTTATTCTGGGCTGGATATATTCTGGTCTTTATAGGGTGTTCTCGGAGTGACAGCGCAGCCTAGGCCGGCCACTCAGGCTCAGGAAAATAATAGATACCTGGGTAAAATTGCGGGAGCTATTGCCTAGTAGTGGGACTACCTATGTAGACTAGAAAAAGTTTTCAAGCAGCATAAATTACATGTTGATTTACCATCTCAAGATTCATGGAAATCTATGTAGTTTATATGAGACTAGCTGTTGCCCGCGGCTTCGCTCGCGTTTGAGTCGGAAATTATCCTACGGGCACGTTGTAAATATAGCCTATGGTACTCGGGGATAATGTAGCTTCCTTTTAGTGAAATATTTTTTAAAATCGGTTCAGTAGATCCAGAGATTACCCCCTACATACAAACTTACAAACAAATTTTACCTCTTTATAATATTCGTATAGATTTATGTTACAGTGCACGAGTAAAAGTGTAGAGCAGCTGTGGCCCAGTGGTGGCGGCCCCGATTTACGAACAGTAAGTCGTGGGTTCGAACCCAGGTAGGCGCATTACTTTGTGTAATTTATTTCATCACCACTGCTCTCAAAAACGGTGAAGGAAAACATCGTGAGGAAACCGGCATGTCCTAGAACTAAAAATTCGAAGACATGTGACATCTAAAAACCCGCACTGGGCCCGCGTGGTAGATTATAGCCCATTCCCTCTCATACAGAGGAGGCCGAGTGTCCCAGCAGTGGGAACATTAAAGGCTGATTATGCTATGCACGAGTTAAATATAATTATTGTGATGTTTCTAAATGGATGTTACTGACAAGTCGGTAGGTAATGTTTTTGTTGCAGTCTTGCAGACACGTGAAGTAAAGTCTTCCTGCTGATAAAAAAATTGTAACCTCTAAAATAACCTCATTGTACACTTACTTCTATAAAGATAAATTTAAATTACCAAAACAACAGCTATTTTTGCTATAATGGCCTCTAAGAACGTTACTACGCCTTTATATGTAAAGTTGTCTCAGACACATTTCCTTATTGAAGTCTTCTCGCGTCATGGTCATACAAATGATGATATTAAATGCGAATAACACTTTAATAATGCCAACAAGTGTTATTAACACGGACCTATATATATACGACCTATATATATAGGTATATATATAGACCTATATATATATACCGTCATAAAGTCAGTTAGAGAAGCTCGTGGCAAAATAATAACAGCCGCTTGAATCAATCTACACGTTAAGCCGCACTTGCCTAGGTTGGTCTGTGGATGGGTGACCACCCATTACATACCGAGTTTCCTCCGTGCCTCGGAAAGCACGTTAAGCCGTTGGTCCCGGCTGTCATTTGTAGATCTTCGACAGTCGTTACAGGTAGGTGGCCAGAACGTCTGACAACCAGTCTTATCAAGGGGTATCGTATTACCCAGTACTAACTGGGTTGTGGAGGTCAGATAACCAGCCGTTCCATGTGAAATTGGACATCTTTATCTGGACTATATAAATGCTACTAACTTAGTCTTAAGATAATTAATTTGTCACTAACAAAATATGGACATTATTAGTCTGAAATAAACAATTTCTTTTTTAATACTGATATTCAGCTGCATGCGGTTAGACTGGAAGATGATTATAATAGAGTCAGTTAGATCTAGGGGTCGGAAGCGCGACTTCTAAGCGTGGGGTTCTGGGGAAATCCCCAGGTTAACTCGTGTAGGTATCATATTTTAGACGGGGGAAACCTCACAGTACAGACGATATGCACCACCTCTGAGTAAATCGAGAAAACAGATGTGATGTTTCCTTATCAGTAGTATAATCCGGACTAGGTGGCCTATCATGACGTTTTAAAGCAGGAGTAATTCCAGTGTGGGAAAGAGAGGATGGTAGATGACCTGTATAGCTCTGTCTCTTTCCCACACTGTTATTACTTCGGCTATAAGACGTCGTAGTATCCCCCCAGATGTATCAACGTATGATCAGATGTATGAACGTGGACGAGGCAAAAGGAGTATGTCAGGATCGTAGCAGGTGGCGATCTGTGGTTTCTTCCTACTACCATAGAAAAAGACGTGAATTTATGTATTTATGGTAATCCGGAACCAAATTTACCTTAGCAGGCAGATTTGTAATGTTGGATACGTCTCCAAAAGAAGACCACACAAACCCATAATAATCTCGAACTGGAGTATCATTTGTCGTACTTGTGAACGCTCTTTTGATGAATAATTTTGTCTGTGCGCACCAAACATTAAAAGACGATAAAATTCTTCATATATGACATATATTCCACATAAAGCCTTTTGATATGCATTTACGAATCTTATAAGTTTATCAAGAAATGAAACCAGAGAAATGCCAAGCGACCAAGCGACTTTGTTTATACTATGTAGTGACAGTTCACTACATAATATAAAACAAAGTCGCTTCCCGCTGTCTGTCCCTAATACTTAGATCTTTAAAACTACGCAACGGATTTTAATGCGGTTTTTTTTAATAAATAGAGTGATTCAAGAGGAAGGTTTATATGAATTACATTGCATCCGTGCGAAGCCGGGGCGGGTCGCTAGTAAGTTATAATATAAATTAACAAAGAGCTAGACGTTTTTATTCAATGTTATTCAACTAGAAATAATTAAGGATTTATGCTCCAGTAATTACGTTCGAAGAAACGCCTGTTTATTACGACTGGAATTAGCTATCGTACCTATCAAGATTAGTGTTACATTATGCTCCAATTAATAAAGATTTTTGGCTCATAATTCATACTTACAAATGAGAAATTAAGTTTGTCTGTCTATTACCTTTTCACGCCAAAATGACAGAACGGAATGTATGACATTAGGATAGACTCTGACCTAAGCGAGGATGTAGGATTGTACTTTATGATACATTCCATGGGATAATTTTTAATCTACAAGCCGGCGAAGTTGTGGAAAAAAGCTATTAAGTTATATTAATAATAAAGACAGTGATCATAGCAACTAGATAAAAGCCAGAGCTTCTTCAAACCGTATGGAAACATCTCCCAGTGTTCCAATTTAGAAATCTACCAATTATCATAATTCGCTTCGTTCTGCAACGATCTCAGGTACCAAAACTGGACTTACAAACTTAGCACAACATAATTTTCTATTTTATGTTGTTAAGTTTAAGGTTCAAATTCTATTGTAGAGGCACCAGACAAATTCTAATTTGGAACTGTATCACAGATAAGTATTACGTATAATTAGCATTGTATAATTAAGTCTCTTGCTACTTACGTATTTAGCATTCAAGTGTCCCGCCTGTCTAATCGTCTAATTTTGTCTTTGAAGTTTGTATAGCTCAATATCAAATTAGGAGACGACCTACGTCAACGAGTTGCCACGTTGGGGTGGCCACTTAATTATGAATGGCTTCGTTTTAGGCTACCTGTCCATTTCAGCTGAGATGAGAGTCTCTAGTCTAGGCAGTCTAGTTAGCCAGATAATAAATATCTGACCTATCCCATAACTTTTCAAGACTCAATTCTTCAACAAGTGCGGCCTGCCCGTTATGACATTCGGTGCCGAAACGTGGACACTGACAAGCGAGTTTTTCGTTCAGTCACGAGGTCCTTTGAAGGCAATGGTCTGAGATTAAATTATCCGGAAAAGAACCACGGTTTTTGACATAGCTTCCAGAGTAAGGAAGCTGAAGTGAGAGTGGGCCTGCCAGGAAGTCGAAGGACCGATAGACGATTGATCAAACGGCAAGCGTAGTGTGGGATGCCCTCAGCTAGATGGCTGACGTGCGGATGAACCTTAAAAAGGTCGCCGGGTGAGACTTGTTGAGGAGTGTGGCGTAGCTTGGGCGAAGTTTGTGTTCATGAGTAGACTTTGATCAACTCAGCCCGAGTTGATCTAATTTTCTGCTAGCCCTGCACATTTGCGGTCCATCCCATTGATACGATTTGCACTACGAAAAGCACTACAGCAATAAGTTGCTGTAAAGGTAAGGTAAAGTAGTTTTTGTACTAAGGTACAAAAACTACTTTACCGCCAACAGTGAAAAAGTAAATGAATAACTAACATTACAGTATATGCTATACTTACATTTGTCGTAAATACCATTTATCATCCTTTTTATTGGTTTGTTTATTTAAACCCAGCGAATCGATCTAAATACGATTCGTTTTTTATTGTATTTGCTGAAATAAAATATTAATTTTCATAATTTTCAATGTTGTGACGTGTACGTCAGATTTGCTAAAATGTCAGTTACTTTTTCTTTCTGTCATAGAGTTTCTTATTAGCTTAGTCTATGATGAATAGTTTTTGGTTTATCTAATTTAAATTATATTTTTCAATGTTTAGCTGAAATATTGTATTTAATAGATAATAACGATTGTTTACTAATAACTTAATTTATAATTATATTTATAAATTCTCTAAGCATTCATGGTTTTATAAAGGAAGTCTGTTATGTCCTGCCCGACTACACTTGCCAGATAAGATGATTATATGGCCGCAACAAGAAAAACGAATATTCAAAAATTGGAAACAGACTACTGTGAAAAACGAGCTGACGAACCGGGGAGAGGAGAGCGATTGTTGAAGGGAGACTGGAGAGATTTCTTCAATTTGAGACAAGAGATATTCTTCAGGGTGATCCATCTAAGGACACACCTGGGTCTGCTACTCCCAATCTTATTAAAAACTGTCTTTGTGCCTGCCCGGGTGTTAGTCTCGCGGAGCTGCCCTGGGTCTATAGACTGGTGATCTAACTAAGCGATCCACCGGGACCTCTACTCCCGTTCTTCGAAGCACCGCCTTCCTGTGGAGCAGACCTGAAAGAACTGCACATCGTCCTACATCACCCAACGTTTGATCGTGCTTCATCAACAATCCAGTGAATTTATTATAAAACTACTTCCAGAGTGCGGGTTTCATAGGTCTTTTTTATAATCACAGTGTATTTTTTTATTTCACTCGTAAAACCATCCATTTTCCAATCCACTCAAATTTCTATGTACAAGTCTACTTTTATCCTTTCATTTTTAATAGGATCAAGTAGATTTGCTACAACATCGAATTCCTAAATGGCGTAAATAAAGTTCTCCGCGACTTAAAACCATATGGAAAAACCTAACAACCAACCGTCGGGCAGTAGCCCACCAGACAGCACCCGTCTCGTCGGAGGATCCTCTCTTTTCCATGGGGGATGAAGAATTTTACACCCTGTTCTTCATACTCCTATAGATACTGTACGAAATTTTACCGAATGTTCTCCAAACATTTGGCGGATTGTTTTTGGAGAACCGAACCGTCGGGTCGTAAAATTCGTGTAGTGCACAAGTGCCTTTAAGGGTAGGTTGTTTGACTTGTCTGTTCCACAAGATACTTGACTAAGACCGACGAGATGAGAACTTGAATACATAATCCAAATTAGGGTCTATAGATAAGGAGTTAGTGGAACGACTTGTTAAATGATTTGATGAAAGTAAAAACTTATTTTTAGTTAGTCTGGATTTGTGCCCGGTTTAAGTTCGACTCCTGGTTTATGAAACATAAACTAAATATAGGTGCCCAAGTGTGGCCTATCCTATATGGGTACACCTCCGGCTGTATCTGCCGAACCAAATAGGCGTGATATTTATGTTTGAAGATATTTGGTACTGTTTTGATACAAGCAGACTAAATTATGATTATTCTCTAATTTGCATTTTCATTTGTTATCTGATCTAATTCATCATTTTAGTTCTAAAGTGTCATCACAATGAAACATACAAATTATATTAAAATGGCCGTCAGCGTTCTGGCTATTAGGATTAATATGTGGTTCGGTTATTTTCCAGAATGTGTATTATTTGTTTTCATTGACACTGATTTAAATCTAATTTTGATGGCTACAACAATGAATTAGTATGATTTAAACGTGACAATGCTGCCAGCCGTTTTTTTTTTTTTTTTTTTTTTTTTTTTTTTTTTTTTTTTTTACCGATGGGAAATCATCGAATAACCCATCCCGCTCTGGGCTGAGCCCTTTATTGACCCTCTTGCTCTTCTGTTTTTGATATATGTACATATTTTGATTATTGTTTTAAATCTGTATAGTTACTAAATAATGTGTATATGATTGTGTGCAAGTAGTTTATTATCAGGCAGGCAGTTGAGACCGTCAGTACTGATACCTGCCTGTATTCTGTTGTTGTTAGATTATCTTCTTGCAGTATGATATTTGTTGTCTAGTCGATTGTATGTTATGTATACCTAATTAAAAATATGACAGACTGATAACAGTCGCTGTAGCCTCAGAGACGGTTCGCCACATTACACGTTCACGCTGCATGTCTTCTTCTTTTTGCATAGGTACATCACGATCAGCTTTCATTTTACTTTCTGCCATCTGAACAACATACAAATCAAAGCCACGTAGGTATACAAAACAGTTCAGTTTTCACATCACGCCCACTATCAAGTAACACAAATTTTCTCACATAATATCAGTGGCTACAGGTGCAAACTATAACCCGTAGGGAAAGCAGGACCCTCGGATCGTGTTACCAACTACAAATGAGCCCTTCAAACATGCCTATAGTGTAGCTAAGTGTATATTTTTGAAGTTTCTCGAAGGTCAGAGTATGTTGGTGGTAAGTTGCAGTATTACGGCTGTCAAGGGAAATAACTGGGGCTTGTGAGCGAAGGGATATGCCGCGTAAGATAGTTCGTAACTATACAAACTGCTACTTTTGACATTAATTTTGATTTTGTTGCTGGTTTATAGTTTTTGGTGTTATTTATTGGGGTTAGGTTTTATTAAGTGTGTAAAAAGAGTTTTATTTGTAAATTGTACGAGATTCCTCATTCATTTTTGGGTAATCTTTAAATCTTATTAATTTGTAACTAATCATTTCAAAATAAAATTATGTTCGTACAGGTCCAGTAAGGCCAGGCTTTACCGAATGGCATTGTATTTTGGGATTACGAGGGTGACAGGAATTTATGTATCTGATAGATAGTGCATATTTAGCAAAACGTCGGTAAACATTTTGCCCTGATACCGCCATCCCATAATCGCCGATCAAAGACACCGTAATAGTTGATTCAGACAGTTTTGCTAATCTCTGACTCTTAATATTATGGAGTATGGCGTCATTACGACCCGAATGGCGCAGCGGTAGTGAGGCTGCCTAACGTTCTTAGGGTCCCGGGTTCGAGTCCCGGTAGGAGCAAATGTTTGTGTGATGAGCATAGACATTTGTTTCCGAGTCATGGATGTTTATATGTATAATAAGTATGTATTTACAAACAAAAAGTATCTATGTAGTATTATCAACTATCGGGTGTCCACGACACAAGCCTCGTAGCTTAGTGTGGCCCCTAGATGGCGTTGTGTGTAATGTCCAGCGATATTTATTATTATTTATTACGGTTTTCCGATGACCTGACACTGAAAAGTCATTGGTCTTTCTTAAGCATAATTGTTCGGTAACATTTATATTCTTTTGACATGTCTTTTGTCCACCATTGTGATTTCGGTACAAAACTAACACAACATTATCTAGTAACCATTATGTAAGACACAATTATAATGTCCTTGATGTGGTAACGTTACCATAAATGGCCATCATCGACATTGCCCTGTCCTCATCCTAATTTATTAGTCGTCGGTGCAGCATGTATTCGTCTTCCATACTTCTCAATTTCATTACTGAGCAGACTTGGCTTTTAGCATTTATGTAATTCTATTATCCTTTAAACGCTGACTTCAATAAATAGAAAAAAAAGCCTTTATTTACTCTGACCTTCTCAATAAATAAACAAGAAGCAACATTTATTAAAACGAATAATATTTAATTTTGCTAACGGTTTCAATGCCATTAGTCAGCTACCAACAGGGCTATTGCGTATCTCTGTTGACAGTTCAAAGTGATCATCACTTGGCGAGTCAACAACAGCGGCGACAAGAACGGTCATTGTATATCTAAACTCGCCAAGTGATGATCACTATGAACTGTCAACAGAGATACGCAGTAGCCCTGCAGGTCAGGCTGTCTTGCGACATAGGTATCTTCTATTTCCCTCCACTTATCCCTGTCCAGAGCAGTTCTTCGCCAACCTTTTGTCAGGTCATCGCCCTGATTTCAATAATGCATTATTAGTTTGATAAGTAAGAGTAATTACTTCATGCCCTGAATAAGGCTCCCTGCAGATCTGCGTCCCTTTTCTTTGTTTACCTATAAAATCGAGTGCTTATTAGGATTCTCTTCGTTCATTTCTACTCAGTGAAAGTAAGCAAGTGGGTGAGTTGTTAAGAAATATTGAATAGTAGAGCAAGAGATTACTGTAATTATTTTATGCTTATGTTTCCGTTTATATTTTCCAGCATCTATTCATCTTGAGTGTGGGGCTTGTGGCTAAATATTAACAGGCCAAGGGGTATTGAATAACGCAGCCACTGAGTCATGGAGGACTGGGCAGTTGCTCCATAAAATATAATGGTATTCAGCCTTGCATACAGTTAAATTGGAAGCCGACCAGAATAAACCTGGATAAGGCAGGGCTGATGATGATTTTCACTTTGAGTAGATAACATAATATAATACCAGCCTATTTCTGTCCTACTGCAGGGCAAAGGCCTCTTCTCAACAGAGAAGGCACGAGCATTGATCACCACGCCTGCTCAAGACGGGTTGGCGATTTCAGACTTTTATAAGTCCAGGTATCCTCACGATGTTTTCCTTCACCGATATCTGTGATGTCCAAGATAAACTTAGAAAGTACATATGAATTGAAAAAGTCGCATTGGTACTTGCCCGGATTTGAACCCACAACCTCATGCATGAGAGGCGAGGCCTTAAACTCTGGGCCATCACGACAACACATACATTTGAGTAGATGAAAATACCCAAAAATAAACTTTCTCGAAAATTATTGTTTTTTCTGAGTTAGGTCCTGCAAAGCATCGTAACTTAACGTGTAATCAAAAAAAGTTGACATAAACACACCGCCTGCATCACCTAAGAAGGTATGGATATATTTAGCAAATCATACGAAATACTCAGTATCGAGTTCACCAAATCCAAACAAACAACTTGTCTACTGAGCAGGCGTTGGTAATCAATCTTACATGTTGACACCAAGATAAGACGGCTTAAAGCCGCTACTCATGTCAGACTTAAAACTATTGGAATCGCGACACGGCCGTAACAGAAACAAAGTAAATACCAAGAGAGAGGGTTATCCACAGCGAATATATCGGACGTTTTGGGAAAATAAATTTTACACACTACAACGAAAAACCAACGTTACGTTGCTAAAGGTAAGGTGTAGTTTCAGCTGTGGCAGATAAAAAATCGCGTACCAGAATATAATGAAAGGCAGGCTAACATTTTTATAGGGGTTTCAACGACTCTCGGAGTACCACCGTTTTACATTTAAGGAATCCTCATTGTATTATGTGTCGGGTAACACATCGTCCTTTATGGTGACAACTATCTTTATGCCATGTTTATCTCTCGCTGTTTAATGTTTGTTCATTTAAAGTTTCGTATTAAAACTGTGGTGTCTGTCGCGTTTAATTTGCTGGTAAAGTGAGGCTCTGAAAGCTGTTTTCGAAAGCTAATAGTTGACTGAAAGCGAGGGTCGTCCACAGTCCAGAGGTGATGTTAATATACTGATGATTTTGTGTCTCATTCTTGAGTTTTCTTCTGTTTTGGGCAACAGAATCTGAAGTAAGAGTTTGTTGTGCTGGCGACACGAAGAAGAAGTTCATCATCCCGAAGGGTTAGGCAGGGGTGTACCTAATAGTACACCCACATTTTGCAGGTTATGTTAAAGTCCCAAGTAATAGGCGGCGAACCTATTGCCATCAACCGGGCACACATCCAGACTCAGCGGCTGCTACGGCGAAATTCCTGATGGAAAAACCCAATAACACTTTGCCCGACGCGGGAATTGAACCCAGGACCTCTTGCTCAGCAGTCGCGCTTGCGACCACTAGACCAACGAGGCAGAGAAGTTAGTCCGTTATTAAAACAAGGTTTCTATAAATACCACATCGAAATAACCTCTTAGAGTTAGAGTTTTTATATCACAGACTAGCTGTTGCCCGCGGCTTCGCTCGCGTTTTGATCGGAAATTATCCCACGGACACATTGTTAATATAGCCTATCTATGACTCTTGGGGATAATGTAGCTTCCTATTAGTGAAAGAATTTTCAAAATCGGTTCTACAGATCCAGAGCTTAGCCCCTACAACCTCACAAACTTTACCTCTTTATAATATTAGTATAGAACATACCAGGGCCCAAGGATTCGTTTGATATGCTTTTGGCGTAGAAGTTAAAAAGCATAGCGACAACATAACATACAGTGTGCTTCAATATGTCACGTAATCACGTTTATGTTTGAAACACCGTTCTGTTTTCATATTTCGAACTTCATTGATTGTTTTTATTGTAGCAGGAAGCCTGAATTTATTGCGTTGGTTGTCTGAAGCCATGTTCGGCTGTCAGACATGACTTTGTGTTATTCAGGTGTTCCATCGTGGATTAATAAATAACCCAGTGCTTCTGGGAACTTAAACCAATTTTAACTCGCTATCCAATAGATGATGTTATTGAAAAGGTGAAATATTATTAGACATAGCATAATCAGCCTATAATGTTCCCACTGCTGGGACACACGGCCTCCTCTCTATGAGAGGGAATGGGCTATAATCCACCACGCGGGTCCAGTGCGGGTTGGTAGATGTCACATGTCTTCGAGTTTTTGGTTCTAGGTCATGCCGGTTTCCTCACGATGTTTTCCTTCACCGTTTTAGAGCAGTTGTGATGAAATAAATTACACAAAGTAATGCGCCTGCCTGGGTTCGAACCCACGACTTACTGTTCGTAAGATGGAGCCGCCACCACTGGGCTACCACTGCTCTATTAGACATGATTCAAAGTATTTATATGTAAGCCTGTTTACACCACAGATTTCACTACACACGTTTAACGCCATACACATTTAATTTTAAAACAACTTTTTTTACTGTTACTCTTCTTCAATATAATATTTGGATCGTAAGAAATTATCACACGATAGCAAAACTAAAAGTTAGTTTATGAAGGTAAGGAATTTCAAACTACGCAACTTCGAGTGTTTCGCAAGACTTCGTTACTATGAGTACGGCTGCGCACCTATCTATGCAATTTCTTTGTATACGGCACCTTATCTAGCTATTTGTGTAATTTTGTACATTCCACTCATAAACGGTTAAGGTGAAAGCGCAAGGGTAGCCCGCGAAATTTAAATTTTCTTACGTTTATTGCAATTTGCAGGTCAGTGTCAGGTTGTATGTTGATGAAAATATGAATCGCGCCAGTAACACGTATGGAGTTACAGAATTATAATCATTCAAATCATCAATACAACCCTCTAAGTTCATGTAACCCCATTGAATGACTTTTTCATTAAATAGTTACAGAATAGGGTCAAATAAACTTAGAGGGTTGTTCTAATAACTTTTATGATTATAATTGTTTAACTCCATACGTGTTACTGGCGAGATTCATATTTTCATCAACATACACTGACCAGCAAATTGCAAAAAACTTACACCCTGTCGCTTCCACCATAAGTGGTTTTTGAGATTAGTCTGCTGTAACGCACAGATTACACGTACTGTATGGTGTCGGACGTAAAGAATACCACCATCCCATATCATCCCGTGGGTGTCGTAAGAGGCGACTAAGGGACTTACCAGAGAATGGGCAGCAGCGTTCTCTGTGCTTTTTTTAACAAACGTACTGCGATCGCCAACCCGCCTGACAAGCGTGGCGATTATAGCAACCGCCCCTTTGGTCGAGGTGTCTATGTCCAGCAGTGGACTTCTTTCGGCTGAAATGATGATGATGATGGACGCACAGATTAATAGGTTGGTGAAACTGTATTGTTAATCTTATTAATGGACTAGCTCCTGTCCGCGACTTCGTACGCGGATCCTGTTGCTTTTGACGGCGACAACGGGGTCGTCAAGAAAATCGAAGATCTGAAACGTCTGATGTAGAATTCTGAGGCCCGGGGACGGGAAAACAACGCGCTTTATTATTATTATTATAACTTTTGCTAAGACGTCATTCCTTAATATGTTATAGTGTCGCTGGGCTTTGGAGTTCCACAACAGGGTTCCAGATCTTCAAATTTATTCTCACAGCAGAAAATGCTCTTCACGTGGAATAATTTTTGCTATGACACCATTTTTATATCTCTTATACTTTAGCTGTTCTGTTGCGGTTCTGCATCAGGTATTCCAAATTCCAAAATAAATTATAGCCTATATGTTGCTTAGACTGCAGACTTAATACCTACACAACAAATACCTTTTCTTCCCGTTATTCTGCAGCGGATCCCAAGGGTACACTGAATTAACAATAATATTGCAAATAAATTTTAAAAAATGCGCAATTCTCTATCAGTGAACGGCTCCGACTCGCGAGACAATGCGTGACGTTCACGATCAGCGGACAGTCGCGCATCATGTTCCGCACTTATCTCTAGAGACCTAGAAGCAGATGCGTAGATACGCTGAGAACTCATGCGCAATTCTCTATCCGTGAACGTCTGCGACTCACGAGACAATGCATGACGTTCACGATCAGCGGTCAGTCGCGCATCATTTTCTTCACTGGTCTCTAGAGACCTGGATGTAAATGCGTAAATACGCTGAGAACGCAGGTGTGCTTTGCGATCCGAAGAGGTTTCTACGGAGCGAGTTGCAGCCTGATGTTCTCGAACAGCATCAAGTCTCTCCTGACGCTCTTCGGTAGATTCTTGGGATCTTATGATCCTCAATCTTTTAGCTCCTTTGGAACGTTGGGAAAGATTTGACCTCTTTCTAGGCATAGTTATAGTTTAATTCTGAAGATACCTGATCAATTAAAATCTAAGTGACTGCTCCCCTGCGTTACCAGGTAGGCTACCGTGTCACGAAAATAAATGAAAAAGGAAATTAAACACTCAAATAACATAAGCCCGAAGGCTTATTTATTTGATAAAATAAAATAATAAATGGGAGTTTTGGCCAGTAGAGTCAAATTTTCAATGATTCATCGAATTTTCATCGAAAATCAGTCCTAAACTGTTACCGCCTTCACCGCGTGGAGGTACTCCCAGCTTATGTTATTTTATAATTATACAGTGAAATTAGTGATAGTTTTGATTTCCATATCAGGTGTTCCGGATCTTCAATTTTTTTTATTTTTATTTTTAATTTTCAATTCCACAACGCGTGTGCCAGATCTTCAATTTTTATACGTCAACAGAGAGTGCTCATCAGGTTGAACAACTCTTGCTAAGACGTCATTCCTATATTTACAGTGTAGCTGGGCTCTTGGAGTTCCACATCAGCTGTTCCAGAAATTCAAATTTTATACAACAACAGAGAGTGCTCATCAGGCTGAACAACTCTTGCTAAGACGTCATTCCTATATATGTTATAGTGTAGCTGGGCTCTTGGAGTTCCACTTCAGGTGTTCCAGATCTTCAAATTTATTCTCTTAGCAGAAAATGCGCATCACGTGGAACAATTTTTGGTATGGTACCATTTTTGTATCTCTTATAGTTTAGCTGGTCTGTTGCGGTGCTGCATCAGATGTTCAAGTTTCCAAGATAAATTATAGCCTATATGTTGCCCAGATTTAATACCTATACAACAAAAAAAAAATTAAATCCGTCGAGTAGTTCCGAAGATTAGCGTGTACAAACAAACAGACAAAGAGACAGATTTTTTTTTTTGGATTCGTGCTCTATTACTGTTTCCGAACCCCCCTCAATAATTATTTTTTTAATATATTCAATGTACAGACACAGTTT
Organism: Eugnorisma glareosa; assembly: GCA_947578425.1. Lineage (NCBI taxonomy): Eukaryota > Metazoa > Arthropoda > Insecta > Lepidoptera > Noctuidae > Eugnorisma > Eugnorisma glareosa. The sequence continues at coordinate 20,183,664 of OX387970.1, read as the reverse complement.
TTTTTACTGTTTTATTATATGTATATAATAATATATAATAATATAAATATAATATAATATATATATAGATTATAATAACTGGTGGACGATGCAAATAAATGGTTCTCCAACGTTGATTAAACCTTGGTTCGAAATTTGTGCATATGGATTGGTCTGTAGTCGTAGTTCAAAAACAGAAATTTTGGAGGGAAATCAGGAATAGATTAGTTTTTCTGGGTATCGTGTGACCCAGCAACTGTGTTGTCGCGGTCAGATAGTCAGTCACTTCTTCTTCTCATAGGTACTACTATAATAAATGCGGATGGATGTTTGTTGTTACCGTTTCACGTAACTACTACAGAACGGATTTGAACGAAAATTGGCACTCAGATAGTTTATAGGATGGATTAACACATAGAACACAATTTATATCCCGGTAATGCTATACCGTGGGAGTCCACGCTAACGACGCCGCGAGCATAAGCAAGTGTATATTACTGGTGTCACTATGAACCACCTCCTTAACAAAGAAGCTTTTTACCTGAATTAAATGTAAAGAGACTGCCAGTTGAAATCCAGTATAACTCAGAGCACAGGTAAAGTTGCAATACCACTGCAATAACCCGCATTTGTCTTTGCATAGTGAACGGATCAAACATGGAGCCGCATTGCAATAAACTCTTTGTGTGCGTTGCGTTTGAAAAGATTGTGGGAATATTCGAGTTGCAACACTGAAGACACAATACAGATAGTTCAGAAAATCTGTTTAAAGAAATATTTCATGACACAGTCTCATATTTGCGAATATGAGACTATACAGATAGTTACACAATACAGATAGTTCAGAAAATCTGTTTAAAGAAATATTTCATGACACAGTCTCATATTCGCACTAACCAGTATACGGCAGTGAATACGGCATGGAAGAAGAATACTATGGTGCAGGATATGCATTACAACATTTGAAGTCAGCTATGTAGGTATGTCGAAATACAAGAGTCAATCATCAATCCACTCAGGCTTTTGCAGTTCACTGGTGGGCTTACCCAAGCTGCGCCTCAAAAACCTCCTCCTAGCCCATCCACCACCTTCCTATGGACATCGGTCCCATAGTACGCCTACCGATGCGCGGTCTCCAGTGTTTCACGAGTGGTTCTTGGTATTTTGGTCAATGAATATAAAACTCCTCAGGTATACCACCAAAATTGGTCCATTTCTGTGCAAAGACCCTTCAAGCTGTACAATTCATTTGAACCTTCTACTCTTACTTACTTTGCGACGGAACCAAGTATTTGATAGTGTTTTAACTGACCAAATTGACGGCCGCACGTTTTTATAGCGCGCAGAGAATTTTATTGTATTTCTGGACGTAGTTTTTGTTGGTTGTAACAATTCACAGCCAATTGGGAGCCTCGGTGATCTATTGGGTAATGACTAACAGGTTGGTGTTAGCATAAAACAATGTGTTACTAATTGAGACATACGTTTTAGTATATAGTGGTTAGGCAACAGAGGTATGGCTTACTCAAGAGAGATATGATTCACTACAACTACTAATTGAGAAAGCAGCGGGACACGCTATGTTGGTCGAAGAAAAAGTCTTGGTTACGAAACATTCGTGGATGGACCAGGGTCACGAAAGCTGCTGAGCATTTGTACCTGCAAAGGACGAGTAATTAGAACGGAAAATTACTTTTCCCCCTTAAACACAGTCGTTGTCATCTGTACTATTCCTACCTACCAAATCTGTCATTTTTGAAATAATGTTGGACGTTATAAGCTCTACAGTACCCACTTACATAAATACTATGCATTCAAGAACGAAACGACTACAGAATGATCCAATTGGGATTGGATATTTTATCTTTCCTTCTTTCCTTAGAGTTATAGTTAGACGGACGGTCGGCAATACTGGACATCAAGTATTTTATTGCGACCCTGATTTAGGTGGTGTCGACGATAAAATAAAATAGTGGTTTGAAGAGTTAGGCGTAGTGTTATACAATGTGTGAAAGCGGTGAACCGCAAATCTTGTAAGTTGTTTGTAAAACCTATTTCAGAATTAACTACTGAATTTATTTAAGACAGTCTTTCAGGATCCTCAGTAATGAAAATAGTTAAAATGAGTATTATTTTAGTAATAGTAGTATTTCTGGCCTGTGTATCTTTGATTTGAACAATAATATGGATAATTGTGTCTAATCTAAATATAAAGATCTTGTTTTAACCATATTTACAGAGGTATACAGAGGTACCTTCATTTTGTGGTCCTTCGAGCCGGATCCGATGAAGTGATGGATATACATATGCTTTGACCTCGATCTGTAAGATCTGGGCTACTTAAACCGTAGCCTAGCAACTGACAACTAAGAATGACAAAGTAAATCATCCTTAAGCCGAGCTTAACTTATGTTTAGGGAAAAGAAAGATATTCGTACAAACGTGTAATCCCATATTACATTGCTGTTGTTAGTTATATTTTAGTTAACGCTCGCTTGCGACCAGGAACGAATAGTATTATGTCTTTATCCGTTACAAGGGCAGAACACTTCTAGCATATAAAGCCCTGTTAAAACATATCTGAAGGTTCAAGACTATTCTTTCATCAGTATGTTTAAAATTATTGCTCTAATTGTGAAAACGTCAAGATATTGAAAAGCTAAATGAGTTTTCCCATTCAATATTTCTCTACGGAAACTTAAACAGTCAACACAATAATGAAGTTTAATTTACAACTCCATCAAAGTTCCATCGATGCCATCAAACGTTTAGTAAATTAACTTCACAGTTCAACTGAGCAACAAACATTTAATTTCGCAACAGCAAAAAAAAAAAACAGAAACACGCAACAAAATCCTCGTTCAACCATTTAAACTTGCGTTACACAAATGAGAGCAACTTTAAATATTGCTTTACAACGAACGGTTTTAAATTGAGCTGTGTGAGCTTAGAAAGGGACGAGCGAGCGGGCTTAACGTGAAGACAAACGACCGAAAAAAGACCATTGAAATGACGCAGCGTAGCAAAACAGCCGCTCAGACGCGTCCACGGAACTGTTGCAAAGGAAACTTTGTGTTGTACGGAAAACGCGCCACTTCGCCCACTGTCGTGGTTCTGTTTTCGTAGCTGTTCTATTATCTGGCATTCTTGGTATTAAAACGTGGAGGTGAGGGGGGTAAAGTTTGGTTTTAGAGCAACCTATTTGTGCTAGTTGCCAGCGACATTCATATATCAGTTGTTTTTGCATTGGTACATAATAATTGTTTGAAGTACACCAATAATCAGTGAAAGGCTCTTCCAGTGGCAAGCGTTTTCTATGCGTTTTATTTAACTACGACTTTCAATAGGCTTGATAGTAGTCTATGTCCAAATATCCATGCAATACATTTTTGGTTTTTCTATCATTGTTATTCACTTTGCACTGGAAAGTGGTGATTCGAAAAAACTCGCTTAAATCTTAATCTTCTTCTTCATGATGGACTCAAATGATACCCGACCAGTATATAGCCACCTATTCATTTCAATCGTAGGCTTCGAATCTTAGTCATGTGACCTCACAAAATCATTTGTGTAGGTTCACGAAACTCGTAACTCAACCAACACATTGAACAGAAAAAGACTGCGTTCCCGCATCTTTGCCCGCATGTAAAGTTTTTAACTCCGAGACGAGAATAACTCAGCTCTTTTTAGAGTTGAAAGCTGTCTTCTTCGTACTAGAAAGGTGATGGATGAACTGTGTGAAAGATGATATGGCTAGAAAGGGGTGATTCAATAGATGACGACTAACAGGGAAGTAATTATTAAAGAAAAAGACCTTCTTCTGATCTACATTATAGTTTATAGGCTGTAACAACACTCTTCACGAACCCGAAAGGCACTTGTTCTCCCCGTTATTGCGATATTTTTGTTGTTCTAGGCCATACCTGGGAACCTTCTAGTTACGGAGATATTGGGGGTCAAAGTTCCAACTTTTTCACAAGTTTTTTTTGATACTTAAGTACATGATTTTAATGTAAGATTTTTACTTTAAACACCTCCACGATCCTCGTACTACTCAGACTAATGTTAGATAGTTAGTAGACTCCATCTACCAGCACAATGTTTTGAGTGCATTAAATTGAGTCCCACCGTAAAACGTGAATTTTCACCCCATAAAAAAAGTCGTTTCCAGCAATAATTTTTGCGTAAAGTTACTTAGTTTGATGTACATAATGCTTGGTTGACGGCTTCGTGATGGGTCCTGTTACACCCTGTATTAGGATACCTACGAGCACAGTTGGAAGCATGGCACAAAATGAAGAAGAAGACTTAAACTCATCAGCGTGTGCAACAAGTCTGTCAATCATGATGAAGGGCATGAGAATGATGATAAGTGACAATTGATATACAGAAAATACGTAGCCGTAATCCCCGAAGGGTACGACAGAGGTGTATCTAATAGCACACACATATTTCGCCAGTTATGTTAAGTCCCAAGTAAAACGGGGCGAGCCTATTGCCATCAAACGAGCACTGATCCAGACTCCATGGCTGCTACTTTGCCCGACTCAGGAATCAAACGCAGGACCTCATGTTCATTGTTTGCGCTTGCTTGCAGGAGTCCAAAGATAAGATAAAGATGCATTTATTTGTATAAACATGTGTGAAATGATACATATGGATGGAAACGAGATTAGATTGCTGGTTCAACATGTTCAATAACGTATTAAAAACAGTAACTAGAACCGATTTTCTAAAATTAATAAGCGGATATTTTGAAGGGTAGAGATAAACTAACGGCCGGGTAATAACTTAAATTCCTGTTACATTCAATATAAATTGTTTCGTAATAAGTAAGTTTCTACATTGTTTAAGGATTGTCTACAGATTAAAGCAATAAAATAAAGAATTAAGTCAGAGTCAGAGGTAAGTAGGTATTTTATTTGTTTTTATTAGGGTTTCGTAGCCAAGGGGTAAAAAGAGAACCCTATTACTAATACTCCACTGTCCGTCTGTCTGGCTATCCGTCACCAGGCTGAATCTCATGAACCGTGATAGCTAGACAGTTGAAATTTTCACAAATGATGTATTTCTGTTGCCGCTATAACAACAGATACTAAAAACAGAATAAAATAAATATTTAATGCGGCTCCCATACAACAAACGTGTTTTTTTTTTGGTAGATACGGGGCCCTTCGTGCGCGAGTCCGACTTGTACACACGGCTACACATCAAGCTATACATTTCCAGTTTATGCTGATCTCTCATTGTATAGGGTTTCCGTACAATGCGAGGTCAGCTTATACTGGAAATGTATAGCTTGATATGTAGCCGTGTGTACATACTTGGCCAGTTTAGTAAGATTCAGTTATTCATTTCTCATCTAGTGGTAGTAAGCACAACTGTTGAGCACGGTTGGATTGGATTGGATTCCTGGATTGGATTGCTTTGAAAAAAAAAAGTTTTAATTTTTAGGTTTTCCATTCGAGTAGTCTCAGCAGCAAGGAGTTTGATTTTGTGTCTAGATTATGACAACAGAGTCGCCCTCTTTTTGTCTGACTTCTAAAACGTTTCTAAAAATTCAGCTGTATTTTTTGTTTTTTTTTTTTCCTCATACAGACTACAGACAGACCACAGACCAACTAAAAATACCGAAATAAAAAACTTTTTTGGTAAAAAAAGTAAGCTGATTGTGGATTTGCTTCCGGAAGTCGGTGGCAAAAAATTCGATGAAATAAACAAAAGTCACCGACTTCTGGCAGTAGAGTAATTTTCCACTTTTTAGTATTTTTTAAATTCAGAACAAAGCCAAAGAAATGTGGGTGTTGGTGCCTACTTTTTTACGGAAAACAGACGTTATGTTTTGTTTCCCTTTTTAAACCTAAAAACAAAGCTCAACAGAACACTTAGTACAAAATGGCTGACACACAGACAGAAATTTTGTAAAAGAGTACAAAAAACACATCACCCAAATAGACAGACTGGCAATCGTATTTTTTTTTTGCTTTAAAATGGCTACAGAAGTTCTGAACATTAACTTAAAAGGTAAAAAACTATTTGCAACGTTACATTTCTTTTCGTCGCTACATATCTGTCGACATTTTTCTGTTGCAGGATTGCTATTTTGATTTCTTTTTTGTTCTAATTTTACAGGAAAGAGGAAGTATTCACATTCACAAAGCACGTTGGAGCAAATTGTAGCAAAAAATTAAAAACAAATGTTATAAATTGTAATTGCAGTTGGTAGGGCACTCTGACGCCAGCCAGCCCATCAAGCTACTACAATCTGTCAAATTTCTTATTAAGATTGTCAACTATATCGCTAGAGCATTGGGTTCAAGGTTAATTGGGAAAATTTGACAGTTTCGTGTAGCTTGATGTGCTGGCGGCTGTACGTACTGTGTTATTAATTATATATAATATATAATTATTATTATTATATTTAATATTGTCTGAGTGCCCTAATTTTATTACTACGACCAAGTTCGAGATAGTAGTTGGTCACCGTTCTAACCTAACCTAACCTAACCTATTTGGTCGGAGTGAACGGAACGTTTCAACGTCAAGCTTCTTCGAACCTAACCTGTCCGCAGTCGGGGTGCCTTAAGTCTTGAGCTCGCTTACGCTTTCGCTTTCATTTTCGATAAAATAAAATACCATGGAAAAATTCACCGACAAACAATATTCGTTAAAAAATAATTCTACTGTTTGATAAGTTTGTTAAAAAAAAAATGGGATTATAAAATTCATTGAATTGTATTTCTGTGAAATAAGTTTCATTCAAGTAAATAGTCGTTAATACAATAATATTCGAAATAAAAATACAAGAAACAATATGAAACATTTTCGGCGAAACAAAATTATATGAAATTTCTGTCTGCGAAACAAGGGGACACCGTTGCCTAGACACAAACCGTTTGGGACATTTTTATGAAACTCCATGCGCACCTTTATAAGTTTCGTACGGTATCACATCAGAATAGTTACAGCACTGATGACAACTTTTGTGTCACTTAGTTAATATAGTCGTATTATTATATTTTTCTTTTTCTTTGCATAGGTTATGTTTTACCAATTGTTTGTCAGTACGAGTACCTACAATGGTGTGGCCATTATAGGTCTTATAGATTCCTAGATGCTTGTAAACTTTGCTTCTAGTTTTATGTTTTTGTGAAGTAAGCAACGACTTATTGTCAGGCCTACGCTATCCTCCCAAACTTAAGTAGCGCTGTAACATAAGCACATTGTAAAACCGAATAAATTTAAAAGAGTAACCTTGGACTTTCTTGCCGGTTCTTCTCCATAGGAAACGATCTACCTGAACCGTAAGCGCTCATGTAGGGGTCCGCAAGGGCCGATGCCTGCCGGTGCCGGGCCTGCAGGACTGTTCGAAAGAGATACCGCGGCTCTGGAACACAAAGGGCAAAGAAGGAACATGGATGAGTTTTAGACAGGACAAGTCTGACACTCCTTCTGCTCCACCCAGACCGGGACCCCAGGGGTCATTTGATCCCATCCTAAAAAAAGGCCTATGTGAAATGAAATATTTTGATTATGATTTTTGATTTGGATCTGCTAGTAAAATAAGGTGAGGTGATACCGATTCAGTGTACTGCTTAAACGTATGCTATAAGCTTTACATGATACATATGTTTACATTGTTGATACACAAGCACGTGCATGTCAACATTGTTGCTGTAGCGATGCCTGCCAACACGAGTGTAACGTAAGATTTAATTGAAACGTTACGTTCTGCTAGTAACACCCTGTATCACTTAACTAATTACCATTCATTAAAAGCTTCGTAAACACATTTGGTTCTAATATAATACTGACATGGGCCTACTGGGGATTTTGATCTTGGGACTTTGAAACCTTCTTGGGATTAGGGACGATTGTATTTCCGGTGTACGCCTAAGTACATGATAAGTGATAAGTACGAGTAGTTTGACCTCGCATTCATATGTCACTCATTTTTTCGGTATATCGTAAGGCGTCCTGGCCATTCTAATATATTTTATACGTTGAAACCAGAATTAGGTTGTCATACAGCAAACCTTACTTCGATTGCGAGAATTGCAAAAGAGGATATACCTACTTATGCGCATAAACAGTATTGGTACAGTGTTGGTTACCTAAGTTAATCTAATTTCTGAATCAATCACACATACTAACGCTAACTTAGGTACTTTCGTAAAATCAAAAGCCCTGTTTAAAAATCCCTGCAATGTCTCGACACATCAGTAGCTTCAAACAACATTGCGCGCCATAATTAATAGGCACGGTACTTGCTATAGCTACTAACTAACCCGTACACACACATACCACACTCAGATTATTGAGTGGTCTAGGGAATCCCCTGGACAGACATACGTGTACCCTGGCATGGGGTAATTTAGGCCATTTAACTGCCATGTCCACCACGCCTTAGTAATTACTGAATTAATTCAAACATGGCAAAGTTGGATATTTATGGATAACATCATTATTATGGTCAATGGTTTGACTGTTGTCTTGACTTCATGTTTTACGAGTAAAGCGAAACTATGTAAAAAATGAATCCTACTTTACTTGGAGACAATTGAAACAGAAAAATACTTAAACACACATGTGCCCTACATTAGTCTTTGCTCTCAACCAGCTAATTTATACTATTAAATTATGTGTGCATACAATTTTAACGGCACTTAAAAATAAAATAAGAAAGACACTGTCCAGCAGCTGTGTGATGATAGTATTTGCCGGGATAAGCTTTTTCACATTAGCCTACAAAGATTCAATCACAATTTCGAAATAAAGAAACTGTACCGTCTTCCTCCACATTTTAAAATAAAACACTAATGCACGCACTCACTTGAATACAAATAAACTGATGTTGAAACAAACAAATTGAATGTTAAGAGATAATATTTATTATAGAAACTATAAAAATACCGAAGTGTTCCCTCGATTTGTTCCATTTAATAACGACAATAGAATCCTTTAGGGTGTGGCCAGGGTAAGTAACGGCCCCTGTGATGTATTTATGTGCGAAAAACAAAAGTTTCAGAGGGTAAATGTGGGGCGCATTTATTTATTTGTTTCATTAATTTTACCAGCTCTTGTCTTTTACGATGGTTATTGGCTTCAGAAGTTCATAGTCCTTCATAGTACCTACACTAGTGTAGTAGTTTTTAAATGTATTTTATAATTGTTTATTCACGGTTGACTGTATGTTTGCCTCCAATTAGGTAGTTACAATATTTGAATAGTCAAACGAACTTACCTGTAAGTGAAGTTCGACGGTAATTATTTTACTTCTTTTCTTACCTTCATCACTCGAATCAGAGCTTAAATATTGCATGCGCTTTTCGAGTCTCTTTAATTTCTTCAGTAACTTCGATTTTGTCGACACTGACTTCCTTTTTCCCATTTTAACGGTCTAATAGGGCAATTATAATCTAAAAAGAACAAAATTAATCGGAAAAAGTGACGCCGTTACTAGACATAAAATCCGAATGAAGATAGTTTACAGAGGCAGATGGCAACACGTTACCTATGGTTGCGTTCGGAAATAAGTTTTTTATCTTTAAACTTTATGTGACGTCGAAGACTAAAGCCGAGACTACAATAGTTTTCTGAATCATCTTCGGACAATACAACAACAAGTATAATGTAACAATATTGATGATACTAGATAGGCAAATTATTTCTTCTTATATGCAATGAAAACTCATGGTGCTTGGCGGGTAATTCCCGTATTGATAAGAACGATCGCATTCTAATCAGTGTCTGAATGTGTTAAAAAACTCTATAATTCACTACACTGATTGTTGCTGAGATGAGATTGTGACTGGATTTTGAATATTTATTTAAAACTATGTATGCCTCTTTGGTCGAGTCGGTCGCTGGCTCGACTGCTTGGCATGGGGTCCTGGGTTAGATTTCTAGGTTTATTAGTTATCCCATCAGAAATTTCTCAGTTGTAGCCACGGAGTCTGAATTTGTGCTGAGTGCCCGGTGGATGCAATAGGGTCGCCCTGTATTACATGGGACTCAAAACATAACTGGCAAAATGTGGTCGTACTGTTAGGTACACCTCTGCCTAACACTTTTAATCTTCGGGGATTACTGGCGTGATGGTATGTTATATACATTATAATAATAACAAACAATAAACTAGAAAAGGACATCAAAAAGCTCCACAAATTTTTAACGCCTTTAAATTTCCAGTCATGTAAATCTGAAATCATTTATTCAATTAACTTACGGTTCCAAAATAGCCTATAACTCCATACTCTCCACTCGTATTGCCTGTCATCCATGTATTCTTGTAAACATTTACGTTTTATTTTAAAAAATAATTCATTTAATCATCGTCAGATTACAGTCAAGGTCTTGTTTGTTGAAAACGATCTCCGCTGAATACTTCAGTCGTTTTCAGCGTAATTATTGGATTTAATTAAACATTTGATTAAGCGCGATGTGTTTCTTCGGAAGAATTAAATAAATACATTAGTGTTCGTTTGTTGAGTTTAACACAAAGGATGCTATTACTTGTGTTTTTTATTTATTTAGGATATTTGATCCCTGGACGTGCCAATGGTGTAGTATTTGAAATTCACTTGGGTTCACAGATTTCTCACAGTACCTACATATGTCCTGAAATGTTTAAAAATATTTTTTTTTGAGGCCTAGTAAATAGTTTCTACAATACAATACAACAGAACCTTCAGAACAACCAAAAGCAATATTTAATAATTAAGTAAAAGAAAAAGCACCCTGTACCACCAGAATTCATAAAAATAAAACACGAGTTAACCCTAGCACGCTTCCGCTGCCGCGCCCGCAATGAATCGCTCCTTTATCGAGAGGGTTATAAATTGACGGTTCGAAAGTACGTTTTTAAACGCAGAAAATGGGGAAATTTAAAAGTGGCCTCTTTAGGTAAGTGTTAAGTGTGGGAGAACCGTTTTTTTAGGCTTCGCTTGTAAATTGGTTTTCCTTATTGATAGGCTTTTGTATTCCATTCTAGTCGTGAATTGTTTTTTGTTTATTGGGTGTCATTGCCTTCCCTCCTGCCCGTCGACTAATTGCACCCTCCAGGACTTGAATGAGGCAAAACACCGAGCTGTCCGAGTCACAACGCACTGGTCGGACAAAATGAGTCATCGATTCGAGAAGAAGAAAAATATTGTTATCACTTGTCGAATTTAGGAGCAGCAATTTTATCTCGTCTTATCTGCAACATATATCCACAACCAGTCTTTAAACAATTTTGCCTTTGACTAGCAAAAAAAAAATAGGAAAGTAAGCAAGAAATAGTTACGATGAAAATGCCTTAAAATATTTTGAATGTAAATCACGCCCTAATATAATGAATGGTACACCGGTACGTACCTACGAAATAAAACGAAAAAAATCTGCGATGTATTTTGTATTTTTATAAATCCAATAAAGTAACTCAGTGCCATGAACGTTTCACGTGAAACCAACACCCATGAGCCCTCCCTCTGTTCCTCCCCTTTCCGCCTAATTCAGTGAGACACTTCAGTTGAAACTGAATTAAACGAAGTATTATACGACCAACGTTTTGGGTGCAGTCATGCTAACTACTCGAAAACTGCATGTTAACCGCATTTTTACTACCCATTTACGACTCGGACTAGCCGAATGCCAGATTCCGTATTCTTTTCTTTGGTATTTTTTTTTTAGGTAAAAAAGTTTTATGTTCTTGGTTTTCTGGATTCTTAAAATACAGGTTTTGTAAAAATGGTATGTGGTTTAAATAATTTGCTAAGACTTTAAAAAGGTCATCATTTTCTGCCCTTCTCCCAATTTATTTGGGACAACTCTTCTTCTTCCATACTTCTCTATTAATCGTGATATCAGTAGTCATCCCCTTTTTCACCAAATCATCTTTCAAACGATTCAAGGGAAAACATCTAATCTAATGAACTCAGCAGACCAGAATCTATTCATCATAATCCAGTCGAGGCTACTAGTCAATTATTTTTTGTTTACTGGTTGTGCTCAGAGGCTATGTGCAGTGGGAAGTGCGACTAAATGTTTTACGGTTTTAATCAGATCACAGCCAGGAAGACATCCTCCGTACTTCGGAAAGCACTTTCAGCCGTTGATCCCAACTGTCATTAAAATTTGTAGATTTTTGACATTCGTTACAGGTAGCCCGAAAGTCTGACAAACAGTCTTACCAAGGGGTATCGCATTACCCAGTACTAACTGGGTTGTGAAGGTCAGATTGGCAGTCGCTCCATGTGAAATACTGGTATTCAGCTACATCCGGTTAGGCTGGAAGCCGACCTCGACATATATAGTTGGGAAAAGGCTAGGCAGATGATGTTGATGGCAGGAGGACATTAAACGCAAACCCACCATAGTACTTTTTTTTCAGTAGGATCAATCGCAAACTTTCTAAGACGTTCTAAGGCCAGCCCGACCTACATCCAAAATAATCAAACCCCAAACAGCCAAACATTAATAACCACGTCAGACTCAAATAATCATAGTGCGCATATCTATAAGAGATAACAGTATAGCGGAACTATAGAGGCATTAATCAACCCGGTCCAAGGTAGTCGTAGCCAATAAGGTTGTATATAACTCACTGAATCTAATTTGGCTCGCCCGACCCCCGTCGCTGCGAAAGGGTTAAATGTATTATACGTAGGTGCTAATATCGGGCGGTGCTATCGTTTGCTACTGCGGAATTCTAATGATTGGCTTGTCGAAATGTTTCTCTTTAGTTTTGGGATGTTGTTGAGTTTTGAGTAGTTGTTGTCGTGGTAATTAGGTGATGGAAATAGATGGGAAGATGTAAGAAAAACTACTCGTCGATTATTTAATACATAAAGGAAAATAGCTTCCTGTGATCAAGGTTTTCGTATTGTAATCTAAAACATTTAAGGTGGAAGCGGCGGGGTAGCCCGCGAAATTCAAATTTTCTTATTTTTTTTGCAATTTGCAGGTCATTGTCAGGTTGTATGTTGATGAAAATATTATTCGCGCAGGATATGTAGTTGCACAATATGGATGATTCCTGAGTAATAAAAATATGATTCTATTTAGTCCGTCAGTTCGATTATCGAAAAATATTGGAAACGTATTTTTTGTTTTGTCAAATCAATAAAAAATTACGAAGTTATAACGCATCAAATAATTGAAGTGGGGGCTTGAAACGTTACTTGTAGGTAAAAAGTGTACATACAAGTGACGTCACACGAGTTTTCGACGCACTGTGTCGTCTTCATATTTTATTCATGTGAAAAAAGAAAAATATTTTGTCTCAAATCTATCTGACGGACTAATTATTTTTTTTAGTCATCTACCCTATTATAATAACCCAAGCGCTTCTACCTTAATTACATAGTTGAACCGTCGCCATTTTTTAATCAATATGTTATACTTAGGCTCTAGTTAGTTTCCGACCAACGCTAACTAGATTGTAATTTTTTTTTTGTTGTTTATACAAATTTCATTTTAGGTAGTTTTTACTTTCTCTTAGGCTACACCCTCATTTCACTGGTAATGTTGCAAAATGTTTAGGGGGTGAGTAGACGATACAAAGGTTGATAAAACGGTTTCTTTTCCTTGTTACCTCTAGCTTGACAAAGGGGCTGACACCACGCCCGATGGGAAGAAGTTACCGCCGCTTATTGACACCTGGGATGTCGACGATGTATTGCCACCCTTGGAGACAACGTTAATACTATGCCACGTGACTGTAATTTCACCGACACCCTTCAAACTGGAACACTACCGTTTGGTGATAGGAATTGATAAGTATGGATACCAGAATAAACTATACACTGTATAAATGATGTTTATTTTGCAAATAGGTTTTTAAAAACACTTTTACACGTCTCGTTTTTTAAACTAGATGGGGCCGGTGTTTCGTACCTGACTACTCTGAGAAGAAACAGCCGAAACAAACTAAGAGGTTGTAGTCTCTTTTAAAATCCAGACATAATCTTGGTTAACTCACATGAAGACTATGCAGATTAGTGTCTGAGATGGTCTCTTGAAGAAAGAATCACACAAATTTGAGTGGACCTGTCCAGTCAGTGCAAGCATTTGTCAGTTATCGTGTAGCTCGACGTATAACTGAAGGAGCTCAACGACAATGTAAGTTGTGAATACTCCCCAGCGTCAAAATTTTTCGTCGGTTCTTTTTAAAAAACTCGTTCCATACATTTTGACCGTCTTCATATAAGCGTGTCGGCCTAAAAAATGAGCTACTAGTTTGGCGCTTTCGGCAGCGTCCATTACGAGTATTTCCATTCCATTTTAACCCTGAATTTGAAACCGTCACTGTCAAAATAGTTTTTAGTAACCGACTAAAAAGTCCGGATGTCCATTACACCCAGTGAGCGAAAAATATTGTTGGTAAGTGTTTCATGAATTTTGATCTTTTAATTCTGTCGGGCCTGAAGTTTAAGAATAGCAATCTACAACTATCAGAATCTTGTGGTTTTGCTTGCAGATGTTGTTACGAAACAAGTATTAAGCAAGAGATCTTCAACATCGTCCTTCTCTTTAAGGGCTGTTCATTCTGAAAATTGGCAACATCGCAAAACACTGCCAAACATTTCGCTATTTTGAAAATCCATATACTCACCGAGATTATAAAAATATCGTATGCTCTAACGTTAAATACGAATTTTGAATGCATTTCCAATTTTCCCAAGAGGTTTTTTTTCATTCAAAACTAAATAATAGTCAGTGTTACAATAATAATGATTGTAATATCGCACACGTTTTTTCTAATAATATGGGCAAAACTCCACCTATTTCCCGAGGAAACCTAAATAAGTAAGACGAAGAAGATTAAAGGATCACCATACATCACGTGCATTGACGGGAGTATTCACCTGTTCACTGATAACGTCATATTGAGGGGATTGGGACCGTTACGTCACGGGGCTAAGAATCCTGTGGAAATAACAAAGAAAATTATATGGATATTGTGCTTTTCAAAAGGAGAGTAAAATGAAGTTAACACATAATTTATTTTAGCTAAATCAACTTACAGACATTTTACGTACTGGTGATTAAATTAATCAAATCAAGTACTGCTTGCGATCACTACTAATCGAGGCATTCGAAGTTCAATAGAGAAGTAATATGAAAATAAAGAAGAACGTACACAAACATTTGACATGACACACTGATTGAATATAATGTAAACATACATAGCAATGTTTATCCTTGACAAAAATAGGGTACGTTTCGCAGCCAAACATTTACGCCACCCAGTGTACTATTAATTAACTGGCATCAAAACCTCCTTTGTATATCCATTATATGGGTTCTACCTCACGGGCCTACGACATTCACGCCAATTACAAATTCATACCGAATTCTCTAGCAGACAAGCTTCATAATTGCTTGTGTTAAATCAAATTTCTTTCCGACTTCACACTTGACTTTATTGTAAGTACACTTGAGTACAAATTAAGGAAGTTCGACTTTGTTGTTGGAGTAATCGGAGCCCGTGTTGGTCTTTTATAAATGACTTTGAGAGAAACGAAGCGGGAACGTGTTGTTGACGCGAGACTTCGATAATTAAAAGCATTATTTTCTGTTTATCCGCGCTTTAACGTTTATTTGGAGAGAACATTATATAATTGTTGGCAAATGGAACGTTGATAGCGTTGTGTTGTTCGGCTTTCTCGCATTTGAGCACGCAAGAAAGCGTTGTTGTCTAACTCACTGTCAAAGCATTGATCCGTTACTGTTATATTGACAATGACCCATAGATTCTGACATACCCCTTTCTTGTCTTTATCGTGTGGTTAGTGCCTTTTTTTTTCGGATGGGAAATCGTCAAATAACTCCCGCTCTGGGCTGAGCAGGAGGGAGTGTCAGACTTTTACTGACTAAAACCCATCCATGTTCCTTCCTTTGCCCTTTGTGTTCCAAGGCCGCGGTATCTCTTTCGAACAGTCCCGCAACCCTGGCAGGCGTCGGTCCTTTGGGACCTCATCCTGTTTGCTGACATCTCTTTGAGGCGCGCGTGGAACCTAACCTGGTGTCAGAGTTTTCAGGCCGCCCATGGGCCTCTGACTTGGCTTTACATTTGTTTTTTTTTTTAATAAATGTCTCTCAGGCATGCTGTTTTCCTTACGATGTTTATACTCCTTATATTCCCCGACATACCCCTTGATATTCCCTGTTCTGTCAGACATGTCAATAATGTTCGTAGATCAAGAATAATGTACTGAATTCTGGTAGAAGTTTATGTCACGTTATCTATACTTAATATTATAAAGCTGAAGAGTTTGTTTGTTTGTTTGTTTGTTTGAACGCGGTAATCTCAGGAACTACTGGTTCGAATTGAAAAATTCTTTTTGTGTTGGTTAGCCTATTTATCGAGGAAGGCTATAGGCTATATATCATCACGCTACAACCAATAGGAGCGGAGCATCAATGACAAATGTTGCAAAAACGGGGAAAAATTATTCTCTTTGATAGCTTCCGTTGCGTGCGCTGCGTAAACGGTTAAAGTTGCACAAATATAATGTAGCAGGGAATTATTCCTCTTAAAAAGGTCTTAAAAAAAGTCCGCGACGGCACGTGCCTATCTTTTAAGGTTGACTCACAATAACCATTATTATGATTTTAAAATTTGGTCAAAATTAATGTTTTATTTGTGAAGGTGTTTTTACCGACATAGTATTAATCCTTATCAAAATAAATATGTTAGTCATCTTTAGCATTCAATTGTGACCAAAATTGCCCTTTACACTATTCAATTTAGATGAATATCTTAGGAGATATCACAGTTTTAAAATAACTCCGCATCAAAATAATGACCCGCGCGCGCTGCGAGGCGGGTGTTCATGTTGTTGGGAAAACCAATGTGATTAGATTCAATGCACAAATATTGTGGGGAACTTAGAGAAGGTTTTAGTTTTTGTTTCATGCTGTAATCAGTGCTCTCTATCAAAAGATTTATGAATTTAAAGTGTTCAAGAAGAACTTACCATCATTGTGTAAGATACATGCAACGACATCTATTGCACCAAAATGGTACTAATTAATAAAAATGTGCTCACAAGATAACTTTTAAATCGGGTCTGAGAGCAAAAAGTACTCTAGATTAGTCTACATGACGCTATAACCCTGTAGAGTGTGTGTTCGATCGCTTTACATGCATTATATTTTAACGGTTAAATTTCGTGCTCGATAGATGGCGCTATTAATTTCACTCCATTTTCTGAGTCGCGGTGTTAAGTTTTCCGTGAAAGAATGACCCTCGCCCGTGTCAAATGTCTGAAGCTTGGTTTATTAACCAACGAAACAAAAAGAGGAGGTTCTCAATTCGACGCGTCTATATTTTTTTATTTTATGTATGACCTGACCACGCATAACTTTTTACAGAGAAGTCCGATATACATGATCTTTTGTTTTTTAAATTGAGAAATCATGTTTGGGCTCATTTCCTGCACCTTGATGAGAACTTTAGATCTAGCTGGAGTATGACGTCATCGAAGGTCTGACGATGGAGACGGAAGGCACTAGCAAGAGGTCCTCAAGAGTTTGCAGCAACAATAACGTGTTTGTGCTCAATTCATGCACCTTGATGAGAACTTTAGGCCTTGCTGAAGTATGACTGTCATCGACGGTCAAACGATAGAGACAAATGGCAGTTGCAAGCGGTCCTAAACAGTTTGCAGCAGGTATAATGTTATTGGGCTCATTTCATTCACTTTGATGAAAACTTTAAACCATACTGAGTTGTCAGTATGACTTTCATCGAATGTCTGACGATGGAGAAGGAAAGCAGTTGCAAGTGGTCCTCAAGAGTTTACAGCATCTATATCGTGTCTGGGCTCATTTCGTGCACCTTGATGAGAACTTTAGACCTAGCTGGAGTATGACTGTCATCGAAGGTCTGACGATGGAGCCGGAAGGTAGTTGCAAGAGGTCCTCAAGAGTTTACAGCATCTATATCGTGTTTCGGCTGATTTCATGCACCTTGATAAGAACTTTAGACCTGCCTGGAGTATGTCTATCATCAAAGGTCTGACGATGGAGACGGAAGGCAGTTGCAAGAGGTCCGCAACAGTTTACAGCAGTTTTATCGTGTCTCGGCCCATTTCAAGAACTTTGATGAGAACTTTCGTTCTAGCTGGTGTATGATTGTCATCGAGTGTCTAAAGATGAAGACGTAAGGCTGTCGAGGGTCGCGGGCCTGTGGACAGTGAGTAATGGGCTAGCTCGCCATCCATCCGTCTTATGACGACAGGCCGTGGTGACGGCGTGTTCGTGTTCCACACGCGCCTCAAAGAGATGTCAGCAAACCGGAAAGGAAGGGATCCGAGAGGACCGAGGCCTGCCAGGGTTGCGGGACTGTTCGAAAGAGATACCGCGGCCCTGGAACGCAAAGGGCAACAGAAGAAACGTGGGTGGATTTTAGTCAGTACAAGTCTGACAATCCCTTCCGCTCCGTCCAGAGTGGGAGGGGTCATTTGATGATTATCCATCGGTAATAGTATATTATAGGGATTTACTCCTTTTGAGAGCTTCCGTTGTGCGTGAACGGTTAAAGTTACGCAATTATCATGTATGTCGGAATTGTCCCTCTTAAAAAGCTCTAAAAAAATATCCGCAATGGCCATATGTCTAACTTTTAAGGTTGACGCACACTCTCTCTAACCTCTCTTTCTTTTATGTACGCACGCACGCAGACGAAGTTGCGCGGGTCAGCTAGTTCCTAAATAAAAGTCTTTATTCTATCACTGACTGACTCATTACCGCCCAACTCAAACTCTTGGTGATCAAAAAACATTTTTATGATGCGCAGAAGCTCCAATGAGGCGGCATTTTTCTTAATTTCCACGAGCTAGGAGATCGGGGTCTAGGGTGGAGAAAGTGCTAGTGAGCAATAAAAGTAACCAACACATTTATGAATAACTTAGTTTAAATCATGAATACATAACATCATCACATAACCTATCATACCCGAAGGGTAAGGCAGAGGAGCAGGTACCTAATAGTATACCCACATTTCGTGGTCAATGGTTAAGTTCTATGTAATAGGGGGCGAGCCTATTGCCATCAACCGCATACATTCAGACTCTGTGGCTGCTACTGAGAACTTCCTGATGGAAAAACCCACAATTTTCCCGGCCTGGGAATCCAACCCAGGACCTCATGCTCAGCAGACCAACTACTACTTTGACTAGACCAAAGAAGCAGACTATGAATACCTAACTATGTTTTCAGTAGGTATATTACCAGTGACATTCTGTATTTGAGTAGAGATCAAAGCTTCACTACCGTTCTGTCATCCGGGCCTTAATAAAGGGTAACCCACATTTAATTATCGATATAAACGCCTATCCCTAATGCCTTCTGACAGCTGATGTCACCTCACTAAACCTATCAGTTAATATTAATACGGAGATATTGCAATGTTCCAGTGAGTTTGTGTAACTTTCCCCTGAGGAAGTTTCTTTGATATCCCAAAAGTATACACGACTTTGATATTCGATACTGTCCAGTAAACATGAGTACTGCTAATGAGATTATTTCTATCTATTCATACACGAAATATCTTAAGGGGTCATTGTACTCATCATTATGAACAACTTTTACTATGGGACCAACCTCGAAAACGCGAAAAAAAAATCAGCTGTTCCCTACAATATGATCGCATTAACTCGTCAAAATGTACTGAACAGCTGTTTTTTTTCGCGATTTCGAGGTTGGTCCCATAGTAAAAGTTGTTCATAATGATGAGTACAATGAACCCTTAAGAGATTTCGTGTATGAACAGATACACCTTATCTAAATATATACATATGTCGGAGATGTCAGGATTTATTCCGCTAGGCTTCTACATTATGTGGGCAGACGATATGATTCGTGCTATGAAAAGACACTGAGCGATACACTGTTTTTAGCAAAACTAACCAACTACTTGAGATTACAACTTAGCATTATAACACGGGGCACAATGAATCGTTGTACAATTCCAAGAGGTCTCACCTCCGCCGCGATCAGACACTGACTGTCGAGTTGTCAACATCAGGGCTCTGTAGAAAGCACGCTGTGGTGTGGGTAGACTTGTAAGTAGGTCGCGTGATGTCACCACCGCGTACTTGCGATTCATTTTAAGCCCGTACCAATCACCGTCTCCGACATATATATTTTTACTGTATATAAATGTATGAGACTGACTGCCTCGTTGCGTTGTTCTAGTGGTAGTTGGGTTCCCGTTTTCCGGCAGCGACACGAAATGTGGAATTGTACCCAACTGATGTCATTAGGCTCTCCTTCTATTACATGGGACTTAAATATAACTGGCGAAATGTGGATGTACTATTAGGTACACCTCTTCATAATCCTTCGGGAATTATAAGGGTGCTGTTATATGATATCATGTACAGACACCAGCACATTAAACTACCCGAAACTGTAAAATTTTCACAATCAACCTTGAACCTAATGCTTCAGCAATAAAGTTGAAAATCTATTAAAGAAATTTGACAGATTGTAGTAGCTTGATGTGTGTCTGTACGTATTAGATTTGGATTTGTAGTGACAAGGCTACGAAAGTTTGACAACCTGTCTTACCCGTACTAACTGGGTTGTGGAGGTTAGATAGGCAGTCGCTCCATGTAAAATTCTGGTATTATGCTGCATCCGGTTAGACTTGAAGCCGACTCCATCTTAATTGGGAAAAGGCTAGGCAGATGATGATGTACTCAAAAGACAAACAAACACAATTTTATTTTTATTATTTTTTTCACTCCAGCCCAAGTAACAACGCCGTCACCTCCTTCTGCGAAGCAGTCATGCTAGCGAAGGAGGTGGCGGGACAGAGCTTTACGTCTCAGCGGCCGCGGGAGACGCACCGGGCGTCGGGGGCCACTTGGTGGCTCCCGGCCACCGTAGGCGCGGGCCTGTGGACGGTGAGTAATGAGCTAACTCGCCGTCCGTCCGTCTTATGACGACAGGCCTTGTCGGCGGCGCGTACGTGTTCCACGCGCTCCTCAAAGAGATGTCAGTAAACAGGAAGGGGTCCGAAAGGACCGACGCCTGCCAGGGTTGTGGGACTGTTCGAAAGAGATACCGTGGCCCTGGAACACAAAGGGCAAAAGAAGGAACTTGGATGGGATTTAGTCAGTAAAAGTCTGACACTCCCTCCTGCTCTGCCCAGAGCGGGAGGAGTTATTTGAAGATTTCCCATCCGAAAAAAAAAGCCCAAGCAGCAAGTCGTAATCTTTTTTTGGCATTACGAAAGTGCGCGAGATAGACTTTTCGAATTGAAATCGAATCAATGCGTTTGTGAACAGGAGGCCTGTACGTACAGGGCAGATTCCAAACACTTGAAAAGTTAAAATAAAAAAGTGATCAGAAATTTCACACAAGAATTACATTGCTTGATTAAATCCGACCGTGACGACTCACAATCATATTATTATACCAGTGTTGACTTTAAGAGGATTATTAATCGCCAGATGACATCACGTCAAATTGTGAAATAAGCCAGTGTTACCAACAAAATGAATTTATATTCATTCATTACTTAAATTTTCGCTCGACGAAATTGATATCGGAAATATGTACACGTAGCAAGGGTCTTTAAAAATGGCTGATTCCTTAATTAAGTGCATGTTTTGAATGCTGATGCGAAACGGCTGTCGAGTACCTGACGATGTGGAATCGAATATTGGAAATTGTGATAATTCGATATTTATAATTGGCGCGTTACATTAAAGACGTGTGAACGAAAAATGTACGAATTTGAGCTCGTAACATCGAACCACCATAGTGAAACTGATTTAAGAATCTTGTACTTCTCCAAGATATTTTTATTCCGCATTGCCGTCTGTTTAGACGAGTAGTTAAGTGGCGACTTAGATGTGTCTTCAGAAGCATAAGTGTTACGAGAAGTATTAGTTCTCGGATCACATTATGGATGGAAATTCAAAATTAACTTCCAAGCGTTTGCGTGAGCACTATACACTGACAAGATTAGCACAATATAAAGCAGCCTTACCTTGATTCCGACAGCTAGATCCACCAGTTCCGGTTTCCACGCACTATTGCAGCCCTTTTTAAAGGGGACACAACACTTTAGACAGATTGTATATTTATTTCCAATTATTTAGAAATTATACAGATTTTTGAGTGTCAACTAACTATCTGTTTGATGTCTGGAGGTTTCTTGAGATCCTAATACCACCCCAGGAAGACTGCTTGCGTTTACCATCGCGCTTGTCTATATCTTAATCATTGAATATGTACAAATTACGAACGCTTAGAAATGAAAGTACGTGAAATATTTGAATGACTACTAACGATGACGATACAATAAGTATTCCACACAATGATACTTTATTTACATTTGCTCAAAGAAAAAACTTCCCATGTTTAAAACAACCTTTAAAATGATCTCAAAAACACATATACAAAACCTGACTAGCTCAATTTAAAAAAAAAAACTCAATAACTCCTGAGTATCGGCGAGTACGCCGCGAACCACAGCAGCAGCACAGACAAAACAATACGGTCTAAGTACGCCGCCGCGCCGTCCCGTTCGCAACTCATTCATTCCGTATTCAGATAGTTTAATTGCGATCCTGTCTTGCATTTAGAATGCAAGCAACGTCTCACTTCGGTAAAATGCGAGCTCGCGATTGGCGGAATGGAGAAGACTTGATTAAGCTCGAAAACTTTTGTTTATAATTTTTGAAATTGAATTATATGGGTTTGTGTATTGTCTTGCGAATTGAATTGTTGGAGTGCTTATTGAATAATTATTGTGTAGTTCAGTTATTGTGTTTTATATGGAATTAATTTTCGTCGAACTGAGCACACTAGACATAACATAACATCACGCCTGCTATCCCCGAAGGCTTAGGCAGAGGTATAATGAATAGTATACCCACATTTCACCAGTTGTAGCAAGCTTATTGCCACTAACCGGACACAAATCAGACTCCGTGGGTGCTACTGGGAAATTCCTGATCGAAAAGATCAATAACACTTTGCCCGACCCGAGAATCGAATCCAGGACCTCATGCTCAGCAGTCGTGCTGGCCACCACTCAACAAACGAGGTAGTCTAGTGAATATAACTTAATGGAGGAAAAGAAAAAAACCCACAAATACGTAATAAAATGTTATTTGTGTATGACAGTTTCGGAATTTAGTGCTACCACAATACAACAACAACACATTGACTTCATTGACTTCTAAAATTGTGTACTCACAAAACATTTCAGTCTTAGTACTCTGGTTAGTTTGCCTTTTTGGGACCACCGGCAAAAAACGTTCTCCACTTGATTTGCTTTAGAGACCAGTAAAAAAAAATATTTTTAAACTACAATCCTAAATTAGAACATTTAACATTAACATTTTTTTTTTTTTTTTTTTTTTTGAGCCCCCTAGTCGGAACCAGTGCGGGATCGCACTGGCAGGACCCAATGGGCTGCGTCCGGCAATACCAACGACGCAGCTTTATGTGTCCCGGCTACATCACACCACGAAGGTTGAAGAGATCGTGGAGTATGTCCGATCGAAGACCAGCTGGACCTTGAGGGTGGAGAAGTTGGAGTCGCGCCATAACACGAATTTCAAGTCGTTCGTGGTGCGAGTTCCGACTCATCATATTGAGACCTTCCTCAAGGAAGAGTTTTGGCCGAAGGGTGTCATGTATCGACGTTTCCGCGGAAGGCTACGTGACACCACGCAGCGCAACACGACGCCGTCACTTCGTGTAAAATAGTTATATTTTCTGTTTTTTTTTTTTTTCTGGTTTTTATAAATATGTATGATAGTCTTTAAGGTATTTATGTTATGGGTCTTAGTCACCTGAAATAAATGATATATTATTATTATTATTATTATTTACCACTAATTAAGTTCGTGGGCAGATAATAGCAGCTGCTCGGATCAATCTTCAGGTTAAACCGCGCTTGCCTAGGTTGGTCTGTGGATGGGTGAACACCCATTAAATACCGAGTTTCCTCCGTGCCTCGGAAAACACGTTAAGCGTTGGTCCCGGCTGTCATTTGTACATCTTTTGACAGTCGTTTCAGATAGTCAGTGGCCCGAAAGTCAGACACCAGTCTTACCAAGGGGTATCGTATTACCCAGTACTAACTGGTTTTTGGAGGTCAGATAGGCAGTCGCTCCATGTAAAATACTGGTATTGGTATTAAGCTGCATCCGGTTAGACTGGAAGCCGACCAAAACATAGTTGGGAAAACGCTAGGCAGGTGACCACTAATTACGCCAAAGAAAATGATCAAACCCAGGGCCCACGACCGAACATACCACCCCGAAAATACACGAACTCGACATTTTGCCAAATTCTTGACGAGCGAAACCTAAAAATGTATTTTGTCGGGCAAAAATGAAATTAGTTGGCAGCACAAATGTAAATTAATTAGCAGTATTTACGTACAGGGTCGTTGTAGAATATTGCGAACGTTCCACGCTTGCGTTTACTGCTTTGCACGTTACTATAGTTTGTGAAAAAATATTTTTGTACACGTTGTGGATATTAACATTTTATGTTAGCTATACGCACGTATAGGTCGTAAAACTAATCTTGTTGTGTTAAAATATTTATTATTTTCTTAATCATTGGAGGATCGTTAAGAAGGTGGATACATAATTGGGTTTCTGTAAGTCTTTGTCAGGTGTGGAAACTTTACTGAGTTATTTTGTATTAATACTAAACAATAATTACGAGTTTCCTCCGTGATTCGTTGGTCCTGGCTGTCTTTCGTAGATCTTTGACAGACGGTACGGGCAGTCAGCGGCCTGAAAGTCTGACAACCAGTCTTACCAACGGGTAATGTATTACCCAGTATTAACTGGGTTGTGGAGGTCAGATAGACCGTCGCTCCGTGTAAATACAGGTATTCTGCTGCATCTGGTTAGAATGGAAGCTGACCCAAGTAAGGAAAGGCTAGGCAGTTGATGCAGTTTGAGAAGCCAATTGGACCATCATTATTATCTGCCAAGCTTTTTCTCAACTATGTTGTGGCCCTCTTTCAGTCTGACCGGATGCATCTGCAGACATTGAGCCAGTGCTAATGGATTCTAGGATAATTTTCGAAATGCTCGAAGTATACCAAACTGAAAGAGACTGTTTATATATTTTATCCTGCAAGCCAAAAATAACCAAAGGCTCCGCGAGACATAATCGAGGTGCGCGCGCCTGTTCGGTAATGGACGTTTATGGGGTCCCATGATTTATTATGAGTAATATTCAGTTATGACGCTCATCCGTGGACATGCCCCTGGCTATGCCTCCTACCTTTTGCAAAGAAAGTTGACATTTTTGTTTATTTTTGCCCTTGTCATAGTGGTTGTTGATAGATAGGTAATCAAGTTGTCCAAACCATTACATGAAAATATCAAAAATATTGGAGAACGTCTAGGTTACAAATAATGTATGATACAATTGGCTCAGTATCTTTTTAGGGATCGATTCGTCCTGTCCGTCCGAACCCTTTGTGTACGAGTCCGACGCGCACTTGGCAAGTTTTAATTAATTTAAATTAGATTTTAAATAAAAAACTGAATAACTAACTTTTATATTTTAGTCTATAAGCCTTTGTACACCACTCACGGTGACTGTAAAATAAAAAACATCGATTTATTGCGCATACAAATTCCAACCGAATAAAAATTCATTTCACACTAGAGTTTATGAAATGTGCCAACAGTGTACGATCGCTGTCACTCCGACGTCAGAGGTGTCATCATGAAACTCGAGGTGAACCGATAGTGCCCAAGTGCCAGTTTGACTGGCAAAGCTGCCATTTTCGGTCACACGTAAAAACATGCCCGTAGTTTTAACAGGGTTATGGCGGAAATGGGTAAATTGCACTTTGAAGCGGTTTCAGCTTCCATTCGACGTGAAAATAAGACTGGATGTACAATTCTACGTATAAATATAAGCATTGTAGTTATTAGATTCTCTGATAAAGTAAAACAACCGAAGCTTAGCCACGTTTAAAATCAAAATAACAAATAACAAAGGCTTTCACAGCTGCCCTTTCAAATTAAATACAAAATTCAATCACGTCACCCTGCAGACATTTTAATGGAAAAAGCCGCAGGTAGGTTGGTAGGTACAGTCAATTCAAATACGGACCAAATTAGAAACACGGTCATTATTTCAGCAGTGCTATAAATCATAATCTACGGCATGTCGCAGCTCTCGGCGCGGGACGACGCCGACACGACGCGGCGGCGGCGCGCGGACGCTTGCAATATTAAATTCAATTTAGTCGCCTTGATTAGTTTTGTGGTCATAATGCTCTACTTGGGTACAGCCTCTTCCTTCATTGTCGTATTAATTTTGATATTGCTCATCTAGACCGGCTTGCAACGTGATTTTCGGTGCATTTATGTTGCCAAACCAATTTTGGATCTCCTGTGTTGGTTGGTGTTACAATGTAATGGTTTTTCGGAGGGAATTAAATGGCAATTTCTGGAGCACTACTGCACTGGTCGTTATACATATTAGATGCAGTGCGTTAGAATGGACTACCTATATCAACTATAATTACATAGTTGAGCTTTGCAAAGACAAGACACGCGAGGCTATCTGGTTCGATTTTCTGAATGGGTGGGTAGGTTTAGACGACACTCCGCTTTCTTATCGCTCATGAGCTTATGCCGCTTAAAGCCTAGGCCTAACCTTATTTTCATAGGTCACTGGCGTACCACCAGTCTTTACTAGGGTGTTTGGCTCGATGCTGTGCTTTTGTTTTTTTTTTTTGAGGGAAAATTCTCATGGATTCCTGTTGCCAACTAAAACCCCACATTTCTTACTACCTATGAATTTAGGACCCTTTTTTTCCAATGGGAAATCATCAAATGACCCCTGAAGGGAGTGCCAGACTTGTACTGACTAAAACCCATCAATGTTCCTTCTTTTGCCCTTTGTGTTCCAGGGCCGCGGTATCTATTTCGAACAGTCCCGCAACCCTGGCAACATAGGACCCTGGAGATACTCGTACATTCGCACGCACCCACGACTACTATTAGCCCATCATGCCTAGCGGGCCCCATCATCAAATGCGACTGGTCCTACGACCGCATGTTCTCCTATCCGCGCATGGGACACTACTTACAACCTCTTTGGTGCCCTATCTTCTTACATCCTACTATGACAAGGTGACTTAACGTGTAAGCCCAACCATTTTACCGCTAATTATTCAATTAGTAAGGAATTGTCTAGCGGAGCAGAAGTTCGGTAGATCTAATCGGGGCGCTGACACGTAAAGACAACGTTAGGATGTGACCCAATCAAGTGTGCTAATGTGATGGCTTGTCACCTAGCAATTAGGTATTGCTTACATGATGTGTACATAAATCATGAATGTGCAGTATACCGTCTTCGAACTCCTCCTTCCTAACAGAACTCTGTGACAAGCAAGACCTATCCTATCCTTATTTCCACATGTACAGGTACTTCAACCATTTGGTCTAGATAAACTGACATTTTAACAGTGATAACGATCATAGATAAGTCAAGAATGTATGTAAACGACTAAAAGAACCTATCAATCAATCAATTGAAGCGCTTTAAAGCGAATGCTGTGTGTCTAGATCAAAAGTAGTGGCCTGATGCTGTGCGGACGAGCGTTACCCTTCGCTATTATACCATTCGATGTCCATTACGTATAGAATGGACGGAGAGCAGTACTCGAACCAATTTTTTGCTCCATTAGTGTAATTTCTGTATCACGTTCCAGAGCGAGTGTGCCTGTTTACTATAAACAGTCACACTCTCAGATTTGCGTCTATACGCAAATACTAAAACATGCAAAATACCCAAATATTTCTTCCGAAATCTGACCATTGGCTCCTATCGTTATCATCATTCTCCTGCAACATATCCCAATTATTTGGGGTCGGCGCAGCATGTCTTCTTCTTCTATACTTCTCTATTACTCGTCATCTCATCAGACACCAGGTTAGGCACTAACCACACGATAACGAAAGAATCAGACACCTCCAGCTCCTTTCTTGCCATTTACCATTCTTCACACAGTCCATCCATACATATACTTACAGAGAAGAAAGAAAGAAAACATATTTATTTGATACATGCCACAAAAAATAAGGCCCATCCACATTCATTCATTCTTGATTCCTATCATAGAAGCCATTAACAAAAACGCTGCAAATACTTTTAAATAACTCTATCTAACTAAAATACCTGTTATTTTACCGCTTGTCAACCACCGTGTCAAGTACTGCCTGTAGAGGAATTAAGAGAACTTCCCGCTCGTGAAATGAAAAGATTTTCATAACAGGTGGTTGGCGTTTGTGTGGGTTGATGGTTCCTGTAATGTATTTCGGTTACCCACACTTAATAAATTGTTAGCCCGCACTATATAAGATGATACAGGTACCCATGTCATCCAGTTCGTATTATACGCTTGCTACGGAACCACGCCTTTCATTTACCGGCCTAAGTACAAACATAACAGTGGCGACGAGGTTGTGAAAGTACCTGCTAGAAGTATATTCGGAATCGTATTGACGTGTGAAGAATAAAATGTCGACTATCGGTAAAATAAGAGACTTTGAGGTGACGTCAGGGAATTGGACGTTGTACGTGGAAAGGCTGGAGATGTATTTCAAAGTCAATAACGTGGAAAAGAACATGTGGCTGGCGATCTTGATCACTGCAATAGGAGATCAAACGTATGAGTTACTAAGCACTTTGTGCAGCCCAAGTAAACCGGCGGAGTTAACTTACGAAAAAGCCGTTGCAATGTTGAAAAATCATCTTCAACCGAAGCCCGCTGTCATGGCGGAGCGGTTCCGGTTTCGTCAAAGAAGGCAAAAGGACGACGAAAATATTACGCAATACCTAACCGAGATTAAGAAATTGTCGAAAACTTGTGAATTTGGCGGCAATCTGGAGGAGAATCTGCGGGATCAGTTGGTGTGCGGGGTTAAGAGCGACGTCATCAGGCAAAGGCTATTTGCAGAAGACAATCTAACGTACTCAGGGGCGGTGAAATTGGCCTGCGGCTTGGAAGCGGCGGAACGAGATGCGGCCGTGGTTGAACAAAGAACAGGCGCGGAGGTACCAACAACCGTACACGCGTTGAGGACAACACGTGGGCGTGAACAGCGCGGGGCCCGCGAGCGCGCGGCGCCTGACACGGGCAAGGGCGCCGGGAGCTGCACGGCGTGCGGCTGGCGCGGACACACCACCGACGAATGCCGCTATAGGCATTTTGTATGCAGTAAATGCAAGCAGAGTGGACATTTGAGACGCGTGTGTCCGCGGTCAAGGTCAAGCACAGGAAGAGGAAAGAGGCGCGGGGTGAACCACGTGGAAGCTACCGGGAGCGAGCAGCCGGGTGAACTACAAGGCTCTTCTAGTTCAGACGAGCTAGGGGAAGAGTTACACCAACTGTGTTTAAGCGGATATACCCCGGTGAGATTACCTTTACTTATTGACGACAACATAATTAACATGGAGGTAGATACAGGCTCAGCCGTTTCATGTATTAGTAAAAAAACATACGATAGGTACTTCAGTGCTAGATCAATTGAGCCATTTAATTTAGTACTAAAATTTTATGATGGTAGTAATATCAGGCCATTAGGTGTAATAAGACCGAAAGTACAATATAATAATAAAGTAAAATACTTAGAGCTGTTTGTGATCGATGGGGGTACCACTACTTTATTAGGCCGGCAATGGTTATCTGAAATGGAAGTAAAAATACCTCCATTTCAACAAGCAATTAATTATGGCAATATTTTAAAAACAAAATCTGATACTGCAAATGTTTTGTTAAATAGGTATAAAGAGTTGTTCAGCGGCGGATTGGGACGGTACACAGGCGGTAAAGCAACACTCCAGTTGCGGGAAGGAGCGACCCCCGTATTCTGCCGGGCGCGGCCGCTGCCTTACGCTCTGAAGGGTCAAGTCGATGCGGAGCTGGATGCTATGCTGCGCGCGGGCGTTATCGAGCCCGTCGAGTGTTCAGACTGGGCGACACCGTTGGTACCGGTACGTAAAGCTGACGGTGGACTTCGCATCTGCGCAGATTATAAAGTCACCTTGAATCCTGTCTTACTGATCAATAGGTATCCGCTTCCGAAGATCGATGATCTGTTAGCAAGTATAAACGGGGCTACATTCTTTTCGAAAATAGATTTATCCCAAGCTTATAATCAGATAGAATTGGATGATTCAAGAGATTTAACAGTAATAAATACACATAGAGGTTTGTTCAAATATAATAGACTGGTGTTCGGGTTGTCGTCGAGCCCGGGCATCTTCCAGCGGATTATGTCGAACCTTCTTAGTGATATACCAGGGGTAGAAGTATTCCTGGATGACGTAATCATAAGTACGCCGGGAACACAAAATAATCATTTAGAAACTTTAGATAAGGTGTTCAAAAGGTTACAAGATCATGGAATGAAGCTTAAAGGAAGTAAATGTCTTTTCATGGTTGAGGAGGTCAAATACTTAGGATATGTTATATCGAAAGACGGTATTAAAGTAGATACGGACAAAGTAAATGCAATAGTAAAAATTCCTAGGCCGAAAAATGTTACAGATTTGCGTTCTTTCTTAGGGCTAGTAAATTTTTATGCTAAGTTTGTTAAAAATTTGAGTAACATATTGTCACCACTTTATGAACTTTTAAAAAAAAGTGTAAGTTGGTATTGGAGTAATAAGTGTGAGGAAGCGATGGTAAAAGTAAAAAAAATATTAACAGGTGCGGAAGTGTTAGCTCATTATGATCCGGACAAGCCGTTAGTGTTGACGTGTGACGCTAGTGCACGCGGTATAGGCGGGGTACTCACACAGCAAAGCGCCGACGGCCGCGACCGGCCGGTGGTTTATGTGTCACGCGCATTGAATGATGCAGAAAAACATTATTCTCAGATAGATCGGGAAGCGTTAGCTATAGTATTTTGTTTAAAAAAATTACATCAGTACGTATATGGCCGACGCTTTACTTTGCGAACTGATCATAAGCCATTAGTAAGCATATTTGGGCCAAAGCACGGCGTACCGGCTATGGCAGCGAGTAGATTACAGCGTTGGGCGATTATTTTATCTGCATATACTTATGATATAGAATACGTCAACACAAAACAAAACGGTGCGGACGGACTGTCGAGATTACCGGTTCAAAGCAGAAGCGATGAGTCATTACCGACCCTACCTGAGCAAACATATTTACATTTCGCACAAAATGCATTGTTACTAGATTATAATGTAATTAAGCAACAGACTATGAGAGATCCGATGTTAAGCAGAGTCTTGAGTTATATCCGAGACATGTGGCCCACAGATAATGATATACGCGAATTGCAACCATATTTTAACCGTCGTAAGGAACTGTAGGAGGAGTTAGGCTGTGTTATGTGGGGGCACAGGGTGCTGATTCCGGAAAGCTGCCGAGCTAGGGTATTACGAGAGTTACACGAACCCCATATGGGCATTGTAAAAACGAAAGCGTCAGCTAGGAGCTATGTTTGGTGGCCGGGCATCGACGAGGCGGTGGAGACAACGTGTCGGGAGTGCGCGGTGTGCGCGGGGGAGGCGGACTCGCCGCAGCAGCACGCAGTCACTCCGTGGCCCTGGCCTTCTAGACCATGGGCGAGGGTACATCTAGATTTTCTAGGTCCTATATTTGGTAAAATATATTTAGTTATGGTTGACGCAAGGACAAAATGGTTGGAAGTATTTCCCGTACCTAGTACCGCGGCTAGTTTTACTATTGAGAAACTCACCGAAGTATTTTCTAGATGGGGTTTACCTAGGCAAATAGTTTCTGATAATGGTCCCCCATTTACGAGTAAAGAGCTATCAGACTTTCTAACAAGGCATGGCATAGAACACGTATTTTCAGCTCCATACCACCCAGCATCAAACGGGGCCGCTGAAAATGCAGTGCGGACTGTAAAAAGAGCAATCAAAAAAGCAGTTAAACAAAAACAAAATATTAATTTATTTTTGGGTACCTTCTTATTACATTACCGTAATACGGAACACTGTTCTACCGGGGAAAGTCCAGCGACGCTAATGTTAGGTAGGAAACTACGTACAAAACTAGATGCTCTAAGGCCCAACAGGGAAGAGAAAGTGAAAAAGGTTCAAGAGCGGCAACAAAGGGGAGGTACGGAACGTTCGTTACAGTTAGGGGAGGAAATATGGATGAGGCAGTATAGAGGTAATGAAAAATGGCTTCCGGGGCAAATAGTTAGAAGAATGGGCACTACGGATTTTGGGGTTGTGGATGGATCAGGGAAAGAAACACATAGACATATTGATCAGTTAAGACAGCGATCGCGTAGTTCTTTGATTTGTCCAACCAGTACGACAGAACAGAGTTCTCTTGAGGCGGAGCGTGCCAAGGTGTCAGAGGTGACGCCATCGTCAGCCCCAGTCAGTACCGAGGTACCACATGTTGAGTCGAGGACCCCTCGGAGCGTGGGGGAGTGTAGTCCAGAGCTAACCACAACAGTCGATGTGTTACCGTCCACATCCGCGGCCAGCTCCGTTCCTCTCTCTAATGTTCCCAGTCCTGATCCGTGTATAAATGCCCCGAATTCCGAGAATCTTGTTGCGGATGTAATTCGAACCCGTCCTATACGGGAGTGTCGTTTAAAAAGACCATCAAAATATAAATAAAATGTCGTAATCATTAAGTAAGTAGCTTGAGTAAGTTAGTTAATAATTTTGTATACATCAGTATTTTTCCATAAGTTGTAACTTGAATTACCTACCTAATGTTGTAAATCTTCAGCGCAGTTTTATTAAGTTAAGGTTTAGTTATCTATAGATTGTAAGTTCAGTAAATTGTACAGCAATGATGTTTAGTATTTTTTTTTGATTTGTTGGTATTAGTTTGTAACTTAGTGTTTTAGTTTAAGAATACCTATAGGTAATAATTAGGGGTAAGAATTGTAATGTATTTCGGTTACCCACACTTAATAAATTGTTAGCCCGCACTATATAAGATGATACAGGTACCCATGTCATCCAGTTCGTATTATACGCTTGCTACGGAACCACGCCTTTCATTTACCGGCCTAAGTACAAACATAACAGTTCCAGCATTGGATGATCTAAAATATGGAATCATAACAGAATTGTTAATTCATTCAGCAGATTAAAATGCCCTTTTCACATTGGTAAATAAAAAAAAAAAAATGTTTTTCTTAGCAGAAGTACTTGCAGACATGCTATAGTATGTTGGGGTCGGCTTCCAGTCTAACCGGCTGCAGCTGAATACCAGTGATTTACATGGAGCGACTGCCAATCTGACCTACACAAGTCCACAACCCAGTTAGTACTGGGTAATACGGTACCTTGGTAAAACTGGTTGTCAGACTTTCGGGCCACTGACTACCTGTCAAAGATCTACAAAATGACAGCTGGGACCTACGCCTAAACGTGCTTTCCGAGGTACCGAGAAAACTAAGTATGTAATGGATTAAAGATTGATCCGACTGGCTGTTAGTTGGGTCACAATAAATGTGATGAAATAAAATAAAGTATCTCTACAGCATACCTCTAAGTGTACAATAATAGAGATAAATTTAGTCACGAACTCCTCTCAAAAGTGTATTATATAAGCCAACGAAAAAATATGTCAATCATACTAAAAGTCAGTTCAGAGTAAAAAAAAATACGAAATCCTTTGAAAGCGGTAGCCTCGTGTGTAGGCTCTCTAGAATCGATAGAAAATGTTTGTTCCTTCTATTTGTTAAAGGAGGTCTTCGCCCAGCAGTGAAAGAACTATAGCACAGTATAAATATGGAACAGTACGGAAACTAGGTCTAGTTGTTAAAATAATTACCTACGCTCCATTGCAGCATTAGGGTTGTCACTCATAATATTTTTGAAATTGAAATTTATTTATGAAAATATTGTCTAGTGTATTGATCAAACAATCGAGTTAAAGTAGTTTATAACACGGAACAGTTTATTATGAACACACAATAACTTGTAGAAGTATATTAATTACACTTGGCTTTGTCAATATGGCGTAACCTTTTACATGTTTTGGCGTGACCGCGTGAGCCGCGGAAAGGCGAAAAAGTTTCGTGCGCTCCTCCGTTGAAACTACAGTTGGTCTTTAATAGATTTTCAACTTTATGCTCTAGGGTATAAAGTTGAAAATCTATTAAAAGACAAACTGTACCTCGTCGACGACGGCTTAGAGAATGGCATAACAGGGCGCATGTGCGGCGTCGATGCCTGGTTAACCCAGCGGCTGCGCACCGCGTTACAACCCGAAAATGCATGTGACAGTAATTAAAAAACCATATTATTATCATTAAAAAAATACCTTTATTCTCCATACTTACAAATTAGTAACTGAAAAATACTTACGTCTGCTACGACACGTCCGAAATGCATTGTATTGCATGTTATTGTATTTTATGGTGTAATAAATTCTCATTCTAATAAAAAGTTTATTAAAATAAACAATTGGGAAACAAGGACAGGGTACTATAAAACCTATATTTTCTATTTCTTTGTAAATGAATGCAGCTATTTTGCAATTAATGTGTTTTCTTTTAAAGCAGTAATGAAAAATTTCATCCATTTTTTCGACATATTGAACAAAATCATCTGGTGGTACAACTAGTAAGTTTCGGTTAGTATCTTTGCTGTGTTAATAATAGCACTATCGGCTTCAATACCCTCGAAAACCACGAAAACGACACCCATGACAAAAAACTTGTCATTTTTTGCAGCCGCCATCTTGTATTGACCTTTTGACAGCTCTATCGGCTTCAATACCCTCGAAAACCATGAAAACGACACCCATGACGAAAAACTTGACATTTTTTGCAGCCGCCATCTTGGATTGACATTTTGACAGCAGTATCGGCTTCAAAACCCTTGAAAACCACGAAAACGACACCCAAGACGAAACACTTGACATTTTTTGCAGCCGCCATCTTGGATTGACATTTTGACAGCAGTATCGGCTTCAAAACCCTTGAAAACCACGAAAACGACACCCATGACGAAAAACTTGACATTTTTTGCAGCCGCCATCTTGGATTGACATTTTGACAGCACTATCGGCTTCAACACTCTCGAAAACCATGAAAACGACACCCATGACGAAAAACTTGACATTTTTTGCAGCCGCCATCTTGGATTGACATTTTGACAGCACTATCGGCTTCAACACTCTCGAAAACCATGAAAACGACACCCATGACAAAAAACTTGAAAGTTTTTGCAGCCGCCATCTTGGATTGACACTTTGACAGCACTATCGGCTTCAACACCCTCGAAAACCATGAAAACGACACCCATGACGAAAAACTTGACATTTTTTGCAGCCGCCATCTTGGATTGACATTTTGACAGCACTATCGGCTTCAACACCCTCGAAAACCACGAAAACAATACCCTTGTTGATAAATTTGTAGCAGCCGCCATGTTGGATTTACAAATAAATTCACGAATTTATAATGATCGATCACACGGACTTTTAATTCGATAACGAATAAAACAATAAATCATTCTTACCGTTCTAAATCAGCAGGGAGTTTAAAAAACGAAAGCTCCGATTTTGATAAAGCCGTGTTTAAACACCCATAGCAATACGTACGTGGCAATTTAAAAAAAAATCCGGAGAAAGACTTACCTCGCGACTTGACTCGCGTTTTGACGCGACAGTCACGACTGAGCGCACTCCGATGTCCGCTTCGGGGTCTCGTAGATGCGCGCGTTTGTGTGCGTGTGCCGATTCGACCGTTAGTACGTAGTTTCCGTACTGTTCCATATTTATATTGTGACTATAGTGTAGTTTGTTGTGTCTGTAGTTATTTTTTTTAGGTATTATGTCCCTATCACAATGTTGTCCTATTTAACCCAACGGTTGACTGGAGAACTAGGAGGACTAGAGAATGCCTTGAGGCATTAAGTTCGCCTATGTACCACTATATTGTACATGAAGTTTAAATAAATAAATATGAAACTAAAGAAAAGTAGAAATACATTTCATTTTCCTGCTTATCAAAAGGAAATCTAGGCAGGTATACAAAAACTGAGTAAACAGATTATTATCTGATTAAGGCATCCTTTAAAGTAAGGGAAAGCTCCATTAGCTGCCTTTGTGTGGAACAGTCTTACAGTCCAGCTCAGAGAGCCTAGCACGAACGCGCGACGTAAACAGACGAAAATATGACTAAGGCAAATCACACGAAACTGCTAGGTGGCTCGTCCGATCGGTCAGGCGGTGAAGCGGATCTCTCATGCACACGTAAGTTAAACACCCGTCCGCGCGGATGACTGGCGCTGACCACATGCGTATTTCGTTTGTTTCGCCGCCGGACCGCGCAGACGTGCGGTGTCGTATGAGAATCGCCTAATTTCTTGAATATTCAAGTCCAAAACGTTTCCGCTGCTAGAAAATAGGTCTCTTCTGTATGAGAGGGAGTGGGCTGTAATCCACCCCGCGGACCCAATGCGACTTAGTAAAAGCCACGTGTATTTGGATGTTTGGTTTTGGTTCCATGACAATCGTTTCCTTCACCGTGTTGAAAGCAACATGCCTATTGCATTAGTATCAGTCATAGATGTGAATAAAATGTACAAACAAATATTTTGAATTTGAAAATCTTTCGAGTTTTTTGTTACGTTTTCTCCGCAAGTGTGTGATAGGCCGACAAATATGAAACTACAGCATTTTTCTAAAGAGTTGCTGTCGGGAACTTTTTTTTTGGATTCTTGGCTCCTATTATAAGATAAAAAAAGTACTTGGATTAATACAAGTAGCGAAGCGAAATAGAGCTCTATTACAATATAGGTACAAAACACTGATCAGCTTATTTTAAAAGTTTCTGTTGCTTAGGTACAAATGTTATGCAAAACAAAAGGTTTTTTCTTCTTATTAAACTATCAAGATTGCAAGAAAGTAACTGAAGATAACAACAGTAAGACAATCAAAGTTAACCTACACTTGGAAATCAGATGCTGAGATCAAGATTTAGAGAACAAAGATGAGATGCTGTTGGGTGTCCTTTTTTTTTGTTTTGTTTTTCTGGTGGGAAATCATCAAATAACCCCTCCCGCTCTGGGCTGAGCAGGAGGGAGTGTCAGACTTTTACTGACTAAAACCCATCCATGTTCCTTCCTTTGCCCTTTGTGTTCCAGGGCCGCGGTATCTCTTTCGAACAGTCCCGCAACCCTGGCAGGCATCGGTCCTTTCGGACCCCTTCCTGTTTGTTGACTCTCTTTGAGGCGCGCGTGGAACACGAACGCGCCGTCGACACGGCCTGTCGTCATAAGACGGACGGACGGCGAGCAGGACGCAGAATCGCTGGACATTACACATAGCGGCATCTAGGTGTCACACTAAGCAACGAGGCTTGTGTCGTGGACACCAGATAGTTGATATTACTACATAGATAATAATGTACCTATAACACCAATAGGGCTAGACAGAAAGGAACTACCATGGTAGCATGTTAACAACTAACATGGTTTAGATCATTTCTATCAAATTTTTATTTTTCTACATCCAGTTTTTATCAATACTGATACTGATACTGTTAGCCTGCGTCATCCCAGTGCTGGGCAAAGGCCACGACTTCCAGTTGTTACGATCCAAGGCCAATGTGGACTTCTGGTCGTTGGTTTTGTCTAGCTCCATATTAAAATAAAATTAAAATGAACCAAGTAAGGCGTCGGTAAACAAGCCCCAAGTAAAATAGAGAGATTTCTTAGAGATAAGAAAAAAAAGCTATTTCGTTCATTACAGAGTTGAGGAAAGATCACAAAAACTGTATTAAACTCTTAACAAGGTTGCTAATAACCTTACATCATTAATATTCATCCGTATTACCATTCATGAGCTTACCTTTGACGCTAAAGCCAAAGTTGATTGGATTTTTCTTCTGTCTGTGTATTAATTTAACGGAGCAATCAATTAATTTGAAATTGCTGAATGATTCTGAAGAAATTTGAGAGCATAGATGTAGCGGAAGGTAAGTTATAATAACATCTATCACACAGATAATATGATTAGATTATCTTTGGAGCAATTTGGATCATAGAAATTATAATTTACTAGCACGTCGCCCGCGACTTCGTCCGCAAAAATTGTAACAGCTCATCTAATAAACATGTAACATAGCACCCATGGATAATGTATCTTTCTACCAGTATTATTTTTTTTTAAATTGGATCGTTCGTTCCGGAGATTACCCCCTACATACAAACTTACATCTTTATAATATTAGTATAGAGTATAGATGACTGAAAATATTTTAGATACAAATTAGGACACAAAGTTTTTTGACGGACAATCATTAATTTCCTCATTCAATCTCAGTAATGAAAAACAAAACAAACACTTTTTCCAGTATAGTTTTCACTTACCCACTTATCTCAGAAAAGACACTACAATATGGAAAATGACTGCAAACGCATACTATATTACACACAGGTCGTGTACATTATTTCAAAGTTTTAATCGAAATATCTTTTTACACGACTTTCAGGTAAACTTATGATATGTTCAGTGTTACAGGTTGCAAACCTATAAGTTTAATGAAAACTACATCTTGTCTACTGCTTGATGTGTAGCTAGCAACCGTAGTAACGTTAGTCTAAAAATATATTTTTCTGTTGCACTACAAATAAGTATTTTCTTTCTGTAACCGTATCCCATTCTCTAATATTCAGAACTTAATTAGCTGTTGTACCAACATTTACCATATTCTGCAAATTAAAAATATTAATCTTTGTTTTGCACACAAGGGTATAAAAGTATTTTTGTCTTTTATGATTATTGAAGAATCGTACCTATCCTGGGTATAATATAGCTATTTGGGGCTGGGTGTCCATTGAAAATCACACATTCGTCATCAAAGGGCTGATGGACTGCCGATCATACCCCAATCACCCTCCATGGATCATAGGTATAAATTATCTTATTTTTACAAGGCCTTTTACGAACGAATCAATTAAATGGAATTAATGAAACGTTTCGAGTAGCAGGTATAATGTATATTCGTAAAAGGTTGAGTTCAGTAAACTCATCTGCATAATTACTCGTACATCGTAGGAGTTTTGCAAATGGAAAATTAATTGCTTTTTTTTTCGACTGTATATTATTTTCTTTCTTTTTCCAGTCTTTTTCCGTTTCGTACCCTCTTTAATTTGATTGTGATACGAAGACTCAAGACCAGAGGCTCTAGCAAGAATTTGGGCGTAAATAAGTAGATTTTTATATCTAAAACAATTATTACTGTAGGATAATTGTTATCCTACAGTATTGTATTGTATAGCGGGCTGGTGTCCGCAACTCCACGTCTAAGCTCGTATTTTGCGTGCGGTATCACACAGTAATAATTGTTTGCAACTAACACAATCAGTGTCATCAATAAATTTTAATATGGTTAAATTCTTAAAATTGTTTTTGTGAAAGCAGTTTTTTTAAAAATCGACATAATATTTACGTTACGCTTACACCGCGCGTTCGTCCTAGCGCCTCAGATATGCAGTTGCTACATGTAAAACTGCATTCGGTTAGTCTGGTAGCCGACGCCAACCCAGTTAGGAAAAGACGAGGCAGAAGATGATCAAGATCAAAATACATATTTCATTTCACATAGGCCTACAAGCAGTAATCATAAACGTCAAAAGATAAGAGCACGGTTCGGGAAAAGAACCGGCGTCGAATTCCATGGTTACCCATTTAAAAATATTTGGTTTTACAATGTAATTGTTTTACAGCGTTAGTACTTAAGTATGGGCCTGACGTTGCATGCCTAATGTTGATGACAAACACTCAAGGCAATTTATTGTTCGGAGCTTGTATTGAAAACTGTTTAGTTTAACTACAACTATGTCTTGTATCGGGAGGCCAATAAGACTGAAACTGAATCCAACTCATGAGGCTAATGACAAACTGAATTGAAAATAAAGGTACTTCAAAACCTCGCTTATCTGACGTCTCTACAAAATATAGATCTCCGGTTTCAGTTTTAATTGGCTGTCTCATCGGGAAATTTTGCTTGTTTTCCATGAGTGTATTCGCACAATGAAGGATATTTTTTATTTTCCTATGTAGTAAGGTATTCATTAGTTAGGAATTTTCTTGCTGACATTCGGTAGATATTTTTGAAATAGGTGTTTTTTAATTTTTCGTCGATGAGTAGGTATATCTACTTAGGCCAGATAGTATCTTTCGAAAAGACGCTAATGAGGGATGAATTACCGATCTTCCTGAACCGCAAACTCATTGACATGTGCAGATCAGATCTGAGCTCCGTAGGTTAGGACGGGTAGGATTAAACTCAAACTCAAACTCAAACTCAAAGCATTTATTTCAATTAGACCATTACAGGCACTTTTGAAAGTCAAACAAAAAAAAAAAAGCTAAGCTACAGTCACAGTCACAAGGCATAATAACTTGAGAAAGTACTGTAGTTGCACATTCCAAAGCGTAGATCTCTATGGAGAAGAATGTGCAAGAAACTCCATGGACACTCTTTTTAATCAAAATATTGTTACAAAATCTTGGTTACATCATTCACGTTGAGATTATACATATATGTGAGAACGATGTAGAAAGACGTGCACATTAAGAGCGCCCAGAGTAAAAGATTAAAATAATCAACACTTTCAAAATAAAGTAATTAAAATAAACCGTGGCAGCTA
Organism: Eugnorisma glareosa; assembly: GCA_947578425.1. Lineage (NCBI taxonomy): Eukaryota > Metazoa > Arthropoda > Insecta > Lepidoptera > Noctuidae > Eugnorisma > Eugnorisma glareosa. The sequence goes on along the minus strand of OX387970.1, from coordinate 20,143,035 downwards.
AGAGATGACCACTCCCAACTGACAGCGCCCGTTCACGAACATGACGCATGGCTCGGCGCCATTCAACTCAACCATATTGAAGGGAAGAATTACCCGTCCTAACCTACGGAGCTCAGATCTGTTCGCACAGCGAGTCGCAGAAGTTCCGCCTTGGGGTCTGCCAAAGGGCCATGGAACGCAGCATTCTGGGCCTTAAAAGACAAGACCGATATCGTAACACTACGCTGAGTTCTAAAACGGACTTATTGGACATAATGGACATCGGCAAGAAGGCTAAAATGGGATTGAGCGGGTCACAGTAGCCGCATGCACAGTAACCGCTGGGCAAAAGTCTCCAGTCAATTGCGATACGTTTACGATTTACGTCAATGGTTTCCCCTTGATTCTACAAAAAACAATGTTATACTAAACTTACTTAGTTCAAGTGGACAACGTCTAAGAACGCTTTTCAAACACTAGAGCTTACTACGAATTATTTCAACAGTGTTCGTTTATACAGGAGTGCTGTGAAAACGACGAGTGAGCTGAAAATTCAATTTTAGGCCATAATAACATGTGCCCGCACTCACTATGTGGGACGGTATTATGAAGGTGAAGCCAATAGGTGGGTCATGACACGTTTACTTTGTACTTCGAAACTGGATTTAGGGAACAATATTTATAGAACATGAGAGCCCATATAATGATCAGATACTAAAAGAGTGATGGACAAGAATGTTGATGGATAGAGAGGGAGAGGAAGGCCAAAGAAACGATGGATGGATTGTGTGAGGAATGATACGAAAGAGAAAGGAGTAAATGATGCCGTGACGTCTGACAGGGGAGAGTGGAAGAAGAAAATGTGTTGCGCAGACCCCAAGTAGATTTGGACATGGGCCGAAAGATGATGATGATTTTTGAAACATGAAATATCTACATTCACTTTGATAACTATGCGGTTACGCAGTAAATTATGCAGTCCTTTCACAGTTACTTTACCTGTAACAACCACAAGCCAACATCAACTTTATCATAACGACAATAAAGATGACTGTGGTTTTGACAGACTTGTTAGGAAGCAAAGCTTCTAAATAACTAGGTAAATGTCCCAATAGCAACCTTATTTAAGTGAGAATAAATATCACTGTGATTTTGACAGTGATACTAAATAAGGACTTTTAAGTGCAATAGAAAAAACAATAAGACGCTATTCCCAACCGTCCACGGTCAAGCTACGCACGTGTAGGTACTTCACTTAGATTTGTATGAAGACATATTTGCTGTTATAACACAATTACACTTGGTCGTACACACGAATTCGATTGCCTATGGAATTAGGGGGAACGACCAGGTATGAACGCAGTCGAGCACCTACGTCGTCTTCGGACAATCTCGTCCGGCTTCATCGTTTCGAGTACCAATTCAGTACGCCAAATTTTCCTTTCGCTTCTTAGGACTTCATTCAAACTGTTCGTAGTCGTTAGCTCGTATTCCTTTGTGATATCCAGTGTAATAAATTCATCGGGTGTCCGAAGTCATTCGAACACCCGAATACGGGCTAACGACCAAGTGTAACCGCGCCATTAGCCTTTACCTATCCTGCTTGATTTCTCGAAGCTTACCTATTCTGTCTATCCTGTCTATGTCTACCCTGCAAATAGAAATCTAGACCGTCTAACCATCGTCGACTCGACGGCGATGTCATCCCTCAGGCATTCAGAGAGTGACATCCTTGGCTTACCTGTCCGGCTGCATTCGAGATATATGGTTAGCCCTTTCGAAGTATTAATACATGATATGGAACCTCCGACAATTACTAAAATCACCCTTATTTATCTCATTATTATGCCCTACTGCATGGAACATTCTCTATTTAAAACTGGAAATTAGCTAAGTAGGTGTGTTCAACAATTATCGTAACTACCTTTTAGAATATAACTTTATTTCAAACTTAGACCGAATAAAATTAATATGCATTTCGCATTTTGTTTCATAGAAATGCATTATGGATACTTTTACTGAGGTGCAAACTACAAAGATCTAAAGGATTTAAATTTCGCGGATTACCGTTGCGCTTTTTTCTTCAAGCAATACATTTCCTGTTCCTTCATCAATGTAACAATTCAAACACGTCACAGCGAGATTAAATTCTTAATCAAAATAACTTCAATCCTTACGACAACCCTAATAATGTAAGATTCACGCACACACTCACAAACTCAATAACTAAACGACCAATATGGAATTCGCGGGTTTTAATCAAATGCTAAGGTTGTGAAAATGAACAATTCACCCGGAATATCGACGACAGAAGTTGTCAGATCTGTCAGCAATCAAAGTTGGTTGGCTGATTAACATAGTTTTCACATCAAACTTGCTCCGATTAACTTCTGTAGGTATTCGTCGGTAGAACTTTGAGCGAGACTCGAGTTCACGCCGCGTTGTTCTAGAACGTATTGAACGTGAACTTGCACGGTGTAATTAAACGGACTTGTTCTTTTTCTCGGTTTCCGTGGAAGGGTTTTTTTTTACATTTCAGGTATTGTTGATGTTCTTTTTGCGTCATATCTGGTCGTTGGCTTGCCCATTTGGGAAACTGTAGCCAATAGTGGTGGTTTTTTGCGAATCCTTACACCAATGTAGCAAATCTTAAGCTGATATCCTCACATGACTGATAATGATAATAATGATTTTCCTAATAATTTTTAAATGAAAATAAAAAGAAAAATAATTATAAGCAGAATTTATCGGAATCCGTTCCGGGTCTGGCTGTTTGTGAGTTTAAATGGTTTATCCAGAAATCCCCACCGACAAATCCCCACCAGGGGCATATGTTTGTAAACACACCCAAGATACAGGGAAAACAACTGTGGAGGAACGTGAAAAAAAAAACGAGAAAAGTATTTATTGATCAAAAATGGATTAAATTACCTTATCTTAAAATTAAAAAATGCCCAAAAATAAAATCCAAGCAGCTACCTGCCAAAGCTTTTTGCATAATATAACAGTAAATGGACAGATCAAACGTTGCCATAAAAGCTTTCGATATTTTTGTTACGCAGAGTTCCAATTTAAAATACTGTAGATATATCTACATACTCGTTCAATACTGGAACGAGGTGCCTTTAGCGAAACTCAATTTTCTTTTCCACAACAATCAAACTCCAACTAGAAAGCCCTAAAGCAGAGCGGAGGAAACTTTCCTCTTCATAACGCGAGTAACTGAAGATATAATATCATTTAATTTATGAAGAATATGTGCGAATCTTTGGCAACATATAAATGCGTGGGCAATTCCCTTTCGAGTTACAAACTCCTCACAATCAATATGGCAGGATCCTGTCGAAATTGGAAACGTATAAAATATTGCCGGAGTCATGCCTCACAAAGAACTTTGGGTGACTTCGAAAGAGACAATTTCGGTTTTATGTAATAAGTTTTTCGCTTTGGAATATTGTAATTTTAAGAAATTTCCATAATTCCTTACTCGGGAGAAGGTTTGGTCTTATTTGTAGTTTAAATTGAACATGGTATGCCATGTACTGTTTCAATATACTTCCTCGAAAACTGGCTCTTATCGCACTACGATTAGGTTCAACATGCAATGTATTTCACACACGTGTTTTTTTTTTTCATTTATAACAATGTGTGCGGAACTAAAAATTTCCACAGATTCTTAAACAAGTCCAAATAGTCGGCGGTTATTGTTTTTTTTTTAATCACAGCAAAGAGACATGCGTCTTTGCGGTCTAAATAATTGTTGAATATTTAAATTGTGTTTATAAATAAAATTTCTTATATAAACATGATAACTAAAAAAAATATTTTTAAGAACAAATTAACATAATATATTTGTGTTCTAAATTCAAACATATTTTCATTTCTTCATATAAGGCAGTTTAGCGGCTTCATACCTTTGCTTCTTCTTCAACCAGGTGAAAGCGAAAACCCAAATTAGATAATAGTTTACTAATTTCATAAAAAAAATACTTTTCGTCCTACTAATTTATTTCTTCGAAAGTGTATTGAAAAACGTCGTTTGATACACGTGGGCATTTGTTACTGCAGTTCGGCTCTCTACGATTTTGTGCCACCTTTAATCGTAGGACTAGTAAGAAAAAAAACCCATTAGTCCTACCGTAGAACAGTGTTGTAGAACTAGTGGGAATGATCCCTATAACAACCTCGCCTGCGGCTCGGGTCTGAATTCCGCCTTGAATGCAATAACAAATTTTCCCTACATCAAAATAGATTATTTTATTTTACAATTGTAGTATCCGAATCTTCTTGTTTCCGTATCTTCTTCATTTGTTGTTAAAGTAATCACTTTAAAATCACATCGTTTCTTTCATTCGCATTTCCTTGAAAAAATACTTCTCCAATTAGTCATCAAAGTGGGCCAATAGGCAGCGGTTCTTAGTTTAGAATTACATTAAGTATAATTACCTTGACCTTTTTTTCACGCATTTTCTTAAAACGAGACAAGACGGAGACAAGACGGCTTCTTTTTCGTTGCTGTACCAAGAAACACTTAGAGAGTCTTTATAGAAACTGTCTAAGAATAAAAATATTGGTAGAAATAATGACCGATGGCATACGGAGCAAAAGTGTCCTGGAGTGGAGACCGTGTATACGCAAGCGTTGTTTAGTACGTACGACGACCAATGATAACCAAATTAATCTGATTTCTCATTATACGGAAAGCTCATACAAAGCGAGGTCAGGTTATACTGAATATGTATAGCTTGATGTGTCGCCGCTTATACACCTCCAACTAGATAGGTTGACCACATTAAAAATGGCGGTAGGGTTGGACTGGATGCGATAGACGGAGAACAGGATGTTGTGGCGCAACTTGAGAGGCTAAGAACCAGTTCTTAGCCTTAGAATTTTTCTTGTCACTGTTTTTTTTTCTCTCCAGAGAGACCTATGCCAAATGGTGGACTGCGATACCTTGAGTGGATGACGAGTATAAAACCTCTGCTCTATGTAAACAAGCCAGCACATCAAGCTACTACAATCTGGCATATTTCTTTAACAGATTTTCAACTTTATGGTTAAAGCATTTGGTTCAAGGTTGATCGGGAGAATTTGTTATTTTCAGGTAGCATGATGTGCTGACGTCTGTACATTGTACACTGCAGAATCTGGACCTGTAGTTTTATGTGCTTGAGTCATGTTATACTTCTGCAATCAGCTTAGTGCCGAATATTTGATTTACCATCTTTTCTCAGCACAAACTATGATAAAGACGGTTATAACTCAGTAAATGTAAATTGGACAACCAGCAAGATAGCACCAAATTAACTACCCTGAGTGATCCGGGCCCGAATAAATGTATAACTGACAATATGATGCGAGTATATTATTATCTATCTAGGTATTAAAAATGACTTCTGTTAAAAACTTTTAAAATTACTGGGATTTCGCCTGAAGATTGTATTAAATAGGACCCTGATCGTATCTCTAGGGGAAGCCATTTGAATGCACAAATGCCAGGTATAGTCTCACAAAGGACCCCTAATAGCAGCATGTCTTAGAGAATACCTCTATCTGTAATAATTAATTTGGTTTCCTGAAGGCATATCTATTGATTTGTGATTAATCCTCAGATGGCGCCACTGCACTAATTCAATCCCATTAGCATAGCAACACAATGATTGCTGTCAATTGAAACGGTAACGATCTGCTGTGATGATGTACTGTGGCATTATACTGACATTATTTATAGGCTAAAAATATATCAGACTGTATTATTGGTGGAATATTGCGGACGCGACTCCGGACACTGGTCGATAGTACTGGAGTGTCCGTGAGAGTCCCTTATCCGACGCATATCTAACTTGACCTATTTGACCAGACCTTAGGGCCAGCTTGCACCACAAATCACTAAATGCATTTAGTGCTAAACTAATTAAAAACATCATTACAATATTTGGCATTCTTTTGAAGATGACATAATGTTGTTTTTAAATGGTTAAAGTTACGTGGTAGTAAGTCAGCGTAAATGCGTTGAGAAATACATAATTATGTCAACACAATCTACCGTAAACCACGTAACACCACAAAAACTAAGCCTTTAGACAATATGAAACTCTTAACTAAACCTATTTCCCGTTGATCGGCTTCCGTAAAGAACATTTAGCCAACGTTCCAATTTTAATCCCAACTAACGAATGCACCGAAAGGGAATCCAGGATACAACAAGCTAAGCCATTTCCGACTGATGTTTTACGTTTATCTCCAATCCCCAGTCACCAAGCGTGGTCCGAGTGTCCGAAAGATTCCGACAGATTTCGAACGTCAAATGAAAATACTGCATTAGCACTTCTCCAAGAACGTATGAGGATAAAAGCTTTAAGTGAGAGATGGAAAATTTAATGGCCTGCCGCAGATATCTGTAATCCGTTTTCCATTTTCAAAGAGGATTAATCAGAATGTTATTTTGCACGGAGCTGACGAAGAAGGTTTAACTGCATGAAGACTTTTATGACTTTTGATACTTACTGTTTTTCAATATTTACATGTTGGTATAATAGACCGAAATGTGACGTTACGCTAGTTTTCGACGCACTGTATCGTCATCAAACACATAAACTGTCACTTACGGGATATCTTCCGTGACTGCTTTTATTTTGAGCTCCCGATATACCGGGAGCGTATCGTCTTCATTATTGTTTACATGAAAAAAGAAAAAATACATGTTTAATATTTTTTGGAAATCTATCTGACGGACTAATTCGTTGTTGTGGCCATAGACTATTGAGCTGAATTTGTAGACCGTGAAAATCAGGATAAACAAAAGGCTTTAATTTTTCTTGTCACTGTTTTTTTTTGTTTCACTTCTAACTATATAAACAAAAAGGTTATAACAATAAGGAAGGCGTTTTCGCTACCCAAAGTTATCCTTAAACACCTATCTTCGCTGAGTGTAGTTTTATAGCGCTCTTAGGATGTTTATATTTAGTGCCACTTAACAAAAGTAGTATAATAAAGCTGGTTTGACGTGTTTTCGGACTCATTAGTCACAAACATCTAATCTGCGGACGGGACTAATCTTCCTTTTCATTTTGAGTGAGCGAGTAAACCAATTTCATTCATTTATTCTACAGAGAAAATGTTTAAGTGGTCACATTACGTCCACTGAAAAGTAAATAAAAGTCCTGAGGATTTAATTTAGCGCTGCATCTGCCAGAAGAACAACTTCTTGTTATTTATTATTCTGAAACAATATTATCCTTATTCCGAGCAGGAAGACAAGAGACAGGAAGCTAGTGACACAAAGAGCGTTGTACCAGGAGCGCAGAACGTGCTAGGAAACGTTAACTGAGACAAACAAGCTCATTACCCGTGCGGTCGACCGACAGGGGTGCGGCGCGCGACTCATCAGATTGGCTGTGCTGCTTCTATCTGTAAAGATTTATGTGTCCCTGGTACACACTTGGAATTATTCATACCTGTGTTTCGCGTGTTTGAATATCGTTTGTTTGACTCTCCTCAGCTCCGTTAAAGGTTAAATAAATATCGTCTCCGAAATAGCGTGTTTTCTATTGCGCGAAAACGATTTCCCTAAATATTACAATTATTTGCGATGTTGGAACGGAATAAGACGTAAAAGTTTACGAAACCGAAAAAAAGATGGGGTAGGGTGGGATCATTTGCCTTTTGTCTGTCGCACTCTGTCAATGTACAAAGGAAACAATATTCGTAAAATTTACGCGAAAAGTCGCGGTATTGTTCAACTCCCCAATACGGATCGGATGCAGATATCTAAACACAACAGAAAATCAACTCCAAATTAATATTGGTCTCATTGTATGCGCTGGCAAATTTCACGTCTATGTAATTGAGTATAATGGTTCCTATTCAATATTGTTTAATTTCAAACAATAGTCTATCACGATGTATCGCTATCGCTCAATGTTGCTTTCATTCAATTTAACATAAAATGAACTCAATTGTTACTAAGTTGTCAGTTGTTTCACATTAGCCCGTTATTTCATGAACGTGAACAAGTCAAATGAGATAACATCGCGGTCAGAGTCCTCAAATTGTTTGTCCTCATTATTGTGGTTAGAATTCTTCCCGGTAAAAGCTCAAAGAATGGAAAATTACACATTTAATTTTTATTTACGTTCTTTGTGAAGGAAAACTCATACTATGAGTCATCTACCTACTGTCGTTGATTTACTGTTTCGTTTCCACTTGGTGAACTCTCAAAAAACGAACCAAGGATGTTGTTTGATAGCAATCATGCTATTTTGTGTACACAAAGAACTCATTTTGTCCTTTACAAAGTAACTTCGCCGACCTACAGCGTTGATCTGTGATTCCTTGAGCACATTCTGTGAAGCGTGGTAATAAAGGTCTTTACGGCATCATATGAGATTTGGTGTAATTATTTTGAACATCTTTATTTAGATGTTTCATGTTAAATGTTTGGCTGGGGGCACGGGGCTGCTATACGTCATAATTCACGTAGGTACCGAAGTTTGTTTAAGGTAACAAAGCGCTCGATCAGTCTTTTAGACGAATGTATTATGTTAGCCGTACAGCCATTGTTACTGAAATGTCTGGCTTTATTACCAAAATAGAACTCTTTGGCGCCACCCTTAGGCATATTCTACTACCTAGCATCTGAATAACTAATTAGAAATAAAGAGTAATTAATTTTTAAGTTCAGTAAGACCAACATTCCAAAAATAAGCCAAAATATTTAGTTCTACAATTTGTTTTAAATCGCAGAACTAGAAACACAGGTAAGCTTTTATGAAGACTACAACGCGAGCGCTCGGCGGCAATTAGTCGGAATATTCCAAGCACAGCATTTCGTACGTTTTGTCCCGGGCAGAAACATTTGAATAGTTTCTCAAATAGGTGAATTTCACGTAGTTTATTGTGTTTGAGCTGTCGCTACGGACGGTCTTGAACAATTGTCATTCTGGCGTACGGTACGCTACACGTTTGTGCAATTGCGAATTCCGACGGCGGTGAGGTAATATCAATATGTCGCGAGGGGTCGACTACACGAAACTTGCCGGGAATATTCACTATCCCGTCACTTTTAGCCGAACCCTCCGAACAATGTATTACTTACGTTTAAACGCGACTGAAATTGAATTTTGTTGTGTTTTCATAAGTACGTGCACAGATCGTTCAATGTCAGAGAAATTCTCATGAAAATAAAGTTTAAATAACGTGTATTCTATTCAAGAATCTTGCCAAAAATTTGTAGCTTAATCCTAATGCCAAGTAAACAGTTCTCTCTAGAAGATCGGCTTATCTCAAGTTGAAAACAATTGAGTACTTATCACGAAATAACTTCAAAGGAATTATAAGTTCAGTACAAAATTATTTAGAATTTATTTAATAAATGAAACTACGCAACTCCGAACACTTTGAAGACCAATTAAATCCTCCTACGAAAGCACTACAAGTCAAAATAATAATGATACCATGTCTCTTCAAGTTTCGAGACAGCGCTCACATAGTTGATTAATTACAAGATTTTACGTGTTCCATTGTACCGAGGGCTGGTAAACAAGGAGGTAGAACGGGGTACCTACACTCCTACAGCCAGATTAAAACGAAGGCGAACCCATTGCCATTGCGGCGTAATTTCAAATTCCACTTGGTGCGAACGTCGACACATAGCTCTGAGGTCTTACGTCAAGTGACGTATACGTACAGCTATTAAGTTTAAAGCCACGTAATTTGGTGGATGCACCTGCCCGTATTTTCACGGCGCCGCTGTTACACTAGATTCGGAGCTAAGCACTGAATTATTCTGACGTCGACTGTATTTTGATTTAGTTCTGTCGACTAATTCGATTAGTGCTTTCTGAAGTAGTCGTAGATTAGTCTCTGTCGGTGCTCGTTTTGAGGATTACTTGGTGACGTTTTTGGCTTTATAGTGGTTTTCTTTTAGATTCTTTAGGGAATGTTGGTACGTTTTTGGGTTTACGATATGTGTCGTAAATAATTTCATTAGGTACTTTATGGTCAGTGTCCGGAGTTATAAAAATATTTTAGGATATGTTCGCACTTACATGTTTATACAGGTACATAAATCGCAGGATCACTGATTGATTTTTTGGGGGATAACCTTAATTAGTTTCCATTAGTCCAGTCTTATGAAAAGAGTAGTTTTTTTTCAATTATCGTGACAGACATAATAAATTCAAAGGCTTTTGTTTTGGCCTTGATTTGCTGAAAACATCAACATATTTCAAAATTAAACCAAAGCAAACCTCAAATGAAAGCATACCGACCTACCAAACAGACAAAGCATCGCTCACATGCTCATCGATGCGCGATATTTGCTACGCATTCGAATCATGGCCGTCCATCTGCCAGGAATTTTTGTCATACGTGTTACTAAGAACGTACAGTTAGCAATATCAGGGAGTATCGGTGTGTGAAATTGCATACCGGTCCGACGGGCGAAGGATGCTTGAGTGACTATTGAATCGGTTAAGTCGCCAGACGCATGTGGACGGATTAAATGTTAATGATTCTCCGGAGTGGCTGGTATTACTGAGATTGTGATCGATTTTGATGCTGTAGTGCATTTGTAGTGCTATTCCGCAAAGTGCACTTGGAATTTCGTTCTTATAGTGCTCTACATGGTCTTTTGGCGCCTGAATGATTTTGTCTGGACCACGCAGTTGGTAAACATTTGTGAAATTACATATCATCACGTACCGGCGGCGGCGTGATGTTATGTTATGTAATTTCACAAATATCTATCCCCGAAGGGTTAGGCAGAGGTGTACCTAAGAGTACGACCCATATTTCGCCAGTTATGTTAGAGTCCCATGTAAAAGAGGGCGAGGCTATTACCATCAACCGGGCACAGATCCAGTCTCCGTGGGTGCTACTGAGAATTTCCTGATGTAAAAATCCAATAACACTTTGCCCAACCCGTGAATCAAACCCTCCGACTACTAGACCCGCGACGCAGTCGAGTCAGGCAGAGTTTGTAAAATTATCTGTGGAAATTGTATTAAAAAACCAAGATGGCGGCGTTCATTGCATCTATAGCCACGCGTCAAAAGAACCATGGAGCAGAATAAAAAATTTCGAAATCGAATTCATTTGTTTTTAAAGGAATATGTTGCAGGCTCAAAGTTCGACAACGTTCGAATTTCAAAGTGAAGTTTCGAAAAACGCTATGGAGAAACAGTTTGAATTTCGATTACTTAGAGTTTTGGTTTTTATGAATGTTCTAGGATAGGTTATGTTATTATCTGTCTCATTTTTTCATGCAATTACTTATATGGTAACAGCTGAAATGCTGACAAGCACTGATAAGATATTGGTAATATGGAGCAGTGTATCATTTTTTTAAGTAATGCAGTAAAACTTTAATGATACAGTTTGTTTTTATTTTCAATTTGAAGTTATTTAAGCTCTTTGGCTTAGCCTCCTAAGACCTCTTGTACAAAATTATGTAAAAAATAAAGTTCACTTGTCAGGTCCAGCCTCATTTCACAATCCATAGTATTAAACACCCACAGTTTTAAATGAGCGCGACCATATTTTGGATCATTTCGGGTGTTTTTTTGTCAGGTCATAGTGTTCATGATTGACTTTTTTACTTGAATGTTGTTAGCTGTAGAAAAAAGTTAAAGTTGTCAAAATGACATGGATGAAGGTTATGATAATGGCGTCACCGCAAGGTAAAGGTATGTTTAATCTAGTAATTAAGAAGTGTTTTTAAGTATGTATTGTTGTGAGGTTGTAAAAAAAGGCCCTAACTGTAAAATAAATAAATAAATAATTTCAACGATTGTTTATAAATCAGCTAAATTGCAAGGTACAAAATGTTTTTGTAGATTTTTTTGCACCTTGGGTCTCAGGGACAAAATATGTGATATGACACACAAAACTTTTTGAATTTTGAATCTGAAAGGTAAAATTAGTCTGGGCCTGGCTGCGAAAAAAATATGCATAACATTGTACAATGGCTCTAAAATACTTACTATAAAGTTTTTCAAAAGCTGGGTCTTAGGAGGTTAGTGCTATTTAAGCTATATAACTCAATCAGTTATTTTCTAATACTTACGGCCGTTTTCACTAGCTTACTAACAGTTAACGGAACGTACCTATCTCAGGTAAACAGTTAAAGAAACATTAACGACGTGACGTGATGTGGATAGGATATTCCTGTCAATTCATTGCTAACTTTTTTCATAGAAACACCGATAGCTACTAGAGTAAGGCTTATTAACTAAACATTATACGTAAGTAAGTTATAGAAAAAGACCATTAAAATAATCGTACATACTAACAACCTTCATGCTATAATCAAATATTTAAATTACATTTTGTTTACAACGCAGCAAAATAATACTTTAGCTTAATCTGAAAAATACTCGCAGTTACTAATTGCCTATTTCAGCATTCTGAAAATCAGGCGGAGCAACTTGAAACTGCAATTATGATAGCGAAGTAAAACTTTCGGGTTTGGGCATAAAAGAAAATATTAATTTATCTAGCGGATAACATTTATGAGAATTGTATTATTACACTGTAACAATTAGACATTAAATTTATACAGGGTGTAAGGGACAAGCCTCCGCAGACTGATGGGGTGAATTCAGTATATCATATTAAGATGACCGGTCCAAGAAATTATTTCAGGAACATTATGGGATCCAATAAATTTGATTTGTTTTATTTCCTCATACGCAATGTATCGTTACCGTGACAAAACGCACGAAGCAAACGGCAAGCGCGACGGTCGATGATCTCTGTAGCTAGGCAAAAAGTGAACAGCTGATTTCACGCGACGTTCATTAGAGTATTTCAAGATTCATTGTTTATTTTTTTAATTATTTTTTGGAGTGTAGTACGCAGGTACAGATAATGCAAGTTTACATTGAAAGGAATAGGAACTGAAAAAACGATTAAAAAAATGAACATTTTCTTAGAAAAATTTCGATGGAATGTAATTCAAAGTAAGGAGCTGAATGCACCCTGTTAGTTTGTGGAGGCTGTGCCTTACAATCTGTATAGAGGAGAGATTATTTTTCATTTAATTTATTTGAAGAAGATTTCGTTTTTAAAAGTTAAAATATGAATAAAGACTTATTAGTTGTATAAGTGTCAACGAATAATTAGACGACAAATCCTTGAAACTCTACTTGATACTTGAATGATAAGTCCTCTTTTGCACATATCTTTCTTTTGTTGTGCCCGACGGGATCCACGGTTGTTTCTTTTGGAAAAATGTTTACCACCTAAGCCTACGTTGTGGAAAGCAATAAAGAATTGCTGTTGCGCGTTTTTTTTAATGTTAATATTTATTTATGTATGAAGAATATGGACATAACCAGCCAGGTATTACAATACTCAGTCTATAAACTCACACTCGGGTTTTAGTAACCCCTCTTCACCGCAAACCGCTGTATAGTAATTGTTTGCATTATTGTTCAAAAATTCGAAATTCAAAAATTATTAATCCATGATTTTTGCAGATAAGTTTTGCTATTTTGATCCAAAATTTCAAAACAAATAAACACCGTTTCGCTTACACCGCCATGTTTGAAAATAGAACAGAATCAGAATATTTGAAAGGAAGAACAAAGAAAAACAATTGCAGTGCCTATCTATCGCTGCGTGTTTAGCTAGGAAGGCGAGGAATTCAAGCGCAGTAATCCTGCCTTCTGCCTTGTTAGTGCCACGTACTCACACCACGTTTCCTTTCTGAAACATTCAAATTATTGTTCGTGTTTAATATGCCTTTTCGGAATACAATAAAATTGCAACTTTCTTCGTTTAAATAATCAAATAACACTCCTTGTTTTTGGGCAGTCGTGTAATAACTATGTTTTGTCGGTACCTATTACTTTAGCACTTCGATTTCACTTTTATTTATATGATTATTGTCAAGATCTTCTCTTTATGCAAAGAGGGGTCAGAGGCTGTTTTGATTTTTTACTGAATCATTGGTTTTTGTCACGTATTATCAAGCGATAATTGAAGCCAGGCAGGCCTTTAATTCAGTGTCATTTATTTCATCACTACTACTCTTCCAACAGTGAAGGAAAATAGGGTGAACAAATCGTCATGACCTAGAATCGAATCTGAAGACATGATGACAGATTCTCGTGCTGGACTACGGCCCACTTCCTCTTAAAGAGAAGAAGTATTTGCCCAGCAATGGGAATGTTATAAGCCGGTTACGCGTATGCTTCACTATGCTCCTTATAACCTTTGCGACAACAGATTCAACCACCGCACAAAGTCACCTTCGCAACAACACTTTAATTTTGTAAATGTGTCAAGCGTAGAAGTCTTAATTAAGCACAAGCTTTGCACTAAAACTAGTCAATAAGGCGGCGTTTGTAACACGCGCGCCTTTGAACGTGTGTGTGTCTTTGTTTCCCTCCCCTACTGTGAGGTAAGCAGCAGACATGCTACTTTTAGCGTCCTGGATTTTGTGACTTCATCAGTGCTTTTTGAGCAGTCAGCAGCTAGGCGGAGGAATGAGGAAAATGTCGAGAGGAAAGTTTTGAGTAAGAATATGGATTGGTAACGTGTAAGAGTAGAGGAAGACCAAATAAACGATGGATGGACTGTGTATGGTGTTTGTTTAAGATGACATGCTGCGCCGACCCCAAATGAATTGGAATAAGGGCAGTAGAATGATGATGAAGAGAAACTAGGTCGGTCTGATAACCAGTCTTATCAAGGTGTATCGTATTATATAGTTACTGAGCAGAAAAGCAGTCGCTCCATGTAAAGTTCTGGTATTCAGCTGCCTCCGGTAAAACTATGCTATGTATTTTAGATTGTCCCGACTCTTTGTATTCAGTCGCGTTAGCAAAACAGCGCGTTTCTACGATTCCTCAATTGTTGCATTCCTTCGATTTTGAATCGTGATTTTGAATTTGGCGTCTGAAAAGTTGATTGCTGATGCTAAAAGTGCTTTATTCATTTATTGATATAGGTTCACCAACAGCTTCTGTGTACAACATATCTTAAGTATTAGGTTCTTACAGTCTCGGAGTTACATAGGCGCCAATAACTGGTGCTTCAGGCCTCAGTCGCTGTATTAGGTAAAATGCGACAGAGTTGCTGCCCCTCAGTGCTAAAGTAGCAAGTCTACAAGTGTCATACGCGCTAACAACTCCGAATCGCGCAAAAGAGAGACTTAGCACGGATTGCGATTCGTGTCTCGTGACTTCATTCTTTTCTGCCGTTCCACCTTTGTCTGTTTTCGTGAAAACGACTTTATCACGTGTTACAATGCTTGTTTTGTTATTGAAAGAACACGTTACGTACGTATTTGGAAGGTAATGGGTTACGTTTCGATCACGTTGTGTTTGAATCGGTTTTATGAGTCGATTGAGTTTATGGTGATCGATTTGGCAAATGCATCGAATCTAAAATGTTTATGAAAGTTTACTGAAATTATTTTTAATAGATGAGAGAGAACCTTATCCTGTACTTTTTTAATTATCCAGGTAATGCATTAGCAAGTACACGTGTTATATAATATATAAGTTCAAATAATTTAGCTATAAATATTACTTACAGCTCCCAATGAGGCTCAGTTAGTATGTATCTTGAGAATCGATTTTAAAATAAAATGCTGATTTGTGTCTCTTTCTTTATCGCGTGGTTATTGCCTAACCTGCCCGCGTGGCATGGCAGTACTATCTCTATTCTACCAAGAATCGACAAAGCTCGCTTCAATCTTTCCACAATCTGTCATTTTTTTCGATTCTTTGTCGACAAAACCCGTTTCTACGGTGGACATGCTACGCAGGCTGGTGTCAGATTTTTTATACCGCCTATGGTCCACTGACTTGGTTTTACATGCCGTCGAGAAATATCTCTCGGGCATGCTGGTGTCCTCACGATTTGTGTTTTCCGTATGCGTAAGCAAATTTTCTAAAACATGAGTATGCTCTTTTACAGTTCAGTAAGCAAAAAAACCATAAACTTATTATACCAAAATACAAACCACAAAGCGGCTACTGAATTCTCAACTTAAACTATTACTTATTTTACATTCATAGCTCGTAATATAAAACTTATTTTCAAAGGAAAAAACCTTGATAGAAGTTTCTATAAACTAGCCTTCGTGGCCGCAACAGCAACTTAGCTTATCTTAACTATAGTTTAAAACCAGTCTCGCATCTTTTATTTTTAATCCCCGGGCAAACGCTATCCGAGTTAAAATTACTTTGTTCTTAAGCAAAGATCGAATATCAGCGCTCATTTTTCAATACTTTATAATGGTTTAGCTCGGAACTTTGGTAATTAGTTGTCTACTTAAACTTCGTTTTTGTAGACGTGTTAAGTTTAATCGAATTTGGATGGCGTTGGAGATTATTTAATTTAGATTAGGGTGATGAAGTTAATATGATTTTTAGGTAAGGCATGTTGTGACGTGTAAATTGAATATTCAACCACCTCATTGCCCTAATCTGCATCTATTAAAGGCCTTGAGATCATTATATATCTTCGATATTGAGTATTATAATATCAATTAACGTTAGTTGGAAAATATTTGGCGAAACCTCACTCACGCATCCACATAATTTTACTAAATGATTCCCTCATCTCTAAATACAAGCGGTCGTACCTACCTATATTTCTAAATAAAGAAAAATGTTTATTCGACGTCAGTACATTAGTGCCACACACACAATAATACTAAAAAAGTTACAAAAAAGAGAAAATATATAGTACCTATGACAAGGACAAGGACCCACAAACAACACACACAATAACAATGGTTGGGGGGGTAGGGGGGTTCTACAAGGATCTATTGCCACGTAACCCCCATCGGAACTTATCACATCATCTCGTTGCTTCAATCATCATCTGCCTAGCCTTTTCCCAACTATGTTAGGGTCGGCTTCCAGTCTGACCGGATGCAGCTGAATACCAGTATTGCACATGGAGCTGCCAATCTGACCTCCACCAACCAGTTAGTACTGGATAAAACGAGACTCCTTGGTAAGACTGGTTGTCAGACTATCGAGCCACTGACTACCTGTAACGACTGTCAAAGATCTACAATTGACAGCCAGGACCAACGGCTTAACATGCTTTCCGAGGCACAGAAGAATATAGTATGTATTTGGTGGTCACCTATCCATGGACCACCCCAGGAAAACGCGACTTAATCTGAAGGTCGACGAGCTCTCATTGCTTTAATAAAACTTGAAACAAGTTCAGGAATGTTCACCAACAACGCAAAGCCATTGGAGCGAC
This sequence comes from Eugnorisma glareosa, assembly GCA_947578425.1. Lineage (NCBI taxonomy): Eukaryota > Metazoa > Arthropoda > Insecta > Lepidoptera > Noctuidae > Eugnorisma > Eugnorisma glareosa. The sequence goes on along the minus strand of OX387970.1, from coordinate 20,125,821 downwards.
AAAAGATTCCCGTAACTAGGTGCACATCATCATCTCTTAAAGAAGGCTCCACAAAAAATATTTACGATGTCTTGGCTTCCGTACGTTTTTTCCCGGGTGACTACTGAAAACCAGCGCTGTGCTGTGAGCCCCCCACAGCACAGCATCATGCTGAGTGGTAACCTGCTTGTCGCAGTCACGACGAGCAAGCTGTCAACTTCTTTTTTTTTTTTAAATTTTTGTTAATCGTTGTATGTTTATTATTATTTTTGTGTCATTTTGTGTGATGCACGTCATGTCCCTGCGATAAATAAATATTTTTTCTGTCTTTCTCAATTCTGACATACAAACACCAAGAAACCAACCGTTTTTTCCTGCCAAGTGCCCCACGGAACACTAAAAGAGTTTTAATAAACACAGCAACAACTTTAAATTGGTTTCCCGACGCTTTGACGAGCGAGTTTTATTCTTTAGAGGCTGACTACTGACTAGCAAGTACTTAACATTGACTTCCACTTACGATGGAGATTGCACTGTGTATATTGATGTAGTATTATAAGTTTTAGTTGGTCAAGAAGGATCATTAATTTATTCTTAGTGTATTCATCATCTGCCTAGGCTTTTACCAACTAAGTCGCGGTCGGCTTCAAGTCTAACCGAATGTAGCTGAATACCAGTAAATTATATGGAGCAACTGCCTATCTGACATCCACAACCCAGTTAGTACTGGGTAATACGACACCCCTTGATATGACTGTTTGTCAGACTTTCGGGCCACTGACTACCTGTAACGTCTATCAAAGATCTAGGAGGAAACTCGTATGTAATGGGTGGTCACCCATCCACAGACCAACCTAGGCAACCGCAGCTTAACCTGAAGATGGATCCGAGCGGCTGTTATTATTTAACCACGAGCTCCTTTTGTTCTTAGTATGTTTAAGGGTGAAAATAGCAAAAAGAGAGGAATTGCTGGATAATAGATGTATATGATGTATATGATGTACAGCAGACGTAAGGCTATCAAAACTAGTATAAGCTGACCGCATATCCTTTTGAAAGTCAGAAATACGCTAGATCAGTGTAAGGTATGGTGTTACCACCGACCGATGTGTTGGACCGGGGAGAAAATTGGAAAAAGAGGGATCCCGGAAAATAGGCATTTTTTTTCTTCTAAACACATTCAAGTTGCTTATTTAGTGTTTGATCTTAGAAGTAGCAACAAACAACAAACATCTGTTTAAGATAACTGTGTGATTGAAAACGATTTACAAACCATTTCAGTCTGCACTGCCTTAATACTGAAAAATGTTTAATATCACAAAAAATTGAAAAAACATCCCATCCTTTGTATATATACTGAAATTTTCATTCCGTTTCTGTCAAACATACGAAGACTTTTTTTTAATGGTTTGTGGTGCAACCTTAAAAAGTGCGTGAAATAAAATCATGATCCATCTTACTGACTGATCATCTTTTGACCTCAATTCTTTTACCTCTAGATATAAAAAGAAAAAGATTACCTATTCCAAAATTTAAAAAGGACGGTCCGTCCACTCCATTATATTTTGTTTATTCATATTTATTTGAGATCAATCAATCTTTGCTGGATACTACGCGGGCCGGTTTGACGGAAGAAAATAAATCTTTTGTAAAACTTTCCTCAGGATAGGTGTTATTCATGAGGCGTCAAAGTGTTGATTGATCGCGTTGTTTGTGATACAGGGTGATGTTGTGGGCTGAGGCGATTGTTGGTAGCAATTGTTCGGTAATTGATAAGGTAATAGATTTATTTGGTGTCGTGAACAAAGGAAGTAAGAGGGCTTAGACAGTGTGAAATTTTATCAGTGACTAGCTGTTGGCCGCATTTGGTCGCATGTTTTGGTCGGAAATTATTCCACGGGCACGTTGTAAATGTAGCCTATAGCAATCAGTGATAATGTAGCTTCCTATTAGTGAAAGAATTTTCTTTTTATAATATTAGTATAGATAAAGACGACAAAAAACAGTTGTTGGCACAATTTAGCGAAAAACATAATAATATATCAATTCTGTTCAAACTCGTTGTAGAAAAATGAAACGCTTTGTAAGCGATTTCCAATTACTTAGCCCTTAGTTATCAACTGCATTTGTAATTTTTTGTAAACAGTATGAATCAAAAACTATAATTATACATATTGACAAGTGTAGATTGTTCAAGGATGTTTTTGCAAATTTTAAAAACCATAATAACTGATTTGTAGTCTTGTTCCTTTTCGTTAACATGGACATATGAAACGAAGTGTAAGAAAATAAATTGTGATTTTTGACGTGCAAACTCAAGGCACAACAATGAGACTTAAATGTAGAGGCTTAAACTTAACACAGTTTTATATTTATATACGTATTCTTTAACTTGAACCAAACAGGCTAGAATCGAATCAAGTACCTACCTGGATACAAAGTATGTTTCAGTTGAATATTAGCATTATCTTGAACCAAAAATAAAAATACATCAGGCTTTCATAATATCCAAGAAGTTCACACATCTTCATATCTAAGAAGTACATGCATGATACTGTAATCAATTTTCTGCTTTCTAATTCCTAGGTAGTTGTAGTACAAATTATTAAGACATTGTGTTTACCTACTAATAAAATGGCAGACATTTACATCAAAACAAAAGCGTCTAGACAGGCTTCAGTAAAGTTAGTCAATTTATAGTTCGAATACATCAGTCCCTCCCCACGTAAGATTAAAAATTTGACTGAGGTAAATGTATTCATTGTAGGATTCATTATAAGCTTAGAAATAATTATGTACAACTAGCGGTTATCCGCGGCTTCGCTCACGTTGATTTTGAATTTGACAATCAATCCGGGTTTTACTCAGCTTGTAATAATATAATTCAATCATGATTCCAAAGACACGTGGCGTTATCATAATAACGTTAATGTCGTTTCCCTCGGGTACTTATGGTACTTTTTTTCGGGATGAAAGGTATCCTATGTCCATTTGTGTACACCTGACAAAGTATTTGCAAAAATTTAGGATAATCGGTTCAGTGGTATAAGCGCGAAAACGTAACAAACAAACTTACTTTCGCATTTATCATATTAGTTAGGAAGTAGTGATACTAAAGATTATCTTTGAAAGTTAATAATTTTCAGTCGTAGTCTCTAAAACGTTTCTCCAGACAGGTATGGTATGGTTATCTTACGAAAGTGTAATTAACTTTGTATGAAAACTTAATTGAGGTCGTCTCTTGCAACCGACGACGGTCACGCGAGCGACGAATACTTTGCTGGCAAGCAAATGAACAACGCAGCTAACGTGACAAATCTTTCCGTGGACAGTCGACTTGAGACTGAACGTTGCCACTCTGTCATTCGCTGAACTGTTTTACATAAATGTATGGATGAGATGACATGACCCTATTCGTAAGCTCATGTCCAGCTGAAAATATTCGGCCTTTTATGATGCTTGCATTTGTTACGCGTACCAAACGTTAGGGCCTTTACGAAAATTATGATCTTTCGTTATACAACGTGTTGGTAAAATTATTTCGGCATTCGCGCGTGCTTCGTCCGCCGCAATTTGTAGGAGTTTTAAATATTCACGTGTAAGCGGCGTATGCTTAATACATTCCTCATCTACATAATGTAATATTTTTCGCGAAACACCAACCAAATGTACAATAATGTTCTTATTTTTTTCTCTCTGCAAAAATGTAATTTTGGTATGCGAAGTCGGTTTATAACTTTGTATTATACAATGTCTGACCATAGGTAAGGTAAAATATTTTAAAGAGTAGTATTTTTAATGAACTAGCGAACGCTCGCAGCTTTGCCCGCATGGAGTTCGGTAATTTTCCCATGGGATCATTCTACCGAGTTATAAAGTTTCCTATATGTTAATCCAGGTTATAAACAATCTGTGTGCCAAATTGCATCTAAATCCTTTTAGCAGTTTTTGCGTAAAAGAGTAACAAACATCGAGACATCTATATATCCCTACATCCATTATTACATTCGTAGGATTTTAAGATTTTTTCCATTAAGCTAAACTCTGAAATTGCGCTGAAATAAGCATCTATAGGCAAAAATAACCAACTATTCAAATTATGTCATATTAATTTAAATTGTACCGCCTTTGACCTGTGATGTTTAAAAGAGTGTTTATTCAGGGGTCACATTCTTTATATTTTTTTTTCCAACAAGGTATGTTGCAGTCAAAGTCGAGAGTTTCGGAGTGCGGCGCCTCCTACAAGGTTTCATGAAATAAAATATGAATATTCAGATACGTGAAATGTATGTTCAAAGTGAAAGCTTTTATTTATTTTTATTACTATGTTTAATATTCTTTTTATTTTATGAAAGTCTTTGATAAAATAAAAATCTTGTTAGCTGCTTTAGTTACTGAAGCAATCGGTTTGTGTCATTGATCTAAGGCAACGACTTTTGCTACGATATGTCTACGAAAGTGCTACGTAACCGCTACGCTTTTGCTACCAATAATCATTTACAGTAACCATACCAGTTGATGGATAGAAAGCGTCTGAAGAATGAACTTGGGTTGAAAAAGACTATAATTCCACAAAAAAAACATTTTTGCTTCCAATAACAAAACCAGAACTCCAATCAAACAAAAGTCTAATCGCGCAAAAGGCCATGCGCGTAAATATTTTTTCGCAAATGTATTTCGCGCAAATGTCCTAGATCCAACTAAAACCTTTTTATATCCAAAAATAAACTCACGTTCACGGGGCTAGGCAGAAACCACAGAATACCATGGACGAGATGAAGGAAGTATGTTAGAATCATACACACCCGCCCGTTGCGAGTGCTCCGCACCTAGTCTTTAAGAAGAATATAACCAATACGATAATATCAATTACATTTTTATGCATCACGATCTAATAATTATGCATTTATTATATACATCCAAAACGAACTACTAACTACACGGCATTACACAGTGACTGCACTACTAAGGCGGCCCATTCAACCGCAGACGTATCGCAGGTGCGCTGCAATCGTCACCAGATCTTACGACGTGCGGCGGTCGTAACATGAATAGGAACCATTACTTGCTATCTTTATTACGTTCACATAAAGTCGATTCTTAGTTTGCGACTATAATGTCCGATAGTGCAGCTTTAATAGAACCGTACTAAGTCATGGTTAAAATTTGAGTGTTATGATTCCCGTTTATGAGGTTTTTATGGCTTATGATTTAGGTGTTTGGTGGATCAATAGGATACTATTTTTCTGTAATAGCTTTGCAGAAGAATTTTATGGAAAGACTGTTTCAAGTCGTGCACCGGAAGAGGTTGGTTATATTTATTGCAAGCTGGTCTGAGTTCCATCCATCCATTCCATTTTTGGTTATTGGCGCTTGCAACAGCATCGAAATATCGGAAGCTCAGAATAATTGAAAATCACGTAATATATCCCGTAAGTGACAGTGTAATTTTGTTCTAAATTGCAAATCAAGTCAAAATGTTACTATTTTCTGCGTTATCCCACAGCTGGACAACGGCCTCTCCTCAGTTAGTTAGAATTCTTCTAGTTACAATTCTTTCCATTCAGGGCTAATGTGGACCACACTGGTCCAAATGAAAACGTATTGACAGCACCTACTGTGTGTGTGTGTCAATACACAGCAATTCCCTCTTCCTATGTACTGAATGATTGACTTGCGAGTAACTACCGCATTCTCGTAGAAAAAATAATCCTAATAGGGAAGAGGCGCTAAACAGCTTGTTATTTTTAACCTTTATTGACCCACTGCCGGGAAAAGTTCTTCTCCATAACGTTCCAATCTTTTTTATGTGCGAATCTCATGAACTCCTCTAAGTCGTTAAAAAAAATATTAACAATTTTCAACAACTACACTATCTGAAAACTCGTTTTAATGTAATCTTAAACATTGTAGCACCCAATGATTATTTTTCACCTTTATTCGCTGCTACAGCATCTTATATTTCCACTAGATTCTATCTAAAATTACTAAACACAGTACAGTCATCTCATCTCCCTTGCATTGGATCCAAGCCGGGATTACTCCGGATTACCAGCTCGTCGTATTATATTTGCAGGTTATTTCTAGTTATTATTATCAGCACCAGTACCTAGGTTGAAATCTAGATTATAGTTGTGAATTTTAATAAGATTCAAAGTTTTTGACACATAAATAGTAATAGGGTTTTTGATACGATTGCAATTAATGTCTATGGTTTTCTATCACACATAAAGTGAATATTACGTCTATATATCACGCAGGGACTATCGCTTAAAAAATGGCCTCTTCAGTCATAATTGTGAAGATCAAAGAAACACTCAAAAAATTACACTGTGTAAGGGGACATCGGGGTACTTACCAAGGATTCAGCGCATGATTCTAGACCTACCAGCAATTAATCTAGATATCTCTTTCTAAATATCTGGGGGTTCCAGAATCGTGTAATCAAATAGGGAAAAGATTTTGTCACATATCCCTTACACCGTGTATTTAACGTGTGAAAACACGCTCTAAACATTGAGGCTTATGTAAGGAAGGCTCAGCCACATATAATATAACACTACGTAGTTCTACACAGTCGCAAATGAAAATAGAGCGGAAATACACGAAGTGTCTCGGAGATGTTACCGACCACAAGCTTAGCCAGGGGAATAAATAACAGATACGGGTGGCATTCCAGTTACCATCTTCTGAGAATTTTAATTTAATTAGGAAATATACTTTAATAATATTTCATAGATAAACTATCAGTAGAGAGCAACGTTTTTATTATTATAACGAACTTATGATTAAGTCCCATGTAATAAGGTGCGAGCCTATTGCCATCAACCGGGCACAGATGCAGATTCCGTGGCTGCTGCTGAGAAATTTTCTGATGGAAAAACCCAATAACTATTTGCCCGACCCGGGAATCGAACCCATAACCTCACACCCCACCTCACCTCTACCCGGGTTGGGTAGAGGTGAGGTGGGGTGTGAGGTTCGGGATTACAGGCATGATTTTATGTTATGTTATTATTATTTAACACGCCTCTCAAAGTTGAAATATTTCAGAAGAGTTTTGTTTCAATGGATCCAAAATACATAGATATTCTAAAAGCAAAATCTTTTACGAGCCCATTACTCGTAGAGACCAGGACCCTAAAATGCCAAAAAGTTGGTTTTCACAAAACAGTGTTTACCGAAAATCTAGAGCACCTATTTCTCTGTTTGTACTACAGGACATAAATCGCGCCCGGCTCGCGCTTGCCGACTTTTATTTTATAGGCGTAAAACCGGCCGATTGTAAACATAATGCGTTGGAGACCATAAATAATGGCGCATTAAATTCCCTCGGCTTTAGCGGTACGTACCGAAGTTGTTACCACCTGAACCAATTATGTATCTACCGGTACCTATGTTCCGTTTAATAGTTGATCACTTGATGATTTCTGGGATGGAACCGCTTCAAGGATAATTCACGTAATTACAATCACCATCTTTATGTCCTTGACCTATATTATTTGGGGTCGGCGCACACGTTTTTTTCGCCAATTCTACCCTGTTAGTTGTCACGCTATCATTTAATCCTTTTTCCTTCGTATCTTTACTCACAAAATCCATCCATCTTTTCTTTGGTGTTCTTCTCTCACTCGATCTATCAACATTTATACATGTATTCATCACTCTTTAAGTCACATGCGGTTCATCCCTCCGCATCACAATGCCAGGACAGTCGATTCCCTTTCAACTTTTCTGAAACTGGCGCGACTTTCAAACCTCATATAATATACCCATTCCTTACTATATCCATCTATATCTTCTTGCCACCTCAAGTTACCAACGTGCAAGATCTATAAAGCAGACAGCTTCCTTTCATATGATCAGGATTTTTGTCTCTGATTTTGCATCACTCATGTCAAAATCAATTATATTTAGTGTCGTCTCAAAGGTTGCTGTTTGGTTACTACTCCAAAAGTAAAATAAATACTACTGTTATAGTCAAAATCTCATCTCAGCGACAATCAAAATCAAAATCTATTCAAAAACGTGAGTAAATTGGAGGCATTTATGACAGAATGCAAAAGTTCATAAAATATGGGAATCGCCTTATAATTGAAAAAGTGGTAAATGTACTTCACAGTGATACTTTTGATTTTAATCTAAATAAAATCAATTTATTAAGGTTTATAAATTAAAATAACCTAAAGTAACTAACTTATTAATAAAATTAAAAAATAGCATCAAAAAACTCCTCCTCAACGCAGTCAACTGGTAACTGTGATACTTGGATTAGCATTGTTTCAAGTACATATTATACTATTCTGCCGTCAAAATTCACAGTCAAAACTATTTTTCTTGTAATTACTTAGTTAATTATGTACAGTAAAGAGTATTCTATTTATATTAGTTAAACCGTAACCGTAGAAACATACAAATTCACTTAAAAAGTGGAATCTTAATTCTTATTCAAATCAGGCTTCCCAGCAATCCCATCTCCATCTATAAATGTTTAAACCACCCATCCTAGATAAGTTCAAAACGACGGCTTAACCTCGCAGAACGATCGATTCTGCGCTAGCCGTTTATCCAAGAACCCTTGAGCTGTACTACTTGAGTAGCTGAAAATAAATTGGTATTTCCATTTTCAGTAACAGTATCGACTTCGTTAAATCAGCCGGTTGATTTCGAGTTTGCACTTAAAGAAATTAGTAACAATTTGTAGCTGCCGGGGCCCGTAACTTTGAAAAGTTTAGTAGGGAATTTGTCAATGCATTAATTTGTTTTACGATGAAGTAACTTGTGGACTTCGGTATTATGAACTTAATGATCCCAGTTTAATATTAAATTAATGGAATTTGGAAGTGGGAGCTTTAAGAGCACCTACATTTTAGGAGCGATTTTTATACTTATTTGTAACGTTAATAAGCCGGCTTAAAAATTTGAAAGAAGATAAAATCGTATGGAAATAAAATGTGATCGATTTCAAAGTTATCATAAACGGTGGCATCATTTCGATTCTAGGTCATTCAAGTCATTAAACAGTTTGAATGGTTTGATGTCGAGAGAATGAAAACAGGTAATTCATGATCTAATGAATCATGATGATCTGATGACAAAGCATTAGAATGAATCCTTTTCAGTACCGTGTAGGTACTTGCAGATGTCTTCCAACAAGATCAGCCCCGTAGATACGTAACGTACTTGCCTTCGTATTTGCAAACCACGCACATATTATAAAGACTAGCTGTTGCCCGCGACCTTTGTCCGCATGATATTAATATTATAAAATATAACTAACTACTAAATAAATTTATATATTTAAATTTAAAAAATTTATACGTTAAATTTAACACTTTTTGCACGGAAGTATAATCCTTTTTCTAACCTAAGTAACTCCTTATAACATCAGACTGTAAAATTCCCGTCAAAATCGGTCCAGCCATTTTGGAAATTAGGCGGAACAAACAGACAGACAGACGGAAATGTATAGTATCTACGTTGTTTTATGAACCGTATTTACTTTCATACGCATTCAGTAAAAAGCAGTTATATTGAAATTACAAACAGACACTTAAAAGAAACTCATAAAGATTGTACGCACGTGGCGATCTATAGGTTTTTCAACCCCCTCGGGAAAAAGCGAATCCAAAAAAAAATCCTCAAAAATATACACGAAAATCCTTTAAAAAGTACCCACCATATCCTGAACCCACTATCACATGCACGTTCTATAAATATAATGTCGGTAACTATTTATAAAGAGGGTAAGTGGGGTGCGTCATAAGAATAAACGAGGAGCATTAGGGCCATACGTTGCGACCACAGAGCGGCCCATTTTATAAAAATGTACCAGGCACTGTGTGTAACAACAATACTGGGACTTTAAGGTATGTTCGCAAGTATTTATGGGTATAATGGGGTGCTATGTGAACAAGGGAAGGATATGAGGGAAATGAAATAACATAACATAATATTTAAGTCAGCCAGCCAGTTATGTTTAAGTGCCATGTAATAGGGGCGAGCCTATTGCCATCAACTGGACACAAATTCAAAGACTCCGTGGCTGCTATTCAGACATTCCTGATGGAAAAACCTAAAAACACTTTGCCCCGGAATTGAAACCGCTCTGCAGACGCGCTTACGACCGCAGCACCAACGAGGCAGACCGGAAATGAATTAACTACCTACATATATATTTGATGTGTAATAACTGACGCACGGACCGACCAAATTAAAGCTACGCTTGCTTAAATCGGTTCGTGGATGGATGACCATTCACTACGACAATCCACTATATCATAGGTACTTTAGAGAGCTTAAGAGGGCCCTTCCCGGTCCGTCTATCGTCAAAGCGAGCATGGTCGAAAAGCTTGTTGTTTCATCCAGAGCCACAGCGGCGATTTTCTTTCGGTTTGCCCGTCTTAGGCTGCCTGTCCATTGAAGCGGAGCGAGGCTGCGGAGCGGAGAATTAGATAAATATTAACCAATAGGATCGCATACTGGAGCGGAGCGGAGATTTTATGCAATCTTATTGGTTAATATTTTTCGTTTCTCCGCCCTGCAGCCTCGCTCCGCTTCAATGGACAGGCAGCCTTACCCAGCCCCGATCCCGCACATCTCGTCTCCCGTGCACCTCATACCGCCTAACGCGATGACATTGAACGAAAAATAGTGTTCGAAAATTTCTTAAACTTGTTGCAGGAAATACGTGTTTTTGAATAAGTCTTACAGTGTGTGTGAAATAAATATTTGTCACTAAGAATCTCCATTATATGTGCAAGGTGTCCATCGTGATGTTTTCGTTATTTTTAGAGTTTATGAGTACATTATGAACGGCCAAAGTTCAGGTAAAATTTGTGCAAAACAGCAATTTTTGGAGGCTTACACTTAATTTGTTTCTACAGTTTTTTATTTTTTGCTCCCATAGACACCTAGATATAGTGCACAAAATACCTATTAGTTCAAAAAAATCAAAGATAGATGTCAACAACAACTGCATAATCACGTACGAGCGTTTGTATGCAAAGTATGACGGGTTGGCTGCTCTTAACCTTCGTGGTCATTTAGGAATTAACTCTGAAATAAAAAACAATAAGGTCGAAATTAAAATAAGAAAAGTGGAGGCAGTTTAGGCACGCGTCAAGAGAATTACTTGTAAAAATATGGTTTTATTTCATCTAAATAAGTATTGGAATCAGCTCTAAAACGCCTTTTATTTATTACACTAAACACTAAAACAAAATACCCACAGTACCGACGACAACTTAAGCTGTTGGTCCTGGATGTCATTCCTAGATCAGATCAGATAGGCAGTCGTTGCAAGTAAAATTCTGTACTGGTCAGACTGGAAGCCGACCCCGATGTAGTTGAGATAAGACTAGACAGATGATGATTGAAAATGTATAACGTGATGTTGTTTGTGAACAATTTTGGCTCCTGTTAATTGGCACAAACTGAACTGTTGTTGGCCATAAATGCACTAGAAAATTTGGTGTATTCCCGTGGACCCCACCGCCCGTGTCCCCACTGGTAGAATCAGCGGAAATTGATAAAAAAAAAAAAAATTGTTCCCTTTAACCCCACCGTATTTTTGAGTAATAAAATATTACTCAAAAACATTGCATGGGATCGAGTAGTGTTAGAACAGGTTGTGCTAGTTATGGGCAGTAGTAACCTTACGAACAGTACTAGGCGGGCATAAATCCAAGAAGGTATTTATTACTAGAAGACCGTACCTATACCCAGAATTATTAAAATGCATACCACCTTGCTCATGCCAACCTGGGACTTTTTGGGGAACATATGTGTCAAAACATATGCCTCACTCACACTCACAAGACTATGATCAGAGCTGTCGTACTGTATGGATCGGAATATTCGCAATGTCTATTAATTCCCGCTGACATAATTAGGGTTTATTTCATTCCTTCATTTTTCTGATCTCAAGGTAGTAGTCGGGCAGGGTGGTAGTGGGGTCAACGAAACGACGGTTTCGATTTTTCCCGTTGGCCCCACCAGTTGGGCCATGGCAGTGGGGTCAGAGGGAATACACCGAAAATTTTGGTCTTAATGACCTATATAGCAAACAAAACATTGTAGAACAACTATACATTATTGGTATCAATTTAACTGAAACCCCTATAACCCAAAATACTCTGTTAATATTAAAATATCGATACAACATGTTTTAAAAACCGAATTTTTACAACGTGTTCAAATAGTGTAACTTGAAAAATATTGCAAGTAAAAGTCTATTCATCCGATCATAGAACCGACATTAGCGGGTAGCACCCCAGAATTCTATTCGAATATGTTTTATTACCAAAGTGAAGGCAATATCGAGACTATGTGGTTTCTTAGAGCTCTGTGCTCGAATATTAAAGTCGACCTTCCACTGCTATGCAGGCGGAAAAGACAGCAATTTTCTTCAGCTGTCTTTTTAACACTGAATTTTGATGGATAGAGAGAGAGCGGAAGGTCAATAAAGATGGTTGAATTATGTGAGGTAGAAAAAGAAAAGGGAACCATTGCGTACCGACTGATAGGGGAGAATGGATGAAAAATCGTAGTGCGCAGACCTCAAATATAATGGGATAAGGTCAGGAATAAGATGGTCACTTTAAAAACAATACTAAGACAACGGCATTACTATCGCGCTAAAAGTTCTGGTCTCCTAAATTAATAATGGGGGTTCGATAAGGTGTTGGAGTTAAACTATTACGAATGAAGCTTTTAATAGCCATAAATGCACAACAGTGCAATCTTAAATTATAGGAGATTATGGAACAATAACGCCTGTCAATAAGGAGAAAACGAAACTGTCAAATATAACAATTAAGGTCTCAAGACCAATCATCAGTCGTTTGGGTAAGTTTTCATTAGCAGACTTGAGCCCCACGTTATGCACGGAGACGTTTACCATATTTGCGGCGAGGCTCATTTGTTTGACAGCCACGCATCCGTACGTGCAGGGCTGGGGCTTGCAGTCTGTCAGTGGACAATCCCCCCTACAGTTTCAAACAAAGCAAATCTGGGACACTTAATATGATGTCCTGCCGGTCCTGTTGTTTGCACAGTGCAACAGCTGATTGCCGCTACCGAAACTGCCAAACTCGTCGACAAATAGGCCTATTTCATTTAGATTGATTAGATAACATAATGTATTGCAATTAGATTCTTTAATATCTATTTCTGGAATAGGGCACTAGCTCTTGTAACACAAGTATATCTATCACCTAGCTCAGGACTTCACACCATTTGTAATCATGTTCTTGTGTAATAAAGATTATTGAATATTATTGCCATCGATAACATAACATAGCTCACAAGAACATCTAACATAGCTTATAAGTAGTGTGTATTACTTACATCATATGGATCATGGTCTATTTTTTTTATCGGTACGCTAAGTTGAAGAAAGCAAATCTAAATTCACGAGCGTAGCTTAGCCGAGCTCTGCTGTGGAGTACCGCCTTAATACCGTGTGCCGGTTATACGGACGTCTACGGAATACATTTGCTTGGTAAAAGTTATTTTTCGTCATAAACTGGTCGTGTTCAATGTCTTAGCGTATTGAATTATTGGGAGCGATGATATCGACGTGTGTAGGGTTAGGTATTATATCTACATCAAGGTTGTACCTACTCCACGTGAAGTATGTACTTTTGAATGAATCCTAAAAGAAGCAAAAGGTAATATCGCCATACTAGAATAGTATGACTAGATTTCCAATGTTTAATGTCGCCTAATCAATAGGCAGTGTTTTATTAGTATTTTATAGTTCAACAAGACGTGTGCCTGATGACATTATTTCTCATCGTCAAGAATGACGATATTGCATACAAACTCTCATTCCATATTATGAGCCTTCAGAGCTGAATTTACAAAAGTCCTTTTTTAGTTCTACGAGGAACTCTGGTGCAAAATTTTAGATTTAGTTCTTAGTTTTTCTTCTTTTTTCATTTAGTTCTTCTTTTTAGTTTCTACACCACGATGTGCAAAATTTTACAAATTTTCTGTTAGTGAATTAATATAAAAATTTTGGTAAGTATATTTTATAGAATAAACAATTCTACATCACCTCGGAAAAATAAAAAATATAGCCATCCAAATATCCGTTTGTTTGGCTCCAAACGTTTGTAGAAACACGACGCGACGCACGTACCGGGCGCAGTGAGATGGGTCTCTGTTATTAACCAAATTCTGGAGATGTTTTCTGTGCAAATAGTCCCTGTCGTCATTCTGAAGCAATCCCTCGCACTGTTTTGTTAAATTTTCAGAATTATTATGTTAAGAAATACAGCAGGTCAGTCGTAAATATAGGGTGTAACATGACCCTTAACGAAGCCGAAAGGCACTAATTGTTCTCCCCGTCATTACAATCAGTTTTTTGTTCTAGATCTAGACCATACCTGGGAACCTTCTAGTTACGGAGATATTGGGGGTTAAAATTCCAACTTTTTCTCAAGTTCTTTTTGTTTTTAATTTAAGATTTTTACTTTAAAGGCCTGGTCAGACCAGATGCGTGGCGTGACGTACACGTGTACACGCGCGTGTTGACGCGCGTGAACCCCTGACACACCAGGTTACGCATACGTGTACGCTTACGCTTACGCATACGTGGTACGCACGCAATGCACCGGTCCTTTGCGTACCCAGCAATTCTTGTGCACGATGTCTGAAGAAGATTGGGTAAACGGACCAAGTAGTTCATGTGATGAAGAAGAAGCAATATTACTGTTATTGTGACAGAATATTCCTGGGTGTGCCAAAAAACAATGGGTTCAAGTTTTATATGACATATTTTTTACTCTTTGTTTTTTGTTTTGTACAAACAATTAGTTTTTTTTTAATTTCATTATTCATCATTTAAACCGAAACAAAACATCACTTACTATCGGTAAAACTTGAAAACAAATACAACTGAATGCGTAAGTCACGCGCGTAGTCACGCGCAGCAAAGATACGTGCGTGTTCAAACTTGTTCGGTGTGACGTCCAATACGGAATGCCATTGACTACAACGTCATTACTGCACGCATCAATGTGACGTTGCTGTTCCCCTCTGCGTAGGTACGCAGCAAGTTTGACACATGACAGCTGCAATGCGTAGCGTTACGCATGTAGTCTACGCGCACGTGTGCGTCACACAAGCGGTGTGCCATGTCTCTATAAAGCTCCATGCGTAGACTACATGCGTAACGCTACGCATTGCAGCTGCCATGTGTCAAACTTGCTGCGTACCTACGCAGAGCGGAACAGCAACGTCACATTGATGCGTGCAGTAATGACGTTGTAGTCAATGGCATTCCGTATTGGACGTAACACCGAACAAGTTTGAACACGCACGTATCTTTGCTGCGCATGACTACGCGCGTTACTTACGCATTCAGTTGTATTTGTTTTCAAGTTTTACTGGTAGTAAGTGATGTTTTGTTTCGGTTTTAATGATGAATAATGAAATTAAAGAAAAACTAATTGTTTGTACAACGCAAAAAACAAAGAGTAAAAAATATGTCATATAAAACTTGAACCCATTGTTTTTTGGCACACCCAGGAATATTCTGTCACAATAACAGTAATATTGCTTCTTCTTCATCAGATGAACTACTTGGTCCATTTACCCAATCTTCTTCAGACATCGTGCCATCAAGAATTGCTGGGTACGCAAAGGACCGGTGCGTTGCGTGCGTACCACGTATGCGTAAGCGTAAGCGTACACGTTTGCGTAACCCGGTGTGTCAGGGGTTCACGCGCGTCACCACGCGCGTGTACACGTGTACGTCACGCCACGCATCTGATCTGACCAGGCCTTAAACACCTCCACGATCCCCGTACTATTCAATGCATCCATCAGCACAAAATTTTAAGTGCGTTACATTGAGTCCTATCGTAAAAAGTGACTTTTGGCCCCAAAAAAAGTCGTTTCCCAGCAAAAATTTTTGCGTAAAGTTACTTAGTTTGATGTACATAATGCTTGGTTGACGGCTTCGTGAAGGGTCCTGTTACACCCTTATAGCTCATCGTTTTAAAAGAAGTTTGGCTACTTATGTGGCAGTTTCTTTTTAAAACTGATGGCTTACTTAGATTTTATTTCTTTTATGAGGAGCCGTCACGGTCCTGGGGTCAATAGGTCGGGCAAAGTGTTATTCGGTTTTTCCATCAGGAATTTCTCAGTAGCAGCCACGGAGTCTGGATTTGGACCCGGTTGATGGCAATTGGCTCGCCCCCTGGTTATATGCGACTTAAACATAACTGGTGAAATGTGGGTGTACTATTAGGTACACTTCTACCTCACCCTTATGTTATGTTAAAGGCCCTATTCTAGAAGACAGGTAAAGCAAATTTCATGATTCGAACCTAACATATTGAATGTAAACCAGCAGACAGCGCCGTTTGATGGTGGAAAATGTAATTTTAGTAACACCAGCTCTAAGGTAAATACATTATTTGTGTTGTTCAACGGTCAACACACAGCGCCATAAAGGCTCGCATGCACCGCAAATAATTAAACGTATTTCACGTACCATTTTGTCTCTGTCATTTTCAAACGGCAGACGGAAACATAAAACGATGTTTAAAATAGATTTAGTATCGAATGCATCAGACTTGGCTTCTGGATTGAGGATTTGAAGCTGCTAGTCAAACTCTATTTTAGCATTAGTTTATGAATTTTAAATAATATCGATACTGTTTTAAGCAGAGTTTAACAAGCTGAAATATATTCTATTCTAATATATTATATTCTAGATTCTATTCTATTATGACGAAGTTGAAGTTGACGGCTGTGGCTGAGCGATTGGCTGCTGCGCTGCGTGTCGCGGGTTCGACTTCCCCACGGAACAAATAATTGTATGACCTACAGTTTAGGCAGGTAGGTTTCTGGTCTGGCAAGTGGTGAATGTGAGTTTAAATTTTCGTAGAAATTCCTAGTGTAGGGAAACGTTTAAAAAGAAGAAAAAAAGTTTTTAAATTCAAATTCTTAACTCAGAATCCGACCTTTATAGGCCCTAAGAGAAAAGATGTCAAGTCTATGAACACAGTACCTTCTGTTGATAACCTATGACTTGGAATTTCCTCTTATAAAGGACGACAAATAGCCCGCTCGAAATCATGTGGTGTCACGGTGCCACGAACGAAATTACGCCATCAATTCGATAACCGCTAGCGGGAAAGGAGACGAACCAAGAGATTTAATCACATGGAAAGGCTTCAGTTTTTAAAGATCAATATTTCGAATACGGTTTCTTAACTCCTAATTGGTCGCATAGGGTGTTACATACCCCAGCGCATTTATTAAGGTTTAGAACTTTTTAAATTTTGAATTTTGCGCGCTGAAGGTCCCGTTAGCTTCATTAAAATACGTGTCCTAGATCTAGTATTGAGCAGTGATAGTGATTTGGCATGTATTTTTTAACCGACTTTCTTCAAAAAGGAGGAGGTTCTCAATTCGGTTGTATTTTTTTCTTTAATGTTTTTTACCTCAGAACTCCGGCATTTGTAAACCGATTCGAAAAATTCTTTTTTCATCTGAAGGATATGCTTCCCGATTGGTCCCATAGAAATTTCATCAAAATCGGTTTAGGAATTTGGTTGTTTTCCTCACGTTAATTGTCACATCACGCGACGTCGCGTGCTGGCGCTCTGATGTACATCACGCGACGTCGCGTGATACTTGCTAGTTAAATTTGACACACTTCCCGATTGAGCTGAAATTTTGCATGCATGTATGTGTATATCGCGAGACAATGCAATATTATGATGACATGGAGCTGATCTGATGATGGAGCTGGAAGGTGGCCATACGAACTCTGTAATCAAACGACGCAATGCCGTCTAGTTTGGACTCGTTTGAATTGTCTTGACAAGTACTGTAGTCCTAAATGGTAACCAGGGTCTGATGATGGAGCTGGAAGGTGGCCATAGGAACTCTATTAAAACGACATAGCCCCATCGAGTTTGGGTTCGTATAATTCATCTTGTCGAGTACTTTGTCTCTAGATGGTACCCAGGGTCTGGGGATGGAGCTGGAAGGCGGTCACAGGTAGTCCGTAATAAAATGACACAAACCCATCGAGTTTGGGCTCGTATGATTCGTCTTGACGAGTACTTTGGTCCTAAATGGTATCCAGTGTCTGATGATGGAGCTGGACGGTGCCCATAGGAACACCGTTATAAAACGACAAAACCTCATCGAGTTTGGGCTCGTATGATTCGTCTTGACGAGTACTTTAACTAACTTCTAGTTACAATGAAAAAACTAATTCATGACAAGAATTTGTGTGGTATACTACAACTAAAAAGGGTAAAATAAAAAAACTTTCTGCGAAAACAAAACCGACTTCTAAAAAAACACTAAAAAAGTCTAAAATAATTTTACTTTTGAAGTCGGTGGCAAAAAAGATACAAACAAAGACACCGACTTCCGAAAGTAAAGTTATTTTAGACTTTTTTAGTGTTTTTTTAGAAGTCGATTTTTTTATATGACCGGATTGTCATGCACCCCACGCGACCATTTAAACTAACTTTTTAGGAGCGCCCAACCAACGGTTAATAGGCTACCAGCGGGCCTAGGCAAAGTGGCTTTCTTTTCAGTGATAATGATAATGGAAAAACTAAAGTCCAAAATGTACTAACAAAGGCTACTGAAAAGCTTATATGTCAATCTTGTTGAAAGCTGTTGTGGAAATACTAAAGCGGTTGACACGTGTAATGGCCCTCTACACTGTCACACGTAACAACTGAATAAATAATGTTAAACTCTATTTTCCCAAGCAACTATTTCAGTTTGTGTTTAACACAAAACACAAACGCAATTACGGAGCGCTTACCTCAAGGCGCACACCGGCAAGCGGCACACAATATCACCATACACTAAACACTTGACTCACAAATGCCTTGTAAGAAACCTTTCATACATTTTAAATAAGAATTACCCGGCCAAGTGAAGGAGACACCGCGAGGAAGTTATCCTCTGGCGTCTAACCATTACTCCGAGAAATGCCAATTTAAACTTGTAACGAGGTTTCCCGCGAGTGGCTGCGGAACGAAATTAAAAACTCTACTGAGCCAACGCTCGAATAGCTTCAGTGACTGGATGCGGCCTGTACCGGCCTAACTTTCATCCTCACTTTGTTACGTACCACGGCAATTTTAGCCTTTTCAACGAGAGATCAGGGTGCAAAAAGTGTGCCAGCTAGTTTTTGCCCCGTTTTCAGCACGTAATGCCTGGTTTACTAAAACTTTCTATGGATTAAAAGAGCAAGGCGATATTAAATTTTTATGGTCGTCTTCGGGATGCCGAATATCTACGATGTCGGTGGAATGCTTTGTGGCTACGACATAAAGTGCATAGGGCACCATCTCTCGGTAGACGCAAAGTATTGAAACTGAACTTTCATTATATCTTGTGAAGTTGTAAAATATTGATACCGACTTTATCGATGACAGCCACACTGTCTGACTTAGACACAATTTTATCATTTTTTATGCTAAGCGATCCAAGACATCCAATTTACGAAGACTTAGGTATCCCAAAGCTCTTTTCTATGGAAATCATTGGTACTTATATTTATTTAATTGAAAAATAACTTATTATCAAAGTCTGTTAGCAGCGTAGACTATAAAAAGTCAGCAGATAATATTGTAGTTACAATTTCCCAACTGGTAAACACGAAAACCGCACACAACTTCAAAACATCGCAAATGTAGCTTAAAATACACCGGCATCAGCTCCAACATTTTAAAGTACCGTAGTTCAAAGTTGTCCAAGTCTTGGCCACGTAAATACCACCGAATAAGTTTCAAAAAGTGCGACCAGACAGATGTCAGTTTAAAAACAAAGTTCAAGACGCTACAGCATGTTGCAAAACAATCCAGATGTTAAGACAGCGGCGTACGTGATCCGAATGGGAACACCCTTTACATTCCCGTCTCCAATAGTTGTGTATAAACGCGGTTATTGAATATTAAACTCACGAAATGGGATATTATGGGCGCGTGGAAAGTTAAGAGTTTACTATGGAATTTTTTCCGGAGCTATTTTTTTTTATTTTGTTTGCGGAGGCTTGCTTTTAGTAGTGCTCATTTTGTGGAGCGGATTTTAGGGATATTACTTTTGTGTTGACTTAGAATTAGGTTACTTTACTTTTCACAATTTACTCCATTTTAGTCCTTAGGTAACTCATCACGCCGGAAATCCCCGAGGGGTTAGGCAGGTGTACCGAATAGTACACCCACATTTCGCCAGTTATGTTTTAAGTATTAGGGGGGAGCCTATTGCTATCAACCGGGCACAAATCTAGACTTTGTGACTGCTACTGATAAATTCCTGATGGAAAAACCCAATAACACTTTGCCCGACCCGGGAATCGAACCCAGGATCTCATACTCAGCAGTCGCGCTCACGAACACTCGACCAGCGAGGCAGTCAGGAAAATTAACTTTTAAACAATTCGACCACCAACTTCAATAGTCCGGTTATTCAAATTATGAGTCAGTCTTTGACAGTATAACACGGCAAAATTACGTGGGTAAACTTGTCCAACAATTAGTTTCCTTGATGGCAATTTTTTAAATTTTTATTTATATTTTCTGGCCATATTTTAGTTATCATTCAGACAAAGTCTGGATAACTAAGTGTATAAAGGTTATTCTTTTCCTGGGTGAAAAAAGCTAACGACTTACCTTAGACTTATACGGTGGAGAACGATTGCCGCCGGCTATGAACATCAGGCACTAAAGAGTCAAGGTGACAAACTTAGACACAAGGTTACTGTCTACACGTGTCTGCTATTTTACTGAAAAATTGGAACTTATAGCGAACGAGTATCTATAGAGGTGGAATTTTTTATTTTTTTGTGCTTGTAATGTTATTAAATTTTTAATTGTATTGTTCTCTTAATTTATAATGTCATTGAATTTTTATTTTTGTGTTATTACTTTTTTCTATAATTTCATTTGCTGTTAGTACAGCAAAAGTGTAAGTTTTATCATTTTAATTTTAATGAATGTGATTTTATTTTTATTATTTAGTTATAGATTTAATATTTCAAACACAATGTGAATTGTTCACGAATAAAATTGAATTGAATTGAATTGAACGAACACTTTGACAAGGATTTCTAATACTGTCTCTAGGAGATGAGAAGATGGTAGGAATCATTAAAGTATAACATAGTTTACGTGGAAGATTAGTTCGTTAGCTCACCCATGCTTTTGCTTTGGTTATGACAGGATTTCCAGTCCATCACGCTGGCTGAAGCCTGCTAACATAACATAACATGATTTTGTCCGGAAGATTAAGCAGATGTGTCTTAAAATTGTATACTCACATTTACCAGATAAATTTAATTTCCGTGTAATAGGGACGAGCCTATTGCCATCAACCAGATACTCTGGGTTGTTACTAAAGAACTCTTGGTGGAAAACTTTGTCCGACTTAGGAATAGTACCCAGAACCTCATATTAAGCTGCAGTTATAGCCCTAGCGACCACTGAATCAATGAGGCAATCACTCACCTCAATGTCGAAAGATTTAGACCTTATTTATGTCTGAAGTGCGAAGCCACAGAAACAGTTACCAAATTCCTCAAAATTTTTAAATTCAAATCACTAAGTTATCCAATTGCCGTCTCTAATTTGGAATTGGCAATAAAAACTAACATAAAACACACGTCCGAAGACACAACATCAGTTTGCTTAGCTCAAAAGGGTCGTTTCATACGTCCGGCGATCGTGTTCTCGCAAGGAAGATGGTCGGCGTACGTGTCCGGCATTCCGTCCGCCCGTCCGACTGTCCGCCTGTCCGGGTTTAACCCTTAACGGTTTTAGATTAGCCGGTATTCTTGGAGTGTGACGAGAAACATAACTGTATACGAGTGTTATGAATTTCGACGTAAGCGATTTTTCTTTCATTCAATTTAACGGCTGGTTGGGTTGTTTCGTTTTTTGTTTTATGTGAAGGCTGTTAAATATTTTTTGGTGTTTTGGAATGATTAGATTTTTTACTGTTTGTACGGGACTTGCTGGTCATTCTTAACAACCGTATCTGCAAACAAACCAAAGCGATTACTTGAGTAAAAGTAATAACTTAGCATACGATTTTTATTCTGTAGTTTAGTAACTGCTTGAGTGTTAATTCTTAGCTTTGCTTCCTTTGACGGTTCTTACTTCGTTCAAATTCTTGTTTAGTGCATAAAAATGGTTGCATAATTAATTTCTTAAGCGCAAGTAATTACTTTAACTTGTATATAGAGACGAGTGTAAGGATATAAACCAACTACTTATTTGTGTTATCTTTTTAATTTTGAACTACATTTTAAAAGTTTTATGTATTTAAATGTTTATGATGTGTAATAGGCGACTGTAGTATTTTTAAAAACATTACCTGGCCGTAGTCACGAAACTTGATATATTGTATTCTAAGCAAAGTTTATTCAAGAAAAATATTTCATATTGTAGCCACATTTATGTAAACAAATAATAACCTGCATTCGCGCGAAAAGCTACAGTCTACATTCAACGATTAATTTACCTTGCAACATTATGGTAATAATGTCACACTGCAAATTTTCACATTATCGAAACATTTTCACGTACATTGCCGAGTTTATCGCGCCTCGTCATGCGAAACACGGAACTTGGGGGGAAGCAGGCAACGCCGTCGTGTATAAAACCGATCTTGATACGGGATGTGTTAGTGTGAAAGGAAAATTGTTCTTATGACTGTTGGTACGGAATTTTAGTGGACGGTTGTGTGATTAGAGGCTGTGAGATAATGTGATGTTTATAGTTTATCACTTTTGATTTGATACTTTAAAGTTTTTTGAATAACCTTGCATATATTATGTGAACATCTTGAAAGACTAATGGATGAGCCACCCACTTTGTTATCAACCAAAAGTCGGATTAAAGCCTACAGTCGATTTACAATCATGACCATATTATAATTTCTTGTCTAGGTACTCCCAAAAAAACCCTGATATAGTAAGTGGCGCAGTACGAAACCATTATTACGTAAGTAGGTATGACTCGCAGTTGTTTCATCTCGCTAAGTAAATACGCTTTCTTGATAGCCGACTGAACGAAATTAATTAATAACCACAGCGTCGGAGTGGAAAGCACACTTTATACAGGATCTGATATTCTAGACATTTCTCTAGAGTGCACCAGCATGAGAAATCGTAAGAATTCAAAGCACGGTCTTATTTCTGTTTAATTTCTCCATCAAAGAACACAAAAAACGAATAAGAAATGCAAAGCGGAGCAACAAAACATCACAAGATGCATTCCGCATTTTAACGGACGAGAGAAAATATTAAAAAGGAGATTTAATGCAAAACAGGCAGGCGACAAACGGGACTGGATGCAATCAACATCTCATTAGCGGGGTTCTTAATTCCTGTGTCTCCCGGGACTTCCTCTGATTTCTTCGATAAATCGTTTATTACAATTCCCGTTTTTTCTCCTCCCTGCCGTTCTTGTCTCGCGAATATCAGCGTTATCCGATCGGTGATTATGTTAAAAAATTGAACGAATTTAGATTGGATTCGATAGAAAGTAAATTGGGGAGTCGAGGAAAAAAGTTTAATGAACTCACGCTTCGCGAGTTTGAAACATTCCGATTTGTCTGACATTTTTTGATAGCTACATAGTTGTTAAAGTTACAGAATGGGAACTTTGTGATTTAATGTCACTCGATCCTGCCAGGGTTGAGGGACTGTTCGAAAGAGATACCGTGGCCCCGGAACACAAAGGGCAAAAGAAGAAACATGGATGGGTTTTAGTCAGTACAAGTCTGACACTCCCTGCCGCTCCGCCCAGAGTGAGAGGGGTCATTTGATACTAAACTAAACATTTATTTTGTCTTCCACAAAGGCACCTTAAAAATATGAAGACACACTACATCTGATAAATCCTTTGTGGGAGACTGGTATCTGTACTAGGAAAAACCTGTCACACAGATTACCAGGCAGGCCCCAAAAACAGTGATTGTATATTAAATCTTAAATTAATGATATCGAATTATACCTTTGGTAGAAGAACACAGTAAACAAAAATAAAGGGGAAAAAACAAAAAATTAAAAAAGCTACATTAAAATTATTATTAAAAACGTACTTGTGAAGTATATTATGGTGTAGTGTGGTGTGGTGTGGTGTAGTGAGATACGGTGCGGTTTGCTGTGGTGTGGTGTGGTGTGGTGTGGTGTGGTGTGGTGTGCTGTGATGTGATGTGATGTGGTGTGGTGTGATGATTCCCCACCGGTAAAAAAAAAGTGACTGGAATTCTGACCTCTAAGAACAAAACCCGTAGTTGTATGAATTGCTGTAGATAGTATTCTACAGGGATCCAACTAACTAAAAGTCCCTTTTCGTAATCCCTGACTCACCTCTTTTGAGTCATACGAGAGATGAGGGTCACCTATTCCTATTAGCAACATAACATCATGTCTGTAATCTCCAAAGGGATAGGCAGGGGTGTGTACCTAATAGTACACATTTCATGAGTTATGTTTAAGTCTCATGTCATTGATGTGTGTCATGTTAAAACACACATCAATTAACAAGAACGTTTCCAATATAGTAAACTTACACTTTATCACAACACCAATTTATATCGTCTGCTCGACGTCCGTATGTCACTACAGGGATCCAGCAGAATATCAGCGTCAGGTGCATGCCTGACACATGCTGAGCTGGACTCCCATTTGGTGCAACTTTGAGACGCACACCGCACCTTGTTTATATACTCGTTATTTCATTTGAAGTTTGTCATGGTGTTACTATACTTCTTTCGTAAATTATGTTTTCCTTTTTGTATATTGGCACCTTGTTTTTTTTTTATAGTATTTAAAGAATATTCATGTAAATTGTATAATTTAATTGTGCTTCTGTGTGTTGTGTCTTTTGTGTGCACTAAATAAATGATTTATCTATCTTATCTATCTATCTATGTAATAGGGGCTAGACTTAGCCATCAAATCCAGACTCCGTGACTGCTACTAAGAAATTCCTGATGGAAAAACCCAATAACACTTTGCCCGACCTGGGAATCGAACCCAGGACCTCAGCATGCTCAGGATGCTTAGCAGTCGCGCTTGGGACCACTAGACCATCGAAGTAGTCGTAGTTCCTATTAGCAGTCGGCAAATAAACTGCGTAGACACATATACTGTTTGTAATTATACTTAAAATCAACATGGCAACATTACGACGCGAGTACCAGGCTGGCAGAGCCAGTGCGGAGTAATTTAATGAGTTGACCCGTTAATTGGCGAACAGCTGGTTCCTACAGCCAATGTTTAAATTAACTGCCTTTTGTGTAGGGTTGTTGAGTTCTGACGGTTCTAATACGTGATGGGGGATGTTATTTATAGAAATCATTTAACACTAAATTAATTAATTAGTTTTGACTAAGACAACTAACAAAGAAATATTGTCTTGTCCGATTAAAGGCTTATTATACAGCGTGTTACACGCTGTATAATAAGCCTTAAATCGGACATAGAGAAAGTTGTTCAGTTTGATGGTCCATCGTAATCACAAAAAAATAATCAACTGCCCCATACAAAATTTCAATGCCTCTCGACCCAAATGTATCGTAATTCGCACCACACTCTTCCATATGACTATACCCTCTCTCTTACACGCTGTATAATTATTATATAATATTATATAAGACAAATAACTCACAATGCTCAAGGCGCTAAGCAGAAGTGGGACAGCTGGACAAATGTAATGACCAGAGTTCTACGTTCTCGGTCGTTGGATGGCAAGAACAGGACGTTTTGGGGAGAAACCTTAGCCCAACATTGAGCTGACGCACCTGTTAAAATGACAACTACTATTGATACGATATTTGCACTTACTCTTTTATATTTTAGAGAGGGGCAACCCTATTTTAATCGCGCTCTTCCGATGTTACAGTTTCCCAACTATTGCGTAAAATTCCCACTTGTTTTTGCAATAAAACAACTACGAATTTACTGAAATGTAACAACTGAAATACTATCTTGTAATACTTCGTCGTGGAGAGCAGCGGTGGCACGGTGGTGGCGGCCCCGACTTACGAACAATAAGTCGTGGGTTCGAAACCAGGCAGACGCATTACTTTGTGTAATTTATTTCATCACCACTGCTCTCAAAACGGTGAAGGAAAACATCGTGAGGAAACCGGCATGTCCTAGAACCAAAAATTCGAAGACATGTGACATCTACCAACCCACACTGGGCCCGCGTGGTGGATTATAGCCCATTCCCTCTCATAGAGAGGAGGCCGAGTGTCCCAGTAGTGGGAACATTAAAGGCTGATTATATATAATATATGCTAATAATTCGTCATAAATGGGTTGTTTCAGAGTATTTTTTTGTTCGAAATAATGCTAAATATTGGGTTAATGTTCATTGTTGAAAAACTTACTCAACCTTAATACTTGTTGACTACGTATTTTATTTAAAAATATCATGCTACCATCGCCATCTGCCTAGCTTTGCCAACTATGTGGGGGTAGGCGTCAGTATTATTCATGGAGCGACTGCCTGTCTGACCACAGCCCAGTAACCTGATAATAGTAAGACTGCTGGTCAGACTTAGAGGCTCATGACTACCTGTTACGACTAAGTAGTTCATCATGGTTCTATTGGATTTATTTGCATTGTTTGTTACAGTCGGCACGGTCGGTTATTCTTGCTAATTATACCTATCCTTCAGTAATTAACGCCTAACTGGACTTTTGTAATAACTCTAAAATGATAATGATGCTAAATTAAAATAAGGGATCCGGCATCATCACAAAATCGCAAAGTCAAACATAAATATTAATTCTTCATTATATGCTTAATGAATTCGGTCATTGCAAATAAATTGTAATATTTATGTTGTATTGAAATCAAATCAATCAGTAAGTAAATAGACTATTTTATTATGAACCATGTTTATTTATTTCCTAACATTTAAATAAGCACATTAAATGTGTGTATTGCGCTATAGAATTATTTGAAGGCATTGTTGGTACAGGGGCTGAGCGATTGCCGCGGTTTGGATTCCCGCACGAATATTATGACCTACAGGTAATTGTTCCGGGTGTGGCTGTTTGTGTATGTGAGTTTAAATGTTTCTAAACGCATCCACGATGCGGGAGAAATTCCCACTGGGCAACGTTTTTTAAAGGAAAATAAAAATGATCTCTAAATTGTAGGAGCTGCGCACGTGAGTAAAGGTGATTAAACTAAACCAAAGGAGGATTTTTATGGTCTGTCTTTTTAATAAATTGACTGTTTCCTAGGCAACATTTTGTTTTCTATATTTGATTTTTGAGTGATCACCACTCAAAAGCGTCTTTGTAGAGAAGAGAAAGAATGACGCAATTCTTTATCTGCAACCACAGGGTATTAACCACTTTGTCTTCCACTCCTAGCTTCCTAAACTTCACATAAAATCACGCCTGTAATCTCAAAAGAGTTTAAGCAGAAGTGTACCTTTAATACACACACAATTTTCCAGTTATATTCAAGTATCAGGTTGCCTATTGGAATCAACCGGGCACAACTACCCATAATCTTACATCAACTAAAAACCTGTAACAGCAACATCCATTTATTTTCAGGCTACTTTGGCCATATACACCGTGACTTTTTAGTCGTCTTACAAAGGTGGCCCACCCAATGTATCCGACATAAAATACCTCGTTATTTCTATTTTACCATTAATTTAGACGTTAGCTACAAATAAAGCTAAATAGTACATTAGAATTATGAAACATCCTGTTAATAATGTTTACGTGTCGAACGGTAGAACATACCTACCCAGCGCACGAGTCGAGTAGATCATTGCTCGCAACAGGGTGTTTCAACTGCGTCGTGCGTCATAATAAAGAATAATATTTATATTTTTAAATTATTCAAACTATTTAAAAAAAAATATTTTTAAATTGTTTTTAATGAATTTTTAGTATACATTGGATACATGAAGTGTGCAGCCGTCGTAGGAAGAATAGAAAATCATGGTGTTTAAACGAAACACATCATACGTTTATATCTCTGCTTGTTATCCTGTCTGTATCCTTTTTTTTGTATCTGTTTGTGTATGAGTCTTGTTACTTGAAATGAACAAATTTTATTTTATTTATTTCCTTTATTTATCATTTTTCATATTTCATACATATCTTAAAAAAAAACATTAAAAAAAAAAACGACTAAAATATAAAAAATAGATGGCCCATCGGCATCAGGAACAAGGTCCATGCTGCCGGTGGTCAGGGCTCCAGAGAGAGAAACCGTCTCACTATGCGTGCCGTGTCCAGGAGTACTGCTTTCTGAATCAAGCCCATGACCCAGCCGCGCAAGGAGAGCCTCCTAAGGTGTTGGTCGAGGCTTTTTGCTATTAGTCCATTAACCGTAACGATACCGTACCGCATCGGTACAATGATTGCAGAGTCCACGTCCCACATATCGACAACCTCGTGTGCTAAATCAAGATACTTGATTTTACTTTATTTATTTCTTTATTATAATAATAATAATCTTCATCACAAAATCCACTTATATAATAGCGTCCCTCAATTGTAAACTCCACGATCTTATTGTCAACATAATTTGCTCTAAACAGCATTATCAATCGAAAATTTCTGGAGGGATCATGAATAATTCGGCGAACAAGTGAACTGGCGTAAAACTTTTCTCCCCAAGCGTCTCCGCTGTAATGAATATACATCCTTAAAACATTTTGCAAACTCTATTGAATGGACTGAACGAATGAACTTTAATTTTGATGAAGTATTATGTACCGCAATTTGGGAGCGGGATCGGTTTTTGCTCGGTCATAGCACTCTATTACCGCAAATAGGTAAGTTTGTTTGTTTTATATAATAGACTGTGTTGTATTGTTTGATAGAGAGTAACATATTTTTTTGATATATTATGATGGTTTGGTTTATTTGTTATTTATTCTACTATGGATTTGGGGATGCTGAATCGTTGCAAAAACTGATCTCAATACTATTACGAATATGATGTGTATTATATTTCTATAGAGGAATGTTATCCTTTGTAGCTATGTACACTAACTTTGGACTATAGAATAGGAAAAAATAAGACAGACTCCAGGTGTACATCAAAGTGAAAATGTGAAAACACAACACAACAAGAACATGTGAAAATATAATTCTATACTAATAATTAATACAAATTACTTCTCAAAATGCCTTGTATCTACAATACGAATACAAACGTTATACTAAATCACACATAACACGATTAGATACCTACAGTTTAATTAAATAAAGTCTCTTTTCAGAATTATAGTGGTTGCTTGGTGGAATTACACAAACAAATGTATTAGTTGCTTAAGTTCAAAACAACACATAACACGATTAGATACCTACAGTTTAATTAAATAAAGTCTCTTTTCAGAATTATAGTACATAGTTGCTTGGTGAAATTACACAACCAAAGTATTAGTTGCTTAAGTTCAAAAAAACACATCTTACTAAAATCTTTACACACGGGCGAAGCTACGGGCAATTCTAGTATTGTATATTTTCATCCCCATTAAGTCCTACAGCTGTAAACGAGTATTGTTACAATTATTTTCTTTTATTTTATTTGCGTCATATTTCAGGAGCGCTGTAAAAGCATCCGTTTTTTTATCACCGTGTCAAGTGTTATTTTGTTATTTCACAGTGCAAACACCTAGGTACTAATGAATGTGGAGTGCCGTGTTGACGAACAAATAAAGAAGTAAGAATAATAGACGGAAAAAGATGCACGTTTTATTAAAATTATTGGAGTTTTCATAAGTTTTATAGACAAGTTTAAGGGAAGACTAGATAAGAGATGGATAGACTGGTAATCTTTGGTAAGAACGTGGATCCGCGCAATCCCGTTATACTGCCGGATCCCCGATGAAACGACACCACGTTTGTTTTAGGGTTCAGTACCTCAATCGGCAAAACGGAACCCTTATAGGATCACTTTGTTGTCTGTCTGTCAAGACCCTTTTTGAAATTAATACCAAATACTCAAGTCTGTTACCCCTTTGAGCAATGAAAAAATCTAACTTGTAAGTTAACGCGATCAAAAAATATGACTGTTTATGTCGCGTATTATGCGATTTCGCAAGCGAATCAAAACCTATAGGGTACTTCCCTGACCTAGAATCATGAAATTGGGCAAGCAAGGCCTTTCAGCAAAAATAAAGGAACAATTCCAAAAAAAAAAAAAAATCGCTGGATATTACACACAGCGCCATCTAAGTGCCACACTAAGCAACGAGGCTTGTGTCGTGGACACCAGATAGTTGATACTACTACATAGATACTTTTTTGTTTGTAAATACATACTTATTATACATATAAACATCCATGACTCGGAAACAAATGTCCATGCTCATCACACAAACATTTGCTCCTACCGGGATTCGAACCCGGGACCCTAAGAACGTAAGGCAGCCTCACAACCGCTGCGCCATTCGGGTCGTCACAAAAAAAACGGTAAAAAAACGGAACAACGGAACGGAACGGAACGGAAAAATAAACGGTATCCATCCCCATACATACATAGATAACGGTACGGAACCCTTCTTGCACAAGTCCGAGTCGCACTTGGCTGGTTTTTTCTAGATAACTTTACTTTAGTTCACGGATCCAAGTTCCATACCAAAAGCTAAAGAAGATAAGGCTAGAAAGGGGGTGAGTAATAGAGAAGTATGAAAGAAGAAGGCACGATTCGCCGAACCCTAATAAAGGGGGACCCTATGCTCGTGTCTTTTATAGGTGTTAGTTTTGGTTTTTGGCATGACCAAAGTAATTTAAAGACTGACAGCGGACCCTAACTGGAGGAGAGTGGCCCGAAATAGAAAACAATGGAAACAGCTAGAGGCACGCTGGATTAAGAGGTATACTCTAACAACACAAAAAAAAATCAGAATAAAAGGCTTAAAAATAAATAAATAAATTTAATATTTATTGCTTGATAATTCCTTGATATAAAGTAATAAACGTAACAAGAACAAGAAATATAAAAATATTCCTAAACTGTAGACAAGAAATTCGTTAAAAGGTTACTCATCAATTGAGAATCTTAACAATCCATTAAATTAATTTTAATAGATAGTTAAGATTCTCAATTATTGTTTTAGCGCTGAAATATTTTGATATTAACTCGTGACTTATTTGAATAAAATTAATGAACAACTTTAAATAGCCCTGATATCTCTATGTTTGCTTAATTCGACAAACTGTGATTGAAACAGCTATTTTTCCGTGACAACTTGGTTCTTAAAATTATGAGTATTTATATTTTATTTTCCTATATTGGCCAACCAACAACTGTTTACGCATGTAAACAGTTGTTGGTTGGCCAATCAAGATACTTCACTACACATCTAATATGTTTATGGAGCATGCACTCCATAAACATATTAGATGTGCACAAGCACTGTACTATAAAATTGATGTCTAAATAACTAAAATTAACAAGTTTATATTAACTTTACGTTATGGAATATAAATAAACATTAGAAGTACAAGTAAAATTCAATAGAACAAAACAAACCGTGACACAACAAAATAGGAAAATAATAAAATTAAAATCGAAAAACCATACTAAGATTAAGATTAACCAATAAGTTACTAATAGATTAACCATTAAGTTACTAATGTATAGATAAATAATAGAGAAGTATGAAAGAACTTGCTGCACCGACCCAATTAAGGGCAGAAGAATTATGAGTAGGTATGACCCGTACCCCAACGAAGTAGCCGAAATGATGTAGCAATTATATCACATATTTACTCTTCGATTGACTGAGGTTCTATTTGACTTCAATGCAATAAATAAGTACTTAAAACCATCTGATAAAGCTATTCAGAAACCGTTAACCCCACAAACCATAGACAGTTCGAATGGAATGAGGAATAACAACGGAGTTTCCACGAACTATAATGTTCGAAAACGCATATATACAAGCCTAACGCCTAATTAAACCTCCACGATTACACCACGCGAATATGAAAGGCATCCCGACAATATGCTGACTCTCCAAAGGCTACAGCTTATTTGCAATGTAGCTGGTAGCTCATTGGAGCCGAATGGAATGAGGAAATGTTTGTGGTTGGCCGAGTGTGCTAACTCAAAGGGATTTGGATTATGTAAACAGAGTTTAACTCTGTATCAATGGCATGGTGATGTCAGTTTTGTAATTATGCGTCAGGGGTCTTGAAGTGACGTAAGTAAACAGTTCCATTTATTCTTCTTTTGTAACGAGATTTGCTTTTCGAAATCTGACGGCACGGTTGGCGCAGTGTCTGAGCGATTGGTTGCTACGCTGCTTATCAAGAGTTCGATTAGGCGGGATGCAGTTGTTCCGGATCTGGTTGTTTGTTTAAGTGAGTTTAAATGTTTGTAAACGCACCTACTATACAGGAGAAATTCTAAGAGTGGGGCAACATTTTATTCTGTGATAGTAAGATTATATTAGAATACAGAAAATAGGTAAGTGGTGCGATTGACTTCCCCGGAAGGTATGCCAGATAAACCTCCTCGAGGCCCTATTATTGCACCTAATGTCTATTTCATTTAACTCTATTATAGTAATTTTCCAAATTAAATAAATTCTCAAAGCATTTACAACGTTCTAAAATCCAAGTAACATGGTAATAGCTTGTCTCTTCCTCAGCAACAGCTTCCAAAGGTTAAAGAGACCACGACAGAAACCAACTTAATAACTATATGCGCATAATTCGACAACCCTGTGCCATACGCGGAATTTTTTGCATAGTCGACAAGACAAACTCATCCAGTATGCGAAGTGTTTCATATTGAATAAAATTTGCATATGACACCGTGTTAGGACCGTGCCAAAAGTATGTCCGCACATTAAGTAAGGTGACCTACGACCTCCGTTAGCGATTTGGAACCGGGCCAGGGCAGTCCACGTAAATTTTGTTTCCCGAGTTCAACATTAGAGGTGAGGGGTGAAAAAGTTAAATATGGACTCTGTTACATGTCTCGTGACGGAGGTAAGTTATTAATATACACGGCAGCTGAAGGTTAATCCGAGAATTTGTATCTTAACACGTAGCTAAGCTTAGATATAAAATATGTATACATGTCAGGGGCTTTACTACCCACTGTGTTTATGCTATGAAGGGTTATCTCATGTATGGCTTAGAACTAGTGTCGTGAAAAAATGAGAGCAAATAAAATGAGAATTGAAATTCCAAATTAGAAAATGCATCCGTTCTAACACAGCCAAGCATAATATGATTGAAGTGACATTTCAGCACAATGGTTCATTGAATAATAAGAAAATTCCATATATTCGAAACATCTTCATAAAACACAGCCAATCATAATTCAGAACATCCCCACTTGTCGTATATTTTATTCAGAGCAAAATCCAAAAGTGAACACATAGTTTTCCGACGATGAGCGATGGCTTACAATCTTAGATAAAAAGAGTTACACAATAGTGATATCATAAAGTCGGCCTCATCCCGCGAACATAAACGGACAGCAGAAAATAAATCGAAAAGGCTATAAAAGCTCAACGATCGGGCCGAAATATCGGTCGTAATAACAGTACTGTCGTTAAAACAGAAAAAGAAAAAAGCCATCGGCGGCGTTATCAAACCCAAAACTAATTCAAAGTTCTGTCATTGTTTGCCGTCGGGGAGCGGAGTGAAGGAATAAAAAGCATCTTGTCGCCAAACGATATCGAGTTTCTTGAAGCAATTAAGATAAAACTGACGACAAAAGCCGCTGGGTTGCGCACAGGGCCTTTGTTATACCGCGGTGGTAATTAACGGGAGGGCTAGCTGCCCGCATGGCCGCATGGCCGGCGCGGATTCCACCTACGGCCCCGCTCATTTGTAACTCGCCCAATTAAATTTGTCCTCTTTTTAAACTTTTGCATTATTTTGTACCGAAATACCTTCGAGTAAATACAAATAAATTAAGGTCTATTTGCAGTTAAATGTGTTTTAAAGTTGGAGAGTTCAGGGGTGAGACGCGCGACGGTTTTATGTAGGTTACGAAAGGTATTTGGTTCATTTATTTGGGAATTATTTTTCATTACAATTGAGATCAGACTTTAAGATATATTTTGTGGAAGATAATTAGAATCTTTGACGAGTTGATTACAAAGGCAGATAAGTTATAGGATATAAATCTTACTACTATTTTATATGTGAAAATTCTAATGGATGGATGTCTTTTACTGTGCCAGAACGGCATGGATCTAAAAGAAATTTGGCACAGAGATCGATTGGTCTGGAATAGTACATAGGCTTCTATTTTTTACACACACCAATTAACATCAAAATTTCCACGCGAACGGAGTCGTGGGCAACATCTATTCTAGTAGACATATAAAATTTCAGTACCATAATCAACCTAATAAAAATTATAATATTCCTACATTTAGGATACAGCCGTCCTCTTCGTACGAGGGACTGAGCCCTTACTAAGTATTACTGTGAATTAAATACATGGTTTGTCACAACCGCTAAAGAATGGCTCCATCCAAAACATTTATGAGAAATAACAACACAACATTAATCGTGACCTGAACCTAAATAATAGAAACAGTTAGCCCCGCAATAAGCCTTACTGTAATCGCGGTAGTGATCTCTTACAGCATGAATAATATGAGGCAATTATATCAGATGACACAGTAAGCAGGCGACTGAAATGTACCGCGCGATTTACAACTAAAACCTCGTTCACACTATGTCACATATGCCTGGCGAGCCCAACCCCAATGTGGGTGGTTGGGTGTTCTATGTATTTGATTTTTTTTTATTCTAGGGCATACC
The DNA here is from genome assembly GCA_947578425.1 of Eugnorisma glareosa. Taxonomy (NCBI): domain Eukaryota; kingdom Metazoa; phylum Arthropoda; class Insecta; order Lepidoptera; family Noctuidae; genus Eugnorisma; species Eugnorisma glareosa. The sequence goes on along the minus strand of OX387970.1, from coordinate 20,091,047 downwards.
AATTTCTTTCACCGTTTTGAGAGCAGTAGTGATGAAATAATACATATAATCAAGGTACAGTGTCTGTCTGGGATTGAAGATGAGACCTTCAACTCATTAGCCGTTCTTCGGGACACCTCTGTTAATTTCTTACCATCGCATCGTGTCTTAAATAAAGAAAAGAAATTAAAATTATGGATGTGACGATGACTCTATAACCCTCAAATAGTTTTCAATGTTACAAAATTGAGTTTTAAATTGATTCTGAAACAAACATTAAAGAGGCAATGCCCGTATTCCTGAGGACATTCACATTTTTATCTCAGTCATCTTTTGTACCTTGTAAGATAGATCGTGATAAGATTTTGAACTGACCACACATCACTCACCTTATAAGTGAGATTCTTCAGAAAGGTCAGGTGCGTAGTACTCGCAACCGGCGCGCGTGTATGAGCAGATGTAAGAACGTGGACGAGGCAAAAGCAGTATGTAAGGATCATTGTACGGAAAATCTATTCAAAGCAAGGCCATGTTATACTGGAAATGTATAGCTTGATGTGCCGCCGTGTGTACGTATGATTTTTAAAATACGTTCCCTCTCGTATATTCGCTCTGGTTCCCACAGGCCACAGCTCATGCTACGCAACATTTGTCACAAGTTCTAGCGCAGTGTGTCCCAAGCTTTAAAGTGGCACACAAAATGTTGCATTATACTGTAAACAATGTGGGTCTCGGACAAAAAGATACCCACTACAGTTAATGGGTAGTCATATAGCGGTGCTCAAACTAAGTGATGCCGCCAAACATTTTCAAAACAATTTCAGGTACCCGGAAGATATTTAAGTAGTTAAAAGGTAGGGTGTATAAGTAGATATAAGTTCTCAGTTGATAGGCTCTGTTACCTTTTACAGAAAATGACTTTGGTTTAAAAAAAATAAGACAATTTTATCAACATAATTCGTTTGGCGCAAAAATAACATTGACAAGAGTCATGTAGTACTATACAGCATGTACCGGAAAGGTAAACACCATATTTGAGGGTGTGATTCAGACCATAAGCTGAACAACTTTCTCCATAGGACGAACATCGACATCGTGATATTTTTTATTTATCACGATGTCGATGTTCGTCCCGTAAAAAACTTCAATAATTTGACCCAAATGTATGGGACAGCTCATTTTTTTTTTCATATCTTCCTGGTACACGATGTATACAATAAGATTTGACTTCGTGACTATGATGTAGTATTCGTTATTTTTAATATAAAATATCAGACAACACTTAATTAAAAAGAATCTAAGAATAAATGAACCTCAAACATTTCTCCAACAGATGAAACAAAAAGATTAAGAATTGTCGTCAGTTTTAGAACAACTCCACAATCCGCCTAAAGCCGCCATTTTGTATTTTAATTGTTTACCATAAACAACAGTCGTCACACTTTTTTGTAAATGAGGTCGTTATAATATTTGTTTGTGGCTGCCGTGGAGTCAAAATTACAGGGGCCAGGGTGATGACCTCTGGACCCTAATTGCGTAATACAATAATGCTCTTGCAGGTTATTTATTTCACAATGTACGCAGAATAGCAGGCTTTGTTATCTTAAACAAACATGGCCATGATGGTGAAGCAAGTAGTAACATAATTAACTTATAGCCTAGGTTATACTTAAATCCTATCTTATAATGGAGAAATAGTGTTGAGGCACTGGGGACCGGTACTTTTCTAAGTATCTCTTGGGTAATCGTGCATCACTAGCAACCACACCCATTGCTAACCGTCAATAGGTGAGATGGTAGTAAGAAGCTCATTATCTGCCTCGCCTTTTCCCAACTATGTTGGGTCAGCTTCCAGTCTAACCGGATTCAACTGATACCTGTTTACATGGAGCGACTGCCTATCTGACCTCCACAATGCAGTTGGCACTGAGTAATACGATACCCCTTGGTAAGACTGGTTGTCAGACTTTCGGAGGCCATTTAATTGATTTTATAAAATTGTTGATTTATTTGCTAATTTAATTTAATTAATTTTATTATGTTACATTCATCGTGTATATAAATTGACGCAGTTAATGATGTCATAAGATATATGTCCGACGGAGGGTTAGCCTGGTGATCTGTAATACAGGTTTAACCTAAAACAGACACCAGTCTCTATGCAGTGAAATCTAACTCTGTACTGTTAATGATGATTAGAGAAAATAAATAAATAATTATTATTCTTATTTCCTTTATTCATATTTTTACAAACTAATTACATTTTTAAATATTCCTTAGAAAAAACAATATAAAAAAAATGTTGCCCGCCGGTATCGGGAACAGGGTCCAAGCTACCGGTGGTCAGGGCTCCAGAGAGAGAAACCTCCTAACAATACGAGCTGTGTCCTGAAGTACTGCTATTATTCTTATTATTATTACTGACTATTTGTAACGAGAGAATGCCAAAGATCTATAAATGACAATCATGTAATAAAACGCTAGGCTATATATTAAAGTCAAACGTTCTAATCGCTTTATTTCGGGCACAACAATACAAACCTATCCATTTAATTATCTCGATGAAAAAACTAGATCAACTTGTTCTCGAGTGTTTTAACCATGTACAGCAATTTTATTGAACGACAAAAATAGGAGGACCTTCTACGATATTTTTTACGGGCAGAAAATTGGATTATCGAAAATGAGGCTGTTTATTGTCGACTTTCGATAAAAGGTATTGATAAATAATTTGAGAAACTTGTGTTGCTATGAAGCTAATTTCAGAGCAAGTGGGCTGATCTTAAGTTACATGATTTTAATTAATCTTAATATCTCTTGGAAGAATTAGTTCGACATTGCCTACTAATCGAATTGCCCTAGCAACTATTATATCTCAAAATAAGCAGATAACTTGTCAGTTAAAAAGCTTGCAAAGTCTTGAAAATTTTCAAATGACTAAGTTTTTCTTAATGTAAAATAATAGAAAATTAAACGTTTTTTATCTTTCACTTTCGTTTTACATAAAATATCAATCTTTTTGTTCATTGAAGAAAGAAATGTAATCCAAAGAGCAATTAAAATATTTTATTGAACACTTTTTGACAAAATTCTCTCGAAAATAGTAAAGGTAGATTATACTGGTGACTATGATGACCAGGTTGATAGCTATTTAAAAGAAACCGTGAACAAAAATGAACAATGTCTTTATTTAAAATCACTTTTTAAGGTTCCTCCAAGGGGTAAAAACGTGACCCCATTACTAAGACTCGACCTGTCTGTCTGTCTGGCTAGCTGTCACCATTCTGTATCTCATGAACCGTGGTAGCTAGACAGTTGAAATTTTCACAGATGATGTATTTCTGTTGCCGCTATAACAGCAAATACTAAAAACAGATTAAAATAAATATTTAAGGGGGGCTCCCGTACAACAAACGTGTTGCTTATTTTAGAAAATGGTACGGAACCCTCTCGCCGCGTGTCCTACGTGTACCTTCTATAATTCTGCCAGTCATTGGCTCTGACTGTCTATTATTTTTCTTAAATACGAATAGTGTTTGTTTATAAGAATAACCATTAATTTAATCAAATATTCGAGGCGGTCAATGGCAAAGTTATCGATACAAAACCTGTACCAAACTTATACCTAAGAACATCAAAATAATTATTTCAGAACAAACATCTGCAAACTCCTAACCAACAAACCATACTGTTTTACTTCAAAATAATATTCATAGATATTAACATTTCCGTAGAAAATAACATCTAAAAAATACATCCTGTAACTTCTTGCCTCTAAAATTTACTTGTTCGTTCGCCTGCGGTATCTCCGAAATAAGTTTGGTACAGGGAGTTTAACTACCGACAGGTATATACATACAAGTATACATGTATATATGTATATGGTATACTTTAAGAAGAACCTCAAAGTTTTCGCCCTGTATTTTGATCAGGAACGGAACGGACGCACGGGGGAAATAGCCGTACGAAACCGGAATGGACATAATTGTATTTGAACTTATACACTACAAGCTTTTGCCTGCGGCATCGCCCGCGTGGGAGTCTAAAATTATTCCACGGGAATGTAGTAGGTACATAAAAACTATTTTGTGTCCTAACCCTTGTCATGATTTACCTGTGTGCCGAAGGACATTGAAATACTTTCAGCCATTTAAGAGTGAAAAGATGACAGTCTGAGTTAGTTTAAATGTTTAGTACATAAACGTAACATCACGCTTGATAACCCCGAGTGGTAAGGCAGAGGCCTAATTTCAATTTTATCATTGTTACCAATTTTGTACATTTTTCAATTTCATCATTTATTCCTGTCTTTTTGTTCTTTTTATCAATGGGCACGTAAATCTTTGCGTCCTGTTCATACATAGTATGTATGTGTAGACGGTTGACCGGTTATTTAAGATTCGCAACATTTTATTTTAGTCGGTTTTTGTGCAAAATATTTTAGTCTTATAATTTCCATCTGGCATTATGTTGAGCTGAGGCTATTTTGCCATTATTATTTTTGTTTGTTTATGTATTTTGTTAAATGTTTAAGGTGTTTTTATTTATAATGCCGAATAAACACAATTTCCTTTCTTTCTTTATTTCTAATTACTACACCCACATTTCACCAGTTATGTTTAAGTTCCATGTAATAGGGGGCGAGCCTATTGCCATCAACCGGGTACAAATCCAGACTCCGTGGCTGCTACTGGAAAATTCCTGATGGAATCGAACCCAGGTTCTCATGCTTAGTTAAACTTGCAACCACTACACCAACGAGGCAAGCCAAGCCAGTCACTAAATGTTTAGTATTAGTTTGGACATGGATGGAGAGACTGGTGGTTCAGAGCCAGGTGGAGATCACGCGGCCGATCACCAACTCGCTGGACTGAACTTAAACTGTCACTTATGGGATATCTTCCATGATTGTTCATTATTTGAGCTCCCGATATTTCGACGCTGTTGATCGCGGGTTAACTGGAGAATGCGGGTGGATGGAAAATAAATTGTTAAGAGCAGAAAAATCTGTCTACTCTCTTTCTTTGTTTCTTGCTACGCGCGCCACTGGAACTCCACACTAAGTCACGGCAAAACACACTCACAGCTCACTCGCTGCACTAACCTGAACAAGAAAGCTACTGATTCCACCATGGTCCAGTGTACTCGCAACGTCTCCAACCGGCAGAAATGGAAGTACATCGCTGAAAGAACTATCCTCAGGGAAGTCAACGACCCATCGAACATCTCTCCGCGTACCTCGTCTGCGCAACCACGACCACTCTGACAAGAGTGTTTTGACTAAAATGATTGTTAGATAAAAGCTTTGGAAAAAGGCGGTACACGCGAGTACTAAGCGTCACTAACCCAGTCGACGTCCGGTGCAAAGTTTACGTATTGAATTATTCAATTAAAAGATTTTCAGTAACACCACGTTGACTGGCTTCTTCACCGGTTAATGACAGTAGGTGAAGTTTTTTTGTTTGTTTTGTTTGCACCTCATGTCTTTGCGACAAATACATAGGTATTTTTCTTTCTTTCTTTGCTTCTGTGAAACGGAGTGGCAACACATGGGAACTAAAACATAGCTGAGGAGCTACGGTAGATTGCAGATTACAGTACACGCACTTTTGGAGGTGGTTGTGTACCCACTTCTGCCTACCTCTTTAGTAACAAGCTTGATGTTACGTAAAGTAATAAACACAAAACGTTTACCAATCCCATTATTTCAATATAAATGTCACCTAGTAGGACCATTTTACCCCATTTATACTTTAAAACAGAAAATCTTTTTCGCTATCAAAGTGAGATATCTCTTTGTAATCTCCGTGAATAATATTGGATTAACAAGACTTTGTTACTAATCCAGTTCCTTGGGCCGAATCCCTTTTATCCTATTGCTTGGTTCCAGCCGACCCAGTTATCCGTTCCCGAAGGTTAATTTAGAGACATCTTTTATCTTTAAAAAAACGTTTGTCAATAATGAGCGTCTGTTTTGTTCGTGTTTTTGTTCCGACGCATTCATTTCGCGAGATGCGGCGGCCATTTTGAATAAACTTTATTTTTAAACGGAGATGAGGTTTCAGACTCAGAACGTATGATTGTTAATTAGTTTTCGCACACACATAAAACTGAAAATATCTGTGTACAAAATTATTTCTGTAGTTGGCAATTCAAACATAGGACACCAAAAAGACAGCTTATTGCGACTGTCTAATAGCATCCTACATCGGTACACCCGTATTAACACATACCAGCCAACTCATTTAATTCAAATCTATGTACATATACATAAAGTCTGTTATTGCCCGAACAATCTGCGTACAAGCCTATAAAGATGTTCACACACTGGCAACTCGTAGAGGGATTTTGTATTAAAACATTATGACAAAATTATAGCACACACTTGGGAAAGGCGAGAGCTTAAAATGTTCGGGACGTGACATTTTAGTTCCAGCCCGTACTAACGACGAGTATTTGACTCTACTTAAACGACACAGTTAAGTTACACTCCGTACGTACTAGTAAGCTGTGAAATGATTTTATGTCGAAAGAGTTTTGCTGTGAAAAGTGCTCCGCGAAAGGGTATTTGTTGGAGTGAGTTGAATTAGGTCATAAACGCGAGCTGAAAGCCGGTGAAATCAATAATTTAATAGTCTTACAAAGTTTTCAATGTTAACAGTAACTAATACTGCAATAAATCTCTTTGAATATATCATTAACGTGAACAAATCAAGCTTAAACTATTCTGATAGGTACAAGTATTAGCAATAACTCAAAGCCTTTTCAGAACATTGGTACAACTTGAAGATTTACTCAAACAAAAATAATTCTATTTTTATTCATTTGTCTCTGAAATTATTTGACCTCGTCGTCGTAGGGCACCGTTGAAAATAAACCGCCAATAAAATGTCTGAATTCCAACGTATTCCAAGTATTTGGGACTTTTCGAAAACATTGCCTTGGTAGTTAATAGAATAAAGACTTACAAATATTTAAATAAATATTTTTTTGTTGTTGCTATTAATACTTATAGCATTTGTAAACTATAAAAAACTTGCCGAGAATCCTCTCAAAATGCAAAATCAACCAATTACAAGAATAATTAGACTGAAAAAAAACGAAAACTTAGATCCGATATGCGCAAAAAAACTCATAAAATTACACAATGGTTTTAAAACTGTACGCCCCACATCCCGGCACGCGACCAAGCCAGTTTTTAACATTCTGAACACCATTCAACGAGATAACAAGGAATTTTGACATTTCAGCTGTTAGCAGAATGTCCTTTGTAGTTCCCATTCCGCTTTGCCCGTCATTTAAGTACCGGATCCCAAGCATCTGTTCAGCTTTTAATTTTCTGAATGTCTGTAAAACAAACTGCCTTACCCCAGGGATATGAAAGTAAATGAAACACTGATGGCTCCTTAAATATGCCAAGTTTAGCGTTGATCGTTAATTTCCTCGGAGAATCTTGAACTAAATGGCGTCAGGGAATTAATACGGAAAAACTTTGCGTTTCGACTTATCTTTGAAGAATTGTTTACTGCTCTTAAGCAAGTGAAGTGCTTTGCGCGTTATTATTCTAAGCGGTAGTACCGCTCTTACTATATTCTTACTGTCGTAACTTCAAAGGAATTATTCATCTAATTAAATTCTCGTAAACTTGCCAAACGAAGCGTTTATAACGTCATTTCGTGTCTTCATTAATGAAATATGCCCTGTGAAAAGTCCACAATGCAGTTCGAATTGGCAATTTAATATTTATGTTTTTCAATTTTAGTTTCTCTCCAAAACCGCTCGTACACAAAAGATTGTTGTCCCACATAAGCTCACACCTTACCGTACTTTTATTAACTATCCCAAAATCCGAAATGATGACAAGAATGACTCTTAAGTCTTAAAACTTTGCTATTTTCCTCACGAAGGGTTCTGGTCTCGGGAGGTTTTGTCGCACTAACGCTAAAAGATTCAGGAGTAGTGAGTCCCCAATCAAGAAGTTTCCTATATACGACGATCCTCGAATCTGGCTTAGTTGGAAATCGGATTCTTCGATTCGAAGACGAGTTTGCTTTCCGACACCGTTATATGAAATGGTGACAACAAATGATACCGTAATTTTTCCTAAATATTGCGAAGCTGTTCTAAATGATCATTTACTACTTCGTAATCATAATTTTCTTCATCCATTTTGTCGCTATTAACTGTGCCTTGCGCCCTTCTTCTAAAGAATCATCTAATACAGTGTCGGGGACGGTGGGACACGATAGTATATTGTGTGGCGATTACGTCACGCTCTTTAGGGACGGGCTCGTTACTGCGAATTGTTACATCTTACTTTAGTGCTGTAAGCGTTATTAGTGTTTACTATTTATCGGTGTGTCGTGGAGCTTGGAGATAGTTTTTTTGCAGGATTTGCTTTTTTTCTCTCCTTAATTTTGGCCTGGAATATACGATATAAGAAGGTAAAGAATATACGATATAAGAAGGTAAAGAATATACGGTTTTTGCTTCTCGTTGTAGAAAAAGTGTTTTTTCCTATGGTCTTTTTTGACTGTGATTAACATAAGTACATGCCATTATTGTTTTTATTAAAGTCAACACATTAGCAATTAATCATGAACATAACCATAACTACCAAAAAAACTCCTGCACGTTTACATATAAATATAAAAACACAAACAAGCCCCAAAAACCTACTAAACGCGCCACCCAGAACCGAAACAAGTGTGCTTCCCAAAAAATTCGACTTCCCTCCTTTCCTTCAAATATCCGGGTCAGCCATTGTTCCTTTGTCACCGCGCCGGACAGTCTTCAGACAAAGTTAACTTTGCATTCACTGCAGCCTGTATTGCACCGTTGAAACAGTCAAACTCCACTGTCCTCACTGCGCCAACCAATTGTAAAGAAACACAAAAGATATCTGACGTTCGCTTCGGTGGAATTCTCTCCTGTTTTTCGTTTGTTGCTCTCTTGGACCTGGGAAGGTATTGACCAGGAATGAGTAATCTTCTTGATGGATTCGAGCCTTAGTCTTTATTAAAAGTTGAAATGGTGGCTTTAAATAATTATGGTCTAGCTGTAGACTTCTTACTATTAATACCTTTAATTGGATGGGTTGTGTTATTTTAACCATGGAGTTTCTTGTTGGTTCTTCTCCATGGGAAACCTATCTTTCTTTAGATGGTTCATAAGTGTCCACGTAGGTTAAAGTTAAATAAAATATGGTGAATATGACTTACAGTGTCATGTTGGCAAACAAATCCTCATGATCAGCGAGGGTACGTATATTGGTCTTCACGTTAGTCATAATGTTCGTGTCAAAGCTAATTGCCCTTAAGTCTGTTATTGCAATCGTTTTGCTTTTACTGGCTCACCTTTTAAAGACGTGTCCACAAATGGTGGCGCATAAACATACATATTTGATTGCAGTTGCATTCACCAACAACAAATACTTGGTGACTTCATATATCCTAAAACATAAAATGCCTTCTTACGAATCCGGTTTGACGCAAGTTAATGTGTTTTGTCATCTAAAATGGGATATAGTGATCTTAGTCACCAAACTGCGTATCTAAGTGCATGCTATTCCGACACTGTCTTACGTCGGGTCGTTGAGCTCACCGACATAGGGATACACGATGACTGATGCAAGCGCTTGCCGTCTGCCGAGAGAGGCCAAAGCTATTTTCTCAAAAATACTGTTTCGTGTGTTGTTACCCGACTGCGCCAGAAGGAGGGTTATATTTTTCGACAGTATGTATGTATGTATAATTGTTTGGCACGCTCTGTGGCCTGAACGGCTCGATGGATTTTAGCTTGAGAGGTGTCGTTATATTCGTATTTACTGTGAGAGTGACACTGGGTATATCAAAATAAAAATTATTCAATAATAAAACAAAAAAATAAATAAAATAAAAACGGTAATTTAAAAAATTAAAAAACCCGTCGGCTTAAAAAAACATAGAACATAGCGACTTAACAGTCGGGACCCATTATCATATATAGACCGGCTTAAATCGTCCCAAAAATGGGTCCTGACTGTTTAAGTCGCTATGTTCTATATGGTTTTTCTTTTTAGCAATCTTTTTTTTTTTTTTTTTATTACTGTTTTTTTTTTCCATCTTCTTCTTTACGTGTCGATGAACTCAAATTGTGTTAGACCAGTATGTAGCCTAGCTCTAACATTTGCTTCGATTAAATCTTGGTAGGTGCAAACGGTTTTGCAGGACGGGCGGGACAAGAGGTGGCGCATATCCTGCAGAGGGGCTCCACATTAGCTACCTGTTTGTTTGTTTTTTCTTTTTCCATACATCTCTATTAACTGTCTTCTTTTCAGGCACCCCATCTTCTAACCACCTTTTACACTATTTTGTTTCTTACCAGTCATCTTAATTAGCCTACGTTATGTGCCCATTACTGGGTCAAGTGGGATAGTAATGTCCTCTCTGTAAGAGAGAGTGGGCTCCATGACCTCGTAAGTCCAACAACCATTGAAAGCAGGCCACACCACTAGCTAGCGAGTGAGCGAGCAAGCCGGGTGAGCATCGTTGCTCCTCTTTTCATACTTCGGTTCGGCACTTTAGGTAGTTCGCGGTGTGAACCGAAGTATGAAAAGAGCTGAAACGATGCTCGCTCGCCTCACTAGCTCGCTCGCTAGCTTTTGGTGTGGCCTGCGCTTTGGTATGTCAGCCACTATACGGCTGACCATTTATCCTGTTACAGAACAGAGAAGGTGAGGTCCCTACATATTTTATTAAAGACAACAAAAATAAATTGACCTTTGTTCTTAAATTCGCGTGTTGAATGTAGTACAAGCACGCTCCACGAAAGGTTGTTTTAACATTCACTCGGTATGGAACAAAAGTGAATGATACTCCCACACTTCATTATTATAATACTTAACCTATAAAATAACACAATCATGTTTTATTCAAATAGCGCGCCGTATTATTATCGTATGTTGCATTAAAAGACAGGTCGTTTAGTCTATTTGAGATTATTTTAGTAGGTTGTATCTAAGTTAGGTTTTCTGATAGAAGTGGGTAGCATAAAAACATTTGTATTATAATGAGTCACCTTACCTTTTATCGAGTTACTAAGTACATATTTGGAATGATTATCTTTTCTAAATAATTTTTAAGGTTCCGTATCCAAGGGGTAAAAACGGAAACCTATTACTAAGAATCAACTGTCCGTCTGTCTGTCTGTCTGGCTAACTGATCGTCACCAGGCTGTATCTCATGAACCGTGACAGCTAGAGAGTTGAAATTTTCACAGATGATGTATTTCTGTTGCCGCTATAACAACAAATAATAAACATCTCAGCTCATACAACAAACGTTTGTTTAGATAATGATACGGAACCCTTCGTGCGCAAGTCCCACTCGCACTTGGCTTGTTTTTTGTCACTCAGTTAGAGCACGACTTGGGTCGGAACATAGTTCTTTTATGACTATTAATTTTACTGTAAGGTAGATAGAAAAACAAAAAAAAAATATTGGTAGCAATTTATAAAATCCAACTACCCTCCAATGACAGCTTTCAATCATTTTGCTACAATTTTCTCTGTACGTTATCCCTGCATGGTCATAAATTAGCTTAATGTAAGCTACCTGCTTATTTCATTCTATAATACTTGAAGGATAAACCCCAGTCAAGGGAAGCAGAAACGAATTTCCAATCTAGACTCCTAAATCCCGACTTTTGACTGAATAAAATAATTTATCAAAACTGCTGGCTTTGACCATCCGACTAGCAAAATCTCAGCTAAACGAAATAAGGTCGTTCTATCCACATACGTACACCGACTAGTTAAAAATAAACGTTGATATAACAACAACGAATAACCCATTCGTAACTCGTATTCTCTCAAGGGGCAAATTGAAAAATTCCTAAAATAAAAGCGGCTCGGAGAGCTAGAAAATCCTAGACAGGGGCCAGTCCGTGCTTCGGACATTAATCTTACCGTTCCGCACACGTCCCCGGTTGCTAAGTAACGTACGACTCGTCTCAGTTTTTCCGAAAGGGAAGATATAATATCGCATTAACAGGAGACAGATGGCAACATTACGCAGTATACCATTCCTCGGAGGACGTTTAAGTTGTGAGACACGTAAAGTGTTGCCATTTGTTCACTTGTAAGTTGTGTTTATTCTTTTTCTCTTCCGTATCCTTTTCGGTTGGTTATGAGTAATGGAGGGTTAGAGCCCGAGTGACGTGAACGGGCAGCCCTTGACGTGAAATACGTTCACAATGCGACAGGGATTGTTGCACTCTATTGTAAGATTTCTCTTTGGGGACGTTACACACGTTCCATTAGACATTATGTGATCTCTTAATTGTGTTAGTTTGTGCTTTTGTGCGTAGTGTGTGAGTTGAAACGAAACAGAGATAGTGTTGTATGACGCACTTCTACAAATAATAAATGAAAAGAGATTATTCGCCACTTTTTGTATTTACTTGTATACTATCTATACTTCTATACTTAATATTATAAAGAGGTGAAGTTTCTGAGGTTGTAGGGGGTAATCTCTGGATCCACTGAACCGATTTAAAAAATTCTTTCACTAATAGGAAGCTACATTATCCCCGAGTGCTATATGTTATATTTACAGCGTGCACGTGGGATATTTTCCAATAAAAACACGAGCAAAGCCGCGGGCAACAGTTAAATATAAAAGGAAGCTAGTCATGTTCAGATCTTATCTACATGTAAAACTGAAATTCATATAAAACTATTGATTTTGACAGTTATAAAAGAGTCTCGGTTTTTGCACCATCCGTATATTACTTAAATATGTATGTTTTAGCTTTTTATGTGTTACTATCCCAGCTTACCCACCGCTCGCAACCCGAATTAAATGTTTTAGGTCATGTTTTAAGAAATTCCTAAAATTTTGTTTGCGTATCTCTAAACGAACATATTCAGCAAAAGCTGGTTATGACAAATAAATGTTCATGACCTCGCATCAGATGCTGGATTTCTATTTCCGTGCGGATTTTGAATAAAATAAATATTTCATGCCGATTTTGTGTTCTGTTCCAACAGTTTTAAGTCACTTGTTAAATAATTTGACGCTGAATAGACAAGTTTATTTTAGTTCGTTTTTATTAAATATTGGCATGCTGCGCCAAAAAATCAGATCGATTTAGAGAAAGCTGCCAATAAAATAAGTCAGAAACATAATTTGAACTAGGTATCGAAAAATTGGAGGCGAACTGTGAACACATTGCCCGAAATCCGGCCTCGCTGTTCCAATAATGCGCACTACACATTGATTAGGATCCGGCCCGAATACAAACAGAGAGCGAATTAAATAAAAACGTGTAATAAAAAGTTTATCTTAGTATGGACCTAATGCTATTCCGGGTGAGGGTTTTAACCCTGAAGACGTTGACGATATCCATTACCATTCAGCAGTAACCCTAATACGAATAAAGAAGCTCGAAAAATAAAAGACTGGGTAATTGAATCCCCATAATGGCATGGGTAGAGAAATATATGTAGATTACGGTATTCGGATGCGAGAACATTGGGCGCTATATACTGAGATTTTACACTTCGCCGATAGCTGCCAATCCCTCTAATATTATTATGGTAATACGGCCAATTTCAATAAAAGCGTTCGTCGCAAAAGACATTTTCTTTTAGACGCTATGTGTAAATCCAGTAGACATGTGCCGGTTCTGCAGACATGGGTCTGAATTTGTAGCTCATATACGTTTCACGGTTTTGGGGTACCGTATTTTTAATGGACCGAGAAATTAATTGGTGGAATATGTTTTCGCTGATGTTGGTACCGGGCACTTATTTCTTTGTGTTGCGCTCGTTTCACCTTTTACGATAAACGTGGCACAATTCGATGTATATTTACATAATTATTGATTGGGATTGAGTTCGAATACGAAATTGAAAACAAATCTACATACGTAGGTAGTGTTCTGTTAGAAGTTTGTTTTAATAATTGCTTGAAATAATTGGGCTATTGCTCATCTGTAAAATGCACTTTAAAGGTGATCAAACCGGACTCTGACAGATAGGTACAGCCAAACCGGGTAAATTGTCCATACTGGTTTGGCCAATGAAGCATACATTATTTAATAGAACACTTTTCGACTTAACTTATTTTTAAAACAATACCGTGTCGTGAATTGCACTCAAGCAGCGCGGCGTTCTTTTTTTTCGCTATTCTTTATATCATATCATATGATATGATATAAAGAATAGCGCGTCATATCTATGCCGCGCCGTCACCTTACGCCGTTTGTGTGTATAATTCACCTTCGCATTCGTATACCTCTTGATACTCGTTCGAATTTCAAAGCAATGTTTAAAGAAAACACCACAGATATTAAAAACAAAATATGCCTACGAAGATACTTGTTAAATCCTTTGGAGAAATTAAATTAAACTTAAAATTAGGTTTAGTGAAGTAAACAACGTAAAGTTCTCAAGGAAACATAAAGAGGGGTAGTTAATAAAGTGTTTATTGCCGGAGGCTCCGTATCGCGTGTCGTGTACTGCGATACGTCCCGCGGGGCTCGTACCGCATTGGCGACACTTCTAGTTTTAATCTAATTATCTTTGATGGCGCGATTAGTGGGTTTGATTGTCAACAAATTAATATTTAGTATTAAATCAATAAAATAGCTCGCGATTTCGCTCGCGTGAGTAACATATCTTATGGCACTCGAAAATAGTGTCCTTTCCAACAGTAATAGATTTTTTTTAATTTGTCGAATAGTTTCGGAAATAACTCCTGGCGTGATTTTTTCAAGCTTATCAAATTAATTAGAGTAATTAAGAAGAGTTAAGTAAGCGAAGTCCTAACCTATGTGATGTGATCGTGCGAGTACAAAACTAGTCAAATCCGAGATAAAAAAATTGATATCGTCAAGACGCGCAATGAATTTTTAGATATCATTCTTGCAGATGTTTAAGCAGCAATAAACATTTCTTTTTGATAGGTCAAGGACCTATTTATCAACAAAAAAGTTCTTTATTCTAGTTCCTCATTCGGCTGAACTATTCATGTATTCAGCGAAATATTTGAAATGGGTCATATTCCATTCGGCATGATTGAGTTTCCGAATAATCAAATGGTATATTAACGAAGTCCTTAGATGAATGCACGTAATAGGAATAGTTATGGAATTGGAGACGTAAATGCCCGCCCTTATTATGAATGGGAATATTATATTGAAGTTGTTTTTAGGCTTTTACTAAGAATGTTATTTCTGGGAGGAACTCATGGCTATATAATAACAACCACACAGTTTGATCTTCAATGTATATAAGATAAGCAGTTTGGATAGGGTCGATTCGTGGATGGGCGAGAATTCTTACATAGGTACTGAGTTTCATCCTTGCCTCGAAAAGTATGTTTTGGTCCTGGCTATCATTTGTAGATCTTTGACAGTCGTTACAGGTAGCCTGAAAGTCTGACGAATAGACTTACCTGGAGGTTTCGTATTACCTAGTAACTGAGCTGTGAAAGTTAGATGGCTAAGGCAGGTCTTGGCATAGAATATTGTAATTACGAATTATTCAGTGTAAATAAGAAAAACTTGTTTGTAAAATACAAAAAAAATATCATCCTTAAGGTCCTTCAAGAAACGATGAAAAAGAGTGTAAGCCCAACACGATCTTAGAACGGCGTTGTCAGCTGCAACGGCGTAGCATGGCACCTACGGCATGCATCGTAGCATGCGCAGCGTAGCACCTACGGCATGTGGCGTAGCATGCGCAGCGTAGCAGCTACGGCATGCGGCGTAGCTTGCACAGCGTAGCCCCTACGTCATACGACGTAATTTGCAGTAACAAGACACGGTTTCAAGCGACTGGTTTTTGTGTAGATAGTTTGTTTTGAATGGCAGTATAAATTTAGATAAGGCTACGAGATTTATTATCAACATCAGGGATTCTGATTCAAATTATATTATTTTCAACCCATTCATAAATAAACAGTTTCCGTCTTTAAAAAATCCACAATATTTCCTGTTCTTACACTTGATATTGTAGCTGCCACAGGAAATAAAAGAATAATACAAAGTACAACAGGCTCACTTTCCAGCGCAAGTCGTCGTTAATTTAAGGAAATGGCTTTCTGAGAAAGCTTATGTATCTGACATCTAGCTTGCTTGTTCTGTATTGAAATATATTCAAGCTGACACAATGACCAGTTGTTTTTTTTCGGAGTGATATGTATTACATTTATTTGTACCACCATTGTTTTTCTTTACTCTACCCGTCTTAATGGGTAACTGTGCTCATCTTTACAAACAATGTGGTCTTTTGTAGCCTTCTGTGGTCTTTTCTCTATACAAACGCTCTCGACTGTTTTCTTTCTGGTTTATAACTTTAAAGCTATGATTTGTTACAGTTAAATAAATATCAACCTCTTCTATATCCCTATGTTTTCCTTTTTGATGATACATAATCTGTATCAGCACTAGAACCTTTACTAAATGCTCAAAATTGCCTATTAGACCACTGTCAACAGAGGGACAACTATTAATGAAAAAATAAAAACTTAGAGACACAGTATACAGGCTGTCGCTTTGCATCCTGGTCAAATTCAAGAAGGTATCTATTATACAAATGATTCTCGACCCGAAACTATAATAAAAAGGGTAGGTTTTTTATTTTTTTTACGGAAATTGGTAATTGTAAACCATCCGTATTAAAACGCAGCCCGTCTGTTCCTAACCCTATAAACGCGCCGTCACACACACAAACGCAAACGTTTATTCCACATTATAATTATGGATTATACGTATGGAAACTAGGGGGTGGTTTACGCTTACCGATTTCCATTAAAAAAAAACCAACCTTTTTTTTTTTTTTCTGGCCCTGTGTCATTTGTATAGATACTTCCTCGAATTTGACCAGGATGCAAAGCGACATCCTGTATATCTTTCTTATTCAGTTCATGAAATATCTTTTAAATTGGTCGAATATTGGAGGAGGAAATAGTCGAGAGCCAAACCTCGAATTATGACTTTTAACTTGTTGGATCTGCAGTTGTCAAATACTTATCGTATTTCCTCGTAATTGAATAGGACCATCCTTAAAAAATCAGCTGTTACAAACATTGACAAAAAAAAAAATATAATTAAATAAAAATATAATTAAATAAATAAATTAATTAATAAAGATATAATTTGTGTTCTACACACAAATTATATCAAAGAGCTGACTTTTTCCGCTCTCATTTCATTCTTTTTATATTTGTTGGTGCATAAAGGGTGTAACAAGACCCTTAACGAAGCCGAAAGGCACTTGTTCTCCCCGTCATTACGTTCATTTTTTTGTTCTAGACCATACCTGGGAACCTTCTAGTAACGGAGATATTGGGGGTCAAAGTTCCAACTTTTTCACAAGTTTTTTTTTGAAATACATGTTTTAATGTAAGATTTTTACTTTAAACACCTCCACGATCCCCGTATTATTCAATCCATCCATCAGCACAATATTTTGAGTGCGTTTTGATTGAGTCCTACCGTTAAACGTGATCTTTCACCCCAAAAAAAAAGTCGTTTCCCAGCAATATTTTTTGCGTAAAGTTACTTAGTTTGATGTACAGAATGCTTGGTTGACGGCTTCGTGAAGGGTCCTGTTACACCCTGTATTTATATAAAAACGTTTAACGATTAACGATCAAAGAATAAGCAAGTAGCATAGTAATATTTTTAAACACTTCAACATTTTCCCAAACAAACTGAACTTACTATTTTATATCGACTGCAAAGCCTATGAAGCACAAATAGCTGGAATATGGAGCCGAGAATACTTAATCATAAGGAGTATCGATTTCCCCTTCAATGCTTTCATGAGTCAATCGGGAATGAAGCCATAGAACGTCAATAGCATGGGCGCAAAGCTGAGAGCTTAGAAATTACTGATATGTTACTGGTTTTCCTACCATGCTTGTTTTTCTGAAAGGGTAGGCAGAAGTCTGCAAACACTCGGTCTATGCCTGTTACATAACATTACATCACGTCTGCTTTCCCCGTAGAGTTAGGCAGAGATGTACATTATAATACACCCACATTTCGCCAGTTATGTTTAAGTCCCATGTAATAGGGGCGAGCCTATTGCCATCAATCGGGCACAAATCCTGACTCCGTAACTGCTATTGAGAAATTCCTGATTTAAAAACCCAATAACTCTTCGCTCGGCCTGGGAATCGAACCCAGGACCTTATGCTCAGCAGTCGCTCTTGCGACCACTAGACCAACGGGGCAGCCTCTGCCTGATATGGCAAAGATAATCGGGCTTGTTACGTTAGATTGTTATCTAAAACTATTCATGGTCACAAAAATGTCAACAACTAGCTGTTGCCCGCGGTTTCGCTCGCTTTTTGGTCAAAAATTATCACACGGGCACGTTTAAAATATAACCTATGGCACTCGGGCATAATGTAGCTTCCTATTGGTTAAAGAATTTTCAAAATCGGTTCAGTAGATCCAGAGATTACCCCCTACAACCTCACAAACTCATAAACTTTACCTCTTTATTATATTAGTATAGATTTGAAAATGTGCTCATTTCTGCCTTTTCCATCTGAATGGGGCGTTCAAATTAAATTGTCTAAACCACGAAGATCATACTGTTATCCATGACCCCAATCACCAGTCACGCTTGCGACCACCAGACAAACAAGACAGTAATTTATACCATTATTAATTGAAAATGTATTCATTTCATTGAACAATCTAATAATGCCAAAGCACACCAGATTAATACCACATAGTTTCTATGATCTGAGGTAGATACTATTCGACGTACGTTTGTTTATGTTAGTGTGTTTGAAACACTTGCACCATAGCGTACTGTCTGTATGCAAACTTTGTTAATTCAATCAGTTATTACGGAATATTGTGCTCGACTACACGTATTACACGAGGACAACTTGTAGCATTCATACATACACATACTCGTACATATCCTCAAACCTATTTTCCATAGGAGAATAACAGAAGCAGAAACTGCAAAACGCCATTTGCTATGTTTATTTCACAACATAACATTACATCACGCCTGTAATTCCCGAAGGGTTAGGCAGGTGTACCTCATAGTACACCCACATTTCGAAAGTTATGTTTAAGTCCGATGTAATAGAAGGCGAGCCTATTGAGCCCATCAGCCTGGCACAAATCCAGAATCCATGGCTGTTACTGAGTAATCCCTTATGGAAAAACTTAATGACAATTTTCCCGACTCAGGACCTCATACTCAAGGAGGCAGTGGCGTGCAGTGGTTCCTCATGGAGGCTAAGCCACGAATACTGAATTACTGATACCAAAAAAAAAAAACTCGCAACATCACAGCGTCGCTCTACTTAGGATGACCCTCAAATTAGTCACATCTATTGATATATTCAGTCACCCTTCCGGGCCCCCCGCACCCGCCCCTGGTGTTTTTAGTAAGCTTATGAGAAACAACGCCATCTAGCTTAAATAACAGGATTTCAATGGCATTCAGTCAATACAAGAACGAAAGTAGTAGCTTCGTTAAAAAAAATCTAAAAAATAAAACAGTGCGCTGTCAACAAAAAAAATAAAATTACCTAAAATTACCATGGTATAGTTTAGAGTTTTCGTTACGGGCCTAATTTTGGAATATTGGAAAAAAAAACATTGAAAATAAGCCTGTAAAAAAAAGTTATAAATACAACAACTCACCACATTGTTCAAGGTTCAAATCACGATTTTCTGACAATGCAAACAGAAGAACATTTGAAATGACGAGTACGAGATGAATTTTGTGTTAATTCTCGTAATTCGGGTACCTACACCTTTAGATACAACTTGAGTCTTATCATTAAACGATTGAGAATACTTACTGTTTCTATCTTTTAACAAACACATATTATCAGCGTACCATTTTTAAGTAAATAAATAAATACAACAAATAATATTTACACTACTGTACATTTCAAAACAAATTACAACCGTCAGATATTATAAAAAGCAAAACATTCAAGATCGCGAAATAAATTTTGCTTGTCACATGAAACAAATAATTATGGCTTACAACTTTCTAAGAAAAATATGATTGCTTCTTTGTTGATAAAAAACACTACCAAATATAATTGCATCACTGCATACCGTTTTAGCCGGATAATACTTTGTGGCCAATCAGTGGCCAGCTACACTCGCAGGAGTTGCGCCCCCATCTCCCATCTCTCTATGATCTATACATGTGTGCCGTTCATACACACGAAAACATGCATCAGTGTGCGTAAATTTATCAATGGAAATTAGGCCGGCGGTGTCGTTGCCTAGAAGAGCCGGGAGCGAGCGTCGTAGTATAATTATCAGTTACGTCACACGGGCGCGACGAGTTGCTATAAGTGTTATAACAGGAGTTTTTTTTTAATATTGTGCATTATTTTATTACATAGTTATAATAAATGCATTTGTTGCGATGTTGGTAGGAATGGTAGGGTAGGCTAGGCCTAATTGCCTCTATGGACGGCACGCCCCTGCAAGGAGGCAGTTTCTTTAACAAATCTGTTAGTATTCTCAGAATGAATTCACTCTCTTTTACAAACACATATTCAATTCTTGGCAATAGAAAATACAGCGTTTGAAACATAATAGTTCCAATCTACCTACTTTTTTTTTTCGATTCGATGATACATTCGTTTAGTTACTAGATACATGTTGGCCCAGTAGGCAGCCATTTTGATTTTAGCTTAACATGCGTTTTTCAGGACACTTCAACAAGTGGACCATCGTCTGGTCAGGAACACCACTCTCCGAACTTCTTAAAATCGTAAGCGCTTCGTTGGTCTAGTGGTTGCAATCGTGACCGCTGAGCATAATCCTGGATTCGATTACCGGGTCGGGCAAACTGATATTGGGTTATTCCTTCAGGAATTTCTCAGTAGCAGTCACGGATTCTGGATTTGTGGCCTGTTGATGGCCATAGGCTCGCCCCCTATTACATGGGACTTGAACATAACTGGCGAAGTGTGGGTGTACTATTAGGTACACCTTTGCCTAACCCTTCGAGGACTACAGGCGTGAAGATCATCCTCACAAAAACTCATAAAGGCCTAAAGTTTAACACACATAAATAACAGCTGAAAAACCCATTGAAAGTACTTTACAATAATGAGCTTAGTAGGCTATACCCAGTATTATACAAGCACCTATTTTAGTTGAAGCGTGCTGCCGCATAAAAAGCTTTTGCAGCATTGCTACCGATTTCAATATTTGCATTCCATTTCTGGGTTTGGATTTCACCGTACGGTTCGAAGGCAATTCTTGGCAAGTTTCTTATTGTTTCACTCGTCTTTTGTACGCTCAGTTATTATGTATTGCGTACATTTGTATAGTTTAAGCAGAACTTGCAGCTGTGTTGCTAGTTAATTTAATATCTTTGTTTATTGTTAACGTTGGTAAATAAATTCAAGTTCTGTGTGTAGTGTTTTGTTTTAATTGTTTTAGTTCGTCTTGTGTTTGCATGGTGTCGGGCGAAACTTGCTGCATACACGTCTTAAATAAGTATTCATTATTAACATGTAACCGTCCATTGCCGAGTTATGGTTTATAATACACACTGTAATTGAAATGGTTTGGATAAATGTAATAATCACCAGCCCTGATATTCTTTTTCATCATCGTGTGGTTAGTGCCTAATCTGGTGTTAGAGTTTTTATGCCGCCCATGGGCCTCTGACTTGGCTTTACACGCCGTCGAGAAATATCTCGAAGGCATGTTGGGATAATTATACAATACGCAAATGAATCCGAAAAATGAGAGTTGCGTGTCTTGGGTTCGAACTCGAGACCTATGACTTGGCAGTTCGACGGTCACACCACTAGACGATTACTGTGATTGGCTGTTAAATATCAAACGAAACGAATACGAAACGCTTTGAAAGCAATTGCTACTTATCTAGATATTCTTGCCAAAAGGATCCATGCTCTCAACTCGTTGCCAAATAAACGAAGGTTCAATGTCTTTTATAAAAATTTAAAGCCCTCTGTCGCACCTCATCAGGTGTTACACTAGACCAGCCAAAAAACAAAAAAGAAGAAACCATCTCTCCCTCGCGACACGACCACCGCCGTTAAAATCTTTTGTACATAATACTTGTTCTCAAATATGTATTAATATCCTCTGTGCCCATAAAAAAGGGTTGAACATTAATGAGTTTTGTCTCGTGACCACGTTGTGCGGTAACCCTATGCCACCCTGGGGAGGTCATTAAAAACTTCGCTTAGGTAGGATAACATGGCCGTGTAGACATTTAACGTGCAATGCCTGAAGATTTTTACACATTATACAATTTTTAGTGTAAATACTATTTTATTCAGAATCATCAGGAGACTGCTTTTACTACATTTAATGTTAAATATTCTACTTGAATACAGTAGATAAATATATTCGTAAATCAGTGAGACTTTAATAGGTATCTTGAGACCCTTACGTCTAGTCTTTAGTACTAACTTAGCGATCGGTTCAGTGAGATTTTGTGTATAAAAGACAACCCTTTTGCAACCTTACTGATAAAATCAAGACAAATTAAACATTTTCTCTTAGTAGATGTACAGAAATGAGCTGATGCTATTTGTCTACTTTCTTGGTTATTGTGTTTATTGATGCTCATGACATTGATTTTCACGCAAGCGACGGTAAAGATAATTCTTGTCTATTCTCCACAGACAACAACGCATATTCAAAGACCAAAAGTTTTTTTTTTTTGTTTGGTTCAAAGACCAAACAAAATGACTTTATAAATATGAAATTGTGCTAAAAAACTAAAACTTCCCTTTTGTATATAATATGAAATAATTAAGGTACAACAACGGAACAACAGGACTACAAAATATTCTACCACTCACCGCTTACCAGCAAGCATAGTAACAAGTTACAAGGCAAGCAGAACTCCTCTGTTACAGTCGAATAACTAGTGTATTAAACCATCTAACAAGCACTAACAGAAATATATTAATTCAAATTGCAACTTAAAACACCCGTTTCAGATCTGCAAACTTCAATGCGGATGCAAATACGGATCTCAAACGCTCCGTGATCGTGACTGTGAATGCAGATGTCTGTTACATCCTCCGATTTCGAGTTACGTTGGCGACGTACTTGAAATACGATTTCCAGAGGTATAAGGACGTCGGAAACTAGGTATAAGAGTGCTTAAATTGTATGGTTTTTGAATGGAGGAACATTTTCAGTTAATTTTTGGGTTTTATTCATCCTTTTTTCATAGGCATACATAGTAGTGCTACTTATTGTATGTTATTAAGAAATTATCCCAAAGGAACGTGGTAGTTAACTGCCGTAGTGCTCTAGTGGTCACTAGCGCGATTGCTGAAAAAGATGTCCTGGGTTCGACACCCAGGTTGGGCGAACCGTTGTTAGGTTTTTCCATCAGGAATTTCTTAGTACCAGCCATGTAGTCTGGATCTTCCTGGTTGATTGCTATAGGCTCGCTTCCTGTTACATTGAACTTGAAAAAAAAAACTGGCTAAATATGGATGAAAGTATACCTTTGACTAACCCATCGGGGATTTACAGGCTTTATTCTTTATCGTGTGGCTAGTGCCTAACCTGATGTCAGAGTTTTTTTATGCCACCCATAGGCCTCTGACTTGATTTTACACACCGTCGAGAATTATCTCTCAGGCATGCTGGTTTCCTCACGATATTTTCTTTCACCGAAGCAAGTGATAATTATACAATGCGTACATGAATCTGAAAAATCAGTGGTGCGTGCCTTGGGTTCGAACTCGAGACCTATGACTTGGCAATCTGATGGCCTTATCGCTAGGCTGTCACTGCTATAATGTTATATTTATATTCGTGGCGGTCGGCTGGGAAAGCTTACGAGACCAAATCTCTAAGTCTCTCTCAAGTCTAGTGTCAAAAGACATAATAAATGATATTTATTATGCAAATAGGTTTCTACAAACACTTTTACACGTTATTTTTTTTAAACTAGATGGGGCCTGTGTTTCGTACCTGACTACTCTGAGAAGAAACAGCCAAAACAAACTCAGAGGTCATAGTCTCTTTTAAAGACCAGACATAATCTTGGTCAACTCACATGAGGACTAGACTAGTGCCTGAGATGGTCTCTTGAAGAAAGAACCACACAGATTTGAGTGGACCTGTCCAGTCAGTGCAAGCATTTATCAGTTATCGTGTTGCTCGACTTACATGGTGGAATATCATGTGACGTAATAATTTTCTTCAGTCGTTAACTTTCCAGACGTGCTTATTACCCAACCCTTCCAACCAAGGATAATAACCATTAAAATTGTATTAATTATCATACTGTAACTAAAACCCAACTAAAAGTGTTTCATCTTAGTTTCACATGTTTACTTAAGTACAGGGCTTCAAAGCTTAGGCACCAGTGATGTGGAGTCTGTAACAAGGTCCTAATTAAGCAACTTTGGACTTTATTCTCAAGGGGTAGAGTGGAAAGCTAGTTAGTAGTTCTTGTGTTCTTTTTTTTCTCTCAGACTTGAAGGTATCGAGAAGAATTTGATTAATAAAGACTAAAACGAGTGAGAATAGCTGCAGACCTTTTTGAGAAGTTTAGTTTCTGGCAGAGAACAGCCCTTCTTCATTTGATTAAATACTAATGTTGATTTGGAGCAAGGTGCTTAAGCTCTGGTTAGTTAGTTTAGTTATTCATTAAAAAATAAACCAGCCAAGTGAGAGTTGGGCTCGTGCACCAAGGGTTCTGTATAAACTTGTAGGTTTTTTTTTAAACTACATATTTTCGGTTTTTTTTTTCCTTTACATGTGCTGACAGAAGAAACTAAAACTGAAGACATTGTTCTTGACAAATTTCATGATTTGTTAAAGTAGGTACCTATAGTTTTGATTCCCTTGTGAAATCGCAAAATATGCGACATAGCCGGTCATATCTTTTGATAGCGTTGACGTTAAGTTTGATTTTTTCACTGCTCTAAGAAGTAGCAGACTTGAGTATGTCGGAGTGGCAGGATTTATTCCGCTAGGCTTCTACATCATGTGGGCAGACGATGGGTTTCGTGCTATGAAAAGACACTGAGCGATACATTGTTTCTAGCAAAACTAACGAATTACTTGAGATTACAACTTAGCAAAATAACACGGGGCACAATGAATCGGGTACAGTTCCAAGAGGTCTTAACTCGGCCGCGATCAGACACTGACTGACCGTCGTCCTGGCTCAGAGTTTACCATCTTGACTCTGTAATAAGTGACACTGTGGTGTGGGTAGCCTTGTAAGTAAATTGCGTGGTGTCACCACCGTGTACTTGTGATTCATTTTAAGCCCGTACCAATGACCGTCTCCAACAAGTATTTGATATTAATTTGAGTTTGAAAATTCCACGCTTTCTTGAAAGTGTTTAATTAATAAAAATCCCTTTCTATTAATAGATATTATTGTCGAGTACTTAGTGAGAGCGTGTTTAACTCCTGAGAAATTACGATAAATGATGATTGATGATTATTTGTTTAGCTAATTTTACTCTGGGGAGACAAAAGTTTCTTTTTTGTATCGCCATGAAATCGTTATTAAATAAATCAAATATCTCAAAGGCTTTATTTTAATCAAACCATTTACAGGCACTTTTTAACTGACAAAAATCAATCAATTAATCAGCTCGCTTCAAACACGTTGCCCATCCTAAATCGTAGATAAATAAGGAGAGGAATGGGTAAGAAATTCCATAGACAATTTATTGACATGGACTATCTATTTACATGAATTAAATCATGATTAGTATTAGAACATTTTGGATACATTATTTTTGTAGCTTTTAAACGTTAGATAGAACGATGTAATTAAAGAAATATGAAACATTTCAAAATGTACGAGTTCACCTGACAAGTCTAAATTGAATTCAAAGCTTTTCATATTAATTCTACAACGACAACAGGATTGACATAAACTTTTCAGTAGCCCATGAACGGTGAAAAAACAATGATGAAAAGGTCAATAATCTATGGGCTCACTCCCATAGATCATCATAGTTATCGCTGATGGAATATTATTTATTTCCTTTATTTATTCTTATACGCATTAAATACATTTTTGGATAAAATAGTATATAACGACATTACAAAATTAGAAAAATAGTAGCTATCGGTATCGAGAGCTTGGTGCAAGTTACGCACGATCAGGGCTCCAGGTAGAGGAACAACATACACTTAGAAGCCCTAGGTGGGTACACCAAGGAGGCCATTTCATGATAAAAAACGCCACTGTTAGGTGACACGTCTTTTCCATACTTTTATCCCGGCGGTGGTACAATCTTGTGAGATTAGTTCCGACCCTCAAACGCTCCCAAGCTGCTAGTCATCATCTTCTTCATGACTTGGCCCCATGTTACTTGGGGTCGGCGTAACATGTTTTTTGCTTCCATGCTCCCCTGTCAACCATCACCCAATAATTTGTCATTTCTCTTTCATATCATTCCTCACACAATCCATCCATCGTTTCCTTGGTCTTCCTCTCCCTCTCCATCCATCAACATTTATATTCATCAGTCTTTTAGTCACATGCGATAGTACCTACCTCTTATAAATATTCATAAATTCATTTCAAAATGTTCAAACTTGTGACGTATCATTAAACTTCGTTTTATGTTTAAAGCTTAATGTATAAGCAGCTTAGACATAAATAGTTTTGAATATAATTTCAGACTTGGGTAGGTATGCTTCATTCATCGGTTAATTTTCGCGAGCCTTTCAAATACTATCGTTGTTGTCCAAATAATCTTCTGAGAAATTATACTTGAATAGAGTATTATAAGCAATATTAATAAAGTAAGACGGCTTGTGTACTTGAAAGGCTCTTACGCACGAGTATACAGGTTCAGAACCTTTACGTGGACTTTTCGGAAATCTAATTATGATCAATTTCTTGGTACTTGGTAGTGGCAATATTCAATAACCTCCTGAGATTCTGCTAGACTGTGGTTTCAAATAATAAACAAAACATTGAAATTCATCTTCGTTACTATAATATCCATTTCGTTCATGCAACTCCTTTAAGATATTACCCCATATTTATTAGTCCTTTGTTTATATATATAATACCTCCGTACACTCGACCGTATACAGCATGTGAGACCCCATAGCCCACCCCAACTTTAATGAGTCCAAAAAAAACAACAGTTGGCAACTCAAGACGTGACAGTCTTCAGCCACTCGTAGTTATGAACTCATAACACTAATAAAGCTAACATTACAGACCAACTGGCCCCCTAAGTGGGGTCACGTTAAATCTGGAAACTTTCCCTCAACTCCTTCTGTGCGAATCGTTTGAACGCCAAGAAATGCGCCGTATGATCTTGTAAAGGTCTGTGCGACATTTAATTAGTGTAGACACTGTTGCAAAAGCGACGTCCTTAAAACCGGCGGTTATAGGAATGTCTCGAGACACTGGGAGACACCCTTAAAGGACGATACAAGACGGTTGAATATCAACTTTAGTTGGGAGCTTCTAGGTTGGTTTTTGTTTGTGGTAAATTATATAAAGAAAAGGAGTGAAAAGTGAAGCAATTCATCAAATTGTAGTCACAATCACGGTCGAGTGACGAAACGTCTGAGGACGCGCTTTCTCGCAACGCTTTGTGGGATTCAGCGGGATTTGCTGAATTTATGGAAGGCAAGCTCGTTAAGTGCGAGTTGGCGATGAATACAAATCCTTCATGGTGTCATAATGAGGACACGAGCATGGCTTTATCTTGAGAGTACGTTGCCCTAATTATATACGCATTATTTTATGATTACTGAGCTTTAAAACGTTGATAGCGTGAAGTGACGTGTATTTGTGACTTGTTTTGGATGTTAAGCAACGGTGCTGATCTTACTTGTAAGAGAAATCATAACTACATAAATAATAACTTATTGAAAAGAGTTCCGTATAAATGTTCCGTTTTAGACATCACTTAGTTATACGAGATGTTAATGCCAACCGTGCCATACGACATTGTGAATACTAGGTACATTTTAGCGTTCGATATTTGGGAATACGACAGACAGTTTTTATACAATAACTAACAAAAATTTTACGAATGCAGTGCTGAAAACTTTCCCTGAAAATTAAGAACATGCATTAATGACATCGTGCTAGTTACAGAACCCAAGTAATTATGAAGGTACTTAGTTTTCGTTCGTTAAAATAGCAAAAACTTAATTTAAAGTTTGAAATTATCTCATTTTAAGTTTGGGTAGACGATGTATGTTGCTTCATATAAGGTTCGCATATAAATGAGTGTACGTGTGTGTAAAATCACCCATATTTATATACGTGTTAACAAATATATCCACTTAAAGTTTGAAGGTGCGCCAAAACAAATATCGAATTGCGAGAAAGGGCCCTCTGTTCGAGGATTCATTAAAAGTTTCAATTACCGAAATACATACGTGTTCCGACATTAAATGATTGGTCAGGCAATGTGAAAGCACCTGAGTCTTTTTTATAGTATTGAGAATTTAAATACCAACAAATAGTTTGCCAAGTACTTTGCATAATGAGATTAAACATTAAAAAACAGATTTTTAGTATTGAACAGCTGATTCAATTACGTTTGTTTGTATAAAACATGTTGTATATTTATATCCAAGAATCATTTGCCATCCCATATATCTAGCACGCGGGCTGTGCTGAGCCAGCTGCTGCAGGCGCTGAAAACCTCAAACCAATAACCTCATTCCTCCTCTATGTGTTTGAGCCGTTTGAGGTTGAAATGCATGGGGTCCGAGAGCCCACCTAGTTTTTCGGGACATCACCAAGCAGTTGGTCATCTCTTTTAGAGACTAGAGGGCTGGCCTATTTTTTGGTCAAAGAATCAGCATTGCCATCCAACAAGGCAATGCTGCCAGCCTTCTGGGCACTATTCCTGTTGACAGCGACGTGGACGTATTTTTCGACGCCCTTTAATGATTTTCTAATAATGTTCGTATTTTTATTATTACTTTATGTTTCAATATAGATACTTATGAGAATCATTTGGCACTCTAAAGTGGTATCTGCATGTCCAACAAGTTCCCTAGTTAGTGGACTACCTTCAGTCCGTTTTGTTAGGCAACCAGTAAAAAAAATAACACTAGAAAACACTAGCACCATAAGTTCTAACATGCCATATAATTTAAAACAAATAAAAATAAATTAAAAGTGCCGCATAATAATCAGTCACGCTTAATCCCATGTGAGCTAATTAATCATTGCTGTACTTTTAACTACCCAGCACTCATCAGCGGGGTTTAAATTGCAATGGTGTAGCCACGGCACTAATTACAGTCATGTACTAGGGCAAATAAAACTACGCATTTGTACTGGTGTTCGCTTTTCGGGCGTTGGGCTGACGTTATTTTTGACAGTTTCAAAACATTGTGATGAAAAATTCGTCTAGAAATTACCTGTTAAAAATCTGCTCAACTAGAAGACGAACAATATTATTGCAATATTGACTTATACAGGGTGTAAGAACACCCTTAACAAAGCCGTCAACCAAGCATTCTGTACATCAAACTAAGTAACTTTACGCAAAAATTATTGCTGGGAAACGACTTTTTTTTGGGGTGAAAAATCACGTTTTACGGTAGGACTCAATGAAACGCACTCAAAACATTGTGCTGGTGGATGGATTGTATAGTACGGGAGTTGTGGAGGTGCTAACAGTAAAAATCTCACATTAAGAATACGTATTAAAAAAAAAGTTGCAACTTTGACCCACAATATCTCCGTAACTAGAAGGTTCCCAGGTATGGTTTGGAACAAAAAAAAATGATCGCAATGACAAGGAGAATAAGTGCCTTTCGGCTTCGTTAAAGGTCTTGTTACACCCATTAAAGACGAAAAGATGAATAATTAATTAAAAACCAAAGCCGCTTCACACTGATAGACAACGAGTATACTTTATTGTATTTGAACTTGAAATGACATCATATAACATCACGCATGTAATCCCTGAAGGGTTGAGCAGAGGTGTAGGTGTATAGTACACCTACATTTCGCTAGCTATGTTTTAGACCTATGTAATAGGAGGCGCCCCTTTTGCCATTAACTGGCCACAAATTTAGACTTTGTGGCTGCTACTGAGAAATTCCAGATATAAAAACCCAACAACACTTTCCCCGACCCGGGAATCGGACGAAGGACCTCATGCCCAGCAGTCGCTCTTGCAACTACTGGACCAACGAGGCTGGCTTGTAATTAAAAAGTCTAAAACTATTACAATACTCTCGATTCAACGTAGGATTTCCTAGCTTTAACAGAGAGGAAACTCGAGTCTTCAACATGTCTGCCATAAAGGAATCAACAAAAAGCGCCAACTAACATTGTACCTAAATGAACAAAAATTCGCTACAAAGAAAAATTCCGGTACATTTTTTCAAAAACACTAGCCCGTACCCACACATTTCCCCTGTTTGTACAGTTCGGTTCTCCTAAAACGTGCTCGCAACGACATCAAAGTTAAAATGCTAGCTTCTCCATTTTCAAACGTAGTCAGTATAGAAACAGCAATTTCTGATACATTGCCAAGAAATTCTTCTAAAACAACGAATTGGAAAGCTCTGGAAATTTCGAAAGAATTCTTAGTAAGCACCTTATTTAGAACCCCCGGTTTATTTGCTGCCAGGTTATTTATTACATTGTATTGCTTTATCTTATCTGGAAATAGGAGCTATTCTAAAATTTCAACAGTAGGTACTTCGTAACTTAACATTTCATTCTGTTAGGACGGTTTATTGCTGAAAATAAGCAGCCTTTTAGTATAAATTACTTTTTCCCAAACATAGGTAGTAGGTGGACTGCTAAAGTGTTTCTCGTTTTTTAACCCTACGTTTTACGTGTTATGTTGTTATTGTTTATTATACCGTGATAAAAATATTATAGATTACGAGTATTTATTCATTTGAATAATTTGAGTAAAATAGTCTAAACCTAGTACAGTGGTTGTAGCTCGAAGAATTGCCAAACTTAAGTGGCAGTGGGTAGGGCACATTGCTCGCAGAATGAATAGCCGATGGGACCGAAAAGTTCCGGAGTGGCGACCGGAAACCGGAAAACGTTGCGTTGGAAGGCCTCCCACTAGGTGGACCGATGACCTGGTGCTGGTTGCGGGGATCCGCTGGATGCGAGTCGCACGGGACCGGTCAGTGTGGCGACACTTGGGGGAGGCTTATGTACAGCAGTGGACGTCTTTCGGCTGAAATGATGATGAGTCTTTTTGAGAACTTTTCTAGGCTTAAGTAAAAATGCCGAAAACAAAATAATGACAAAATATTTAGAGATGAGACATTTATTTGAATATATTTACATGAAACTCTGCTCATCCTTCTGTTTTAATTTAACACTGTCGTCAACCCGCTAGTCGAAAGAATAAAACACCGTTTTCAATAAAAATCACCAACAGTTTACATCGAAACTTTACTACGTTGCATAGCATTCGTAGAAAGCACTACGTTGCAAAAGCAAGCTGCATTCTTAAAGTGATCGAAATTCACTATTCGCAATAAAACGCCAAAAACACGAACAGGACGCCAATAAAGTTATTTACATCAATATTATGCCTTTCTTCGCTCGTCCTCGGAATTTATTGTCCAAAAGGAAGGGAATAAAATATGTAGATTTAGTACCAAGTACAGCAAAGCACTTATTGAAATTGGTTGATTTACTTTAATCACATTATCTAAAAGCGTAAAAAGGATTGGGTCGTTCGGTTGGGCCCGGAGTGTATGTATTTTGCGAACGCCATAGGTACCGAATCTGGGATGTGTGATTTTTTTGTTGATAAAGTACAATACCATTGGATCCGGGTACCTAACAATGTTTAATGCGAAAGAAGGCATATGAAGGGACTAAGTCAGTTATGTGTAGTCAACTTGAGCAATGTACCTTTTTATTTTTTTTGGTTTGAATATCATTTAATTACCCCTCCCACTCTGGGCGTAGCGGAAGGGAGTGTCAGACTTGTACTGACTAAAACCCATCCATGTTCCTTCTTTTGCCCTTTGTGTTCCAGAGCCGCGGTAACTCTTTAAAACAGTCCCGCAGCCCTGGGAGCAATGTACCTTCACATAACATCACGCCGACTCCCTTAAGGGTTAGGCGGAGGTGTGCCTATCATCAACAATTTGCCAGTTATGCTTTAGCAATGTCAAGCCAGGTATTCTTCCTTTATTTTTCGACTTTACAACAATACTTTCATTTCATTCTTTCTTTTGAAAAGTATTACGCAAAAACTAATATTCAACAACCTAATAACTTTCTTTTCTACAAAAGAATATTTAAATTACGTAATACAGTCAGGAATTCCACGTAATCTTCAGTTTCTCACGGAGTTTCCACAAGTCTATAAATTGCCTAAGGTATGGGACGAATGCCCCGGTTTCTCGATTTAAGTAGATATCCGAGTGACTTAACTAAGCTGTAAGTCTAGTGGGTGTGCTAGTGCGTCTATCAAGCTTGAAGTTTAGCGATAAATATCTAAATCTAGATCTAATCTCTATATTAACAACTAGAGAATATGTCCGTAACTAAACACTTGGAAATGGCGGATTAATGTGCGTATTGTATAATAATTATCACTGGTTTCGGTGAAGGAAAACATCGTGACAAAACCAGCATGTCTGAAAGATATTTACTGACGACATGTAAGGCCAAGTCAGAGGCCATGACGGGAAAAAAAAATCTGACACCAGGTTAGGCACTAACCACACGATAAAGAAGAAGAACGCTTGGAAATATAACTTCTCTAGGTTAGGGTGTGTGAAGATTCTAATAATGCTGAAACACATGGGGACTATACTCCATTGTTATAATCAGCCACTTTATGCTTGTTGATCATATTTACCACAAACATGTGATTAATTTTCGACATTTTCATTTCTGAAAATACCTCTTATCGTCTAGCTATGCGAGAACATTTTCGCACATTTCTACATAATTCATGTCTTCCAATTTAGTTCTAGGACATGCCGGTTTGCTCACGATGTTTTCCTTCACCGTTGTTGAGAGCAGCGGTGATGAAATAAATAATGCGCCTGCCTGGGTTCGAACCCACCACTAACTGCTCGAAAGTCGGGGCCGAGGTATTGTTACACCTCTCC
Organism: Eugnorisma glareosa; assembly: GCA_947578425.1. Taxonomy (NCBI): domain Eukaryota; kingdom Metazoa; phylum Arthropoda; class Insecta; order Lepidoptera; family Noctuidae; genus Eugnorisma; species Eugnorisma glareosa. The sequence continues at coordinate 20,057,990 of OX387970.1, read as the reverse complement.
CTAATCATACTTGGAACATGGGTATTGTTACCAATTAAAACACACTTACATCCACAAGTCATAGTGTCGGCAAGTCACACATTCTCAAAGTGAAAAGCAATACGACATCAATCACCAACGCCGGTGACTGAAAACTAACACAAAATTAATAACAAGCATTCACCGCAGCCAAACTCTACCTATTAATTACACGGCCTATACCTATTGCTATGTATACAGTGCAATACCACCACGGAGGAAAGTTCAGAAGGCTTGGGAGCCGAAATAAATTTGTGATAAATAATCTTTTCAGCCCAAGTAGCCGATGCTGGCCTTACAGCTGCTAGGTTGAAGTGGAACTGGGCTGGTCATATCTGCCACATGTCGGAGGAGCAATGGGCTAAAATTACCGCTCAGTGGGGCTATCACTAAACCGAACCCTAATTATTTTTCTAAAATAAAAGTAGCCTATGTTAGTAATAGTAAAAAAGTCAAGTAAAAGTCCCGTCAAAATCGGTCCAGCCGTTTCGGAGATTAGCCGGAACAAACAGACAAAAATGGAAAAAATGTGTTTTTGTTATAAGAGCCCCATAAAAACGGTGTAACAAGACCTTTAACGAAGCCGAAAGGCACTGGTTCTCCTTGTCATTGCGATCATTTTTTTGTTCTAGACCATACCTTCCCAGGTACCTTCTAGTTACGGAGATATTGGGGGTAAAAGTTCCAAAAGTTTTTTTTTTAAATACTTGTTTTTAATGTAAGATTTTTACTTTAAATACCTCCACGACCCTTTACTTTTCAATTCATCCATCAGCGCAATGTTCTGAGCTGCGTTACATTGAATCCTACCGTAAAACGTGATTTTTCACACGAAAAAAAAGTCGTGTCCCAGCAATAATTTTTGCGAAAAGTTACCTAGTTTGATGTACATAATGTGTGGTTGAAGGCTTCTTGAAGGGTCCTGTTACACCCTGTATTATGTCCATAAGCATTCATAAAAAAGCTGTTATTTTAATATTACAAACAGACTTTTAAATTTTATTTATGTGTATATAATGTATAGAATAAATGAGTAGACACTTGTTACATTACACACAGTAGGTTACCTGAATTAAATAGGTCCTGGACCTTTCTGTATAGAAATCAAAAGTTCAGGTCTTGGCAATTTATAAAATGAGCTCTAAGAGAAATAGCACCAAGACAGACCTTTTTGCGACCAATATACCAAGAAAAGGTAGATACTATATATCTAAGGAACGGGTACGGGTACAGGTGAAACCCATCAGCAATTACTTGAGTACAACATTGGATCGGAAACCAATTATTTTAGAAATACTCCTATCGTTGTTATGTCCAACTTGTGATAATCAAACTACCCTCAATTAAGGTGATGTCTTGATGTTCAATCTGTCCCATTTTGACCGACTTCTAAAAAAGTAGGTTATGTTTTCAATATGCATCTTCTTTTTTCATTCTTGTACAACGATTACTCCTACAATTACTCGGACAAGTAATCACTACTTGTCCGATTTACATTACTCTTTTTTATTTACTTGCCATGGGTAGTTGATGAGTTATCTTCTATATTAAGTGTTTTTTCTTCTCCGTCCACATATTCCTTTTTTAGTAGTCTAGTCGGCTAAAAAGTGGAAACTTACTTTACTTTCGGAAGTTGATGACAAAAAAGGGCAACGAAACAAACAAGTCCCCTTTTCTCAAGAACTTCAAACTCATGTAAGCTTATGCATAACATATTCAGCAGGTTTGGGTTTGGGTTTGAGGTTAGGTTTTAGAGTTCGAGACCTCTAAAGGTTAGGGGCCTCATCTCTGAAATTTGGATTGGCGGTAATCAGTGCAGGCTGTGTGTTTTAGAAGATACCGATTTCTTCATGATAATTATAATTGCCTTCACTGTTTTGAGAACACATTAATGCACAGATTTTCTTAGTGTCAGTGTCCACATCCAGTGTCTACTTACTCTCAGATAGCATCATCTGGTTCTCTGTACCCAGTTCCATAAACAAAGAGCCAAGGTTCGTGGGTCTTCTCCATTTATCTTGTAAGTAACATCGCCGACAACTTCGCGTAATGTAGCGCCAGAACCGGGATAAACCCGTAAACGCCTCCGCGGTAATTCCGACCGACAGTTCGCACTGTTCGCGGGGAATTATCATAAACACAACCGACATCGGCCAGGGTCGATAAGACCCACGAAGTCAGTACTATATTTGGTACAACTATCTCCGTTCCCTCTGTGTTCTGTTGATTTAAATTGAGTCAGGTTCAACTTGCTCTAAATATGGCGAAGTTTTGGTTGTAAGAAAGTTCTGAGGTCGGGGGAAATGTACATTGTGTAACTAATCATATTATGCCGTACGTACCGCAACTATCTGTGAAGTTTGTTTCTTATAAGCTGTTTATGGCAACGAATATGAATTTAGATACTCATTTTATTTAACAGACATTATGGCTCAACTTAACTGGGTGAAAACATCAGACCTTGAACAACCTCCAACTTTCTGACCTTTTAAAACTCTTTATTACTTCACCAAGAAATTAAAACAATCCTACAAATATACACTCACCTTAAAACTTCAGAGCTGCTCAACATTTTACCCACTTTAAAGTATTTAGTCTTGTTTACCTTCCACAACTCCTGACGCACCATCAAAACGCTTTCCCGACGAATTAACTCATAATTATTAGACGAGGACGTAATTAAAGTGGGACTTGGCAAGTTTTTACAAAGTGGAGTGCATTAAGTGAGAGATTACGGGAGAAGGTGTTTGTTTGCCAAGACCCACTAGTTCCGAGCTCATTGAGATGTTTTCTCACTATGAATGCGTCGCCAAATAAATATTTTGGAGACCTAATTCAAATAAGATGGTTTATGTGTCAATTTTGGTTTAGAGTAGTTTATGAATGTTTCTAGCGAATGCCATTAAAAGGCCGTTAATTTAGATTTGTAATAATTTTGTTATTTTATGCATGCACATTTAATTAATAGTAATCTTATGTTATTTGTTTTATAATTCATATGTTATGGAAATAAAGAGGCTGTAATAATAAATATTACTTTAGATTTGTACTCTGTGAAGACGGCTTTATGCAGTGTGAGACGGAGCAGGAATGATTAACACGCTATTAAACAATGTAATTGCAATGTTTAATGTGAGGATATGTAACATTTTATATCGCAGCCTGTGAAGACATCTGTGGGCCAACATTTTAAAATGATTTCGACACTAGTATCTTCTTATCATTACTACTAGTATTATTTCTTTAGCTTTCAAACAACAATAAATTGAATAACTTTGATGACAAAATGAGACAGAATAATGTTATCAAGTTTTAGTTTCTTTTTAGGGTAAACACTCCTAACACTACACTGTCCGTCTGGCTCTGTCTGTATCTCATGAACCGTGATAGCTAGACAGTTGAAATTTATATGACAGTTGTTTGTGTGAGTACTATGTACTAAAGAGCTATCGTTCACTGGAAACCGCCAGGGCACATTCCTTCATTCATTTGAATGTGCCCTGGCGGTTGAGAGTATGTCATGCTCACTCAATGTCTCGCTGATGGTGGCGCGCGTGTCGGATCATTTAGTTCCCTTCAAAATGGTTGAGTTGAATGGTGCTGATCTATGCGTCATGTTCGTGAACGGGCGCTGTCAGTTGTGACTGGTCATCTCTTAGTTGCCATGGATTATTTGAATTATATATATTTTTTTTTTTAATTTTCTTTTTTGTTTTTACTATGGACACTTAACGTGCACATCTTGCTACATCGTTCTCACATAATGTAGCAACTCAATATGAATGATGTAACCAAGGTTTTGTAACAATATGCTGATTTAAAAGAGTGTCCATGGAGTTTCTTGCCCGTTCTTCTCCATAGAGATCTACGCTAGGGAATGGGCAACTACAGTACTTTCACAGTTTTTATGCCTTGTGACTGGGACTGTAGCTACATTTCATTGTTATCTTTGTTTCGACAGTTCAAAAGTGCCTGTAACTGGCCTACTTGAAATAAATGCTTTGATTTTGAATCACTGATGATGTATTTCTGTTGCCGCTATAACAACAAATACTAAAAACAGAATACAATAAATATTTAAGGGGGCTCCCATACAACAAACGTGTTTTTTTTTATAGTGGTGCGGAACCCTTTGTGCGCGAGTCCGCCTCGCAGTTGTCCGATTTTTATTTTAATCGCGTGTTAAAACATGATAATAGACGACACCGAAAAGTGCTTACCACATAAATTATGGATAAATATTACCTGAAACAATAAATACTTTCAGTTCTTTCAGACCTCAAGTGACATAAATATCGACAAATGTCAAAATTTGGGTCACTGTCGCTCAAAATAATTTCCGTTTGAAGCTATGGAGAATATTTAATGAGCGCCAAGTGATGAGAAATTAATTAAATTCATATCGTTTGATCGTTTTTCTTATTGTCTTTAATATTATAATTATAATAGAACTTACTGTTCCCGGTAGGTATTAAGCAGAAATTAACGATTTATTCCCGGTTCTTTTGTCCTCCTAACTAATTAGAATATTTTATATGATTAATCGTTCTTTTAAAACGTGGGAAGGCTATTTTTATGCTTATCAAGAAGGCTTAATTTTGTTTGAACCACAAAACCATTGTTCCATAAAAGTGTTAAAGAACACTTTTAAATATACAAGCAGATATTTATATCATTTTAGAAGAGGTCGTTTACATGCAAGTGTTAAAACATAATTATTAACTGCACGCGAGTGTTAATTATTAATGAAAATATCATTAATGAGGTCTCGCGAAATGCGGTGCTTTCATTGTAGGCTAATGTTTTCTTAGTAAATATTCATGCTTTAAGAAATGTGCTTAATTTGGTCAATTTAACAACCTTCTTGATTATGAGTGTACCTACCTACTTAGTTGCACATTAGATACAGACTACAAATAGAACTAAAATAACAATAAAAATTAAGACAAAAAGTAAGTAGGTATATATACATAATTATATAAAACGACGGTAATAGGACACTTTTGCGTCAATGTATCCCGCATCTCCGCATCGCTTTCCCAAAAATGTGCCCAGAGGACCGGCAGCATTGCCACGTATAATAAAAAAAAAATGAAAAACGTTGTAGAGGTAAGGTCATAATTAAGCTAAAAATAGGGATGTAACGTCAACCATTTTACCGGAGGGTGAAACAGAAGCAGAGGAATAAATAAAGATTATATTACTTAAGCAAACATAAAAATTGGTCAGGCGCATACCTATTTATAAGCAAACTAGCTGTTGCCCGCGGCTTCGCTCGCGTTTTGGTCGGAAATAATCCCACGGGCACGTTGTAAATATAGCTAGGAAGGAGGATAGGAAGCTACATTATCCCCGAATGCCTTAACTCGGGGATAATGTAGCTTCCTATTAGTGAAAGAATTTTCAAAATCGTTTTAGTAGATCCAGAGATTACCCCCTACAATCTCACAAACTTTACCTATTTTTAATATTAGTATAGTTAGTATAGATAAACCAGTACACGAAAAAACACTCCGATGACTTAGATCCGATACTTAAATCTGAGACTCTATTTACTAAACATCGCTTTATTAAAACTCAAAAAGTGTCAGGGTGTGAATCCGCGAATCTTACCGAACTGTTAACCAACTAATAATCAAAAAATACTTCAAAATCATAATCAACTATGTCATCCACACTTCCGCATTACATCCACAACACCGCTAGCATTCCTTACTTCACGTCAGTCGTTCAATCAACACGCCGGCCGAGTCCGGCTCGAGACGTCGAGATAGGTGGCCGGCTTACAAGCAATCCCCATCTCGGAGTCGAGAGCACGGTAAGCCTTTTGGCTTCCATTCGTGTCACTTGGCTTCAGACATTAAGACATGTCGGCGGGACTTCTTAGGAAAGACGTTTCAGGGTTTAGTTTGGAAGTAACGAGGTTGGTTAAGTGGTGCTGAGTAATTGTGGATTAATCTTTGGTGTAAGGAGATGTAAATTGGTGTGAATTTAAGGTGATGTAAAGAACTGGATTGCAAGGGTTTGCACTGTCACAATACACCTTATAGATTATTGATCTCTGCGTAACGTAGGGGATAAGTTTTTTTGCAATTTGTGTTCCGGAACCTCGGTAACCTTTTTTTTTTTTTTTAACGATGGGAAATCATCTAAATAACCCCTCCCGCTCTGGGCTGAGCAGGAGGGAGTGTCAGACTTTTACTGACTAAAACCCATCCATGTTCCTTCCTTTGCCCTTTGTGTTCCAGGGCCGCGGTATCTCTTTCGAACAGTCCCGCAACCCTGGCAGGCGTCGGTCCTTACGGACCCCTCCCTGTTTGCTGACTCTCCTTGAGGCGCGCGTGGAACACGAACGCGCCGTCGACACGGCCTGTCGTCATAAGACGGACGGACGGCGAGCTAGCCCATAGCTCACCGTCCACAGGCCCGCGCCTACGGTGGCCGGGGGCCACCACGTGGCCCCCGACGCCCGGTGCGTCTCCCGCGGCGGCTGGGACGTGAGGTTCTCTCCCTCTCACGTTCTGCCACCTCCTTCGCTAGCATGACTGCTTCGCAGAAGGAGGTGACGGCGTCCCATTCCGTCTCGCTCCGGACCATGGATTGAACCAAGGCAACCTACCCGTACCTACCGCTAACCGGTACCCTAAGCTGAGTTATTATATTACTAAGGTTTTTTTTTTTATACTGATACGAATCTGCATCACTGGCTCTATAAAATAAAATGTGTTTATTTTTTATTTTTCGTTGACACTATCTTTTTTCAAAAATCAGGGCATACTGTTAGCGAATAGTAACAATGTAAGGACACTCTCTTAACAGCGTCTTTCTGTAGTTACAACGATCCGATTAAGGGATCCCTTACTGCGCCATTCTAGAAATTCCAACTCGTGATACAAAAAACCAGTCATAGCTTTATTTGTAAATTAACCAAATATATAGGACAAAATAAAAATCTCAGGAAAGTAGTCATCATCTGCCTTGCCTTTTCCCAACTGTGTTGGGGTCAGCTTCCAGTCTAACCACATGCAGCGGACTGCCAGTATTTTACATGGAGCGACTGACTATCTGACCTCCACAACCCAGTTAGACTAAGACTAATACGATACTTCTTGGTAAAACTGGTGGTCAGACTATCAGACCACGACTACATGTAACGACTGTCAAAGATATACAAATGACATCCAGGACCAACGGCTTTAAGTGCTTTCCGAGGCACGGAGGAACCTCGGTATGTAATGGGTGGTCACCCATCCACGGACCAACCTAGGCAAGCATGGCTTAACCTAAAAATTGACCCAACCGGCTGATATTATGAAGCCACGAGCTCCACAATACTAAGAAACATGATACAACTAAAAGCAAACACTTGTACACGTCATCATATGGCAAGCGGTCTTATGAAATCCGGGGAACAAATAAGCAATGTAAGCGTGGCATATGGCTGGTATACGAATAAAAAACCAGGTTAAAACAACAGAGCTTTACAGGGGCGCTACCACTAACTCGTAAGCTTTTATAGTTTGAACCTAAAATATGTTCGATAGTATAGAGATCTGGAGGCAAACAACTAACGCCATGTATTATTTGATATTAAACCTTTTTACAATAATGGAGTCTTTGTTTTTGACTGCTGAGCATGTCCTGGGATTGATTCTCGGGTCGAGCATGAGTGGGTTTTCCCATGAGGAATTTCTCAGTAGACAGCCACGGAATCTGGATTTGTGCCCTGTTGATGGCAATAGGCAGTAATAGGAGGTCGTACTATTACATAGGACTTAACACACATAACTAGCGAAATGTGGGTGGCGAAATTAGTAAGTCTGCTTATACAAACTTACCTCAGTTATGAGTGTGGACGCTTTAATCACAGCATATCATGGCTTGGTGGGTTCAGTTCTTAGATACGGTGTTATTTTTTGGGGAAATTCAACCAATAAGGAAATAATCTTTAAAGCACAGAAAAAGTGCATCAGGACAATGTTTGGATTACAGGTTATAGATACGTGCAAGCCATTATTTATTAAATTTAAAATATTGACTTATCATGCTTATATATTTTTGAAGTTCAGTATTTGTAAAGACCAACCCTAAGTTGTTTAAAAAAATGTCGGAAATTAATAACCGAAGTCGAAGGGATAACAGTAACTTATGCGTAAGAAGGTCCCACACAGCATTAATGTATAAGAGTGTTTTTTGCATGGCACCAGTCATATTCAACCACTTACCACGGCCAATCAAAGAATTACATTTAAACTTATTTAAGAAACGGCTAAAAGCCTTACTGGTGAACAAAGCATATTACAGTATTTCGGAGTTCTTAACAGACAAAAATGTTATGATGGAAACTTGACATGCTACATATGTATTGTTTGTCCTTGTTAATAAATTTGTATTGTAATTGTTGACATTAGTATTGTATATTGACATTAGTATTGTATAATGACATTAGTATTGTACATTGACATTAGTATTGTATATTGACATTAGTATTGAGAGACATTGTGTTATTATTGTTTTCAGTCTATGTCTTGAAATTTTATTGACATTTTTATTTTTTTTGTGTTATTTAGATATTTTTTATTGACATTGATTTGTGTTGTCATTTATTATTAATTAATTTTAGTATGCGATTCTTTATAATTGTTTTTATTTTTTTACATTTGTACGCTCTCTGGCATAACATAGCGCACTCTTTATTACCTTGATACCATTATTATTGTACCTATGTTAAACAAATTAATAAATGACTTATGACTTGTGGGTGTACTATTAGGTTCACAAACGCCACCCTCTGTATGATATGGAGACGCCAAGAGGCATGCTGAAGAGTCAGAAAAGCGTCCTTAGGTCCTTGACTAATTCATTAGTGGACAAAAACAGGGCTGATGAAGCAAAAAAAAAGTTGTGGCTCTTCAGACATCCCCCTCCAACACATTATGTCGAAGTTGCAGAACGGCTCCCACCTGGAAGACCCTTAACTAATTGTGAAGCCAGATGGGCCTCTGCAGATACAACCTGGTCCGGTGGGGGTATTCCGATGTAGCCATGTGTGACTGCGGTGCCTCAACGCAAACTATGGCTCACCTCCTGTCGTGCACTATGTGTGGTTCCACGTGCTCTTTGAGGGACCTTTCCGAGGCCACCACCACCACCGTCGAGGTGGCAGAATTCTGGTCAAAACTGAGCGACACGACGAAGAATATCTGCCTAACCCTTCGGGGATCATAGTAACCAAAGTTGTTCAGTTTCATGGTCTGAGACACCTCACGACAGGTCTTGCGCTTATTACTTACCTGTATGGTGTGTTGAAAAGCAAAGGGCACTAAGACTGCTGTTGATGACTGTTGGTGTCAATACTATTACTTTTTATTTTTTTACTTTATTTCTATTACTTATCTAGAGAGTGGGAGAGATATAATGATGTTGTACAAGATAATCAGTACAATGAACTCTGTGATACTACGGTGACGAGCTTTGTAGATTAAGTAGCAATATCCAATGCACAAGGTTCTCGGGTTCTCTGAAGCTGTTCTCAGCAAAGGGTTCTTGATGCCATCCTGCTTTACTTTAGTCGCATTAAAATCGTAGGGATATCGCTGTTTGCTGCGGCTTAGCGACCGTTACTGAGAATTCGCCTTTATAGTAGTGTTGTCTTCATAGTTACCTTTTAAGTGGAGCAAGCAAAAGTCGTATGGTAAGGATGCAGGTGGAATTTTATAGTTTCTGCCTACGCCTATTACAAAGAGGCGATGATCGATAGTAAATGGCTATAAAAAAAAAACACCTAAATTACATGGCAGCTTTGTGCGCCAACTAGGTAAATCGTAATTATCAAACTTTACTAAGCAATCGGTGTTTATTAAAGTTTGCCTATGTTATCATAAATTAATCTTTGAAATTGTGTATCCACAGAATAATAATACACGCTATAACAAAACAGCAAATACACAATATTATCGCTTACCGTTATAATTGAGGTATCACTAACATTAACACGAAACAATACAAATGAAAGCATGATCAGTATCGTAACAGCCAAGCTAACATAATGTTTAATGCATCACATGCTATGCAATAAAATAACGGGTTTAAAAACACTTTTTATGGAACCGATAGGCACTTTTCTTTCCGTCACGTTATTGCGAAGATTTTTGTACTGGACCATACGTGGGAACCTTCTAGTTACGGAGATATTGGGGGTCAAAGTTCCAACTTATTGATATTATTTTTCACAAATACAAATTTTTAAAATATTCTATTTTTACTGTAAAGTCCTTCATAGCTCCTATAGTATTCAATGTTTCCCAGCATAATGTTATGAATGTGTAACATTGAGCGCTACCGTAAAGAAAAACCAAGGAATCATCAAGGGTTAAACTATTAGAAACAATCATTCAGCCACAACATGATTCCTTAAAAAAAGTTTTCGTTATTTCCTGATATTCTCAAAGGATTTTAACAATCACAATGAAGACTGTAAAAAGGATAAGATATTATACTTAGTACCAAAGCTACTAAACAGCAACAAGATTTATTGAGCAAATTCATATTCAAGTCCAAAACAAAACAATACAGATACTAAATTGCATAACATATAACCCCCATACACGCTCCATTACAGTCACGCAAATAAACCAAACTATATCATAACGGAGGAACATGAAAAACCTTTCTGGAGCTAAAATGTGGGGAGCAGGCGGAGTGAGACAATGGAAACTAAAATCGCACGAAACGCGAGTAAGATAGCGTAATGAGGGTTGACAAATTAGTGCCGAGTTCCGTAGTTGGCAAACACTCGCCGGCCGGTCTGAAAGACCTATTCCGAGGATAACGTTGGACTAATCGAGCGAGATAATTCGGTTTTTAAGGGTTGAATTATTAACAACTGTGTTCTTTTTTTAATGGTCCCTTGGTTTGGGTGTAATGTATGTGGAGGAGGGGCTTAGGTTTTGTGATAAAGTGGCTGAAGTGTGGGTGTGGTTTTTTTTAATCAGCAGCGTAAAGATATTTGAATTTTGTGGAAATACAATAGAAACATTCGGGAAAACGTAGAAACTATAGCACATCTAGCTACTAAAATCTATCAAATTTCTTTAATAGATTTTCAACTCTATCACTAAAGCATTAGGTTTAAGGTTGATTGGGAAAATTTGATAGTTTCAGGAAGCTTAATGTGCTGGCGACTGACTGAACATTTCATTTTTTTACTGTAGTAGGCTTAACAATGTAATGCTTTCATATTTAATGTTTGACATGCACTGAAAGACGAAGGCGCCATGCTGATATTGATTTTTACTATGGGACCCCAAAGACCGCTTCCCAAAAAACCAGTTGGCGCACACCCTCGAAGGTATTCGTCACTCAGTATTCAAATTGGATCCCGTCACGATTCAATAATATATTCTAATAACGAATTGCTTACATAGACGGGCCGCTTATACCAGATATGAACGATACCTATTGCGGAAAGGTAGATAAAGAAGGTCCAGCGGTTAAAGGTAAAGTTAGTGAAAAGATGTTAGAGATAGGATAGCATATGGATAGGTGATAACTAAAACGTGTGGAACAAGAAGAAATGCTACTCTAACCCCATCTAAATAAGGACTGAAGGAGATGATGAACACAAGTTAAGTAAAGTAATGTATACTATGAGTTTCATCGGTAACAGTCCGTTACAGATAGGTGACCAATGACCACGAAAAATTAAAAAAGTGGCCGCGCACCTAGATGCGTCGCAGGCCGCATTTCAGTAAAATGTTGTATGGTATACGTAAGGATTCCACCAGCGCGCGCGGATGACGTCAACGAATTCGGTGCGTAAGGCGTTTGCGACGAGTGCCAAACAGAAATGCTGTGAAAATAGCGAATACGATTCGGGATTTGAGATTTCGGGATTTGGGATTTCGGGATTGTGGTACAACTAAAAATATTTGATATCGTTCCTTGAAAACCTGATCAACTTTAAGAGGGTCTTCTCTACCAGAAACCAAAATTCGCTAAGACCAGTATTACTAAAAATCTTTTTCTATGAATCCACTCTATACTCCGCCTCGGTAAAAGTTGGTCTTTTAGTACCTTCATTTTATAGTAAAAGATTAAATAACTCTGTTATCTCTTTGCAACACCATCGACAATTTTTGACGTACAAATAATTTAGATTCCGCGAATCCCACTTGTTTATTTTTCTGCCCTTTAATCTTTAACGAATTTTTACGTGGTGACACCAAAAGAGATTTATTTCCAACGGGAATTGAGATTTTTGTAGTATTTATTTTACGTAAAATGTTGTGGTGGCGCAGATGTTTGCTTTTGAAGCATGAAGTTGCTAATTTGAATTCAGCAAGAAATAAATTACAACGTTTTTCAATGTCAAGAATAATAATGTATTGGAAATATTACTTAATGAGGTTACAGACACAAACAGGGAGATTCTTTGACTGTAAATGTAAGTATGGAAGAGGACACTTTTAGACAAAAATATCAGCAACACATTAACTAATTAAATTAAAAAAATATAGATAATTTTTCGCGTTTCAACTCGTTCGCGTTTGTTTTCGGTTGTCAACCAAAATTAACAAACTCAAGTTCTGTTCTTGACAACTTGTTACAAAGATTTTTTTGTAAAAAATACTTCAGCTGCTCAATTAAAATTGTTGAAGAGTGAAACAAGCAGAAACATCAATTTAATAATGAGTGGATTGTGACATTTAATTTTAAAAAGATCAAGTGCTGGCTTCCTCGTAATTTGGGGTATCTTGGGATCATGGTTCCAAGTTTTTTTTTGAAAAGGATTACCGGGAATTGACCGCAAAATTCTTGAACTGTTACGGCTTCAATTATTCACATTTCAAATAATTTTGGAATAACCAATTAGAGTTACTGGTGTCTGGTGTCTGCAACCGGGTCACACATATAGATACGTCAGGACATTATCCGTCAGAGTCCGGTGTTTTGTTGTTTTGTTTGCTGCTTTGTTTGACCGCTTTGTGGACCGGTTTGGTCGAGATAGATAAAGTGAAAATTCACATTGACATGCACCTGGTTTCTGATGAAGGACTCTTTTGTTTGTTTTCTTTTTCATTACGACTGCTGGAACTATTTTCAATTCTCCAAAATTATAAATGGAAAAATACGTAGGCTAGACTACAACCTGTAAAATAAAATCCACCCACGGCGGATTGCGATCGGATTTTCGTGCAGGTTTTAAATTATTTGTTCAGCATAAAGAATGCTCGGTTTTTTCTCCGGGTGTCGGTTTGCCCTCCCATCGGACTATGAGAGAGAGGGAAAAGAGTGCACTGGAGTTTGTGCATATCTCCGTGGTCGATTCCTATTCTCCGCTGAGAAAAGTCTTTAGTTGATCGAAGAACGAAAAATATAAAACTACAATTTTATTTGTTTCACCTAAGAGTCTCGACTCTGTCAAAGCTCGTCTGTCGTACGTGCATGTGAATTCATATCTCCGTCTTTGCAATAAGCTGAACTACGTTAAGACTACCAATGACTATCCCAACTACCAACAACCATCCGTAAGCAAGTAGGTACCTATTGTTAGTCGACGAACGTACCGAACGTTACGTGCGATACCAAGTGCTTTCCAGAATAAGACGCTGGCTCTTAATTTTAGAACAGAGTTAAATATTTAATTAAGAACACTAACTCGAGACGGTTGTTTAGATTGAGATGCTGTATTTATACAAATGCTGAAGTTTTAGCTAGTTGGTAGGGGCATTTTAGCAATAATTAGTGCATTTTTATAACATAACATCCCGCTGGTACGTCCTAAAGATTTGCAGGGGTGTACCGGTGTACTCACATTACATACATCCTGACCACGCGACTGTTACTGAGAATTCTTGATGGTTAGACCCACTAATACTTTGCTCGATCTGGGAACGAACTCAAGACCTTGTGCTTAGTACTGGACCAATGACGCAGTTATTAGGTAAGTTAGGTTACTTATGAGAAAAGTCACATTGATAACTGTTCTGATTTGAACCCTCGCGTATAAAGAGGCAAGGTGAGACGGCCCTGTGGGCTAACATGACGACGTAGTGACAAAAATTGTTGCAATTATGTTCACGATTTTTTCTTGGAAACGTGACGAAGTCACTTGAGTAGGTTCGAAGTAAACTTTACGGAATAGTGAAGCTATCGACTGTACATCATTCATTATAGTACATTCATTAATAGTCATTATGAATAGTACTGAAATGTTATTTATAATTACAGCTGCGTAAAATACGGATCTATTTTTCAAATAAATCGTGCATTATTTATTATGCTGCGAGCATTACGGAAGTCGACTTCGCTTCGGGCTGTATATGTGTGAAGTTTAGATACCTATAGAAGTATGGATTCATGTCGTATACAGTAGGGGGACTCGATGGGACTGTCGAGTTTCCTTTTCCGCTTTAAAAGTAAATAAAAAGGGACGATTTATTAATGCTGGAATTCGGTTTGTTTTTTGTTACACACGTTGGTGGCAACTTGGGTTGCCACCAACGTGGCAACGTGGTGTTATCTTATAACGTGGTGTTATCTTTTAATCTTATATTCAATGACTAGTATTCATTGAATATAAGATTAAAAGATAATTATTAAATAACAAGAATTGATCAAGACTTCATAGCACGATAATGATTGAAAGATAAAAAAGTACCAGGATGTTACCTATTTAAATACTAGTCATCACTTGTCCAGTCTTTCTGAACTACGTTGAAGTCGGTTTCAAGTCTTACCAGATGAAGGTGAATACCATATTTTAAATGCGGCGAATGCCTATCTGACCTCCACATTCCACAACCCAGTTAGTACCGCGTAATACGATGCCCCTCGGTAAGACTGGTTGTCAGACTTTTGGACCACTGAATATCTGTAATTACTGTCAAAGATGTACAAATGACAGCCGGTCGTGCTTTCCGAGGCACGGAGGAAACTCGGTATGTAATTGATGGTCACCCATCCACGACCGAACCCAGACAAACGCTGCTTAACCTTCAAGATAGACCTGTGCGGCTGTTAGTTTTTAGCGGCTAGGACTTACACTGGTAAAAAAACAAGCATCATGCAACAAGTTTCAGTGGAACTACAGACAACTTTCACACCAACACAAGTATGTATTACAATGTTGTTCAAGCAGCCGATGAAAATATACAGAAACTGCATAATTTCAACATAACATCTATGTCAGACACCGAGGTGTCGTTCAGTAAATTTTTCTCATAAAAATGTTCCGTGTAATGCCTTCCTTTAGTCGATGAGAAGAAATTTATTGTTGGTCGTAAAGAGTACATTGCGCAAGCAACCGCGCGAACTCCCTGCCGCCGTACTTACGTCGTCACTCTGTCTTGAGACGAAATTTTTGACACAAAACAAATAGGTACTTACCGAAGGTCAGTTTCATACAGCGACCGAAAACGCACGCACACATAATCATACTTTACATACTTGTACATACAACGAGTGTAAGGGAACTTGCGATCGCGGCATTTGTTTGAGATGGCGATCTCAAATAAATGCCGATCGCGATATTCGTCGTCGCGGTATTCTATGCAGTCAGCCTGAAACTTTGATAACCAGGCTTCCCAAAGGGTTCCGTGATACAGTAACTAAGCTGTGGAGATCACAAAAGCAGTTATTTCACGTAAAATACTGGTATTCAGCTGCATCCGGTTAGTCCAAAAACCAACAGCATAGTTGGGAAAATTCTGCGCAGAGCTCTCGACGTGTCTTTAACCAAGATCATCTAGAACTTCATTACGTACCATGTATGGATATGTAGGTAGGTAGGTATATTGTACAATTTGTGGTGTGAATGGCGAGTGCGCTTCTGCAAGTCTTGTCACGTTCTTTGAACAGGCTGTCTTAGAAGCTGGGAGGCAGTGTCTTTGGTTATGTTATGTGTAGTGTAAGGTTGTGGCTTATATGTGTGCGACGTGCGTTAGTATAGTGCAAAGCTCGTCTCAGTTCAAAGATGTTTGTAAAACAATGAAAACTTGCTAAAAACACTCTTTGTTCTAAAGAAACGCCGTTGTACATAAGCTATTTATTGCAATTTGTGTTTATTTTTTTATTTTAAATTAGAGAGATTGATTTGAGATAATTTTTTTTTGATTGATTGAGAATAAGAATAAGAAAGTCGCGCCTAAGACTTTAGTTGTGGTCATAGTGAGTCTAATTGTCGGTTCAGAAATGGTATATATTTCAAGAATATGTACTAAAAACTATTTTATTTAAAAAATTCCCTTGCTATAATTCAAAATTGACGATGCACGATTCTAAAGTAAGAAAACGGGAGTGCCTTGAATGTGCAAGTTCGATTACAAAGTAGAGGTAGCGGTAGCAACATGAATAGAACACATCGCACTGAAAGCTTCGCAATCCTTTGACGTTACATCAAAACTCAAGATAGAAAATACCTTGACTACAGACAGGACAAGTATTTATACTGGCATCAAGCATGAACCTTACGGTTTGCTTTTCAATGATATGTAAAGGCAAACTTTCTGAGATACGACAACGGCAACGAACTCCAATTCCCTGTCCGTATGCGGACTATACAAGGAATTCCGTATGGAATTTCTCTGGAGTCTTTAGTAGATTCAGGGATATTTTTGGAAAGCATTCCCTCCAAGCAATACCTGAGATCTTTTCAAACTCCAAATTACAAAATGGACGATCCTGTCACTGTTCACCAATGCAGAATCAGCTCAACATTCTAGACAAAAATCCCACCCGTATTTATTCAGACGGTATGAGCCCAGCTTCATATCTGAGCTGGATGCATTTCCCTATAGTGTGAAGCAAAATTAAAATTTTATTACTAGCTCACCGCCATCTTCCCTGACTTGCGCACTGATGTAAAGTTTGAGAAAGTTTCTTTGGCCATTAATAATTCTCCCGCGGCATCCGGGACCCTTGAAAAGAATATTTCACTCTTTTGAAGCTGCAAACTGGGTACAATCAAATTACCATTTGAAAGAGCCCCTTGTATTGCTATTTAAGACGTTGAACGATTTTCGTGAGCTTTGTTTGTGTCTTATCGTTGAAACCGTTTGTAATAAATCTCTTTACAGATGTTTACAAGTACAAGAAGGCCAAATTATGATGAAAAACCCGGATTTTCTTTTGCGTCAAAGGGCTGAGAAAATTGTTGTGTATTTTCGTGATTATTCGGTAAAGATACTTTACTTTTCAACCCGCCAGAATTGTCAAACTTTTAGATCACAATTTATTATGATACTGCTCTTTCTGCCTCGTCGGTGTAGTGGTCGCAAACGTTACCTAATAATGAATATGATCTTGTTTAATTCCCTAGTTGGAAAAGCGTTACTGGATTTTTCTTAAAGGATTTGTGCCTGGATGCTACAAGGGACTAAAATTAACTAGCGAAATGTGGATGTACTGTAGTAACACCTGTGATAACCCTTTGCAAAATAACAAGTATGATTTTATGGTCATTATTATAATTGGAACAAAAATATTATGATTTTATATAACAGTAATTTCAATATATGCATTATCTCTTTGTCCTAATTGCAAAGCTTTGTACGACGGGAGAACAAAAAGCACAAAAATAATGAAGATAATCGCTCAGCGATCATAGCCGTAGGCGTTCGATCTTATTTGCTTACCTTGCACAAAAGAGAGTGCACTTTTATGTCGTGTAAAATGAGGCCATTATGGAGCGAGAAGAATTACTTGTATTTTAAAAGTACTGGCAATGTCACGTTAATGATTATTGCTATTAATATAATTTATTCAGAGAGAGAGAGAAGGAATGAAGGACGTTTTATTGTATGGCATATCGCAGGCCAACCTAAGAGATCACTTGCATTACCAGGCTGTCCTAGGGCCGCCTTGAGTGTAAGTCTGAGTTTCTCCCAGAGATGAGCGAGGATGCCTAGCGAGCGATGCGAGTGGAACTAACCAATAGTAAAG
The DNA here is from genome assembly GCA_947578425.1 of Eugnorisma glareosa. Taxonomy (NCBI): domain Eukaryota; kingdom Metazoa; phylum Arthropoda; class Insecta; order Lepidoptera; family Noctuidae; genus Eugnorisma; species Eugnorisma glareosa. Next base: position 20,040,029 of record OX387970.1, on the reverse strand, counting down.
ATTCTTTTTCACATTTTGAGCTAGCTAGTGATTGGTTACTTTGATGCACATCTCTAGCTGCACATCCTGGCACATCTCTGGTGAAAACGCTGCCTAAGGCCCCTAGCTAGACAGGGCATCGTAATATAAATAAAATAAACAAAAAGCCATTTATTTCATCGTAATATATCATGGTAATATTTGCTGATCGGCAAGGATAACACGTTTCATTGCCTAGTTATAGTGCGTATAGACTCGTAGGTATTCCTTAATCTATCTTTATAATTATCATTTTTCTTTCCTTATTTGCCTATGGTATCGGTACAGCATGTTTTCTACTTCAAGACATTTCTATAATTTCTATAATCTCAGTGCTCATGCCCTTTTCAAGCTTCATCTGGGCTACTTCTGCTAAAAAGTTTTAAGTACACACACACAACCAACACACACTGCAACCAAAGGCCATTTGTGGGTAAACAAATACCGCTCATCCAAAAACCCGTAACAATATAATTTTTTAATCGAAACTCACAGGAGTAGATTACATTATCCCAATACGAATAATTTATAATGCAAATCGAGCCCTGGGGCAGCTTTACGCTTCAATAATGGAATAGATTACACCTAGCCATGGTTAATTTAGTTGTTAGTGAGGGTCGTCGTTTGTTTCCTGCTTATTATTAGCCATGATTTTTTAGTGTTGTAATCCTTTGTAGTTGGCGGTGGCGCGGGACAAGAGTTCTTGGTATACAGGGTGGATACCTTCAACGGGGCAGTAAGGGAACTATCTTAACTATTGCAGCTACATGAAAATGGTTTTAGGAAACTATCCATAATTTTTCGCGAAATTTGGATCGCTATTCACAGATTTTCAAAAAAATGTCAAGTTAACAAGAAAATGGCCATTTTACATAAAACATATTTTTCTATGCCAATCGATTCTGTTTCTAATACTGATTAAAAACTTCTTAAAGAACAACCATCGCTGCAGTACTGCTGCTACTGCTTTAGGGTGCATGAAGTTCAAAACAAATGAGTAAGCATAACAAACACACTCTAACTAGTTTAATAAACACGTTACTTTGATCAACTTTAATAGCTAGCATATATAAAAAGTAGGTTAGTGTTTTCTAGAATACCTAAGCAAGGATTGAAAAACTATTGAAACAAAAAGCAAAATACTCGTTTTTACAGAGAATAGAAAACTGGCATTCAACTTTACATAAAGCGTCTAAAAGTTTTATTGCCAGAGCGAAAATTACATTTAACATTTTTACGTTCTATTTCTGCACCTCGCATTGCACTCAGCTCGGATATAACTCAAAATTATGAAATAAAGTGAAATGTACTTTAAAACGTTTCTAAGAGGGTGCAACAGCTGAAACAAATCGCGGCCAACGTTGGCCTGTTCTAATGGAAATAATGGAACGGCTGACTATTGGCGCGCTTACCTTAAGTGGGTACGCGACTTGCAAAGAAATGGCCGAGTATTGGTAACGTACCTTATTGAGTTCAGTAAGTGTATTTAATGGAGATGTAGTGCGGTCGCCGGTGATAAGGCGTTTAGATAAGCTCTTTAAAAAGAGTGAGGGGATCGAGACATCTCCATAATTCTTTTTGGGGATGTCCCAATGGTTTTCTTAAAATGTTCTTAATAATTCGTTGTTAAGAGGTATTTTAAGCTCAATGAACGACGATCCAGACTTCTAGAGCTCATGAAATTGAATCTTTCTTACCTTATCTGCTGGTAATGTGTATCACCCATTACCAGCAAAAATATATGATGATGAACGAAATGCTGTGAAACATTTCCAATGGATAAGAACCTTCCGCATTTTAACACAATCGTTACTTAATATTAAAACGAGCATTTAAACGAGAGCCATTAAAAAACATTAATACAGAATAGACTGTAATGTAAAACGCCTTGTTACCTTTGATAAACTTATTTGTCCTTCGTTGACATTGAACCTAAGACGTTGCTGCGTTTACCTATCAAATCGTACAAATAAAAATCGAATATTCCCGTGTAATATATTGCTATTAAAAAAAAACAGAGAAGAAGACTACTAAGGTCCTTAAACATTCAGTAAATGATTGCCCCAAAGCGACTGCAAATTCTCAGTAAAACAGTATTTATTAAAAGCTACTTAGCAGCATATTACACGTTATTAAGTTTCTGTGACCCAGTTTTGCAAGCCTCCTTTATTCGACCCGGGGCGACTTTAATATTTTAGTTGCAGACTATTCCTTAGTTCTACGCTCAATTAATCACTAGGAATTCTGCACTGTTTTAAAATTGACTCGTAAGAAAAACAGAAAGTGCAGATGTTATATGAGACAATGCGTACGCTCGATAGGATTTTCAAATTGCAAATGACGATAATCCAGACAAACTTGCATCCTGTATTGAATCTTTTACGGCAAGAAATTGAAAAAATTGGCTCATTTTCGTTAGGAATAGGGGGAACTTTAGTTCAAAATTTCAATCTTCTAGAGTTCTAGACCCAGGGGTTTGACTTTGGGCTACACATTAATGTCATTGAGTGAAATTAAGATTTAAGAAGAATATAGAATCTGCTGCTTGCGTGAGAACTACGGCGTGCGATGTCGTCAGTGTAATTCCTGAACTCCTGAAGTGTTATAAGGTTTTTTCTGCAGAAAATTCATAGAAGCAAGCAACCAGTGGGATTTTGTCCGATTAAATAAAAATGTTTGCTTACGTGGAACCGTAGAACTCACACTACACGGAATTCAAGACAATAAGTAGGTACTTAGTACTCCTTCACCTAAACGCTGTCATTGAATTCAGACACCATGGTATGAAAGTTAAAAAAAGCTCTGTTTACCTAGCTGTAAACTTTCCCATTTAACCTTTTATAATGGCTGTCATTAAAAAAAAAACATTTACCCTTATGGGATGCTTTAAAAAGTAATTAATAGTTTCCGTAAGTGTTCATTCGTATAGTGTTCATTCGTGTTTTTAGTTTGCATTATTTAAATATAATATCACGCCCGTGTAGTTCCTGTTGGGTTAGACAGAGGTGTGACTGATAGTTAACTCACGTTTTGCCAATTATGTTTCAGTCCCATGTCGGGGGGCGGGGGGGGGGGGGACTATTGCCATCAACCGCACATGAAGTCATACTCCGGGCTGCTACTTAGAATATCCTGAAAGAAAAAGCCACTTTACCCGCCCTGGGAATCAAACCCAAAACCCCATGCTCGGCTGGCTTTGTGACAACTAGATCAACAAGGCATTTTCCGATAGTTTAGTCTAGCAAAGTTATTAATCGAAACACGCGTAAGGAGAATCAACTTTGATTCTGCGTATCGTCAAGAATCTTAGGTATAAAGCAAAGTTGTTCGCTGTTAGCTCCAAGCGACTTGCTAATATTTTAGAAGTTTACTCTATGGATAACACAATGTAGAAAGGTTCCCGTATTGTGTACCTTCACGAATTCTTCGTTAGCTGTACACCACAGGACCTTTGAGTTTACCTACTATTCAGAACATGTTAATTATTGATTTTATACTTACAACTTATATTCTTCTCTCATAATAATAATCTTGTTTCATAATCTGAATTTGTTAAAATATTAACTACCTACACGATTTGTTTTTTTACTTATTAAAAACATGGAATTTCACTGACGAAAATTCTTTTAATCGTATCAAGTCAAGTCAATAGTATCAAGTAAGTCATTCACCAATTTCAAATTATTCATTCATTTCCTAATCGACCAGCTCAATTAGCTCAATTGTGCAAATCTCCCCTTCAAAATAGAAAAATGAATGACTTTAATAATGTGATTGTTCGCTCAATCGCTCGCCAATCGCCTGCATAACGCCCTCTCTAATATTTGCATGAAAAATACTCATTGCTCAGGGCGCTGAAGTGCGAACATAAATAATGAGGGCCCAGGTTTCCGGAGTATTATTGTCGTCTATCATCGAAGACTGCGAACCGTATTCTTTTACGTCCAAGCGTTTTGTCAGAGGAGAATATTTCACAAGTTATTTGTATCAATTTGCTTCGAGTGGAAAAAGTTGGCCCCTTTAACGTTCTCTTTTTGTGAGCGACGTATCCGCGTATTGGTTTTCGTAATGGCTTTTTGAATCGTATCGATGTTTATGATGTGAAGTGAACTTTGTTATTGCTTTACTGTATCTTGGGACCACAATGTAAAGAGACTTATGTGGTTTACTTAATAATGATTTATGTATTTTTCAAACAGTAAACAGTTAACACGATTACAGCTACTTCTTTGATTATAAACTATCTAGATGGAGAGTCGCCCTACAATCGAAGAAAACGAGGCAACAATTTCAAACATGTGTGCGTGCGGCAGCGTGCGGCCGGTGTACAGAGACAATAGTCTAGGTCTATGTGTGCGAACTTATAAGCTAACAGTTGGCTGATATTTTTGACACGTTTTCGCACATTTGATGCTCTATTTAGACATTATATTATAATCAAAGACCTGCTTATACCTAGTTTCATTCGTGATTTCAAACTATGTATTATGGCAATTATCGTATAGATGAGTATTTAAAACTATTCAAAACATTAATAACAATCAAATAGCGATCATTGTACAAGTTTTCCAATTTAATTTAAAAGTAAGTAAGTTTAAAAGTCGGCGGAAACTTAAAAAAAAAACCATTCAACAATCCTTGAAAACGAAAAATTTCATTCCATAATTTTGCAGCCAAAACCTTCTTTGCTTTAAATTATGATTTATTTTGCTAGTCTCAAATATTCTCATAATATTTCCGTTCTTGGAATCAACAATTTCTAGATTGTTTGCTTTAAACATTCTTTGTGAATATTCTGCGCAGTAGACGAACTTGGCCAGTATTCGCCGTACATTGCGAACTGGGGTACGTGAAAACCTTTACAGTCCACCAAGAATAGTTTCTGAAACATTAAAGGCGGATTGTTTGGCCAATTTTTCTTATGTTCTACTTTATTTCTGTCCTAAGATATTTAGGAATTACCTACTCTACTTAAACGTACTATGTCTTAAATGTTAGCTTTTCTGTGGACACGCCTAATGCTATGCAGTCTGGATAAAAGTTATTTTTGAATTGTCCTTGGTGCTTAAATTGAGATAATTTTTGATGATGTATTTGATGATTATTAAAGTATTTATCAAAACATTATGAACTCAACCTCTTTTCAGAATGCCTACTAGTCGTTTGATCTCAGCTACATAGAATAAAACAAAACAGAATACAATTTTTGCTCCCCGACATTTGAATTCAGCCATGAATTAATGTGCATAATATATTCGTTAAGACCGGAATCGAATTACCGACTAGACCTCTGAAAAGGGATCCTTTTCATTAGGCCTTCATAAAAAACGCATTAAGAAAAACAAGGAAAAGAGATACGTATGCAATCATTTATCGTTTATGTTGCTCTCTGCTGGCCCCATTATGTGAACATTGTATCCAGAGTCTAAAAATAAATGCTTTGGTGTAAATATTTTGTTTTGTAAATAAATATAATAAATGATTATTATTTTCAAAACTCAGCCTATCTACTTGAAATATTTTATTATTGGGTCAGTATTGTGTACCGGTTTTTAACATTAACTATATAAATTAATAGAAACAACTTTGAGGTATTTAAGTACCCATTTCATTGATTATATCTTTATGTATGCCTAAAGCTATTCACAATTAAATAAATGTATTTTTTTCTAAAACCATAGCTTTACGATGTTACATTGTTACACTTAAAAATCTAAAATGTATTTCCCTACGTTAAAATTCAAGAACATTCACTCGGAGTTCAGTTGCCTCCGTATTCTGGTAATCTGCGTTATAAATGATATAACTACTATAACCTAAACATCGCTCCATCAACACAGCAAATCTTGAGGAACGTAATTTAAAAACGAATAGCGATTGGGGCTTTATTTAGAAAACCGAAAACTATAACAAAATTCTAAAACAATGTGACGTTGTATCAGCAATCACGATGACGTCAAAGTCAAAAATGTATTGGATTGACTTGCTATTAAAGTCAATCATGTTGAAATACAAAAGCCTTTGACAACAATTGCCGCCTTGTCTGACTAAGCCCTCAAATCAATAACATTAGCATCCGATAACCTTGGGTATAATTACAGATCAGATATCAAAATAAAAATAAACACCATTAATTGGTGCTGCATATTTTATGAGTTGTATGAGGCCATCTACTGCTTTTACTATTATAAGTCCTGTGAAACTAATAATCACGAAACATAATATGAAAGATGATCTGGTTTATCATGGCTTTGTTTGTTCTTCTTTATTTGAACAACAAAGTCATGAATGTCTGAATGTATAATTTGAGTAATTAATATGAGTAGTAAATCGATTTCACGATGTCGCTAAGGGTGCTACTTTTGGTCCAGCTATGTTTAGTCACTTATTTTTCGGAATGTGTTAAAGTGATCAAGTTTATGCGAACTTTTTGCCACAAGGTTGGTTAACATGTTAAATTATTTTACAATCCCAAAACAACAAGTCAAGTTATGGAAGTCACTCATATTTTCTTCGAAATGGTTTCGGGTTCATTCCTCCAGCCCCCGCAATACGCTCTTGACTTCAACCGCACAGAACCACGTCGCGTTCCCTCCGCCGCTCTCTAATTTTGTATGCTCTGTTGTTTCACCGCATTTATTTTTCTTCGCGGTCTAATTCTCTTTGTTGTCTCAGTCGTTTCGCAACCAAATTTCGCGGAATGAGGTCCGTGTTTGAAATGAAATTGGTATTCGGAATGAATTGGGCTCCTTCGTAAGTTTTGTGGACCCTTGATTTTTAATTCGATTTGTGCTTCGCACGGATGCTGAATATTAATCCAGTTTACAATGCTATGGCAAAACAATTTAAAGTATATACAGGAACAATATACCTCATTTGTTTAAAAACTCTGATCTACGCCCGGCTCACACAATTACATAGGCAAATATTTATAATATAAATAAGGTTTAGTCTAACATCTTTAATCACGTCATCTCATTAACGTTAAACAACAGTGAACTAATTCCAACCAATATGCAAGTCATCACCACGGCTTACTAATTAAGGCAGCGCTCTCAACTTGAATACGTTTCTTCAAATGCTTTTAGAAGCGTGGAAATCTTTTCATCCGAACATATTTTATGGAACGTCTATTTTAGTTCATAATTAGCTGCTTCTAAAAAACTGATTACTAAATAGCTTGACGTTTCTTATAATAAACTACAATAAATCATAACTGCTATTTTACATACCTGCTTTTTATTAAGAAGTTTCATCAACCCTAAATAGGATCTAAAAAAACAGTTGCTAAAATTATTTATAAACTCAAATACACCGTACGCACGTATATAATATTTGGTGTAATATATCTCTACTCAACGAATCTAGGTCAATCTTCAACTCGAGGACGTTCCAACTCGACGATTTTTGGATGACATGCAAATAAGATCAACAACAACTGACAGCTCTCCATCCACATCGAATAATTCCAAAACAGAGATGAGTAACATTATAATATTATTGTTAGAGACATCAACAAGACAGATGGGGCGGTCAACGCATGAATATTTCAAGAGCGGCATTAGGACATGGGAAAATAAATATGGCCGACTTGACTGGACGCATTTGTACATAAATCGTAGTACCGGCCGTGTTTGAATTACCAATGAAAGGGACTGAGCTGGGGTTATTTATCAGTTAACCGTATATCCATCTCGCTGGGTAACACGCTGAATTTTTATTGAAAACTCACGGAAGTCATGATTCGTTGATTGGGAGTTTAGAGTTACGTGACGGGCTATTATTGATTTAGGATATGAAATTGAATCTAAAATATTCTTTGTGCAGTAAACAATTGAAAACCTCGACCTACACATGTAATCACAAATGTTTTAGGCACCAAGGACAGATGAAAAGCTCATTTTGTCGAATGAAACAATTGAGAACGACTAAATTTAGACTTTATTACATGATCACTTCCAGATAACTTTTACTATTTTAGTACATGGAGGACTTACAGCTTATAAAAAAAAAAAAAAAAAAACAAAAAAGGTAACCATAGTCACCAGAAAGCCAATTACAAATCCTAACGTATAGAAACGCTTACGTTATCGCTAACGCTTATATTCACTTAAAATACTTACGTAAGGGTGAAAAGCAATATCATAGAGATATTTGAGCATAAAGTCAGCTGGAGCTTATTGTTTATTGCATCAAAATAAAACATTAACGGATCGTCATTCTCCTGCCCATAGCCCAATTTATTTGGGGTCGGCGCAGCATGTCTTCTTCTTCCGTACATTAAGTAATCCTAACAATTTAATTTCAAAGTGATAATAATTCATCAAACATTGGAAAAAATATATGGAAAACATTGAAAAATATTGGTATCCGATCGATATTTAATTTCAATAACACGCGATAAGACAGTGTGTTATTAATATTAACTCCACAATGTATGATATAATTTAATCGTAGCTCTATTCCTTTATTTGATATGGGGAAGCTTTTATAAATACCACAGTGTTTACAGCGGTTCAATAACACCTACAGTACATTACAAAACAAGAAAACGTAAAAAACCATACTGACTTCACTACATATTATATATAAAACAAAGTCGCTTCCCGCTGTCTGTCCCTATGTATGCTTAGATCTTTTTGATGCGGACGAATGACGGATTTTGAAAGAATTTTTAATAGATAGAGTGATCGCTAGTGATGTGTAAAATACCTAAGAGCTATAACTACATAATTATTATTGTAAGTATACATTTATTTTAGCACTACTTTGTCACAACAAATATTTAATTATCTTAATGAACGATTTATATTACATGGTTAATAAGTCTTTCTTTGTTTAGTGTTTTACAAAGAATGGCTGATGGAGTTCAATTAGTATGATTTTAATAACAGACAGAAATCAAACAAAATATAGCTATAAGAACATTTATTTAGTACGAAACGTAACTCCCAAGATATATAACTGCGTGATTTGGTCCCAAAACGGCCACACATGTACATCCTTATGAAAACCTTTACCCCGCAATATTCAGTTAGACGACGGGGAAAGCTAATTCTTATAACTAGTCGCTCACGTCCTTACCCGAGATGAGACAAATAAAGCAGGACGTAGCCAAACCAGCCCCTAAAATAATAACCGAAACCCTGGCCACATGTCGGCCTAATACCAACCGGCGTTTGCTCGTAAAAAATAAGAAAAGAACCCCGCAAAATACTCTCTATTACAACCCACCGTACGTCGAAAAAATTGGAAATACATTTGTTCGAAAACGAATCGGACTACCTACACTCGTATAGCCAGATCGGTGTCAGACATTTTGATATCATTTTGTATCTCACACGCGTGCCACGTTACCCGCAGATTTAGAATTCTTTTATGAATAACATATTCAAAGCTGATGGCCGTGTTAGTTCCTTGAATAGGAGCCGTTTGGTAATAAAATTGTGTTTCCTACCAGATGTCGCAATCTAAAATAAATGTGGTTTCTCGTTCATGAAAAATGGAACAAAAGTGCAGTATGTTAGTTGCGGGAGGCTTTTGCATTGTTGAATACGAGTCCGCAGTGCTGCAGCGAATCCAAGACGAATAATCGTGCAAGTGGTATTTACAAGGCAGTTGTGATGTGGTGATGTTCTTCGGAAAGGTCAGGTGCGTAGTAGTCGCAACAAGTGCGTGTAGGACCAGGGGGCCTAAAATGGCTGCTTTATCAGAAACGTAATATGAATCACGTTAAAAAATTTAAACTCTTAAAATGGACTTTGTGGTCATATCCATAAAGACTATTTTACGAATTTAATTTTTCTAACTTGATTCATTCTGATATTAAAGCAGCGATTTTAGGCCCCCTGATAGATGTATGAAAGTGTACGAAGCAACATAATAAGTACTAATAGTACACCCACAGTCATATCACTAGTGTGTGGAGATTTCGTCTGGTTGGCTTTCCCAGGCCATCTCCACGAATATAAAGTATCATTACGCCGGTTAATCCTGGATGGGTTGGGCACATAGTAATAGTATACCCACATATCACCAGTTATGTTTAAGTCACATGTAACAGGGGGCGAGCCTATTACCATCAACCGGGCCTAAATCCAGACTCCATTTCTGCCGCTGAGACATTCCTGATGGAAAACCCTAATAGTAATTTGCTCGACCCGAGAATCGAACTCAGGACCTCATGCTCAGCAATCGCGATTGCAACTACTAGACCATCGATGCAGTGGTACAAAGCAAATAGAGTATAATAAGTATCTACCAATGTGGTGTTCACCAGTAACACTAGCTATGGTTTAGAATAAAACCACCAAATTATCAGTAATTATACGAACTACTATAAGGGTACGTGCACTCGCTGCCCGATTGAAGTGGAGACTAGTTACACGTAACCTTAGAGCTTCACGCTACCTTTATTAGTATATCAAATCTCTTCCCATCCGTAAAAAAAAGCATGTGGGGTTAGACAAGCTGTCGCTTTCAAATTCAAATTCAAAAACAAGCTTGCAAGCTTGCTTGCTTGACTTTGCATCCTGGTCTAATTCAAGGAGGTATCTATACTAATTAAATGATTATTTTTAGTTTATTTTTTAAGGAAATCTCTGTAAACCACCCAGAAATGAATGGCTAGGGATATAGACGGGCTGCGTTTCGCGCCCTCACACACACAAATGCAAACGTTTATTCTACAGTATAAATATGGACAGTATGGACTCTAGGGAGTGGCTTACACTTACCGATTTCCGTAAAAAATAAAAAATAAATTAAAAAACAGGTAGTGTATTTTTTTTAATTTTTATTATCGATACAGTACGAGAATCATTAGTATAGATACCTCCTTGAATTAGACCAGGATGCAAAGCGACAGCCTGTATTGTGTCTTTATACCCACATGTGAAAAGGTGATGTTATACACAAGGCGATGAAAAATCCTACGTTCCGCAAGCTTTTAAGTTAAATGGCGGTTTACTTACTTAGAATAAAGTATTTTATATAAACGTAATCAGAAGAAAACAGATCCTAAGCCACAGTAAGCAGTCCTGCCGAGAAGATCACAATAATGTGAGTGTGCTTACTAACTAAATTGTGGTATCTTTGTGTCTGATACAAATAAATTATTATAATTATATTATTTATTTATTTATGTACACACAAAATACTTGACAGGACATTAAAATAGAAGAGAACAAAGATACTGTTTATTTCATAAGAAATTTCTTCCAGCAGACCTAACCCCCTATTTGTGCCTATTAATGGCACAAAGAACAAAGTTTTCTTTGAATTACGATATTGAATCAATTTGAAGTGATACTGATAACTTTAGAAAGAATTGAAGACGCATAATAAAAGAGTGTCGGTACAGATGATCCTCAGAAATGGCAATACCAAGGTTATTACCAAAAATATTATCATTTTTATAATAATCCTGCCTCCACCTGAAGGTAGACCACCTTCATAAAGGATAAGGATTTGAAAAACGCCGTGGACCGATCTAACGTGAGTCAACGTTTTTATTAAAGGGAATCCCCGACCCCGCTATTCCGGCACAGTTCTGTCTCCAATAACCATATACCCATACTATAAATAAATTTAATCATATGTTTATTTATTTTCTCTCACAACGGTTTTGTAGCACATAACAGTTTTGAACTAAATAAATTCACATTGTGAGAGCTGGTGCCTGAAGTTGGTTTTAGAAAAAACCTGAATCCAGGTCAGGTCACCAGCCCCCACTTAGTGGCATCATAAATAAACAAGCAGGTAACATGTTTTTCTACCAAACAGTTATAAACAAAAATAAATAAATGAAAAGAAAGATTACCTAAATAACACAACAGTGTAACAAAAGCAGTCTCGCAGGGTGTGAAAATAACAAAGAAGAAATTAACATTTTTTTAAATTAAATCAAACTAAGATGTTAAAGAATGTACGTCCTTAAAAACGTAAATATAAAGCTACATAAAGTCGTTTCACATCTTTGATTCAAGAATGAGTTGTCTATTTCTAAACACGAAGTCAGTCGTCACAGTTCCCAACGAAGGGTCGCGAGCTAAAACTTGAGAGTTTCATTGGAAACTTGATTAAGTATGTAAATGTACCTACAAGTTTCTTCCTTGGTTCGCAGACTCGCAGTGGACGCTAAAAATTTAACTCGTACGTAAATATTTTCTTTGACAATTTTATTACTGTATTGAGGAAATTTGATTGTTTTTGTGTTGTCTGTTTTTGGGCCATAGGGCCTAAACAAGTGTCTATAATAGGTTTTAAAGCGTTTAGTATTTAAGACTTTTAACAGAGTAAACATAAGTTTTTTTGGTCGCTTTTTAGTGTTCGGTACCTCAAAAGGAAAATACGGAACCCCTATAGGATCACTCGTGTGTTGGTCTGTCCGTCTGTGACTGCCAATTTACTCCGAAAGTACTGGACCGATTGAGTTGAAATATGGTACACATACGTAAGTCGGTGACCTAATGAAGGACGTGTCACTTTCGGGGATAAAATAGAAAATTAAAAAAAAGTTTTGCAAATCTGTAACCAAATTATATCATGTTACTTAACAAATGATGGGCTCATCTCAAATAATTTTTTAATAAAATTATAAATGAAATACTACCGATTAAACACGACATAACTTTATTAATTACAAAACACTTAAAACTTAATCACAAATACCTATAACTTGAACGTCTGATTCAGCACCGCAACGGACCATCTAAACTATAAGAGATACAAAAATGGTACACTAGCAAAAATTGTTCCACGTGATGAGCATTTTCTGCTAAGAGAATAAATTTGAAGATCTGGAACAGCTGATGTGGAACTCCAAGAGCCCAGCTACACTATAACACGTATAGTAATGACGTCTTAGCAAGAGTTGTTCAGCCTGATGAGCACTCTCTGTTGACGTATAAAAATTGAATATCTGGAACACGCGTTGTAGAATTCCAAGTGCCCAGCTACACTATAACATATATAGGAGTGACGTCTTAGCAAGAGTTGTTCAGCCTGATGAGCACTCTCTGTTGACGTATAAAAATTGAAGATCTGGAACACCTGATGTAGAATTCCCGTCCCCGGGCCTGAGAATTCTACATCAGACGTTTCAGATCTTAGATTTTCTTGACGACCCGCCCGTTGTCGCTGGCATAAGCAACAGGATCCGCGTACGAAGTCGCGGGCAGAAGCTAGTACCTAATAAACTACATTTCACATCATCACTGTCTATCATCACCACGTCTTCACAGCGACTCAACCGGTTTGAATTTTGCGTTGTGAGTGAGCTTAAGGATTCGGGGCATAGTATGGAATTCAATGGATAAAATAGACTTTATTCGTGTTACTAAGCAGAGAATAAATTCAGCTAAACATTTTCCTTTTATGATCAGAATTACCAAACAAACGTTACGCAATTTATCAAGGTTAAACAAAGGTCGTTTTAATCCGTAGAAAATCACCTGAAACTGTCCTCTTAACGTTAATTGTCTGGCCCCTGCCCTTTGTACATTTCAAATCCTTAACAAGATCTCAGGAAAAGTCATTAGAAAACACGTTCGCGGGGCTTTTATTTTCGATTTTAGCCCACTCACTGTTCCACTCAGTTGAACGGCGAGGTAGATTCATTGTTAGCGCCCACTTTCATACAAAAAACCACTTGAGCGGCATTCCCTAATGAAATAAAAATCTCAACTACAAAACGTCTCAGTATTGTGTTTTTCGTTATGGATATAACTGGCTCTTCCTGCGGTTTTGCTCACGTGATTTACGATGTTTGTGGGGAGAGTAAAAATTCGGTAGTTTGCTGGGAAAATACGACCAGTTACCAAAAAAAAAACAAACTGGTTAGACAAACATTCAGCTGTGATAAAAACTTGAGAAACAGAACCGTGTCCAAACTATTGAGAAGCAGAAATATTCGAAGATGTTAACCAACATTCAGTCATTGGAGAGGCACCAAAAGAAAGGTAGACAAATGTAATAACACGTTCATAGCATCGACCGGTAAAGCTGAATGACATAAATATAACAAATACTGTAACGCCATTCACTGAAGGACTCGATCTGAAGAGGAGGTAAACATCAACTGATGGGACTTTGTACTTGATGAAGGAAAATATTCTGGATAACGTATGAAAATTGGAGTTTTGAATTTTACTAAATAGTCAAAATAGTATAATAGGTGTTGTGGACCTGTAATGATTGAAATAATTAAAACTTTAGGATAGGACCGTCTTCCGTTTTGAACTTTAAAATTTACGAAACAATAAAAAATTATGATTTATGTCATTCTTCAGAAAAATCAGGTGCGTAGAACTCGTAACTGGCGTACGACGTGCGTGTATGCCGCGATATACGGGCTTGGATGAAGCAAAATGCAACGCAGCCAACGCTCCGTAGGTTCTCTCCCCCCCCCCCCCTATGGAAAAATGGCATGACTATAAGAAGTATTATTTTTATACACTAACGCACTTATTTAATAAATACAAGAAAGTAACATCGATAGCAACCCATTTACGAAGATACGTGCGTTCTAAAATAGCAACCATGAATTTAAAACGAATGTTCTAGGAATACTCTTTGTTATATCGTGTTCGTACAAGAGCTTTCGGCAATAACTTGCAGCCGCTTCTAGTTACACGTTACATAATAAAGAGCTAGGTATTGTGGAAATTATATTAGTCTTATCCATTAATTTTTAGTTGCTTCAATTAAGATGGTGTCTTGTGTTATACCGTAGACGCAATATTATAAACTTGTTAGTGATACAAATGGTTACCAGTACTCAGAGAATATTTATTTCTATCGTTTCTTTTTAGAGTTCCGTACAAAAATGATAAAATAAGACCACTCTTCTTTTTTTATCGTGTGGTTAGTGTTTAACCTGGTGTTAGAGTTTTTATGCGCCCATGGGCGTCTGACTTGGCTTTACATGCTGTTGAGAAATATCTCTCATACATGCTGGTTTCCTCACGATTATTTCCTTCACC
The DNA here is from genome assembly GCA_947578425.1 of Eugnorisma glareosa. Taxonomy (NCBI): domain Eukaryota; kingdom Metazoa; phylum Arthropoda; class Insecta; order Lepidoptera; family Noctuidae; genus Eugnorisma; species Eugnorisma glareosa. The sequence continues at coordinate 20,025,027 of OX387970.1, read as the reverse complement.
AAAGCCAGTGACAATTATACAATACACACATGTCTCCCGAAAAATCGGAGGTCTCGAGTTCGAACCCAAGACACACGTCTTGGGTTCGAACTCGAGACCTATGACATGGCAGTCAGACGGTCACATCACTAGACTATCATTGCTGTTTCAGACCAATACGCTGCAACTTAGTCTGTTTGTAAGTCATCTATCTTTGCTTATGCTTTACTTGATTACATCCAAATCAATACTATTTCTCGGAGAAATGATACTGTAAGATTCAATAATAATAACATAGGGGACGCTGATTTTCTCATGTGTTCTCTGCACCCCTTGTTTAATACAATCTTGACCCCTCCTTGTTTTGCGGTCCCCGTCACCCCATGAACGTCGGTGTTCGATAGGGTAACGGACTGACCCAAGGCCAGCTGGTGTCTGCAAATTGAATTGACGATTTCTATGGAAGGAACAACGTATACATTTTATTGTTCTCTGTGTCCTTCTGTAGTGAATGAAGTTAATAATGTATTAAAATAATTATGGGTTAAATTAAATTTGAGCTTAGCATCATAATTATCATGGTTATGACATCAATGATTCCAGGGCTACATAATGTAACTAGACTCCTTCTTGTTCTTGTGATCTCAAGAGCTACTGCTGATCATGAAGTTCTTGGGTTCGTTTCCCGGGTCGGGAAATGTAGGTGTACTTAGGTCGCCTCTCTCAATCCTTAATCTTTAGGCTTAATCCTTAGGGGCAAAAAGTTATAATGTTATGTGTCATGTGTTTTTTTAAAATTGTGTGACCTTGAACTCAAATTCACTATATCAAAAACAAAAAAATATATATCTCAAAACATTGTTGTAAATAAACTGAAGCAGCCCCAGTAAGTTACAAATAGTACTTGTGTCGGGGCGTCTTAGCAATGATATTAGTTATAAGATAAAGCTACTGAACATGAAAATTTTTAAATATAAAATTAAATAAATGAAATAAGCAGCTCTCGCTCTCTGAGGTGTGCACATATTTGTAGCATGAGTTCTAAAACTCTTTAGAGAGCAGTGGACATTTACACCCCAGTTAAACGAATTGTCAAAACCAACAGATATTTGTTTGTTTCCATCTGTGAACTTGCATAGAGGTTTTGACCTGTTATTCTTTGATTATGGGCCTCTGTTGAGATGCGGGCGCAGTGCCGCCTCCGGCCGCCTGCCTTTGATCCCAACTCAACTGCGTCTAATTTTACTCACTAGGTCACGTTTGGCGCAGACTCTCATTCCTTTTTTCAGACATTCGACAAAACATTTTGTAACAAATCCTAACCTCGTTTTGAGGGTTTTAAAGATGTCTTTGAAAATAATCCGGTTGGTATTCAAATTATAACCAAAATCGCCTTAATTGTGAGTAATGTCCCTGAAAATAATATTATTTTTTTTCAAAATTATCAGTAAAATTATATAATTTATCGTAAAAGAGCTCTATAACTATTTAAGTCTACAATAAAGTATCTATCCATCTATGGAAAAGTAAACTAACAATACAGCGTGTAACAGAAAGGGTATAATCATATGGAATACTGTGGTACGGACCATCAAACTGAACAACTTTCTCTATGGGACCACCATCGAAATCGAAAAAAAATAATCAGCTGTCCCATACATTTGGGTCGAGTAGGTATTGAAATTTTGTATAGGACAGCTGATTATTTTTTTACGATTTCGATGGTGGTCCCATAGAGAAAGTTGTTCAGTTTGATGGTCTGTACCACAGTATTCCATATGATTATACCCTTTCTGTTACAAGCTGTATACTGTCAAAATGTTAATAAAAATTTGTGGAAATTAGACATTCCATAAATAATAATCAACAGAAATTATATCCTCCTCTCAAACAGTTCCTGGAACGCAATTATCCGATACACAAAACATTCTCCAGAATAAGGAAATAATCAGATTCGCGACCTTCCTAAGCTCGTTCAATTCCCAGAAACGGTTGAACAAAACTCATAGCGTAATGGGCCATTCAATAGAATCCAAACGTCAAATAATAGAAGAGCATTATGTACCTATTACGTACGGCGACAATAATCAAACGGGTTGTGAGGAAATCAATCTAAATTCATCTTCAAGTCTAATTTTAATTAATTTAAGTTGGGTAAATGTTTTGCGCAGATCATCATCATTTAGGTACATATGGATTAATTGGATTCAAGCTAAGCGAAAACAGTTTAATCTTCTAAACAAAAAAAAATAAAATTGAAGAGTCTATCAACAGCTTTTTTCTGAATGGTTAAGTAAGTTTTTACGGTACTTAGAACAAAAACTTATTTTTTCAATTTTTGTCTGTCTGTCTGTCTGTTTGTTTCGACTAATCCCCGAAATGGCTCAACTAATTTTGACGGGAATTTTACTGGCAGATAACTGATGTCATAAGAAGTAACTAAAGCTACTTTTATTTATGAATTAGAATTAGGATCCCGTGCAAAAAAATTAAAACCCTTGAAATTGGTAACAAAATTCGATTCAAAAAGGAAATTAATATTTTTTATAATAATGTCACGCGAACGAAGGTTGCGGGTAACAGCTAGTTCTAAAATAAAAACCAAATTTATACTAAAAATCTTGACTTTTTGTTCAAATCAAGCTTGCAATTAATTTCTAATAACATTCACGTAAATATTTAAAACGTAAGGGAAAGTAGCCTGTAATACTCTCGAACAAGGTCGCGGGTAAATAAATAATAAAACAGTTTACTTGAAAATAACGGATCATGAAACTTCCGTTTAGGCGAAGCCAACAATCGTGTTTATTAAACATCATTATCGTTTATTAGCTCCATAGCTTCCAGTGGACGCTCCGCGGGTACTTAGGGGAACGCAATTATGCAGGGAATAAAAATGTAGTGGAACAGTTTTTTTTAAATTAGTTTTACAATCATACAAACTGACAAGGGTTACGAGTAATGAAAAATGATGGGAGAAGAACACATGCTGCGCCGACTCCAAATAATAAGGAATAGTTTTTTTTTTTAAATAAATCTTTGCCACACACTAGGAATTTCTCTTGTATCGTGGGTGCGTTTACAAACATTTAAACTCACATACACAAACAGCCAGACCCGGAACAACTCTCTGTAGGCCATACAAATATTTGCTCCGTGCGCGGATTGACCCCGCGACACGCAACGCAGCAGTCAATCGCTCAGCCACTGCGCCAACCGTGCCGTCAAATTGATTATTAAAAAGTATTGCATAAGGTGTGCATTTAACAGTTGCAAGTAACGATATAGAGGATTTCAAATGTTTGGCAGCGCCCTGCCAGATCTAGGTTTATTCAAACCCGTGTTTCAGGCCATCAAAAGGGATAAGAATAAGGTTAGGAGAATAATGTTGACTAGATATTATAATGCAACCTATGGATAGATTTAATTACAGAGGCATTCAAGTTTTCCATGGATGGCCGATCCCAGGAAGAAGCCAACCCCAATATAGTAGGGAGAACTGACTGCCTTGTTGTTCTCGCGGTCGCAAGCGCGACTGCTGAGCGTGGAGTCCTGGGTTCGATTCTCAGGTCGAGAAAAAGTGCTATTAGGTTTTTCCATTAAAAATTTCTCAGTAGTAGCCCGGAGTTTGGAAGTTGGCGGTATGATACCCCCGTGGCTCAGAAAGCACGTTAAGCCGTTGGCCCTGCGCTTGATCTCTCTCCGGTCGTGGCGGATTACCGTCCCATCGGACTATGAGAGAAAAGGAACAGAGAGTGCACCTGTGCCAGCGTACACACTTGTGCACTATAATATCTCCCGCACCGATGGTGTTATTATATATAATCATCATCATCTTCCAGTCTATTCGGATGTAGCTGAATACTATTTTACATGGAGCCACTGCCTATCTGACATCCATGACTGGTTGCCAGACTTTCAGGCAACTGCCTACCTGTAATGAGTAATGATTGTCATAGATCTACAATCGACAGGCGAGACCAACGGCTTAACGTGTTTTCCGAGGCACGGAGGAAACTCGGAATTACAATCATACTAGGTACTTATTTCACGTGTTTTGGTATGCATCATAATTATCTAATTGTTTAGTGCAAATTAATGTATTTACGTTTTTTTTTGGATGCTGCTCCTTATTTTTATGCACAATATCACAAACTATGTGCATTACCTATAAATGTATTTAAGTCCCATATTCCCTTCGTAGAACAGAAACTCCTACCCGAAACTGTAACTCGAATATATCAAAATATCACCATAGTTTATTAATTGACTTAGAATCGCGAACAACGCGAAAACTTGATCAGCCGAACTCGCAAACCTCGTACCAACGCATTATACGGAGCAAGTTGAATTAGTTCCGTTTACGGCCACTGGACGCTGCCGGACAATGCCGGACGATGCGCGACAATGCCGTACTTCAATCTTTTTCAACTTTAATCTGATCTATTGGCAACCAAAATACTGTTGAATAACATAATATTTTATAGTTAGGAGTCGATTTAGTTAATGGTTGGTCCTACTTCGAAAGCCCAATTTGACTGATTTATAATTTATTTGCTATTGCCCGCGACCTTCGTTCTCGTGATACTAGTATTACATACCCTACTGAAAGTCTCTATCAGGATAGTGGACTGCTTTCTGCCAGAAAGTTATACATCATATATGCCATTTTTTTAAAACATAAGAATCTACCATATGATCAGACTATAATAACAAGAAGACGGAAATATCTCATAGCACAGGTTCCACAAACTAAAACAAAATTTGCTGCCATTCAGTACAATAAACTATCATGTCAACTTTATAATATCATAAATAGAAATATTTTTTATTGTGTATATACAGCATGTAACAGAAAGGGTATAACCATATGGAATACTGTGGTACGGACCATCACACTGAACAACTTTCTCTATGGGATCACCATCGAAATCGTAAAAAAATAATCAGCTGTCCCATAGAAAATTTCAATACCTACTCGACCCAAATGTATGGGACAGCTGATTATTTTTTTACAATTTCGATGATGGTCCCATAGAGAAAGTTGTTCAGTTTGATGGTCCGTACCACAGTATTTCATATGATTATACCCTTTCTGTTACATGCTGTATATACACAATAAAAAATTACGCGAGTATAAAAAAATTGGATAAAGACACTAAATTACGCAGACACTGAGGCACTATTGCAACACACAAAATGAAACACACACATGCGCACACACACAGAAACACCCACACACACCCACACATACTATTAAATCTAAGGTACTGAATAAATTGTATATTGCTGTGGAAGAGCGGAGTCTCTTAACACAGGCATTACTTGCTTAAAAGGAGGCGCCAATCACCAACAATGTAAAACTTTTGTGTTAAAAATATTTGTATGTTTTTGTATTATAAAAATATGACCCATATTTTTGATAACAATTTGAAGGGTTTTAATGTTTTTGCACGGAACTTCTTATACTAAAATAAACGGATAAATTAAAAGGTGTATGTAAGGATTGTAGCAGATGGGCGATCTTGTTTCTGCCTGTCCCAATATGAAACAGGCGTGAACTTGTGTAAGTACCAACGTATTTATTTTAAATCTCGGTACTGAAAGTAGTATAAAATATTCACGAGTAGGTAGAAGTACCTAGTGGGCCACAACTAATAGTTAACTGCTGCAACTTAGTGGCTCAGTCTCAGTTGCATCGTTAATAACACAGTACATAGCCAATGTTTCTCAACCTTCTTGTTTATGCAATGTAGATAAAACTTTGCACGGTAGATATACTTCGCAGTTAGAAAACAAAACCAATTAAGAGAGTAATTGCTAAAATTAACATCTATGCAATCTTGTCATGGAACGCTGAAATGTCTGATTATAATTTCAAAATAACAAGTTTTTACTGAATGCATATTATGAAAGCTGAATGCGTATAAATGGTACGCAAAAAAAAAAAAACTTCTCTTTCTGTTTTTTTCGCCTAATCTCCGAAACAGCTGAACCGATTTTAATGGGACTTTCACTGATGTTATAAGGAATAACTTAGGCTACTTTTATTTAATAAAATGGATTATGGTTCCGAATCCGCTTAAAATAGGGAAGTTATACTTCGATAATAATTTCACGTGAAAGAAGATCACGGGCAACAGCTTAAAATAAATGAAACACCCGATGGGGTACCAGAGGATAGTCTACGTGCAATTTTCAACGGAAGTTCATAACACGAGCTCTAACCAGTTTCACACGAATAAAAGAACTGAGCAGATGAGAAAGATTTCAACCAACAACTTCATACGTAGTGGGGTAAACTCGGGTTGTTTAAGCACTCAGCGCCAAAATCCTTTTTAGGTCAGGGTGTTTAGGCAGTGTCTGCTACGGGGGTCTAATAACCAACAACATTTGTACCAGTACATTTGTAACCAATAGCAATTGTGTTGGTCCCATCGGTGTACCGTGTAACTAATAGATTACTTCAAATGCAGTTACTTAAAATACTGGAGTAGATTGCAATTTGATAGAAAAAATCCAAACTAATTACGAGTATAATGCATTCGTCACAATAATTTTTCATATAGATTTTTTTTTTAAACAAGCTTTTTAAGTTAATCTAAGGTGCTATTGCTGAGAAAACCGTTAGTGAAAGAAATTGAGAGATGCTAGGCAGAAAATGATGACTTGACATGTCGTAGATAAACAGAACTTTGACAACCACACCCAAGGCATGCACTGCCCATCCATGCACTATTACGTTAAGAATATACTTTATTTGCCAGAGTTTATCGCACGGAACTAACAGCTCAGGGACCTTCCTAAAGGTATCCTCGGGGAAATTTATGTATATGTTGAAATTAAGGTGTAAACCGCCACCATGTTTCTAGGCGATTCTTGCCCTAATATTGACGGGCATAAAGGAAGTGCAACGTCGCATACATTAAGCTGTGAGCTCACGAAATAGCTAGAAATAGCTTGTCGTTGGTATGAGATAAGTAGTTTCGCTGCAATATAGCGTTTACGGTTGCTCGAGGTATTAGGGGTTAGATTTAGTTGTGAAATAATGTCGAGCATGTTTACGGGAGGAGACTGGATTTTAGCTGAGGGAAATCTGTAGCTAAATAGTTTGTGAGTCGTGTTTTATAAGCCTAATGTGGGTATCAAAGGGCAATTCCTGTGATTAAATGCGTTCAAAATCTATTCACCATCTCAGTTCAGCGAAAAATGTAGAAATTTTTTCAAGAATACACATAGGTAGGTACGGGTCTTTTTTGACAGATTGACACAAATCCAAAAAAAAAAGAAAACAAAAAACACAAAAAGTTTATTGATTCATAAAAAGTGTTACAAAATAAAATACGTATGTACATACATTAATTATAATAAGGGAATCGACACTTAAGTCATTCTGATGTATTCATATACACACATCAAAAGTGTCTAGGGATCAAGCATTTTTATGTGGATTTCTTGAGATTGAGATGTGGCTTTGTAATAAATTTATGATTTTATAAATTTATATGGATCCTTTTTGGTGCATTTCATAATTTGAATCAGGAACTGTGAATCAAATTCGAGTAAAAGATGAAAATCAGCTGTCAATATTTTCCCTATAAAAACATACAACGCATTGAAGACATTATTAGTGCTACTGTTTCCCTACTACTGATTAAAACCAACGTTATTATGGAGCGGCGACGTCATTTAAGCAGGGAAGAAATGCTCAGAGCCGTGGGAATGATAGAAGCTGGTTCCCGGCAACGTACTGTGGCTTTAGCTCTGAATACAAGTCAGAGTGTTATCAGTCGACTTTGGACACGTTACCGAAGCACTGGTACCGTGGCTGAGCGCCATGGAGGACGGTATCGCTGCACCACACGGAGACAAGACCGATACATTCAAATCTTAACTCGAAGAGCTCCAACAATAACCGCCATGATGTTAGCCGTGAGGCTTCATCACTCTTCAGGGAACTTAATTAGCGACCAAACAGTCAGAAACCGCTTGCATGAAGTGAACCTTCATTCCCGAAGACCGCTACGGGTACCACCTATAGCAATGCACAATCGTAGGATACGATATCAATGGGCTCTTGAACACAGAAATTGGGCAGAAGAACAATGGCGTTTCGTGTGCTTTTCTGATGAGTCTCGTTTTGGTATGAGACCGGATACAAGACGTATACGACACTGGAGAACCCCTGGACGCCAACAGCGATTAAAATCCTGCCAGGAAGTCCATCCTTATAGTGGTGGAACCATCATGGTATGGGCGGGTATTTGGATCGGCGGAAGAACTGAGTTGATTTGGATCAGAGGCAACCTCAACGCTCAAATTTATGCTGAGACGATTGTATCAGACGTCATCGTTCCTCTACAAGTGCAAATCGGTCCCTTATTTCAGTTAATGCATGATAATGCACGACCGCACACCGCAAGAGTTGTAAGACAGACTCTCGCCGCAGCTAACATCAATGTCCTGCCCTGGCCTGCTCAGTCGCCAGACTTGAATCCGATTGAGCATGCATGGGATATGCTACAGAGAAGAGCTCTGCCGAATATGGAGGGTATCCAGTCGCAAGAAGACCTTTTTTTGTTGTTGCAACGAACATGGGCGGCCATTCCACAGCGTGATTTGGATGAACTCATTTTGAGTATGCCAAACCGATGTTCTTGTGTTGTTAGTGTTCGCGGTAGAAACACGGATTATTAATTGTTTAAGTTACCCAATAAAATTTTAAAGAAAACTGTTATTTCAGTCTTTTTTTCGAACTTTTGTGTTAGTGGTTCAAATGTCAAAAATCCCTTTATTAGGAAAATGGCAAATTTCTTTATTAATGCAAAGGTGACTTGGTTTATCGTTACTGTGACAAACGAAAACACTTTATTTGATGAATCCTTAAAGAAAATTTTAATTAATATCAATCAGGAGAAAAGTTATTGCAAAAATATATGTTGATCCCTAGACACTTTTGATGTGTGTATTTGGTTTATTATGTGACAATTAATAACTTAGACTTTAATGGAAATAGGTATCTTTTACAAACCGTAAGTTTAATAGACCAGAAAGATAATAAAATTCACAAACGAATTTAAAAATACTTTTGATTATCATTAACACTAGGAACAGAATATTTACCATGTTTCGTGATCATAGTGCTTGCAACAGTGCCAAAATCCGATATTTTGTAACCATGACGGTTTAAAAACTTACACGTTTGATATGTTAGTGACCATGGCAGTTTAAAAACTTACACGTTTGATATGTTAGTGACCATGGCAGTTTAAAAACTTACACGTTTGATTGGTCACGCGGTCTTTTTTCGACATGGTACACTTAAAAGTTATTTCAGAAACATCTGGTAGCAAAGTACTGGAATGGTATAGTATAAAATGGTAGCACGCACTCTTTTAAGGCTCATACTATACTGGGAAATTTCATCAGGCGCGACTAGAGTATTTAGTCACTGCCTAGAGAGTTTTTAGTGATCGCTACTGCGACTGCTGAGCTTGAAATTTTGAGTTCGATTCCCGGGGCATGCAAAGTGGTATTGGGTCTTTCTTTTAAAATCAGATTCACACCAGTACCGCGGAGTTTCGATTTGAGGCCGTTTTATGGCGATGAGACTTTTTCCATGAGTGTATATTATTATGAATGACTGCCTCGTTGTCTAGTGTGTTGTTCTAGTGGTCCCAAGCGTGATTGCTGAGCATGAGGTCCTGGGTTCGATTCCCGGGTCGCCCAGAGTTTCGTTGGGTTTTTACATAAGGAATTTCACCCACTAGTCTCGCCTCCTATTACATAACTGGCGTACTGTGGGTGTACTGTTAAGTACACCTCTGCCTTACCCTTCGGAGATTACAAGGCGTGATTTTACGTGTATATTAAGCATATATTATGACACAATGCTTCAGTTCCTAGTAATAGTAGTCTCCAGGCGTCTAATTTTTATAGTGTAACGTTATTATACGTCGAATCTGCTGACCATAATGCCTGGGCTCAGTAAAACAAAACTCAGCAGAAACACGAAAGCATTCCTACTTACTGCGTCCAACGTAGGGTTGACGACATCATCACACGTCCTTTTTACGGCTTTATCAAAATCCATTGAATTATTCCGATGCAACTTTGGCACGAATGTAACGACTCTGCCTTTATTAGTCTCATGCTTGTCGTAAAAAGACGTCGCGTAAAAAGAACTATAAAGAAAAAACTGTTCTGTATTTTTTTTATACAAAGCGAGGTATCAGCAGATTGAGTTAAGGGTATACTACTCGGTCATACTTCCATATAAAACCAAAAAGTAAAAAAAAACGTATAGAAAATTTGAAAATTGTAGAAAACAAAAATGTTTTTTACTTTTTTGTTTTCTTAAAGGGCTAAATAATGATGAGACAAATCGATATATATATATTTTTTGGACGTACATCATCAAACAGTGGAGTAATGTGTTTGTTTTGTATGGAAGTACGACCGACTAGTGTACCCTTAAATCTAGACCTCAATTCTGTGTGGTCGATGATTTTGTAGTGATAATTTGATCTATTATAATTACTACCATCTGGAATAGTTCCAAATTTAGTACAGTTACCGGGAACGCAAAATACCAATACGAAATACAATTTTAGGCTACTAACAACTAGATCAGGTACATGATATAAGCTGAATAACAATTTAAAAAAAAATTGGAAGTCGGTTACAAAGAATATGAACCAGAAAGGTTGTAAGTAACAAATACCACTCCAAGTTTCAGTTACTTACTTGAATTTAGTTGTGTTTTCTTTTATAAACAAAATCGTTTCCACCCCTATTGAAACCAGACTACGGCCCATCACTAGAGCCACATTTACTCGGCTCATCGATTCCCATGGTAATACCGTGCTACCAATGTTTCGTACCTTTGCATTCCCGTAATCCATTAGCGACCATGTAAGCATTGCATTATATGCGGCACATAGATATAATCTCGTTTATTTGTTAACGGTAAATAGAAGTCACTATTGTTATGGCATAGTCGTACTTCTGTACCAGTCACACATACTCATTTTCTCTCTCATTCTTGAATGTTACTTGCGCATCAAGGACCGACAAGGATATTTGCCTATTTTCTTGTATAATTAGCAAATACTTACAAATTACCCGTTAAAGTTAGATTAAATGTAATGATGAAATGAATTGGATTGTATTGTATTAAATTAGGTTAAATTGTATTAATTAAGTAATTTGGACGATTCAATTGGGCTGTTGTGTGGTGTTGTTTTAAATTGATTTTTTCGCATAATGTCGTACTAACATAGCTCCTAAGTACTCGCTACTAACCCTAATGGACCCTTGTTCGAAATAAAGTCTTTTGATTTTGATTTGTTTTAAAGTAGAATTATGTCCACTAGTTCTACGATTTTGTACCACTTTGAATCATAGTACTATTGGGAAAAAATATTCCCGTTAATTCTACTGTAGAACTATTAAGTAGAACCAGTGGGAACGAACTCAAATTATTGTCTAGCGACTTGTTAAAAGTGTTAAAATACCTAATTTCGTGGTCGACTATAAGCAGTGTGGAAGATGCGTATGATTTTATATTTTGTATATTATGGAAAACAGCCACGAGAAATCCTTTATTAAAATTTCGTGAAACTTCATTATTAATGTTTGGAATTATTTACAGAAGGTTAAAAACATAGACTAAACACGTTGAATATGCATCAGGGCTAAGCTTAAAATCAACTAAACTATTTGTTATGCCAACGAACTTGTTATTGTTTTAGCCAATAGTTTACGCAAACTGCTGAAGTTTGTATTTATAACCTTTAACCAAACTGTTGCTACACAATAGAGTGGCCTGACAATGTGGCGGGAAAACAAAGGATACAAAAAATAATATAGTTAACAACATTTCGAGTAACATTTGTAACATTGGGCTGTGTTGCGAAAACATGTTGACCCATATCCAGCATTCGACCCATACTTTATCATTCCCAAAATGAAAATATTGAGGCATACGTTTATCAAAATTTAAATTTTCGATCACGAGTATAATTAAATATAGGTCATACGTTTAAATTCTAAAATGCAATTTGTGCCGGCAGAGGGCAGAGTGGGTGAGGTCTGAACTCCATTAGAATTTATGATACATGTAGGGGCCGACAGTAATTAAAAGAGCCCGCAGAGGGAAATAACACACCGAAATACTGTAAAGTTATGGTATTATACTGCTCGAGCTACTTTGATAAATGGACTTGTTTGTTTTGAAGAGGTCGATGACCAACTTCTATACTGGTGAAACCGTTTTGTCTATGATTTTAGGGGCTAAGTAGGTGTGGACCATAAATTTTTAAGGTTTGTATCGTCCGTAATTATATACTGTGGCTTCAAATCGATTACGTTTACAAATTAAACAGATTTTTAAACAACAACGTATTATTACGCCTGTTTTTTCGAAAGGTGAGGCAGAGACGTACCTCATAGTAAGTAACTACCTCTACATTTCACTAGTTATGTTTAAGTCCCAAATAATAGGGGCGAACCTATTGATATTAACTGGGCAATGTACAGTATAAAGACTACTACTGAGAAATTCCTGAATTGCGAAACCTAATATCATGCTTTTTGACCTGGGAATCAAAGCCAGGAACCTCACACTAATCGGTAGCACTTGTGATTGCGACCAACGAGGCAGATTTTTAAAAATATTTCAAAAATTGAAGTGTTTAATATAGACAATGGAAAGTCTGGTTCAACGCTTGCTGCATTTTGTAGCAACCGAGTGCATTACTTGCACGTCTATTGTATGTGTGTAACAGCCTTGGTGTCTAGACGTTGATCGTAGGTAGGGTAGATATATCTTTTTCGTTAATGTTAACATTTTGTAGGTAAATTCGTGACCTTCACACAATTTCAGATACATTTTAGCAAAACAGTATCGTGCGAAAAGAAATCTGGTCCACAGCACTTCTATACGCAATTAAGAGGCTTTTATAGGCAGCCGTATGGCCTTTTTTATTACGGAACGTTTAAATAATTTTATGAGATTGCGTTCCCGAAATTACCCCATTAACTTTTTTAAACAATCTCATTTTGAATTTTACTTTCGCACGAGATTTTGTTTAAATGCAAAGTGTCTAGTAGGATGGTTTAGACCAAGATTAATATGCTACTTCTAGAAAAGTAAACCCGGATTAATTTATATTTGCAGCAACCTCGGGCCGCTCTTTGAACCGACTGACGCACCGGCGGGACACCGGCGGCACACCGACAGAAAATCGACGATGCGAAAATTACGTAGTCCTTTAGTATTTTTGTTTAAAACAGCACTTGTCGTAAAATTGTGTCAATTTTGTAATTAGTTGATATATATGTCAGTTATACCGAGTGTAAGCACGACGGCCAATCAAGCTATACAAACCAGTTTAGGCGGATCACTCATTGTATAGGAAATCTATACAAAGCGAGGCCAAGTTATACTGGAAATTTACAGCTTCATGTGCCGCCGTGTGTACTACGTGAGGTCGACAAACTGATGTGTGATTAACATATTGTTACATTTTGAGTGTTGGTTTTTGTCTGTGCTTGTTACCCTGTCTTCATCATTTTATGTATCTGTTTGTATATGAGTCTTGTTACTTGAAATGAACTAATTTTATATAACGCTTGTACGACAAGACTGTACTGCGACTTGAATCACCATAGTTCGAATGCACGCAAGCACTACAAACACTACCTAGTTTATAATATACCCAGTGTTGCGCAATATTATATTATTATTAAGTTTGAGGATATAAAGTAATCTATAGAATCCTGACCAAACAATTGTCTTTATTAGACCTACACAATAGGCAAAAGGTCAATCAAAAGCCCACATAGAACCAATATTTGTGTGGTGTTAGTGCATATTGTGAGACTTGTAAACACACCTACAATTCATGAGAAATTATTTGTGTGGGGAATTGGTCAATAGGCCTGCCACCCACCTGACGGCCACACAAAGTGACATTCTATGAGCGATACCTGAAAGAAAGATTATGGGAAAGCAAAAATTATGAGATTTACGAACATATGTCAATCGCGTTGAAAGTCATTACAGAAATACAAATCGCTTTCTAAGCGTTGTCTAGGCTACTAGTGATCTATTATCAAAATGAAAAAAAGATTAGTCGCTACAAAAATTCCTTGAATGATTCAATGATTTCCAAACCAAACTACTTTTAATCAAATTATTCAAAAGTGTAATAGTTTATACTACAGAATTGAATTAGTTGTGGAGGTCAAATAGGCAGTCACTCCATGTAAAATGCATGCAATGCATGTATGCATGTATTCAGCTGCAGCCGGTGAGACTGGGCCGACCCCAAAAAAATTTGCGAAAAGATTAAGCAGATGATAGTGACTACAAAATTTGCTACTTTAATATAGTCTTTCAAATTCCGTAATAAACTCTATAAATAATGTCGTATAAACTGTATCAAAATCTGTTGCGTAGGTTTAGAAGAACAACGCAAACACAAAGACGAACATGAAAAGCGACTTTAATTAATAAAAAGTGTTGTTATAGATACGTATTACGAGTAATAATTTCCGAAGTTGTAAAATTTTACCTTTTTTTGCATCATATTTAAAGAGCACGAAGACTAGACGAACCTGTTGAAATTAATGAGCGGTGTCGTTAACGATTCTCTCTTACGAATCGAAACATTTATTAACGATGGATGATGAACGCAAAAATAGTTTCTTACTAGTGCAAAGTGGGGTTTTAGTGATTTTCTTTATATGAATAGAGCTGGTAATAAAATATCATGAGTAGTAAAATCAATGAGTTAATTTATCAATCTAACAGAGACTTTTGATAATGTCAAAATATGAGCGTACAGAACAACACCTCTACCTAACCCTTAGGGAAAACAGGCGACATGTTTTGTTACGTCTGTTAATAATAAGAAGATCATATTCAACGTTCGGCCCTTATCCCAACTTATTTGGGGTCAGCATGTCTTCTTCTTCCATACTTCTCTATTACTTGTCATTTCAGAAGTCGCCTCCTTTCTAGCCATATCATCCTTCACACAGTATGGACTGTGTCTATACTGTGTGAAGGATGATATGGCCATCGTTTCTTTGGTCTTCCTCTCCTCTTATAGCCATCTACACTCATAATCAGCATTTCTACAATACATTTTCCTCATTCCTCCGCATCACATGTCCATACCACGATAACTGATTACCACACTTACTATTCAGTTAATAATAATAAGATAGCCGGACAAAACTCACAACTTATCACAAATCCAATCATATTTAAGTCCACACGACAGACATAGCAAATCACAGAAAAACGCTAACTCCAAAACCCTCATAATTTGTTTAACAGTTCAAACGCTCCATAAACTAACAAAAAAGGAATAGTAACGAAAGTATAGGCCGATATTGCGGTTCTGCACAATCGTAAGGAGGCACACATGACGATCGTAAAAAATGTGAATGGCATATTGAAATATTTCTCGCGACCCTTTTTTCTGGGCAATTTTCCTTAAGGCTCTATGTAACGCCGATATAAATCTGACTCGCAGCCCGTTACAGCTTCTATTTGTGTGTTTATGGTAAGATGAGGGCTCCGTTTTTGGTAATACTTGAAGATCGAACTGTGGTGTTGTGGGATACCTGAAATTATTGGCAGGGTGATTTAGATGTAACATACTAATATTGTTATATTTGTCAAATAGAAATTTTATAAGCGATAATGATACAAAAATTCAAAAATGTAGTGGCGCAGGATGACCTCTGCCAGAAGTAATCATCATTTAAACTGGATTAGTTACTTCAATAACACCAGGATAGGGCCGGAATATAGCAGTTCCACGTGGGACGTGGTAACGACAGCGGCTCCCGTTGTGATCTGATGGCAGCCGCCACGCCAACTTTACGACTCCTCGCTAGACTGACAATCATCAGCCAGTGTCACTCCTAAACGACCTTCTTCGGTAGTTCCTAGTAACTTCGCAGCAGACAGATGGCGCCACTTGCTGCGCCGTCATAGGTATTGGATTAGCAATAAGCTACTGAAAAGTTTACAAGTCGATCCTGTTGACTTTCAACGTTATAGAAAATGTAAATGCTTTGATAACGGTCGTCACTTATCTAGATCCTAGTTATCGGAGTAAGCAAAAGATTGTGAAAATACGAGTATAAAGGGGTTATTTTGATGTTAAAATTAATCAAAGTAAGAATCTTCTTCCTAACGTCTTTAAAATTTGTTTTACAGCTCTTAAACATCTAATGATCTTCTGAACTTCAGTTAATTACATTTAAATTAATAATGACAAACTTGACAAGTTCAAAGTTTTTAGTCTCCGTAAAATTTTGACGTTTCTTGATACTTTAGGAGTGTCGTTAATAGAGTTGGATGGTTTTCATAATATTTTCCTTCATTTGGTCGAGGTTAACGGGTTTCTCAACAGTATGTATCTGGTTAGATGGAACAAATATTTGCGTGACCTTCAGATGGCTTTTCCGTGTATCTGTGACACTTGTGTTTGGAGATTTTCCATGACAGGCATCATCTGCCTAGCCTTTTCTTGAATAATTATCTAGGGGTCGGCTTCCAGCTTACAGGATGAACCTAAAGCCAGTATTTAACATAGAGCGACTGCTAATATTTACGAGAGATCACAGTAACTGGGTAAAACGATGATCCTTGATTGAGGGGCCTGCTAATCTGTCACGACTGTTAATGATGACAGCAGGGACCAAAGGCTTAGGTACTGTGCATTTTCATGATACGCAACGCATGTACAACGACCTACCTGTACCTGTAATTAGAAGATATTAGGTAAGTTATCTTAGCTTGGGTACTGACTGCAACTCGTAACATACACTACAACTTTACTCATCTTAAGGCCTATTTATATTGTAAACCATATTTTTTACTTGAAGGTGCAAATAAACTATTTTATTTTTATCTATACTATAATTATAATGAGGTAAAGATTGTGAGTTTGTGAGGTTGTATGGGGTTATCTCTGGATCTACTAAACCGATTTAAAAAAATCTTTCACAAATAGGAAGCTACATTATCTCCGAGTGACATAGGCTATATTTACAACGTGCCCATGGGATAATTCCCGGCCAAAACGCGAGCGAAGCCGCAGGCAACAGCTAGTTTTATATAAAATACCACAGTTATAGAATTCGAAGCAGACTTTTTCAATCCCATACAAGTTTTATGCATTATCTAAAGTCCAACACAGTTCCCTACCAATCCTGCAGTTTTCCATTGCCAATCTACTTCAATCCATTTCACGGAGCTTTATTTCAACTGTGACCGACCAAGATATTCCGTAGCACGTCGGTATATGAGAAAATTTTGCATTTTATACAATTGCAATTTTACCGAACAGTTGTAGTTTATGAATAAGATTTTTGTTTTAGTTTTGCTATTGTGTGATTTAAATTGAGGATCTATTTTCTGGATACAACGTAGGTTACTGAAACTTATTGATTAGGCTATTTAAGAGGAAATGCGGGTGATATTTTCTCCATACAAACGTTCTCGCCTTTTGTCTTTCTGGTTTATGACTTAAAGCATTTTTTTTCAGTCACATAAATATCAACCTCTTCTAGGTCCCTATGTTTTCTTTTTTGATGATACATAATCTGTATCAACACTAGAACCTTTAGAAAATGATAAAAAAATCCTATTTTAACCCCTGTCAAGAGAGGCCTGGTATACAAATTCGACAACTATTCATGAAAAAAGAAAAACATTATAGGGACACAGATATAACCTTCTTATTCAGTTTATGAAATATTTTTTTTAATTGGTCGAATTATGGAGGAAATAGTCGCCAGCCAAACCTTGAATTATAACTTTTTACTTGTGGGATCTGTAGTTGTCTTTATCGCACCAAAGTCGAAATCGCGCTCGTTGAGCGACAGCGATAGTTTCTTCAAATACCTACCGCATTTTCTCTTAATATTTTAGTTTACTACTTTTAGTAAAAATAAAGTTTAAGCGGCTTTTGTGGTTTACTAATTATGTAGTACCAAATAACACCTTGCTCGCTTTACTTACACGACTTATTAAAACAATAGCGCGCAATCATCAATATTATGTTCTGAAAGCGATAATCAACTTTCTTTCAGTCCTAGCTCTAAAAAGTTTAGTTTTACCTTTAAAAACAATAAGAACAAAAGAATAGCATTGTGTGTCAGCATCACCTGCCTAGCATTTTCCCAACTATGTTGGGGTCAGCTTTCAGTTTTACTTAATGCAGCTGAATACCAGTATTTTCCTTGGAGCGACGGCCTATCTGACCTCCACAACCCAGTTAGTACTAGGTAATACGATAGCTCTTGGTAAGAATGGTTTCTCAGACTTTCGGGTCACTGATTACCTGTAATGACTGTCAAAGATCTACAAATGACAGCCGGGACCAACGGCTTAACGTGCTTTCCGAGGCATAAATAAATTATATATCACACGATATCGTATCGATTGGTGCTGTGGGCCAAAATAACCACGATATGGATCCCTGACATAGCCAGAAAGCGACGCGGTAGACCTTGCAGAAGATGGCGAGACGAGCTGGATAGAACCAACGATCAGTGGTCCACATTGGCTCTGGATCAAAAGATTTGGAAGTCATGGGGAGACGCGTTTGCCCAGCAGTGGGATGATACAGGCTAAAAGTAACAGTAACGATATTGTAAAGGTAACTTAGACTTGCTCATCAAACTTTATCAATGAGCATTTCAAACACATAAACAGCCAAATCCCTTAGCACCTTCTTAATCAATGCCAAAAGCAAGTAGAGCGTTAATAAACGTCTAACCAGTGAGTGTTCGACCGAGATACAGCCGTTTAATGGACCGCTGTGGCAAAAACAACGCTGTTGCAACCCAAATTATAATATTGGAGTTCCAATTGCATAAGTTTGTGCTATTTGCTACTTCGCACTATCGTGGACGCGGGTAGGCGGGCTCGCTGTAATGATACGGAGTTTTGGTACTGTGTGGGAATTGGTTTATTTTCGTAGTGGACAATTCTATTTAAAGACAAGCCGTGTTGTCGCGTGTGGCACCGTACATTATCACTTTGTTTATTGGTTTAGTTATTGGAGTACACAGAAAGAACTACACGTCGAGTGTAAAGTTGTATTAATATTTGATTCATAGTATAAAATTTTTGTAAACGTGTTTATTTATTTAACAATTTTTGTACACACAAACTATATAAAAGAAGAAAGGAACGAAAAATAGTCTACAAAGGTGAAGCTTGTGTTTATGGTTGATTAGACCGTACAAGACGTGTGTCAGATAGGATTTTCCACTGATGAAAATGACGAACTTGGATCCCATTATGAGGAGGAATGGTAGGCACTATTTTCAAAAAGCCTACAGCAATATTTTCCCGCGACTATTACGGTCTTAGGTAATGAATCAATTTGATGTCTTTCTTATTGAAAAAAAAAAGACATTGTACAAGTGTCAATCTTTGGGTGAGTTAGGATTTGAAGTAGTTGTTATGTGTGAGGATAGATACTCGTAGGTTGGACGAAATATAATGTTTATATTTAAAAAATAATGTCAGGGGTCGGCTGGTCGGTAGAACTTATTATATTTTCATTTAACTTGAGCAGCTGCTCATTATTGGTCTCTCGGATTTATTTTCACTCTTTATTTGAGAAAAATGGATTTTTAATAAGTTCGCTTTCCAGATAGTCATCTGTAAAGCAAGTCCCCCGTGAGCGTGGCTCTAATCCAGAACTAATTAAAACTGCGAAGAATTTCCTCTCTTGCCTTTGTTTTAATTTTGCATATTGTGTGCTCCTCACAGGTTCATTATTAAACCATTAATATGGGAAAGTTAATAACATTCATTATGTGATAGAATTTTAATCGTTTCATCGGTTTAATATGTCCGCTTTCCTTTGTAAAGCTTCTAAGTACCTTAAGATTGATGACTTTAGGTCTACACTACTTTTGATATTTTAGTAATATTACTATGTTACTAAAATATCATAATTTTATGTTTGTGTAAACACACAAACATAAAATTATGATATTATATACAATGTGTAACATAATTAACGCACAACCTCTTAAGGGGTCATTGTACTCATCATTATGAACAACTTTCACTATGGGACCAAAACTGGAATCGCAAAAAAAAAATCGACTGCCCCATATATTTCTGTGCGCATAATTCGACAAAATGTACTGAACACCTGTTTTTTTTTTTTTCGCGTTTCTGGGTTAGTCCCATAGTGAAAGTTGTTCATAATGATGAGTACAATGACCCCTTAAGAGGTTGTGCGTTTATTCTGTTACACATTGTATATATGTATATAATTACTTACATAAATATAGTACAAACACAAACGTGTTTTATGTAATACTATGTTTTGTGTTTTAATTTAATAATGTTTTTATTTTTAATTTTTCTAATTTGATCATTCTAAGTTTAAAGATTAGATTATTGGTTTAAGTTCTTAACTGTAGCATTAGGGTAAACCCTGTAATGATAGTTTAGGGAATGCATATGGTAGACCGCCAAAAATGGAGAGATTTAAAAGAGACCTACACTCAGAATTGGGGTGGTTAACCTTTCGTATGTCGAGTATATAGACACAATTAAAAACCTATTGTGTCTCGCGTAGACATACGTTCCGGCACACGAAGGGTTAAAGGATGAAGAAGACGAAGATATGGTTGA
The DNA here is from genome assembly GCA_947578425.1 of Eugnorisma glareosa. NCBI lineage: Eukaryota > Metazoa > Arthropoda > Insecta > Lepidoptera > Noctuidae > Eugnorisma > Eugnorisma glareosa. The sequence continues at coordinate 20,004,356 of OX387970.1, read as the reverse complement.
CTTTAAGTTTATAACCGGTTCTTAGCCCGGTTGTCAGTTATGCACAAAGCACTATGGCAGCAGCATGTCAATTTATAAGCGCTTGTTCACGGATCCGGACGTATGCAAGGTGCGTACTAACAAAGCAAATACAATCGCGTGTCTTCCCGGCTAGAAACCGGCAACCTGGACAAGGTTAACCCGTCACTGGTCCGGTCAAAAATTGGTCGTGCCCTTACAGTATCACGACTTACCTTAGTCTTCTTTCTTTATCGTGTGGTTAGTGCCTAACCTGGTATCTGAGTTTATATGCCGCCCATGGGCCTCTGACTTGGCTTTACATGCTGTCGAGAAATATCTCTCAGGCATGCTGATTTCCACAAGATGTTTCTCCATCACCGAAGCAAGTTTATTTAATACGCAAATGATTCCGAAAAATCAGAGGAGTATGTCTTGGGTTCGAACTTGAGACCTGTGACTTGGCAGTCCGACGGTCACACCATTATGCTATTACTGCTATAAACCTTAATACCTTAGTGGACAGACAAAATATTTTTTTCATTTTGAAAAAAAAAAAAAAAAAAGTCTGTTATGCTGTGTTAGTTATGCTGAAATCTTAAAGATGAAGAAAAGCATCAAGGCTCTCTTTATTTTCCTACGGTAGCTTAAAATCGTCACTCACAATAACAAGCATCAAACGCGGCTGCCATAACCCCACATAATCATCTGCTCTCGGCACTGCCACTGAGAACTTTGACAAATTAGTTCATGCTTTATGGCTGCTCCAAACTTTGTTTAAATGTAACACAGGAATAGCATTTCAAGCCTCGTAATTCTCATCATACCGACATGCCCGCAGAGTTTTTAGTTAACTGTTTAATTGTCGGAGACTTGTTTGTTTTAGATTTATGAAAAAGCATTATTCAAAACGATAATCTCATCATTATTGTCATGCATTGTTCCACCCGTTTGTGCTATGCTTCCCTGGTCAGTGGAAGTCACGTCCAGGTCTTCCGCGCCATCTTCTGTGACCTTATGGTCTGTATCCTGAAAAACTAATATTTTTTTGGGTTCCGTTGCAAAATGGCAAAAACGGAAACGTTTTAAATTCGTCCTGTCCGTCTGTGTATCGACACTTGACCGGTGTTTTTTACTTTGTGCACCTAAATAATTGCTCTATTTAATGTACTTAATTTCATCGATTAACGCTTCTGAAATTAAAAGGACTCCATTGGCCGATATTCTATCCTTTTATTAGCACCTATTAAAAATGTGTTTTAATTATGGACCTTTTACGGTCTAACAGAATCACCCTCCAGTGGATAAAGGGGCACAGTGGATCCCTAGGCAATGACGCCGCAGACGAACTTGCTAAGAGAGGTTCCGAGATGGCAGTGCTAGGCCCGTACCCACTCCTTCCCTTACCTTTCTCACAATTCCGTACATGGGTTCGCCAGAGATCAACTGAACTTCACAACAACAAATGGTCACGGTCTACGGACTGCAGGCAGTCCAAAATGGCGATGCCAAGTCTACATCCGCGACTAACAAAACGACTGCTCAGCCTAAGTAGAAATAACCTCAGAATAATAATAGGGACAATAACGGGCCATTGCCCCCTAAATAAACATCTCTTTAACATAGGCGCCACGGACAGCCCACTCTGCAGGGGCTGCTTTGACGCCGAAGAATCAGCCGCCCACGTCATCCTGGAATGCGAGGCCGTGGCTACCCAACGCAAACAAATCCTCGGAACGGTGAGGTCGCTCCGCGAAGCCTGTGAAGCTCCCAGGAAACTTCTGTGCTTCTGGGCGGAGCTAGGCTGGCTAACGTAGCCGGACACCTACGCACAACGGACCATATTAGAGTCTAAGTGCGGAAAATGGAGTCCCTACTCTACTACTCTACTCTATGGACCTTTTATATGACAACCTTATTTATAACCCACGTGGTGACCTTTCTATCTGATACAACGAAATCCGTTTTTTTGGTTTCCATAAAGCCTATGGCCATAAAAGTATAAAAAGATTTTTTTTTAATTCATTCATTTAAATTTATCTGTATTTTTACATCGTTTTCCGGGAAAACGACGAAGAAGACAAACTTTTATCGCCGGACACTGAAACTAGGAATAAATTTTGTATTACAAGTGTTTCTATTTCAGCCTGTATCGGCAATGCCAGGTACTATTTCAAGAATAGCCATTTAGGATAAGCCTAAGCATTATCAGTATTTAATGTTCCCTCTGCGGGGGACACACGGCCTCCTCTCTATGAGAGGGAATGGGCTATAATCCACTACGCCGGCCTAGTGCGGGTTGGTAGATGTCACATGTCTTCGAACTTTTGGTTCTAGGACATGCCGGTTTCCTCACGATGTTTTCCTTCACCGTTTTGAGAGCAGTGGTGATGAAATAAATAACACTAAGTAATGAGCCTGCCTGAGTTCGAACCCATGACTTACTGTTTGTAAGTCGGGGCCGCCACCACTGGGCCACCGCGGCTCTAGAATAGCCATTTATTTTAGGTAAATTAATATGAACATCTATAGTCTCTTTGAGACGACATTTTAATTACTGTCTTCGATTAATTGGTTCTATTTTTAACTAACCGTCATTTTTGGAACACCAAGAATTTAGACATACCTTTCTTTTAGAAAACCTTTCTGACTGGAAACCTTCTATGACCTGGGGGGTTTCTATGACGTCTTAAAGTAGGAGTTATTCCAGTGTGGGAAAGAGACAGAGCTATACAGGTCGTCTAGCGCCATCTCTTTCCCACACTGGAATTACTCCGGCTTTAAGACGTCATGGTAGGCCACCTGATCATACATAATAATCATGTATGCAGTTACTGAAGGGGCGAAAGGTTATGTAGAGGCGTAATCTGGGGGCCTGAAATGGCTGCTTTAAGAGCCTTAACGTCGGCGTCTTACAGCATTCCATACAAACTTTCAAGTAATTTATTTCGGAATGACTGAACCGATTCTAATGAAACTTCGTACGCATAAGCAAGATCCATATGTCTAAAAATTGGAGGGATAACTTTTCGAAATGTCTTTAAAAAAATATATAATTGGATTTTAGATTTTCCATGTATAATAAAAAGAAATTTCCAATTATCTTATTGTGATTCTGCTGTCATTTTAGCCCCCCTGTCGTTCACCTACACCTACTTGTGTCCCATGTAATAGAATATTTTGTCATCAACTGGGCATGAATCCAGACTCCATACTGAAATAATCCTGATGAGGCAACAATAATACTTTGCCCGACCAGAAAATAAAACTTAAAAACCCATCTGCCGAGCCTTTTCCCAACTATATTAGGGTCGGCTTTCAGTCTAATTATGCAGCTGTACCCATACCTGGGTAATACAATACCCTTTGGTAAGCAATCAATCAACCACCATGATTATAGTAATCAAATACCTCGTAATCAATATCCACGACACCTATAGTTCAGAAGGGGTAAAACTTCAGATGTCACGAGCAAATAATATCATAATCTGCAAGAACGATAGTGGTTTAGAGCTATATTTTAGTTAAAAATAACTACTAAAAATGTTATAACATAAAAACAAAAGAAGATAATATAAAACAACCATTTGGGTTCTGACGACAGACACAGCAGTAATCATAACTGCTATTGTTCCATCTGTTTGACAGTGTAATAAAAAGACAAACAAAAAACTAAGTAATGTTTTCTTTTATCGTTAAAAATAATTAGAATTCTTCGCCCTCATTAAAATTCAACGTCGCGAGATCAAAAAGCCTAAGAAATGATATACAGTTCATTCAAAAGACATCGTTTTTATTTCAACAAATTGACACTATACCTACATACCTACCGAAAAAAAGGTAAAAATAATAATTGGTGTAATTTTTAATTTGTCTTTTTTGTAGATAGATACACTTTTGTTTGTATACTTTGGTGTTCTTGAATGTTTACTTGCGTGGACATTCTCATTTGAAGTTTATAGGTGTCGTGGCACTACATAAAGTACTACAGCAACACAATACAAAAAGCAGTACAGCGCCGTCTATGACACAAATGAGGAACTATTATAAACATTCCAAGTCGCGCAGATATTAACCTCGACTTAAGACTACACAGAAAAACCCAACAACTACTGTCGGGCAGTAGCACACCAGACACAACACACGTCTGGTCAGAAAATCCTTTCTTTTCTATGGGAGATGAAGAACTTTAGACCCTGTTCTTCACATCCATAGGTAGGTTATAAAATAAGTACCTATGTCAAAAGCTTCTAGGTTTTGTGACTTGAGAGTCAGACTAAAACTAAACAAATAAAACATTTTTGTGAGTTGTTAACTGACAGTTCTGTGAGGCATGCAGAAAGTGCATTTTGAAACGATTTTTAGTAACTCCAATTTTAAAAGCCAACCCAAACCTAGTTAGGAAAAGTCTAGCCGCTCGATGACAGTACTAACCCCATTAGAAATGCAGCACATTTCCATTCCATTACTCCATGTTCAACAAATGTCCTGCTCCAAAATTACCGGCTCTAAATAACGCAACTTAACGCTAGCGTTTGCACGCGTTAATCGCGCCAAGCCCATAACAGTGACAAGTAAGCCTCAACGACGTATTGGTGCAGTTAGGCCGATGTAGATCAACCGTGGCCGTGCACGGGATTTGTTGAATTTATTTGCTGGAGCCCGATGCCTCTCTGTATCCTTGTTCGGTTCAAGATGTCGAGTGACTGGAATAGGCAGCCGTCAACCATAGCAAAGTTTACCTCTTCAGCGGTAACATGGGCGAGCATACCTAACCACTTTAAGTGGTAAGGTAACCCCCTGAACCACTATTTGTGATTCGTGATATTTTTAGTAGAAAGGTCCTCATCATCATCATCATTGTAGCCGAAAGATGTCCACTGCTGGACATAGGCCTCCCCCACACTGACCGGTCCCGTGAGTCTCGCATCCAGCGGATCTCCGCAACATTCACCAGGTCATCGGTCCACAAGTCAAGGGCGACATGATCAAAACATATTATAATATTATGTCGTATGAATATTATTTCAAACCTTTAAAGTTGATTAAACAGGTGCTTCTTAGAGGTAAACGCACACTTTTCCGCGTCAAAAGAATCGATTGCGCCGAAAGAAACGTTCTCTCTGTTTGTCCGATTTGGTGCGAACTTTCATAGGATTTCATACAAGTAATTCTAAAATTTGATTCTTTCGGCTCCTTCGCTTGCTCCGGCTCTGATAAGTGTCTTAAACCTTTAATCCCTGTTGAGGTCGTCTTTGACATAACTTATATACCCAATCCATTTTATTGTGACCTTTGCGTTCAGACTAGGTCAGCAGATTTCAAAGTAGGTATTTATTTTGATACTACAACTTAACTCGCCTGCAGGCCTAGCCAAGTTACAAACGTTTCGTATCGATTCTCTTTCTACAATTGTTAACGCCTCGGCGCAAGCGATTGTAGAAAACGTTAACTTGGTAGCCAACTTGACACGACTGAGTCGATCGCTCGTTCTGCAATGAACTTCGAAAAACCTATACTTTAGTCTATGGTGAGCGTTCCAACAAACGTCAAACTAACGTCAAGGTCACAGTTGTGTACTTAGTGTGCGCTAGCTCACGTTTTGTTTTGGATTATAAGAAAGGAATAATTGTCTAACGTGTTAAAAAAGTAAGCGAAATAAGGTGCGAGTTCTACTTATAATTGGTTGATTATAATATATCAAGTGCGGAATGTAATTTTAAACATTACTGTCACTCGAAATAATATGATATCGTGCATTTGAATGAAAGATACCATAAATTAACAACTTTTATAGGATGGAATCTAGATCTCGAGCATTTATTAGAATTTATGGAAAGGTACGTAAGTTAGTTATTTTGTAATCTTCCTTTGTTAAAATCTATCATACGAGTACCTACTTGGGCACTTGAAAGTTACAAACGTAAAACTAATACTACTACTTACGACACAATCAAAACAATTGTGTTTGACCCTTTACTTATCAATAGACCCTTTGTTTCTCTGAAATGATAAATACAGTCCAAAATTATGGTAAATAAACAAAACACTTCTCGGTCTCAACACAGCTGGCTCATGTATGCGCCATTTTTTAATAGTTTTCTCTTGGGTCTCGGCGATCGCTCGGCTGGCGTTCATAAACTTCGACATCGTTTCGTTAGCGCTTGTCAAAACTGTGACTTGGCTACGATTTATATGGGACTAGCTGACCCGCGCAACTTCGTCTGCGTGCGTGCGTACATAAAAGAAATAGAGGTTAGAGAGAGTGTGGGTCAACCTTAAAAGTTAGACATATGGCCATTGCGGATATTTCTTTAGAGCTTTTTAAGAGGGACAATTCCGACATACATAATAATTGCGTAACTTTAACCGTTCACGCACAACGGAAGCTCTCAAAAGGAGTAAATCCCTATTATATATTATTACCGATGGATAATCATCAAATGACCCCTCCCACTCTGGACGGAGCGGAAGGGAGTGTCAGACTTGTACTGACTAAAACCCATCCACGTTTCTTCTGTTGCCCTTTGCGTTCCAGGGCCGCGGTATCTCTTTCGAACAGTCCCGCAACCCTGGCAGGCCTCGCTCCTCTCGGATCCCTTCCCGTTTGCTGACATCTCTTTGAGGCGCGTGTTTATTACTCACCGTCCACAGGCCCGCGACCCTCGACAGCCTTACGTCTTCATCTTTAGACACTCGATGACAATCATACACCAGCTAGAACGAAAGTTCTCATCAAAGTTCTTGAAATGAGCCGAGACACGATAAAACTGCTGTAAACTGTTGCGGACCTCTTGCAACTGCCTTCCGTCTCCATCGTCAGACCTTTGATGATAGACATACTCCAGGCAGGTCTAAAGTTCTCATCAAGGTGCATGAAAACAGCCGAAACACGATATAGATGCTGTAAACTCTTGAGGACCTCTTGCAACTACCTTCCGTCTCCATCGTCAGACATTCGATGACAGTCATACTCCAGCTAGGTCTAAAGTTCTCATCAAGGTGCATGAAATGAGCCCAGACACGATATAGAAGCTGTAAACTCTTGAGGACCTCTTGCAACTGCTTTCCTTCTCCATCGTCAGACATTCAATGAAAGTCATACTGAGTTAGGTTTAAAGTTTTCATTAAAGTGAATGAAATGAGCCCAATAACATTATACCTGCTGCAAACTGTTTAGGTCCGCTTGCAACTGCCATTTCTCTCTATCGTTTGACCGTCGATGACAGTCATACTTCAGCAAGGCCTAAAGTTCTCATCAAGGTGCATGAAATGAGCCCAAACACGTTATTTTTGCTGCAAACTCTTGAGGACCTCTTGCAAGTGCCTTCCGTCTCCATCGTCAGACCTTCGATGACGTCATACTCCAGCTAGATCTAAAGTTCTCATCAAGGTGAAGGAAATGAGCCCAAACATGATTTCTCAATTTGAAAAACAAAAGATCATGCATATCGGACTTCTCTGTAAAAAGTTATGCGTGGTCAGGTCATACATAAAATAAAAAAATATAGACGCGTCGAATTGAGAACCTCCTCTTTTTGTTTCGTTGGTTAAAAAACCAAGCTTCAGACATTTGCCACGGGCGAGGGTCATTCTTTCACGGAAAACCTAACACCGCGACTCAGAAAATGGAGTGAAATTAATAGCGCCATCTATCGAGCACGAAATTAAACCGTTAAAATATAATGCATGTAAAGCGATCGAACACACAATCTACAGGGTTATAGCGTCAGTAGACTAATCTAGAGTACTTTTTGCTGTCAGAACTTTTTTGTAAAGCTGGTCAGCCGATTTAAAAGTTATCTTGTGAGCACCGTTTTTATTAATTAGTACCATTTTGGTGCAATAGATGTCGTTGCATGTATCTTACACAATGATGGTAAGTTCTTCTTGAACACTTTAAATTCATAAATCTTTTGTTATAGAGCACTGATTACTATGAAACAAAAACTAAAACCTTCTCGAAGTTCCCTACAATATTTGTGCATTGAATCTAATCACATTGGTTTTCCCAACAACATGAACGCCCGCCTCGCAGCGCGCGCGGGTCCTTATTTTGATGCGGAGTTATTTTAAAACTGTGATATCTCCTAGGATTTTCATCTAAATTGAATGGTGTAAAGGGCAATTTTGGTTACAATTGAATGCTAAAGATGACTAACATATTTATTTTGATAAGGATTAATACTATGTCGGTAAAAATACCTTTGCAAATAAAGCACTATTTTTGACCAAATTTTTAAATCATAAAAATGGTTATTGTTAGTCAACCTTAAAAGATAGGCATGTGCTGTCGCGGACTTTTTTTTAGACATTTTTAAGAGGAATAATTCCCTAATACACTATTTTTGTGCAACTTTAACCGGTTAACCAGCGCACGCAACGGAAGCTCTCAAAGTAATAAATTTTCCCCGTTTTTGCAACATTTTTCATTGATGCTCAGCTCCTATTGATTGTAGCGTGATGATATATAGCCTATAGCCTTTCTCGACATATAAGCTATCCAACACTAAAATAATTTTTCAATTCGAACCAGTAGTTCCTCAGATTAGCGCGTTCAAACAAACAAACAAACAAACAAACTCTTCAGCTTTATAATATTAGTATAGATGTAGCGCTCAACGTTGTAGAAAGGATCACATTTCATTCTATCATTTCGAACGATGTAAACTTGTCTACGAATTTTCTATTCGTTTGTTTAGACCACGTGACTTAACGCTGAGATGACGTCATTCCCATACATTTGATTAGTTTTCTATTAGCGTTAACGATTGTAGATTGTCAACTTGGCTAAGCCTGCTGATGTGATGCGATGATGCTGCCTAGGGTGGAGCACGCTAGCCTAAAGGAAACCGACTCACATGAAGTTTGAATAGGTCCAGATTATAATGATCAGGGAGTAGAGGAGCCGGCAGTCAATTCCACTGAATTGAATTGAATCTTTTCGTATTATTACAACGATTTTCAACATGATTGACATACGCTTATGATTTTACGTTAATTTAATACGTTTTATATATTAAATATTTTTACATTGCTAACGTTATTGTCATTTTGTCTAGCCTCTATTGTAAGTAAAGGGAAAACTTAATCCTACAAATATTTATTTTGCCTAGTTGGTGCAGTGGTCGCATGCGCAACTGCTAAGTATGAGGTCCTGGGTTCGATTCCTAGGTCGATCAAAGTGTTATTGAGTTTTCCAATCACGAATTTCTAAGGAGCAGTCATAAAATCTGATGTCGTGCCCGGTTGATGGCAATATAACTAATAATAACTGGCGGAATGTGGGTGTACTTTTAGGTACACCTCTGCCTAAGTCTTCTGGGATTAAAGGCATGGTATGTTATGTCATTTCGTTTCTATGTCCGAGTAAATCTCACCCCCCTACCCCTTGCCACATCTATCCTCTCTAACTCCTCGGCCACGTCCCCGGACAGCCATTCGCTGCTCCCGGTACCCGTTTCGATTACATTGACGTCACGACCTCACAACAAAAAGATAAGTTTTAGCTCTAATGTAAGGGTTGCGACACACGCAAGGGACCCGGGATAAGGATGCGCACATAACTTACTGATGGCTAATAGGCTAGGTCTTAGAGTAGGTCTATTTTTCAGTAAGTAGGTAGTTATTTTCCATTTTTTCTGGAATTAAGGCTCTGTTTTTAGCTGTGTGTGTAATAATCTGGGATGGAGGATGGTACAGTGAAATGATTTGGACTAGGTTTGTTAATGGCATCGTACTCTGATATAATCGAAGTTGTTATGTCCTGGGTAAATTAGTTAGTCCTTTGGTTCCTGCTAGTACCTAATCATGTTAATGACAAACTGTTGGTAAAAATAGAATAATGATTCAAGAATTGTATCGGTGATAACGATAGCATAGCTTATTTTGATGCTGTTGAAAGTTGCTACAGATACATAAAATGCTTTGAAAGCGGTTATCATTTGTCTAGACTCACTAGCGTTTATTCACACTTTTCTCTCTTTTTGACAGTAAGTGTACTTTTTTTACCAAACGGCGAATTTGAATGTTGTTACAATTAAAAACCAAATTACATAATATTGTTACGTCGGTTGCCTTACGAGAACATTCTAGATTACGTGCGTGTCTCGAATATTCCTGTAAGGACCTGTTTAGTAGATAAGAGTCTGGTATGTTCCACTATAGAACTGTCTATAAGATTCGAGAGAGTGGTGGAAGCTTCTCGAAGGACAATGTACTACTATGGAACTTTTTAGAAGATTCTTTTTACATGATGTTTCACTAAGGACTGAGAAGAAGGTTCGAGAAGGTTGTAGATCTTTCTCGAAGGATCGGTCATTATATAAATAGCCGTCGTCTTTGCGGGAGCAGTCTGGTTGGAGGCCTTAGATTCATTTTAAGGCATCCACAGGGAATTGGGGTTTAAGCAGTAGCCAGCCTCAGAGGCTGAACTGCGAGATGACATCTCCAAAAAAAAAAAAACGGGAGCAGTCAGTCTGATTTTGGCTACACAACGAAGCGAATCGAAGTCAACTAGAAGTGCGATATCTAATTGAATAGTGATCAGTACTGTATTTGTGATTAAGTTTTAAGTGTTTTGTAATTAATAAAGTTATTTCGTGTTTAATCGGTAGTATTTAATTATTCCCATACCCAGCTCGTAAAAATATTCACACACTAATATCCTACTATTCCTTCCAAAAACATTGGAAGGGGATACGTATTAGTTTTTCAGACAAACATACTAGCAACGAGTTCTAAACAAATAATGGCTGACGCATAGTATTCTGTAGGTAAATCACTACACCCCTGCTCTCTGCAGTCTGCAGTCAGATAGCAATCAGCGTTCCTGAACAACTTTGGAATCCAAAGATTTAAATCCTTAGATGAGCCCTACACACAATAGTGTATACACAGTAGTGTGTCTGTACTGTGGTCAGTCTGTACACCACGGTCTACTCCCCTCGATAGTTAATTAAAGTCGCTCCCTGTCCATTCAAAGGTGGTATCAGGTAGATGGCGAAAATACCGGCGTCGTTGTATCCAAATCTCCAAATACAAATCATATTTATATATTTTTTTTTATCATATGTAGCAAATTGTTCCTTAAACCTATCTAATGTTACCGTACCAAGGTTACACGGAAAAGTTTTTACACTTAAAGAACAGTGATCTCGCACTTTTTCATGGAAACATATACGTTTTTCAGTTTAAGTACACGAAACAATATTAATCAAATGCCTGAATGTGTTATGACGCAGTGAGGCTAATCTAATTATATATATCTTTGTTCAAAACCCCGAAACTGCAGTGTAAAGGCAAAAACACAGACCCGTTCGGTGATTAATTTTAATTGCCGAACTTAGCAGTGCCGAGTTGTAGTCGATACTTGAAACTACAAATATTATGAAAGTTCTGGAGTGTCATCCTTGTTTTAGTTTCTCTTTTTAGGTAAAATGATATTGTTTACATTATAAAATTTGCTTGCGATCTTGTTGGTTTCCAAACTGATGAGTAAGGGGATAGGGCACCTATGAATGCCAAAGGATAAGTTGATTGATATTGTACGTACTTTGCATAGATCTTTCAAGTAATCATAATTACGATCCAGAACGTAAAAAGTTTATTTTTCTTCTTTGGCTTCTAAGCCTATGTCGACTAAATCATTAATACTAGAAACGGTATATTTACTATGTATGTGGTTTTGAGTTTCTGATATTTCGGCGCTGTTGCAAGCCCCATGATCACTGATAAACAGAAGTTATTGCGGGTGGGGAGGGGGAGGTTGTTGGGTGGTTATATCGGGGACTCAAAAACAACAGACATGGTAAATATGCCGTTTCTAGTGTTAATGATAATGTTAGTGACCGTGACAGTTTAAAAACTTATATCTATGTCGACTATTCTGCCAGCGTCATGTCGTGGACGTAAAAACTTATCGTTTTTAGATTTACTGAACTCAATTCTGAGTTCAGCTCACCTTTGTACATAGAATTATAATTATAATCAATATCAACAATGACTTCTGTAAGTAAAAAGTAAGAACAAGATTCTAACAAGGTGCCAAAAAGAAAAAACTTTTACCAACATACAAATATCAAATTATTTTAGAAAAAGATACGAAATAAAAAAGCAATAAATTACAAGGAACACAGGGGTATTAACATTCCTATTTCTGGGTATACCTCGTTAAAACAACAATAGAATTAGTGGTGAAATGTTTTATGTTGTTTTAATATACGGCTGCGTTAGACTAGACTACCCGTATTTTATGTAAATACTTTGGAAACAGAAATAGGTGATGTTGCTTCATTTATTTATGTCCTGCACTGTAATGTATGGAGGTCCTTTAAAAAGGAGCAGTATCTTTTGATATATTACACTGTAAGTTATTGTTTTATACTGTTTTTATTTAAATGTTTTGCTGAATGCGGAAGTTGTGAGTAAATAGGAATCTTGGAGTAGAATCTTTATGACGGTTTCTCTTCTTGCGTGTGACGAATGCGACATCATCATCATATCAGCCCGGAATCACCCACTGCTGGGTATAGGCCTCCCCTTTTTTCTGCTACACTTCCCGGTTTTGTGCGTCCCTCATCCAGGTGTTTCCCGCGACTCTGACGATATCGTCGACCCAACGAGCTTTAGGACGGCCCTGGTTTCTTTAGCCTGACCTTGACTACCAAGTTTTGCTCCATACAGAAAATAAATTCCAGACAAAGTTATATCTTTCGTTTTGACTGTATTGTCTCAAATTAATGAGACCTTGCTCTTCGTTCTATACTAATAGGGATAAAGTTCTGGACAAAAGACGTTCGTCGTAATCAACACTAGTAAAGGACATATAAATCAGTTTCTTTAATGATACAGTGGCTATCGCTTTCGAAGCGTTTTGTCTTTCTACAGCGACTTTTCACAAGATTGATATAAACTTTTTAGTAGCTTATGCCAGTCCAGTACATTTTTGACTTTTCCGTCATAATTAATACTGTTAACATGCCTCATTGTCAAGGCAGTCAGGCTGACGAATTTACGAACACAGAGGACTTTTTTATATAGGCCATAGAGATATGACTTCACGGGTTTTTTAAGCAATGGACACCAGCGACATCTAGTTTTCTCCAATAGCAAAACAAAATATATAGTATTCGAACTTCCGAACTCTGGTTTACAGGGAGGTCGCTGAACCGTCAGGCTACTTACTCAGGTGACAAACAGTCTAAAATAGCCGTTCTATTCTAATGCATGTTGTGACAGTTGTCAGTTGTCAAACAGTTGAAGAATATGGACATTCATTCAGATCCGTTCAGTAGATAAGAAGAAGAATGATACAAGATTAAAATAGTCACTTCGTCACTGAAGCTGTAGTTTATTGCAACCTATTTTCAATTTAGTCGGTTAGCTTCAGCAAGCGCCATCTATATTTACAAACATGCAATACTTGATTTTATAGTACGACAAAATTAAAAAGGCAATAAGAGAAGGACCAGCCTGTGTACGACTGACGAAAAAATCTCAGCTTAAATTACAAAAATAAAGTGTCAGGTGTAGATGTGCAGGTACAGTCATTAGCACTAATATGTATGTGTTACCGGCCAAATCCGATTTCAGGCCAAACTAGTTTGTCCTAGGCCAAACCGGTTTACTGGTTTATCGTGTCTAAACCAAACGCAATCATAATGAATCTTGGATGTGGCGCTCACCGGCCGCTGCCGCGGCACCGCTAGCTACGCTCGCTCAGCTCGCGCGGGGTTGGTGACCAATTTAACCAAACCAAACCTAACCCATTTAGTCGGGGTAAACCAGTAAACCGGTTTGGCCTAGGACAAACTGGTTTGGCCTGAAATCGGGTTTGGCCGGTAACATATACACTGATTTTCTTCTGCTGTATTGACTAACGACGATTAACGTTTCGACGATTAGTATTTTGGAAGCCATATTATTAGGAAACGGGCTATTCTTGGAGTCCTCTGAGGGATCGCATCCCGGATGAGGTGATCCGACGAAGATCCAGAGTTGTTGACATAACTCACAGAATAAGTAAGCTGAAGTTAGTGGCAATGGGCCAGCTATATTAGCTGTAGAACCGATGACCGTTATATGGTAGCCGTGTTTTTGAGTGGAGACCGCGAATCGGCAAACGTAAGGTGGGACATCCTCAGGCTCGATGAAGCGACGATCTTCACCGGGTAGCAACTGGATGAGAGTTGATGAGAATCAAGTTGAGTGGCGTGCAATTATTGAGGAGGAAATAGATCTTTTATCAAAGCAGAAACGAGAAAATAACTTTTGAATTTTGTTACATGTCAGTGCTCATGACTGTACATAATAAAAACTCATCATTCAGCGGGTCAACAAGGGTATAATGCAAAATAATTAGCGTCCAACTACTAATTACCTATTTAGTGCAATTCCACAAAACCACCATAAAATTACGAGTATAGTAATTTATAGACATTAAACTTGAATGTAAAATTAATTTCCACATCGTATTGGGAGCGCACCGCTGATTCACTATCGAACCATGACAAATTGGAACTGTTTCGCTTACATTTCCACCCGCGCGTTTTGAATATCGCGGGATCCAAATTTAATTTACAAATTACATTAATATTTGACAGTGTGTGGAGTAAGCTAATTTGTGGAAATAAAAATTTGGGAATATTGCGTGACAATGCAAAAATTTGGTCAGTTAAACTTTTTTAGGCGGAAAATGACAAACAGGAATGAAAATGGCATTAAAGTCCCGCTCGCTGGTCTTTTGGCGCCTGAACAACATTGGCAGTCGCCCGCTGTTGGTGTTGATATCCACCTAGCCGTACTGAGTTTTTTTTTAACGGCATCTCGCATTTCAACCTATGAGGTTGTCGACTGCTTAACTGGACAATCCTGTGGGTGCCTTGAGTGTAAGGCCTCCAGCCAGAGAGTCTGCGTGGCAAAATAATGACTCTTTTATACTAACACAAACAGCGTCCTTTGCTCGCGCATACATATGACCGCCTCTCTATAAGATAGAAAGTGCTATCCCAGCATTGGAAACCTCATATACAAATTATATGACCATCGTTATAAGGTATAGTTATATCGTTATAAGGATAATCTTCTTCTTAGCATGTCGATGATAATTTAAATTGAGTCAGCTCAAAATTTGGCGACGAGTTTGGCACTTTCAGGAGCTTCCATCAGCTCCTGTGATGGGCAAACAACAGGGCAGGCAGGACACAATATCAAGTATCACATCATTTGTGGGCCAACACCACATTTTTACACTCGGGTAGAGTCATCTATGAATCTTTAACTGAACAGGTTTAATTTACTGATAGTGGTAACCCATTTTAAAATACAGACATCAGAAAAAAACGCTTAAAACTACATATTTATTTTGAACGACGCAACAACACGCAAATAGCGCCTCTTTTGTTTTACCTTTTTAAATCCCTGATTCCCTCTCTGATTTATAAATGCAATTAATCAAGCTGAAATATCATCCCAATTATCTCAGTGGCTCTTACCGCTTTTTTCGCCTGTTGTTAGCCTGGTAAGGGAACTTGTGAAATAATAATTAAATGATTGGGTTAATGACGCAAGCAACTTGTTTTAATACTTGGATTATGAGGGTATACGGTAAGTTTTTAGGTACCTACAGAAAGCTGAAAGTTTCAACCAAATGAAGTCGTTTATATATTATGTGAGATAAGATTTTTCATTGCAGGTAAAACTTAAGACATGAACAAAATTTTAAGACTTTTAATGCACTTTGAAAAATTAAGGATGTGGATAAGCTCAGCGATTTTCAAAGCCAGAATATTATTTCTGGTCTATTTATTTAAGAATATAAAATCTGTTCATTATTTTCAGACATTTTTGACTCTTTTATTCTTTTTCTTTTAAACAAAGTTTTATTTGGAACATTTAGTAGTTTCACATTTCATGTGTTCGAAAAAATAAAACGTTAATTTTTACACCTTTACCCTATTCCCAAATATACCTTCCTATTCTAAAACATTTTACAATCAGCTGAACGCAGTCACATCTCAGCTGCATCGATACGAGTTGCCAAAGGTAATCGATTACAAAACGATTCGAGTGGAAAATCAAAACCTGTAGTGAACATGATAGACTGAAGACCGTGACGCGGCACGCATTGCGGTTGACATGGCCATTTGTTCTCACAGAGCAAGATATTTACATGTCACGATACGACGACGCTGCGTGAAATGCTGCCTTAGTTCAGTTGCGCTAGTTAGTCGGTGTATGTCGTAAGATTGGAGTGTCAGATTTTATAGATTGAATGCTGAGTACTTTAGAAGTGTTCAACATTTTTATAGTTTAGAACTGTTTAATATTTATAAGGTCGCAGAATAAACTTTTTGTAATCGCCAAGACGGGTATATCCTGGATGAGACTAGCACAGGAATGTGGAGCTTGGCAAGCCAGGAGGCCGCTACCCTGCAGTTAGTGTAGTCGTGCTTCCTGCCTTCCTTCCTTGTCTTATTTTATTTGTGCTCGGCGCGGCGAAACGCTATCATTTACTCCTTTTCCTTCCATATAATTTCTCACAGAATCAACACGTTGGTCTAGCGCGACTGTTGAGCTGTTCGTGTGTTCGATTCCTAGGTCGCGCAATGTGCAAGTGTAAGTTTTTCTATCAGACATTTCTCAGTAGCAGCCACGACTTTACATGGAACTTTAACATAATTTGCAAAATGTCGGTGGGTACTATACAAAATTTACATTATTTACAAACTACAAAACTATAATCTATAATAGTAATAAAAATATGTACAAGTATCAAAAGGGTGTCAAACAGGGCTTCAAAAAATTCGTCCACATCGCTGTCAACAGGAAAAGTGCCCAGAAGGCTGGCAGCATCGCCACGCTGTATGGCAAGGTTGATTCTTTGGCTGAAAAATAGGCCCGCCCTCTGGTCACATGAAGAATCGTGGGCACTCGAACCCCATGGCCCTAGTGTTTCAACCCCAAACGGCTCAAACACATAACTCCCAATCAAATTATATTGTATCGGCGTCGTTTGAGGTTTTCAGCACGTGCAGCAGCCGCCCCAGTGCAGCCCACTCAACTATTAGGTACACCTCTGCCTAACCTTTCGGGGATTATAGGCGTGATGTTATGATGCTAGAATCAATAATTTATATTCATCACATTAATTAACAACTACAACAACTATCAACTATCTGGTGTCCACGACACAAGCCTCGTTGCTTAGTGTGGCACCTAGATGGCGCTGTGTGTAATGTCCAGCGATATTTATATTTATATTTATAATTAACATTTTATTTTTATCACATTATTTTCCATTATTTTATAGTAGTTGCATACTAATTTATAACTCTATTACTAACTTTTTAATTCTGGATCAATCCAGTACAGTGTAAACAGCCCCGTCCGTTCACTCGCGAGGTCCAAAGGAGCTTGTGTTACGTTACGGCTCCGCTGAATATCATCATTTTTCCTTGTTACCAACAAGGTGGTTGTTCTCTTGTAAAGTTGCCGGGATTTCCCCTGATGGTGACAGATCATACATAGTATTACCGAGGAATATAAAGAAATTCATACTGTACCGTTACGGCGATGAAACATTACGTCTGCATGCGATCGTTACCCAAGCTTTTATACTTGCTTTTATACTTTTTGAATGAAGTAGTTTATTGTGTGCGTGTTTAGGGGGATGAGCGATAAGGATGGGAATAGAGGGTTTTGTTGGGGTGCAGACATAATATCCTGTTTATGACGAGTAGTTACATACACACATACCGGCTGCGCATTTTATCTACTATAAAAAAACGTTTTTGTTTTGGCGCGCGGTATTTGACATTTTAAACGTCGTGATGACATTTAAAACGTCACCGCGTATTTTTAGTTGCCATATCGTTTCGTGTAAAAAGATTAAAAGTTCAAAAGTGAAGTTCAAGTTAAGTTCTTTTATCACTAAAATATACCGAACGAACTAAAAGCTTTCTATAAATAAGTATCTAAAAACAGCAGCTTGTGTTTCTAATAGTCTTTTTTTCCAAAACTCAACTCATTAAATAGACCAATCTAACTTTATTCCACAGAGACGCAGTAGATGAGATTTTTTTTTGGGTTGCACTGTTCAAAGTGAAAATAAGTCGGTTAAAAAGTCATTAAACTCCAAATAGAAGAAAAAGAAATACAAATAAAAAGGAACAATGTAGTACGTCAATGAAATATGATTCACGAAGAAATCTTTTCTCATATTCAAATTCTAAACTACCAAGGTCAATGACATCCCTAATCCGAAGCACCCGAACTAAGAACTAAGCAAAATAGGCAATAACAATTTGGGTTACTTTCGACGCCAATAAAACGCCAAGTGTTTCTTTAATTTGAATTTTGATAGAGTTCTAATGAAGTCGTAACGAACTTACAAAGTTTTGTACTTTGGACGTTGCGCGTGAAAAGGAACGTTGTTAAGGGGGGGGATCTGTCAATTAGGTAAGCTAGCGAGATTTAAAACGTCTTACGTTTCTTTGCAACTTGCAGCGATATTCTAGGCGCAGTAATTGTGTTACAATATTGATTGAAAACTCTAAATTATATAAATAAAATTGCTATTCATTTGAAAACATGACATGACCATTTTCAAAAAAACAATAATGTTATTGATATGCGTGGGTCATCACTATACTGAGTATGAATGTAGATGGCTATAAGAGTAGAAGAAGACCAAAGAAACGATGGATGGACCGTGTGAAGGATGATATGGCTAGAAAGGAGATGACTGCTGAGATGACGAGTACTAAAGAAGTATGGAAGAAGAAGACATGCTGCGTCGACCACAAATAAGTTGGGATAAGGGCAGGAGAATGATGATGCCTGCGTCACTATCACTCAATTCCAGTTTCTTGGATCTAGGGCCAAAGTGGACTGTAGTCCGCATCAGGTCGATCAGGATCCAGGTCAGGATCTTTGGTCAGTTTGTCGAGCTCGTCCCGACACCCGCCACGGCACCTTAAAACTTAAAGAATTTTAAATTTCGCAGGTTACTGTGGAGGAGTCACCTTAAGACAAAAATGTATTTGTTCGGCCTTCATCCTTGACAAATATTAATATTCTCGAGTTAAGGAGGCGTTGCTTCAATTAAGTCGCTAACTTAGTTTGCCGCTTAGACTTGTTATCTTAGTTCTTCAGACGCTCAACAATTATTTATTTAGCAGCCATTCGCACGGAATTTAGATGTTTTGCTAATTCTTCTTCTAAGCATATTATTACTAAGATTTTGTTAATTGTCGTGGAGGGATTCGAAATTGTAAAGTGTGTAAAGAAACTTTAACTTTCAGTTTCTCACCTTTCATAGTTTGGGTCTGAATTTTAGAGATATTTATTATAAACATTTTAAGTTTGAGTTTAAATTACAAATCAAAGGATTTTAGTTGGATTTTCTGCGAAATAACCGTCTCTCACATTAACTTTAAGCCAGCTTTGTGAAGAGATAATAAATGATAAATAATAATAATAATTGGCTTAATAGCCAATAGCCTCGACCAACATCTGAGGAGGCTCTCGCTGAGCAGCTGGATCAAGGGCTTGATTTAGAAATTAGTCCTTCTGGACACGGCGCGTATTGCTAGGAGGGTCCTCTCTCAAGAGCCCTGACCACCGGTAGCTCGGACCCTGTTCCCGTTGCCGGTTTTCTATATTGTATAATGTTTTCGTACATATTTTTTGTTAATAAAAATGTTTTTTAAATATAAAATAATATGATAGAAAATGAATAAAGGAATATATCCAAGTTTTTATGAATACGTTTTTCTAAGAAATATTTAAAAATGTATAAAATAAGGTGATGAAAAGAACAAAGGAGATAATAATTTCCTGCTAAATATATTTGTTTCTTTAAGTTGTATTACATTTATTAATTAAAATAACGCAAAGTAAATAACCTAGCAACAAACTTAAAAAATGGCGTCAAAAAACTTCTCCTCAACGCTGTCAACTGGTAATGTACCCAAGAGACGCGTTGCCACGTTGTATGGCAACGCTAAACCTTTGGCCAAGGTAAAAGCCAGCCCTTTGGTCACGGGAAGTGTCAACTAAACGTTTAGAAATATCCTTGAAAAGGCTGTGAGCGCTCGGACCCCACGGTCCTAGAGTTTCAACCCCAAACGGCTCGAAAATATAGTCACCAATGAGGTTACTATATTTACGCCGCTTGAGGTTCTCTGCAGCCGCAGCGGCAGCCCCAGCGGCAGCCCCAGCGGCAGCCCCAGCACAGCACGATGAGCTAGGAAGATGGGAAGGCGCAATAGTATCGACACATGTTGCGTCCCACACTAAAGGCCTACCCATCTTCCATGGAAACAAAGACATCCCGTCCGGTCTCTTGCCATCGTCGCGTGCCAAGCCATTGGGTTCTAATATAGCTGGAACGCTGACGGTGACAAGAGCTCGTCGGATGATGTCATTTAAATTCGCGTGCCGTGCAAAACGGCCCGCACTTCGGCTGCATGACAGGCCGTGATGTCCGAGGCTGTTGACAACTTCACCACAGTGACAGCGATGAGGAGAACATAATGCGGCACCTAGGCGTAGAGAAGCAGCGAGGCGGAAAGTTGTGTCGTCGAGCAACGTACCTGTGTTCGACGACGGTAGTGCGTGAAGCCAAAGACCCGACTCCCACTCACCCACAGCCAGCAGACGAGCGCGCTCAGCAGTAGTAGCAGACGTGTTCAGTAAATTGTTCTGAACTACTCTGCAGAGCGGCTCGTCCCACCGTCTCTGGGAAAATGGATGGTCGGGTTCTTCAGAATTTGGGCAAGCGAGTTTCCAGGCATTGATAGCCTCGGAGAAGCACGGCACATCAAAATCAATCAGTGTGGAAGCCAGGATATTCTTGATTAATTTCTCTGTGCCGTGGACCGAGGATATAAAAGCCGGTAAACTAATACTAGAAATTTTGCGGACGCCGAGTCCACCCATACGAATGGGAAGAGTAGCTTGTGTCCAAGCTCGATCGTCCAAGGCCACATTTAGAATGGATGATAAAGTATTTCTGATAATTTGATCCATTTGGTCCAAAAGATGAGTGTGCTTCCATAAAGGGGAAGCACGTAGAAAATAAGTTAATTTTGGGCCGAAACAGCAATAACGGATTATGGTGATGGTCGAATGCATATTAATTTGGAGTAATCTTTCCGAAATGTCATTGAAATTTTGAATTTTTTCCTCGACAAAATCGGGAAAGGAAATCTCGAAGATTAGAGACCCAAGGAGACGAAGAGAACTTTTTTCAATAATTTTGATGTTAGGGGCTATTGCGTTAAATTTAGGAATAGTCGGTTGTCTGTTGGTACAGTCCGTTAAATAAAGTTCGCATTTTGCAAGGTTAAGGTCAAGGCCAATGGAATGAAGTTTAATTTTTAAATAAATTAAATCATTTAAAACAGTATCTACTTCGCCCCCCAAGGTTTCATCATCAAGATACCAAACGTTAAATTTAGAATTTAGCTGTCGACAATTGGGTGAATAGCTAAACTAAATATCACTGGCCCGAGCGGGTCACCTTGTTGACAGCCAATAGCAGATTCCAGAAGGTTGTCCCGATACAGTATTTTAGACGGATGTCTGTAACACTGCCAAAGAAAACTATAAATTTGAGGTAATTCTTTTTTAATTTCTGTTTGTGTCCCTATTAACTGAATTAAAGGCATTCTTTATATCAACCTTCAGGATGACCTCAGCTTTGCCAGAATTTAGGTAGGTCGACAAAGCGTGTACGGCAGCCTCACAGCCCCCTTTGGAGCCGTAACCTAGCTGCAGGTGCATAAATTTTTCCGAAACAGCCTCACCATAAAATTTACAGCAAATCTTGGCTGCCATAAGACGGTAAGTAGTACCCAAGGCAATGGGACGAATGCCGCCATCCCTCTTACGCAGGGCACATAAATTGGCCCCGTAAAAGACGTCGATGACGGCCTCGTTCACCTTGCCGGAGAGCATAAGGTTAATCAGAGCTGTAAGCTCCTTCAAGAGCATCTCACCAGCCTCTCCGGCGCCTGAACAGATTAGGTCCTTTAAGTGCTGGGGACTTAGGCCGTCGAGGCCGCCTGCGGAGCCGCTCCGAAAGGAGCAAACAGCTGTGACCACCTCTCGACCTGTAATGGTGAGGGAGTGAATGTCTGAATCAGGAGGCTCGGGAAAAGAAAGGCCATCCGTGGGGGCGGGATGTTTGGTCTCCAGAGCTGCGAGTGTTTCTGGAGAACACAGTGCCACCACATCGCTACTGAGGAGAATCCTGGCTGCACCGCTAATGTCACCTTCCCCTAACTTTGATTCAACCAGATGGGATATACCTCTTCGAGAGGTATATCCCTGGGACGTTAATTTTAAATAAAAATTTTGACCCGAAATATTACAATTATCTTTAATTTGAGCTGTTAAAGTCTTTTTTGTGGCCAAATTCTTTTGAACATGAAGTATTCGGTAAGGGAAGGTAAGCAACTGTTCCCAAGCACTTAGCGAGTTCTCTCGGACGGCAAGGCGCACACAACCTGCTAGGTTTTGTGCAACTACCGGCCTAGCACCGCGGGGAACTCGTTTTAAAACAGGAACTGAGTTTTTGAATTTGGAAAGGGTTTGCCAGATTGGGTCGAAAGTTGATGTAGCCGAAGTTGAAGGTGGAAGATTTGAAACAGGGTCTGAGGCATTTGGAGGTTTATGTACCTTACCAATATGCACATTCAGACCCCGCTTACCTTTAAAAAATCGTGCCTGGGTACAAAGCGGGCATCTCTCCAGGGTGTTCAGCGAAGTTGAAGGTTGGCTACTACTCATTAAACTAATTCTTAAAAAATAAACCTAACAAAAATAACTTTATTAAACTAAAATAAAAATAAAAAAACGCTGAATAGTCAATAAGTAAACTGGTGACACGCTGTCAGGAGCGGCGGCACACACGCACTGCGGGCCTGGGGCACCGCACACCCGATGAACGCATGTCGGGGCAGCCCTCGTCACCGTGGCCAGGTGAATTGGAGCCTGGTGTCGCCTCGGCTCTGCGTCGAACTCAGATCCGGATTTAAATTGGCCTTCGACACTATAGCACTGAAGTTCGGGTCATCCAATATAAAGGCCAAACTCAGGCACTATCACAGAATCACAGGGCACAAAGCTATAGAAAGCACGTCAACTTTAAAATTTTCACAATTTTCTGAAACTATTAAAGATCAGCTTGTTATAAATAGTTTAAAAAAACTTCAGGAGATTAGGCATTCATTTCAGTAGGTATAACAGGCTTTAGTGTGAAAAAATAACATTATTGATTTTAAATAAAATTTTCTTTTGTTTCTTTAATACTTTTAGTTTTTAAGCTTAAGATTTTTTTTACTTAAACCGAGTTTATCTCAGAGTATACCTAGTATTTTTTTTTTCAATGTAACTTATGGACAGATAAGACAAAGGCAACAGAAAAATACGCACAAGTGATATTATTTCTAAAGAAATCTATTCCGTACTTAACTTGCGAATTGAGAGTATTTATAAAGAGATGTACTTCAGAAACAGTGTGCTGAGAGGAGAAAATATAATAAAACCCTAAATGAGTTTATTTATTATATGAGTTTATTATGATTTTTGTACAGTATAAGACGTTAAATAAACTAACAAGAATCACATCTCCATGTCCCATCAGTAGGGCAGATCCCCAGAACACTTACAATTTAAATTCCCACACATCGCAAACACATTTCCTCACCATCGTTCTGAATATTAAAAGCAGAACACATTACAATAAGCTCTCGTTTCAACACGAAACCGTTGTTTCTAACTAATCCTTATCCAAAGGTGTTCCGTATGAAATAACATGCAGCGCTGCTTTATGGCGAGTGTAGACGACAGACTTTTCGTGCTTGCGACAATCTTCCATAGATTTTTTTTAGACTCACTTTACCCATTTGAAACATATTCTGTCGCTGACACAAACTAAAGAGTGTTTTAATAAAAAAAAACATCAAACAAAAAACAAACATCTAACAATTCGTAACATTTATTATTTCCTTTATTCATCTACACACATATTATTTACATTTTTAAATATTCTAATATAAAACAATTTAAAAAACATTTAAAAATATAAAAAATAGGAGCCCACCGGCATCGGGAACAGGGTCCGAACTACCGATGGTCAGGGCTTGAGAGAGGAACCTCCTAACAATACGCGCCGTGTCCAGAAGTACTGCTTTCTGAATCAAGCCCTTGATCCAGCTGCCTAGAAAGAGCTTCCTCAGAAAGTCGTCGAGGCTATTGGCTATTAAGCCATTGGCCGACACGACTATCGGCACAATGACTGCTGTATGTATTTTTAGAACTAGGTATTTAGCAAATTAGTCCTTTTTTAAGCTGTTAGGCATTTCAAGAATTGGGCACTATTCGACTAAGCCACCGTGTGCAAGTAAGCCTTAGTAAGGCAATTACAATAACTTTTTCAACTACATTTTGTCTGCGACTACTGCGGGGTATTCTCCAGGATAGATGCAGCACAGGTCACTTTTCGCACTATACGTGTCCAAATACAAATAAATACATCGGCCCGTTGCTCAAACAAATCTGAAGACAACCTTTCGCATTTAGGGTAGTAATTTCATTGCGAAAATCGAAAAAAGAAATTGCTCAAAGTTTTTTTTTGAACTTCGCTTCGATGGATTAATACTAATAATATGATGACCAGTGCGACTAGTCCGAAGAAGCAGGGTGTGACTGCGGTGCCTTAACATAAACTATGGCCCACCCCCTATACTGTTCTATTTGTGTCCACCTGCACTTTGAAGGACATGTCTGAAGCCACCACCAACGGCTTTGAGGTGGCAAAGATCTGGTCAAAACTAATTTGATTATAAAAAAGGGAATCATCGATACGACGAAGGAGTGTCACTAGTAACTACCGACTTCACATCGACAGCCGAATGTCGGCTGTCTGCAACCCACCTTAGGGGTATCTGCCATTAACGTAATTGCCACTTGAATATTCAAGATGCTGGATTAGACGGGATGCTGTGATCGTCTGAACGCCTCATTTGTATGCCGTTCGAAAATTTTGCATGAGTACTACATCAGAGGTGATGGTATTTTTAGCCAATTATGTTGTCAGAGCAGCGATGTGAGGTTGACAGTGTACGCATAATGTGTGCGTGTTCGTGTATTAATGTTTGCTTTGGAGTACTTTTAAAGTGGGTAAAGTTAAGGGTCAATTTGTTTGATTTAATTTTATTTAAACACTTTTCACTTTACACTAGTTTTACGACCCACGACAGATTAAAAAAAAAATACTACTTACTCCTGATTATCCTCACAAATGGCTTAAATTAATTCTATTGCATACCACAACCCAAAATTCCCACAAAATCTACCAATTCAGAATAATTGATTAGAAATTCTACTCAAATAACATTGAGCAATTATCGCAAACGGATCGCAACCGGCAAATATTTGCCGTTGTCGTATTAAACGCACACAGTTGCACCGTGCAGATGGTCAACATTCATTTGTCGAAATGATTCCACGGTGGAGTTAAGCCAGTGTGCCCAGTGTAATGGCCGGTTGTAATAATCTGATTTGTTTGTGAAAGCGTTCTTATTAAACGGTCGATTATTGGTTTTAGAAGCTGAGTTTGGTGGAATCGGTGAGCTGTTTGTAATCTGGACGAAGTTTTTGTCTCAAGGCATTTTTTTATCGATTTCAGAAAAAACCCAGCCAAGTGTGGGTCAGACTCACGCACGAAGGGTTCCGTACCATAATCTTAAAAAAAATATATTCATTGGCGTCAACTGTGTATGTATGGGGACACGACACCCTTTAATTTTCAACTTTTTTTTTATTTTTTGGAAATTTTCCTTTATTCGTGCTGTATGGCCTTGTTTTTTGCCAAATTTCATGATTCTAAGTAGGTCAAAGGGAGGTACCCTATAGGTTTTGGTTCCCTTGTGAAATCGCATAATATGCGACATGAACATATCTAACATAATATCATATATATATAGTCATATCTTTTGATCGCGTTGGATTACAAGTTTGATTTCTTTATTGCTCCAAGGAGTGGCAGACTTGAGTATTTGGTATTCATTTCAGCTTGATACCGCTACGCATTCCTGAGAAAAAGGGTCTTGACAGACAGACAGACGGACAACAAAGTGATCCTATTAGGGTTCCGTTTTGCCGATTGACGTACGGAACCCTAACAAGGAGGATGTTCTCAATTCGTCTGAGTCTTTTTTTTTTTTTTTTTATGTATTTTCACCGATTACTCGAAGACGCCTGAACCAATTAGGAACGTTTTTTTTCAAGTTTAGAAGGACTTGACTGATGTTTACTCACAATGGGCAAACTTAACCCTGATTAATTTAATAAAAGTTTAGTTGTATGGCAGAAATGTTTTCGTCATTTCAACCATACTTTTTTTTAGAGGGTTTCGCGGCTTACGCCTACGCCTTTTAGAAATGTTCATGCACTTTGAAACAGACTTAATATGCATGCTTTTTCGTACTCTTGAATAGAAACCTTTATCTATAAGACACGCCAATGCAGTGTTTGTAATATTTGATAACGTTCCCGAACTCGCGCTTAGATGTAGTATAATATAACTTGACGCCTGTAATCCCCGAAGGGCTAGGCAGAGATCTTCTTTTTAGTGAGGTTAGTGCCTAAATATCTCTCAGGCATGCTGATATTGTTTTCTCATGATGTTTTCCTTCACCGAAGCAAGAGATAATTAGACCCTTAACGTAAGCCATCAACCAAGCATTATGTACATCAAACTAAGTAACTTTACGCAAAAATTATTTCTGGGAAACGACTTTTTTTTAGGGTGAATAATCACTTTTTACAGTAGGACTCAATGTAACGCACTCAAAACATTGTTCTGATAGATGAATTGAATAGTACGGGGATCGTGGAGAAGTTTAAAATAAATTACATTAAAAGCATGGTTTTAAAAAAAACTTGTTAAGAAGTTGGATCTTTGTCCCACAATATCTCCGTAACTAGTAGGTTCCCAGGTATGGTCTATATAAAAAAAAGGGAATGACGGGGAGAACAAGTGCCTTTCGGCTTGTTTAATGGTCTTGTATACCCTTTACAATACACGCATCAGAGGTGCGTGTCTTGGGTTCGAACTCGAGACCTATGCCTTGACATGTAACACCACCAGGCTATCACTAAGCCTTTAAATTTCATGTAATAGTAGACAAGCCTAGACCATGTGATAGAAAAAAAAAAACAAATGACAGTTCACCGTTCAAAACAAAACACGGTAAATACAGTAGCGAACGTTTCAATCAGGGTGACCGTCCCAGTGATTGGACGCAATCGGACGCTTTACACGACGCGCGGTGCCCTAGCAAACAGCCTTTTTGAACCGCCCTGCCTGTAGCATAGTTGTGAGTGAGTGCTTTGATCGGGATCGAATACCTGAGCGGTTGGTGATAAGGGATCTTGAAAAAGGTTTGTTGTAGGACTTGTAGGCTAGGGGATTTTATAATGGAGTAGTAAATGGGCCATCGGGAATGCAATTTTGGCCATTTTATAACTTGGAAATATAATTTGAATTTGAAATTTAAAAACATAACTGGTCAAATGTGGGTGTACTATTATTACCACTGCCTAACCCTTCGGAGATTACAGGCGTTATGTTATAAATGATAAATGATGTTTATTTTGCACATAGGTTTTTAAAAACACTTTTACACGTCTCTTTTTTTTAAACTAGATGGGGCCGGTGTTTCGTACACGACTACTCTGAGAAGAAACAGCCGAAACAAACTCAGAGGTCATAGTCTCTTTTAAAGTCCAGACATAATCTTGGTTAACTCACATGAGGACTATGCAGATTAGTGTCTGAGATGGTCTCTTGAAGAAAGAACCACACAGATTTGAGTGGACCTGCCCAGTCAGTGCATGCATTTGTCAGTTATCGTGTAGCTCGACTTATAACTCAAGGACACTATAGTGCTTTTTAACGAGCACAGTAAATGTTGAAATTCTTATAAAGATAAGCATTAAAATACTTTACAATGGTGAAGACGATCAATCTTCTTATCATCGTTCAGCTCTAAATACTTACGGATCGTTTTCAATTTATTGCAATCGTAACTGATAAAAGTTCTTTGAAACCTGAAGAAAGGTAATATTTTAAGATCCATCGTTTAATAAAATTGTGTGAGGTACCTGTATAAAACAGAGTAGACATTCGAAAAACTATTTTACTGCATTTTATTCGGAAAATCAGAAATCACGCCTCCATTTTGGTTTTTCATTGCATTTTACGATGGGTTCCCTATATGACTTCGAAATACTATTCTGCGAAAATTGTAACATCGATGACTATACACCGATGCCTTGATAATGCGACGTTACGTTTTAACTACGCCTTTTTTGTTCACTGTTTCTTAATATCGATAACCTTACATCGAACACTCGTTTCTTCGAATTTTGTTTGTTCTATGTAACGTTACTTCGAAAACGTTTGGTCAAAACAATTTCTTTGAAATAATGTGTTACATCCAAGATTTACGATGCATAATATGAGATTTTCTATTTACCTAATTAGTATCACACATTTTTATTAAAAGAAATCATTAAAACTGCATACTTTATAAATCAATATCTCGTTGACCAAATGTTTTCGAAGTAACGTTACATAGAACAAACAAAATTCGAAGAAACGAGTGTTCGATGTAAGGTTATCGATATTAAGAAACAGTGAACAAAAAAGGCGTAGTTAAAACGTAACGTCGCATTATCAAGGCATCGGTGTATAGTCATCGATGTTACAATTTTCGCAGAATAGTATTTCGAAGTCATATAGGGAACCCTTTTACGATACATCGAAGCAGTGATAGCCTGGTGGTGTTTCCGTCGGACTGCCGAGTTTTATGTCTCAAGTTCGAACCCAAGACAAGGACCTCTGTGTTTTCAGATTCATGTGCGTATTGTATAATTATCACTTGCTTAGTTGAAGGAAAACATCGTGAGGAAATTAGCATGCCTGAGAGATATTTCTCAAGGGCATGTAATGCCAAGTCAGAGGCCCATGGGCGGCATAAAAACTTTAAAGACAATACAACCTCACAAATCGGTTCTAGATAGTTTTGTTTCATTCGACCACAAGGCGCCTAAAGTCCTCTTAACTGTCATTATAAATCAATTAAAAACAAAGTCTACCAAGGATAGTATTTATTTTGACATGGCGTGGAAAATTCTTGTCAATCGGAGGAATCTCCGCACGCTGTGTTTCGACACGTTTCTCCTACTTACATGAAGATAAACAAGGAAAAATAAATCAAACCACGCTTGTAAATAAAGAGAAACGTGGGGGAAACGAAGCCACACGAATTAATTTTGTGAGGAATTGTTTTTTTTGTAATATTTACAAAAATACGATTTCCTACAGTCTTAAACGGCGTCTATGGACAGCTTTTAGACCGACTGGATTTTAACATAATTATCGAAGTGTTTCCGTACTATCCAGTCCCTACTAACTGGTTTGTGGAAATCAGATCGGCAGTCGCTACATGTTACATATTGGTATTCAGCTGAATCGGGTAAGACTGGAAGCCGACCCAACATAGCTGGGAAATGGCTAGGCAAATGATGATATAGAAGTTTTACTGAGCCCATCAATAAAAATATGTCAAATTACTTTCATTTTTCATTAAACGAGTGCTTATGTAAATGTCACTGTCAATTTCCCGAATGTTGTTGAAATGTCGTCGAGTCTGTTTTTGCGTCCAAAGTGTATCGATATTTATTATCATATAACAAAACACTGAAAAACAAATGTATTTATTTATTTGATGTAAAACATAATTATATACAATATTTATGTACGTGGATAAATAACACAGTATTAAAAATCATTTGCCAACACATTCCTTAATGAGTATACAATTACCGACTCTTAGTAATTACCTGTTGTGCCGTCACAGCCAGACAGAAACTGAACACAATGATTTAGCTACGAAATTATAATTAAAAGGTCCACAATAAGTCTTTCACGCAGCTCGTCGATAAGGCTCTGTCACAATGGACTAGGAGACAAAAACAAGAGAGAAGCAAAAGCCTATTGTTCAACGGCAACAATAAGGTAAGTGAAAAAGCCTGAATTGACAGGCAGGAAGAATTCACTGGATCTGTATGAGGCAACATCATGCCCATGTAGAAAACGATCAATAGAATTATTGTATTGATCGTTCTAATGTTGGTGCCGACGCTTTCGAACTATCTGATAGTTTTGTACTTTGTTTAGAACTTTCATGAGATAAATTTGAATATTTGTTAGAATTCACTGCTGAAAGAACAATTTTATTGTGAGCAGTGGTGTCTCAGATTTACGAATTTACTAAATACACCTCGACACCATTGTCCAGTCAAAACATGTGACTTTAATGGACACAATTGAACACGTCTTACAGGAAGAGAGTGTGGGATAGGTATGTTTCAGTTCTGTCTAAAATGTAAAGATTTTGTGTATTAATAATTGAAGTAAATGTATTCAGTTTAGTGTCTGTTTAGTATTTAATTTTTTAGAACGACTTCTGTATTGTTTTCATTACAATCTTTAACACTAAAAGCGACTCACTGAAATAGACGCCCACCCGATTTTGCCTACTAACGTTATCGTCCATTGCTGTCTATTACTGAATAGCTAGAGCCCTTAACATCAACAGCTTGCCAGCTTTGCTCCCACTCCACTCCACGCTGCGCCAACCTCTAACAAATTGGAATAAGGGCCAGTGTACCTTTTTCTTCCACGTGATTCTGAGAAGATCGTCAAATCTTTAATATACCTTTGTCATTTAGGAAATAAAGACCAAAATGCAAATGAACAAATAAAACAGTCCAAAAATATAAAACAACAGACGAAAACCTGCTAATCCCCCTCTTTATCTAAGCGATTGAAACGATCCAATTCAAAATTCGAAAGCAATCAGCCGCTTTCCTCAAACGGTAGTCGTTCAAGCGCAAAAACGCCCGGGGTCTCTCCGTCCGGCGCGATCTTGTAATAACCGACGCAAACCGGTTCCGACCGGTAATATCTCGCTTCAACCAGTTTTGCTCGAATTAGCCAACGGTCCGAGTGGCAGCGTTGCGTGGCCCGACCTCTGGGCCTGTGTGCATATGTAATTGATGTGCTTTTCCCTTCAATTTAACCCTACACGTAAGCGTAGCACTAAACGTATTTCACTATCGCATCGAGTTAGCGCTCACTTTTATTTGTTTGAGAGAAAAAATGTACGTGAAATATTAATGATTGGATACCGGATATTACTGTTTTTTCGTATGGATACTGTTTGATTTGTTAATAATTAAAAGTTTGTTTGAACGAATCATTTCGTTTGAAGCTTTTGTGAGTAAATAGAACCATGGATATATAAACCTAATATCAATCAAGTGCTTATAGGAATTAATTTTGATGAAATAAGTCGGGAATAATTTTGAGCTAAAATAACACCAACCATAATTATCTACCTTAAAACACTCAAAGTGGACGTTTTCCTGGATTTACTTAGGGTACCTAAGACTCTTAATTATTAAAACTAATTTGAGATATCAGGTTTAATTTCAGTAATCCATGCAATTAGCTCGCATTAATTAACTGAAATTCATCCGACCTAGTATTTGAGCAATGTTGGTTTTTGAAGGATTTTGGTTTACTTACTTATTCAGTTAGTTATAATTCGGAGATAGCGGTAATAATTCATAATATCATCTTTTGTTTATTGTAATAGGGTTTTTCAGTAGAAGCTCAAAATCTCTGTCTCGCCCCCATTTTATGGGACTAAAACATACTGATTGACAACCAAACCTTTGAAGATCTGGTTATGCTTTATAGTATATGCTATACTTACACTTTATACTATACTTACAATTGTCATACCATATACCATTTATCATCCTTTTTTATTGATTTGTTTATTTATACTCAGCGAATCGATCTAAATACGATTCGTTTTCATTATATTTGCTGAAATAAAATATCAATTTTCATAATTTTCAATGTTGTGACATGTACGTCAGATTTATCAAACTGTCAGTTACTTTTTCTTTCTGTTATAGAGTTTCTTACTAGCTTAGTCTATGATGAATACTTTTTGGTTTATCTAATCTAAATTATATTTTTCAATGTTTAGCTGAAATATTGTATTTTATAGTTAACAGTGATTGTTTACTAATAACTTAATTTTAAATTATATTTATAAATTATTTACGCACTCATGGTTTTATGAAGTAAGTCTGCTATGTCCTGGCCGACTACACTTGTCAGATGAGATGATTTTATGGCCGCAAGAAGAAAATCTGAGATTCAAAAATGTAAGGAGACCACTGTGGAGATGGAGTCGAGACTAGACGAGACGAGACGGGAGAGCGTTTCTTGAATGTGAGACTGAAGGAATTCTTAAAATTGGAGACAAGACAGATTCTTGAAGGTGATCCATCTAAAGATACACCTGGGACTACTCCCAATCTTATTATTAAAAACTGTCGTTGTGCCATCCCTGCTGATCATCTCGCGGAGCTGCCCTGGGTCTAAAAGCTGGTGATCCAACTCTAAAGATCTACCAGGACCTCAACTCCTGTTCTTACAAACGCCGCCTTCCTGTGGAGCAGACCTGATTCATCGTCCTACATCTCCACCTCTACATTTCATCGTGCTTCAACAGTGCTACTTAATCGTGTAAATATACTCAAAAACTGCTTCCAGAGTGCGGGTTTGATACGTCTTTTTTATAAACACTTGTATTTTTTATCTCATTTGTAAAACCATCCATTTCTCTATTAAATTTTTAAATGTACAAGTCTACTCTTATCCTTTAATACTTAACAGGATCTAGTAGATTTGTTACAGTTTGGCGCCCAACGTAAAATCAATTCTAGATCTCATTATATCTTCTCAAAATTAAAAAAAAATACTTACCCAAGAGATTATATTTGGTATGTAATTATTTCCATCATACTTCATACTTCATCACTTCATCATTTACTTGACACTTCTTCGTACTGAACATCACCTTATACTACACCCCCACACACATTACATTTACCCTCTGGTAATTGTCATCCATTCTTCGCTTGTGGAGTGTTCTTAAAACCATTCGTGGTCACTTACAAGTTGGGGTTTGGCTTACTCTACGACGTACTATAGGAGAATATCCTATAGACGTTGCCACCTACACATAACTCTCTATTAATACCTCACTACCCTGCACCCCACACACTTGCACACCACTGCGGTTACTTCCGGGTAATCGTACCCGGTCTTCGCTTGTAAGTGTTCTTAAAACCACTCGTGGTCACTTATAAGTTGGGGGCTGGGGTACTCTACGATGGCTGCAGGACAATATCTTGTGGTCGTTTATACAACTATAACTAAACATTTACGTAATTATTCATCATATTATTTTAATTTTGGCATCATAATTTGTCAGATTTGTTATTTAAGTGTTGCTAGGTAACTTAAACAGTGCGACGCGGATCTTTTTACGATTTGCAGTGGCGCTGCTTGTCGAGAAAACATACATAAATTTGATACATTTTTCTTAGTTTCAATTTTTCCCACCGATACATTTATTTTGTGTTAGAAACATTTTCGTTTTTGACAATAACTTCACGCTTATAATTCTCCAGGGTTAGGTAGAAGTATATCTTTATCTTAAAATTGTTTCATTTTTTGTTGTAAATTCATGACACTATGACAGATGAGGTTTCTCCTATTATTGTGACTCCTTCACAGTGAAGCCCCATAATTTATAGCCCTCCTATTTCCCTCACTTCTTCTTCCTTCTTCCTTCTCTATCCTCGCATGCTTTAAACTTTAAGTTAATTCTATTTAACTTCAAGAACTTAGGCTTTGATTTCGAGGTCCTTAACTGGAACTCCCTCTTTGGATTCGTTGACCTCCTAAAGTCACGATATTCCTCTTTTGTCTCGATGTACAACCTTTGACTTAATGTCTACCTGTGATTTAATGTCTATCTTTGGCATGAAAGTCTACCTTTGACTAAGAGACCCTCTTTTACTCTTTGACCCTCTTCCCCTTATTTACTCTTATATCCTGTCTAGCTCTCGGACCCTCTTCTAGTTCTCTCTAGCACAATTTTTACCTTCTTTTGCTATCTTTTACATGATTTTTTTATCCTTCGTATTACACTCATAATTCATCTCTATCTTCTTTCTTTCTTCTAACTGTAGAGTTCTTTTCGGCTTATTAAAACTCTATATAGTTTTTTTTTATTTAATTGGTTATTAAACCATTAAAGAAGTTTATTTTCTTTAATCTCTCTTTTTATATCTGTTCTTATCAGATAACTCTATGAAGTGCTTTTAGGTACATGTTACCTAACCTTCTTATAAACTAACTTTACAAGTTAGTGTGACTATTTTGTTATCAACTCTGGAAGTTGGTTGGAGCGGTAACAACTCCATAAAAATAAGCCCTTGTTAAAACTAACTTTGATTGGAGCGGCTAACAACTCCATAAAAATAAGCCCTTGTTAAAACTAACTTTGATTGGAGCGGCTAACAACTCCATAAAAATAAGCCCTTGTTAAAACTAACGTTGATTGGAGCGGCTAACAACTCCATAAAAATAAGCCCTTGTTAAAACTAACGTTGATTGGAGCGGCTAACAACTCCATAAAAATAAGCCTTTGTTAAAAGAATCTTTAGATTTTCATCTTATTAATGGTTTTAGACGTGAGCGGATAACAACTCCGAAAATAAGCCTACTGTTATTAATTTATCAGGTTGAGTAGTGATCATTGAATGTGAATCCTACCTGACCTAACTTCGTAAGATGTCGGTGTGTTTGAATGAGTTATGAAAGTTTTGTGAATGCTGTTATAACGTTTGCAAAATTTTTGTTCTAGCCCAAAAATTTTCTCGGGGTCGTTGGGGAAATATAGTATATGCTATACTTACACTTTATACTATACTTACAATTGTCATACCATATACCATTTATCATCCTTTTTTATTGATTTGTTTATTTATACTCAGCGAATCGATCTAAATACGATTCGTTTTCATTATATTTGCTGAAATAAAATATCAATTTTCATAATTTTCAATGTTGTGACATGTACGTCAGATTTATCAAACTGTCAGTTACTTTTTCTTTCTGTCATAGAGTTTCTTACTAGCTTAGTCTATGATGAATACTTTTTGGTTTATCTAATCTAAATTATATTTTTCAATGTTTAGCTGAAATATTGTATTTTATAGTTAACAATGATTGTTTACTAATAACTTAATTTTGAATTATATTTATAAATTATTTACGCACTCATGGTTTTATGAAGTAAGTCTGCTATGTCTTGGCCGACTACACTTGTCAGATGAGATGATTTTATGGCCGCAAGAAGAAAATCTGAGATTCAAAAATGGAAGGAGACCACTGTGGAGATGGAGTCGAGACTAGACGAGACGAGACGGGAGAGCGTTTCTTGAATGTGAGACTGAAGGAATTCTTAAAATTGGAGACAAGACAGATTCTTGAAGGTGATCCATCTAAAGATACACCTGGGACTACTCCCAATCTTATTATTAAAAACTGTCATTGTGCCATCCCTGCTGATCATCTCGCGGAGCTGCCCTGGGTCTAAAAGCTGGTGATCCAACTCTAAAGATCTACCAGGACCTCAACTCCTGTTCTTACAAACGCCGCCTTCCTGTGGAGCAGACCTGATTCATCGTCCTACATCTCCACCTCTACATTTCATCGTGCTTCAACAGTGCTACTTAATCGTGTAAATATACTCAAAAACTGCTTCCAGAGTGCGGGTTTGATACGTCTTTTTTATAAACACTTGTATTTTTTATCTCATTTGTAAAACCATCCATATCTCTATTAAATTTTTAAATGTACAAGTCTACTCTTATCCTTTAATACTTAACAGGATCTAGTAGATTTGTTAAAGCTTCTGGTTAACCTAGTTTAAAGTCATGCTATACACATTTTTTAAAATTCACTCACTTACAGGCAATGCAGCCTAAACCTAGAAGTGGGTCTAGACGCATTGACTACCAAAAGGATTGGGCCCAAATAGCCAAAACAGATAAAAACGTAAAGAGTTTTTATGGTCAAGAGCTTTGAAGAATATCTTTCGAGGCTCTCCTTATACGGTTGGATTAAGGGCCTGATTCAGAAGGCAATACTCCTCGATACGACTCGCATTGTGAAGGGGTTCCTGTCTTTGAAGCCCTAACCACCGGTAGCTTAGACCCTGCTCCTAACATCGGTGGAAACCTATTGTTTATATTTTTAAATGTGTTTTTTTTTATATGGTTTTTAAGACACATTTATTATGTACAAAATAATAAAATAGACCAGCAATAGATATAATACAGGGTGAAGGGCCCTTCACAATCTGACAGGATGCATTCAGCTCTTTATTTTGAATCATATTCCACTGGATTTTTTTCCAGTTATTATTCCTTTATTTCAATCTCAAAATACATTCCATGTATGCAGCACTCCAATAATGTAAATAATACGGCTAAAATCAAAAATCCAACAATGAATGTTGAAATACTCTTATCGAACGACGCGTGAAATCAGCTGTTCACTTCCTGCCTAGCTACAGAGTTCATTATACTCGTCGTCGCGCTTGCCGTTCGCTACGAGCGTTTTGCCACGGTAACGATACATTGCCTATGAGAAAATAAAACAAATCAAATTTATTGGATTCCCATAACATTCCTGAAATTATTTTTTGTACCTGTCATCTTAGTATAATATACTGAATTCGCCCCATCAGTTTGTGGAGGGCTGTCCCTTATACCGTACTTATGGGTAGAAGGTGCTAAGGTAAGAAACCTCAAAAACCATACACTCACGAACGTAATAATAATATACTTCTTATGAAGTAACGAAACGGAAACGGTGGAAACGTTATTATTAACGTTTCCACTAAATTCATCATCTTTCGGCCCTTGTCCTATTCTACTTGGGGTCGGCGCAACACGTTTTCTTCTTTCATTCTCCCCTGACAGACGTCACGGCATCTTCTACTCCTATCTCTTTCACATCATTCCTAGCACATGTGTGAGTACTATGTACTGTAAAGCAACCATTTACATTTATTTATCTTTCATTGACTTGAATGTAGCCTGGTGGCTGAGAGAATGTCATGCTCACTCAAATTTCTCGCTGATGGTGGCGCGTGTGTCGGGTCATTTGGTTCCCTTCAATATGGTTGAGTTGAATGGCGCTGAGCCATGCGTCATGTTCGTGAACGGGCGCTGTCAGTTGGGACTGGTCATCTCTTAGCTGCCACGGTTTATTTTAATTACTTTATTTTCAAAGTGTTGATTATTTTAATCTTTTACTCTGGATGGTCTTAATGTGCACGTCTTTCTACATCGTTCTCATATATGTATAATCTCAACGTGAATGATGTAACCAAGATTTTGTAACAATAATTTGATTAAAAAGAGTGTCCATGGAGTTTCTTGCCCATTCTTCTCCATAGAGATCTACGCTTTGGAATGTGCAACTACAGTACTTTGTCAAGTTATTATGCCTTGTGACTGTGACTGTAGCTTAGCTTTTTTTTTGTTTGACTTTCAAAAGTGCCTGTAATGGACTAATTGAAATAAATGCTTTGAGTTTGAGTTTCCTCACACAATCCATCCATATTTTCTTTGGCCTTCCTTTCCCGGTCCATTCATCAACATTCATGTCCATCACTCTTTTAGTTTTTTTTTTTTTTTTTTGGTGATGGCATCTCGCAGTTCAGCCTCTGAGGCTGGCTACTGCTTAACCGGACTATTCCCTGTAGATGCCTTAAAAATGAATCTAAGGCCTCCAGCCAGGGGCTTAAAACTATACTTAAAAACTAAGCGACCACTCGCTAAGGGCACCCCCTGTGGGGTACGGGCCTCGGCTTAGGGCGTCGCTGGGGGGGGGCAGCAAAGGGACAGGCTGGATCTGAGTGATATTATTTAGGGGCTGGTTTAAAACTACCGGCTCAGCATCGCGGGCTGGCTCTGGCAAGGGTCGGGGGGGGTTCGTTGAACGTGGGCGTCGCGTCGGGCCTCGGCGGTGAGGACGGAAACATGGCGGTCTGTATTTGTGTTTACGCAGTGTACTGGTTTCCCTACTGCTCTCCTGGAGGAGGGTGATGGGGTCATCGGGGGTGGTGAGAGCATGTCGTGGACGGCGAACCATGCTAATACGCGAGGGCTCGTATCGGGCGGCCGATGCGATCAGGGGGTTCCTATGCTTGATAGCGGAATCGAAGAAACGCTTGGAAAGACGTTTCATAAACTGAGCTAAGGTGGGGATCCTAAGGTCTAAGTGGAGACTGTCATTACGGACATAATAGGGGGCACCGGTGATCTTACGGAGAAAACGGTTCTGAAGGGTCTGCATCCGGTGCAGATGACGCGGGTGGGCATGGGCAAAAGTGACACAAGCGTATGTCATAATGGGACGGATGACGGCGGTATAGAGTCGCAACTTGCACTTAAGTGACAATTTGCTCTTTGCCGTGATCATAAAATGGAGCCTACCCATGGCAAAGGCAGCCCGGTCGCGGGCTGCTCTTATATGCGCAGCAAAGGACAGGTGGTTGTCGAGAATGACTCCTAAGTATTTGGCTTGCTTCTCCCAAGGGATCGGCTTGCCGAACATAGTGATCGGAGAGGGGACGGGACGTTTGAGACGCGCCTTATGGAAAAGAGCTTTTATCGGGATTAACCTCGATTCGCCACTTACGGAACCAGGCTCCTAAAGCATTGGCTGCTTTTTGGAGCTGACGGGCGATGGCGTCTTGGCCGTGCCCAGTATAATAGATTGCCGTATCGTCGGCGAAAAGGGCCAAGTGAGCCTTTTTGCTCTTGGGGATATCTGAAGTGAATAGAGTGAATATGAGGGGGGAAACGACAGAGCCCTGAGGGACTCCCGCGCGAATGGGGTGGGGGGAAGAAAGGGTTTTCCCTATGCGGTAGCGGAAAGTGCGATTCGCCAAAAAGTCTCGCAAGATGAGCACGAGACGATCTGGCACACCGAGCTGATACAGCTTGTATATCAGCCCGTTGTGCCAGACTTTGTCGAACGCTTTCGCTATATCGAAAAATAACACACCGGTCATCGCTCCACGCTGGAAGCCAGCGTTCAAGTGCTCTACGATGCGGTGGACCTGTTGGACGCACGAGTGTTCGGTCCTGAAACCGAACTGCTCGTTGGGAATGAGGCTCTTAGCCTCGGCAAAGTCTTTGAGGCGCTTATAAATAAGCCTCTCATAGATTTTACCGAGCGCGCTAAGGAGACTGATCGGCCGATAACTAGTCGGCTCAGTTTTAGGTTTACCCGGTTTGGGAATACCTATGACGGTGGCCTCTTTCCACACTTGGGGAAAGATGTTATTGCTCAAGGCGCCATTGAAGATGGCCGCCAACAAGACTATGAGCTGAGAGGGGAGGACTTTGAACACCCTATTGGTGAAGCCATCGGCGCCAGGGGCTTTCCGAGGCTGTAGCCTATCTATTATGTCTTTCACTTCGTCGGGCGTGACTGAAGGAAGAGGACAGTCGGGGTCTTCTACTGGGGGGAGAGCGGCTCTACGTTCGACTTCCGCGTCCACCTCAGCGAGATATCGCATGTCTACTGGTTGACAGCTGGGCGTGCACTGAGATTCCAGGCTGTCGGCCAGGCATTCAGCCTTCTCAGAGTTGTCAAAGGCGACGCTCTTATCGGGGCGAATGAGAGGAGGCATAGTAACCTCGTCGCTGCTAGCACGCAACTTTCGTTGCAGTTGCCAGAAAGCTAAGTGAGTGGGCTCGAGTTCGCTAAGCTCTTTGTCCCAACGATTCGAACGAAACTCACTGGTGCGCTGCTTTACAGCAAGCTGCAAGCTGCGCATGTGAGCCTTGTTCGCATAGCAGGGAAAGACGCTATAGGCACGAACGGCCGCGTTCTTCTCGGTTAA
The DNA here is from genome assembly GCA_947578425.1 of Eugnorisma glareosa. Classification (NCBI taxonomy): domain Eukaryota; kingdom Metazoa; phylum Arthropoda; class Insecta; order Lepidoptera; family Noctuidae; genus Eugnorisma; species Eugnorisma glareosa. The sequence continues at coordinate 19,964,415 of OX387970.1, read as the reverse complement.
CAGATCACGTATGTCATCGGGTAGTTTCTAGCGGTGATCGCTCATCGCCGGGACTTCCCGTGAACAATCCTTCAGTACGGATTGTACGTGATCTGTAAACAAGTTGATGGCGGCCGTCGTGTCTGCGACTGAGACTATGTGATCGGGGATACCGTCCGTGAGAGGAGACATGTCGGATTTCAGCTTATCGCTTACTTTCTTCCAGTCTGTTATCAAAATAGGGGCAGGGGGCTGGCTGGGGTCAAAGAGGCCCGAGCTAGAAACGAGATGCATGACTACCGGACGGTGGTCAGAGTTAAGCTCGTGTAGCGTCTCAATCGAGTCCAGCCTGAGGCTGACGTTCCTGAGCAGCGCTATATCGAGCACATCGGAACGCAAACCGACAGTGTCGGGGTAGTGGGTGTGCTCCATAGGAGCGATAGGGTCAAAGGAAAGGGAGTCGCTTAGGTCGAATAACGCCCGCCCTCTCGGGTTGGTCGTTATGCTGTTCCAAGCAGGGTGTTTGGCATTGAGGTCGCCCGCTATGATAACGGACTCGCTCAAGCCGAAGAGAGAAGTGAGATCCTTCTCTAACAGGGAATGGTCCTCAGATGAATTTACGGGGGGCATGTAGGCAGAGATGATATGGACCGACTGATGGCCGGTCATACCTAGCCGACAGATTGAAACCTCAAGTACTGATTCTAGAGGGGGTGAGTCTACTGGGATGCAGTGCAGTTCTTTACGGTAATAAATGAGCGTGCCGCCTCTGTGGCAGCGGGAACGGTCATTGCGAACTATATGAAAGTTTGCAATCTTGGGGTTGCGGAGATGGGGCTTTAAGAACGTCTCTTGGACAAGAAAGACATCTATCTGATGATCGCGGAGGAACGCGGCGATCTCATCGCGTTGTCCACTAATGCCGTTGGCATTGTAAAAGCCTACTCTAAGGGATCGGGGTTGGGTACTCGTTAAGGGCCTAGTTAGATCCATTATCGGTCTGGTTGTGAGAGAGCGCGCGGAGAGCTGCACGTATCCTAGGATACGATTTAAAGATCATGTTGATCTTTTTATGTCATTCGTTCCTCTGAGCTCGGCCGCTAAGCGGTCGGCCTCAGGGGATTCGAAGATCGCGAACCTAGCGATGGTGTCGAAGGAGCTTTCCTCGGCATCCTCAGACTCTGGGCCGGGTGGCCTGGAGGGAGGGCGCGCTGGTGAGGCTAGGGGAGCGGCCGTTGGAATGGGCGCAGGGCAAGGGACCGGGTTATCTAATAACCCGGGCATGGGGGGGGTGGTCTTGGGGCTACCAAGTGCTGGAAAGGCACGCTGATGATTCAGCGCGTTCCAGGGGGACGGTCTCTGGGGACTGAGACGCTCAGGCAACTGAGCAGAGGGGATTGGGAATGATGAGGGGGCTTCCCTCAGCTGGCGGGCGTTAAAACGCTTCGCCAGCTTACCCGGAAATTGTTTGGGGGCTTTGGGGCAACCCCTGTAGTTGGCCGGGTGGCCTGACTGACCGCATAGCACACAACTGGGTGGCTCGGTACAGAGGTTCCTGTCCTTGGGACGGGAGCAATCGGCCGTGGCGTGATCGCCTAGGCACTTGACGCACCGGGGAGGAGCGAAGCAGTGCTTTTGGGCGTGGCCGTAAAGTTGGCAACCGTGGCACTGGGAAAGCACCTTGTTGCGGTGAGGCCGCTCAATGAGGATGCCCGATAAGGAGCAGACGGTCTTGACTTTAAAAATGGGGTGATGACCCTCGACGGGGTCACAGATGACGAGCACCATGTCGTACTCGTCACCTCCCCTCGCCTTGTGCAGGCGGTGGACGGCGGAGACTGGAACGTTCTGGGAGGTGAGGTCGTCCAGAATGTCCTGGGATGGAATCTCTTTGGGGATCCGCCTGATCACCACGCGGGTGGGCTTCTCCTCAGGGAGAGAGTAGGTGTGGAAGGCGACGTGCCTCCCACGAAGATTGCGGACAAGGTCCCTGAAGTCCGAGGACGAAGGGACGGTGACCTTTATACCCTGTAGGGTAGATTTGGCTGAGGTGTAATTGATGCGCAACTCAGTGCACATCTTGGACACATCGGTCCATTTCGCCTTATCTTGGATGAAGATAGGCGGCGGGGGCTTAAGCTTCTTGGAAGAAGAAGCAGAGGGGGCGGTAGGGGCGGTAGCCATAGGGCTAACGGGGCGGCTAGACGCGGCCGGAGCTGTCGAAGCGACAGGAGAAACGGGGCGAGATAAGGGGGCAGGGGAGGGTGGGGTGGGGGTAGAGCGAGCCGCTACGGGCTTTTTGGCCTTATTGGCCTTAGCGCCCTTGCCCTTCCTACGCTTGCCCTTGCCTACCATTGTGTACTCCTCAGAGTCAGAGGTAGCGTCAGAGGCTCCCGAGTACTCCGAGGCCTCGGAAAGCACGTCCGCAATCTCCATAGGAGATGCATCAGGACTTGCAGGTGAGTCCTGAGAGTGAACTAACGGGGGTGGGTCGGAACTCGCCGGCGAGATCGGAACGAATACTTTCTCGGATAGGATACCCATAAGGGGCTCCGCGATACTCATATAATTTTCCCTTATATGAGGGTTGGGGTCACTAAGGAGCCTCTTAAGGAGGTCCGTGAGGGACTTAGCCCAGACATCCCTCGTTGCGAGGGTAGGAATCATATCAAGGCCTAATCTTGACTAATATAGTGGGGGAGGGGGGAAAAACTCCTAGCTAGGGCTAGGAGTTTTTCCCCCCTCCTCGAGGAGACACGAAAATCGTGAACCCCCCGGGCGGACAATTCCCACAAAAACGAACCCACCCGTGTGACTTTCCTAGTGCTATACTGGCGAGAAGAAAGGCACAAACAAACTCGCCAGCTACACTGTTGTCCTGGCCAGAGGGGCCGCTAAACCTAACTCCCCGGGAGGGATAGCCCGGGGATGAGTGCACTCCCTGTCGGGTGACACAGGGAGGTGAGTGCCTAAGGTGTGCCCTAAGCTTGAGTACCTGTCGCCAATCTTAATGTGCGACAGGGCCCTATGGGTCTTGCGACCGATCCGGGCCGCTGGGGTAGATACACCCAGACGTCCCGGGTGCAGCTGTGGACAAACGTGGGTTAGGTAATACCAGACTGTGACTAGGAGCCACTCCCAAGGCCACAGTCGGAGCCCTTCCGACTGACTGCTTTCCCTTGAAGAGGGTCGGCGGGTGTGGCGGGTCACCACCCACTTAGGATCGTTGGCACCGTGAGGTTTCCACCCAAGTACCACCGAAACTGGTGGATTTTGCTCTTAGGGAGCCAAGTGAACGCGACGCGATACGCGAACGTAGAAAACCAACTACAAGTACTGAAGCACTCGTAGCCGATCTGCTACGATGACGTAGTCTAACTCGAAACCACGGTGGCGGAGCTAGACGACCGGCATGCGGTGGTGTAGCACTGAGCGCAATGTGCGCGTCAGAGCGACGGGGGAGGGGGGAGCTTTTCGATCGCAACGACAGAGCGCACGTGTGCACTCTGCGGCTGCCGAGAGCGGAATGATGCTGCCAAGAGCGGAATGATGCCTGACTCTTTTAGTCACATACGTTTCCACTAAAAGTAAAAGAATTATTTATTTATTAGAACTTAAAAAAAGACAAAATTATGCATCGTTGAGTAAAAAAAAACATTTTGCAAGTTTGTCTGGACATTTTTAACGATAGACCCACCGAGCACGGCTTGTTGTGCTATGAATATCAAACAAAAGCGCTTGCTTTAGTTCGCTCGGCAGTTGGCGCCACTCAGCTGATTTCCGATCTCCACTTATATCGCTATTGATTGCCGTAAGTTTGAAACAGATAAGAGTAAGTACCATAGAAGCTCGTGAGGGTAGATAGACTGTGTTGATTAGGGTGGGTGGTGAATGAAGCAATTTTTCTTTATAATTTCAGGAAAATAATACCAAAACAAATTCCTGGTTTAAAAGTAGTCAAACTATACTTAATTGGGTTTAATTTAATGAAAGAGCTTGTTATTGAATAAGTTCAATCTCCGCTCCAAGCTATAGTACAGTAAATCTTTTTACAATGAAAAACGCTTCCTTCAATCTATGTACTAGTCATATATTTTTGTTTATTTTTTTACATAATATTTCTTAATTAATTTTATTGTTATAAAAAAGGAGCACTACTACTTTGTACTTATTGTTTTATTTTTTATTATTACTATCTAATCCTTTAATCTAATTTTAAGTTATTTTCTACACAATTTATTTTGTTAAGACATAAATGACTCCTGACTTATGAGTATGGTATACAATATTCTTGAAATAAATTAATGCCCTATCCTCAATTATAATGGAAACTCCATAAAATGCTTTTACAGCATTTTAAAAAACTGCTTGCCAAAAACACAATATACATCTGTGTAAAATATAAAAAAAAACAGAGCCAAAGTCCAAACAACAATTCAGCACAGAAATATAATTGGCCACATCTGAATAGCGATCTTGATTCCGATTGGTCGATCGCGCGCCGTGGACCCGTGAGATTCATTTAGGTAATTGATACATACGCCCCGTCAATTTAACGATGGACGGTTACGAGTGCATTTACCTTACGTGCGAGCTATCGGAAGCTAATTGCGGATAGTTTTCGCCTTACGAGTTACGCTAGAAGTGGAAGATTTTTTTTCTCCTTTATATCTAAGTCGAGGAGCTTGTGGGTAAATAATAATTGCCTAGTTTGGTCCATGGATACCACCCATTACGTACCGAATTTCCTCCGTGCCTTGGAAAGCACGTTAAGCTGTTGGTAGATCTTTGACAGTCGATACAAGTAGTTAGTGGCCCGAAAGTCTGACAACAAGTCTTACCAAAGGTTATCCGTATTACACAGATACCCAGTACTAACTGGGTAGTTGAGGTCAGGTAGCCAGTCGCTCCATATAAAATACTGGTATCCAGCAGCATCTAGTTAGACTGGAAGCCGACCCCAAGATAGTTAGGAAAAGGCTAGGCAGATGAATATTATAGGTTAAGTTAAGAGTTTGGTTATTGTAGTCTGATCATAATAATATATTTTTCATTGTGAAAACCATTAGACAGTATCAGATTTCCTTACAACATAATACGCTGGTGATAGAAGCCATGTGGAATCCTAAGTATTAATTTATAAAATTAAAACGTAGCTGATTGTCTATCTACAGATTCAAGTTGAAATGTTACTTCAGTAGTTGTCGATTTACTTTAATTAGAAACACTAGAACATTTTGTTTTAAATAAATCTGTGTTATCCCACTACTGCTCAACGGTCTCTCCTGTAGCTTCCCACTCTTCACTCTTGTTGTAGCGTTCACTCTTGGTCTTCTCTGCTTATAATCTAACGTATTTCTGTAAATTCACGTCACCTACGGGATTGCTGAATTTGATGACCAAATTAATGTTTCCCTTAAACATAACTTAATTCTCTTCATTCACCACCAAATGAAAACAAAACTCCTGAAATTAAAGCTCTTGCGAAAAAAAAACCACAAAGCTGCCTGTAATCATATCGAAACACCATTATTAACGGTCTCCCATTGTTTTTACAAACAAATAAAAACAAAAAGATCCAGCCTCTAAGCTGTAGTCATTGTTTCAAAGATTACGCGTTTCACTCACCTCTGTTAAGGGCTGGTTTTATGTAAAGAAGCCCCCAACTTACCTAAATTACTTTTACCTACCTAGCATTTTTTTGAAGGCCGGTTGAACCTTAATCCTACTGATTAAGTGTGTAATTCACTTAGCATCGGTCGTAAAATGATTTGTTTGTTATATCCGAAAGAAACACTAAACCGAAAAGGAGTGAAGGTTTCTTAGACTGGGATCTAAATACGTGAGATAGCACGTAGTTTGGTTAAGTGCCATTACTGTCGTAAGTAAACTGTAGAACTGAAGGTGAAGAGACTGGAACATGTCTGAGTCAAAGCACGTGTTGAGCAAATTAACAGATGTCTGCTTTAAACAAGCATCTTAATGACAGTCTATTTTCTCTCACAAAGTAAAAAAAATATTGTAAAATCGACTTTGTCTACCAAAACCAGCACATCATTATCATCTGCCTAGCCTTTTCCCAAGTATGTTGACGACGGCATCCAGTCCAACGGCATGCAGCTGAATGCCAGTATTTTACATGGAGCGACTGCCGACCTGACCTCCACAACCCAGTTAGTAATGGCTAATATGATACCCTTTACCGAAACAAGCACCTTGTCAGTTTTTAACTCAAAAATAATATCCGACTGTTATTTAGGTAGGTACAATGTCATGATATATAAGTAGACAGTTCTTGTTAGAACTTTCATTTGCCCAACAATTTTCGCTTTCACGACCTTACAAGCAATATAGAAAACCCACTATATTTTCCACACCATAAAAAACTAAAGTAGTAAAACTGATCCACACGCCACAATCTCTAGTGGGATCGCCCCTTACTAGACATAAACAGCAAAATTGTACTATGAAGTAGCTGCATTTTACACGCCATCTTTATTCCAAACAAAAGCAAACTTCGAATAAAAATTCTTATCACAGCGACAATCAGGTGGAGTAGGCAATCTCTTCGAATAGCTCCAACGTTGGAAGAAGTTCAACTTCGATCAAAAATTTTAAATTGAAGCACCTAAATGGGAAAGGATTTTTGGTGTTCGATGTTTGAAATTGTGTGGAGTTGTAATTGAGTCTTCTCATTGGTGTTTCGGTAAAGTTGGTTGGAACCAATTTATATAATTTCCTTGGTTGGAACTTAGCTATGGGAGTGTTGTTTCTAGATTTGAACGGACAATCAGGTATTCTTGATTCAAGAGTTGGTCCATAACGAAACGAATCGATTGATTTATTTGTGACTATCTTTTGTTCGCGGCTTCGCCCACGAGGTCGGAAAATATCCCGCGGGAGTCCGAGAAAATAAGTATTCTATGGAATGAGTATTTATAATATCATTATATTATAAATAATAAAAAGAGGTAGATATCGCACTAGCCCAAGCAAATTATAGCAGACAAATTCAGACAATTGTCGTAATTTAAGTACTTCAAGCGCAATAGCTATCTCTTTCTGTATCATGCGTTCCGTATTACATATATATATTCGCTCAGTATGAACTGAGCGCCTCTTTCTTCTATCATTGATTCTATGGTGTTATTTTACAAGAGGGTATACAGGTGAAGAGTAGGTAAACCGATGCACATTTTGGTACTAGAGTTATCCGGAGGACTAGCCTTATTATCCGGTTGTATAGAATCATATACTTCGAACAAACACATGTCTGCAACTGTGAGTTCCATGCCGGAAAAAAAAACAAATAACATTATCTGAACTTGTGGTGTTTGTGGATACTTAAAACTGCTACGTTCAGCGCGAGTACCCATACTACCACACCGTACCCATAGTACCCATTCAAACTAAACTCCAACTTCTAACTTGGCCAGTCTTTAGTAAGTCGATCAATTTCCAAGTAACTGTCGCTAATACTAACGCAACCAATAATTTCTCATTATCCGCTTACCTTTCCGTGAGGCCCCTCAATAGCCTACAATTACGCCATACATCTGATGTATCTGCCATTTAGCGATGACCTTGTTTAGGCGGAATTTATTTTATTACCACTCAAAGAACTTGTACGAAGTTGCGTGTTTATGAGTGCTTTGGGGGCGTCTTCTGTCTATGTATGTGCCGTATTTAGACATTTCGTTTGAATTATTACGTTTTTTTTTCTGTCTGTTTTGTGTTATGATCAGGAGTTTATAAAAGCTTTGTTGTTAGGTATTAAAAGTTACGAAAACTAATGGCAGCTTTGGCAAAAACTCCTTTGTAATCAACTCTTAAGACATAATGATCATACAACAGTCCTTTTTTAACCGACTTCAAAAAGGAGGAGGTTCTCAATTCGTCGGAATCTTTTTTTTTTTTAATTTTTCATGTATGTTCCCCGATTACTCGAAGCTGGCTGGACTGATTATTATTTTTTAGTTTGAAAGGGTCCCAGGTGGTCCCAGGATCATCAATTCACGATCTGATGATGGGATCTTGGAGAAATAGAGAGGACTCTTCAAATTTTATAGGCACACTTGAAGCGATTTGGGTAGTTTATGGTAGAGTACTTTTTCGAAGTGGTCCCATTTCAATTTGGTGAAGATCTGATGAAGAACTTCGGAGATAGGCAACGGAACTCCTCAATAAATGATAGCAAATGGACTGGGATTGCTGAAATCTCTTGTTTGTCTATTGTTTACATCAGTTCATAACATAACATCACCCCGGTACGCTGTGAAGGAGTAAGCACATGTGAACCAATAAAAAGTGAAAAATAAAAAACTTTTTTGCAAAAAATTCAACAGACTTCAAAAACACAAAAAGTAAAAAATAACTTTAGAAACAGAAGTCGGTGACAAAAAAACTAAAGCAAACTAGCAAAAGTCACCGAGTTCTGAAGCTAATTAATATTAAATAATTGAAGGTAATTTTTTTACTTTTTGTGTTTTTGAAGTCGATTTAATTTTTTTACTTCCTCTGATTTAACATGAATGCCACAATCAGTGATATTTACTTTCATTGCCTTAGGGTTATAGATACGTTGCTGGTTACATACCTGCGAAAATAATGTATTACCGAGTTTTAGTGACAATCTGTCACTTTTCAACCTTATGCTATAGGTAATAAGGTTAAAAAGTGGTCGACAGTTGGTGAACTCGGTAGTACCTATGTAAAGAGGGCGAATGAGAAAATATCGAGAAACCCATACTACATGACATCACGCCTGTAATCCCCGAAGAGTTAGGCAGAGGTGTACCTAATAGTACTCCCACATTTTGCCAGTTACGTGTAAGTCCCATGTAGTAGGGGGCGAGCCTATTGCCTATTGCCATCAGTCGGGCGTAAATTGCGACTCCGTGGCTGCTACTGAGAAATCCGTGATGAAAAAACCCAATAACACTTGGCCCGATCTGGGAATCGAACCCAGGACCTCATGCTCAGCAGTCGCACTCACGATAACTAGATCCACGAGATAGTCACTCTTACGCACCCTAACTACAGTCCAAATTATATTAGTGTTAGAGGTTCTGATGCATTAAACAAACATGAACTTTAATCCAAATCCCAGATCAATCACCCCTCAGTACACAAACCAATCTTACTTAGTTCACAACCGAGCTTTAACCAGAAACAGTAGTACACTTTAGTACATTCGTAGCCAATGAGTCATTTAAAGCAAGATTAATTGGACGGCTTGAAGCGTTGTCGTCGAGTGCATAACTGCCAGAGTGCCGTAGTAGGTACCAGAGTCCCGTAGTGCCAGAATGCCGTAGTGTCGTGTTGCCGTAGTGCCGGCTTGCAGTCCGTCCTAACCGCACTTGACAGGTACGAACAAATCAAACGATCCGCTAAACGACCTCAGTTGACCGGCTTGAATGGAGCAACTGGGCTATTTATATTACTCAGATATTGCTTGGAGGAGCTCTTGGCTAAATACTAACAGGCGCTCGGGTCGATCTTCAGGTTAAGCCGCGCTTGCTTAGGATGGGTGACCGCCCTTTACGAGTTTCTTCCGTGCTTCGGAAAACACGTTAAACCGTTGGTCCCGGTTGTTGTTTAATGTGCGTGTGAACTGTGTGAGGGATCACACAGGTATTTCGCAAAAACAGAAGGATTTAGTAGTAGTCTTAAAATTATTGTAAAACGAATCTCTTTGACAGTCGTTACAAGTAGTCACTGACCCGAAAGTCTGACAACCAGTCAGTCAAGGGGTATATACTAACTGGAATGTGGAGGTCAGATAGGCAGTCGCTCCATGTAAAATACTGGTATAGAGCTGCAGCCGGTTAGACAAGCCGCCGACTGCGACTGAAATTGCTAGGAGGTCTTAGTAATAGAAGATTTTTTTTGTAATTTTAATGATGATTTTGACGTTTCAGCTTGGTTCCCGCCAAAACGGAGACTTGCGATGCGGAGAAAAGACATGCGGTTACTAACTAAGACATTTTCTGAAATCCACGTCGCGTTTCTCATCTCTGCAGAGACGTCTCTTCACTGCTACATTCATCTACGCTTTGGTGCCAAAAAAAGATGTCTCTGGTATTGCAAATGTTCATAGGATCCGGTGACCATATTACTGACTTACCATCTGGTAGCTATTTTGTAAATTTTTAGCACAATAGAATATACGCTACAAGAATGTTGAAAACTATTATATTAGTCATTAAATTCTTTATTTTATATGTCTCTAGAGATCATCAAGAACAGCTTATGGAAATTCTGCTATCAAGGTTTAAAACTTTTCACGTTAGGCTTGAAATGTGACAGTGTGTAGGTAGGTAGCGTAGAGTCATGAGCACCAATATGTAAACACTTCACAACTTTTATGAGTTTTTTTCACTTACTGTTCTTATTAAAAATTCATTTTGATACGTACATAGTATTCTGGAACTCATATTTTTATGAAAAAGATCCTGTCTCCAAGTTACAATCGTTATATCCCGCGAAAATTGCTTTTAAATTTAGGAAAGTGTAAACATATTGGTGCTTGTGACTGTACAACACCGATTTTATATTGCTACTAGCTGTTGCCCGCGGCTTCGCTCGCGTTTTTGTCGGAAATTATCCCACGGGCACGTTGTAAATAAGTCACTCGGGGATAATGTAGCTTCCTATTAGTGAAAGAATTTTCAGAATCAGATCAGTAGATCCAGAGATTACTCCCTACATACAAAATTACAAACAAATTTTACCTCCTTATAATATTAGTATTCACCTCTTTATAATTCCCGTATTAGTATAGACTGCAGTAACAAACGATTACTTATTTCTAAACAACCGTGTTGTTTCTATCTGTTTAGATAGAGGTTTGGTTTATCCAAAAATATTTCTATAAAAAACATGGTTTCCTGTCGCATTACACGGCGTATCGCACTTGTCACTCACCAAGGACGTCGGGCGCATATGAAGTGTGAGTGCAACATGAAACTCAAAGGGCTTTGCGTGAAAGCAAACAATTACTTCACACTTTGGAAGGTGTCATTTTCACTCATTTACAGAAACAGGGTGAAAATATGTAAAACAAGCGATGTATGTAGGTATGTATGTCAACTGACATCTTATTTTAGGTACCTCTGCTAGAAATAAACCCAACTGATGCCCTGGCACGAGCGCACGGTGTAAGCACAACGCAGTACGTCGCTTTAAGTGATAAATTCTCATTTCACATAATTATAATAGGTATTTTCATAACTTTAAGAAATTATTCATACCAAGCTTACCACGCGCGCGCTTGCCCGCACCGTGCGCATGCGCCGCTCGCCGCACCTGGGGCTCGACACATGAATGATACTGATTGTGCTTGTTGCAAAAAAAAAAACTAAAATGCTGTAGGATATTAATTTGTATTTTCGATAAAGAAAAATCGACGTATTATACCGGTCAGTGGCTTCAACCTAACAACAACCTTATCATAATGAGAATAAAGATAACTGCCATTTGATAGTGAAGCAAAGTCAAACGTAAGACGGTGATGCAAGGACATTTAACATGAGCCTGGTTTATCGTGTTATGAAAATGATCTTTACTAGGTTTTTGTAGGTCATGCAAATATTTGTTCCGTGCGGGGATCGAGCCCGGGACACGCAGCGTAGCAACCAATCGCTCTGCCACTGTGCCAACCATGTCGTTTTTTCATTTGTAAACTTACCAACAACATCACGCCTGAACGTGTAAGGCAGAGTGTACCAGATAGAACCACTAACATTTCGCAAGTTATGTTAAAATCCCATGAAATAGGGGGCGGACCGTGGCTGCTACTGAGAAATTTCTGATGAAAAAGCCCATTTACACTTTGCCTGACCTGGGAATCGAACCCAGGACCGCATGCTCAACAGTCACGTTTGCGACCACTACACCTTTGAGGCACCAATTAAATGTTCCTGAAATCAGTTAATAAAACACCAAAATGATTTGCCGATAAGCAAATTTATTCCAAGAAGTATTACACATATCTTAATAATTACGATATGTCAAGAAGTCTTTGAAAAATCACCGAAATCATACGCATTTATAAAAACTTAACTATTTTGTAGAGAAATGTGTAAACAATTATACATTAAATATTTAATAAACATTATAGAAACAACATGTCGCCTTTCCACAATTTTTTGTGTCAATGTTGGCCGTGCGATAGCCGTGGATTTTATTACTGGAATAAAACGAGGGAAATATCTATTCATGCGAAGTTTCTACCTACATAGTAATATGAATAAGTAGAATGCACTTTATATCACCGACCTGTAAGTGATGTCCTCATAACCACATTATGTCGTCAGGAAACAAAAAAGCTATTATAATTATGAAACTTTTATTTTGATATGTGGACACATTTTACTTTCGGTTTAATGTTACTTTTAAATTGTTTAAAATTGACATTGTTTCCTGCGAGTAACGTTTTCAAGTTCTTGTTTAAAATTGCAGTAATAAAAGTAGGTACCTTTATGAAATATTTGGTTTGCATTTAATATTCTGTAGTCATTCATTTTGTATAGCTGTTGCCTGATATTTTTTCTTTACATCTCTGAGGTTTGAATTAATATTGTGGACTCTTCAAATATTATAAAAACATTTTTGATATGTCAACGCATTTCAATTCAATAATATATTGTTACAATCAGAAACAAAATTTCTGTAGACCTTTTTATTTTTTACAGCAGACGAAACCGTATTAACTAGCATAATAATTCGTTTTATTTAAATTCTGTTATGAAAAGTTTACATCTTACAAAGTTATCGAAATATACATCTTTTGTGTTGTATTTGTCTCTGATTGCACTGAACAAAGTAATAATTATATTTTAACAAAAATAAGAATAGTAGGTAATTACAAAGTTGAAACGACCTTTCGACTTTAATAAAGAATAATATTGCAAATAAACTAGCGGATTCGATTAACATTCAATTGTTTTTATTTATAATATTCCTTCACATATAATTTAATTCTATTTACAATACACAAAATTTCTAAAGTATTTCCCTAGGGTCATTTTATTAATACCCTAGAACCGACAACACTTTCATTATTTTAATTATTATTTACACTTAAATAATTATTATGAATGTAATTCATAATTTAGAGAGTTATAAATTTTATAGCATCACAGTGTATTCATTTTTATTTAATTTAGTTTATAGAAATTCAAAGTCAATTATAATTATTTACTTATTAACTACTTTCATGTTGCGATGTACACGTACTTGAAGGAAAAGATACTTCATGATTTGCATACTAGATAATACAATTTTCATTTTTTTTGTAAAAGAATATATATATATATATAAAGGGACCAAATAAAATTAAAACACAAAACAGCTTTGCATTTTAGAAATTATTACGATGTGATTTTTCATAATTTAAAAATCTTGTATAATTTATTGACAATATTTTTTTCAGCATTTAAGATAAGTAAATTCGATATTTCCAAATAAGTAAACAAGTTACAAAAAAAAACCAAAATGAAACTAAGAGCGCAATAAACATCTTTTAATATTATATTTTGAGAGGATTTTATAAATTTTAAATATTTTAACATAAGAGTAAACTGTGAGTGGACACGCAGATACGAGGAAAAAATTTTTTATGTACTGTGTCTCCCTACATATTTACATTCTGTATCGTGTTAGTGACATTTACAGGGGCAAAATAAGTTCGGTAAGAAAATATGGTTAAGATCCTCGGGAAGGCCGAATAGCCCATTAGATTAATAAATTTAAAAAAAAAAACAGTTTTCATTGAAATTATAGATTTAAAGCGCAACGTACCCATGCAGCTGTTGTACAAAATGTTTTTCCTCGAAATCTATCGACAGTTGCCCAGTAACCTAAAAGCTTTTAGAAAACAATAAAAATAAGAACGATAACGTGTTTTAAATTTATTGTCTACTTTCCATTCAAACTATTTTAAATCCATTAACAGGGGTATTCTATACAAATAAATACAAACCTCATATACGTAAACAATAACCTTCCCAGCAACATTTAAAACTTTATAATGATATTTTTTAATAACATTTTTGAGCCAGTTTCAGAAATTATAAATATATTTACAATTTGAAACTTTTAATTTACAAAATCTTCGATTTATAAAAATGACCAATAAAAATATTTATAAATTATACTTATAACAAAAAAAGTAATAAGTAAACAGTCGTTTATAAATCACAGAAGAAATGTTTTATTAGAGTTTTTTTTTAATAAAATAACAGATATTTGCTAAAAACAAATCTAACTTTACATACTTACAATAATATAACATTTTCTAATATCTGTCTAACAAAAAAAAATGGACTATAAGGAACATTAGGGTAAATGTCCGTAAAATTAAATAAAATTGAAACTACTGATACTTTAAGAAGGACACTTAGTTTTAGGGGAAACGGAAATAATGAACACATGTACTATGTAGGTATGTAGAGTTTTCTTACATGTCTAGTCGCCTGAGATATGTTTTATTCCTTCGTTAAATACTACTTTATAATCAATTTAATTAAATTAAAAAATAGTTTGCAGAATCATTAAGTGCTTGTTACCAATAGATTAAATTGTTATTATTTTCCACGTTTAAACAAACAATAGAAGTTTAATTACTATCCAAGATAATCACAATAACTTCGGAAAACGGAAGCAATTGTAATTGTTAAGTAATCATCAAATTATGTTAAGACCCTTGCTCTTTGTTGTAGTACATAAAAGCAATTCTAATTTGTCTAGTTTGGGAAATGCATAGTTAGGACATTTTCTTAAATTGTAATTTGATGCGCAATCTGCGACCGGATTGCTTTCCTTACAATGATCAGTGGGAATTGGAACAGTGCCCAATAAATTAATGACGACCGGTTTGCTTGTCGCTTTGGCTTTAATACAGTTGGCACATGTTGCTATCGTTCTAGGGACTACAGTCATGGCAGTTATTATAATTAACGTTTTCAGTGTTACTTGCAAAGTTGTACAACATTGTGTGGCAACATGTTTGTGTTTTGCGGGAAACATATCGCTGGCAACATTCTCATTCGGACGTTTCATTTAAGTCCCATATAATAGATAACGCGTATATTTCCATTAACTGGGCACAAATTCATATTCCCTGTTGCTACTAACACTTTGTCTGACCAGAGAATCGAAGATACCCAGGACTTTATGCTTAGCAGTAGCACTTGCAACCACTAGACCAACGTTTTCTCACATACCATTATTCCGTATTAATGGTAAACAAAAGTTATACAACTTGTTTTTGGGATGTGGGAAACATTGTTGTGCAACAGATTCTCAACTTTGATTTCAATGAGTGGGTACGGGACAGTAACCTCATGATTTTGAATAGCGTTACGTCCTACGCACCGCCGCGCCGCCCACTACGTACAAAACGGTAAGTTCCCAAAGGATAACCTCGTTTTTGTTGTAGGTATGTGGGTGTTAGACAAAAAGAAAGATGTTCTATTGATATTATTCCCTGAACACTAATATATAAAATATCTTCATTTGAAGTAAACATGTGACTCTATCTTTAAGAAGTAGTTGATGACATTCACGACATAAACATTGGGGAGGACTATGTCCAGCAGTGGACGTCTTTCGACTGAAATGATGATTATGATGATGATTGCTGAAAAAGTATAAGAATAGAGTGAAGACTTCTAGAAATTCTGATAAGTTACTTTGATGAAAGACCACCCTTTTTTGTCGCAAATAATAGAAGACGGAACTTGGGCATATAGCTTAAAATTAAATATTACAAAGGAATAAAACATACCCCAAGTTATGTATATGTACATAATTTATAATGTATACCGTCAGATCATTAGTATGTATAGTCTATTACAGAATAGTGCCAGTTTCCAGAACATTAATTACACTTATATTTACTTAGATTGATATATCTCTTTTTGAAAGTGAATATTGACTAAAAAACAAATATTTTACCTAATTTACATTCGTGTTTGCGTCAAAGGGATTATGTATTAACAGTCTTTCACAATTTACTTCGATGTATATTTACAAAAATATCGATCGTTATATCTTTGAAAAAGTCTTGAAACAAAATAAAAGGATAAATAAGTTTTTATACCTCTTGAAAAATAAACTTTGCTAAATATTTCATCATCAAACAATATGAAACACACTAAAATCATTTACAAAAAATAATCCATCCCACAACTCTAAACACACGTTAAGCCGTATCACGGACCTAAATCTAGATACTAAAAAATATTCTAGAAAATAAACGTGTAACATGATCCCTTTGGCCCAAATTCTTACTAATAGTAGTTTCAGACTAGACACAACTTTCTCTCGCATTTGCTAGTAATGGCGTTCTGGTTGTGACTACTTCTCTCCGCCTAGAAAAAGTCCCACTCGTCACGCTTCGACGATCTTCTGCTAGTGTTCCGATGCTCTGGGTTTAAAAAAATAGTAACATCAGCTTAGAAAACACAATGAGAATTTGGGTGAAGTTTCTTATAAACGTCATCGACTGTTTACATCTTACAAAAAAATCCATGCCTTCAGCTGTGTACGCCTCGCATGAAGATTTTCGTAATCTCCTTTATAACACACGGCTGGTGCATCGCCAGTTCTTTTTTCGAACTTGGCTTGACATACTGCCGTGTGTCTCGATACGTTATACCTAGGTACTACAGACTGGTGCCAGCGTAAACTTCATAGTATATTTTATAGCGCTCAGTGAGCGTTTCAAAGAGACCACATCAGTTAATTACCATCTTAACTTCGCGACGTTGAAAAGAACCCAATGTAGCCAATGACGTGTAAGTATTATAGAACACTTCACCTCACATAAATTTTAAATGATGCAATAAAAAAACTGATAATTCAAATGTCAAAATCTAATTAGCTGATATGACATTGACGTTGAGCCAACTTAACTGGATCGACGATGAAAATAAAAGTTATTCATTATGTAGGTAATTTGTGTTAAAAATAAACCACTTATTAGGGTACTGAACTTCCAAAGTAAGGCTGACAATGAAATTAATAAATATGACCAAAACTAGCTAAGTAAACTCAATTTTAAATAAAATAATGTTTTTCTAGAAGATACGAGGTCTATGCAGTACATAAACTCATAAAGCATTCTCAACCAAATATTGATTAACTTCAAACGCGCAAATGCATAGACTCGTGCGTTTATGATCCGATTTGGCTAGTTTAATCACATGAGCGTTGCAATTCGACTACATTCAAATCTGTTTCAGGAATCATCTATCCCAGTTTCGCTGCTGACGTATGGTTCGATTAATTCACTGGTCAGGAATATGAAATGGTACATGTCAAAAGTCAATTTTAAACAACCTATTCTGTAAAGTAAAATCAGCCGACCTTAAGTACCTACTCAGTCCTCAAATAATTTCTAAACGCGAACTTTAAAAATGAAAGATTCAGAGTCATAATCGCTGTGGAAACGGCGGTCGAGAGCTCTGTGTAAATAACACAGAGCTCTCGACCGCCGTTTAGGTTCGCATTTAGTCTTAATGTTTTTATTAGATTTATTTTTAGACGCTACAGGCATCAAAATCTATTTATATATATATACTTACATGACCATCAGACGCAGGAGTGATCGGTGTATGCGGTGTCACAGGCCTCACTTCATGATGATGGAGACTGTTAGAACTCCTCGAAGACCCCACAGGAGGAGACATGACAGCCCCATAAGGAGGCGGCTCCGGGGGCCGCTCTAAGTCTCGTGCACTGTTGAAATCTAGCGAACGAACAACATGATTAGCATACACATAATCTGCCTACGATGTGCCAACTGCTGAGACACAAGCATCTTTGTGAGAGTCCACCAGTCCACCACGCGGAACCAGTGCGGGTTGTCACGTTTCTCCGAATTTACGCAAAAATGAGTAAACAAAAGTGATTGATCAATCCAAATTAGCAAAGTTTTAAAATTAAATAAAATAACACAGCTAGAAAAAAATAAGAAAAGAAATACTTTCTTTGGTTGAAGTGGTCAGCGATCAATCTTAACTTAAAAATTACATTAAAACTTTCAATTTTTTGACGTGGACTTGTAGCTGTGTTGTACAACAACACTTGAAAATACATAGCGATGAAAAGCCAAAATAAATAAAGAACTGTAACGATATTTCTGAAGAGTGACTGCGTTTATTTGTTTAGTAACATGCCAAGCAAAGAGCAAAGACTTGCATCGAGTAAATAAAGGGAACAAAACGTTTTGTGATAAATAAAAATCGATCTACCTATATTACCTTTACCCAGAGGCACCACATCAGGATTTTTATCGTCAGGCTGAACCGGGGAATGGTTGGTGCTTTGTATAGCGCCTTTGTATGCCTTCACCGTCTGCATAGGAGCTAAAAATAAAGTAAAATAAATTACACAGTATACATCGCACGTCCAAAGGTGAACTATGAACGTGAAATTGGTTTTAAAATATTAAATTTGACGCGTACATCCATCATTCTATATGTTGTGAAGACTTTGTAGTGTTAAGGTTTTAGTTTGGACCGTCTTTTGTAATGTTTTGAGCTCAGAGAGTGAGGTTAAGATATGGTCAAGCGGGTAGTACGTTTCGGAGTGCATCTAGGATAGATTACACGAGTCCATCAACTCAAAGCTGAACTGAATCTTTTGACGGGCACGAATTGAAAGCACTCGAGAATTCTGCTCATTGCGAGTAAAGTAAAGAAGATTGCTTTGGATTAGCATGTGACAGGTCTTTACGGTACCTTATATTTGTACTGGTAAAATACGACCTTTATATAGTTCACTAACCTAGGTCTATACCTAAATTAGGTCTCATGTTTAAAATAGAGTAGTGAACGAAAAAAGTTTAATCGATATCGATGATTTCAGTGTCGACATAACGTTATGATTGTCTGACACGACATTCACTATTCAGGTACTAAATTCACCTGGCACTGTGCTGGCACAACGAATATTTTTCTCGATATAGGTAAATGTTTTTATTGCACCATATTTCTAAAAGGCTATTATTTCTGTGAAAACGTTTGTTGCTAGCAAAGTTTTTGGTACATAACTTTTCATGCTCGCGAATTCCAACAATAGCAGCTTATTGTACTAAATCTTAATGGCCAAAGGCAAGGAAAATAATAAATCATTCTGATTATTGTAAAAGTAGGTTTTGGTAATCGAATGCTAATAAGTTGGTATAGTAACGGGAATAAATACAGGGTGTAACAGGACCCTTCACGAAGCAGTCAAACAAGCATTACGCAAAAGTTATTAGTGGGAATCGACTTTTTTGTTTAGGGGTGAAAAGTCACGTTTTATGGTAGGACTCAATGTAACGCACTCAAAACATTGTGCTGATGGATGGTTTGACTAATACAGGGATCGTGGAGGTGTATAAAGTAAAACTTAAAAAAAATCTTGTGAAAAAGTTGGAACTTTGAACCCCAATATCTCCGTAACTAGAAGGTTCCCAGGTATAGTCTAGAACAAAAAATGATTGCAATGACGGGGAGATTAAGTACATTTCAGCTTCGTTAAGCGTCTTGTTACGCCCTTTATGTAGGTATACAATTAGCAAGCTTCAAAAGCTATTTTCTCCTAAACTATTGATTGAAATATAAAGGTTTTGTTATGTTCGTCACTGTACCTATTTAGTGTTGACTGATATATGAGAATGCTATTTCTGTAAGCGAAATAGTTTTCTGAGAATGTGTTCTATTGTTCACCTTCCCAGAATTATGATATTTGGTTGGAACTACTGGTCTCTATTGACAATAATTCGATAAGTTAATTATTATCATGGATTTGCCTCTGTACTCCTGAGGCCGATTCCATGTTACCCTTCTAAGACCCACTATCATCGTCTAATAAATTTCTACGAATAGAACTTTAGCTGACCTGTGCTGACAAAGGAGACAGTTTTAGGTTTAGGTTTTTTTTCGGCCACCTTGATATGTTACCTATAATATTCATATTGCACTAAAAAAAGTAATCAATTTATTATAGTAATTAAACGAAATATTACATTGAAATCTAACCGGAATTAAGAAATCGTAATAAATAAGTAGAGTGTTCACAGCCTTTTCAAGGACCTTTCCAAACGCTTAGTTAACACTTCTCGTGACCCAAGAGCTCGCTTTTACCTTGGCCAAAGGCTTAGTATTGCCATACAACGTGGCAACGCCGCCAGTCTCTTGGGTACATTACCAGTTGACTGCGTTGAGGAGGAACTTTTTGACGCCATTTTTTAAGTTTATTCATAAGTTAGTTACTTTAGGTTATTATAAATAAGTTAGATTTTGAACCACTTGCGTCTTTTTTGGATGAAATGCTTCCACCAATTAAAGATGATGATTAAAAACAATAAATATTTTTTTGGAGTATACAATTTGTTTTTTTTTTCCCCATACACGGCCAGCTTATCCTATGCCAGCTTAACATCTTACTTGCCTAATATTTATCAGTGTATAATATAATACCTAAATAAATATATTTGTTATTATCATCTAGTAATTGTGGCTATGATGTTGTTTGGGATGTCCCAATGCTTATTTATCAATCAATAAATATTGAAATAAATAAAGTTCCATATACCGTGTCTGTCTGCCAGGCCGTGATTTTCTTCTGAACTTCTTGGTGAAAGTATTTTATTGCAATTGTTACTATTAAATAAATCGATTCACGAGACACGTACATACACACGAAATGTTTTCAATGTAATGGCTGCGGCGATGCCGCGCTGTTTCGAAATTAATTATAAATCCATTCTCGTAAATAAGTCTATCAAATCGTGAAAATCGTATCAAAACCTTTCAAGTAGTACGGACACGGATGAGTGACTTTGTTTTATACATTTTTTTTCAATTTTAATTTTAATCAATGTACGTTTCATTAATCGCTACAATTTATATGGCGGAGCTATTCTCCAAACAAAAAAAATTGTCGCCTTTATTGTTGACTAGTCAACAATAAAGGAGACATCTTTTTAATAATTTAATTATTATTATTATTTATTTTAATTTTTTTTTAGCTGTTGCCCACGACCTTCGTTCGCATGAAATTATTATATAAAAAAATATTACTGTCCTTTGCTAATCGGATTTTGTTATCAATTTCAAGGGTTTTATTTTTTTTTGCACAAAAAATTAATTCTTATTGAAAAATAATAGCAGCTTATGTTACTCTTTATAATATCAGCTGTCTGCCAGTAAAAATCCCGTCAAAATTGGTCCAGTAATTTCGGAGATTAGCAGGAACAAACAGACAGACAGATAAAAATTGAAAAAAAAAACTGTTTTTGTTATAATTGCAGTCAGCGTAAAAAGCTGTTATTTTGATATTACAAACATACACTTCAATTTCACATTTTGTATAGATTGTTATAGTAGGTAATCGTATTGTCACTTGAGATCTATGGTGCTTATTCTATAAACATTAATTCAAAAGTCTAAAGGTACTTAACTGATTTACAAAAAGAACACGTGAGTTTGTATTCGTTCAAAGAGAATTTTCAAATAACAACACTGAAAAACATGAAAGATAGGAGCTCCAGGAAACTGCTAGTCAAACAACCCTATTTCCGTCATCCGAACAGAAAATTCAAAACCAAACACGTCACCAAGATTCACGTTATGAAAATTACATTACGCCTCACGTCACTGTTATTTACCGTCAAACCTTCCTTGTCTCGTATTTGTCTCCATTAATATTATTACTAACGGGACGAACGAAGTGGTTGCATGACATTCTAACCATCTTGGAGCCGTCGGTTCGTCACCGTTCGTCACTGCTCGGCTGTTGACGGAGCGGTTAGAATATTTGTTCACATAACCCGCTGCTGCTCTGATGTTGCCTTAGTCAAGGTTGCCATTCTACGCGTGTTTGTAAAGGGGATATGCTGAGTTTATGCTCCGAAGTAGCTGTCGACGTTTCAATTTTCGGATGATAGGATATTCTGTTGAAGTATCGGATAGTATGTTTTGTATTACTTAAGGTAACACATGGATTATTGTCTTTGATGTTATAGCTATCCTTACGTTCAGCTTATCGTCTTTTTGTTCAGACAAAGTTATTTCTGCACGATCTTTAACAAAACTTCGATAGTTAATCTGATTTATTAGCAAGATTAGCCTTTTCTTCAAGTAAGCCAGGCTTACTATCTTTAACTTTAATCAATTCTGGATCGGTTTCAGTACTTTTTGAAGAGACGTAATTGTGCAACCCGGTTATTCAGGGATACTAATATAATTAGTCTCGAGTATCGGAATCCCTATTTATACACGCCTTCACGACGGCTTGATGTATTTAGGGACACCTCTATTTATTTAAGGTACAACCTAATGTATGCCACTGAAAGCATGCTGTCCGAAAGAGTCAAACCCAGATTGCCACCAATGTTTCACTTTTTTTTACTTTACCGATTAAATGTCTCCCACCAATGTCATAATCATATAGATTTTGCAAAATCACGTAAAAGTATCATTACGTGGCGTAAACAGGCAAACGTCCAAAAAACAATTTATTTAATAATATGGAAACTTAATAAAGATGTCGCCTTCGCCGTCCATCGACAGACGGAACATCTGCAATTTCATTCCAAATGCAAAAGGACATAAATCACATTTCAAATGCAGTGAAGCCCACAGCCGGGCCGACCGAGGCGTTCAAAAATTCCAGTCACGCGACAGAATCCACCGCTATTCGCCAGTAAACCTGCCCAGCGAAGCAATTTCGATTTATTTGTGGTCGAAGGTACGAACCTCTATATTGCTTTTATATTACCCTCAAAATAATTACCTATCCAAGACATCGATAATAAAAAGGCATTAGGCACGTCACTATAACATAAAGCAGAGTTTCCAACTTAAAAATAAAAACGATTTCTAACCTAATAGTTCCATGATATCAAGTTATAATTGTAAGCTTTCACAACGTATTATTTTAAGGTGTTACGTATTAAATTATTGTCACATTACGTGAGAATGGCTAAAGAAAATTACTTCGGCACTATCTGGCGACAATTTCACCGTAAAATTCAAACTTGTGTCGTTTATATTCTAAGTTATAGGCGTTGCACACGCCATGGCTCGGTTAAATACTGTTATTTGGGTAGATTCATAGCATCTATCAAAATTGGACACGCTACGATCATGTACACAGAAATGATTCATCGACCTGTGTCAATTTGAGTAATCATACTTTATGTGAAATATTTTTTATGCTCCGTTGCATTCCAATTTTCACTGTTTGAGTTACAGCGCATCAGCTTTATATATTTTATCTCATCTCTTTCCGTGATATTTCGTTGGTTACATTTTGTGTCACCTGGTCAAACATAGGCTACTATTTACAGAAAAATGTAAATTATTTTTCCTTTTCCTATGAGTTTACTTGGCATACAAATTCGAACGCAGTGAGTTAGTAAGTGGCTGTTGTTTTTATATTATTTATCCCACTTCGTTTCCGATTTTATTCGAGGGAAGGGTTTTCCCGGTACTAAATTAAGTATTGCTTATATTCATTGGCTCCAATTAGATATCATTCTTAACAAATCTTTAGATTCATATCAAATCTATGGAAAAAAAACAAGGTCAACGGTAACAGAATGTTCAAGATTCTCTTACCTTCATACTGCATAGGAGGATGCTGTCTTCTCCGAGCAATGAGAGCAATGACCACAATTGCTACCAGAGTCCCAGCAATACCAGCGATCACTCCTAACGCCCAACTGGCGTCAACGCCCACTGGTTTGCCGGATTTGGCTTCTGTTGATAAAAAATCTTGTTGAAGCTTTATCTCATAATAAATATTACTCAACGTGGTCTAGTTTTCCCAGTTTTCGTTAAATAGAAAATTGATTATTCTTTGCCAAGTCGGCAAGCGGTCTAATTACTTTGCTTTAAAAAAATGGGGTGCCTAAGGCCAAAATTGAAAGTTTTATATATTTCAAACATCAAAACTATCTGAAGTAACTTGTAATAATTAAGCGCTACAACTGTTTTTTGTAGTTTTCACTAGTTGGAAAAATGTTCACCGAAATTTTTTTTTTGGGTTATATATAAAGATAGGATCACAGGATTAATAAATTCAATTAACATGACAACTGTGTTAAAGTTTCAAAACATCAAAGTTTAAAATTACATCTACCAATTACGCCTAGTTACCAATCCAATTTGACGGCAGATAGAATTCAGCAAAAAGCCAGCTCCTAACTTAATTTAGTATTCGACACGAAAAACTGCGCGATTTCACAATCATGATTATTCCGTTTTCTAATTATTACTGAAAACTCAAAAGGAAACAAAACGAAAACAGTATTTTGTATTCAGAAATGAATAATTGAGGATGTAACTCCTAACAACTTAATTAACGCTTTTCGTTTGTTTCGACGAAAGTTCAAAACATTGCACGATAGAGTGTAAAATGATGGATTTTACGAGGTTGGAAGCATGTTTGAGGTATATAGGTAGGTCCTACCAGTAGTCTGTATACAATTTTGAGTGTGATAACTTATTTGAGACATATCATTACACCTAAATCTTAACTGAGACGGTGCCTGAAATGCTGCGGGGTGTGATGATGTATCGCTCAGCTCATCCGACATTCCATACGTTCACTGACGGGCGCCAAAAACCTCAGCTACCCCAGACATCGTTATCTACCTTTTCCCACTATGTTGGGGTCGGCTTCCAGTCTAACTGGATGCAGCTGAATACCAATATTTTACAAGGAGCGCCTGCCTGTATGACCTCCACAACTCAGTTAGTAATGGGTAATACAGGGTCCTTAGGGTCTGGGTCTTTGTAGTTTATCTTAGTATTAATTAAAATTATTTTCAGATAGACACCTACCACTGCTTGTCTCTGAATCACCCAAAGGTTGACTGGTAGAAAATGCCTATGGCATTAAGTCCGCCTCTGTACTTTGTGTTTGAAGTGATAAATAAATAAATAATACCCATTGTTAAGACTTGGTTGTGAGACTTTCGGCCCACTGACTACCTGTCAAAGATCTACAAATGACAGCCGGGACCACCGGTTTAGCGTGCTTTCCCTATCCACAGACCAATTTAGGCAATCGTGGCTTAACCTGAAGATTGATCCGAGCGGCTGTTATCATCTAATCACGAGCTCCTCCAGACATCGTCTCAGTTATACGGTAAGCCTATAGTCACCACATTTTATATTAACAGGCCTTAAACTAACTTATATGTGATATCAAAGTGTGTCATTCTCGTATTCATAACATTAAATCCAACTAACACATTCACATAATAACTTAACTATGAACTAAGTAGGTACGAACCTGTGTGTAAAGCAAGTCTTGTCAAGGTATTGATCCTCATGACAACGGTCTCCGACCGTCCCCTGCCATTAGCCGCGTAGAACGCGAGCTTCAGACTCTTCCCCGACCCAAGACCTCGCAGTAGCCATGCTGGTTGCGCAGTGGATACATTTGCCACTAAATTTTTAGATTCCCATACTTCAACGAAGTATGATGTTTGAAGACCTCCGTCATATCCTAGAAGAAATGAAATATTTTGACTTATTTGCACAATTCATTTTGGTATTAAAAATAAATCAGCTGTTTCACACTAATGTGTAATACCTACACGGCGAAAATGTATGGGAAAGCTGATCTTTTAATAACCGACGAAAAATTTTGTCGCTGGGGTCTCACGTCGTCGTGAGGAAGTTTACAAGAGTAGAGGAAGACCAAAGAAACGATGGATGGACTGTGTGAAGGATGATATGGTAACGAAAGGGGGGTGTCGGATGAGATGACCAGTAATGGAGATGAATTGAAGAAGAAGCCATACTGCGCCGACACTAAATACATTGGGATAAGGGCAGAGGGAATGCTGATAATGAACTGGAATACTGGTTTTCAGTTGCATCTAGTTAGTGTTGGAGCCGACCCCAATATAATGGGGAAAAATATAGGTGGTTCTTGATATCATAAGTTGAACTCAGCTGTATTGCACAGGGGACTGACGACTGTTATGCTCCCAGCTAGAATTTTTCCGTGTACATCTGTTGTAAGCTAACTGACAGGTTAACTCTAGTTTAAGCCGTAGGTAACAAAGATACGGTTCGTTTTTAGAATTGTACTTTTGGTATGAATATTGACATATGTTTTACTTATAGGCTTGCGAGCTTGCCTAAAGGCCGAAAACACTGGATCCGTAACGTAAACGTGCACGTGCACGTGCACGTTCCATGACGTTGTAATAAAGGGAACTTTATAGAGACATGGCACACCGCTTGCGTGACGTACACGTGCGCGTAGACTACATGCGTAACGCTACGGATTGCAGCTCCCATGAGACAAACTTGCTGCGTACCTACGCAGAGCGGAACGGCAACGTCGCATTGATGCATGCAGTAATGACGTTGTAGTCAATGGCATTCCGTATTGGACGTCACACCAAAGAAGTTTGAATACGCACGTATCTTTGCTGCGCGTGACTACGCGCCTGACTTACGCATGCAGTTGTATTTGTTTTCAAATTTTATCGGTAGTAAGTGATGTTTTGTTTTGGTTTTAATGATGAATAACGAAATTAAAGAAAAACTAATTGTTTGTACAACACAAAAAACAAAGAGTAAAAAATATTCATACATAACTTGAACCCATTGTTTTTTTGCACACCCAGGAATATTCTGTCACAATAACAGTAATATTGCTTCTTCTTCATCAGATGAACTACTTGGTCTACCCAATCTTCGTCAGACGTCGTGCACAAGAGTTGCAAATATAAATTATGGTTGCCGCAGCGGCTAGGTACGCAAAGGACCGGTGCGTTGCGTGCCTACCACGTATGCGTAAGCGTAAGCGTACACGTATGCGTAACCCGGTGTATCAGAGGTTCACGAGCGTCACTACGCGCGTGTATACGTGTACGTCACGCCACGCATCTGGTCTGACCAGGCCTTTAAAGGTTGTTCTCTTTTTATTGAACGTGTATAAACAAAACTTTCTTTGTTTTTCGTGATTACGAGTGAGAAAATAACAAAAAACAAGATGGTGGTTATTCTATTACTACATTGTAAAGAACATCGTAACGAAGTCACAATAAAACTGGAAATGAAGCAGACGACACAGAGTTTTTATTTTCTCGCCAGTTTGTAGCTCAGGTGATGCGAATAACTTGATTTCCTCTCCCATTAAATCTTACGGCGTTTCATAAAAACGCGACAAAAGTTAGTTTACCTGAAGATGACAGGAGGCGATTATTAAACCATGGCTTAAAACCGGCCAAGTCCGAGTCATGCTCACACGCACACAAGGTTCCGTAGCACCAAACATTATAATAATAATATTTTGAAAGCTCATTCATAATTTTGTATTGTTTTACATTCAACAGCAAAACTAAATTTGTTTTTCATAGCATGTTAACAAAAAACTGCTGTAGTTTGATGAAAAAGTCCCATATCTCAAAAACTAAACATCTAATCTTATTCAAACTAATTTTGTTTAAAAGTTTTTTTTACGTTCTATAATCTTAAATTTTTTTCAGAATTTTTCTCCTCTTACTTTTGAAATTAGAGGGAGGGGGCACTCATTTTACCACTTTGGAAGTGTCTATCTTTCAAACGATTGACTTTGAGAAAAAATGGTTTTAGGAATCTCAATGTAATTTTTAAACACCTATTCTATAGACATCCCATACGTATAGGTTTGATGAAAAAAATATTTTTTAGGTCAGTTCCATGTATGGGGTTCCCTCTTAACCTTTTATTATTTTTACTAAAGAGGTTCACAGAATACATCTATCTATTTAGTTTCAACTGTGTAGTCCTAATAATTTCAGAATAAAGTGGCTGTGACATACACGGACAGAGACAGACATGGCGAATCTATAAGGGTTCCGTTTTTTGCCATTCGGCTACGGAACCCTAATAAAAAGCACGTTTGGAATCCTCAAGTTGTTATATTCTGTACCTTCGAATTTTTGACATACATACGAGTACGTGTAGGATTTTCATGACTAAATCGGTTTTAGACTACACTAGCGACCCGCCCGGTTTCGCACGGGTACAATGTTATACATATAAACCTTCCTCTTAAATCACTCTATCTACAAAAAAAAAAAACCGCATCAAAATCCGTTGCGTAATTTTAAAGATCTAAGCATACATAGGGACATACAGCGGGAAGCGACTTTGTTTTATACTATGTAGTGAAGCAACAGAACCACAGTTACATGCATATTTTGAAACCGGTAAAGAGACAGAAAGTAGAAAAGAACAGAAGTAAAAATAAAAGGAAAAGACGGACACGCAAAGAAAAAAAAACATGTTTCTGTCACATAAGAACTTACCAGAAACACATCTTATTTCCGCCGAATCATCAGTAAGATTAACAGCAGAACAGTTAGCCAGTGGATCTGGTCTCACAGCTGGTAGCAAGGAGTACCGACACGGTTCCACCTGCTGCCCTACAAGGTTGGTAGCTCTGCAAGCTAAAGACCCATAGTCTTTCTCTGATGACGGAGTGTAGAACAACACTGATCTTCCAACTCCATTCAAAGAGTATTTTTCCTGTTGAATAAAATCATAATTAGTATATGACGTACCTACTGCTGGTTTATAGAATTTCTACGAAGGGACAAAGACCACCAACCC
This sequence comes from Eugnorisma glareosa, assembly GCA_947578425.1. Taxonomy (NCBI): domain Eukaryota; kingdom Metazoa; phylum Arthropoda; class Insecta; order Lepidoptera; family Noctuidae; genus Eugnorisma; species Eugnorisma glareosa. The sequence continues at coordinate 19,935,814 of OX387970.1, read as the reverse complement.
ACAGCCTAAATCGCTAGGTCTTTTTTTTTTTTTTTACCGATGGGAAATCATCAAATAACACCTCCCGCTCTGGGCGGAGCAGGAGGGAGTGTCAGACTTTTACTGACTAAAACCCATCCATGTTCCTTCCTTTGCCCTTTGTGTTCCAGGGCCGCGGTATCTCTTTCGAACAGTCCCGCAACCCTGGAAATCGCTAGGTCTTGGAGTATACATTTTGCAAAAGTGCTCCTTATAAAATTAAACAGCGTGTAACAGAAAGGGTATAGTCATATGGAAGAGTGTGGTACAGATCATCAAACTGAACAACTTTGTCTATAGAACCACCACCGTAATCGTAAAAAAAATATCAGCTGTCCCATACATTTGGGTCGAGTAGGTATTGAAATTTTGTATGGGGCAGTTGATAATTTTTTTGTGATTACGATGGCGGCCCCATAGAGAAAGTTATATAAGTTGTTACACGCTGTATATCATCACTCCTTTAATCCCAGAAAGTTAGGCAAAGGTAACCTCATAGTATTCCACATTTCGCCTGTTATGTTGGAGTAACTGGGCACAAATCCAAACTCCGTGGCTATTACTGACAAATTACTGATGAATACTCACTAACACTTTGCCCGACCCGGAAATCGAACCCAGAACCTCATGCTCATCAGTCGCGCTGGCAACCACTGTGCCAACGATGCCTATACTTGTGATAATGTTGCGTACGTCACAGGTAGGTACGTAACTGAGATATGGTGGCTTTAATAGATGATAAAAGTTTGCCAATGAAAAACCCCATAGGACACACTGCTTGTAAAGCTATATTTCCCAAAAAGTAATACTCATACAAATAAAAATGCTAATGTAATAAAACTGCCATTCAAATCGAAATTATAAGTTGCCAACACATGAATTTGTTTAACTCCCATGGCAACACTTATGGCCCGTTCTGTAATCCCGCAAAAAAGGCGAAACTCGTGGAAAATGTTTGAAAAAAATATATTCATAAAACAAAGGATTATTCATGATGAGCGTTGTTCGCATGTCCATAAAACAGAATGACAAGGACCATACGTGTATTTATAAAAGTTCATGCTTATGGAGATAAAACAAAGGGAGGAACTAAATGGATTCATTTTGGTAATGTGAGGAGTAACTGTAACTATAACGGTAATTAAAAAAACTTAATTTAATTTTGTTGGGTCTGATACTATCAAATAGATTTTGACATAAGATCTCATTAATACAGTAAATCTAACTGTAAATAACCGTCCTTTTGGGTTTCGCCGCTGTCGGGTAATAGTGATCTTGAATCGATAGTTGGTCTTTGTTAGATCCATCGGGGTATAAAGACTTAATCACTTGATTGACTTGATTTCTTAATTTCATTAGTGTATCTCTGATCTGTAGGATCAAATAGATTACATATAAAAAGATGCTTCTTATAAAGGGATTCTTACTTCTAAGTCAATCAAGATCAGTTTTCCATCATGCCTTTAATAAACAACAATTTAACTTTGGGTGATTTCATCAACAAAACTATCTGAACGGGATTAGCACTTTTACACTGCGTTGAGTGTCATCATTAATATGAAATATTGTCACCTCTTGAACGCAGCTTAGATAAACTGATCACGTTCTTTTTTATTGGTGTAATTAATCCTTAGAAACGTACGTTTTATACTTAGAGGATACAAAAGAACTGCAGCTCAAACTCAAACTCAAAGCCTTTTTTTCAAATAGGCCTGTGACTGGCACTTTTGCATAGTGAAATTAAGCTACCTACAGTCCAGCCACAGGCATAATAACTGTGAATGGACTGTATTTGCCCATTCGAAAATAGTAGATCTCATGGAGAACAATGGGCAAGAAACTCCATGGACACTCTTTTCAAATCAAGTTAGATATTACATAGACTTGGGTACAATATTGTTGCTTCAGTAGAGACAGAAAAGAAAAAAATACAAAAGCATACAGAGCAGCATAGGTACTGCTTCTGAATTCATAATTTAATTTCCAACTTGCAATACTTCTCCTGCAGAACTTGGCTCTCGTTCACATTACCATTCCGTTTGAGACCTTAACTTTCCAAACTATAAAACGTTTACACAAATTCGAGCACCGAAACATCAATTATTCTGTTTAGCGCACAATGCACAGTTACCTCCTAATAAACTTTGTTGTACTCACCGGCTCAATTTCGGAAGTTCCCATGGAATTATTTAGCGTCCATTGGAAATTCTTGGGTGGTGGGAAGCCGTCGACTTCGCATGTTACTTTGGTTGGTTCATTAACTGCAGCTCCTACTATTGCTACTGCATTTGCCAGACATACTGGCTTATCTGAAAAGAAAGGGCTCAGTTATTAAAATGTTTCTTATGTGTTTATTTGAGAACATATCGAGTCATTACCGCCGAGCAACATTTTTACTTATACAGTATTTTTCATCGAAAACGACAATTTAAACTATTACGGACTCGGTTCGTTGATTGTTTTTCGAAAATTTTAACACTTAGTGCTTCAAAAATCATAATTATATATTAATTTTAAATCTAATAGCGCAAATTATTCGTATAAATATTTAAAAAATACCTTCTCCTGTAAAATTTGTTTTTTGTCGGTTACACTAAGTATCGCTCGATATGTACAGTCGCCGGCAGATCAAGTAACCACAAACTGTGAAATTTGTCCAAATGATTTTGAACCATAAAATGTAGATACTTAAGTTCAAAATAGAACGAGAAAATTTGACAGTTTGATGGTAAACATAAGGCACTAGCGACTGTACAACATAACAGACAAATCCAAGCTAATGCTATTGCTTATGGTCGAATGTACGGACTAACAACTGCTGTCTGCGTTTATTTTGTATTTCTTCATTTTATAATTATATTTTAAACATAACATCACGGCCGTAATCCACGAATGGTTAGGCAGAGGTGTACCTTATAGTACACCCATATTTCGCCAGTTATGTTTAAGTCTCATGTTATAGCGGGCGGGCCTATTGCCATCAACTGGGCACAAATCTATAGACTCCGTGGTAGCTACTCAAAAATTCCTGATGGAAAAACCTAGACCACTAGACCAACGAGTCAGTTTTAAATACAAATATTCAAGATGAAAAGCACCCTACATCCTTTTCCAGGTACCAGGCTTCCTATCTCAAATCAAATCAAATGTCTAATTTCAATGTCAAACCGTTCTATTCAGTGGTTTAGACGTGAGAAGGTAGCACACAGTCAGAGTTACTTTCGCATTTATACTGACTACCCAATTGAATCTGAGTATTTGCTACTCCAAAATTTATTGGTACATTAGAAGACCTAGCACGACCGCGCAGTGTAAACGCAGCGTAAATATGTCAATTTCTGAATCTAAACTACAATAAAATTACCCTACAACGTTTTAGTTAAATTGCATTGTTTGCAACAAGCACAATTAGAATAATCCATAGATGAATAAATAATGAAAATACAGAGTGTAACAGGACCCTTCACGAAGCCGTCAACCAAGCATTATGAATGTATATCAAACTAAGTAATTTTACGCAAAAACTATTGCTTGGAAACGACTTTTTTTTTTGGTGTGAAAAATCACTTTTTATTGTAGGACTCAATGTAATGCATTCAAAACATTGTGCTTATGGATGAATTGAATAGTACGGTGGTCGTGGAATTGTTTAAAGTTTCTCGTTTTAGTTTAAAGTTGGAATTGTTTCAGTTATTACATTAAAAACATGTATTTAAAAAAAACTTGTGAAAAAGGAGGAAATTTGACCCCCAATATCTCCGTAACTAGAAGGTTCCTAAGTATGGTCTAGAACAAATAAATGATCTTCGTGAAATAATGATGCCTTAATGAGCTTCGTTAAGGGTCTTGTTACACCCTTTATTATTGAAACAAGTATTTTTTAATTTTAAAATCGACGTATTTACTATAAGTTTACACCAGGTGCTCTTCTAGGGCCCCAGTTGCAAATAATTTCAATTCTAGATCGTCGAATCAAATATCTAAAGTAAGAATTTTAAATCTAGTCGTTTTTTATCCGAGTGTTCTACGACCCTTCTTTCACACAATAAATCTGCCTTCGTGAGTGACATTTAATTTAAGAGTATAGACATTTTTACTCATGAGAATTTATCGGGGTTCCTTAACTAGATTTTTACTCAATCGAAGGCCATAATCATGAGTTGGTCCCGGCGCGGCTAAGTTGCGAGCCGAAGTAACCACTTCGGTCGGAACTAATCAGCGAACCTAGATAAAATTCTCGTAAGTTTTTCCGGACATGGGTAGTCCTTGGGTACTGTAGATGTTTTGTATGTTCTGTTGCTAACCAACACACAAATGTTTAGTAAATTAATGGCATTACCTTTAGCAAGATATAGAGTTATTCATATTTAGAATAGGAAAGGACAAATAGTTGGCTGCGACAGTTAACAGCGGTGCATTTTAAATTCAAAGTGAAATACTAAATCTTCTATCAAACTGTAAGCATTTGTTTTATTAAACCACTTGCGGCCCGTCCCGGCTTCGCACGGGATGTACGGTACGGTACGGTACGGGGTGGATACAAGATTTTTTTAATATTTTTTATAGCCTATGTTACTCAAGGTGAATGTAGCTTTCTAATGGTGAAAGAATTTTTGAAACCGGCGCAGCAGTTTTTGAGTTTGTTCATTATAAACATACACACAAAAATACAAATCTTTCCTCTTTATAATATTACTAGCGGCCCGTCCCGGCTTCGCACGGGTGGATATAAGATTTTTTATTTATTTTATAGCCTATGTTACTCAAGGTGAATGTAGCTTTCTAATGGTGAAATAATTTTTGAAATCGGCCCAGTAGTTTTTGAGTTTGTTCATTATAAACATAGACACAAAAATACAAATCTTTCCTCTTTATAATATTACTAGCGGCCCGTCCCGGCTTTGCACGTGTGCCTATGTTACTCAGGGTGAATGTAGCTTTCTAATGGTGAAAGAATTTTTGAAATCGGCGCACCAGTTTTTGAGTTTATTCATTACAAACATACACACAAAAATACAAATCTTTCCTCTTTATAATATAAGTGTAGGTTATTAATTATTATTAATGAAGATGTAGATTACAGGCACTTTTGTTTTTTGTAGTTGCCCATTCCAAACTGTAGATTTCTATGGAGAAGAATGAGCAAAAAACTCCTTGGACGCTCTTTTAAATCAAAATATTGTTCCAAAATCTTACACTATATTGGAGTTAAACTGAAGCTTAAAGTAAGGATCCCGAAGAGTCTTTATATGTCTTCTACAGTGCTGTTTAGACATAATTATGTATATCTAATCTGCATATGTATTAAGCCCATAAGTTAAAAAAAAACTGTCTACAAAAATATTACGTCCCATAACTTAAATAGAAACAATCAGAAAGCCTGTTTTCACCATCAAATTGTAACGGGGTATAGCCATATAAATATATTGTTCGATACCTATAGGAATCCAACTTCCTATTACCAAAAGCCAAGTAAAGTGAACTGCCCACCACTATCCATCAATACAACTCCACCATACATGCTCAATCATTCGATTTGGATACCAGTAGCATGGGTGACTAATACATGCACTCCATCACATTTAGGAGTCGGGCTAATACAGCCGATCACGGCCTATCGTCGCCTGCATATCAGTCATTGGAGTCGTTACTCAAGTTCGAGCTCCCAGTTGATTTTTGGTCAACTAACACCATTTTGATTGATGGCCTGAAATGTGGAAAGTTTAATTGAGTTTGTGATGGAGTGCAAATTTTTTGATCGGGTGATTAGATTATAAAATGGCGGTTGTTTGTAGTCTTGCTAGAATATTAAGTTGCATAACTTATGATGCTTATCAGTTTTAATGATTTAATCTATGCATTAAAGAGCTTATTGTTATCAGCGTTTTATTTAATTTAATTTTGATGTATTCAAATTAGACATATGCTTTTATTTTTAAACAAGGATACTACCTATATTTTATTGTTATTTAAAGTATTCGATTTTGTATGGCCCATTCAATAATTTTTAGTAGAAATAAATAAGCGTTCATTTATTAATTCATTGTGATCATTTTTATCGCTCCCTAAATAGGGTATATGCAAGAAATACATAACTTTTTTTATTTCTTTAAAATGCCTTGTATTGGACCATAAAAACATTGTGGTACACTTGTTTAATTCTCTAATACAACACTTATTTTACAATTTAATATTTTATTTAGCGTGTTTTTGGTGAAACGGAACGCAAACACAAAACGCATCTATTCCGGTAGTGATAATAATAGTAATTGAAAAGTACTTAAAGTTTCACTGAGATTTTACTATAAAACTGTTATTGCAATTTTTGCTTAAATAAAGCACTTACATTTTAGTAAAACTAATCTACTAAGGGCAAAAAAATAGATTTAAACAAGGCAGATAGAGGTAAGTGACATCAAAGTCCTGACATGAATGGCCGCGATAGTCATGGACGTTTGAACTGTCGTAGAAAATTGCAGGAGTTTAATATTTTTTTTGTGCGACAAGCAGTAGTTGAAATTAACTTTTAATTATTTTCTTGGGTTGATAGTACTGCATATTAACGATTTAAGTGAAAAAAAAATTACGTGCATATTCCCTATTCCTGCGCGTACGCAAGTATAGATAAAACGGTATGGGCTTAACCCCTACAAAAACCAGTATCGAAGTTTATTTTATTTTATAAATTAAGCTAACCAAACTGTCTTTCCCGCGCAAAACAAACAAAAAAGATGTTTCCTATTTATTTTCAAGCCGACACGGGCCAGTTCGAGTTTGAGTTTCAAACTACATACCAAAGCTGGTAACATTTTAATTTTTATTTTAAATGAAGTCGTATGGAATCAACTTTTTACTATTTTTGATCCCTAAAAAGTTTTTAATTTTTTGACAGTGTGTTTAGTTTTCAGTTTAGTGTTCTCTATTTCGCTTTAGATAGTCTGTTACTAATTATAATAAAATATTTTAGTTTCTTTTCAGTATGTTTTAATTAACACACACACACAAATTTTTAAACTGGTAATGAGAACCAGACCAGACCAGACCACGAAAGCTGAAAAATTAAACAATTAAAATCCATTATAGTTACGGGCTTTATTTTCAGTAACAGTTAATTCCTTAGCATCTCAATTCTACATGATAGAAGCCAGCAATAAATCAAAATATTTTAGAACGACGCGTTATTCCAAAAAAAAAACATTGTGATAAAAATAGTGATATTGACACGTTTTTAAAATAACTTTTTTTCTAATTACGAAGGTGGAATAGAAATTTTGAGTCTATTTTAACTTATTTCTAGAATTACTTACCTACTTAAATGTTGTTGGCGTATTAATTTTATTGTCAACGTTCAAAAATATTATTAAATAAAAATTGTTGTTAAATACAAATTCGATGATTGTATTGGAATAAGCTGTTTACGGTCTTATACTTACTTTAACGTTAATCTATTGTATTATACAGCGTGTAACAGAAAGGGTATAATCATATGGAATACTGTGTTACGGACCATCAAACTGATCAACTTTCTCTATGGGACCACCAACAAAATCGTAAAAAAATAATCAGCTGTCCTATACAAAATTTCAATACCTACTCGACCCAAATGTATGGGACAGCAGCTGATTATTTATTTACGATTTCGATGGTGGTCCCATAGAGAAAGACGTTTTGTTTGATGGTCCGTAACACAGTATTCCATATGATTATACCCTTTCTGTTACACGCTGTATAGGCATTAACTTTTCTGCTGCCTCATTGCCTACTTTTCTTCTTGGTTGTGATGTATCGTCGACATAGGACTTTTTTTTTTTTAAATAAATCATGTTTTAATTTATCGTTAACATGAATAACCAATTATGAAGCCAAGTGTTGTTTTTTTGTTAGCTTCAGGGCTCCAGCTTTTCGATATGCGGGCCCATAGCTTTGCCGGCACTTAAACAAAATATGAATAAAACTTGTCAAAAATGTGAACAGAATTGTGAACAAACATGGCTAAATAAATGTGTCAATCAGTGGCGAAGATTCCATACAACTCGATTCCTACCGGCTTCCCTTTGATAAATGACACAGTCAGTATTTTAGAGGCAAATAATAAAATCACATAAATTATATGTGCACTAGCTTACCTCTTACAAAAACTGACCCTTCGCTACTGGTGTCAATAAATGTATGTGTGATTTTACAAGACATGTATTTGATTTTCAAAACACGTAGGAATTAAGTTTCACCACTAAACGTTATCATCTTCCATGAACGTATTTTCCATTTGACCACTTCATATGATGTTTAGAACCCAGCTTCGAATCATAAACACTGGCCTACAAAGCTTTGCATACAAAATCAAATCAATCCGGTGTTATTGAATGAATTTGCAAGTTATGTGTTACACGCAAGGTGCAAATTGAATTTGCTCTGTCTATGGTGTGTGCGACATGACTGAGTTGATATATTACACATTCGGATGCAAATGAAAGTAGGGTGGAGTTGGGTTTGTTAATCTGAAGTTAAGATGAGTGAAGTCGACTGAAAGAGTCAGAGTACTTAGTAAGTATTTAGTTTAACAAGGAGAAAATATAATATCTTTGCTCTTTTCTGGAAATAGCTGACGTAGTTTTTAAATAAACACTTGCACACATTAATTCGATTAACAAGCTGCTACTGAAAATCCTACTTAATATTATTAATGCGAATCTTTGTGAGGATGTATGGATGTCTGGGCGTCTGTAACTCTTTCACGCAAAAACTGCTGACTGGATTTGGATGAAATTTAGTCCGTGGGACAATTACCGAACTCCACGCGGGCGAAGCCGCGGGCATAAACTCGTTTACTATAAGACACAAAACACATTTCTCGACCATGGGATGAATCTTATGATCTCAGGTATTCCAAGCGGCCCTTCTCGCGACTACTAAATCGATGAACTAATCTCTACGAGGATATTTTTTATATCTTCTTTCTTGTTATTTTAATTGCAAAATGAGACTTAAACAAGATCAAATAGAAAAAGAACTGTTTAAACGTTTGCAGACTACAGGACCTACATTCAAAATGCATAACACGTAGCGACACAAAAGAATGAAAATGTTTTTCAGTTCAAAAATGTTGTAAAATTGCTTTTAAACACGCGAATAAAAATCAACGCTTAATTCATGACTGTCAATATCTGAAACACAAATGGAATGGGTCTTCCCTTGATATATTGGCCAGTGTTGCCAATAAACTGCGTATCATTGAATGCCAGAATGTTTTATACACAATATGTCATATTTATTGTTGTGAATTAAAACATAAATAATGGAGGAATATGATCGATAACGAATGCTTTGGTAAAAACATTTTTTTACTTTCCATTCATGTTTATTTCCCACGTTAAAGCCGTAATTCACACATTTAATTAAAATTATATATATTTTGTAAGGCCAGCACATTTTTCAAAGGTTCAGACATTCTATAGAGATTTACGAAAATAATTATTTTTCGTAGACATACTCGTAAAGATCATAATATTAATGCTTATTTTTGAAGCGAAGTATTTTAATCTAATAATGTGCTGCAATGTTAAGATTTTATTAAGTGTTCACAATATGGGTGGAATTTTTCCACGATAAATAGAAAAAATATAATATTTATCCTCAACAATATATTATGAGCTTGGAATAGTCTATTGTACGGTAGGACATAATTTAATAAGTGAGTAAAGGCCAATAATATGATTACGAGTGCCGGGAATCCGACAGTTTATCGTAATTTCATATAACCGAGTATAAGAAACGCGTAAAAAATATTTTTGTGTACCCAACTCGCTTGAATAGGGAACCCTTCGGCTACGCTTTATAGTAGTATTAACATGCATAGTCATGTTTATAATATTAGAATAACCATGAGTGTGGGCGTACTATGGTACAGCTCTGCCTAACCCTTTTGGGAAGACTGGCATGATGTATATTATGCTATGTAAAGGTAGAGCGTGAAATTTTCAAGAGGGCAAAGTTGGTCCGGAATATGTGGAATAGAGAAAAATACTCAAAGGAGTCTCTTGCCTGATTGTGATGAATACTTAATCACAATCAGAAATAATCTCATCACTGGTTATTAGAAAAATCATTATTCTTATGCCAGGATTCAATACCGTTGCTTTTGAAAAAAAAAACTAACTATAATTCGATTGAGACTTGGGCTGTACTGCAGTCTCTCCAACATCGAGGTGTTTGAAGTGTCTGTACAAAAACGCCACCATGTCAGTCCGACTTCAGGACCAGACCTCGGAACCTATCCTTCTGCAGCGAGGTGTGAGACAGGGAGTCGTCATATCTTTGAAACTGTTCACCGCTACACTGGCGGACGTCTTCAAGGTTCTGGACTGGAGAGGGCTAGGCATCAACATCAATAGCGAGTACCTCACTCATCTTCGGTTTGCCGACGATATAGTGGTCAAGGCTGAGACAATGGAGGACCTCAGTACAATGCTCGATGACCTCAGTAGAGCTTCCGAAAGAGTGGGTCTTAAAATGAAGATGGACAAAACCAAGGTCATGTTGAATGCCCATGTAACCCCCACTCCTATCAAGATCGGAGGCTATATACTCGAAATTGTAGACGATTATGTCTACCTGGGATAAACGGTCCAGCTAGGTAGGTCTATCTTCGAGAAAGAGGTCAATCGTCGAATCCAACTCAGTTGTGCAGCGTTCGGGAAGCTGCGTGGTATCTTCTCGTCCAACTTACCGCAGTGTCTCAAGACGAAATTCTATGACCAGTGTGTGTTGCCAGTGATTACATACGGGACCGAAACGTGGTCGCTCACTATGGGCCTCATTCGAAGGCTTAAAGCCACCCAAAGGGCAATGGAGAGGGCTATGCTCGGAGTTTCTTTGCGTGATCGAATCAGAAATGAAGTCATCCGCAAGAGAACCAAGGTTACCGACGTAGCCCGAAGAATTGCCAAACTTAAGTGGCAGTGGGCAGGGCAGGGCACATTGCTCGCAGAACGGATGGCCGATGGGGCCGAAAAGTTCTAGAGTGGCGACCGCGAACCGGAAGACGTTGCGTTGGAAAGCCTCCCACTAGGTGGACCGATGACCTGGTGAAGGTTGCGGGGATCCGATGGATGTGAGTCGTACGGGACCGGTCAATGTGGCACACTTAGGGGAGGCCTATGTGCAGCAGTGGACGTCTTTCGCCTGAAATGATGATGATGATGATAATTCGATAGTGTCACTAATTAGGATCACAAATTCTGGGAAGTAATGACATAGCGCAAACTTACGAATATGTTGAATTGTTAATCAATTCTAATGGGTATTTTATGTAGCAGACTGGAAGCCAATCCCTATATAGTCGGGAATAGGCTTATGAATATTGTTTCTTTTTAGTGCGGGCATAACGAACACTACACTACTGAAAGTTCAGATAAAAGAGGCTTTACTTATACACGGTTACTAACAACACTACTAATACCTATATCAAATTGAACAAGCCGCATGTAACAAAAAATGCTAGCGCAAAAGTAAATCGCTTTCTTCATTTTGGCCGAACAACGCCGAGCGACTAAAATCCACCATGTAAATTGTCAGTCATTGACTCGGTCGTCATTTATGAAGGAATCAGAACAGCAGTTTATCTGCTATAAAATTTGTATTTGGCTAAGCGGTATTTTTTAGGAAGCAACTAGCCACAAGGAGAAAGCAGTCTGTTGGTCTAGTGGTAACCACGATTTGTAGGTCGTCGGTTCGAGAAGTGGTACGTTGTGTAAATTACTACATCACCACTTCTCTAGAAACGGTGATGTAAGTAAAGGGCATGTCCTGGAACCAAATTCAAAGACATAATTATGACTTCCACCTGCCCCCGAAAACTGCACACTTTCTATCGGCCGACAGTTTAGTCGGGTGGAGCTGCTAGCGCGCTTGTTAGTCCAACTATACGGTCGGGTTGGTGACGACTGCGCAAACCAGACCAACAGCCGGTCGACTACGCTCGAAGAATTTCCTAGCTACAACAATTTGCTAATCAGAACTATTGTCCTGGGTCAATCGGCCAGCGTGCGCGCAGGATAAGAGCGTCATACTGATCTAGCAGTTGGCCGATAGTTTATCGTGTAGCCCATCAAACAGATTTATCGGCCGATACCGAAACTTTGTAATATGTGCACTAGCATACATGTTGATACTGGGGAGATTGTAGCTAAACAATAACAGCCACTCGGATCGATCTTCAGGTTAAACCGCGCTTGCCTAGGTTGGTCCGTGGATGGGTGATCACCCTTTACAAACTAAGTATCATCTGTGCCTGGGAAGTTCAGTCAAATCCAGGCCAGTCGTAACACCTGTAACGCCTGGCAAAAAAAAAACAAATGATAGCCAGGACCACTGGCTTAACGTGCTTTCCCAGACATGGAGGATACACACTGGTTGTGACTGGCCCGAAAGTCTGACAACCAGTCTTACAAAGGGTATGGGTGGGTAACACGTTACCCAGTACTATCTGGGTTGTGGAGTTAGGCGCTCCATATAAAATACTGGGATTCAGCTGTATCCAGTCAGACTGGAAGATCGACCCTACATAGTTGGGAAAAGGCTAGGCAAATAATGATCCACGATCCACGATATTATTAAGAGCTTGATTAAACTATCGGGCAATGAAAAGTCTGCAGTCTACGTGGAGTCCAACGGCTCACTCCCTTCCACAGAGGTAAAGCATACACATAAGATGCAAGGCCAAAATCAACCCAAGTAAAGCCCCTATAATATTGAGAGAAGAGACCAACTCTTAGTTAATATAGGAAAATGAAGAGCGCTCGGGCAGCAATTGAATCAACACGTAAACTTTCACGTCAAAGCTCGGACATGGCTCCGTTCACGACGTTAACGTATGGGTAATTTAATAACTGAGCAAATTCTGATAGATACACCGTTTAGTGGGTCCGAAGGTTTGTTTGATTTGATTGGGCAAATTGGTGATGTCAAGGAATCCTTGAAAGATTGAGACGAAGGCGCCATTTTGTTTTGTCACCCCATTTCATGAAGCAATTTCAAAAATGTTTACCCCTCTCGCTCATTTTTCAACTATTAGTTTGCCAAAAGATCATTGAATTAATGTCCCTGAAAAACAAGCTTGGCAAAATTACTCATCAAAAAGGAGATGTTTGATTTTGGGCCACCATTGTGTACACTATATAGATAAATAGGGGAATTTCATAAAAATACTAAAAAAATAATTTGAAGAAAGGTACAGTGGTACATTAATGATCATTTGAAAAGTTTTTTTAATAAAATAACCCTATTTTTAGGGCAGCCATGACAGTTGTGTTTGACAAATGAAGTTTGACGGCTTTGAAAGTTTTAAGAAGTGACGTTTTTGAGTCTTTCGTTGCTTTGAGTTTGGATCTGTAGTATTTTATCGAAACTGAAACACAAGATTTTCGAAATTCGTATTGTTTATTTTTATCGCAGGTATTACGATACACGTCAATCAAATGTTATTGTCAAAATGTAATTATTCGCTTGCTGCTGATCTGATCCACCATGTTTAATTTCATTATGTGTTCCTCTCCTTGCCCAAGTTAATTTGAATGTACTTTGAAACGAAGTGAAATGAATGAAAAATAACAATAAAAAACGGTTACTGTAATACATAGCGATATTTGCATATAGTGTACATAGTGCTGGCTCAGGCTCCATACATTTCTGGAACATCTCCTTTGTAATCACATCTATCTCTACAATGTCTTGCTTGCCTAGTAAATGGCGCTAATTTTCGTCCCTCAAGCCTCTATTACAGGATGTGTTATATTTCAATATTTCACACGATATTTCAATATTTACGCTCAATCAAGTTTGAAGAGGGTCATATTTTTCATAGGCTGTCGATTTGCTGTCACATCTACAGGTAGGAATTTCTTAAGGCTTGGGGCCTTTCCATTGACACTTAGGGTCTTCCTATTGACACGTGTGGCAATGATGATGGCTAAACACCGTAACAGGTGGTTTTGTATAGCGGCAGCCATTTTTTGGGGCCCATCTTTTTTAGGGGGCAATGAATTGCTAAATTTGAGGCCACAAAGGGTAAGTTGTTAAGGTGAAGTCCCTTCTTATCATCGATTAAAGAAAGGTGCAATACAATATTTACTTACTGGCAAGAGGTATCTGAAATCTTATAAAATTCTAACAGATTAAATTAGTTCGTATTCAGATGCATCCGTTTAGACTGTATTTGATTTGTGAAAAGGCTAGGCAGATCTCATCTGTCTAGCCAGCAGCTAGGGGCTGGCTTGCAGTCTTACCGAATGCAACTGAATACCAGTAATTTACATGGTGCGGCTGCCTATTTGACCTCCACAATCTTGTTAGTACCGGGTAATACGATACCGCTTGAAAAGACTGATTGTCAGACATTCGGGTCACTGACTACCTTTAACGAATGACAAAGACCTATGAATAACGCCGGGACTAACGACTTAACGTGCTTTTGCAAATTACATTGCATTATCACCCGTACCTGATTGAAAACAAAACACAAATACAGTTGGCTCGTTGTTTCACAATCAAAATGAGACCAGCACTATTTTCACTGCAACAGTACTATTTGAAAAATTTAATCAATGGTGTGACTCGGCCATGTATCTGTGGCCTGTGGTTTTAACCCGTATGTGGGTTCAAACTATTTATTAACAAAGTGAATTGGTCGTTGATGTATATATATGTGTTGTAGTGTGTGTGGGATGTAGCAGTATTTCCAATATTAAATTAAAATAGTCTTCTATGGTTGACAAAAAGATTAATGATTTGAAAAAGTAACCATGGACTTCCTTGCTGGTTCTTCTCCATAAGAAGCGACTAACCCGAACCGTGCACCTTTTTGTCGGAATTTTATCTATGTGTCCATCTAGGCCTATATGAAATAAAATTATTTTGATTTTGATTTTGCTAAAATGTAATATGTAGACTGAAAAGTCCGTAAAATATTCATGAGTCTTTATTGTTGGTGGATTACTAAAGCAATCTTAATAATACCTTCTAGCTAGAATTATTACTATTATTATTAGCCATTTGTGTCTCACTGCAAGACAAAGGCCTCCCTTCCCTCTTTTCTCCTTATCGATATCTAGTGCTGTTACTCGTCAATCTTTGTGAAAAAGAGTCGAGTTCGTCCCGCCATCTCCCTCTGGGCCTGCCGCGTTGACGTTTCCTGCTGTTAGGGACCCACTGTGTGGTTACTTTCGCCCATAGCTCCTCCGGCATGCAACAGACGTGACGAGCCCATTTCCATTTCAGCTTGGTAGCCGTGTAACCTACATGGGCAATTTGAGTTTTGGAATGCAGTATCGAGTTCCTTATATGATCAGTAAGTTTAACTCCAAGGATACTACGCTCCATTGCTCGTTGACAGACCCCGAGTGCGGACTTTTTGTGTTTCATCGACCAATAGCTCTTCCAGGCGTTCTCGGTGCGTCTAGCAACTTCTTTATCTGGTCTTGCATGGAAGAAGACTATTTGGCCGAGGTAAATGTGCTTATGGACATATCCAAATACACCATATTCATATTCTAGCTAGAATTATTAAAATTAAAATTACTTTAGCGATAAGTATTGTCTAAACCATTGTCAGAAGAAACTCGGGACTCGGAACTTTTTATTCGCACGGTGCTATCTTAAGCCCAAAAAATATTACCCCTATGTAGTCTCTTATCCAAATAAACTTAGTGAACCAAAATAATACTTACAAATAACTTGCAGGTTGACTGGCAGCGACTTCCCATCGCCCTCCACATTGGATGCTGTACACGCGTACTTCCCTGCTTGACTTCTATTTACACCTTGTAGAGCTAGATTTGCTGAACCTGCTATGACTCCAGCGCGTTGATTATGTGTCATAAGTTGACCCTGAAATTTTCGGATCTGGTTAATCAATCGATCTAGCAAAACCCAACGTAATATGGCACATGAATGTTCCTTCTAGAAAATACATACAGGCTGTAACAGGACCCTTCACGAAGCCGTCAATCAAGCATTATGTACATCAAACTAAGTAACTGTACGCAAAAATTATTTCTGGGAAACGACTGTTTTTTTGGGGTTATGAATCTCGTTTTACGTTAGTAGTCAATGGCCATACCATCATCTAGAACAAAAAAATTATCGCAATGACGGGGAGCACAAGTGCCTTTTGGCTTCGTGAAGGGTCTTGTTACACCCTTTATATCATTCACTATAGGAAAGATGACAGTTTGGTTTAATGGAGGTGTTTTTTTCCCCATACAATTGTGGCCAAACAATGTACCTTAACTATAAAGGTACGAAGTTATAGGAAAAAAATCGCAGATTCTGAAAAAATAAATATTGGATTTATTAATGCATTTGTACCACCTGAAATTGTCGATCAAAGATGCTAAAACATGCAACCCAAGAATTTTCATCTGACAATCTCGTGATTAATTTCTCCGATCATGCGTTTCGTTACTTCATTTTATACACTATGAAAACCTAAAAATATACTATTTAGAATTTAGTTTTGTATTAAAGATTGATTATTTTTCCCGGCACACTTATTTCGTGAAACATTATGGGATCAAGAATTTAAAAAATACATTTATTTCACATTTCAGATTATTTTTTGCGTTTGGTTAGCTACTGGCCAAAAGACAGTGCTCCAGGGCCGTTAATTTACTATTTTATTCTTTTTGCTGTTGTTGGTGACAATATTGTCATTCCGATTATTCTAGCCCTGTGTTCTTGTCAGACGACCGATCTCGAAAGAGTTCAATATTTTGACAGATGGAATAGTTTGACAGCCGCCAGCGCTGTTATGAACGTTTCTTTAAACGCAGTTACGATTCAAGGTAGTGTTTTTTCATATTCTTTTATTTCTTAATCTATCGAATATTGAAGGATTTAAAATACTGCTAATAACACTATGTATTGGAAAGTAGAGTGGATAGTAATTTGTACCTCGGTACATGTTTGGGCCGAAAAAAAAACACCTCCTTTCCTATACAAAAGTTGTCAAAACCAAATAATCATTCCTCAGGTAAAAATATCTGATGGTTGAAAAATCGCCCTAATAGTATTGGACCGAAGGAATTATGACTTCGGTGACATAACTATTCATGATCTCTTGCCTCTATCCCAATTTATTTGGGCAGCATGTCTTCTTTTTCCATGTTTCTCTGTTACTCGTCATTCGTCAGACACCTCTTTTCTAGTTTATCATCCTTCACACAGTGGTGACGTAACCATTATGGCTCATAAATCATTCCAAGAAGATCGTAGACCTTCAAACATTCCAACTAAGTTTTTTAAAGTACCCGAAACAACCCAAGTCAAAGATTGGAATCCAATACCGACTGTGTTCCAAATATGACATTCCGAGAATCACGTTACAGAGGTGACACAATTTGATTGATCAAATGAAATTCTCTACATCCAATAAGGAAACTATTTCCTAATTTGTTTTTAAAATGTGTACATAAGTCGGCTTGTTTTGTCCGTCAATCACAAACCGTTTTATTTTTATTCATAACTGGCCCACAATTTTTTTTGATTAATTATTAATCTGTGACTATGTTTTTAAATCATAAGTATTAAATGGTGTTTCGCAATGTCCGCTTTTTTGAGCTCGGAGTTTGTCGGCCAAAGTTGGATATGCTAGTCATTAGAGAACACATGTAAGAGCACACCAAAGCTCTCAACAACCACCATAGAAAGCAATTGAATTGCTGTGGCCGAAATTGGCTAGAATTGAAATCATCATCATCATTATTCACGATGAAAAGTAGCCTTTGTAGCCTCCTATTCCAAGGCTTTCTTTGTTAGACTTCATGGCGGTATTTTATGTAGTTTAGTCGCCTAGTCGGCATGACACATGACGTCGTTATGATAAACAAACAGACCAAATTTAAATCTCTATTTCTTATTGATGTTATTAACACATATAAGCATATCAATTTAATGCTAATGAAAGAGAATATTTTAAGGTTCTAACCTTATTATTCGAAAAACTTATATTTGTTGGAAAATTTATTGTGAATCAACAATCGAGTTACTTTCAGTAACGATCATGATTAATTGCCTTCTGAATGTAGTGTGGGATACTTACGTTGTGTTCCCAAACAACTTTATAAGCTGGAGGGTTCGACCGCACCATGCATTCGAAGTACACGTCATCGCCTTCCTCTATGTCGTTGGGATTCATCTTTGAGCCGAGTTGCAGCGTCACTATTGGCATATCTGCGAAAAAAAAAATTGATGTGAGCAAGTCATTTGATGATTTCCCATCCAAAAAAAAAAGGGGTAGAACTAGTCTTACTACTACTAACTAGCTGTTTAGGTTGGGCGTTGCGTATCAGTGTATTTAGAAGATTTATAAAATAATAACTAGTTTTATTTTTCATACAATTACTTTTAAGCACGTAGAATTTTCTTTGTAAAATGTGAGTAAAATTATCCAGTTGCACCAATAATAATTTTAGCTGATGAGACATAATTTGCTTTAGTATTAGTAAAAAATTAAAGAATCCATTTAAAAGTTGCAATTATTTCGAAACAAAATGTCAGTTTCGTAGTTTTTAGTTTTGACAGCCAATCCTGCCAGCGAGTTTCGGCTGTAAATTGGTAACTGTATTGGAATATCAACCAAAATAAACAGCAGGGATTCCGCACTGAAAATAGAAATTAGAATTTGTGTGACCTAATTAATAATACAAATATTTATTTGAAGAATCGATTGGCACAATTTGAATAGTTGCGATTGAGCTGCAAGAATTTTTTAGCACTTGAATAACATAACATTATATTGTAAAGTTTCACAAGTAATGCTGTTGAAAAAGAAGATGGCGGAGCATGGTTCGATTTTAGCCACGCGCCAAAAGATCCTTGTTCCTGTTTAACTTTAAGCACAGTGAAAACAACATCATGACACCAAGGATTCAGAATTCATTTTTTAGATCCCCCAACATTGAAGTCTTAATTTGGTTGTTAAAAATAGCTGTGCCATACAATATGTCAAAACACACGGTGTAAAGGCGTGGCACAACAGATTTTATTTATGAGTGACGAAATCATAGACTACTATTTAAAATAGGGAATATTTGAATGCTGGTTAGTCTACAATCATGTCCTGAATCCATGGTTAAAATGTTTATGTCGCAATGTCCCTTAAACCGACTAGAAAATAATTAACCTGACTGATAACAAAATATATTTCTAGGAACTTTCATCGTTCAGGTAATTTTACCATAAATACATAAAATATAACTCAGACACTGTTTCAATTTCCTAGCACTTCTATTTTTAAATCTTTCTACAAATAGTATAAAACAAATTCTTTTGTCTGTGTACTTCCTCAGTAGATCTACTTTTAATTTTTCTTATAGACTTTCATTCCGTTTTCACAATGAAAATTACGTTTTCATGAAAAAGGTTGCTGCATTTATATTTACCCAGTCTTGGTGATGGTCTGCTGTTTATAGTTCAAAAACAAATAGATAAATAAATTATTCCAATAGACTGTAGAGATGTATCGTATTGTTGATAATTATAATCTTTTACTCTGGACGCTCTTAATGTGCACGTCTTTCTACATCGTTTTCACATATATGTACGAGTATAATCTCAACATGAATGATGTAACCAAGCTCTTTTAACAATATTTTGATTGCAAAGAGTGTCCACGGAGTTTCTTGCCCATACTTCTCCATAGAGATCTACGCTTTGGAATGGGCAACTACAGTAGCACTGTAACACTGTAACTGTACAGTAACTATAGTAACAGTTCACAAGTTATTATGCCTTGTGTCTGTGACTGTAGCTTCGCCTTTGTTTTTCTGACATTCAAAAGTGCCTGTTATGATCTTATTGAAACAAATGCTTTGAGTTTGAGTTTATCGGCGGTCGCTGCTAGATGAGGCACTATCCAACACTTTTTATAACGTTCAAGCGTGGCACTGTTAATTCTCACTTCGTCACAAATTACGTACAAAAACTGTCAGCGAACGTTGGTTGTACCAGAAGTTATGCACTCAACGCACTTTTGGCGCCACGGATTTTATAACTTCGTACAGTCATTTCTAGACGCTGCTGATTATACGATTCAATGCTCTGTGACTAACTCAAACACAAATACCTTTTCAGAACCTCACTGGCTATAAATCTACAAAAAAGATTGCCTTTCACCTATTCAAAAAAGAAAAGAAAAAGGGACTTACAGTGCAAATTGAGCGTGACACTGGTTTCTATTGTGGTGTGCTCGAGTTTGACGTGGGCCGCTCGGCATGTGAGCGTCCGGCCATCTTGATCCATGCGGGGCGTCCAGCGGAGAAACGATACGGTCTCGTTTTTGTCGTCAGTGTGCTGAATAAAAAGATTGGTTATAGATATACTTCATAGTTTGAACGAAATCTTTCGTCTTTCGACGGTGGAACGAGGATTAAAGGTGCTGTTGCGAATCATGGTGCATTTTCTAGAACAACATTTATTTAGTAGCTATAGCTCGCTTTGTATCTCGCTTTCGTAGTTTTTCTCGCTTATGAATGTTGCACTGATTTAAAGAGCGTAATCAAGCCATGCTTTATATTATGAATGCGAAAGTAAACCTTTCTTCCGTCCGTTATCTTTTCATACCTTTTCGACTGAACGGATTCGGATGAAATTGGCATACGGATTTATCATAAATTGATTTAATACAGGATTTTTTGACGCGGTAGTATGTTCCATGGGATAAATTCATACTTCACGCGATCAAAAGCTAGCGGAGGTAGGCTAGATACTGTATTAAGTAATCTATACCTACAAGATACCTAATAATTATGTAGACATACTGTTCATGATAATATTTGATGATTATTATTGATACAATGGTATTGACCATTATACAGCGTGTAACAGAAAGGGTATAATCGGAATACTGTGGTACGGACCATCAAACTGAACAACTTTCTCTATGGGAACACCATCGAAATCGTAAAAAAATAATCAGCTGTCCCATACATTTGGGTCGAGTAGGTATTGAAATTTTGTATAGGACAGCTGATTATTTTTTTACGATTTCGGTGGTGGTCCCATACAGAAAGTTGTTCAGTTTGATGGTCCGTACCACAGCATTCCATATGATTATACCCTTTCTGTTACACGCTGTATACATACCTTGCATAATAGCTTATATTATTAATTATGCCACTGATTATGTAGTAGATATGTTGTAATAACGTTTGCTTTATAGGGCAAATCGAATATACGTACTGTTTATGTTGCGTAAATTCTGTTTACTAGGTAATGACCAGGTATTAACGACACCTTAATAGTCCTTTTTTCTATTTATTAATTCATGACTAGTTGTGACATTACGATTGTGTGTTGGTAAATTTGTTACACCAAATCTTATTTCCTGCTGAAACCTTGCTGACGATAGGAAGTTGCGGGCGTTGTGGGGGATTTCCTTATATATATTTTTTCCAAAAAAGCAGATTCTTAGTATGTTGTCAAAAAAAAGTTATACAGGCTGTCTGTGAGGTATCTATACTAATGATTCTCGACCTGAATCGATAATAAAAAGAGTATGTTTTTTTTATTTTATTTTTTTACGAAAATCGGTAAGTGTTAACCACCCCTAGTGTCCATACTGTCCATATTTATACTGTGGAATAATCGTTTGCGTTTGTGTGTGTGACGGCGCGAAACGCAGCCCGTCTGTCCAGCCCTATGGCTAGGAACAGATGGGCAACAGAATCATTAGTACAGAAACCTCCTTGAATTTGACCAGGATGCAAAGCGACAGCCTGTATTGTTAGTTAGTTACATTGTCTTGATATTATTACCTTTTGAATCGCCGTCACTGACATCTGTCTATCATCCATCCACCAGGTGATGACAGCTGGAGGCCTGGCTCCCACAGCCTTGCAGGCCAGCTCCGCAGCCTGACCCACTGACAGCGGCTGTTCCCGGGCTAGGATCTCCACGTATAGTGGTCGCACTGTAGGAAAAGTCTTGGTTTAATCTAACTACTATAAATGAGATAGTTTGGATGCATAGATGTTTTTACTCAATCACGCCAGAACGGCTGAACGCATCTGGATGAAATATCGCACAGAGATGAATAAGACATAGGCAATTTTTTTTTCTCCAACCTACACAATGTACACATCAAAATTTCCACGCGAACGAAGTCACGGGCAACAGCTAACATTTCATATTGCTAAGAGCAATCATGAATATTGTTAGGGCACAGAACATATTGTACATAATGATAGCAACCTCATATCATCAACCTACTTATAATTTTGAGATAAAAGTTAAAATTATCATATAACAACCAAGGAGTATTAATACTAGCTTATATCATCTTAATTGCTGGGAATAGACCTGCCACTTTGATTTAATTATGATACCATTTTGGCTCGTAGCTAATTATGTC
The DNA here is from genome assembly GCA_947578425.1 of Eugnorisma glareosa. Classification (NCBI taxonomy): domain Eukaryota; kingdom Metazoa; phylum Arthropoda; class Insecta; order Lepidoptera; family Noctuidae; genus Eugnorisma; species Eugnorisma glareosa. The sequence goes on along the minus strand of OX387970.1, from coordinate 19,913,391 downwards.
TCGTCATTAACGTAAAATGGAACACTGTCGTTCCTAAAATTCTTGCTTCAAGCGAAACAAGATGACATGCAAAATCAAAATGGCGTTAAAAACACTTTATTCACAAAAAAATGACAAACGCAGTACCCTTATCATCATTAGGGTTCCGTGAGGACCGCCAAATTTTGTTATATGACAGCCTGGCTGAGCAGTTCCTTACAATTACTATTATTAAACTTCAGTCCAGAAAATGGAAGTCTATTTAGTAAGCCTATGTAAATTAAGTTAGTTATTTTATCATAATATTTTGGTATGAACAGACACTTTGTGTTTAACATAACGCTCAAAATGATTTAAATAGGTAGGAATATAATTGCTGCCTATTTTTGCATTTAAGGGCTAAATTCATAGCACACGCATAAAAACTTTAAACACGTAATTAGGTACTACCTTCTTTAGTATATCGTTTTTCTAAAATGATGTTTGTCATCATGGTTTTGTCCAATAAACTAATTTCGCATGACCAGAGGGCAGGGTCTATCTTTGATCAAAGAATTAGCATTGCTATTCAACGTGGCAATGCTGCCAGTCTTCTGGGGGCCTAAAATGGAAGCTTTATCAGAATCATAATATGAATCACGTTAAAAATTTAAAATTCCTAAACTGGTCTTTATGGTTATGACCACAAAGTCCATTTTAAGAGTTTTAAATTTTTAACGTGATTCGTATTATGATTCTGATGAAGTGGCCATTTTAGGCCCCCTGAGCACGTTTCCAGATGACAGTGATGTGGAGGAGTACTTAGGTGCCTAGCGTCGTGTTGTTTATTTAGTTAGTTTGTCTAAACTAATATTAAAAAGAGGAATGTTTTTTTTTGTTTGTTTGTACCGAGTAAGCTCCGAAACTACTAAACCAATTAAACCATTTTTTCACCAATATATAGCTAAATTATCAGGAAGTAACACACAGGCTATAATTTATTTAAAGAAAAATAAGAGACCGAAACCTGCGCGGGTGAAACCGCGGGGCGCAGCTAGTTTTTTATAAATTTGTCCTTTTTTTAATATTTCGTTTTAATAATTCTATAAGTAGCTTTAATTAATTGATGTATTCAAATAAGGACCTATTTCGTATCAGAAGATTTTCATTTTAATAAACATCAAGGTTATGAACATGAAATCATGACTGTTTTAATTATTTTATATGTTAAAAACAAAAATAAACTTTCACACACTCACGATGATGGACTACCCATAAAAGTTGATCTGTACTTCAATATTTGCACCGTTTTAAGCCGGGGCTTATTTTTATTGGGAATTTGTTGCTACACGCCTACCTCGGAACAGTAAGAGGAATTGTACCTACCGTTAAAAACGACGGTAATCCATCAATGCGGATGAGAGCACGCACCGAAAAACACTCACTTAAATATTGACCTTTTAACTCTCATCGTAAAAATAAACCGAACATGGTTATAAATGTCAAATTATAACCCTGTTGTCGATACCAGAATTATTACATCCATAAATCCATCGCAAGAATTAAATAGAAGCAGTTCGAACAATAGGAAACTAAAACGCTAATGGACGCCATTAACGGCATGGATAGTTGAAAAAGTGTTAAAAACAAAAATAAGATCGTCCACTAAAAGCTTTGTAGGAAAAAGGTGAGCTTAACGTGCATTACTGAACGAATGACATCATGGGTTATTATAATGGAGAATAATTTCCTGTTCACCGACGTGGCAATGGCGTCACGACAGGACAATGCTACACAAATAAAAACTAATGGCCCCTTAGGGGTGAGCGGTGACAAAAGAATCCTGTCGGCGACGAACCGTCATATTCCGAGATAATCCCGGAGACTAGCGCGGTTGATATAGGTTAATCGCACGGATTTACGTGGATTCAGTCTTGCAATAACAGAAAATGAACGTTTGTCCTCGCGTAATGCGGATGTTATGAAACTTTCCAACTATTTTGCGGCAACCAATGTTATTTTTCTTTGAAACGGTTGCTCGAGGCAGATTGGGTAACAACTGAGAAAAGGGTAGCACTAGATTTGATTAAATAAAGTGTCCTTATATCTTTTTATAGTGGCGTTTATTTTTCTTTGAGATAAAGTAAAATATTTTTGTGGTAAAAGTAAAGCTTTTGATACAACAAGGCACTATTTGTTTTTGTAGGAAAGGCAACAAGCGTCATTTTGTATTTTTCAAAAATACATTGTTTTTATTTCGCTAGTACGACTGGACTAAATGGTAGGGATTTGAATTGAACATTGATTTTAATCTTTTTCAGTTAATCGGATTTTGGGATTTGGTTGATGTTTGGCGTTTACATCATGATTTTCATGACAAAGCGAATTACGAGGTATTTCTCGACTAAACTGTGGGAATATGTCATCATTATTTTATTGAGTTTCATGTGTGAATAAATGGAACCTAATTTGTATCTATAACCTAAACGTTTTTGATTATATTTTCCCAATTACGCCACTTTTGGCGTAGTGGTTGAGTGATTGGCTGCTGCGCTGTGTGTTGCGGGTTTGATTCTCACATGGAACAAATATTTTTATGGCCTACAGGTGGTTGTTCCGGGTCTGGCAGTTTGTGTATGGGGAATAATTAAATGATAGCAAACGCACTCATGATACAAGAGAATATGCTAGTGTACACCGTTAAACATTTGTTTAACGGTGTACACTAGCATATTCTCTGCAATACTTCTTTTTGTAAGAAGTATTTGGTCTCATAATTGCTTACTAGTAGATTGAAATATAATATTTTGTAGAATCACACACAGACGTATTCATCCCCTATTTTATACTCCAACCCCAAACAAAATAACTCACAGCTTCCGCAAATCTTAAGTCACGTATACATCTTACTTTTTCGTATGTTTATGTGTTTATCCTCATATATTACTATCACGTACGATGACGAACTGCGCTGTCAACGTTCATAATGTCCCGGCGCGTTTAGTCCGACAAATGATGAATATTAGGAAGGAGACACGTCGTTGTACGAATATCTAGATAAATTGTAGACCTGTGTTTAGAACTGTCCTACATACCTAGCATCACGCCTGTAAAAGGGTAAGGCAGAGGTGTAGGTACTTAATAGTACACACACATTTCACCAGTTATGTTCAAGTCCTATGTAATAGGGGGCGAGCCTATTGTTATCAACCGGGCACAAATCCAGACTCCGTGACTGCTACTGAGAAATTCTTGATGGAATTGCCCGACCCAGGAATCGAACCCAGGACCTCATGCCTGTGCCGTGCCATTGTATTGTATTGTATATTTGTGAAAACAGATTTTTGTGATTTGGTCAGTTTGTGTATTTTATACTTGGCGCATTTCAGCATAGTTTAACCCTTCGTGTGCCGGGAACGTGGATCTACGAGAGACACAATGGCTTTTTAATTGTGTCTATATACTCGGCATACGAAAGGTTAATGCAATCAAGAGCAATGTTTATATTGACACAACCATGTATAGTCTAAGAGGTGACGGGTTTTTACATAACGATCATGGATACGGTTAGATTTACTTCAATGTGTTGTAGAGTAGTCCCCTAATGTTGTCGTTTTTTTGTCGCAACAATGCAGTGACTTGCGCGCATCATAGCTCTAAAATGCACCCACTGAGAGCCGCCAGACCAACTTGTTTCATCTGCGGAGACGTCCAATTTTGAATATGTACTAAAACTAACCAATTCTTTAATCGTTTTTTTTTCGCAACAATGAAGTCTCTTGTAAACGCTGTAACTCGAAGTTGCAACCACTGAGAGCAGGCAGAGTGACGTCATTCATATCTGGGGACTACTCCACAACCCATTTAACCGTATACATGATCGTTATGAAAAATCCTGTCACCTCTCAGTCTAGTACTGGATGTTTGTAACGTAGCGAGTTTGAATGTTTCTAACTTAGTGAATTTGAATGTCTAGCTTTGGGTGTTAAGATGCTTATTAATCATTCGCGCTTTAATTGATGAACGGATTTGGATGTTAATCCCACTGGTAGACAATGACTAGACTCAAATATTTTTATGATACTGTTTTATCCAAGTACATGTAAGTTTTTTTTTAACGACTTAACTCCCATGCAACAATAAAATAAATATCGCTGGACATTACACACAGCGCCATCTAGGTGCCACACTAAGCAACGAGGCTTGTGTCGTGGACACCAGATAGTTGATATTACTACATAGATACTTTTTGTTTGTAAACACATACTTATTATACATATATAAACATCCATGACTCGGAAACAAATGTCCATGCTCATCACACAAACATTTGCCCCTACCGGGATTCGAACCCGGGACCCTAAGAACGTAAGGCAGCCTCACTACTGCTGCACCATTCGGGTCGTCAATATTTAAATCACAATTGTAAATTTTTGGCAGTTTTATTAAACGGCAAAATAAATTAGTGTGGCAATTAATGTTCCTAACCTTAGTATTTAGTAGGTCTCCAACAATGCAAATGAATCCACGGGCAACAACTAGTTTTGTACTGAAAGCAAAGTTTACGACTATAACTTTGTGTGACCTTTCCAAGTTATGTTTTTGTGTTATAACAAAACTAAGCGTTTTGTTGTATAAATTCGGTAAGGGAGGTAGCCTGTGAAATTGTGGATGGTTGGGTTAAATTAAGGAATTAGCTTAATTGTTTTATTAAGATCTAGAAACTTCGTAAGCACTGCTATATTTCTGTAAGTTGCTGCGTGTCGTTCCATATATTTACTAAATTTATTTTCAGCAGTCCATGAAAATAAAATGCAAAATGAATGAATAAGTACAAAAGTATTCGCAAACAAAACATAAATGCCTGTAACACCTGTCTAAAAACATATTCAGCCAACACAGACATGAACAAAGGTATATAATAACCTCTCGTACGGATGATGAAAATTGTGCTTGTCGCAAAAATAAAACTATATATTTTGTGACAAGCACAATTACGTCAGTTGTGTTTTCGATTGATTCGAGTTTCCGTTGCACGTTCGTTTCACGCCACGGACTCGTATATATTTATAACTGGGACTAGAAAATCAGGAGACAGCCAAAATACTTACAATAAATCTGAATCTGCACATTGACCCTCAAAGGCGGCACCAGCACCGTATTATCAGCAGTACAAGTGTACACTGCCTCGAAGTAGTCCCTGGACAGCTTGGGTATCCTCAGCTCCAGGAGACTGAGCCGGGACTCATCGTCTACTGGCGCCAGCGTCGCTATGACCTTGTCGTCGCGCCACCAGCGGATACGAGGCATGGGTTTACCTGGGAAAATGTTGCCAGTTAATAAAGCACATAAGTCTGTAATCATCGAAGGCCGTACGCACACCTTTACGTAGTTAAAAGAGCTATTTAAAATTGCAAATCTTCTGAGAAGGAAAAATATTCCTTAAATTGGGATGAGTTTTTCAAAAATTGCAGTGAATTTCTCATATTTTTCGGTCCATCTAAGGCCACTTCACGAAAGTAACCAATAACAATTTTGAAACTGCCAAGAATGACCCAGAATTTCACAGCACTAGTAGTCCTTCAATAGCGATCAGCACAAGATGCAACAACCAATCACAAACTAGTGAGTAACGCATTAATAAGTCGCGTCTTGTAGGAATTGCCACATTGAAATACTAGTGCTGTAATATTTTCACTCCTTTATGGTGATACGAGTTTATAATAAGTTTCTTTTACACACCGAAACCGCCGGGCATATCGGCAACTTTCGTACGAGTCCGCTGACATTGGTGGCCTTGTCTGTGAGGAGGGGCCATTACGGTTGCCTGGCAGAGGTTTGGATTCATAGGAACACCTATTATTGTAGATGATTATGTACCTAATTACTTTCTAGTTTCTTATCACTATTTATATATGCGTAGCTTTTTGGCGTAGGTTTGAACAGGCATTTAATAATATGTATATGAAATCTTGAACCAAAATCTTCTTTACCATTTCTAGAAAATTGTGAAAGAAATATTGGTTGCTAGGGATCTTCCACTCAAGTGAATTCACGGAGTATTACATTTTGTAATAAAGAACCAGCGCGTTTTTCCATGATAGTTTCTAAGTGCCTACTTAAGTGAAGCCATTGTTGTAAGAGCCTTCGCTGTTATCAATAAAAACAAAAATAAGTGATTTTGGTTGGTAACACATTTCTCTAGTTATTTTTAGTCCCATGTAATATGGGGTCTCATTTATTAGGGATCGAGCCTATTGCCAATCTAAATCCAGACTACGAGCTGCTAATGAGAAGCTCCTAATTGAAAAACCCAAACCACGATCCCCGATCCGAGAATCAAACACAGCATGCTCAATAAAATCCACATATTTAAACCAGAAAACAAAATCCATATTTTTGTAGAAATCCAAAAATATCACACTTATTTCATAATCAGCTCAAAAATCTAAGTATTAACCAAATCAAATATTAATAAAGGCAAATTGGTGAAATTGCTGATTAGCAAATCTTAAGGTTGTTTGAACTCCCTTCAGTAATTTATAACCGAATTTGTTTCAATTATAAAATGAGTCAGATCTTCTACTTAAATAATTTATTAGACTACTTTACAGTTAAGACGGATAAATTTTAATACAGCGGCAATATTTTATTTAATTTCGGCTCGGTGGCAATGTAAGTTACAACTTCTCACTTTCCAATTTACTAATTGGAAAGTGATTTTTTGAAACGGTCTCGTTGGTCTAGCAAGCGCGACTGTTGAGCATAAGGGTTGAGCCTGGGTTCGATTACCCGGTCGGGCATTGTTGGGTATATCTATCAAAATTTCTCAGTAGCAGCCATGGAGTCTAGTTTGTGCCTGATTAATGGGAATAGGCTTGCCTCCTATTACATAGTACTTAAACATAATTGGCGAAATGTGGGTGTACTATTGGTACACCTCTGCCTTACCCTTCGGGGATTACATGCGTGATGTTAAGTGGTAAAGTTATGTAATGATTGTGTGATGTTTTATATAATTATTTAACATCCAAATACATCAGCTTAATAAGTTAGTAATGTCCCCACTGTGGTCTTATCTCTGAGAGAGAGTGACCTATAATCGTCCACGTGGGCCTTGCGCAGGTGGGTTGATGTCACATGTTTTAGTTTTTTTTGGTTCTACCTATGACAATCTGGTTTCCTTACGTTGTTTTTTATATCATTTTGGTTTGAGTAGTGATAGAATACTTTACAAAAGCATGCGCAAGCGCGATCATGGCGCTTGCGTCACAGCGTCGAAATATCGGGAGCTCAAAATTACAGACAATCACGGAAGATATCCCGTAAGTGACAGTTTATGTGTAGCTGTAAATCATGAAAGTTTAAAACAGTGTACAAAAAGGTTTAAACAAGCGACCTAGGAACTCGTTAAGTCGCACATAAGGAAGCTCCCAATTAGGAAGTAACATTCCAAACTGACAAAGCCTTTAAATTATAACAAAAGTCACTGAAAAACTTACAAAAAAGATTGTTCATTTTTCCGTAGAGCTCAAAACAAGATAATTCACCTGCCTTCTACCAAATTATAGCCCGTTCTTTTGCCTTCATGGTACACGGACTCGGGTTCCGTAGCTCAAAGGCTCAAGCATTTTATTCTTTCTCCACTGTACCCTATTTCATCGAGTTAGTCTTCGACGGTCGACTGCAAACTTTAGTTCTGTCGGTACAAAGGTAACTAGTTTAATTTGAACTTCTACTGGGCAGCGTCACTTTTACCGTAAAACGTCAATGTTTAACTTTTTACTTTATTGTGTTGTGGAAAGTTAACGGGTTTGACACTCGATCTTGTTTATATAGCGTAAAATGGTGGTGCAAACCATTAAAATAAAATAATAATTAACAACTTGTTTGATATAGTACACTCACTGATGAGTAATTTGTTCAATGAGTAGAAGAATAGAGAAAAACCAGCTATCGGTTACGTCCTATGTAAGTTGGCATACATCATACTTGCATGCGTTGGCATACATGACACTTATCGAATGAGCTCTTTTATTTCAATTTCATTTTACACACCTAAGGAATTCTAATAAACTAAAACATAATTATTAATGACTTATTTTGATAGAAACCCGGTCTAAGAAGGCTAATTCTTCAATAAATAGAGAAAATTAAATGTGTTGTCAAAATTTACCTCCACTTACAACGCAGGTAAGCTTCAAACTTGTGTCTTCAATATAAGGGCCGGCCACACCGACCACTTCTTTATCGAACTCGTCGAAAATCTTCGGCTTTTCGGGTAGTTCTGAAACAAAGAAAAAACATCATCATCATAATTATGTCTAGTCTTTACCCAACGCGTCACCCGTACCTCCTAGGCTCCAACGTGGGAGAGAATCATAATTTATATATCAAAAACATTGTAATAATGATGAAAATTTACAGAATCGTTTATATGTAGTGTACAAAGACTACAATATTAAGTTCTTTAACTATCGCGGTCACTAACAATATCATTAACACTAGAAACGGGTTCCGTGTGTTTAGCCGTGATCATGGATGCTTGCAACAGCGCCAAAATATCGTCAACTCAAAACCAAACAGACATGGTAAATATCCCGTTTCTAGTGTTAATGATATTGTTAGTGACCGTGACAGTTTAAGAACTTAATATTGTAGTCTTTGCACACTATATATAAACGATTCTGTAAATTTATACGTGCGTGCGTGTGTTAGTACATAGCATGTTGTAATTTTCTTCCAGTTTGGCCCGAAGCAGAGGGGAAACCAAGTTATTCAATAAAAAAAAAAAAAAAAAAAAACATTTTATTTCAGGCATTGTATGCAATCACAAACAGTTCACCCATATAGTTGCTATGGTTGAAGATTGTATTAAATTAAATTATTATATTATATTATTAAATTAAATTAAATTATTTTCGGTCATAGATTTACGGATAAATAATAATGAAGTTATGCATATTACTTACATAATCTTACAGTATTATCATTAATTAAATAATTCGTCATTATTATTCGTAATTATCATTATTTCCTGATTACATGATAGTCAGTGCTGAGATTAAACAATTCGGTTCTAGTCACGAAAATTGTGTTGAATACAGTAGTTATAATAATATTTTTACAGTTTAACAATCGTGTTCGAAATGAAGCTCTCGCCCTTCTTAGAACGGAAAAGAAGTCACCCACTCGGTTTTCAAAGAACATACCAGACGCACTACACCACCAGCGCAGGTTAAACATGGCACGAAATGCGTTGTTGTACTGTACACGAAGCGAGTTGTAAGCTCTTTTAGTGTACTGGTACCAAAGTTGGCTGGTGTAGAACGCCCGGCAGTAGGCCTCGAAAAGTGTTGCTTCCACTTGCTTGGAACAATGTGCAAATCGTCTTGCAAGCATGTTACTTCTTAATAAAACTGTCGTGAGAGGTCATTGCACTCATCATTTTTCTCCTATTTGAATCAATGTCTCAGATTTTGTCCAACCAGATTTTTAAGATTTTACTCATCATTATGAACAACTTTTATACGGGACCAATCCTGAAATCGTGAAAAAAACCAACTGTGTCCTACATTTTGCCCATGAGCTGCTGATTTTTAGAAGCTTTTTTTATTGACTAAACTGAATCCCTTCATAATTGTACTCACAATAAACCATGAAGGTTTATATTTTCATTGTTACATCATTGTGCTAGGCACAAAATATTTTTAGTGCTCTGTGCACTTGGTAGTTGTTGATTACTTTTAATATTACCAATTTCATGTTTGCTAAGAAAACTTACAATTTACGATCAGCTGCTAATAAATTGCAAACTTTCTGTGTACAGTACAGCTATGACGAAAACCAGATCGGCCTAGTTTTAAACAGCATTAATTATCCAGGTGTACAACAAATCAAGTAAAACTTTAAGAATGTTTTATCAGAATACTGTGACTGACGGATATACTGATTGGCTGGCTGACAGGTTCCTTCGGATCACATAGCGACAATGGTAGGTATTCTAGCCATCGACGCGGGAGAAATTATTGGGAGAATTTATTAAGGGGGAGCACTCAAACAACAGACAGAGAATAGGCGTAGCACCAAGCTAACCTCTAAATGAGGTGTATAATATGTACATAAAAATAATTAAGTGCACCAACATAAAAGGTGTAACAAGACCTTTCACGAAGCCGAAAGCCACTTGTATTCCCCGTCATTGCGATAATTTTTTTTGTTCTAGACCATACCTGGGAACCTTCTAGTTACGGAGATATTGGGGGTCAAAGTTCCACCTTTTTCACAAGTTTTTTTTTAAATACGTGTTTTTAATCTAAGATTTTTACTTTAAACACCTCCACAACTCGCATACTATTCAATCCATCCATCAGCACAATATTTTAAGTAGGTACCTTACATTGAGTCCTACCGAAAAAGGTGATTTTTCACCCCAAAAAAAAGTTGTTTCCCAGCAATAATTTTTGCGTAAAGTTACTTATTTTGATGTACATAATGCTTGGTTGACGGCTTCGTGAAGGGTCCTGTTACACCCTGTATATATAGCTAAAATTATGTTTTCATTGAACCTCACAAAATTAATGTTAATTAATGTGAATTAAGAACTATTGCCTAAATAATATTTTAAATCATTCAATTTACCTTTTTGAAAAACAATAGGTTCCCAAACAAAGCATCGCAATGATTAAATTTTCCATCACTTGCTATTTAATTTTCTTTGTAATCAAGTCGCTTATGGCAAAGGAAAATTAATAATTAAATAATGAACCAAGCCAAGAATTATCAACAGAAGTTCTGAATGTAGAAACAAAGTTTGGAACATACGGCATGAATTTAACATTGCTACAGCTCACATGAGATTAAATAAAGAATTTATACTGTATTCATATGACCTTAAAACAGATAATTGAATTTTACATGCCTAAGTAGGTAGGAACCTAAAATAATTCTATGGTAGTTAATTTGTCAAGTAACTGCACATTATTTCGTCACGAAAGTCGAAATTGACTGCGACATAAAAAAATATAGGTATATGATATACAGGGTGTAAACAGGCTCTTCACGAAGCTGTCAAACCAAGCATTCTATACATCAAACTAAGTAAATTTACGCAAAAATTATTTCTGGGAAACGATTTGTTTTTAGGGGTGAAAAATCACGTTTTACGGTAGGACTCAATGTAACGCACTCAAAACATTGTGCTGGTGTATGAAATGAATAGTACGGGGGTCGTGGAGGTGTTTACAGAAAAAATCTTACATTTAAAACATGTATTTAAAAAATACTTTAAAATGTTGGAACTTTAACCCCCAATACCTCAGTAACTAGAAGGTTCCCAGGTATCGTCTAGAACAAAAAAAAAATCGCAATGACGAGGAGAACAAGTGCCTTTCAGCTTCGTTAAGTGTCTTGTTACACCCTATATAATAATATGTGGGCGCCTAATGCGAAAGCTATAGTCACTTGTCCTAGGCGCTCTGCTAGTATAACAAAAAAGGCAAGGCGCAGGCGCAATCTTAACCGACTACTTGTACCGACTTGTGCCAAAATAAGGCAAAGTCATCTGCTTAGGCTTAAGGTGGGGTTTTACGTTACGTTAGCTTCCAGTCTAATCGGATGCAGCTCAATACCAGTATTTTACATGAAGCAACTGCCTATCTGACCACCACAACCCAGTTAGTACTGATTAACACGTTACGCCTTGGTAAAACTGGTTCTCAGACTTTCGGGCAACTGACTATCTGTAACGACTGTCAAAGATCTACAAATGACAACCGTGACTAACTACTTAAATTGCTTTCCGAAGCATGGGTGAAACTCGGTACGTAAAGGGTGGTCACCTATCTACGGACCAACCTAGGCAAACGCGGCTAAATTTTGAAGATCGACATGTGCGGCAGTTTCTATATTCTAATGTTAAAAAGATTCTTGCATATCCTATCAGTTTTTTTCAGAACTCTGTTATTCTTTACCTATTCAGTAACTCCCTCGTTGGTCTAGTAGTCGCGCGACTGCTGAGCACGAGGTCCTGGGTTCGATTCCTAGATTGGGCAAAGTGTTATTGGGTTTTTCGTTCAGAAATTTCGCAGTAGCAGTCACGGAGTCTGAATTTGTGCCCGGTTGATGGCAATCCCCTACCCAGTGGTGGCGGCCTCGACTTACGCACTGTAAGTCGTGGGTTAAACCCAGGCAGGCGCATTACTTTGTGTAATTTATTTCATCACCACTGCTCTCAAAACGGTGAAGGAAAACATCGTGAGGAAAGTCATGTCCTAGAACCTAAAATTCGAAGACATGTGACATCTACCAACCCGCATTGGGCCCGCGTGGTGGATTATAGCCCATTCCCTCTCATAGCGAGGAGGCCATGTGTCCCAGCAGTGGGAACTTATAGGCTGATTATGTATGTATGTAAACATAACTGGTGAAACGAGGGTGGATACAGTAAACCTCTGCCTAACCCCTCAGGGACAGGCGTGATGTTATGTTATGTATTCAGTGACTAAAAAGATATTTCATAACCAGTTTTCCCCGATTCTACACCTTAACCGATCCATAATAGACTTACAATTCGTTTGACAAACGCTACATTACTTAATTTGTTTAAAAAAAGACCAATGTCACCTGCCCTATAAACTACACACGATACTTGAAACTCTCTTGATACTTTAAATTTTTAACGTGGTTTTTCAAAAGAAGTACTTGATTCTAAATACGTTCGCCTTTACATCTAGACATCAAACTGGGCACATCTAAATCTGGAGTCTGAAACACAAAAATCTTCAGCTTTCTTTACAAAGGTAAGGAGGGAGATCAAAAGTGGCTTGGTAGCTTAAGAATTGGCTAAGTGTCATCGAATTCTACTTACAGTGAGAGACCGAACAACTCATAGTACTTTATATTGGAATTGAAAATGTTTAAAAACGATGAATGAAAATGATAGATTTTGTCTGTTTGATTTAAAAGACTTATAGAGCGGGCATTGAGAACATGGCTTAGTCGAATAATGCCCAATTTGTAAATTGCATTGGGAATCAATTCGATATCGACACACAAATGCCGCAGGCAGCAAAAATAAAAAAGTTGACCCTTCGCTACTGCTTTCGAACAAGCGGACGTATGACACTAGAAAGCAGTAGCGAGGGATCAAATTTTGTAAGAGGTAAGCCGGAGTACATATTTTTAATGTGATTTTATTATTTGTCTATTAAATACTGAATGTGCCATTTTTCAAAAGGAAGCCGATAGGAATCGAGTTGTATAGAACCTTCGCCACTGCTAGACAGACTGACTTGTTACTAAGTAGTAACTAAGAAACCAATACTTATTTCTAAGTAGGATTAACAAGTATTGGATTACGATTAGATTTGTTTAGTCCCTATATATATATATATATATATATAGCTTATAATATTTTAATCCCTTTATTGTCTGTATTTTTAAAAGTGTTTTTTTTTTGGAATAACGATAGCTTTTTTCCAAGTAGTTATTCAATCTAAAATGGTTGAGTCTGTCGCTACGAAAAAAAAACAAAGTGACCAAATGAGATGTAGCCAGAATATAGTGGATTTGCGCTTTACTTTTCTTATACCATAAATAATCAACTTGATTAAAATAAATTAAGCAGGCAGAAGTAGGACGTTATTGTTGCACAATACTTCGGAAGAACGTACATTTATAACTAGGCTAGTTGAGCGTGGGGTCCTGGGTGCGATTCCCGGGTCGGGCAAAAAGTGCTATTGGGGTTTTCCATTAGAAATTTCTCTGTAGTAGCCCGCAGTTTGAAAGTTGGCGATATGATACCCCCGTACCTCGGAAAGCACGTTAAGCCGTTGGTCCTGCGCTTGATCTCTCTCCGTGAGTGTCGGATTGCCGTCCCATCAGACTATGAGGGTACAGGAACAGAGAGTGCACCTGTGTCAGCGCACTCATTTGTGTACTATAAGATCTCCCGCGCCGATGGGTAACACCTGTTTCTCATCCAATCTTATGGGCCAAAAAAAATGCTTTAATCATAATTTTTGGCATTTTCGCTTCCCGCCGCCGCTTACAGCACCCTACTCTAGGCCTTAAACGGATATTGGCTTACATAAAACCAACACGAGGTAAAGCTAAGCTACTCCTAGTATAATATTAAAAATCTTTCCAGGCATAGAATACTGAACGGAAACTTGGCTATTAAATATTTAATTTGTACCTACCTCCTTTGCCATATGAATATTTGTATCTCATATAACGTTGGTAATTAATGTATACCGTGTAGTACCTACATATTTGTACATAAACATTACGTTTACGGAGAAGTCGGAATGTTGTTTGCTTGCCGCTTAGGCGTTGTAAATGGGTAAGTTTAATAACCCTATACATACAGGGTGTAACAACCCTTCACAAAGCCGTCCACCAAGCATTATGTACATCAAACTAAGCAACTTTAAGCAAAAAACATTGCTGGGAAACGACTTTTTGTTTTGGGGTGAAAAATCACGTTTTACGGTAGGACTCAATGTAACGCACTCAAAACCTTGTGCTGATGGATGGATTAAAAACTACGGGGGTCGTGGAAGTGTCTATGGTAAAAATCTTACATTAAAAACACGTATTTAAAAAACAGCTGTGAATAAGTTGGAACTTTGACCCCCAATATCTCCGTAACTAGAAGGTTCCCAGGTATGGCCTAGAACAAAAAAAATATTGCAATGATGGGGAGGAGAAATGTATTAGGAGGCGAGCCTATTGCCATCAACCGGGCACCGATCCAGACTCCGTGGCTGCTACTGAGGAATTCCTGAATGAAGAACTCATTTGCCTGACCCGAGATTTGAACTCAGGATCTCTTGTTCAGTAGTCGCGCTTACGACCACTAGACCGACATGGCAACCAAAGTGACCAGTCATGCAAAAACATGATCGCGTTCATATAATTATATCACTCACCTTACGTTCGCGTTGACCGAATAGAATAAACATGAATTTGCACGACGACCGCTTTGATTAGGGCCGGCGCGCCGCTTCAGAAACTTGTATTCCAGGCGTTGTAAACAGGTAGGTACGTTTATTTACCTTATACATAAAGCAGCTATGCCAACAGTTTGACATAGTGAGAGTCGCTATTAGAAATCCTTTTACAGTTTTCAAACGGATATTTGAAGTTACAGGTAGTCGCCTGAAAGTATATCATTAGCCAGTACTAACTGGGTTGTGGAGGTCAGATAGGCAGTCGCTCCATGTGAAATACTGTAATCAGCTGCATGCGATTTGACTGGAAGCTGACCCCAACATAGTTACAAAAAAGGCTAGACTAAATATAGAAGTATGTTTCCGGATTAAATTATAAACAAAACTGGCAAGTGCGAGTTGGACTAGCGCACGAAGGGTTCCGTACGAGGATCTAAAAAAAATACCTTCACATAAATATTTAATAAAAAATAATTATTTAATTTTAGTATTTGTTGTTAGAGCCGCAACAGAAATACATCATCTGTGAAAATTTCAACTGTCTAGCTATCACGGTTCATGAAACACAGCCTGGTGACAGAGGCAGCTGGTGAGAGACA
The DNA here is from genome assembly GCA_947578425.1 of Eugnorisma glareosa. Taxonomy (NCBI): domain Eukaryota; kingdom Metazoa; phylum Arthropoda; class Insecta; order Lepidoptera; family Noctuidae; genus Eugnorisma; species Eugnorisma glareosa. The sequence goes on along the minus strand of OX387970.1, from coordinate 19,897,880 downwards.
GACAGACGGATAGTGGAGTCTTTTTAGGGTCCCGTTTTTACGCCTTGGGTAAGGAACCCTAAAAAAAGGTCATAAAGGTCGCAGAGTAATATATCTCATGTCATTTCATTCGTTGATTAGATACTGTGCTTTGTGGTTTGTTTTACTTTGAATTGAAATGAATCGAAATTGACGTCATACGACATGAAACACAAGCCGATCGAATCGAAGTCGTCTAAAAAAAAGAGGATTATAATACATAGAGATTAATCATAATCGATTCAATTCGATATTGAAAGCTTTTTAATCGAGAGGCGTTATCAGAAAGAGGCAGCAAATTCTTTGAAAGAAAACCTTACAAAAATAACGTGTTAATAAACAGCAATGGTGCCTCCACCCATAATAACCATCAACCCTCATTCCAAGTCTTCGCGTGAGAAAACCAGCAGCTGACCGTATCCCCATTTACTTTTACAGATTGAAAATGTTACATCGGAGGGGCAGATGGGGCCGTGTGACGAAAAAAGACACGCACTCCCAAGTACCTCCTATAATTGAGTTACCCTACATTAAACGTACCCTCGGACCGTATATTGCTAAAATAAAAGCCTCGGAAGACATCGTTGATGCAAATTACTTTCGCCCAAACTGCCCAAAGCAATCTTTTCATCGTTTGTGAATTTTCAGATGGAATACTTGGGGAGCACGATTATGATGTAAGAAATCAAATAACAATACAATAGAACGCGAATAAGGGTCTCGTAATGGATTTAAGGTTTTTTTGTTTATTCGTAATTTGATGTTTTGTTATATGAAAGTTAATATCGAAGTATTGTGCTTAGCTTACCGAAACTTTTTGTTGTACGTAAAGTAAAACATGAATATTAAAATATGGAAAAGCTTCATTAGTATCGTGAAATTTTGATAAAATATAACTTTATTAAAAAACTAGGGTAAAATGGATGTTCGTTATATTATTATTTTTGCTTCTAAAATCATGGTGGAAATAGTGCTACGCAGTGGCTACGCCGTAGCCGTCGGCTACGTCTGCTACGCGATCGTAGCAGATCGTGGACTAATAAATGTATCCAGTTATGATTACGCTCTCGGTTCACTGCCGCGCTGTTTATATTTTTTAAATTATATTTAAACTAGCTTTTGCCCGCGACTTCGCTCGCGTTCATTTAGATTTGATAATCACTTCGGGTTGTACTCCGCTTGTAATATTATAATTCAATCATAATTCGAAAGACTCGTGGCAAAATTGTGCAAAATTTCAGGATGATCGGTTCAGTGGTTTAGGTATGAAAACGTAACAAACAAACTTACTTTCGCATTTATAATATTAGTTAGGAAGAATTATCGAACATTTTAAGTATCGTTAAATAATCCGTTAAAAGACGTCACAAAGTAAAATATTCGCCGAAAATCTACAAATACTTTTTCTTCGAATTTTATTACAGTTTCATTCTGTGATTGGTAAATGTACGGCAATATTTCAGTTTGCCTTGGTTTTTATATCAACACATTGTTTAGGAATTGTTTGGCTTGTAGTGGAAGTAAATTGCTGGTAATGTTTCAACGTTAGACTGAGAGTTAAAGAAAAAGTAATCTCACCTATCTGCCACAGTGGGGCGTAGCCCATCACAGATGAGATAGTTGGTGGATTTATTTTTGTGTTGAAATCTGGTCAACCTATGCCAATGTTATTATTATTCTATAGTCATTTTAAAACAAATTAATGACCTTTTCAAATATTAAAAAAATATATATTAAAAAATATTTTAAAAAGTGGACCGCCCGCCGGTGTCGGGAGCAGGGTCGAAGCTACCGGTGGTTAGGGCTCAAGAGACAGGAACCTCTTCATAATGTGGGCCGTATCGACGAGTACTGCCTTCTGGATCAGGCCCTTGATCCGACCGCCAAGCGAGAGTCTCGACAGATGTTCGTCGAGGCTTTGACATCAGGAAACTATTGTTTAGGCTACCAATGTGATATTACTATGTGAAATGGTGCACAATTAGGTACATATATCTAATAACAATACAAATGCAATATTAAGATTGACGTAGACCAACGTCACGACGTACGACGACGACGACGTGACATAGACCCCCTGTGCCATTGCCAAAATCAATTTAAGATTGATATCTCCATTCATAGATAAGTCAATAAAGTAACGAATGTGTTAAATTGAATGCTATTAATTATGTTACATTTTATGAAACTGTTCACCAATTATACCACTAGAGATGCGATCAAACGAGTACGGAAAGAATACGGATCAGCTAGGAACACTGACAGATACTGAAGTATTTGTATGCACACTAGAAGTACATTATAGCATCTGGTGTCCGGCATCGCGTCCTCATTCAGTCCTTAGGTACCGGCTTGACCGGGCCTTAAGATAGTTAAACACTATTAACAACTCACCAATCTCGTCATGTTAAAAGCGCATTATTATGACGATTACATAATTCGACAAAGTAATAAAACTAAAAGACTTATTAGCCAATAAAACTGAGATTGGCCCATTGCCAGAATGCAATATGCAGCCACAGACGGCCGAATAAAAACGCTACTTTATTGAGCCGCACTTTTTTGCTGCGTCTCGATTTCATAGTTTGAGTTCACGGTGGGTACTGAACGAGGGATAGACAGGACTTAAAGAAAAAAGTAAAGTAAATCCTTTAAAAAACAATATAAAAAACATTAAAAAATTAAAAAAATTGTAACCCACCGGTATTGGGAACAGACCTAAGCTACCGGCGGTGGTCAGGGCCGTGTCCACCGTCCTCGTCCGTGTGGAGTGCGACTTTCTTTTTTTCTTTCTTCAGACTACCTCGTGGGCCAACTCAAGATACTTGATTTGTTTATCTTTCTTGGTTTTTTTTTTCGGATTGGAACTCATCAAATGACCCTTCCACTCTGGGCGGAGTGGAAGGGAGTATCAGTCTTGTACTGACTAAAACCCATCCATGTTCCTTCTTTAGCCCTTTTTGTTCCAGGGCTGCGGTATCTCTTTCGAACAGTCCCGCAACCCTGGCAGGCATCGGTCCTTTCGGACCCCTTCCTGTTTGCTGACATCTCTTTGAGGCGCGCGTGGAACACGAACCGTCGACACGGCTTGTCGTCATAAGACGGAATCTTTCTTGGCTTGGACGAGGTTCTCGTAGTAAGTGGGATCGTTATGTCAATCATTGCGCGCCGTTCTAATCGTTCCACTCACACTATATCAGGCTTATTTGCTGAAGGTCCTTCCAGTCTTCATTCTGATATTTACTTATTATACATAAGCACTTACCAATGAATCCAATGATAATAATTTTATCGACAATACCGCATGCTAAACAACTAGTCCCATCCAATATAATATTTCATAACTCCTAAAACGCAGCTTCATCATCTGTAGCAAGATGCCTGCCAATAAACCGATACTATTTGGCTACGTTCCGATACCACACATAAATTTATAACGGACATGGGAGCCAGGTGACTTGAACAGTCATAAAATATTGATACACGGACATTTTGTGGTAAATAAAGCCTTATTGATAGGCGAAGAGGCGAGCATAGTGAATATTACAGAAACTGGTTGTTGAATAATTTTGTTGGCAGTTTTCATCACTTGGATAAATAATTTAACAATTGACGTCTCCATCATCATGACGAATTCGCAATAGATCCTATAAAGGGTATAAAAACACCCGTATCGAAGACATGAGGATTTTTTCTTGTTCAGGACCATACCTCGGAACCTTTTAGTTACGGAGATATTGAAGGTGAAAGTTCTAAATCCACATATTTTATTTTAATTCAGGTTTCAAATGTGTGGTAGTACTTTACTTTAAATACCCCTGTGCTAGTCAATGCATCCATTAGCACAATTTTAGTGCGTTACATTGAGAACTACCGTAAACCGTGATTTTTCACCCTAAAAAAAGTCGTTCTCCAACCAAAAAAAATGTGCAGTTTTACTTGTTTGATGATGATGACGCCTTATCGATATTATTCGTTTAGTTTTTTTTTTAATATACCATTGGTTTTCTTTAAACTCTTTGCCAATTATACTACACTTAGGTCATAAATATACACTTGAAAATTTTCTACACATAGCTTACGTACCTACCTGCAAACCTATTTTAAATACAACATGGAGAGAAATTCTAATTATATCCTTAGAGACACAGAAATTATATCTTTTCTTTTGGTTCCCCGCGAACAGTCCGCAAAATAAAAAGTTCTCAAAAGTTACAAACTTGTTTCACAAAATGGCTTCACATTTGCACTCTCTGGTTGGATTGAAAAAATTCGTTGTTTGAACTTTTTCTTTGACTTCATTTGGCATTGGCAAACATCATGATTACTTTGTGCTATTTTTGTACATTTCAAATGAGACTTACTTATTCAAATTGCTCTGATTAAAAACGTAATATTACGCTTTTATTTCCCGAAGGGTTATGCAGAGGTGTACCTTTGGTTTACCCACATTTCCCCATCTATGTTTAAGTTCCTGTTGAATTAAAAGTACCTCAGGTATGCTATTAAGAAATTCTTAGTGGTAAAATCCAATAAAACTTTGTTCGTACTGGGTATCAAACCCAAGTCATCATGATCTACGGTAATATGCGACCACTACCGCAACGAGGTAATTTATTAAATGTTAACGTTGAAAATGGAGAAATCGAGTTCAAATGTCAGCTCTTGTCCGCAAAATAACATCAACGAATCGACTAACATTGCGAACCCAATTGAAGTCAGTCGCGCCTCATTGATGGCCGTATTGACTTAAACACGTAAAACCTTTAACACAACTCCAATAACCACAAATTAACTGCAGAATATTAAAGGCGTATTCAGACAAGCGCAGTGGAACTTTGCATTCGAATTTGAAATGGTCCCTATAAATTTTAAATGATGTAACTATCCTAGACAGTGCCGGAGCAAACTGATAGCTAGGGCTGCGAATATTGTACAATAACTGTCTATCTAAAAATGCCGTGGAGTCTAACCTGCACTTAGTAACGTAATGTTATGTGAAATGGTGTTATTAAATAGTGATCTAGTTTGGGAGCGCTGCACCTTTTGTTATTCCGTGCCGTTTGTCATTGTCTGTCAGGGGTGCTTCAAAATAGCCTTCAGAAGAATGTACGAGCGGCACATCTTGAACAGTCAGCCTAGGGAACTTATATTTTTAACTTGGGACAAAACTTTTTATAGTTTGTGCTGATTTGAGAGAAGTAGCTGTCACACTTTATTGTTGACTAGCGACCCGCCCCCGCTTCGCACGGGTTTAATGTTATCCATATAAACTTTCTTCTTGAATCACTCTATCTATTAAAAAAAACTGCATCAAAATCCGTTGCGTAGTTTTAAAGATCTTAGCATACATAGGGACAGACAGAGGAAAGCGACTTTGTTTTATACAATGTAGTGATGATAAGATATTTAATATAAGATGATAAGTATTTTTCTGAAGCCATTTCTAGTCGAACATGGGTTTGTAGTTTGTATGCGAATAAATTAATAGACAAATAGTCAGCTAAACATAAACGCAGTTCCAATAAACAGGATTACGTGGCGTTGATCGTCAAATGTTTAGTTTTGGGAGCGCATCGCGAATGTCTATTAGGACATATTCAACAGCAGTGTGTTTGATCGTGTATTAGTGTGAACAACTAGCAATGTACGCGGAATTGTGTTCTGTTTTATCATTAAAACAGAACGTCATTTACTGAATAATGGTATAGCATAACATCACGACTGCAATACTAGAATAAGGTGTATTAAGTAGTACAACCGGCTTTTACAGTTTTTTAATAAAGGAGATGTTTGATTTTGGGCCACTATGTACACTACATAGATAAATAGGAAAAAAATAGGGGAATTTCATAAAAATACTAAAAAAATAATTTTAAGAAGGGTACAGGGGTACAAAAATGATCATTTGAAAGGTTTTTTTTTTAATAAGATAACCCTATGTTTAGGGCAGCCATGACAGTTGTGTTGACATGACGTTTGACAACTTTGACAGTTTTAAGAAGTGATGTTTTTGAGTCTTTCCTTGCTTTGAGTTTGGATTGGATGTGTTTCGGGGTTTTTAGTGATTGTTTCTGATTTCTGACTGATTTCTTTCGTATATAGGTAATGAAAAATTGTTAGAGCTTAATTGAACTTCGCAGCTGACACTGTAGAATAGTTAAAGCTATTTTAACAATAACCTGAAGTTGTCAGGTACTGCACAGCTCACTCCTCTCCCATGAATTATCGAACAGAGTATATTAATAGGCATTAAAGAATGAAGAAGGACTATTGATAAACAAAATAACGTTCAAGCCTTCGTTTTGTTTCTTGCTCCTCTTGACACCGAAATAACAATCTTTATCTGCTCGAATAGGTGATAGAAGATGTGCTGCCGCACATCCGCCGACCGCTTTTCAGGACGTATAGGTAATTCATATCGACCTCGTTATATTTTTATTGTATGTTCTAGAAATTTCAATTCTAAAATTGTAAAATGTCAATTATCTGGAGATGGCTGTGAAGCCAGTATATATATGAGGATCTGTGTTGTGAAGTGGCAGTCTTCATCTAGAGCTGAAACGTAGCAAAAGTCTTCAAATTCATAAGAGTTTTAAGAGGAAGTCCTTTAACATTTTTTATAGACGTACTAACGTCCCTTGGCCACTACTGCAGCCGAGAAGGCCGCCTTTCTCCACGTCCCTCGGCCACTACTGCAGCCGAGAGGGCCGCCTTTCTCCACGTCCCTTGGCCACTACTGCAGCCGAGAGGGCCGCCTTTTCTCCGAAGACTGAAGCCTGACGTCCCCTTCGCCAGCTCCATTTAGTTACGTCTTTTAAAATAGGTTTTTGGTCTTATTTATTAAATTCTGTTTTTGTATCCCTTCTTTACTTTTAATCCATGCTCTCCCCTAGAATAGGCAGCTGAGTACCTTTATTGTGACCTCGGTTTCACTGCTCTAGGAAACTGTAACGTTACAAGTGTTATTAAGATTTTTCCATCAGAAGTTTCTCAGTAGCAGCCACGAAGTCTGGATTTGTGCCCGGTTGATGGCAATACCGAGACAACTTACAACCGAGACTGTTTCACTTTCGGCCTTCTTCTTCTTATTCAGATTACCTGTGACGACTGTATATATCAATACTGTTAATATTATAAATGCGAAAATAAGTTTGTTTGCTTATTTGTTACCCTTTTACGCCTAAACCTCTGAACTGATCATCCTGAAATTTAGCATATAAGTACGTTCTCGGGTGTACGGAAAGGATTTCATCCAAAAAAAACACTGTTCCCGAGGAAAACAACAATAACGTTCTTATGATAATAGATGGCGCCACATGTTATTGAATTATATTATTACAAGCAGAGTACAACCCGAATTGATTGTCAAATTCTAAAATAACCCGAGCGAAGCCGCAGGCAAAGGCTAGCGATCTATAAATGACCGCCGGGAGCAACGGCTTAAAATGCTTTCTAATCGAACGGAGGTATGGTCTTAGTATGAAGTCACCCATCCTCGGATCGACCTAGGCAAGAACCTTAAAAAAACCCGGCCAAGTGCGAGTCGGAATCGCGCATAAAGGGTTCCGAGGGATCCGTGCCATCGTAATATGGGAGCCCCTTTAATTATTAATTTATTTTTATAATTTGTTGTTATAGCGGCAAAAGAAATACACATTCTGTGAAAATTTCAACTGTATGCATAATACGGATCATGAGATACAGCCCGCTGGTAGACAGATGGACGGATGGACGGGTGGATGGACGGCGGAGGCTTAGTAACAGGATCCCGTTGGTTACCCTTCGGGTACGGAACCCTTAAAATCGACCCGTGTGGCTGTTTTATTTAGCCACAAACCGAGTCATCGAATACCTAGTGTGAAAAGAATAAGTATCGAGTACTTACCAATAACATCCAACAGTATCTTATGGTTCCTTGTCGGCGATATCTTGAAGTCTACCCTGCAGCGGTACATGGCACGGTCAGTGGGTATGACGTCACGTATCCTCAGGGAGGACGGGGTCGCCGCGTGCCACCGCGCCCGGCCGCCGAGCACGTCGTCCGCCCAGTGCGCCGACGGGCCCTTTATGCGCCCGTCGTAACTATGGACAAACGGAAAAATGAGCTTGAGAAACTATGGATGTAAATACATTTTCTTTTTAGTGTAGCTATGGATATTATTGTACAAGAGCGTGTGAGTGCGGAAATAAATAAGGTGACTAGGCGTTGATCTTCAGATTAAATCGCTAATCCGTTGGAAAACGCCAAAACATTTTTTTTTAATTTTTTGATTAAGTAATGGTTACAGATTCTTAAAAAGGATCCAGACATGGCCCTGCATTTTTAGACTAATATAATACCCTATTAATGTAAAAAGTTGACTTTAAAAGCTATGACTGTTTAGTTCGGCATTTCTTCTCAGGAATCAATCAATGAGCCAGAAAATTTCGGCGTGACCTAGTTGTGAAATACTGACCGAAAACTTAAAGTGTTCTACTATTAAAGCATCTCTTTGAAATAATCATCTTTTCATTTTTAAAATATCGTCTCCTTGCTCCTAGTAAATGTAATGTTAAAAATACTGGGATTAGGCTATTGAAAATCTACAATATTGATATTGATATTATAATATTATATATAAATGAATCGTAATCGATTGGATCCCTAAATTATGAATCATTAAGGTCTCAAAGAAATAAGATTAATAATTCCATAATACTCTGAAATCCTAACCTCAAACTTTGAACTCGAAAAAATTCAATGCGTTGCCAACGTGCTCCGAAATGAAAACGTTTTTACTCATTAATATTTCATAAGCGCGACCAGCTTAAGGCCAGTTCAGCCCTGCCCTATTCTTTTATACAGTCTCCAACATAAATCAAAATGGGGGATCAAAGTGTAAGAGGGACGATTTTTATAAATTGCATAATTATGCAGTTTTCTACATAGAAAAATCTCGCGACAAATTTTTATACCTCGCGTTTTCAGAGGGAGTATAAGCCTGAAATAAAAATTGAAAGGAAAGTTTTGTCGAGGGTTACGGAAGGAAGGAATCTTTGGAATGGAGAACTTTGGTTGGAGAATAACGAAAATTAATTAGATTTTTCCACAAAACTGCCTCGTAGGTCTAGTGGCCGCAAGCGCGACTGCTGAAAAGAGGGCCTGGGTTCGATTCCCGCCTCGGGAAATTTTTTGTTGGATTTTTCCATCAGGAATTTTTCGGTAGGAGCCACGGAGTCTGGCTTCATGCCCAGTTAGTGACAATATGCTCGTCCCTATAACATAGGACTACAAACATAACTGGGGGCGTGAACAATTAGGTACACCTCTGCCTAGACCTTCGGGGACTACAGGTGTGATGTTATGTATATTGTAATTAGATTTTTCATTTTTCTCACAAAAATACTTTTTTGTCCCTAGCAATCACAAAATATAATTGAGTTTTTTTGTCCAGCAGTATATAGGTAGGTTCGTTCGTGTTATGTTTGAAACATGTCGATATGTTCGCCTAGTCCCATGAGATGTGACACTGTTATCGTGTCTACTAACTATCGAATGGCATGTCATGTATAACATAAAATAATATCTGACTAACCGTCTGTTATTGATCTGCTAAGGACGAGCACATTTAAATTTGAATGGTTTTTTTATTTCATCGACTGATGAATTGAGTAAAAATGTAAAACAACAGTTTGCATAACATAATCTTATAATTTGTTTTCATCTTATCTCGATAATGTTTTCATGTTTTGGTTAGCTATGATGAAAAACACTTCGGTTATTGTAAAGTTTTTACAAAGTATTAAGAAACTCACAAAAAATAATGTTCTCTCTAAGAGAGAACATAATTTTTTTTTTTTTTTTTTTAATTCTAAGGTAAGAACATAACTAGGTACTTATCATAATTAATTCATCGTTATCATTAGAATTAAAAATATTAATTAAAATTTCTAGTCTTTTATTCACCCTCAATTATTTCCTTTATTTATCTTTTTAACAAATTTAAATACACTTTTAAATATTTTTTATAAAAACAATATAAAAATATAAAAAATTGTTGCCCACCGGTGTATCGGAAACAGGGTCCAAGCTACCGGCGGTCGAGGCTCCAGAGAGAGGAACCACCTAACAATACGAGCCGTGTCCAGGAGTACCGCTTTCTGAATCAAGCCCTTGATCCAGCTGCCTAACGAGAGCCTCCTCAGGTATGCAAGCCCTTGGGCTTGATTCAGAAGTTGAGGCTCTAAGCAATCAAATCTAAGCAATATAATGTGACGGATTGATTCTCCTGGACGGTGGCATGCCCGACATATGTCAACCGTGCCGTCCTTCACAATAAATCTCCGGTAGTTATTCGTCATCATAACTTTATCCATAATCGCACGGACTAAACCTTCGGTTTCTCCAAAGAGATCCCTGGAGCGTAGCCAGGCTACGGACGCTGATAGGTCTACATCCGGTCCATGCAGGGCCCGGAAAAAGCGTCCGTGAAACTCCTTTCTCTGCCATACCTCCCTGCGGTCGTTAGTGTCAAGCACTACACACAATTATTATTATGTCACATCATACCACAATAATAAAATTGCAACCGATTCGCAATAAACAATGAAAACAATCAAATCTCCACTTTATCAGTTAAACAAATTAATCGCATTAATTTGACATTTAAAACTGACAAACTGGTTTTACACCGGTCAAATAAATACGGATGAAAGTGTATGATTGTTTTGTTTACAATTTATTTTAATTGTGTCACAGTAATCGCTTTAATGACTTTAACGATATTGTGCTAACAAGGTTTTTCCTGTGACAAACTACATATTTTAGTAAATAATTCACGTTCGAAATAATCCTTTCATCACGCAAATCTTCATACTCTTACTTCAATCAGTAAAAGTCATTATTTAAGATATGATTTTTATTCTGTAGTTTAGTAATTGCTCGAAGTTAGACCTATCAAAAGTTAGAATTTTCTTAGCTTTGCTTTCTTTGACGGTTCTTACTTCGTTTAAATTCTTGTCTTTTGAATAAAAATGTTTACATAAGTAATTACTTAAGCTCAAGTTATTACTTTAACTTGACTATTTAGCACTCACACCGTATGTGAGTGCATTCACTTTATTCACATAGTATTTGGGTAAATTCTGTATGTTGCCTCGTTGCACGCCAGTCTACCAGGCAGTTATGAAATTGATATTGTAGCGATACCTGTAGTCAACAGTTGCTGTCTTGTATGAATCAGAAAGTGGGGAAAGAAATGGGATGAATGAAAGGCCATTGTATGTGGCTGAGATGAGAATGTTAAGGGGAATGTGTGGTGTAACGCGAATGGATAAAATAAAATAAGGAATGAGTACATAAGAGGAAGTCTGAAAGTGGCGCCGGTGACTGAAAAGTTGTGTGGTGGTATGGACACGTGATGCGACAATGTTGAGTATGAATGTAGATAGCTATACGAGTAGAGAAAGACCAAAGAAACGATGGATAGACTGTGTGAAGGATGATATGGCTAAAAAAGAGGTGACTGCTGAGATGACGAGTAATAGAGAAGTATGGAAGAAGAAGACATACTGCGCCGACCACAAATAAGTTGGGATAAGAGGAGAATGATGGTGATGACCTATAGTCAACAAAATTTGCAGTAGCTAGAGTAGAGAGAGTGGTTTTCGAAATTTATTGACTGTGTTATACATATAGGGTCTATCTATTCATACACGAAATCTCTTAAGGGGTCAAAAAAATCAGCTGTTCAGTACATTTTGACGAGTTAATGCGATCATATTGTAGGGAACAGCTGAACTGTTTTTCGCGATTTCGAGGTTGGTCCCATAGTAAAAGTTGTTCATAATGATGAGTACAATGACCCCTTAAAAGATTTCGTGTATGAATAGATACACCTTATATATCAATTCTATTTCTGACAATCTTTGGAAGATGACAGTCACCGAATTATGTTTCAAATAGGACTAGCGTTAAAAGCGTAACTTATTTATATTCAATCTTACAATTATTGTATACATACAGTAACTATAGTGTCACAATACAATCAACATCGATACATTCGGATATCAGTAGAAAATACATATAAATACATCATAATCCGTCATGCAGACGTGAGAAATTCATCCGAAAAGGAATTTTCTCCAGGCTAGTTGGCGGTTCAGATCAATCTTCAGATAGCATTTGTATCGTATTCTCGGAGTTATATCTAGCGTTGTTTTTATATGTATTCGGTTTCTTTACAGATGTTGGAGCATAATAGCACTTTAGGGTTGGTAGACATGGATCGTGCCTATGTATCGTGTTGACTGAAACAACTTGTTTTTTTTTGTTATTTTGGGAAAAAGATGAAATAGATATTCTGATGACATCGTGATGTAAAGGGAGCATGATAATACACATGTTAGCTTCCTGAGGAACAATTCTCGTATTTAGGAACCTTCGCATTCTAATCTTAGTATCAATCTGAAACCGTCTCACATTATTTACAGTAATTTTTGACAAGCTTTTGATATTGAATAGTAGGTTTTAAAATTCATCATCATCTTCTTGTCCTTGTTAGTTGGAGGCTCCACGCGTTTTATTCTTCCATTCTCCCCTGTCAGACGTCACGGCATCATTTACTCCTCTATCTTTCATATCATTCCTCACACGATCCACCCATTGTTTCTTTGGTCTTGCTCTCCCTCTCCATCCATCAACAATTATATCCATCACTCTTTTAGTCACATGCAATTCGTCCCTCCTGATCACACATGTCCATACCAAGACAGGCCCCTTTCAACTTTTCTGTAACTGGCGCGACTTTTAAACTCCCTCATATAAATGATGTAACAAGACCTATAACGAAGCCAAAAGGCACTTGTTCTCCCCCTCATTGCGATCATTTTTTTGTTCTAGTATACTATAAAGTGCTACATACTACACACACTACAAAGTATACTATAAATTTACGGGGATATTGGGGGTCAAAATTCTAACTTTTTCACAAGTTTTTTTTTTTATATACATGTTTTTAATGTAAGATTTTTACTTTAAACACCTCCTCGACGCCCGTATTATTCAATCCATCCATCAGCGCAATGTTTTGAGTGTGTTACGTTGAGTCCTACTGTAAAACGTGATTTTTCACCCCAAAAAAAGAAGTCGTTTCCCAGCAATAATTGTTAGTGTATAGTTACATATGTAGTTAGATGTACATCATGTTTGGTTGACGGCTTCGTGAAGGGTCCTGTTACACACTGTATACTCGTTCCTTACCTTATCCATTCTTGAATAGTAGATTTTGAAGTTGACGTTTTTAGTTCCGGGGAAGGTCGATCCTAAAGATATGCCACGGATTATCCATATAACACGGATTATCCATATTACACGGATTATCCAGATCATCCAGGTGTACCCATTAAATTGCAATTGACTATTAAACGCAACTTGATAATAATTTGTTAGCACACTTCTGCTTATATCCTTACGGAAAACAAGGCATGTTGCAATCACGTCATTATAAGTAATTACATCTGTAAGATAACACCAACCCAATTAAAAAACTTTACGCAATATCTCATATTTATATTGATTTCCATATACAATCACACCAATTACACAGTTTCACTAGTATTTAAAAAATAACTACATACGCGGAAATCATTTTTCAGAACTAAAATACACAGAAGCACTTTGTTTCGGCTTTATTCGCACACCAGTAGTTTTCTATTCGCTTTGAATACATGATTGATAGTGCAAAGACTCGAATTTATGTTGATACCATCGCTTCTGCCTTGTATATGGTAGTTAAAAATAAACGACGCAGTTTTCGTATAAACCTGTAGTTACAGACAATTGCCTTATGAAAACGTTGATTACTCGTCGACTATGTGCACTGAAAAAAAAGGAGTTACCACAATCAAGATTTTCTTTAGATTGACTAAGTAACTTGTTTGCATCTGAGCCTATCAAGCACAATTATCACAGCTACTACTTTCATTTGTTGAGATTTGAAACGGGATCTTGATTGGAGTTATCACAAAACCTATTTGCAGCAATCAAGTCAAATAGTAATAAACACAACCAAATAGTGATAAACACAACCAAGAAACTTATTTAGCGCAAACATTTAGCGCAAGATTTGATCAAGTTGTATGATTAATACAATTAATTGCTATGATAAAGGCTATCAAGTCAAATGATCTTTATTGAAGTATCAAAATGCTTGATTGACCCAACTAACTTATTTTGTTACAGTAAACATTTTTTTAACTTGTCTCTTTTATAACTCTTCTACAATGATGTCATGTTAAGGGTAATCAAGAAAATTGTTTGAGCGTTCAATCATTTGAACTAGTATTGCTGCGATCATGTCGTGATGATCAATAACTCAACTTAGATTTTGATTAATCTAAACATGATAGCGTCAATCAAGCTAAAAAGTCACTTGATTGGCGTGCATTTTTTTCAGTGTGACATTTGTGTTTCACATTGCTGATGTTACAGAGGAGCTCGTGATGGCTAAATATTGACAGCCCCTCGGATCAATCTTCAGGTTAAGCCTCGTTTGCCTAAGATGGTCTGTGGATGGGTTGACACCCATTACATACCGAGATTCTTCCGTGCCTTGGACAGGCTTAACCGTTGGTCCCGGCTGTCATTTGTAGATCTTTGACAGTCGTTATAAGTAGTCAGTGTTCCGAAAGTCTAACTATCAGACTATCAAGGGGTATCGTATTACCCAGTACTAACTGGGTTGTGGAGGTTAGATAGGTAGTTTCTTCATGTAAAATACTGGTATTCCGCTGCATCCGGTTAGACTGGAAGCCGACCCCAATATAGTTAGGAAAAGGCTAGGCAGATGATGATTGCTGATGTTACAATTGCGATAGAATTGGAGATGCTACATGAGGGCTTAGATTCTAGTGGCTATCGCTTCTAAAGCATTTCTTATTTCTACAACAACTGTCAATATGATCGTCAGTCACCTTTCGATTACTTATGTCAATCTGAAATATTTTTGATTTTTCCATCTATTGCCGCTTTTCCTTTTTTTATCTTCTGGTTAGGCCTAACCAGAACAGCCCAGACCAGCCACCCTTGGCTTTACATGCTGTCGAGAAATATCTCTCCGGCATTCTAGTTTTCTCACGATGTTTTCCTTCTCCGAAGTGATAATTTATTTATTATTAAATACGCACATGAATCCGAAAAATCAGAGGTCGTGTCTTGCTTGGGTTCAAACTTGAAACCTATGATTTGGCAATGCGACGGTCACACCACTAGACTATCATTACTGCTTCGCTATAATTGTCGCTAATTCAGAATCACTATACCTCGATTTTGACCCTCGTGTTGTACCTAAGTGTTGGTTGAAGTACCATTGGTGTAAAAGTATACAGGGTTCCTAATGATGAAATTGAACGTGATAAAATGTACAATTGACTAGTTGTTCTGAACACCGATTTATGTGAAAGTAATAAGTTGATTTTAAAGAGAATGTCCTGTTAAAATATCGACAAGTTAGAGTTTTAAAGACACAAAAACCAAGATACAAAAACCTTGGAACCCTCGACACAAACACTATACATACATGGGTGTACGTACAGGAGGACCCGCCCGTATTATGAACAACATCAGATAAAAGTAACTGCCCATTCTGTTTAATCAGATCACATTTTGGTGACGCTTATTTCTGTGCCGTTATGCCAGAGGACAGTAGATTATTCAAAACGTACTGCTATCACTAAGGACAACGAAGCATGCCTATTGCATGTTTGGTATATATATTCTTGTTCCTGACTCAGGCTAAAGGCCTCTTGTCTTATAGAGAACTAGCGACCCGCCCCGACTTCGCACGGGTCAATGTTATACATTTAGACCTTCCTCTTGTTTCATTCTATCTATTAAAAAAACCGCATCAAAATCCGTTGCGTAGTTTTAAAGATCTAAGCATACACAGGGACAGACAGCGGTAAGCGACTTTGTTTTATACTATGTAGTGAAGAACGACCATTAATCAAGACTGAAGACTAAAGAGGTACCAACTTGTTCAGACTATATATATATGTTGCTGAACAGATTTGAATATGGTATGGAAGACACGAGGACCATAATATGCTGAATATTATGTCATATTATTGCTAAACGATTACAGGTCGTCAGAGGTCTGAAAGAATGACAACCAGTCTTACCAAGGGGTACTGTATTACCCAGTAAATGGGTTGTGGAGGTCAGATCGTCAGTCGCTCATATCATAGTTATGAAAGTGCTAGGCAGATAGTGATGATGTATACAATTTTATTTATATGGGTTCGCAAAGATGGGACCTCCAATTTTACTAATTTTGCAACGAGAGTTTTAATACAGTACTTGTGTATCTAAATTACACTGTCAAACCCAGATTATCAGTGTCAAATTACCAGCAGAGTGCTGTATTAATAGCTACCAGATAAAATTTGTCAGGGCTACCCAAATTCCGTTTAATCTGATCACATTTCGGCGTCCCCTAACCTCGCGTGGAAACTAATTTGAGTCTCGCATTCACACCGGCAGGAGTATGCATAACAAATGCTTGGTTTGAGCGATTTATAAAATATGTACACGGTGTCAGATTGCGATTTAGTCATGAATCTTAGGTGATTCAGTGATGTTTTGTACGCTTGGTATTCACAGTGTTATCACTTTTGTTAACACATAAGTGAGTGTTTGTCGAGCTATAATATCTCTTTCACAAAATCACACATACCAGTGTGGATTTGTATGACACGTTAGTCTTCGAGTGTTTGGTTCTAGGATATGCAAGCAACCTGAAGTTGTTTGAAATAAATTACACAAAATATAATTTACTCATAAGTTTGGATAGATAACACTGGGCCACCACTGTTCTTTATAATATACTAGCTTTTGCTCGCGGCTTCGCTCCGTAATGTAACTTCCTGTTAGTGACAGAATTTTCGGAATCGGATTCCGAAGATTACTCCCTACATACAAACATACAAACAAATACCTCTTTATTATTAGTATAGACTAGCTTATGCCCGCGGCTTCACACGTGTGGTGCTCAGTAATTGGCCCACGGGATCGTTTTATCGGGACTACTAGTATCCTTTGTATTAATTCAGGTTATAAACTATCTATGTCAAATTTCATCCATATCCGTTTAGTGGTTTTTGCCGGAAAGTTTATGGAATCTATCTCTACTCACAAACTTTCGATTAAAATGAAAAAAATTCTGCCTGTTCATACCTTTTTTTTTTACCTCTTGGAAATCATCAAATAACCCCTCCCGCTCTGGGCTGAGCATGAGGGAGTGTCAGACTTTTACTGACTAAAACCCATCCATGTTCCTTCCTTTGCCTTTTGTGTTCCAGGGCCACGGGATACCGTGGCCCTGGAACACAAAACCTGGTCTGGTTGCGGGACTGTTCGAAAGAGATATCTTTCGAACAGTCCCGCAACCCTGGCAGGCATCGGTCCTTACGGACCTCTTCCTGTTCGCTGACTCTCTTTGAGGCGCGCGTGGAACACGAACGCGCCGTCGACACGGCCTGTCGTCATAAGACGGACGGACGGCGAGCTAGCCCATAGCTCACCGTCCACAGGCCCGCGCCTACGGTGGCCGCGGGCCACCACGTGGCCTCCGACGCCCGGTGCGTCTCCCGCGGCGGCTGAGAGGTGAGGCTCTCTCCCTCTCACGTCCCGCCACCTCCTTCGCTAGCATGACTGCTTCGCAGATTGAGGTGACGGCGTCCCATTCCCTCTCGCTGCGGACCATGGATTGAACCAGGGCCGGACGCGAGAGGTCGCCGCCGCCGAATGCCGCTACGAGGACACGGCGGTGCTCCGCCCAAACGGAGCAGACCTGCACAGTGTGCTCCACTGTGTCCTCCGGTCGATTCTCACAGTGGTGACACCCGGGCATGGTGACTTTCTTTCTCCTTTACAAGACGTGCTCAATAATGATTTCTTGCTAGTTTTCTATTTCGTTTTTCAAAGTTTTCTCCAACATAAATAATTGGTAATGGAACAGAAAGTAGGTATTTCAAGTCGCAAAGCTGATTATTAATTTTTAATAAAAACTTAGTAGGTATCATTAATTTGGGTTCAGGTTAATTACAGTCACTACAGTAATTAACTTAGGTTCAAATTGATGATAAAGATTTATAATTAAAAACGATAATATCATTAAACTGTCCACTAAGAATCTGAAATTCTGGGTCGTATTATTAAATCTCTAAATTAGATCTTTTAAAGTTATAATACCAATTATTAATGATGCTACTATACAAATAATTTTATCTCAAAATTAAATTTTTGACCCTAATTAAAATACTAAATGGAAGGACAAAGTAAACGTACTTAAAACTTATTATTTTCATTTAATTTTTATAGCAAAAAGAAATGGATGATAATTAAATTTTATGGAACTTAAACAAACCCATTTATACTACTTGGAATTAATTTAAAGTTTTTTTTTACTATGAGAGGGTTCTCTTTATCTTCTCTATACTTTTAACCCGACTGCGGCGAAGCCCGAAAGTAGGGTTACGTGTTTATATTACCTACCTTATTTATTTGTTATAAAAGGTCGCATTAAAATAGATGAAAAAATTTTAACATAGCGTTCAGTACGTCTAACCAAAGATATCCAAGCAAAAAAATACTGATTAGAGTGATTTTATTTTGATCTAAAATAATAAATTGCCGGCACTCTAGAATAAACACAACTATTATGGGTACGGGTAAGGGTATAGGTACCCTTACCCTAGACACAGAACCACCACCACCACCACCACCACCTGATAACAGAACTGACTGACTGGGTTCCTACTTACGACCCATAATGGATGTGTTTATTCTAGAGTGCCGTTGTTTGTCCATCTATTTTAATGGAACCTTATATTACTGGATACTCATTGCTCATTACAACTGCAAATAATAAACGAGGTAAAAAAAAAAAAAAAAATTAAAATTTGAAACTATTTATTTCTTCATGCAGTCTTAAATCTAATACAGTAACAATAACGCTCAATCTTTCCAGTGTAAGATTATGTGCGCGTAAAAAAATTACTGTTGGTAAAATCTGTTGTTTTTTTCACATCGTTTTAGAAACACATACTTTCAGTACGTAAGACAGGGTTCGTCTCGGTGACTTCTCAACAAATCTCTCCCGTGAGACAATGTCGGGTGAAAAGTTCACTTTACTTACTGTCACTCAACAGATAATGAACACATAGTAGTGGCAACCGGGTCGTTGTGCTGGCGCCGCACGCGACCTAGGCTTATTACAGGCAAAAAAGAAAAACAAATGCCAACCAGCTACTCGCTACCTCCTACGTGCCCCAATACAGAAAGGCAATTTACATTTTTCCAACAAAAACTCGACAAAACAAACGTAGTGCTGAGGTTTTAATAAGAACCGACTGAAAACTTAAAGATCCTTCCAAATACGATTGTTCTACTTAGCTGGATAATAGCCCCCCTAATCCAAAATGCGTTAATTCCCGCCCTAATATCAACTCTATTACTCGATCGTTAGAGTTCATTGTTTTACGACTAACCATCGAGTTAGGACTTTCTATCAAAATTAAACAGAATTAAAGTAGCAGGTGGAATTATTTCTATTCTCATTTCTACAAGGTTTGAATTAAAATAATAATACAAATCGTTTTCTAGGAAGAAAGTTACACTATTCGAGTATAATAACTGCCGAGTAATTTTCATTACTTTATTTTGGTAATTATAGTAAGCCGTCCCGGTAATTAATTACAGCGAAGTCGGTGCTTTTGGATATAATTGCGATTGCCGGATCACGACAAAGAAGGACAGAGTTTTATTTCACTGTTAGTCTTCAGCTTTGTAATTAAATATTCCAGATTGTTCGGAAATGGAGACAGAGTAAATAATGATGTTACCGTAAAAAATAATATCTACTGCATATTGCTGTGTTTGAATAAACAAGTCAGTTTTTTGGACGAGGCGCAAGGAGTAACACATGGCGTATTGTAGTTTCTGCCTATCTCGGTGGATAAAAAAGCGTGAGTATATGTATGTATGTATGTAATAAAGCATATTCTATCTCCGTGAGGGAAGGATACCTCCCAATCAACATGTTTTTAAAATAACTAACGCATGAAAATTGTGACTACACCCCAAATATTTTTTTTATTAATTTATTTAAGTGGTAGGTACATAGGCGGACTTAGTAACATAAGGCATTGTCTACCAGTCAATCTTTGGGTTAAATAACACAATATTGTGTTGTGTAAGGAAAAAATCACAATAATTAATATTTATATAAAACAGCGAGATTTTTTTATTTCGTTTCGTATTTTTTTTTGTTTGCCCGTTTTATCCCACTCCTAGGCAAAAGCCTCTCCCCGATGCGCGACGTTGCCAATTCTCAGAATGCAAAGCCATTTTAAGGATACATAATATTTATGTAAGAGAAGAATAAGGATCATTAATGCCTGTTTTAAAGTACGAAGAAGTAAGTTCGTTAATCGGATAGCCTTTTACAAAGTAGCCACAAGATCTCAATGGAGGTAGAAAAATATCAAATGATAAAATAGAACGATTTCTCTGTAAGCTCGCCATATATGTTATCGGAACTCTTATTCCTTCTAAATCACATGTATTCATTTTGTCGATATTCGCAGAATTATTCCCGATCCAATTTCGAGCTTATTTATTTTCCTTGTATACCTGGCTGGTGCAGTGATCTGTTTGAACATATCGGTATTAGTTTTATTTCTTTTTTTCAAACCGGTACAGATATTTTGTGGACTAGCTGCGGATAGCGGAAACTGACAGATACTTCAGGACATTATTCGTCAGAGTCCAGTAAGCAGAGCCGCGTACGCAATTTGTCAGCACCAATTTGACCAAACCTAGAAGCATGTCGTAAGTGGAGTTTTTTGTAAATGTGTACTTTTTCAATCTTTCAAAAGTGCGCTGGAATAACCCAAGTATACATTTATTTTTCTTAGAAGCCAGTAGTAGGTATGTTTTTTCGCTTTTAAGTAAATCTATCTTTTTGACAACCTTTTTCGAGATAAATTGAAATTTCTGTACTGGCCAGATACATGCGACCAGCGGCCGGCAAAAGTTGTATGAAAATCCATATCTTTCGTGTTTCGCGGACAAATAAATTACATAGTAAACTCATATCTGTCGTGTTATTTAAAAAACGGAACGATCTTTTACTCTGAAACATGGCAACCAAGTAGATAACTTATCAAAGATTTTATTTAAATTTCGAATTTGCTTTCAAATAGAAAGCAGTTTATTGAAAAAAAAAAACATATGAACTCTTCAACGAGTTTTAATTTTCTCGCATTATTTAAGAAAAGTACTATACAAGCCTTGGCCACAACTAGGCATTGATGGACTTACGTATGTGTGCCTCGGCTTCACCACGGTCCACATTTAAACGTTCGTGTATCAATGCCTCTGTTGAAGGCCGCTTCAATAATGTCACTGTCATGTTTACTCGCAAACGATTTAGATACCTATAAACTTGAATAAGCCGTATTCTTACACTGAATTTACAAGTGTTAAACCATTATGGAGGGTGAAAACCAAGTGAAAACTAACAAAAAAAAATTTAAGACTCCACGATTTTGAATCTTAAAAGTGTTCTCTTTACTTTCTCACCAATTCAACGGTCTTCATTCTTATTCCATAATTAAATACAGCATTATTTAGTATCTACGTCGTTTATGTAGCTATTAAACGACGTAGATACTAAATAATCTTAGGAGTTTTCATAGTTCAAGATAGCTATAAAAACTTTAAACAACTCACCTATACAACGGTACATCATTCTTGTACCAAACGACGAGGAGCAGCGTATCCGAGGCCTGTGTGGAGCGAGTGTCACACGGCAGTGTCGCGTCACCGCCCGACACCGCTGACACTTTCACTATGTCTAGAGACTCCGCTATGACACTCGGCGTCGGCCGGAGACCTGTTGACAATTATCATTTGTGAAGTTATAATGTTTGTCCAAGGAATGCTAAAATAGTACATTTTGATATAAGTGGGGAAACTTTGTTATTGCATTCGAGCGCGGAATTAACACCCGAGCTGCAGGCGAGGGTGCCGTTATGGAGCCGAGAATTGCTGTAACAAATCCTCACGCGTATCAAACGACGTTTTTCAATACACTTTCGAAGAAATAAAATATTAGAACGGAAAGTATTTTTGTCAAGAACGATTAGGAAACTATGATTTAATTTGATTTTTTACCGCGCTTTGCTTTCGCCAGGTTGTAGAAGACGCAAAGATATGATGCCGCTATACAGCCTAATTTGAAAAAGAGAAAATTCAATTTTTCTTAATTTAGAACACAATTAGATGTTAATTTCTTCATAGAAGTAAATATTAGTTTTAAATAACCATGTTTATCTATGATATTCTATTTATAAACACAATTTAAATGCTAAAAATATATTTGTGCCGTATAGACACATATCTCTTTGCTGAGATTAAAAAAAACAATCATCGCCGACTATAGCTATAGTCCTTGAACCCTTTTGGGCTTATCTGTGGAAATTTTTATTTCCGCACGTGTGCGGAAAAATATTAAAAATCCACGTGTGTGAAATACATTGCATGTTGAACCTGATCGTAGTGCGATAAGAACCAGTTTTCGAGAAAGTGTATTGAAAAGATTTTAAGTGTGATGTGAGATGTGTCTTAAAAATATTTCGAATAACGAGTTAACTCACACATTCCCAAGGAATTCAGAACAGTTCAGAACAGTTTCAGTTATCAGTGAGTAAGCGTGACAATACTATTGTGATGACATTATTGTTAACTAGCGGTTGCCAGTGCCTTCGCTCGCGTTTTGGTCGGAGATTATGCCACGGGTGCGTTGTAAATATAGCCTATCCCACTTGGGATTGAAAAAGAAAACGTTGGTAGACAACTAGGAAAAACAAATGAAATGTCAGCAAGACAATGCAGTATTAACTGTACCAGCTAGAAACGTAGAACGAATAGTAATACTTCCATACCGGACCGATCGAAACTTGGCACACCACACCGCAGGTTTACGTCACCCTAGTTAATAACTCTATTATTTTTCTGTCGAAAATGAAGCTAAGCCGATACGGCACCCTGATAAACTTTTGTTCCAGTAATAGAAAAATTCCACGTTGTTATTTTGGTTGTAACTTTCTGATTGGAAAATAAATACAGTTATGAACGGAACTTGCATGTCATTGTATGTTGTTAGTTAGTCTGTAATTATTGTTCTACAGTGTTGTGTAAATGTGAATTGATTGGGTTGGCTAATGATACATATAGGACGTCCCATCCGTATAAATAGACACAGTGAACAGTACCTACTAAAAATAGATACATGTACGTAACATGTATCTATTGTTAACCGACTTCCAAAAGGAGGAGGTTATAAATTAGTTTGATTTTTATTTTTTTTGTAATGTTCAGCGACATTTCAGTCAATTGTAGAAATTTTTCAACATTCTTTTTTTATTCGAATGAGTATTACTCTCTAGGTAGTCCTAGATCTAGATCCTGACATGGTGGCAATGTCAGGATCTGATGGAATCCCAGTGAAATCGAGGGTTTTATAGGCACGTATTACGTGTTTCATGTTTTTTCTAAAGCTATTCAAGTATTCGCATCTGGGAGACATCACCTCATGTTGATGAGCTGATTATGGAAAGTATAACTCCTTAACAGATAGGAGTTGGAAAATAATTTAATTCTTTAGTAAAATATTATGGGGAGTATAAATAGTTGTATTCTTTCAGTTTATCTAGGTGAGCTGATTATGGATTACATGGGACTTAAACATCACTGGCGAAATGTGGGTCTACTATAAGGTACACCGCTGCCCTACTTTTTGGGGATTATAGGAGTCTGCTTCTTTGTCGTGTCGATGATTTCCCTATTATTTTAAAATTAAATTAGTTTTGGCCAGAACTCTGCCACCTCTATAGCGGTGGTGGTGGCCTCGGACAGGTCCCCTAGAGTGCACGTGGAACCACACATAGTGCAGGACAGTAGGTGACCCATAGTTTGCGTCGAGGCACCGCAGTCACACATGGCTTCATCGGAATACCCCCGCCGGCGGGGGTATTCCGTTATGTCTGCAGCGGCCCACTTGGCTTCACAATCGGTTGAGGGTCTTCCAGGTGGGCCACGGCAGCAGATGTCCCGGTGGGAGCCTTTCTGCAACTTCTACATAATGTTTTGGAGCCCTTTCCAACATTATATTGTCGAAGTCCCCATATCTGAGGAGCCACAACTTTTTTTTGCTTCACCAGCCCTGTTGTTGTCACCTAATGAATTAGTCGACCTAAGAAACCTCTCCCGACTCCTCAGCCTGCCTCTCGGCGTCTCCATATTATACAGACGGTGGCGTTTGTCTGTCTGCTGCTTATACTTTTTGGAAGAGCAGGCAGCCTCTCTTCTTACCTCTGGGGGGCACTCCTGCAAGCACACAGGAGTGATGGGATGTATTTATTTAATAACAGGCAGGCAGTTGAGACAACTGATAACTGCCTGTATCCTGTTGTTCCTTACTAGATATTCTTTTTGAAGTATTATTATATGTATCTTAGTCTAGTCGATTTTGTGATTGGTTTATTTTTTGGGCTGAGGCTACATCATCTTCTGGGAACATATTCGTGCAGGGTGTAAACAGACCCTTCATGAAGCCAGCAACCAAGCATTACGTACATCAAAAAAAGTAACTTTTCGCAAAAATTATTGCTGGGAAACGACTTTTATTCGTTACAATCGTGTTTTACGATAGGACTCAATGTAACGCTCTCAAAACATTATGCTGATGGATGGATTGAATAGTACGGAGGTCATGGAGGCGTTTAAAGAAAAAAACATACATTAAAAACATGTATTAAAAAAAAACTTGTGAAAAAGTTGAAACTTTGACCCGCAATATCTCCGTAACTAGGAAGTTCCCAGGTATGGTCTAGAACAAAAAAAAAATATCGCGATGACGGGTATTGACGGGGAGAACAAGTGCCTTTCGGCTTCGTTAACGTTGTTACCCTTACAACTAGACTAAAATTCAAAGATATTCTCCAACGGGAACTGGGCCTGCATCATAATGCAGGCCCAGTGCCCGTTAGAGAATATCTTTAACTGCTGCATATGCATGCATATTATGTCTTTTCAGGATGACTAATGCGTCCTAAAGGCTTTCTTTCACCGTTTTTCCGTTGTCAAGTTTACAGAAAAATAAATTAAAAAATAAATCAATATTTTTCTAAATCGTCTTCGCCTTAACTCAGATACTATAAACTTGCTGATATACTTCATATACCGGCTAGTCTCAAGAGACTATACTTCTATTTTAACTATTTATTTATTTTCTCTGAACATACTGATGTCGGAATTTTGAAGGAGTTCATTTATCTGTAAGTTACTCTTCAGAAACTTATAATGGAACTGTTAACAACAACAAACAAACAAAGACATAAAAACAACCATAACATACACAATAACTATTTATGGTTTGGGCACACCATCTCCCACTCTTGGCCTGAGCCCATCACAGGGCACGTATATGCTGATTAATTATGAATGACCTTCTAAACCAGTTTGATTGGATACAAAATGATCAATACATGTCCTGATTTCATTGTTCCAAAAAGGCTTACACGAAACAAAATATGCAAATATGGCATCCTGACTTAACAAACGCGAATCATGATCAGCCAGTAAGAATTTCGCGACTCGATTTCCTTTAGAAATCGTTCGCGAAATTCGAATTGTTCGTTCCCAGTGAATACCAAGCGCGATCGTGACAAATGGCCCGATTAACAATCCTGGGTCTCGAAGAAGAGATGGTGCGACTAACGATGCAATATATCAAAGGATTTTTCTTAACGCTGACGAGTCTCTCCAGTTATTTGCTTGTTAAATATTAATGTGATCATAACCGTAATGCCTTGAAGATCTTGCTGACGTGGGGTTGTGGAGACAGAGTTTATTATATGAGTTTGTTTGAGTTGAGTCGCGTTTTATTTTATCAAACTTTTATTTTTTTTAACTGTTTCATTATATAAACATAAGCTAGGTGAATTCTTAAAAAAAAAACAGATAACACCTTTGAACATCTTGCAAGTTTAAGATTTGAATCAACTTCCAATATCGATTATTTTTGAAGGTACACCAAGTACCAAAAATCGATGATAAAATAGTAGTTATTTAATAACTCCACCCATCTGCTTATTTAAATCTCAACTATAAAAAAAAAACATTTATTTCAGATCATTGACCCATATTAGCTAAAAAACAGTACACTTTTATACTAACAGATTGATTAACAAATACATAAAGTTGATTAAATGATGTAAAAATGTGAAAAACAAATAAATGTCAGATCAAATCAAAATGTCAAAGGCCGAAAGCAAATTAAAACAAAAAAAAAAATAGGTTATGAATTAAACTAAGGAATGAAATTATGTCACAAGCAAAAATTACAATATCTAAGAACTACTAATGAAACAAGCACTAGAAGAAACTAGAAGCTACTATGTAAGAACCAGTTTAACCAGCCAGTCAGCCGAATGCAGTCAAAGACCAGTATTTTACATGTGCCAAATGCCTTTCTGTCCTCCACAACCCAGTCACTGAGTAACACGACAGTCAAATTAACTTTACTCGATAAACTGTGATTGAATCACACATCTTGATGTTCAAGGCCACATTGACACCGAAGCAAATACCAAAAATATCCTTAATAACTTCGTAGAAGAAAATTATAACACTTGAGATAACTACGCCAGTTTAATCCGCCATCTCCATCAAAACATTTCATTACACTTAACAGCTCCGATTTGATGAACGAGACATACTAAACAGTAATAAATAACACCAATTACATTAGCGGCTTCACTACCGTCAAAACACCGTAGTTTCCACCCGAAATGCCATCTCTAAAGGAAAATACGAGAACCATACGTACATACATAAAAGCCGACAACCTATTAATAGTCTTAATGGAGTTTCTGTCTATAAATGTCTGTTCTCCTCGATAAACTGGTGATATATATCTGCCTTGTAAAACAGTACCTGCGCATGTATCTATAAAATAAGTAGGTGTATCAATTTAGTGTGGGAACCGCGAGGATTACTACCAGGTCTGCGATTGTATGAATCTTCGTCGCGTGTTAGTGGGGTGTAACATTAGCTGTGCTTTGGATGTGAAATATACGTATTAATATAACTAAATAGACCAGGACATGAACCTGGTTTAGGTTCTTCTGTATTTTTCACGCATATCAAGTCCGCAGTCCAAAATACAATCCAATCCAATCTTCTTTGAAATTCTGTGTCATCTGGAGTTTTAATGTGCCTGGTTGATGGTAATAGGTGAAGTGTGGATGGGATATTAGTGTAGGTACTCATCATTATTATTATTATCTTGCCCTTAGAAAGAAAGAAAAAGTACTTAGTAGCCCGCACAGGACAAAACATAACAAAAATGGTTACATTTACACTAAGTACAACAAAATTGTAAAAGTAATAATAAAAGTAAAATAAAAAAACGACATTAGTCCTGCACGAAGCCAAAAGGCCCCTATCTCAGCATGGTGCTGTAACATTTAAAAAACGTCACAGCGCTGGTATTCTGATGGGCTCAAAGTGATGTCAGATACGAATAAGAAAAAAAAAAAATGTGTACAACGAATAAACAAATTAATATAAATATGTGAATTTAAGAAGAAGAAAATAATAAATACATCTACACCCTACGTAACCACACTTTTTGTCTATCTGTGTCATGAGTGCCACTGGCAACACTGGACGAAGAGGACGCGGGCGCAGACATATTTGTTTCTTTTTATCATTATGTCAGCGAAGAAGAATCAAAACAACATAAGCATATTAAGCCTATAATTTTCCCACCGCTGGGACACACGGCCTCCTCTCTATGAGAGGGAATGGGCTATATAATCCACCACGCGGGCCCAGTGCTGATTGGTAGATGTCACATGTCTTCGAATTTGTGGTTCTAGCACATGCCGGTTTCCTCACGATGTTTTTCTTCACCGTTATTTAAGAGCAGTGGTGATGAAATAAATTACACAAAGTAATGCGCCTGCCTGGGTTCGAACCGTTCTACTGTTCGCAAGTTGGGGCGGCCATCACTGGGCCACCGCTGCTCTCTTCACCTTATTCCAATTTATTTGAGGTCGGCGCAGCGTGTCTTTTTCTTCCATACATCTCTATTACTCCATATCTTCAGCAGTTACCTCCTCTCTCTAGTTTTTATACTAAAGCTCAATATTTCGTCCCATTTTGTATCCATCAAGAACGCTAACAATCTCTTTGACATCTGTGATCATTTTGATAACAACAAAGTTAAACAAACAACAAAATTTAGTTCAGCCATTACCTTTAGATAAGCTTTTAAACCAGATTATTGTATCTCAATAAATGTATCTTGACGCAATCCAGATTGTACCGGCCTACATCTATATTTAGACTAAGTGGATTTTGATGAATGTTCTGCCAAACAATTTGTCATATTCCGTTAGTAAGTTTGACTCCAAGCTTTATACAGGGTGTAAGGGACAGCCCCCCACGGACTGATGGGGTGAATCCAGTATATCATACTATGATGGCCGGTATAAGAAATTATTTCAGGAATGTTATAGGAATGTTATGTTGTGATTTGTTTTATTTCTTCATACGCATTGTGTCGCTACCGTGGCAAAACGCAAGTAGCGAATGGCAAACGCGACGACGAGTTCGAGGAAATCTGTAGCTAAGCAGGAACTGAACAGCTGATTTCACGCGTTGTTCGTTAGAGTATTTAATCATCCATTGTTGGATTTTTGATTGTTGCCATATTATTTACATAAATGGAGTGCTGCCGAACATGGAATGTTATTTTACATTGAAATAAACGAATAGTAACTGAAGAAATAATAAACAAATGAAAATTTTCCGGAGAACATTCTATTGAATATATTATTATGATTCAAAATAGGGAGTTCAATGCACCCTGTCAGTTTGTGGAGGGCTGTCCCTTATACCCCATACACTTCATGTTGTTTTTTAGTGCTATGTCGCTATCGCAGCTTAGGCAAACTGCCCTTCTATCAGTGATGACATAGTATGAGCCTACGCTTGCTCTTTGTCGATGGGTCATCTGAGACAGTGATAAGTTTAGAGGACTGTTCACAAAGTCAAAATGTATTGGATTGAAGTAAGCTACCTAAAAGTTATAAATAGCAATTCCATTGAAAACCGTGGTAGAAGTACGAAACCGTTTGAAACTCATTGTCTTCTGTCTGGGCCCTCTAGACTGTATAATTGAATAAGCATACATACAGCTGGTCAAATCTCTCATAATTTTAGACGGAGAGTATCGAAAACGAAAATATAAATAAACGAGTTATGAGGGACAGTATTACTGCACTTCGAAGTTTAAAATACCGATGTAGCGAATACATGAAGTTGATAAAGATACTCGATAAAGAACATTCTCAGTGAAGTATTTCGTCATAGCAAGCTTTCGGATTTCCGTACATCTCGATGATGAACATTCTCAATTAAATAATTAGTCATAGCAAACGTTTGGAGTTCCGTACATCGCGGTAATGAATATTCTCAATTAAGTTATTCGTCATAGCGTACCTTCTGACTCACGTAAGTCGTACTTTCAAAATTTGTTTATTTGTATACGGTACAACGGTATTTTAAACTTCGAAGTTCAGTAGTATAGTCGATATAAGGGTTCTAGTTCGCTCAAATGAAATTTAACGAACTTTATTCGTTTTACTATTATAGAACCAGTATATCATGCATAAGAAATTACAAATAGGACGTTTATTATAGTATATATATAGATTTTAGTCAGGCTTAAAAACTAATTAATAAAATAAAATTAATTAGTTAATTTAGTTAAGCATCCCTTAAAAATACGCTCAAATTAATTTAAATAGTCCTCTGAAAAACGCTAAGCATAATACCTATAGAAAGAAACAACTCATCAAGTAAGCGCTATACCATGTTCCATTTAAAACGAACGAATTCATTGAGTACAGCGGCTCCCGTGAGAGTCGACCTTATTTCCACTACATAAGTACCCACATGTCAGAGCGAGAATCATGTCGTGAACTGACGTTAACTCCAACCGATTGTTGTATAAAATGGACAAAGTGTAGTCGAGTTATTTGATATTACATTTCCAAGCTAAACCTTTAACGTTTTGAGAGAACGTGATTTCTGGGATTCATTTGTTATGCGTTTGCTGGTTTTGACAGTGTTATGTTGTTTTTTTTTGGTTGTTTTAGAGTATTGAGTAACTTAAGGTCTACTGATGATACAAAAAGATCGTAAAATAAAACAAAAACTATAAGCCGAGGCTCGTACCCCACAGGAGGCGAGTAGTCGCTTAGTTTTTAAGTTTAATTTAAGACCCTGGCTGGAGGCCTTAGAATCACTTTTAAGGCATCCACAGGATTTGCCTTGTTAAGCAGTAGCCAGCCTCAGAGGCTGAACTGAGAGATGCCATCTCGAAAAAAAAAAACTTATGGAGCGCAGACATGGTTACTAGCAAACCGTCAAAAGTCCGCACTCGGGGTCTGTCAGCGAGCAATTGAGCGCAGTATCCTTGGAGTTAAACTTACTGATCGTATAAGAAACTCGATACTGCGTTCCAAAACTCAAATTGCCGATGTAGGTCACACGGCTGCCAAGCTCAAATGGAACTGAACTGGTCACATATGTCGTATGCCGGAGGAGCTATGGGCTAAAGTAACCACACAATGCAAAGCAGCAATCGGCAACGCGGCAGACCCAGAAGGAGATGGCGGGACGACCTGGACTCATTTCACAAGGATTGGCGAGTAACGGCACTGGATAGGGATAAGGGGAAGGAAGGAAGGGAGGCTTTTGCCCTCCAGTGGAACAAAAATAGCTAAAAATAATAATAATAATTAATAATAATCGGTTGGATCAAGGGCCTGATTCAGAAGGCAGTACTCCTCGATACGGCTCGCATTGTGAGGAGGTTCCTGTCTCTGGAGCCCTAACCACCGGTAGCTTGGACCCTGCTCCCGATACCGGCGGACCACTATTTTTTATATTTTTAAATGTTTTTTTAATATTAATTTGTTTAGAAATATTTAAAAATGTAATTTATATGTATATATATGAATAAAGGAAATAATAATAAATAATGCGATAATAATAATCAAATAATAACAAGCACGGAACAGACATTAGTTGTTGTTGTTCGTCGTAACTCCGACAAGAAGATGTGAGGAAACCAAATTTGAAATACAGAGAGAAAGTAAGACTTACTTAGTTTACCGCAACGTTTCTAGATGACACTGTGAATTGCCAATATACACTCAAAGTCCACACCTAAATGCTACATAGTTACCTAATACGAATTTATATTCCCCTTCTGATCTTAAGTATGCAAACGATAAATAGTTTCATGGTTTATGAAACTGAAGACTTCAATATTCCAAAGAATTTTAATAAAGCAACTCTGCCATCGGACCCTTAAAACAAAACTGCCAACTAAGATCTTCTCCAAACTGTTCAAGACTGTGCCCGTTCTAAAAAACTCGAAGCACCTTCGCAGGTATGTCACAAAATTTATTCTGTCACATTTATTTCTAACATAAAAACGTTATTGGAAAAACGTGTCGAAGTTATGAACCTACGTAAGCACAAAGTGAAATCCGGATCCGGATCCGATATTCAGTGAGTACCGAATTCCGGCGCTAATCGCCTCGTTAGTCACAACGCCACACGGATTATCTCCAGTGGTATAATACCGGAATACATGCTTTTATGCAATACCAAGTCTTTCTTTAGGTCATGGCCTAATTGTATTTAAGCCAATTTTCATTTTTAGAGCATTTCATTGTTAGGTTGGCAAATACTTTATGTTGTATAATTTATTTCATCAAACACAGGGTACAGGAAAACATCGTGAGGAAACTGGCAAGTCGCATAACAGAACAGTTCGAAAACATGTGACATCTACCAACCCGCGCTGGGTCCTCGTGGTGGCTGGCAGCCCCCTCCCTCCCAGCAGTAGGAACATAACATAGGCCGATTGATTATGCTTAGTTTGTCTATAGACCAACCGTCCGCTCCTGTATTTTATTTATGTCAATTTTCATTTTATTGACTTATTTTATTTCGGATCGCTTTCGCGACAAGCTTCCGACAGTTTTCGGCTGTTATTGACATATTGATCGGGAGTGTTTCGAATTTCACATTATTGAGTATCGCAAAAATGTTTTTTTCTGTTTTTAGTTTTTTTTTCTTCTATGAATAGTGTTTACAACGTTCAAAATCGCTTTTAGGGTCTGTCCGTGTAAAAATATTATGCTATGTGTAACCCTTGAGTATACGTTAGTTAGTTTTTTTTTTGCTTACCGTACTTTTCAAGTGCCAGTGGACAGGATAGAGGTTCACTTGACAGATAAAGGTCATTGACGTCACAACATGACGCGATTTCAGTTCTATTCTCATTTTGATACCCACTATACATAATATGTATTTTTATAATACACTTTTAAAATAATTTAAGTAAAAGTTTCTGGGAGATTGGCCGAAGAAAACCGCACGGAAAGAGGACTGAAAGGCTATTGGGGAGCCTAGCTGTGAGCTATCAGAGGCTAAGAAAAAAAAAGTTAAGATGATATTTTGTTAAGTCGTAATAACCGCGCGAAACAGGGGAGGGACACGACTTATTTATGAAATGTTGTCCCAGAAATATACCGGCCGAAGGCTTGACAGTAATCCCGTAATGGTAGGAGTATTGGCGCAGTGGTTGAGCTCTTGGCTTACTGCGTTGTAGAATGCTGTAAATATGTTGTATTCAAACTTTTTGTTACTCTAACAACTAATTTATGTTGATATTTTTTTGAACCTCACAAAACAAATCATTACTATGCTCGCGACTTAGTTCGCGTGGACTTACATCTTTCTCAGACTGTTACCTGCACAGGCACTTTGTTACGGGTCTATTTGACATAAACACTTAAACAATGGTGTAAATTGTCATACTAACAAACAGACAAAGTCATGTTGCCTTTTATAATAACAGTCTGAGAAAGATCTTAAATCTTCCACGCGGACGAAGTCGCGGGCACAGCTAGTTTAGAGATAAGATGCTTTTAAGACACCAACGACACGAAACCAATGACAGGATACTAACAATCTACATCGAATCATCGA
This sequence comes from Eugnorisma glareosa, assembly GCA_947578425.1. NCBI lineage: Eukaryota > Metazoa > Arthropoda > Insecta > Lepidoptera > Noctuidae > Eugnorisma > Eugnorisma glareosa. The sequence continues at coordinate 19,864,675 of OX387970.1, read as the reverse complement.
AGCTTACACGGGCGAGGGTCATTCTTTCACGGAAAATCTGAACACCGCGATTCAGAAACAGGCATCAAATGAAAAACCATCTATCGAGCTGCTAAAATATAATGCTTAGAAAGCTATCGAACACAAACCCTATAGGGTAGGCTAGGCTATGTAGATTTTCAAAGCAGCGTCATGTAGACTTATCTAGAGTACCTTTTGCTATTACAACTTTTTGAAAAACCCGGTCAGTCGATTTAAAAGTGGTCTTGTGAACACATTTATTAATTAGTACCACTTTGGCTTAATAGATGTCGTTGCATGTATCTTAAGTAATAATGATAAGTTCTTCTTGAATACTTTAAATTCATATATTTTTATTTTGATAGAGATCACCGATTACAATGAAACATAAAGTAAAACCTCTAAGTCACGCAAAATATTTGTGCATTGAATTTAATCACATTGGTTCTTCCAACAACATCGTCCGCTCGCCTCGCAGCACGCGCGGTTCTTTATTTTGATGCGGAGTTATTTTAAAACTGTGATATCTCCTAAGATATTCATCTAAATTGAATGGTGTAAAGGGCAATTTTGGTCACAATTGAACGCTAAAGATGACTAACATTTATTTTGATAAGGATTAATACTATGTCAGTAAAAACACCTTCGCAAATAAAGCATTAATTTTCACCAAATTTTAAAATCATAAAAATGGTTATTGTTGTCAACCTTAAACGATAGGCATAATTATGTTGTTGCGGATTTTTTTTAGACCGAATAATTCCCACATACATTATTTTTGTGCAGTTTAAACCGTTTCAGCAACGCACGCAACGGAAGCTCCCAAAAATAATACATTTTCCCCGGTTTTGCAACATTTTTCATTGATGCTCCGCTCCTATTGGCTGTAGCGTGATGTTATGTAGCCTATAAAATATAAAAGAATTTTTCAATTCGAACCAGTAGTTCCTGAGATTATGGCGTTCAACCAAACAAACAAACAAACTACTCAGTTCTACAATATTAAGTATAGATATCCAGCAGATAAACAACAGATCATAACAAGGTTTTCAGGGTACCAAAAGATTTTGAAATTAAAGCAAATAAGTGATAACATTTCTTTTATTAATTAAACATCTTTTGATCAGACAAATTATACTTGAAAGATGCGAATTTACAAAAGATTTTTAAATTCTTTGTCTGCTAAGTCTTTAAAATTGTCACATTGGTAACTAACGCAAATCAAATACAAACGATTAAACAACACTCTCATTGTATTTGACTCGTGAAATAATTTGTCTTTATATCTTTTTTCCAATTTGTCCGACAATATTTTCAGGATTCACTTTATGTTCATAAAAAAAACCCGGTGCCATACGTATTCAGATAATATCAAAAAGCTTTAAAAAATATTAGTTTTTCCATTAACGCAGAGTCTACGGTTGCCTACAAAATGGACGATATAGCGAATGAACTTCGAAATTTGAATTTTATGACCGTTAAAAGCTAGCGGCCATATTTATTCATAGCAGTAATGTGTTTCAACTTAGTGAGTTAATATTGGGAGTGGGTTCATAACATTCTATCACTTAAAAGCGATTATGTCAGCTATTTATGATTCGAAATAAAATGGTGTCACATTAGCCAATGGACTGACGGAGGGACTAATATCTTCACCCTTGTTCTTTTTGGAATACTGAGCAGCGATCTTATGTACGAAACGAGAACGATATTTTTATGTAAAGTTCCCAAAATCTTCTTAATAGCCTTCAAGGTACCTATCATGTGTAATAATTAAATAACATAGGTAGCACCTGCATTTTTGGAAAAGATAGGCATAAAAGTAAAAAAAACTTAACCGTTTATTTGGCACATGCCACAAAACACTATATCAAATTAAAGAAACAAATTTAAAAAAAAAAGTTAAATCTAAACAAATAAAAGATAATATAGAAATACATGAATACAACACCTACATTCGCTTTGTTCGAAGACAGATTCTCAAATAAAACACAACATAATACATACCTACTTTTCACAATCCCATATTGGATCCAGCACAAAACCTGTATTCCCATCGGATATAAGTTGCATTTTCTACCTTTTGTGTAGGGGAAAGTATTATAACATTGCATGAAAGAGAACTACATGAAAAGTTATAAATTTATATTTTTACTTTCTGCAACTGAAATCCTTTGACGGTGACAAATGCAATAATAAAAACAGTAAATTTTATTATGCATGAAATAGTCTTTACAGTAAAGTACAGCATTTTAATTTTAAACAGAACTTTTGTGAACAACAGCTTGGAGTAAAATGTGAAACAAGATAAAGGTACACAAGTCTTTGTAAATACCTGCTTATTTAATAATAATTTTGTATTGTCGAGAGAGTTCATGTTTCTTAAGAGGGCCTTCCCGTCGCTTCTATCGTCAACGCGAGCATGGTCGAAAAGCTTGTTGTTTCATCCAGGGCCTCCGCGGCGATTTTCTTTCAACTCTCCTATCTTACCGCGCCCCGACCCTGCACATCTCGTCTCCCGCGCACCTCATACCGCCTAACGCGATGACAGTGAACAAAAATTGTGTTCAAAAATTTCTTAAACTTGATCCAGGAAATACGTGTTTTTGAATAAGTCTTACATTTGTGTGAAATAAATATTTGTCATTATAAATTTCCATTACATGTGCAAGATTTCTATCGCGATGTTTTTTTTTTTAATTTTACAGTTTATGAGTGCATTATGAACGGCCAAAGTTCAGTTAAAATTTGTGCAAAACAGCAATTTTACGAGCGTTTGTATGAAAAGTATGTGGGGTAGGCCGCTCTTAAGGGCCAGAATAACCCTAAATTGTGAAAATTGAATGGCTCTCGTTTTAATATTACTGCAGCATTCACTTTGTGATTAATATATAGTAAAGTTGAGGACTATATCTAAGTCGAGCATAGTTATACCTTCAATTTCAAAGTCGTACCTTAATGTCACGCGTTCGTGGTAAGGCTTCAGGCTAGCTAGCATTTTTTCTAGACAATTTTTGCAGATTTCAAAAGATGCTTGTTACGTTTCTACTGACTACCACCAACTCACATAAAAACGCCAGTATATAAAAACTGATTAGCATAACCAGTTTTATTTTAACACAAATTCGATTCCACCAGTGTAGGGGCCTTACAAGTTCGCGTGCGGAATTCGCCGGCTTTTTCTCACAAGTACCTATGTATCGTGATACGTGACGGGGCCAAATTGGAGGGGAAAATTTGCCAAGAACACGTAATGTCTGAATTGTGACTTTGACGTTCGTAATATGGAGCGAAGTTTCAAGTGTTGGTTGTCTGGGAGAAATCGATGGCTCTCGACGTCGAGAATGATCCTTGAATTCCGTGTGCGCGGATCTTTACTAGCTTAACTGTACCTACGTTCCCAGGGCTTGGTTTATTTTGAGCGACGCAAAAAACTGAACCTTTGGCTTGTCCTATCTGTTTTCATGTCAAGTGTTTCGGAGAAAAGACTTGTCTTTATCTTGAAATTAATGTCAAGTACCTAAGTCAATAACGGTACGAGTACCATGTTCCTCTTGGAGCGTAACACAATATTTTTATTTACAACATGTGTATCTCTCATCACAACCTATTTTTATTTTCTTTACATATTATTTACATTTTTATTTAAAAAAATTATAGAAAAAATCATCTAAAGATATGGAAAATAATATAGGTATAGTTAAGATAAATTGGGTACCTGAAGCCCCAACATGCACTTAAAGGACAATAATTGTGTACCTGTACAGATTAGTCATATTATTATTTTGTATCATAAAACGCTGTTTCGAATAACAAGCCTGCGTGAAAGTACAGCACTTATAACGGCAAGTCAATAGTTGGGGCAAGTTCTAGCACCCTGAGGGCATTCGTGCTGGGGTTGGATTGTGAGCCACCTGTGCCTACAATTACTGTATTGCCCATGTACTCATTTACAGAGCTGTGTAGACTTTTCTTCAATAAATAATTTATTACTTTTATCTCTTGGTCGAAAGAAACGCTATTTTTATTGTTATGAAATACGTTAAATTTGTTTACAATAGAAACCTACCCTATAACAATTATCTCAGGTCCTCAACGTATTGACTATTGGCATTTATGCTTTTAATTTTATATTTATTTATCCGGAATTTGCTATGCCATCCCTGACAACCCATCAGCTGCCAATCTCGAACGTGACGTATTTTGACAAGCGGAAACAATGGCTTAGGCATCAATCTACTTGGATATAGATTTTAGCCCTATTTGATTAATAAAAATATTTTTGCTCTGTTTTTGTTATTTTGGTATAAAAATTTTCTCCTTAATCTAGGAGTTGTAAAGCGTTACTCAGAAAAAGGTCTTAGGTTCAATAAAAAGGCCGGAAAAAGTATTATTTGGTATTCCCATACAAGGAAATTCTTTGTATCAGCCTGCAGGATCTGTATTTGTGCCCCTTTGATGGTAATTACCTGCCTCCTATTACATCGCTCTTATCATAACTGGCGAAATATGGATCCACCTCAATTCATGTAACTCGTGTTGAGCAAGATTTGTGGTCATTACCATGCAAGAAAGAAAGAACGAAAATGTATTTATTACACTCAAGAGCATGGGCACTAGCCCAAACCTTGATAAAATAATAATTTTACCTCTGCTCAACCGTCAGCTCAGCTCAACTTATTGTTCAACTTCTTTTGAGCCATATCATCATCAGATAAACCAAAATAAATCCGTCGTAATCCGATAGCAAAAGAAAATATTTTTGGTAAAAAAGAAAACAAACCTTTCTCGTTATACCAAACAAAAACCCGTAGGGTTACATCTATTATGCCATCAAAACAATGTAGGAAAACCATGTCCTCATACTTAGAAAAAAGTATAAGAAGTTCTCATTAAAAATGACGGGGAAGGACCTGGGAAGTCATTCAAGCAGGGAGGAATTGGACGCAAGGGGAACGTAAAACGCAGACTGCAGACAAAGAGTAGGTTTTCTACATTTTTTATTACACAATGAATCTTAGAAACGTGCTGCACGCTAAACAATAGTTTCAACTCATTGTTCATTGTAAATTACTAAGTATTTTTGGATAACCTAACAAATTTGAGAATCAGTAAACTGGTACCTAAGGCCACTTGCGGCCAATTTAAAACAGGCTCTGGACTTTTGTATGGAGGCACCTGTGTCTAAACCCTTGTCAGTAATTTATCCGATCCATAAATGCAGCATCAATTATACAAAAATTCAAAAGTTAAGTATTTTTTATTTTGGGCCAGACATATTGGACGATTTGAAGTAAAGAACCCGGCCAAGTGTGAGTTGGACTCGTGCTTGGAAGGATTCGTGCTATCGTATTAAGGGGATATTTGTTCTTATAGCGGTTTTTATAGTTGTGAAAATTTCAACTGTCTACCTATAACGGATCATGAGATACAGACCGCTGACAGACAGAAGGACGGAGGGATAGCCGAGGCTTAGTAGTTAACCTGCCCGTTGGTTAACATCTTGAACTTCATCCAACCAATTTGCAGCCGCATTCGCAGCCGTGAGACACAATTATCTCTTGTTTTTTCTTGTTTAGATTTAAGCTCTTTTTTTATGTAATTTTTTGTTGTGTGCACTTGTGGCATGTGCCAAATAAATATGTTTTCTTTCTTTTGTTTCTTTCAATTTCATCTCAACTCATACAACATCATACTTCTACGTAGGACACAACTAGGACACTATCACATAGCACCGTACCATGAATTTTTATCTACGACTAGCCCCGACACGGATCTATTGAACGGGTTAAAATATACGCGGCCACTATACAGGGGGGAGTAAAATGTTCCAGTGGATTTTTCTCTTTTGCACACCGGCTTAGCCGGGTGGCTGAATGGTTTACGTTAAATATTGCCTTTTACCTTTCCAGAGAGGGAATTCACTTCACTTTGAAATGTAACTGAATAGGCAACTTGGTGTATGGGCATGTCTGGTAAGGTTTTTGGTAGAATCTATATAGTGCATATAGGTATATATGCACTTACCTAAAGGTGAGCACAGTTTTAATTAATTATCAACAAGTTACTGTAGTTTTTATTAAGGGTTCCGGGTTCTTTTCAGAGTTCTGTACCCAAAGGGTTACCCTTCGGGTACGGAACCCTCTTATGTCAGCTTTGGATTTTGCTTATTTGTTAATATAATAATTATGACTAATTCAGTTTTACTGGTTTGAAATAGCTATGAATTAAATTACGATGTTTTTATAAGAAATACCTGGATATTTTGCATTCTCACCTATTATTATTCAATTTATTTTTATCTGCGTTATTATCACGTGGCTAAAACGTCGTATAACTTTTGTTGTCACTTTCAGTGTTGACTCTTAGTTTAATGTCAGTAAACTAATCACATCACAGTATCTATGATCTTGAATTATCGTATGCATCTTGTAAGTTTAACTTAAAAATAATGTTTCAAAATCTCAATAAAGGAAACAAAACAGTTCAACTACCGAAGTACTATTTTAAAAATTAGGCTTCCGTTTCCTTCGTAACATTAAACCGGTTTAGCTGATCCACACACGTAAAAAGGTGCCCAAAATCCGTGCGGCAACGAATTGACACTTTTTATCTTGGGAGAGTAGGTACTGCAATCACTCGGTCCACTGAACGGGTTAATTAATGAAATCTATTAACTTCTCTCTACTCCTTAGGGACGGGAATTGCTTGCGGATTTTTTTTGCTCCGTCATCCTATCTAGCCAATTTCCAACTGTTCGCAGCTGTGTCGATTTTCATTTTAAAAGTCCCGTACGTAGTGACACAGTGCAACACGGTAACGGTTGCGTCCACCAATGAGAAGGCTCAGATTTTATTCTGTTGCGATTTCAGTAACTGAGGTTTAGTTCGGATCGGTCCGGAATTGATTGCGGATTTATTTGATGCGGTATTTTTAGAAGGATACTAAACTGGATTGGGTAAAAATGCTTTTACTTTTTACACATCGATGGATATTTATCCAATCGAACAAGGTTTTTTTTTACAAAACGTAATTCAGCAGAATGGTCTCGTTGCTCGTTCTACAAAAATATTATTTGGAAATAATGTCTCCAATATATTTTTGTGATGGATAGATAATATTTTTATTTTAGAGCAGTTGAACTAGAAGACGGCTCATTGTTCAGTATTTTTAGGTATGTTTGTCTTTCTTGTTTTATGTGGTGGGTTTTAGGGTGTTGTGTGTTAAATCGTAAATAGGATACTATATAGGGTGACTGGTAATTAGTGAACGATACTTAAACACGTGATTGTGCTCATGATAACCAACAACTTTTACTATAGGAAAAAACCTGAAATCGCGAAAAAACATCAGCTGTTCAGTACATTTATGTTTGCCTAATGTACTGAACAGCTGATATTTTTTTCGCGATTTCGGCTTTGCTCCCATAATAAAAATTGTTTGTTATCATGAGCACAATCACGTGTTTAAGTATCGTACACTAATTGCCAGTCATCCTATATAATAATTATGTCGGAGACGGTCATTAGTACGGTCATGGGCATAGAATGGATCAAAGGCTGGTGGGATGACGCGACCTTCGTACAAGTCTAACCCCACCACAGCGTGCTTTTTACAGAGCCCAGATGGTGGAAACTCTGAGCCAGGACGACAGTCAGTGTCTGATCGCGGCGGAGTTGAGACCTCTTGAAACTGTACCCGATTCATTGTGCCCTGTGTTATTTTGTTAAGTTGTAATATCAAGTAATTCGTTAGTTTTGCTAGAAACAGTGTATCGCTCTGTGTCTTTTCATAGCACGAAACCCATCGTCTGCCCACACGATGTAGAAGCCTAGCGAAGTAAATCCTGACATCTACGACATATACATTTTATTATTGCAATAATTGAATAAGTCAATAAACATCTAAAATAAACAACACGTTCACTTTCATATACACTTGAAAATATATTTCTCGACAAAGTCTCACCCCCACGCGACGCCAGATTTCCTCACGCATTATTTAGTATTCCAACTCCGTACCAAGATAACATGTAGGTGCTCAAAAGGCGTACAAAAGTGTAATGTAAACAAGATAAGATTCGCAATTAAAAATAAAGGTTCCTCGTTAAATGTAACAGTACATTGATGCGACAGTGATATAAATATTCATGGAAGAGTTCTGAATACGCGCTGCGCCATGTTGCCGTGCTGGTTTAAACGCCTAAGGTACGTGGTGAAATAGCTTTGTGGAAGCGGGAAACTGAAAATCAATTTTCAAAAGTGATGAAGAATTTGAATGCTGCCGTTTTTAATCATTTTAATAACTTTGAGCTAGTTTTTGAATATGGAATACACTACATTCAATTGTTTCATTTAAGTACATGATTATTTGTTTTTTTTTTTAAGGTTCCAGACTTCAGTCGGCAAACGGAACCCTTATAGGATCACTTTGCTGTCCGTCTGTCTGTCCGTCTGTCAAGAAGCTTTTTCTCAGGAATGGGTGGAGGTATCAAGCTAAAATTAATGTCAATTTTTCAATTCTTCTACCCCTTGGTGCAGTGAAACAATCGAACTTGTTAATCAAAGCGATCAAAAGATATGACCCTTTATGTCGCATATTTTGCGATTTCACACGGGAATCAAAACCTATAGGGATAGGGATCCCGTATCCCGTTGACCTAGAATCATGAAATTTGGCAAGAAGAAATGTCTTACAGTATATATAAAGCTAAAAATATGAAAACCGTAAATATGTAGTCTAATAAAAAAAATACCTACAAGTATAAACAGAACCCTCGGTGCGCGAGTCTAACTTGTTCTTGACCGGTTTTTTTCGTTATTTTACCTTACATTTTAAGTAAAATAAATCTACTGTTTAGGATAGACAAGTCGATGTCTGAATTCGCGGCTATGACGATATTTTTATATCACAATACAGAAATTTAAACAACATTTTTCATTTCATTGCTTCTATACGTTCACTTTCCGCTAAAACCTTTCAACTTAAAATAACACCTAAGTAAAGAACAATAACACTCCTACGCCACTAACACTACACCGGCTGCTCGATTACAAAGTATATAATATACTAAGAGTACATGTTTATAATTCCATAAACACCGAACAAACAATCTTATAGTTTCAAAGTTACGTTTGTGGGATTTGTACTGGTATGTGACTTATTTACATAATGGTGTCATGATGGTGCCTTTGGGAGGATTTGAAAGATAGATTCTTTGGTACAGCCATGTGCTTTATGTATCTGTCACGTGACACCAGCCAATTGTGTATGTACGTGAAATAGAGATTAAACAATTATGACACATAAGTTTTATAAAACCATAGGTTTCACATGATTTTGCAAAGTTGATTCGGTAAATACACATGACAAGATTTTATAGGAATAACTTTTTAATTGTATAATACATGGTCGTGACGGCCCAGAGGTTAAGGCCTCGCCTCTAATGCATGAGGTTGTGGATTCAAATCCGGGCAAGTACCAATGTGACTTTTTCAATTCATATGTCCTTTCTAAGTTTATCTTGGACATCATAGACATGAAGGTGGTGAAGGAAAACATCGTGAGGAAACCTGGACTTATAAAAGTCTGAAATCGCCAACCCGTCTTGAGCAATCGTGGTGATCAATGCTCGTGCCTTCTCTGTTGAGAAGAGGCCTTTGCCCAGCAGTGGGACAGTAATAGGCTGGTATTATAATACATGGCATAATAAGGTCTTATGTATAGGCTTATGATCTTACATGTTTCGTAATGGACCGTATTTTTAATACAATAAATAAATGTATTTGTAAAAAAATAAATAATAAATTATGTCCCGGAAGATTTAAGAAGGAGGGTATATTATCTAGGGCACCCACCTTTCTCCAATTATTCCAGGGATCGATTACCGGGTCGGGCAAAGTGTTATTGGGTTTTTGCATTAGGAATTTTCTCACTAGCAGCCATGTAGTCTGGACTTGTGTCCGGTTGATGGCAATAGGCTCGCCGTCTACTACATGGGACTTAAAAACAACATAACTTGTACAATGTGAGTGCACTATTAAGTCCCTACATCTCTGCCTACCCCTTCGGGGATTACAGGCCTGAAGCTATGTCTGACTCACTTCGCAGTATCACATTAATTTGTGTGCACTTTGCCGTAACATTCTGCATATCTAGCTACGTCCGCCGCTATACTATCTTCCAACTCCGATAAGCGCGGATTTATAATAATAATAATAAATAATAATAAATATCGCTGGACATTACACACAGCGCCATCTAGGTGCCACACTAAGCAACGAGGCTTGTGTCGTGGACACCAGATAGTTGATACTACTACATAGATCCTTTTTTGTTTGTGAATACATACTTATTATACATATAAACATCCATGACTCGGAAACAAATGTCCATGCTCATCACACAAACATTTGCTCCTACCGGGATTCGAACCCGGGACCCTAAGAACGTAAGGCAGCCTCGCAACCGCTGCACCATTCGGGTCGTCATTTCGGGTCGGGGATTTAAAATGAAACAATCAGTATACCTACATCTAAGTGCCCCAGAGGCTGAAAAGCCGTAAAAGTTTTCTTGGGTGCGTGGGTTCAGCTAGCCCAGCAAATTTAAACGCCTTCAAAGTAAGGTGCAATCTCTGGCGGGAGCGACAATTTCATCGATCCATCTGAAAACCTTCCACCTGGGCACGCGTTGCCGTGTCCGACTTGGAAATCTCTAAACAGACTTCGAAACCAAGTCGGCCGGAGTAAAGATGGGGGATCTCTGCAGATGAGGGTTCATGGACGGTTCAGACCTCAAGTGCGTATGCGGCGTCTCCCCACAGACAATGGCCCACCTTCCATCTTGCACCGCATGCTATCACCTGCGCACCTGATGAGCTACTCACTGCATCAGTGAGCGGGGTTCGCGTCGCTGAGTTTTGGGCTAAACAAATTTGAACTTTTTGCCATAGATACGTTAGGAAGAAAAAGAATACCTACCAGTTACCACGTGATCAGTCTTGTGGTTTTCGACTTAAGGCCGATCCACCCACCGGATCCGTACACGTAGACGTGCACGTGCACGTACCATGACGTTGTAATATATGGAACTTTATAGAGACATGGCACACCGCTTGCGTGACGTACACGTGCGCGTAGACTACATGCGTAACGCTACGCATTGCAGCTGCCATGTGTCAAACTTGCTGCGTACCTACGCAGAGCGGAGCAGCAACGTCACATTGATGCGTGCAGTAATGACGTTCTAGTCAATGGCATTCCGTATTGGACGTCACACCGAACAAGTTTGAACACGCACGTATCTTTGCTGCGCGTGACTACGCGCGTGACTTACGCATTCAGTTGTATTTGTTTTCAAGTTTTACCGATAGTAAGTGATGTTTTGCTTCGGTTTTAATGATGAATAATGAAATTAAAGAAAAACTAATTGTTTGTACAACACAAAAAACAAAGAGTAAAAAATATGTCATATAAAACTTGAACCCATTGTTTTTTGGCACACCCAGGAATATTCTGTCACAATAACAGTAATATTGCTTCTTCTTCATCAGAAGAACTACTTGGTCCATTTACCCAATATTCTTCAGACATCGTGCACAAGAATTGCTGGGTACGCAAAGGACCGGTGCGTTGCGTGCGTACCACGTATGCGTAAGCGTAAGCGTACACGTATGCGTAACCCGATGTGTCAGGGGTTCACGCGCGTCACCACGCGCGTTTACACGTGTACGTCACGCCACGCATCTGGTCTGACCAGGCCTTTAGTTAATATCAATGACGACGATCGCTTAGAACAATTTGAATACAGGCTAACTCAGAGCACGGGGTCTACAGAAATATTTTTTCATCGATATGGGATTTTCAGCATATTTTCGTAAAGACTGTGAGACTGTTGTATTCGGTGTGCTCACTGCACAACATTACTAATAGTATTATTTCATAATGCAAACATCATCGTCATCAGCCTAGCCTTTTCCTAACTATGTTAGGGTCGGCTTCCAGTCTAACCGGATGCAGCTGATTACCAGTACTTTACACGGAGCGACTGCCTATCTGTCCTCCACAACCCAGTTAGTATTGAGTAATAGCCCCCTTCCCCCATGGTAAGATTGCTTGTCAGACTTTCGGGCCACTGACTACTTGTAACGACTGTCAAAGATCTACAAATGACAGCCGGGACCTATGGCTTAACATGATTTCCGAGACACGGAGGAAACCATGCATGGTACGTGGTCACCCATCCACAGACCAACCTAGCCAAGTGCGGCTTAACCTGAAGATTCATAATGCAATCAATCAAAGTCAAGAGCCATTCATTCAAATTAGACTCAGGACTTTTTGAACGTCAAAATAACCTATGATTGTCCCTAAAACATCCGACCTCAGTTAGCCACTACATTTATGTTTTGAAGAAGTAGCGAAACAGACTGCACAGCAACACAAAACATCCATGTATTAGATTAGAAGAACAATAGTCTATAGGTAGCTAGGTTATACTTAGCCTGCGTAAGTACGGTGTAAAATTTACAACGTGCGCAAAGTCAAAAGACTGTCGCACATAAAAAAACAAAACAAAGTAAACTAACCGCCCACTTCTAAAATTCTCAGACCACGGTATAATTAAAACATACCACGCAATAAAAATTAAGGACATTTAAAAACAGAAACTTAATTCAGCTTCGTGATAATGCACGTTAGTCGCGTGCCTCACGTGCCGGCGGATAAACGCGACGATTCGCTCATTTCACCCGCAATTTGTTGTTCCCTACAGCCGAGAACATTGTGCACGTATCAGATAAACTGAGCCCAATTTACGTGGGAAGAGATCTCTATACAGTAACTAAGGGAGAAAACTGAGGGTGGCAACACAATGAGTTGCGGCTCTGTAGTTGTTATTCTTCTTTGAACATCACTTCAAAATTCGAACGGTGTTGAAGTGTATGGCACACTTGCAACACTGGTCCTGACCCCCGGCCAAAAAAGAGGGGTGTTACATGTTTGAAGTCTGTTCTCTGATCATTATAATCTGCATCTATTCAAAGCTCGAGTGATTTGGTTTCTTCTAGGCAAGGGTGCTATAATCTAGGCCGCATCATCGCTTCACATCAGGCGAGTTGTGGCCGAACGCAAGCTGCAAGCAATGCCAGCTGACAAACGAAGTCGGAACGTTCGGTGTGGCCGAGCCGATTATTATTAATATTTTCATTTAATCTTATAGTTTTTGTTTGTATACTAAAGTGTTTATTTTATTTAAGTGAGTATTATGTTTTATTTTTTGTGTGAATGTATTGTGTCCGTAGTTGTGACTGTGACGTCACAGTGGGCCCTATCAGTTCTTTCAATGTACAATTTTTAAAAAGTGCGTCTCTGTGTATTTGTGTGTCTGACTGTGACATCATGAACGGATGAGTCGATTTTGATGAAGAGCGTTAACGACTTACAGCATTTCAAAATTACTTGAAAGTTTGTATGAAAAGCCGTATGTCGTTAACGCTCATAAGTTTTTGTAAAACATAATTCTGTCTCTATCAACTTCAAATGATTGAAAGAAATGGAACGATATTTTAAATACGATTAAGTGATAAGTGGGCATAAATATTTAAATAAGTCGGTCATTTACGCGTTTGAAGTTACATTTAAGGAATAGAAAAATGATTTTCCTCATTACTTTATTCGAAAATTAATGAGAAAAGTTGGGCTGGTTCGATTTTCGCACTCTAAAAAATAGTGGCTGTATGTAGAACAACGGGCAAGTACCAATGTGAGTTTTTCAATTCATATGTACTTTCTAAGTTTATCTTGGACATCACAGACATCGATGAAGGAAAACATCGTGAGGAAACCTGGACACACAAAAAAAAAAAAGTCTGAAATCGCCAACCCGTCTTTAGCGAGTGTGGTGATCAATGCTCGTGCCTTCTCTGTTGAGAAGAGGCCTTTGTCGTGCCGAGCAGTGGGACAGTAAAAGGCTGGTATTATTTATGTAGAACAAATTGATTAGGCATTGACATAGGCATCCCACAAGTGTCGCCACATTGACCGGTCCCGTGCGACTTGCATCCAGCGGATTTCCGCAACCTTCACCAGGTCATTAGTCCACCTAGTGGGAGGCCTTCCAACGCAACATCTTCTGGTTCGCGTTCTGCGAGCAATGTGCCTTGCCCACTGCCACTTAAGTTAAAACACAATAGTAACAAAATAGTTTCAGAAACAACTAAGACTTAACCTTCAGAACCTGCCAAAGAGTTAATGAGATCCAAAAAGATGAAAACCTCTCTGATCAACGTGTGTTGTACAATATACGACTTTCCGCTGCAATTCGCTGATGTGTCTTCGCCCTAAGGAACAATATTTCTTGATATACAGTAAACGTGCTTGCAATGTGCTGTTATAAAATAAAATAAAATATAAACGATGTTTTATGTAACTGTAGCTGGAAGGAGTAGATTTTATTTTAACTTTTCTTGGTTATTGTTACTCTATGTCGTGTTTCTTCGTGAGGAGGTTTTTCCATAAAACATGAGTTGCAGAATTACGTAGGTAGGTATCTACTGTATTTGAGTAAAATTATACTAAAGGAAAAGGTTTGGCATATACAATGTGTAACAGAATAAACGCACAACCTCTTAAGGGGTCATTGTACTCATCATTATGAACAACTTTCACTATGGGACCAATCGCGAAACCGCGAAAAAAAAAACAGCTGTTCAGTACATTTTGTCGAATTATGCGCACAGAAATGTATAGGGCAGTCGACTTTTTTTTCGCGATTTCAGTGTTGGTCCCATAGTGAAAGTTATTCATAATGATGAGTACAATGACCCCGTAAGAGGTTGTGCGTTTATTCTGTTACATATTGTATATGTACAATCGTTAATAATTTCGAAAATGTCTTTCTTAGGCTGAGGCCAAACGAGCGTAATTTGCGTAAAATGAGTCGCGGAATTTACGCAAAATTTTGCGACTATTATGAAACCGAATGCGGTTTCACAATAGTCCTGTTTGTACCACACGGCGACGACGCAAAATGAGTTGTACGTGTGGTACAAACATTACTAGTCAACAAACATTAATCGTCGCAAAATTTTGGGCCGACTCAATTTAGATTGTCATCGGCTCGCTAAGAAGAATGTCTTTGTCATTTTACTGGTCCAGAATCATGATCATATTATTACATAATTATAACGTGATACAAGCATTTATAACTTTATTATCAAAATCAAATCTATTGTTATCTCAAACGAGAGATTTTTTTGCGGTTTTTTTTTTCAATTTTAATATTACCGGGCAAACACGATTATCAGAAAGCCTTAAAACCCAGTTACCCATTCCATTCGCAGTGAAAATCCAATAAAATCTAATATTCTATTTATATTCGTGAATTTATTGTAAAAACGGAATCCCTTGAGCGATTCAAGTGGGCTTGACCCAAACCTTCATTATTTTTCTAGTTATTCTAAGTTTACCAGTTAGCTGTTCTGAGGGTTTTTGAGCATTTTACAAGTATTTGACCCTCTTGTTATTTTTGAAATTTAGCCGAGGGTGAAAATGGTTTGAAGAAGAAAATGAAATGAATTTGTTTATGTTATGGAGTGGCTAAGCTGGCACGCTGATCTGCGAATTTTCGTCACTTGCAAATTATTAGAATAGTTTTGTTTCTAATATCTAATGGTATCGTATTACCCGGTACTAACTGGGTTGTGACGAACAGATAGGAAGTCGCTCCTTGTAAAAATACTGGTATTCATATACATCTAACCGTCAGTCTTACCGACTGGACGCCGAAACCAATGTTTGATATAAAGCTGGGCAGATGGATAATGAATAGAGTTTCCCAACTTTGTCACCAGATTGTGCGCTAGTTCATACAAATACAAATTGAATTTCTATCAAACACTATCGAATAGATATACAAACTTGCACTCTTGTCCTCATGACGTGGACATCAACAACACCAGGTGCACAACAAGCTTTCACTCCAGAAAAAAAGTTGAAAAGTCTCATAATCCTTAAAATTTCCGGCACTCTTTAAACCAGAACACAGCAGTTCACAGCAATGTTGGTTACCGGCGAAGAATAGTTCGGTACGTAGATAATACTCCCCGGACGAAGTTTTTCACTAAAGCCACTAGCAGCTCTCCCACGACTAATTAAAAGTAAACCACAATGTTCAAGCAAGTCTAATTTCTCTTGAACAATCTTAACAAGTTGTAACGTGAGATTGTAGAATTGTGTTTCAAGAAACAGTAATATCTTGATTATGAACCCAACCCTATGTCTATGAGGAGCTCGTGCCGAAATAATAATAGCCGCACGGTTCGGTATTCAAGGTTAAGCCGTGCTTGCCGAGGTTGGTCCGTGGATGGGTAACCATCATTATATGCCGAGTTTGCTCCGTGTCTCGGTCGTTGGTCCCGTATTTTATAAATTTTTGGCAGTTGTTACGAATAGTCAGAAGCTGAATGACATCTAGTCTTACTAAGAACTGAGTTGTGGTGGTCAAATAGCCAGTCACTTCATGTAAAATACTGGTATTCAGCTGCATCCGGTTAGACTGGAAGCCGACCCCAACATAGTTGGGAAAAGGCGAGGCTGATGATGAAGAGCTTTCATACCTAAGCAGTGCGCTGCAACTCATGTTTCGAAGCTATGGTGACAACGTTACAGAATTTCTTGAAAATTATAAAACAGAATAATATGTACCTTCGTTATCATCTTCTTGCCATCTAATTTATTTAGGATCGGCTTAGTTCTACGTCTTCTTACTATGCCTCAATCACAGTGTTTTCTTCATGTTTTCTGTTATTGTGCTCACACGTTATATATTTTTTTTATTATAAGTCTATCCGTGAGGATTTGTTCTTGGCTTTCTGGTGACTATGGTTTCCTTTTTTGTTTGTTTTTATTAGCTGTAAGTCTTCCATGTACTAATAAAATAAATAATAATAATAAACATTTATTTTCTCTTCCACAAAGGCGCCTTAAAAATATGAAGACACACTACATCTGATAAATCCTTTGGGGGAGACTGGTATCTGCACTAGGAAAAACCTGTCACACAGATTACCAGCCCCCCCCCCCCCCCCCAAAACAGTGTTTGTATATTAAATCTTAAATTAATGTTATCGAATTATACCTTTGGTAGTAGAACACCGTAAACAAAAATAAAGGAGAAAAAAAAACTACATTAAAATTATTAGTAAGAACGTACTTGTGAAGTATATTATGGTGTGGTGTGATGTGATGTGATGTGATGTGGAGTGGTTTACTTTCATAACATCTTTTGCCTAATCAATCAAGATTATGTCTGGACCTTAAAAGAGACTAGACTCTGAGTTTGTTCTGTCTGTTTCTTCTCATAGTTATCAGGTACAAAATACCGGTCACATCTAGTTTAAAAAATAAATAACAAAAATCTGTCCATCCATCCTCACAAACTCTCGCTTTATGTTAGTAGTTGTCATTCAGAACCTTTGTTTACATTACTAGGTATCTACTTACCAACACAACAGACCACCAAATTACAAAACCATACCTACCAGCACACAAAGCTTCCAACACAACCATTCAACATATTCAATTTCAATTAAAACTAAATCTTACATGCCGACGTTCCTCCAATATTGAATTAATCGTATAAACTACAATACTGAAGGGGTCTCCTATTCACCTAATAAAGATCGATACCCGTTCTCGATGAGTACCTGTTACAGGATTGTTTAATTTATTCGGGACCAGGAAATTAGCATCGATACCGATACCACCCAACGTTATAATTGGGGCCTTTTGTTTATTTCCATCAGCTAGGGATGTGCCTCGGTTTGGGAGAGAGCGTACCGACTAAGTAATACGTTGGACGTATGCGTATTAATGTGATTAAAAGTGCACGTGATGGTTTTGTAATAAAGTCAAACGATTGCTTTTTCCGATTTTTACTTGTGTGGGACCACAATTGGTAATAACCCTGTCTTTCTTGTTGACTGCCTGCGACCACTTGACCAATGGGTCGAGTGGTCGCAAGCGCGACTACTGAGCATATTGTCTTGAGCTCGATTCCCGGTAAGTGTTATTGGGACCATCAGGTATTTCCTCACTAGTAGCCATAGAGTCTGAATTTGTGCCCGGTTGAGGGCATCGGCCATGGCCTATAGGCCCACTATTACGTGGACTTCTGTCGAAATGTGGGTGTACTATATTTGGTACACCACTGCCTAACCCTTCAGGCAGGCGTTATGTTTTTATGTTCATGTCAGTTGATAAAAAGTCAAAGGTTATAATAACAAATGATTTGGCCTGAAACTCTTCAACAGACTAATTTAAAAAATTGAATTCTGCAAATCTGCGGACTAGGTCTATCAATAGCACCTAACAAGTCCAGAACGTTGTCAGGACCAACGAACTGCAGCTAATTTTTTTATTTTAAATCCCGAAAAATACTTTAAACTTTTTAATTTTACACAAAAGTTGTAATAATAAAAAGCTTAAAGTATTTTAATTACTTTAGCAAACGCTCTTTTTATTTACAAAAGCGGCTTACAAGCTGTGACAGCAAAAACTTCTTCATTAAATAATGTGACAGTACAACAGTAACAATCTTTATCAAAATAACAAGTCCGATTAATGAATGACTGCTCATCGTAATCGCTATCTCTTCTGTAGGAGCCGCAGCCTAAACGTTTGTCGAATGTTGCTTTTGAATAATGGATTTGACGGTTGACACAGCGAAGCTTGGCTCCATGATTGACAACTGAGATTGTGAAATTGATTGGAGTTCTGCGACAACAAGCGTGTTTTCCGCACCAACTCCTAAAAAGCTGATGAGTCTGCTCAAAACAGTCATCAATCAATTTATTTACACAAAGTAACTCTATTACTTTACACTTTTTAACTGAGATAAGGGCCGTATTCTAAAGAAATTCTGGTAAAACACGGTCCCAGTACAAAATCCATTCACTTTAAAATTTATATTATGTTGCTAACAAATTGTCACCGCGCTTAAGCTGCGGTCTCACACGACGATAAATTTAAGTCGTAGCTTCCTTAGATATATTGGGATTAGTGACGTCGTGCTATCAGCCAAAGCAGCTTTCAGAGCCCAGGATAAGCAACAATGGATTTTTTCCTCTATTTTCTACTAGCTAAAGTCGGAAATACTGTGCAATGAGCTTTGCGATTCTCGTTGCTTCCTAAAAGGAAAATGTGCGGATAATATTATTGTTATATATTAATCTAATATTACGGGAATGTTAATTAGTACGACTTTACATTGAGTGGGATGTCTCGTCGACTGTTTAAAATTGCTTATTCAACAATTATGATTACTTTTCCTTGGAGGATTTAGCTGGATCTTCATTTTAAATTAAAGAAATGTTAAACAAAAATTAGGTTTACGTCGCCTTTTCGCGTTATCCTTAACTGTTATTCGAGACGGGCTTCCCTCGCTTGAATACACGCCGACGGAAATTATAAGTGAAGGTTAGGATGAATAATTTAACCATTTTATTTCCCGTTACCACCGGTACTATGTTTTAGTCAAATATTTGTCGTCCCGAGAAGAATGGCCAAAACATTATTCGTGGTAGTCTTCATTCATATACATAAATAATCTATACTTACTATACTTTGGTACAAAGTATTTTATTATCTGTGCTTGGATATATTATGAATGTAAAGGTTTGGATGGATTTTTGTTACGCAATCACGCCAGAATTGATGAACGGTTCTGGATGAAATTTCGTACAGAGATAGATTATAGTCTTGAATAGCACATAGGATTTTTTTTCTCACACTTACACTTCCAAATTCCACGTGAACGAAGTCGTGGGCTAATTCTTCTATATTATCATGGCTATATTCATGATCTCAAAATTAAGTGCAATACAAGCTCATTTTACCTCTAATTTACAGTTGCGTAGTAAGGCAACGCCTAAATCGCCTTCAGATATATCCGAATAATAGGATCAGGCTATTTTTCCTTCGCATTTAGATCGTTACAATTGACAAGACCAAATCACCTACATTTAAATGAAAACAAATTACAAATGAAACGAAATATTTTTATTCTTTATATACATTTCAAATTCATTTAGTAAATAATATCATAATTAAAATATTAGTTTGGTTCTTAAAACTAATAAATTCATTCGTAAAAATTGAACATGCATTTTAACAATAATTAAATAAACAAAAATACATTTTTTAAATAATAGATTGACTTCAGTTAAAAATAAAATAAAATAAATAATTTGCTACATAATCATGCGTTCAATTAATCTAATTGGGTGCCCATTTAAGGGCGAAGGCCTCCTCCATCTTATGCCATTCCTCTCTGTCTTGGGCTATTCTCGTCCAGGTCCACGGCCATAATATCATCGCACCACCGACGCCTAGGTCTGCCTCGGGTGCGTGGTGCATCGCGAGGGTACCAATGGAGAACACTCTCACTCCAGCGTCCATCTGTCGCTCTGGCTACGTGTCCTGCCCATCGCCATTTCAACTTGCAAGCTAATTCCACTGCATCTATTATTTTAGTGCATAGCCGTATGCCTTTGCTTCTTTTACGGTCTCGGAGTTTAATTCCCAACATACTCCTCTCCATTGCTCGTTGGAAGGCTTGAAGTTTGTATGTGACTGCTTTTGTTAGCGTCCAACTTTGACAACCGTAGAGTAGAGTAGGTAATATAATGGTGTCCATAGCTTTCTTTTTCAAGCGTATCGGAATGCGTGATTTAAATATTTCTTTTAACGACCAATATCTTCTCCATGCACAGTTTATTCTAACATCGCCCCAGTTTAGCTGTCTGAAGACATGCTCCAAAACGGCGTTGAACAAATTTGGTGAGATGGGATCACCTTGCCCAACTCCTTTTTGGATTTTAAAGGGCTCTCCTTTTTTCTCCAGTTTGATTATGGCTCTGCTGTTCTTGTTTGTATTTTTATGTACTTTGTGTAGACTCCTTTTTCGACTTCCTTTTTATGTATTTTTATGTACTTTGTGTAGACTCCTTGTTCACAAAGAGAGCACCATAAAGATTCATGTGAGATAAAGTTAAACGCCTTGGAGTAGTCTACAAAGGCCACGTAGAGTTCTTTATTGTGTTCATTGTACTTCTCAATAATCTGTGTTATTGTGAAAATGTGGTCGTTTGTAGAGAACCCTGATCTGAATCCTGCTTGCTCTCTAGGTTGGTTTTCGTCTAGAGTCTTTGAGATCCTTTTTAATATTAGGCTTGTAAACAATTTATAAAGTGACTGTAGCATACTCAGTGGTCTGTAGTTGTCCATTTGGCCTGGATCACCTTTTTTATAGAGTAAGGTTATAATTGCCGTATTCCAGTCAGGTGGTATCG
The DNA here is from genome assembly GCA_947578425.1 of Eugnorisma glareosa. NCBI lineage: Eukaryota > Metazoa > Arthropoda > Insecta > Lepidoptera > Noctuidae > Eugnorisma > Eugnorisma glareosa. The sequence continues at coordinate 19,843,326 of OX387970.1, read as the reverse complement.
ACTCTTGCTTCAAGATTTCGTTGAATATTGTGGTTAAAATCGGTGTTATTGGCTCTCTGATGGCTTTCAATATGTCATTTGTTATACGATCTTCTCCAGGGCTTTTCTTCGTTTTCAATTGATAAATGGAGTGGCTAATTTCGTACTCCATAAATTCTGGTACACTGTCTGAATCGAGTGACTCCGCATTTTGGATTTGGTTTTCGTGAGAGGCATTTTTATTCTTACTACTGTTATAACTTATGTAATACGAAAGCTTATGGAAATCGATGGATGGATGAATAGATGTTTGTTACTCCCTCTCGCAAAAACTGCTGCACAGATTTTCATGAAACTTTATAGTAGTATTGTCAGGTCGTGGGGCTTTTGGGACCGGGACCGCGGTCCCGGATTTTATCTTTTTATACAATAATTATTTTTAAGTAGTATTTTGGGACCACAAAAAAAAGTTAAAGTAACAAAAATAAAAATAATATATATTTTGATCAACAATTACATTCGTCGATTTTTAATCAAAAATGCAGATTATCTTAAAGTATTTTAGTTAAATTGTCTGCAACACGCACACTCAGTATCATTCATAGATAATAATATTAAAACATTCAATTATTCATTTTAAATTATGAAAATATTATAAGTATGTAAAATGGGTATTTTTAATTTTCAAATCGACGTATTTACGTTTACACCGCATTCCATGCTATGTACCATATTATGCACCAAGCCATGCACCGCGTTTCATGCTAGGCATCTGCATAAAAAAAAAATACACGTGAAACGCCGCGGGCGGAAGCTTATAGTAAACTATAAAAGAACCATCCTCATCCTTAAAGCTTATTATTGAACATACCAATTTCCACTCAATTTCTCAATGATAGGAACACAGAACGTGCCAATGCTCTTCCAATTAAGCCAGCATCATTAGGGCCCGATACACACGCGTTTATCCTACGATGCAGGTTGTTCCAGTGATCTCCTGTGTGAATACCGCATTGTTCTGCGATGCGTACTCTGGTATGCGGTCGCAATGTGCCAGTAATTTAACAGTACAATTAATTTGTGTATACGTGTAGACCTAGGCTTCTATTCTGTGTAGAAATTGGTTGTATGGTACTTAAATGGGGAGGAGCTCGGCTCTAAATACTAACAGCCGCTCGGTTCAATCTTCGGGTTAAGCCGCACTTGCCTAGGTTGGTTTGTGGATGGGTGACTTGGTGTACATACCAAGTTTTCTCCGTGCCTCGGAGAGCACATTAAGTCGTTGGTCCCGGCTGTCATTTGTAGATCTTTGACCGTTGTTACATTTTGTTCAGGAAAAAACCTGGGAACCTTCTAGTTACGGAGATTTATTTTACAAGTTTTTTTTAAATACTAGGTTTTAAGGCTATAACTTTACTTTAATGACCTAAATGACCCGTTTACTATTCAAAGCATCCATCAGCACAATATCTTGAGTTTTACCGTAAAACGTGATTTTCCATCAAAAAAAAAAGTCGTTTCCCAGCAATATTTTTTTCGTAAGGTTACTTAGTTGGATGTCCATAATGCTTGGTTGACGGCTTCCTAACTTTAATGAATTTTCAAAAACCATCCCATAATGCCCTCATTACAAAGGAACTTTTGTCCTACTCATGTTTTTAGACCTTGCGGCTGAGGACGTGTGTATATAAAATTTTAATAAAGTAAACGAAGTGTTTTCCTTCTTGTCATGACATTCATTGGGTAAATTATTGCGACAACTATAACATTTGTATATATAGCCAACTTTAAGTAATTACTTGAATTTAACTAATAATAATTCATAGTATTTATAATTGTATGTAAATTGCATGTGTATCACTACATATTATTAAAAAAAAGTCGCTTCCCGCTGTCTGTCCCTATGTATGCTTAGATCTTTAAAACTACGCAACGGATTTAGATGTGGTTTTTTTTTAAATAGATAGAGTGATTCAAGAGGAAGGTTTATTGTAAAACATTGTACCTGTGCAAAGCCGGGGTGGGTTGCTAGTAATAAATATTCATCACAATGTAAATTGTTTACGAATAAATGAAATGAAACCATTCTACTGGAATAGGCAAGAACTTGAACGAAGAAAGAACCGTCAAAGGCAGCAAAGCTAAGAATTCGAACTTTTGACAGTTTATACTAATTTCAAGGAATTACTAAGCTACTGAATTAAGATCTTATTTTAAGTAATTATTTTACTCAAGAAATCACTTTGACTTGTTTATTGATATGGCTGTAAGAAAAGATAGTATTTTTTTGTCAACGTTCGTAACCAACAGGCCTTAAATTGAAAGAACATTTAGATGAATGTACCAAGTTCAAAAAAAACATAGAATTTATTGAACTTGTTTATCTTTCACAATTAATTCTGGGGTCGTGTGGACCCCACGCGACTAACAGTGTAAGTATTTTGGCGCGACTAGCTAAGGGTTAATAGTATCAAAACACACAGAAATCTCCAAGGACTATTTTGCTAGCTATCATTGGTCTGTGAATCAATATTATCTTAGGCTGCCAATATTCCAGTATTCAGATTACATACCATATTAGTACTACATAATGTTAGGATTTATATAAAGGCAAGTAAACTAATTCGGTAACTAATTAGCCTATACCCGCGGATTCGCCCACGTGGAGGTCAGGAATTGACCCATGGGATCGTGCTACCGAGATAAATAGTATCATGTGTGTTAATCTACATTATAAACTATATGTGTGCTAAATTTCATTCAAATCGGTTTTGTAGTTTTTGCGTGAAAGAGTATCAAAAATCTATTCATCTATCCATCCTCAAAAACTTTAGCATTTAAAATAGTAAGTAAGAAGCAAGATTAAGGCTAATAAGAATAACGAACGAACGAATTCAACTACTGTGAATAAACACTGACGTTCACAAGATAAGTGGTCACTTTGAGTTGCAATTAAGAGGCTCCACAATAACCTTCCAACCGAATTTATATCACAGCGGCCAATCTCAACGAAGATTAGCAATAAACGCAGTGTTTGTTTAGACACAGGTGCATTTCTATTACCCTCTCTTTCATGGCCCGAATGGATGCCAAACCGATGAAAAAAAAACGACCGTGTATGAGTCGGACTCATGAAGAGTTCCGTACCATCGTATTGTGGGAGACCCCTTTGATTTTTAATTTATTTTTATTATTTGTTGAATGGCAACAGAAATACATATCCTGTGAAAATGTCAACTGTCTACCTAGTACGGATCATTAGATACAGCCTCCGACAGACAGACAGACAGACTGAAAGCGGAGGCTAAGTAATATAGTCCCGTAAGTTACCCTAAAAACGATATAAATATCACTCGGGCCTCCTTCGACATACGCCTGTTAATCAGGCTTATGTCTAGACAATTATTTCACAATACATATCATTTAGAGACTCGTCGATCTTACCTTAAAAACATATTAAATAAATCACACGATTCTACGAAACTTCCCTTTTATCAAACCTCTCTTTCTACCAGGACATATTGAATAAAACTCAGTGTACACTGGCTATAAATTTGGTCGCGAATCTTACAAAGATCACGCACCTTTTCGCTGTCCGAAGTAGCTCTTTCTCATGCAAAATACATATAGAACGCACGCAACGGCCCGGAGCGGTGACATCAGGAAAGATTTGCAGAAGTTCCACTTAAATAAATAGAATATGAGCTCTTTGTCTAGATCTTGAATGACAAGAGTCCGAAACAACAGTCTGATTATTTTTTAAACAAGAGCAACTTTTTAAACTTCGTTCAAGCATTGATCCTGGTCGAGAGCAGTTCCATCTATACCAATATTATAAAGAGGTAAAATTTGTTTGTAAGTTTGTCTGTTTGTAAGTTTGTATGTAGGGGGTAATCTCTGGATATGCTGAACCGATTTTGAAAATTCTTTCACTAATAGGAAGCTATATTATCCCTGAGTGCCATAGGCTATTTAAAACGTGCCCGTGGGAGAATTTCTGACCAAAACGCGAACGGAGCTGCGGGCAACAGTTAGTCCCTTAAAGAAATGAATCGAAGCTACGCTAAACAAAGCTAAACCAAAACAAGTACTACTGAAATCGAGTTTAGAAACGAGGCATTGTTCTGAAATTTGAGCCGTCAAAAGTTTCTACTGGATATCAAAAATTGTAATTAGAGCCTCTTCATGGTTTCATGTTTCTGAAGTAACTAACTTATTTACAAGAACTCACTCACAAACTTTACTTGCCACTGAAATAATAACACCGGGTTTTCACGAGATCTCCGCAAGCTCGATTTCACTTTGCTGAACGTATTTGGCGCAACCGTGAGACACACATTTATTTTTTTCTGTATTGTTTAAGTTCATTTTTTACAAGCACCTCGCCCGAGTTTTCGTCCGCACTTTCTGCAAGTGAAAGAATTTTTAGAATTGGATCTTAAGTTCCGGAGATTACCCCTAACTTACAAACAAGTTTTACCTTACCTAGTATAGATTTTTTGTTTTGTGCACTTGTGGCATGTGCAAAATAAATATGTTTTCTTTCTTTCAGTTCTTACATTTTCATAACACATGCAAACCGGGCCTTTTCCTCGTACCTTTTGTGTTCTTTGGTGTCGATTTATTTTCAAAAGGAACAATGCTAAACAATAAAAAGTGTGGAACGTGCGAACGCCTATCGCGTGACCTTTGTGTAATAAGAGCGGCCTAGCTCCGCTCTGATATTTATTATTGTATATCATTTCTGTTTTTCTATATTTTTCTGTTCTTTATTTAGGGTTTATTCAAAACTAGCTTATTAAATTAAAATTCATTTATTTTGGACAATAGTGTTCCATATTTTGTTAGTATTACAAACAACTTATAGTCTAGTGCTAGTAATATTGATATAAATTATAAGCTTATGCCGAGTTCGGTAATTATCCCACGGGATCGTACCAACTGAGATAAAAAGTATCCTATATGTTAATCCGCGTTATAAAGTATCTGTGTGTCTGTTGCCGTTATTGCGTGAAAGAGGAATACTTAAACATCCATACATCCCCACAAACCTTCGCATTTATTAGTAAGTATAGGAAAAAGTAAGATTTGTGTCAAACTATGAAAGAAGAAGACATGCTGCACTAACCCTAAAATAAATGGGGTAAGGATAGGAAAATGTGATAAAATATGTTCTTTAAACTGTTGGTCATTGTTGTTACCGGTGATTACTGCAGTCAGGTTACCGACGTATAGCCTGAAGAATTTCCAAACTTAAGTGGCAGCGGCAGGGCACATTGCTTGCTGAACGGATGGCCGATGGGGTCGAAAAGTTCAGAAGTGATGACCGCGAACTGGAAGACGTTGCGTTGGCAGGCCTCCCACTACGTGGACCGATGACCTGGTGAAGATTGCGGGGATCCTGGAATGCGAGTCGCACGGGACCGGTCAATGTGGCAGCACTTGGGGAGGCCTATGTCTAGCAATGGACGTCTTTCGGCTGAAATGATGATGATGAATGATGACTGCAGTCAGACGCCTGAAAGCCAGACAACCAGTCTTAACAAGGAATTTGTTGCCCATTGCAGTCAATCGGAGCGACTGCTTAACTGATCTCCAGCTTTCAGATTCTTAAGCAGTCGCTCCGTGTAATATACTGACTGGAGTTCAGCTGCATGTATTTCGACTGGTCTCAATGTCGTTGGTATAGGCTAGGCAAATGATGAATTAAAATGTGCTCTGTCGAAATTAGGTATTGGTTTGTTCGTTTTGTAATAAGTAATTTGGTTGTTGTTCTGATCACGTAGATAATATTTCTAGCTGATATGAACAGCAAATATTGATATCATATATTAAATCAACATAATAACGACTTAATTAAGATGGGACAACATACATATAACGTAGCTTCGCCTTCACATTAGACTTTATTTCTTTTACATCAGCTACCTAAATAATTAAATGTATTCAAGGATTATATCGTTTCTCCGGGAAAAAATATGTATGGAGACCCTAAGCAGGCTTAAAACAAAGAAAGTAACATGTTTTTTTCGCCAGTTTTTTAGGTAGATCGTACGTACTTGTTTATGGAGTACATGTGTTTAGTCAATCACTAGCGTAATACAATTAAGACGTTCCTGGGGGTTAATTTCCATAGATTACGGGAGTGAAGCAAAAGCTAGCTTGTCAGATTGACCTTGAAGCAAAAGAATATTCCATACTGATATTACACGAACAGAATTAAATTAAACGATTAAAAATATCAAAGAATCTACCAGTCACGATATAAACCAACAAACAGACTTAAATAAATGTTCATTCATAACAGAATCGATGACAATGTTCACGGTAAACTGAGCAAGATTCCGCGAAATTGTAATTTATGGCAGATATGTAATGTCCAGATGACTGGCTGCTTGCATTTTATGACCATTGTTGTTATTGGAAGCTGCTCCTCTACCACCATTGTGGAATTTTGGACGGGATTTGACCAAATTGAAGGTTGAAATTAACTTAGTTATACGTTAGAATAATTTTATTAATAACTAGATATTGCCCGCGGCTTCGCTCGCGTTTTACTCGGTAATTAACCCACGGGCACGTTGTAAATATAGTATATGACACTCGGGGATAATGTAGCTTCCGATTAGAAAGAATCTTCAAAATCGGTTGAACAGATCCAAAGATTACCCCTTTTTTTTTTTTTTTTTTTTTTTTTTTTTTATCGATGGGAAATCATCAAATGACCCCTCCCGCTCTGGGCTGAGCAGGAGGGAGTGTCAGACTTGTACTGACTAAAACCCATCCATGTTCCTTCCTTTGCCCTTTGTGTTCCAGGGCCGCGGTATCTCTTTCGAACAGTCCCGCAACCCTGGCAGGCGTCGGCCCTTACGGACCCCTTCCTGTTTGCTGACTCTCTTTAAGGCGCGCGTGGAACACGAACGCGCCGTCGACACGGCCTGTCGTCATAAGACGGACGGACGGCGAGCTAGCCCATAGCTCACCGTCCACAGGCCCGCGTCTACGGTGGCCGGGAGCCACCACGTGGCCCCCGACGCCCGGTGCGTCTCCCGCGGCGGCTGGGACGTGAGATTCTCTCCCTCTCACGTCCCGCCACCTCCTTCGCTAGCATGACTGCTTCGCAGAAGGAGGTGACGGCGTCCCATTCCGTCTCGCTCCGGACCATGGATTGAACCAGGGCCGGACGCGAGAGGTCGCCGCCGCCGATCGCCGCTACGAGGACACGGCGTTGCTCCGCCCAAGCGGAGCAGACCTGCACAGTGTGCTCCACCGTGTCCTCCGGTCGATCCTCGCAGTGGTGACACCCGGGCGTTTCCTCCCGCCCGATTAGGTGCAGGAACCTCCCGAAACAACCATGTCCGGTGAGGACCTGCGTCAGGCGGAAGGTGAGGGCGCCGTGGCGCCTCTCCAGCCACTCCTCAAAGAGGGGACTTACCGCCATTATAGTGGCGTGCCCTGCACGGGGTTGCGACAGTCGCTCTCTCCATGTCGCCATGAGATCACGCCGGAAGTCTGTCCGCTGAGCGACAATTTGCCGCGGCAGCGGAGTTTCCCCCCGGCGTAGTGCCTCCACGCGCCACTCGTGCAGGCGCGCGAGGACTATCGCCTCCAGATCCCATGGCGGCAATCCGGCAAGGAGGCTCGCCGCCTCGCCGGAGATCGTGCGGTACCCCCGGATTAGCCTTACGGCTACCACCCTTTGGGGCGCGTTCAGATAGTGGGCGGCTCGCCGCTTCAAAGAACGCGCCCACACCGGGGCCCCGTAAAGGGCCATGGACCGCACGACCCCCGCGTAGAGCCTCCGGCAGGAGGCGTTTGGACCCCCCAGGTTGGGCAAGAGCCGCTTGAAGGCAGCCCCGGCCCGTTCCAGTTTGGGGGCCAAACGTCGGAAATGCTCCACGAAGTTCCACCGGCTGTCGAGGACGAGACCTAGGTACTTCAACGTCGGCTCGACGCCGATGGGAACCCCTCCCACCGTGAGCATGGATCCCGACGGTGGCGCATTCCGAGGCCCATGAAAGCACATGGCCTCGGACTTGTGCAATGCCACCTCGAGACCCAATTGCTGGATCCTCTCCGCGACTATCGCAACCCCGCGAGTCATCAGCTCGGCCGCCGCCTCGTGCGACCTCCCTTGCGCCAGCACCAGCGTGTCGTCAGCGTAGCAAACTACGCTGACGCCGTCAGGGAGGTCGGCGCGCAGCACCCAGTCGTAACCGATGTTCCACAAGGCCGGCCCCAGAACCGATCCCTGTGGAACACCGCACGACATCTCTCGCCGGTTCCACTCTCCGCTGCAACCAGGGTAGATGACGTACCTGTCCGTCAGGTAGTCCCCGACCACACGACGAAGGTAGGTCGGCACCCGGTGATACCGGAGTGCCTCCCTAATGCAGCTCCAGGGCATGGAGTTGAAGGCGTTGGCGATGTCGAGAGACACCGCCAAGACCACCCCACCCCGGGACACCGCATCCCCCGTCGTGAGGGCTCTCACGCGCATGATGGCGTCCACCGTCGAGCGCCCCCTGCGGAAACCAAACTGGTGTTCCGCAAGATCCGGCCCAATCCCCGTCAGGTGCCCGGCGAGGCGGTTGGCAATAACTCTCTCGAAGAGTTTGCCCACCTCGTCGAGCAACACAATGGGCCGGTATGCGGACGGAGAGTCCGCAGGGCGCCCCGGCTTCCGGATGAGGACCAGCTTCCCCGTCTTCCAACGAAGCGGGAACTGGCCTCTCTCCAAGCATGCGCTTAGGAGCCCCTCCAGTCGGGGCCCGAGAGCCTGCAAGGCCAGGACCCAGGCTTTGCCAGGTAAGCCGTCGGGTCCTGGGGCGGCAGTTTTGGCCTTAAGCCTGCCTACCGCCACTCTCAGGTCTACCCCAGTCACCTCTGGAATGTCGTCATCGTTCTCAGTGTGGTCCGCTTCCGGCACCGCAAGTGGCGGAGCCATGGGCGGGGGAGGATGTTCCCCTCGCGAAGGGAACAGAGCGCTCACCACGTCCTCCACGAGCTCAGGCCGGAGACTCTGCGTCAGCGGAGGGGCCCTGGTGCGGAGTTTATCCCGCACCATCTTATAAGGGCGCCCCCACGGATCTCTGTCGAGAGTCTCCAGCATCTCCTCGCGGGCCACATCCTTGGCCCGCAGGACAGCCTCTTGGAGGGCGGTCTTCGCCGCTCTGTATCCCTCATACAGCTCTGCCTCAATGGCTGCCGCATTCGGAGGGCGAATGCGGAGCCTGCGATGCCTGGCGTACAGGTGTCGTGCGGCGACGCACGCCTCGCGCAGAGACGTCAGCTCTCGCGACCACCAGTACACCTGACGCCGGGCGCTTTCTGACCGAACCCGGGGCATTGCCACGTCACATATATCGGACATGGCCTCCTGGAACCAACCCGCCTCGTTGTTCACGTCGGCAGGCCTGACCGGTGATGTCACCCAGGCCTGCACGATCGAGGCTTCCAGGAGGAGCTCCCGGTCCAGCTGCTTCAGCGCCCATCGCGGACCACTCGGGGTCTGTAGGACCGGCGCGCTTGGGGTCTGGGCGGAGACGTCGAACCGGATATACCGGTGGTCGGAATAGGTCTCCACCCCCTCCATGACGCGCCAGTCAACGACACGCGGTGACAGAGCGGGGCTAGCGAACGTGATGTCCACCACCGACTCGCCCCGCATCCGCACACACGTTGGGACAGAACCCCTATTAAGGACGACCAGGCCTGCCTCCAGAGCCCAGTCCTCCACCATCCTGCCCCGCACATCTGTGCAACGAGAACCCCAAGCCAAATTCTTGGCATTGAAGTCCCCGAGCACAAGCACGGGGAGGGAATGGCTTCCGATGACGACACTCAACTCCCTGAGGGAGTTGTGGAACTCGGCGAGAGTATGGCTCGGGGAGAAGTAGACACCCGCTACAACGATCTCCCCGAACCGTGCTGCTACGCACCCCTGACCCTTCCTGACACTCTCATGGGTCGGGGTACCGGCGGCGGCCGACGAAATTATGGCCACTGAGCCACTAAGGTCCTCCACCCAGTCGTCCCTGGGCGGGACAAAGTAGGGCTCAGCGACCACGGCGACATTAATCGACCACTGCGCCATGCTCTGGAGCAACAGATCCTGAGCGCAGGCGCAGTGGTTGATGTTCGCCTGGAGGAGCCGTAATGGGGCCGTTATTGACACTCCTCTCGGGCCCCCTGTGAGGGCCCCGCTGCGGAAGGAGCAGCGACGGCGGTGGTGGCGGCAGCGGCGGCGACAGTGGCGGCGGCTGAGGCGGTGGCGACGGTGGCGGTGGCGGCGGGGGGCCTTCCCTTGCCTCTGGAGGCCTTGGTGGGTGGGACGCAGGCCTTGCTCCCAGCCCGGTGATCGGCCGGCTTGCCAGCCGCCGCACATGCAGCGCAGTGCGGCGTCCCACAGCAAGTCGCGGACACGTGACCGGGCTGACTGCAGCGGAAACATAGGCCGCTGCGATCAACCTCCGAGGCGCATCGCACTGAAACGTGGTGTCCCACGTGGCAGCGATAGCACCTCAGAGGTCTGGGCTCCAGCAGCTTAACCTGCGCTGAAACCCAGCCCACCAGTAGCCTTCGGCCCTCCACGATGGTCTTTGCCGCCGTCACAGGGCAGCTAACCATAGCGGTTCGCATACCCGACGGGTCCGGACGAAGGGCGCCTGCCCTGACCTGCTCCGCAGAGCACCCTCCAGACCTGGCGACGGCGGCCACCACCTCCTCCTCGGTCACCGAGTCGTCCAGGCCCAGGATGCGTAGGTCTGCGCATCTAACGGGCCTGGACACTCGGGCCTCGTCCGCGTTTAGGGACGCCCTGAGCTTCTCAGCCAGAGCATCAGCGGACGAGCCACTGGCTTCGCCGGGGATCTCCAACATTCTAGCCCCCGTTGCGGTGACTCGAAGTCGGAGGCCCCCGGTGATTCCGAGCTCCCCAAGGTTTACCGCCTCTTTAGCCTGCGCCAGCAAGTCGCGGTAGGACACACCCCGCTTCTCCGCATCCGGCTGTAGTGTTATCACTACAGCTGCGGTTCTCGGGGCGCGGAGCCTAGCCGCGACCTTTCGCGCCCTGTGCTGGCGCTGCCGCTCCTGATTGCGGGCCTTTTTGCGGGCCTTTCGCCCCCTCTGTTTCTCCCCGACCACCTGCCATCCGGCTTCGGCCGAGGGAGGTATAGGGAGCTGGGGGGGCGGCGGCGGCGGCGGCTGACGTGCCGCAGGCGCTGGCCCACTCGCCGCTGGCACTGGCGCCGGCACAGTACCCGCCTGTGCAGCCGCCTTGCCCTTCTTTTTGCCCCCCTTTTTAGTCGGCGCCGGTTTCGCCGGAGCCGGCTTTTCGGGGGGGGGCACCACAGCCCTGCCGGAGGGCCGACCGGACGGCCTCGGTCCGGGCGCGGCAGCCGCAGCAGCCGCGTACGACACCGCACCCGGGCCCGGGCTCGCTGCCACCCTGCCCGCACCCAGGGAGGGGCGCAAAACAATTCCCTCCAGGACGGAGAACCGCGCCTGGAAGGAAGCCAGCTCCTGCCGAACCAGGTTCAGGACCTGGTTCTCAACCGGCACTGGCTGGCTTTGCCGCTGCTGCTGCTGCTGCTGTTTGCCCGCCTTTTGAGCCGCCACGCGGGTGCTGGGCTCACGCAGACTGGCCAGGTCTGCTTGGAGCTTCGCGTTCTCCTGTTGGAGACGCTCCGTGGCGGCCGTCAGGCGGGCTACTTCCTCCCGCAGCTTGGCCAGTTCATCTCCCCCTGATGAAGGGGGAGGAGGCCCAGCAAAGTTGGCCTCTGCTGCCGCCATGATGGAGGCAGAAGCCGCGGGTATGGCCCTGAGTTTAGATGAAGTCTTCATCTTCAGGGCCACTCGCCTTATCGCGGCCTCTACCTCCCTCGTGAACCTGGCCTTACGCTCCGCCTCGGAGCCGCCAGGCGCACCTGCCTCGTCGGCAGACGGGGGGCCAGTATTGCCCGGGGGGCGCCCCTCCTCGGCAAGCTGTGCCGACCCCTCTGACCTCGCGGTGGCAGAAAGCCCCCTACCCTTGCCACGGATCCCGCCACGCTTGCTGGTGGGGATCTTTCGGGCCGAGGCCTCCTCTTCACCGGATGACGACCCCCGGTCGCCATCCCGCCGGGACCGCTTGCGGAAGAACTTATTGTTCTCCACAGCAGTCCCAGCCTCCACGCGCCGGGAGCTCTCTGAGCCTCCCGCGCTCTCATCGCTGGATGCTACGTCGGACTCCGACCCCGCATCCCTCCTCTCCTCTTCTTTGCCGTTTCCGGCGGTGTTGGTTTGGTTATCATTCTCCATATTGAACCCACGAGTATGGGGGAAATAAAAGTCCATCTGGGCAGAGACCCCTGTACCCAGATAAGCAGAATTTGTTATTTATTACTCGCCAGGGGGCCTGCAGTTACCCTGGCGAGGGTGAGCACTAGCGACTGATTTGTTCCATGGGAACACCCGTCAGCCATACATCCCTTCGCGGTGCGCCGCCACTTGGGATTCGGGGTAACTTTTTATAGAGGTTTTCTACCTCGCGGTCCGGGCGGTTAAGCCAAGACCCTCGGTCCCTATCGAAGTCGCGAGACGTGATCCACGGCACTTCGACGGTGGGATTACGATATCGACGGTGACAGAGGAGGACGCATCCTGCTCTGTCTGCTCGGAGGCAGGGTAAGTGCACACCGAGCCCGCCCTTACTCCTCTGCTATGCCCTCTGCTTTCCAGAGGGTCACGCAGAGGAACGCACCTTTGGTCCAGAATGGACCCCTCCCATGTCAGAATAATTAGCCGCGGCAGTAACACTCCCCGAGGGATAAGAGAAAATTCTCATTTCCTCTCATTCCCCGGGGAAGGATACCGCCGCGCCCAGGGTGCACCGGCCCAGCAACTGCTCTTCCCTGCAGACGTATCTAGAGGGACCAGCAGCCGCCAGGCACACGTGGAGGACTTCTGACATCGCACCCCAAAGATTACCCCCCCCCCCCCCCCCTTACAACCTCACAAACTCACAAACTTTACGTCTTTATGATATGAGTATAGATTTAGTATACAGTGCATTCTAAAGCACTTCGCCCGCGACTTCATCCGCAAAAATTGTGATATCTCGGTTAATGTGCATGATATAAATATAATTTATAGCCTTAATGTAGCTTTCTGCCAGTGAATTAATTGATTACCCCTTACAACCTCACAAACTCACAAACTTTACGTCTTTATGATATGAGTATAGATTTAGTATACAGTGCATTCTAAAGCACTTCGCCCGCGACTTCATCCGCAAAAATTGTGATATCTCGGTTAATGTGCATGATATAAATATAATTTATAGCCTTAATGTAGCTTTCTGCCAGTGAATTAATTTTTAGAATTGGATCATTAGTTCCGGAGATTGTGTAAGTTTGTATGACCTACATAGTGCTAGTAAATACAAACTTGCAAAAAAATGTACCTCTTTATATTATTAGTTTAGATTATATAATTACACTGCCTGTATTGTCTAGTGGTCCTTAGCAGTACTGTTAAGCGTTAGGTTTTAGATTGTGTAAGTTTGTATGCCCTACATACTACTAGTAAATACAAACTTGCAAAAAAATGTACCTCTTTATATTATTAGTTTAGATTATATAATTACACTGCCTGTATTGTCTAGTGGTCCTTAGCGGTACTGTTAGGCGTGAGGTTTTAGATTCGGTACCCGTGTCCGGCAAAGTATTATTGGGCCTTTTCATAAGAGAATTGTCGGTAAAATTGTTGCTCGCCCCCTATTAGATGAGACTTACACATAACAGACAAAATATGTTTGTACTATAGAGTAGGTATAGCTCTGCATAACCCTTCTGAGGTTACAGGCGTAATATTGTATATGTATTATAGGTAATATCCAGATCACTGCCAGCTTGCATTTCACGAGTATTATTATAATAAAATTGAGAGCTACTCGGCTACCTTCATTGTGAAATATTTGTCATGCTGGAGTGGGTTGATTTCACTTATTTATGTAAAAATAATGTTATCCAAACTAGTCACATAATATTACGCGTGTTTTCCTCCAAAAGATTAGGCAAAGAATTACTTATAGCATACATATTTTTCACCAACCTCGACTGGACGCCTCGTAGGTCTAGTCGCGACTGCGGTGCATGAGGTCCTGGGTTCGATTCCCGGGTCGGGCAAATTGTTATTGGATTTCCCATCAGGAATTTTTCAGTAGCAGCCACCAAGTCTGGATTTGTGACCAGTTGATGGGAATAGGGTCGCCCCCAATAACATGGATCTTAAATATAACTGGCCAAATGTGATACCTCTCTAACCCTTCGGGTATTACAGGCGTTATGTTATGTTATTTTTCACCAAGGGCCAAACCTGCTCTGCCATTACTACTGCGGCAAAAATTCAGAGTGTGGGATGCTACTGAGAGATCTCCGACGGATAACTCCTGTTTCATTACAACCTCCTTGCATTTCGACTGCAACGGTCTGAAGGCCGCTTTCAGAATTGAAATTTGAACCACCAAACGAATGTAAAACAAACATTCATGCGGCCTGTCAGATAGAAACAAAATATCAGTCACAGAGCATCTTATATATACTGATATCAGTACAACTCTCATCTCCGACAAGCGCTACGTACGTCTAAAAATTAAGAAACTATTTATTTAATTTGTGTGTGTGACCAAATTCTAACAGAACAAGCGGACAGGAGTGACAGGTCGCCAGTAATTTGGAGGTAAGAGTTTCTTTTCTCTAGGCGAGCGTTCTGATCGTTGCAGCTCCTTCGAAAAGCATTCTTGGGCTGCCCCCAAATGTGTGGAGGTATGGTTCCTCGCACAACTCCAGTAACACTATGCCCGACATGTAATAGTAAAAACATTTTCACATAACTAAAAATAATCGACACTTAACCGTTATCTATTTAAACTATTATTTAAAATTGATTTTATTTTATTTACAAACTACAAATCTATAATGGCAATAAAAATATGTACAAGTATCAAAAGGGTTACAGAGCGTCAAAAAATTCGTCCACATCGCTGTCAACAGGAAAAGTGCCCAGCAGGCTGGCAGCATTTCCACGTTGTATGGCAATGCTGATTCTTTGGCCAAAAAAGAGGCCCGCCCTCTGTTCACGTGAAGAGTCGACCAACCGCTTGGCGATTTCCCGAATAACTAGGTGGGCACTCGGACCCCATGGCCCTAGTGTTTAAACCCCAAACGGCTCAAACACGTAACTACCAATTATATAATTGCATAACTTCCGTTATAGAGTACATGAGAAGTAATGTGATTACAAAATCTCATGTCAAAAACACCTTATTAACAATATAATTATTTGAAATATTGTATTTCTATATACATTCTTTTTATTTTACACAATACAGCTGAAGTTGTTAATTGACTGTTGCCTCTGAAAGTAATTTTTTAAACTCAATTATCGAAGTTAATTGAGTTTAAAAAATTACTTTATTATATATTAATTATCGAAGATTCAAAGACAAAAGTTTTCTTTAAATCTGCCCGAGAAGTATCCTTTATTGTTATATTATAATTATCTTATCTAATATAAAGCAACAATTTTTCGCGCAGAACATAAATAACCCAGATGTTCGCGATTCAACATAAATTCTAGAGAAACGCTTTAAGTGAATTAAAAATGTTTCTAGGAAGTAATAAATGCGGAGAATTTTAAATTTATTACTGTTAGTGAGCTCAACATTTACACCTTTTAGTGTAGTATCTTACTCTTCATCATAGTAAAAGTACAACTCCGAAAGTGCAAACCGCAGCGACATTACTTTATTGTTTGAGAAAATGCTTCAGGTAATGGTGACATTACCGCGTTTTGCAGTTTCCATACAATACACTGTTTTGATTGAGCGTATTTACTGCTGCAGTCTGCGGCGATTGTCTTTGGAATTGTATATACGGACTGCTCAAAACTGTGATATTCAAAATCAGGAAAATAAATCGAAAAAAAAAGAATCGATGTGTTAATGCTTCGTAAATTCAATTTCGTTGATTTATTTCTACGTTTGATAGAATAAAAAAGTACCATAAAAACTAAAAGGTGTTTCCGTCAACTGTTTTCGAACTAAACAAAACACTATATTTTTTTGGCAGATTTTCGAGTTGTTCACAGACGGCTGGACTCATTCACTGGTCAATGCTCAGCGCAGATGGCTCACATGCAAACCAATTGATGCCAATATATTCATCGCTTTTTTATTCAACTAGCTGTTGCCCGTGGCTTTGTGAGCATTCAAACTTTAATCTCATGTTAAACTCGCATATGACGTCCTTGACCAAAACGCACTGCCTTTGAAATACGTACTTTTACTTTTATTTGCAAAATCGAAACCGGAACTGACAACCAGTCTTGTCAACAGACCTAGGCCAAGTTATGGTTAGGTTGTTGTTCCATGTAAAATACTGTCTTCAGCTGTATACGCATAGACTGGTAGCGACTCTAACATAGATAAAACTAGGCATGGCAGACGTTAAAGAACTTCAGAACAAACCTTATGATCGACTGGTCGATCAAATATGACCTCTAAGAAACAGAAAAATATGAAAACGGACTGAGTATACCTTAACATGCACGGTGGAAATATGCGGTTAAATCATAAAATGTAAAAAGCATGGTAACCATAAAAGGGTGTTTACATTTTTATGGCATAATGAGCAACGTACGCCTTACTGCATCAAATATTAAAATGTACAACCACCTCTTCAAAGTGCTTGAAATATGAAACAGGTGCTGGTGGAAAAAAACAAGAGGTTTTTTTTTACTTTCTTGTTAAGTCACGGACGTGAAGTAATGACTACCTCTACTACCTGGTCTGATAATAATTGCAAGAACTGCTGACCATGAAATCCTCGGGCAATCTGTTATTTCGTTTTCTATCAGGATTTTTTCTATAGAAGAGGCAAGATTTTGGTGTCCTACACTGTACATCTCTGCCTTACCCTTTGGGGATTACAGTCGTGATTTTATCTTCAGCAACGAAGCATAGGCAGTTCAGGCTAAGGTGAGTGTGACCTAGGCGGTATTTGCTGTAGTAAATACACCACAATTAGCAGATAACATCAAGTAAGTATGGCTGTACGCGTACAGTGACCGTTATAAATCATCATTACTTATTGTCAGTCTAAATAATTATATGAGAAGGGTGAACATAACACATCACTGGTGTGTCACCAGTGATGTGTTATATGTACCGACGAAAGAACTTCAATTCTTTTAAAACATTTATTTTCTGTCAAAATATAACTCTTCTATTTTCTTTTGATGTGAGGCAATCATATTTTTTGATTTATTGTATTTATATAGAATTCGTTCGAAGACATATTTGGTTCAAATAAAAAGTTCGTACTGAAACATTATAATGAAGGTGAATTACTTGTGAGTCAAAAGATCAAAAATACATACGTCATGCGTAAAGTTCAAAGTTGAAAGTTGCTTGGTAATCATATCTTAGCAACACATCATCATTAAGTATTTGTAAAGATCAGTATTTTTTATTCATTGTAGAATTTTTCAATGGATACATATCTGTGGATACACTCTCACCATTCATACGTACGTATACGTATATATGTCGCTAAGCATAGATGTTGTGTTAGGATTTGTAGGATATCCTTCCCAGTAATATCGGTAGAAATATTATTATAGGAACATGAGATGTTTATGGTTTATCTTTTGGGTTGTGAGCAAATCACCTGCAATGATTCTGCTTTTGGGGTTTATCAGGGGAAGAACAGGGTCTAAAGTTTTACATCCCTCATAGAAAAGGGAGGATCCTCCAACCAGACGGGTGTTATGCCTGGTGGGTTACTGCCCGACAGTTACTGTCGAGTTTTTTTAAATAGTGTTAAGTCGCGGGTAACTTTAACGGCGCGAATCAGAACTTTGAAATTAGTTCGTCATTTTGTGTCATAGATGTAGTACTTTTTGTACTATGTTGCTGTATTATTTTTTGTAGTGCCGCTACACTGCTATAGGTAAACGCGGTTACCATTGACCTTTAAATAGGCCGTAAGCTTGATTTTCATTCAATGCGTAAAGCGTTGTGAAGTGTAGCCTACTCGTACACATTTTGAGTAAAAGCCATTACCGTTTCTAGCCTTTCTTTTAGAACCATTATAAAAACAATACAATACACGTCTCCGTATCTTACCCTTGTGAGGTTAGATAAGCCTTGATATATTATGTTTTCCTTATATCCTGAAATGGGCATGAAAATTCCGGAGAAACGGCGAAGAAGTATGTTAGGACCAACCTTTTGGCTAATACGAAGTTACCATAACCTGTCTGTGATAAAATTGAGTAGTTTTCTTGTTCCATCACTTGAATGGATTTTGCACAAAAAAATTGAAGAGCGTAAGATCTTCAAATTTTTTTTTTTTTTTGCTTTAATTTTATTTAAAGTAAAATGATTAATTGTTCGCTTTTACTTATTTTAGACTTGTAGGAAGTTTTATATTTAACACCAATCAAGGTTTTGTGTCCCCGTATTTTGGGAGGTAGCTAACGAGATATCAAAGTATAATCGGAATAAATTATCTAGTTTGGCAGTGGTGGAAAACCTTTTTTCCGGTCCACTCATTGAGGTCCCCATCTCACTGATTCGTACAGTCCACGGGTTACATCGTGTACATTTCCAAAAACCGGCCAAAAGTCGGACTTGTGCACGAAGGGTTCCGAACAGTTATGTAAAAAAAAGAGCAGCGGTGGCCCAGTGGTGGCGGCCCCGACTTACGAACAGTAAGTCGTGGGTTCGAACCCAGGCAGGCGCATTACTTTGTGTAATTTATTTCATCACCACTGCTCTCAAAAACGGTCAAGGAAAACATCGTGAGGAAACCGGCATGTCCTAGAACCAAAAATTCGAAGACATGTGACATCTACCAACCCGCACTAGGCCCGCGTGGTGGATTATAGCCCATTCCCTCTCATAGAGAGGAGGCCGAGTGTCCCAGCAGTGGGAACATTAAAGGCTGATTATGCATGGAAAAAAAAACCTAATTGGCGTCAACTATTTCAAAATTTTTTTATTGCCATATTTCGAGATTCTAGGTCAATGGGAACTACCATATAGGTTTTCGACCCAAAAGCTATAGGGTACTTCCGGCTGACCTACAATTGCCAATTTTGGTTAAAAGCAAGGCCTTTTTTTTTTCGGATTAGAAATCATCAAATTTTAATAATCCCTCCCGCTCTGGGCTGAGCAGGAGGGAGTGTCAGAATCTTACTGACTAAAACCCATCCATGTTCCTTCTTTTGCCCTTTGTGTTCCAGGGCCGCGGTATCTCTTTCAAACAGTCTCGCAACCCTGGCAGATAAAAAAAAGCAAGGCCTTACAGCACAAGATAAGGGAAAATTCAGAAAAATAAAAAAAAAGTTGAAAATTAAGGTAAATTTTGGTAGGTACTTACAAGTTTTCGCGAAAATCTAAATTTGCCCATATATTTTTATCGTGTTGACTCAGGACCTTGATTTTTATACACCTAATAGGGACTATAGACTTCAGTATTTGATATAAATTTCAACTTGCTAGGTCCACCCACCCTGAAAAACTCGGTGGTGACACACGGACAGACAGACGGACAAGACAGTGATCTTGTAGAGGTTCCGTTTTTCTTTTTGAGGTACAGAACTCTAAAAAGAAATTCTTGTAACCGCTAGAACTGAAGTCCGTTTGAGTTTGGTGTCAAAAGTGTAATTGAGTTTCTCTGTTCGGAAATTCCCTGAAGGCTCAAACTCATGGGATTAAGCACGATTGCTAGATTGTAGATATGTACATGTGTATCCCAGGGGATCTAGACTGATTGGAAATGTCCTTGGTAAAGCGTGTGTTCATATTGACAGTTGGGCAGTATTTGTCGTTTTGTCTTGAAAATTAGATAATTTAAGACATCAGTAACACGCATTGAACAATCGTAACTATCTTTGTTCAATTTGTCTCTGTACGAAAAGAGCTTTTCTGCAATGCGTACGCTCACTTTCAGAAACAACATTCTGAACAAAATACCTACAAAAATATAAAATCCAATTCATAAAACCTGTAGAAAAGCAAGCGCAATAATGAAATATCATAAGCTTTCGTGGTGTAAGTACCAATTAAGCGGGAACCAGGGTCTAAATGTTGATTGCGTGCTATTGCCGCGTTACGGAAGGCACGGTCGTGGAGTGTACGGTACACACACATGCGATCGTGTGGTGAGGTTCATTTTTTATCTGCAATTGTATTTATTCAAATGATTACATTATTATTAACATCATGCCTTGGATCCCAGTAGTATGGGCAGTGGTATAGGTACCGTAAAAGGCGAGTGTGCGAGTGTACACGTAGAGCCAAGCGGTGAACCGAGGCTAGACGAGTGCTGCAATATTCACTCTCGTGCTCGCCCTACCTTGGAGTGTCTCGGTGAGAGTATTTTACCATCATTATCTTTACTTCTATACTAATATTAGAAAAAGGTAAAGTTTGTGTGTTTGTGAGGTTGTGGGGGTAATCTCTGGATCTACTGAACCGATTTTGAAAATTCTTTCACTAATAGGAAGCTAAATTATCCCCAAGTATATTTACACGGTGCCCGTGGGATAATTTCCCACCAAAACGCAAGCGAAGCCGCGAGCAACAGCTAGTTAATAGTATGCTGTCATTTCGCCACTTAAGTTTTAAGCCTCACCTACCAAAGTAACATACAATTTAATAAATATAAGATGCGGTACCTAAGTTATGGAATCAGTGTTTGTATTAATGTTTAAATTAATCTTTAATATCAATTACGAATATAATTGTTAGAAACTCTCGGAAAAAACGAAATATTCTTGCTTGAATGATATCTAGTACAAAATCCAAATGTACTAGAATTTTTAGGCAGTTAAAAATACATTTTATTACATACTTTTATTGTCTTTATATGGAGGTACACTTTCTTAAAAAATCTAAATAAATAACTTGGCCTAAGTAAAAACGAACTTTGATAATAGCAAAATCTTCCTCAAAGTATTCCCAAAGGAAAATGCAAGGCGAAATATTTTGTATGTCAGAATTCTAACCAAATACTCGCGAAGTAAAGTAGTTTATGCCTCTTTTGCGACGCAAACTTTGACTTGGAAAGTTTCGTAGCTGCCTCTGAATAGCAAACAAACAATTAGACTTTTATGCTTATTACGTTTTGCATTTTTTGTTGGCTGAGCTTTGTAGCTTTTGCGTCTGGGGTTTTTCATGGAAGAGTTATCATCATAGTATTTTTTTTTGCACAGGCGATAAAAATCTCGCAGATTAGCTGACGTCATAAAACGTGATATTATATTATATCATAATTATCAATTATTTGTTCGAAACCCTGGAAAGCGCCCTCTGTCGACGTGACCAAGCGTTCGGTTTTGTGCGTGTTCGCGTGATGATCGCTGTAGTTAGTAGGCGGCGTCTAACCTTGAAGGTCAAATTCCAGATACTTGACCAATTATCAGTTTTGTTTTTCAGGCGAGCTTCTGATTTTCTGACAATTCATGGAACCGCAAAAGAAAGTAAAATTATTTTGAAAAATATAAATGCGAGATATTTTACACGAAAATATCCCAGAGTGTTTCTGAAACCATTCTTATTGTATTCGCTGGCGCAGTCATTTCCCTGAATCTGGATTATCTGAATAAAAATACAAACCTTCGAGTTTCGCTGTACGTGACTTTTTGGGATACTTTTATTCCCGAACTATTAAAAATTTGCCAGAACTTTTACCCTGAACACCTGTAATGTGAGGCTTAACGTGTTACAAAGTGCTATCACCTAGGAGTAGCCAAAATATCACAGCAATTCATACCTACTTATTATTTCAATGGCGGCCCGTACACGACACGATTTACTATCGTGTTTCAAACGAATTTGTAATTGATTGCATCGTTACTTTTGAGTAGCATCGTAGACGTGTTCTCTTATTATCTACAAAGCACTTCAAATTCGAAATAAATAAGAGTGTCAATCTACAGGATGGGAACTTTCAGCGGAGCAGTAAGAGAAACTACCTTAATCGTTGTAGCCAGACAAAAATGGTTTTAAGAGGCCATCTGTGAATTTTTCGTGAAATTTTGATCCCCATTCACAGATTTTTGTTCAAAAGTATTAGAAACAGGATAAAATACATATAGTCTCCTAAGACTATTTTCGAGTGGCTGCAATGGTTAAGGAAGTTCTTCTTACTGCTCCACTGAAGGTTTCCATCCTGTATATGGTAAGAGCGCAAAGAGTTCAAGAATCATGTTGAATAATATACTTGCTGAAAAATCATCTAGGCTCGCCTACCACCAACAATAATTACTAAAAAACAAATGAGTTCGCTTTTAAATTGTATGTGGACATTTGGCCTTGTAAAGAGAAGCAAGAAGTAAACTTACAGAATAACGCTGCCACCAGCTATCCACCTGAATCAATGTCTTGATTTCAAACTTGTGTCTATCTCGCAAGGAAGGAAGAACTAAGAAACAAATACGGGAATGTAACCAGGAAAAAGTTTCGACTACACGACTTTGCGGTGACCGAGCAAAGTTTTGTTGCTAAGGTTCTTGGTTTCAAACTCGTACCGAAGAAATATTGGGTTCCTTTACATCATATTTAAATTTTGTGTTTAATTTAAAAAAGATTAATGCTACATAGAGAGAAGAAACAAAAAATACATACCTTTAGGTAGATAAACTATGTTTGAAGTTTGTTTCAAGGTTGATTTATTTACACTAAGCAAGCGAATGCATATTTTGACAGCAGGGATAGCGCATTCTTTTGTTGGATATTAATGGATTACAAATGTCTAGAAAATCTATAAATTAATTCACGTGTTCTGGCAGTACGTTAGAACCAGAGCTAAAACGTTATTTTCTTGGGGTTTGTCTAAACCTACCTTAGGAACAGTAAATTGTTACCAAAACCAAAACCTGAAGTACCTTTATACATTTAAGTAGTCACTCGTCAGTTCGCCACCATGCGCTCAGCTTTACAAACTCAATAACAAGCCTAGCGGTACCGTCAAGGCTCTATGTATCGCGTGTTTATAATAATGTAATAACGCAACACAGCTTTCATTTCTAAGGGCTTTCTCGGCTAATGAGTTCAAACGCCGTGGAGGTCTTATCTGGCAATTAATAATATGGAAACTCTTGACTAAAGGTAAATGCAATTCTGTAAACGTGTTTTGTTGATGTGATTTATGTTAATTTGTTAGAGTGAGACGTTTCATTTGTGAAATTTCAGTTACTTTTGTACTGTGTGTTTGTGTGTGTAGGGTTGTAAAGGGGAGACGGCAGTACGTACGCACGGCGGCCAATCAAGCTATGCAAAACCAAATTAAGCTGATCTCTCATCGTACTGGAAGCTCATACAAAGCGATGTCAGGTTATACTGGTTATGTACAGCTTGATGTGCTGCCGTGTGTTCATCATCATCTGTATAGCCTTTTCTCAACTGTTTGACTGAAAAGTTGTGTTGTAATTGGTTATCGTGGTATAGACATGTGTACGGAGGAATTAAGAAAACGTCGTAAGGAAAGTTTTGAGTATCAATTTAGATGGCTATACGAGTAGAGGAAGAGCAAATAAACGATGGATGGACTGTGTGAAGGATGATATGGCTAGAAAGGAGGTGACTGCTGAGATGACGACTAATAGAGAAGTGTGGAAGAAGAAGATACCAAATAAATTGGGATAAGGTCAGGAGAATATAGTTGAGATTGGTTGCCAGTCTCACCAGATGTAGCTGAATACTCCTCATGGAGCGACTGCCTAACTGATTGCCCTAGCCCACTAACTGAGTCATACGATACCCTTTGGTAAGTCTGGTAGTTGGGTTTACAGGCTCTGACGGTGGCGTACCACCATCAAGCTTAATGTCAATCTCATTGAAATTCTTTTTAGATAAACTTGGAAAATGTTTGCCACTTGTTTACCCTCTAAGCTTTAGTAAACCATCTATCGATTCAAGTATCAACATCGGAACAAACTTTCTCAAAGTTCTCGTAGTTCAAAATAATTTGTCACTACAGAACTTAGGAACATACTTAAACGAGCCGGAAATGTCGTTAACTGACGGAAACCACATGTTTTTACTGTTAAATTGTGGTGTTTTTATGGGCATGGGTAGCGGGGCAGCAATTGAGAACTATTTTTGTTCCAGTTTTATGGTTAGAAGGTAAAGGTTTTTGATTGTAATAAGTCATGCAACCTGGCTCAGCAAAAAGATATCGTATGTGATATCAATATTTTCGTAAAACATTTGTATCGGACAGGACTTCCATATCTATACTAATCACAAAATAGTATAAAACAAAGTCGCTTCCAGCTGTCTGTCCCTATGTATGCTTTATGATCTTTAAAACTACGCAACGGCTTTTGATGCGGTTTTTTTCAATAGATAGAGTGATTTAAGAGAAAGGTTTATATCTATAACATTGCACCCATGCGAAGCCGGGGCAGGTCGCTAGTAATATTATAAATTATAAATGATGTTATAAAGCTGAAGAGTTTGTTTGGTTGAACGCGCTAATCTCAGGAACTACTGGTTCGAATTGAAAAAAATATTTTAGTGTTGGATAGCCCATTTATCGGGGAAAGCTATAGGCTACATAACATCACGCTACGAACAACAGAAGCGGAGCATCAAATGAAACATGTTGCCAAGAACCGGGGAAATTAGAGTATTTTTATGATAGAGTATTTTTATGATAAATTCATGCGGACAAAGGTCGCGGGCAGAATCTACTAGAAAAAAAGAAGAAAGAAAGAAAATTGTATTTATTCAGCATTATTAAAAAAAACACACCTTAAAAATTTAACAAAATACATAAACACAATAATAATGCCAAAAGGGCCTCAGCTCAGCATAGTGCCAGATGGCCACACAAGGTGTACCACCTGACGCTGATTTTCAGCTGCAGCCCATGAGTGCCATACGCTTGAAAACATGAACAAACACCACTAATTTATAAAAGTCAGACAAGTTTTTGTGTATTAAAGACTAAGTAAGCCAACCTTAGATGTCTGTTTGCTATCAACCGGTACGTGGTAATTATTTAATCATCTTCAGCGATTAACCTTAAATGAACCGTTGATGGACGATTGGGAGGTCGAAATAATATAACCTTCAATAATATAGGATAATCAGTCTATAGCGTTCCCACTGCTAGACATAGGCATCAGTGAAAGGGACCCCAGTCCCCAATGAGGGTATATGGTGTCATATTTGATGACATATCTTTTACAAGCTTTTTTTAACTTGCAATGTAACTTGTATAT
This sequence comes from Eugnorisma glareosa, assembly GCA_947578425.1. NCBI lineage: Eukaryota > Metazoa > Arthropoda > Insecta > Lepidoptera > Noctuidae > Eugnorisma > Eugnorisma glareosa. The sequence continues at coordinate 19,818,066 of OX387970.1, read as the reverse complement.
TTATTTAGGTCAGATCTTGCAGTTGAATTTTAAAAACAGATGTCCCCAAGCGATTGAGCTGAAATTTTGCAAGCACTTTTAGTTTGGACGACAATGCATGGTTAGCTAAGTGACGTCATTCTAAATCCAATATAGCGGACTCGTAAAGATGGCGGACTAGTTCATTTTTATGCACCTCCTTATTATGGGTATCAATTAAAAGAGTTTGTTGAGAAAAATACGGAAAAAACGACCTTACCCCTATACAGCGTGTAAGGGACAGCTCTCCACAGACTGACAGTGTTCATTCAGCTCCTTATTTTGAACCACATTCCACCGGAATTTTTCTCCGGAAATTTGTCTTTTTTTAGTTACTATTCTTTTATTTCAATGTAAAATTACATTCCCTGTACGCAACACTCCATTTATGTAAATAATATGGCTAAAATAAAAATAAAACAACGATGGGTGTTGAGATACTCTTACGAACGACGCGTAAAATCAGCTGTTCACTTCCTGCTTAGCTACAGAGTTCATCGAACTCGTCGTCGCGCTTGCTGTTTGCTACGTGTGTTTCAACACGGTAAGGATACATTGCGTAAATTTTCATATGAAGAAATAATCAAATTTATTGGAGTCTCATAACATTCCTGAAATAATTTCTTGTACCGATCATCTTAGTATGATATACTGAATTCATCCCATCAGTTTGTGCAGGGCTGTCCCTTACACCCTGTATTAGTTTGTATAATAAATTATATTTTTTTACTATAAGCTTGTTTGTTTCTAGGACATAGATATCGTTATTTTTACAACTACATAGCCAATGTTATGGTTAAAATACTAACCAGAATATATTCTCAAAGTCCCTTATTCCACGCACCAACACGGAAGAAAAACAAGACGGTGTCTTAATTTCGTTCAAATATTCGGTACACTTGCTCATTTTCTTAAGGAGTAATTTTCTCTACATAATACAGGAAGTACAATATCGTATAAGGCGGTTGGCAGACACTAAATTAACATAAATAAGCTCAACCCCCAAGGGATGAGTTTCACGAAACATACTGCCGCTGTGTGGGGGAGAAATGAATAAGACATTTGTATACTGTTGTTTAGAACCTGAAGTTTTGTATACTGACGTTCTAGAATCTAGACTGACGTAATGTGGACTGACGGTTTTTGGAACATAAATAATTAGCATAGTGTCTGTTGAGTTTTATTTTAGGCTCATACTCGTAGAGGAGGCCGTGTGTCCCAGCAGTGAGAACATTATAGGCTGATTATACTTATGACTTTTGAGTGTTGCTGTGAGTTCATGGAAGAAGTGTTATTGGTAACACGTTAAAAAATCTGTTAATATCCTAATCGTTTTCTCCTAAGTCTACGCCTGCATAAGTTTTAAGACCTACCAACTTTGACCACCTGGAAGTTATGTATTATCCAAAGGCACTCGGCAATAAAAGTTTCACCTTCTAACAGTGAAATATTTTATGGATTCGAATCTGGACTTCCAGAGATTATCTTCTACAAACAAACATACAATTTAACCCCTTCATAATATTAGCTTAGGTAAGTAGGTACTGAAATTAGTACGCTAGGTATATACTTAGCATACTAATTTACTCATAAGTAAATGTTAATTACCTAATTGGTAATTAGGTACTTGGGAACCTAAGTTATAAATTATTACTTACGAGTACATACTCGTGTATGTACTCGTTTTTTTAAGTTATAAATTATTAACATTATTTATTATTATTGTATGTACTCGTAAGTAATAATTTATAACTTAGGTTCCCAAGTACCTAATTACCAATTAGGTAATTTGGGAAATCCTTGTTCCACACTATTGTACATACAATTGGAGCTCAAAACCCCCACGTGCATTGAAACAATTAGCCGTTCCAGTTCAATTGGTAATACTAGTACTAAGTGTATTATCATAATAACTTTAACCAGAAGTGCTATCTACTAAGTAACTGTTATAATACTCCGGTTTCATGATATTGGGTACTGTAAACTAAGTCTGTTTATAGTTTGGTTTTGAAACCCGGAGTTTGGTAGGTATACAGTTTCATGCGCTCGGTGCTGTAATGTACAAAATTGAGGAGAAAAGAAAATAACTGTTATTTTAGACATGTAAAAATATTTAAACTACTTAGCTATCAAGACATTACACGGATGAGTAATTTGGCTTCGTAAGGGGGTGCATAATATTATATTATGAAGCCAGTCAGTTAGTTTATAATCAGGCCGCGCACCACGTGTGACAGTCAGCCTACCCACTTGCTGACTGTGATTTTTTTCTTTTATCGCGACATTAATTATTTCATCATTGCATTATGCTAAGATGATGGAAACAGATCAGATGGTTCCGATAAAGCCCTAAAATCGAGCCTTATTTTAGCATAATTTCAGCCGAAAAACGTCCACTGCTGGACATAGGCCTCCCCCAAGTGTCGCCACATTGACCGGTCCCGTGCGAATCGCATCCAGCGGATCCCCGCAACCTTCACCAGGTCATCGGTCCACCTAGTGGGAGGCCTTCCAACGCAACGTCTTCCGGTTCGCGGTCGCCACTCCAGAACTTTTCGGCCCCATCGGCCATCCGAGCAATGTGCCCTGCCCACTGCCACTTCAGTTTGGCAATTCTTCGGGCTACGTCGGTAACCTTGGTTCTCTTGCGGATGTCTTCATTTCTGATTCGATCACGCAAGGAAACTCCGAGCATAGCCCCTCCATTGCCCTTTGGGTGGCTTTAAGCCTTATTTTAGCATTAAGGTATTTAGATTGTTGCGTGGTTAGTTTTTTAATTCAACAATTAAAATTTTATATTTCAGTGTTATAACAAAATATATAATGGCTGTGTTTACTTCATTTTTATTATGTTTAGTTCAAATTGAAATAAGTAAACCTTACGTGACATTGCGTGTCAACTTACCCGCGAGTAACCTTCATCAACACGAACATGATAAACTTTATTAAATTAATCTTATAGATCAAGAGACAGCCTCTTAAAAAATAAGATCTTTGTTATGTTTTGTTTGGATACAGGAGTTAACTTGTAATTTATTGGTTGGCCAACAAGCAGATTGCAAGGTGAGCTATGCATATGTGGAGTAAGATAACTGGAGGGTCATATTTAATTTTTATTCAATATTAACCTACCGGTAAGTATAAGACTTTTTAGATTTTTTCAAACATCACTTTCATGCCTGTAATCCCTGCATGGTTAGGTAAAAGTATACCTTATAGTACACTCATATTTCGTCTGCCCCGTTGGTGTAATGGTCGCAGGCGCGACTGCTAAACGCGGGGTCCTGGGTTCGATTCCCGGGTCGGGCAAAAAGTGCTATTGGGTTTTTCCATTAGAAACTTCTCAGTATTAGCCCGGAGTTTGGAAGTTGGCGGTATGATACCCCCGTGCCTTGGAAAGCACGTTAAGCCGTTAGTCCTGCAGCTGATCTCTCTCCGGTCGTGTCGGATTGCCGTCCCACTGGACTATGAGAGTAAAAGAACACAGAGTGCACCTGTGCCTGCGCACACAATTGTGCACTATAATATCTCCCGCGCTAATCACCGCTTAGATTGGCCGCCGTGACCGAAAACGGTCAGGAGGACTATTATCATTATTTCGTCTATTGAGGCTAGCCTTTTGCCATCAAACTGGTCACAAATACTAACTATGGTGGACTACTTGCCAGACCTGGGAATTCAGAACCTCAAGCTCAGCAGTAACACTTACAAACATCCAGACTGATTATGCATTTTCTTACACAACACCACATTCTTCACTGTTGCTAAAGCTTTGCTCGGAAACAAACCAAGGTTGTAATTATAATGTGTTCCAGAAGTGCGTACATTACACACATCTTCAAGAAAGTTTAATTATTCTGTTCAATTTCCCGCATCTAGTTACTCCGTTAGTTTATGTAGCTTCCTAACTAACTACAGCAAAATATCTGATACGCTAACACAAGGCACAGCCACATGAGTAGATAACTGGACAGAGACAAAGCTTTAGAGAAAAAAATTGTCGTATCAAGGGCGACAGGGGGGAAATTGAAGGGACATTAAGCGTGCTGGTGGATTTTCTACTTTTGGCATTAAGTCGATTGTTGCAAATCCACCATATTTTAACTTAAATGTTCAAATTCAAAGAGCGATGCGCAGACTCTGACACTAAAAAACGCCACTTCAACGGCGTCACCGGTGCGGCAGAGATAAGTAACTTTGATTACGTATTTTGCATCACAGAGGGATAGGAATTGGAACATAGGTTGCGACACAGCTTCGAATCTAAAAACATTTAAAGAAGTTGTGGCACACGCTACCAACACGAAAAAGAAGAATTCGATGTGTTGTCTCTGTTTGGTTGTCTACTCCTTGGCCAAACACGCTATGGATAGAGTGCTTGAAAACATAGATGGCTCCTAAACTATACGCAGCGTTGCTTTACGTACGTTCCGTTTTGATTACGCGTGTTTTGTTACGAGTGGTTTCATATCGGCTTATAAAGAAATTCTGATTATGCAGATTAAAATATGAGTCGTGTATGATGTTAACTACGTAAGTTATAAGAAGTAACGTAAACTAGGTTTGTTTGAAAAAATATTGATATTATCCACATGAATAATAATTATTCTATTCGGACAAACCGGTACATTGCGGGTACTGGACACTCGCAGATATTACACGCTTCAGCCGCGTCCGCAATTTATGTTTGCCGAATCTTATGTTGTTTCTGAACTCCACCTTTAACCCGTATCTTCCCAGTGATCCATTTTTGGAACGGTAACATTGTTTTTTTTTTAATATAAATATCGCAAATCAGTATTATTTTTTTGGGTAGGGGTAACAAAAAAATGGTCATCTGTTAAATTCACGCGCCGCAAATTGCATAACGCGCGCATTTTGATTGTCAACTATTGTTTTGTTTGAATGAGTTTCACAGAAATGACGTCACAGTTGGGAAGTAAATTTTATTTGTGTTTTTAGTAAAATTGCCTATTTTCTTGTGAATTATAATTGAATTTAGTTTTATTTATTATACCTAATAGTAAAATCAATAAATCTTTTGAGTATTTAGTGTATAAACTGTTCCATTTTTCAAACAATGAGAACATATTACCCAGTTAACATTGAGGAAATGTGAGAATACATTCGTCCAGTTTTGCATTTTTATTCTTTTAGGTTGACATAATTTCGTATTTAGAAGATGATGATGATGTGCTGGAAGCTGATGTGTTTATAAGTCCCCCCGAAAATATTGATAAGAGCGACGAAGACAGTGGTCAATGAAGAATCTACTGATATCAACTACTTGTCTCGGCACCAGCTAAGTAAAACTTTGGGCCATCGGTATCTGTAGAGGGACGGATAGAGGAACAACAGCTGCTAGATTCCCAAGAAGTCTTCCTCTTGGCAATGTTGCAGTTGTTCCGTTTAAAGCCCATTCCAAGCACGTCACAAAGTCCACCGAAATGGCGAAATGTGGATATCCCACTAAAACAGAAGAACAGTTATTTTTTTGGAAGATTGTTATAATCCACTAGATTTTTTTGATTTGTGTTAAGATGCCTTCATCATAACACAACGAAACGAAACAGTTCTGTCAGCTCTTACTGACAGAACTACGTATTTCGTTCACAGGCAGAACAGAATGCAAAACAGAAAGGAAAGAAAAAAAAGGAATGATATCCTATTACTGTTTGGCTACAATGGTGTTGCTCGATACAGAATATATTGGGAGCAAGAATTGACTGTCATCATCCCGGTAAAGCAGCTTCTATGTCACAAAAATAGTTTCGAAGAACTACTGCTATTTTATCACGCATACGACAATACTAACCAATTGTCAGGTGACATATTTTGTAAGGTTCGTCCTGTTTGGGATGTTGACTGCTATAGTCGGCATAAGGTTGAAAAGATGGTACTGGCAATCACTCTTATTTTTTCTAAACGTGAGCTTAAACAACGCTTACCAGCTTTATGGGTAGTCGCCAGCTGCAAAGAAAACTGGAGCACATGACCTTTCACCAGATATGTAGTGCATTCGTATTTTACGACGAAATCCGAGACGAATGACAGCACTTCATCCAAGGCACTAATGTGCCAACACCGTAATGTTACAGCATATTTTAATTTTATATATTTTTCTAATAAACCTATCTGAAGTAGTATTTTTACAAGTTTTATTTACTATCCATTACGTTTCCTCTACGAAGAAATTACATTATCATATACTGTTTTAAACTTTCACGGTTTACACTTATACATAAACTGTCACTTACGGGATATCTTCCGTGATTGTCTATTATTTTGAGCTCCCGATATTTCGGCGCTGTTGCAAGCGCCATGACGCCGCATTCCCGCATTCTCCAGTCAACCCGCGATCATGGCGCTTGCAACAGCGTCGAAATATCGGGATCTCATACATATTTTATTTTTATTTTTTATAAGTTACTTTGCCTAATAATATAATCATAAATGTAAAATTATAAAAAATCGGATCACAATTTATAGTGTTGGGAAGATATGGGTTTTTGTTACGAGTGGTTTCATATCGGCTTACAAAGAAATTATGATTATGCAGATTAAAATATGAGTCGTGTATGATATTAATTACGTAAGTTATAAGAAGTAACGTAAAATAGGTTTGTTTGAAAAAAAAATGATATTATCCACATGAATAATAATTATTCTATTCGGACAAACCAGTAGATTGCGGGTACTGGACACTCGCAGATATTACACGCTTCAGCCGCGTCCGCAATTTGTGTGTGCCGAATCTTATGTTGTTTCTGAAATACTTATTTATTAAAGGAGCTGCTGCTAATATATAAGCTAGTTTATTTTATATCCTAGTTTATTTGTAGTACTAGTGTTTATAGAATCGTATTAAAGTTAATAGTAGATTTTTTTGGCATATAAAATCAAGCAACAACTTAATTGGACGTAGTAAGTTACAATTCCTACATTCCTACAATACCAAACATATCTTAACACAAAACTAGAAATACAAAACAATACAGCCACCCCTTATCCGAACCCAATCGTAACGAAATCGCGTTCCTAACAAAATTAGAACACAAAGAAAAAACATGCACGGAATACTGAATACAGGGAAATAATTGAAAAATGTAAATTTTGAGGAAAGTTTTCCTACGCATCAAGTAGTGGGATCACCTGGCGACGATGTTATGTTAGCGCTGGCCAAACATATCTTGTTATTACGTGATGCCATACATGATCGGGTAACATCGGGTAACTTCGGCTAAGCTCAGAGAGACCGAGTGTTTTAAATTGCTTGTTAAACTGAGTGTGTTAGTTTTTAGTGAATTTATTTTTTAATATGTTCTGTTAATATAGTGTTTAGGGTATAGATATTTGGGTAGACAGCTCCTGGAGTACATTTAGGCAAGAAAAAATCAAAACAGCGGATTTAAATTTTATGTGAAGATGAAACCCTAATTATTTACCGTTCGTATCAATATAATGAATAGGAAACTGTACCAGACTGCAAAGAAACGAAATCAATCAAATTTTTGCAGGAGCCATTCTAGAAGAAAGTACCTAACTAAAAATCAATTAATTTCATTCTATCAAATTCATATCAGCTTCAAAATTCTATTTTAATTTACGTATAACCCGAAAACTTTATCCAAAACCATATATGTCGCCAAAGAGTTTTCAGAACCAACTATGAAGCCGTGGCTATTACCCTTGTATTTGTTACGGACAATAATTTCAAATCGAACTATCGTTGTCGCACTTCATTCGGTAATGTGTAAAAGAGAGGTTGAACATTCTGTCGAATATGAAAACGTAGGCTAATACATACGTGCCCCTGTATTTGCTAAGTAAAATTGTTATATACTTGTCTCGCTCTATTACATGTTACGTGAAAGAGAGGACAGTATGGCCTCTGTCGAATATGATCGGAATTTTGGTAACACGATAAGACAAAGTTGTACACCCACATGTAATTTTGAATATATCAAACGTATGTAGAATTAATTCGTGGAAACTTAAGTTTATTGGGGACGTGTCGTGTCAGTTTCCAACTGTTGGCATTGAGGGGATTATACCTAGGTACTTGTACTTGCGTGGAAGGAATCTGTTTACTGAGGTTGATTTCTGGGAAAGATATTATCTGGGAAAGAGAGGTAATGCGGATGGTCTTTTCTCCATACAAACGCTCTCGCCTGTTTTCTTTCTGGTTTATGACTTTAAAGCTATGATGTTTTACAGTTTAATAAATTTCTATGTCCCTATGTTTTTTCTTTTTGATAATACATATTCTGTATCAGCACTAGAACCTTTACAAAATGCTCAAAATATTTTTTTGGACCGCTGTCAACAGACGCCTATTGTACAAAGTTGACAATTACTAATGAAAAAAGAAAAACATAGGGACACAGTATAATCGTTCTTAATTAGTTTATGAAATATCTTTTAAATTGGTCGAATATTGGAGGAGGGAATAGTCGAGAGCCAAACCTCGAATTAAGACTTTTTAGTAGTCGGATCTGTAGTTGTCCTTATCGCACCAATGTTGAAATCGCACTCGTATAGCGACAGCGATAGTTTCTTCAAATACCTACCACATTTCGTCTTAATGTATGACAAAGTTATTTCAAGAACCTAATTTTGTTACTAAGAAATCGGTAAAATTATAAAGTCAAACCATAATTTATAAACAGGTTTTTTTTTGTTTCGACCACAAAAATGTTTAAGATTGAAATGGAACAAACATTGTTGGGGTAGGAATTTCTTGTACCGATAATTTTCTTCCTCGTTATTACGTCTAATTTTTCATTTATTTTTACGGCTTTAAGGCTCATTATTTATAGTAATTTTATTATGCTACCATCAGTATTTCCCCCAATCCAATAATCCTCTTTTATTAAACAATTTTGTTAATTTTGCTGAGCATTTCAGGGATGCTTTCAGATCTTGAAATTATATTAGGAACATTCCATCGAATGTCAAGCAATCAACATTGTAGGTATCTCAGAGGCTCTTAGTTAATTACTGCCGCTCCGATCATTTGAAGGAGCGCGGCCGTAACACACTTACTTGTTAATCGATGGGGCTGATTGATTTAGTCACCCGGCATCGTTTCAATTAATAACGAATTTAACGTTGGTGATTAGTAAAATTCTGCCTAAATCTGATCTTCTTACTACATTATACATGCGAAAGTTTTGATGATAGGTAGATGATTGTTACCCTTTCACGCAAAAACCACAGAACGGATTTGGATGCAAGTTTCTCATCTAATTAATGCACACCTTTTTATTGGAAAATTCTCATATTGGTCTCCTACTTAACCTTTAAGTATGGACGTCAAATATTTTTAACACTAGTGCGGACGTGGAGTCTCTCAGGCTACTGTATTCACATGCAACCTTTTCCTAGAAACTGATTCCGAACCGCGTCAAAACTTTATCTATATCTGAATATAGGTCTCCAATAAGAAAAAAAAACCAGGTATTTGTAATCAAATTTCTTTATTAAAATTATAGAAAATATAAAAAGTTAACAATCATGGCACTTTATTCGACTTTACAGGGTTATCATTTTGACCCATCAAAAGTAACTAAATCTAAGAATAGTACAAAAAAACTTCTTTATCAACTAATTTAATATAAGAACGTAAAAAAAGACATAAAAGCTCCTTCTGGCAATAAACAAAAAAAATCTTACAGCAGTCATAGTATATGTATATTATTGGCAGTCAGCGCTTATAGGACGAGAACATTGCAGGCACACAGGCTTGCTGCAACCCACACAAACATAAGTAGTCATTCTATGCTTTTTCGCGGGACATATTCTACATGCTCTTCTAGTTCCTTCACTGACTGGTGGTGTCTGGATATCTTCAGTAACCATATTTTTATAATTGCAATTTTGTGTTTATATTTTTTTTCTGGGGCTCTTTTGAACTAGAACAACTCGCTTTACTAATTTCTGCAATGTTTCATAACGAAAAAAATAAAACAAAAAAAATAAATAAAACAAACACAAAAACTATCAAAATATTTTATATGGCAACAGTGGACGTGGAGCCTGACAGGCTCCAGCCAATATTTCAATGAATTACTTACGTGCTATGCATCCAGCGACGCAACCTCCTCCATCACTGTTTATTTTGATGCTAAAAGTGAAGCTACTGAGAATCTCAGGTGCGTGGAGCAGGAGGAAGTGTGTGAAACTAAGAATTTGAGAACCGCGCGTAGCCTGTGAGACTCCACGTCCATACTTAAAGGTTAATAAAATCTCACTGTCCCTACTATTTCCATGAATCGGGGTCCAGGAGATTCTCGTACAATCCGTGCACCTACATTTTGGGCCCTTATTCCAACAATGTTTGTGATACAAACACCAAACATAGATTGTGTACAATGTTTTATAAACTAAAACAGCAAATTGTCAACAATGTTAGCTACATAATTGACGAGCGACTCTACAGTATTTACTGCATTGCGGATCCGTAGACCTACTAATGTGATTGTGTCACATTTTTTCTAAACGCGCTGTGGACCTGTGGTGCGGTCGTAACTTAGTTTGATTATACCGTTTATGATGGAGTTCGTTAGCTCTGTGAAGCATTTGTTGGACCTTTTTCAGGGTTCCGTTGCCAAATGGCAAAAACGGAACCCTTATAGATTCGTCCTGTCCATCTGTCTGTCCGTCTGTAAGCCACAGCCATTTTACTCCGAGACGGTTGGTAACACATAGTTGAAGTTTGGAGAGCAGGTGCCTTCTATGAACCGCTACACAAAAAAAAAGTCGGGTTAGCCCTCCTTAAATGTAACTGAAGTTTGACAAAAAAAAATCTACGCATATAACTGTGTGTAATATTATAAATTCGAAGTTTTATGAGGATGGATGTTCGTAACTCTTTCATGCAAAACCAATAAATATGTATTATATAGAATCACCGAACTACACGCCGTTTTAAGGTAAACTAGCAGATGCTCGTAGCCTGCGTGATGTTTGGTAACTGTCCCACTGGATCATAATACCGAGATAAAAAAGTATCATAAGTATTCATTCAGGCTATAAACTATAATCATCTCGTTTCTAGTGTTAATGCTACTGTTATTGACCAGTTTAAAAACTTATATCTGTTCCGTAGTTTTTGAGTGAAATCCTCACAAAATTCCGCATTTATAATAACAGTAAGATTAGTATTGAAGTTACTTCGTATCGCCCACCCACAATCTTGCCTTTCTGAACATACAATGCAATATTCAAAGAATCAAACATTCACCTCCAACAAGCTTGAAAATCAAATACTTCTTTCAATATAATCCCCGAATTATCTTTAAAGTCAAGCCGACAATATCGGATTTTATATTCCAAAGCCGGCTTTAACAGTATGGTTCAGCAATTTCATTAAATTTTATACGGGACCAACTAGAACCTATCTCGGTACTTTTATTAAGTTAGTTATTCGAAACTTAACTACAAGTCTGGCAGGTTATCGCTCCGAAAGTTTCAGATTTTATGTTTTCCCACGGGGAGCTGCGGGAAAAATATGCGCAGTATCTACACTTGAGAACGGAGCAAAAATAAAGTTAGAATTTAGAAACTTGCATGTGCTAGCTTTATATTATTGACTAGTTTAGTTTAAATTGTGATTTTCTGCTCCTGATTCCAGTTTGCATAGCGGTGTTGAGAGTTCTTGCTTAGTTTTATTTTTTGTTGCAAATGTGTTTTGATATTGTGTTCTTTTCTGCAGCTAACGAGGTATTAGAAAAAAGTATCAATGGTATCTGGATGCATCCGCATTTTAATATAATATATTTATATATTATATTTTTATATTTTAGAGATTAAGCGTGCTACACATAATACTTTTAGGTGGATTTGATTCGGTACCTACTTCCAACGGGGGGCAATATCGAATAATGTAGATACACATTCAGGAAAAAGCTGTTTTGTTTATGGCTCAAATTGTGCCGAGCGGACTTGAATAATTATAATGTAGCGGTCGAATAAGCCGAACGGAGTTTGCCGATCGACACAAGCCGAATCATGTGCCTAGCTTTTTTAACTATGTTGGCATCACCTTCCAGTCTAACCGAATGTAGCTGAATAACAGTGCTATAAATGAGGCGACTGCCTCTCTGACCTCCACAACACAGTTAGTACTGGGTAATACGATACCCCTTGGTGAGACTGGTTGTAAGACTTTCGGGCCACTGACTACCTGTAACGACCGTCAAGGGCCTAATATGCTTTCCGATTCACTGAGGAAACTAGGTATGTAATGGGTGGTTACTCATTAACGGTCCAACCCAGGCAAGCGCGGTGCAACCTGAAGATCGACCTGAGAAGCTATTATTATTATTATTATTTAACCAGAAGCTTTTCTTGTCACAAGCCGAATGAAAGCCGAATGTGTGTAGTTCAATTAGGAACAACAGCTTTTTGGCCGATATAAAGCAATCTCCAGATAGGTTTTGTTACTCGAAAAAAAAAAAGCAATACTGCCGAATCGAATGTGCCGATCCAAAAATTGTTAAAAGCTTAGGCAGAGGTGTAACCCTAGTACACCTACATTTAGCCAGTTATGTTAAAGTCCCATGTAATAATGGGCGAGCCTATTGCGAATCATTCCTATGTATAGTTAATCAACTGGGCACAAATCCAGACTCCGTGGCTACTGAGTAATTCCTGATGGAAAAACCCAATAACACTTTGCCCGACCTGGAATCGAACGCAAGACCTCATGCTCAGCAGTTGGGCAACCAAAAATTATCCTAGACATAAATAAAAATAAATTCGTTCATAGGTACCCACTTCAATTTATCTGCTTTGTGCTGCCTTTACATTTTTCCCCACTACGACAATCAGCCTATAATGTTCCCACTGCTGAAATACACGGCCTCCTTCCTATGAGAGGGAAAGGGCTACAATCCACCATGCGGGCCCAGTGCGGGTTGGTAGATGTCACATGTCTTCGAATTTATGGTTCTAGGACATGCTGGTTTCCTCACGATGTTTTCGTTCACCGTTTTTAAGACTAGTGGTAATGAATTAATTAATTATTATTTAATGTGCCTGCCTGGGTTCAGCCCACGACATACAGTTCGTAAGTCGGGGCCACTACTACTGGGCCACCGGTGCTCTCTTATGCCCACTACGATTGCAATCCCAACATCAGGAGCATATTTTTACGTACATGTGTAAATAAAACATGATTGGATGATAAATAAGTGTTGGAGCGTAAAATATTTACTATAAAATATGTGTTCCTTCACCGTAGGTACTGAAACAGCAAGAAAATATATTCTAACGCTGAAACATTTACAAGCATCCTCTTGGCAAGTTGCCTAATCAAAATTCTAGAAATATTTTCCACCCAGTTCATGTTCTCTTATGATTATAAACTTTGTTACTATAAAATTTAGTACAGGCGTGTTATTATTTTTGTAGCTAGTTTTTGTATCAGTTGAGGTGAAAATAACATAACATAACAAAACATCACGCCTGTAATGGACGTAGGGCTAGGCAGAGGTGTACCAAACAGTACACCCACATTTCGACAGTTATGCTTAAGTCCCATGTAATAGGGGGCGAGCCTATTGCTATCAACCGGGCACAATTCCAGACTCCGTGGCTGCTACTGAGAAATTCCTGATTCAAAAACCCAAAATCACTTTGCCCGATCTGGGAATCGAACACAGGACCTCATGCTCAGCAGTCGCGTTTGTGACCACCAGACCAACGGAAATTTTACTAATATTTTTAATATGTACGAATTTACTAACGTACCTAATATTAATAAGGGTTACCCAAATAGTTTTAGAAACAATGGATCCAATGTTATGAAGCATTGTTTGGTTCGGTTGATATCGAATAGCCAGACACAACCGATATATAACTAAACATACACATCATGGACTTTACTAATTAAACTAGTTTCAATAGATATAAACCTCTCCAATATTCGATTTCAGAATTCCTATTTCATCTTAACACGAAGTTTCAGTGTGAAATATTTGTTAGCATAAATACTTTAATTTGACTGAAACAAATTGCGTAGATTTCAAAGCTGACTTCTATGTTTTGCTTCGTGTATAATTTTATGTTTTCATCCAAAGTAATCTAATATTTTATGCTGTCTACGGTAATCGTTACGTTTAAATCTGAAGAAGATAAAGTAAGCACACTTCATCTAATCACAAAGTCTAGTCAGATTTCTAGCTTCAAGAAATGGTTAGTACCTGCTCTGTGTAATAAGACTAAATATTCTGAGTAATTCGAGTAAAACAGTTGGTTTACCAAAGCATTACCTACACTATAACTAATTAATTAGTTGAATAAACATAACAATCCCACTGTCTTTAGATAAAACCAGAGTAAATACGTAAGTAATAATTATGTCTAGTAAAATCACTATATATGTATAATACAAAGTCGCTTCCCGCTGTCTGTCCCTATGTATGCTTCGATCTTTAAAACTACGCAACGGATTTTGATGCGGTTTTTTTTAAATAGATTGAGTGATTCAAGAGACAGGTTTATATGTATAACAGCACCCGTGCGAAGCCGGGGCGGGTGCTAGTATAAAATAATAATAAAGTATAATATAAAAGTGTAATAAAATTGTGAAATATTAAAAACTTTATAAAACTAGCAATACTGTGAAAGTCTCATTAAAAAGATTATTTAAGATTTTTAGGCGCACTGAGGCTGTGGCTAATCTTAATTTCGAGCTTATTAAACGATGGAGGAATACTTTTTGGTCGGATTGGGACTTCAGAGTGATGGATGGGTGGTCAATGGGTAATAATATCTAAGTTGTAGTAGTGTGTCATTCAAAATGTAAGTATGGAATGAGTATATTATAGGAAGTTTGAAAGTTAAACTGTCTTGATATGGATCTAATGATGGGGAAAGACGAATTGCAATGTGACTAAAAGAGTAATAAATATTAATGTTGATGGATAGAGAGGGAGAGGAACCCCAAGGGGAAGATAGATGGATTGTGCGAAAATGGTGTAAATTTTGACAGGGGAGAATGGAGGAAATAAATACAAAAAACCCGACTGCTTAAAAATAATGAACTGCAAAGCAAAAAACAAGTATACATTTTAAATGAAACAGTAGTTGGAATCAGGCGGGGCAAATTTTAATAAAAAAATATATTTCCAACTGTTTTTTTTAGACTTTTTAGTTTTTTTAACAATTTGTGTTAAAACAGTAATATAAACATGATATGATACATATATTTTTGAAATGGTCTTTTCACTAGCTTTCATTTGACACCCATATTGCTATGGTAAGAAAAAAAAAAAACCCCCCTTTTTTTCATTTGCAGGCGCCATTTTGAAAATGTAGCCTTTGTTACTGTCACAATGTTGATGAATTCAACGACACCTCCTTCTGAGGCAGTCGGGTAAAAAACGTGTTGCGCCGACCCCAGGTAACAAGGGGCAAGGGCTAGAAGATGATAGTGAGTAGTGTGTCATTCAGTAAATGACTCAAAATTGCATGAATAGTTGCAACCCATTCTCTATCGCATTTCATCGTTTAATCCAATATTATTTAAACACTAAAGAATAATTGTATCCCTGTTAAGAAAGTTACAAACCACTTAAGTCTATAATTTAAAATCTAGATAGAATAATTTACTGTTTAATAGATTGCTACTTGAGCAACCAACGGCATTCTAGTACTTAAAATGATAATTATGAAGTACCTTCAACGAGTTAGGCCTAGTTTTAAAGCATAATTTATTCAGTATCACAGGCCTTGTGCGTAATGTTCTATTTGATAAAGCCTATGAAATATTTAAATGTCTAGGTTCTATATCATTACCGACCTTTATTATCGAACCTTTGTTAATGATGTCTATTTAAGTGTAGTTTTAATGGGTACCTAAATTGTAGTAAAACTATAGGTCATTGTGAAGTATGATAATAGTTATAGAAAACCATCACAAATTCTAAGGGGCGTAGTTTTTTGACACTATTCCTTAATTAGCCTCAGAACGCCACGGTGGTCAGTGTGTCATGGCGAGTGTTTCGTCAGAGCTTCGTTCGTCATTCAGCAGGGGGGCACCGCTGATTATTTAGTGTGGTCTTCCGGCGGCGAGATGGGCAGACGACTTTGTTGCCATCCCGGATGAGGCTGGCACCAGAACGTGGAGCTTCGCTCAAATAAATTGAGACCTATACCCAGCAGTGGGTGTGGTCAGACTGTGGATGATGATGATGACTAATTTGTGTTAATAGGCGGCCATATATAAGGTGACTGGTAATTAGTGACCGATATTTATACACGTGATTGTACTCATGATAACAAACAACTTTCCCGAAGAAATATTTTTTACACACATAAAATAGGTATTATTTACCAGTTGTTAAAATAAAATAGGTATTATTTTTCACTCTATTTTACTCCAACAACAGCCAACTTTGATACATAGACAACATAAAAACAAAAACATCTACCAACAAAAAAGCTGAGTGCACTCCCCGTCCATTCACTCGAAATTTCAGCAACTAAAAACTAAAAGCAAAAACGTTAAAATAAGCTACTATTAATTAAGGCGAGCTAGCTGTTAAGATTTCCGCAAAAAACAAAATATTCATTTTAACTTAGCTGCTGAAGTAAGCACCTACTTCCATTCTGTGCTAGACTGGCCTGATGCAATCAAGGTAATGAAAACAAGCCACCGTCTGCTTTATAGTAAATATTCAGTGAAATTGTAACAGCTGCTACACACGGCGGTGGCGTTTAACGAACCGTTCGCCATGGTGTAAAATGCGAGTGAAGTTGATCGTATTAAGTTTTTTGTTTTGTGTGAGAAAAGAAGAATAAATGGTAACCACCATAGCCTTCTTTTAACCCAACCGTGTACGGCGTAAGACAGTATGTAATGGGTGGAGCACAAAAATACAGTCGCAGAATATCTACGCGCAACTTTAAATAGTACTAGCTGTTGCCCGCGGCTTCGCTCGCGTTTTGGTCGGAAATTATCCCACGGGCACATTGTAAATATAACCTATGGCACTAGGGGATAATGTAGCTTCCAATTAGTGAAAGAATTTTCAAAATCGGTCCTATAGATCCAGAGATTACCTCCTACATACAAACATACAAACAAATTTTACCTCTTTATAATATTTTATTATATATTATACTATAGTATAGATAAAATAAAGATGCTCCCGCTGTTTGTACGCTTAGATCTTTTAAACTACGCAACGGATTTTAATGCTGTTTTCAGCAATAGGTAAAGTGATTCAAGAGAAAGGTATACGTACATGTGTACATGTATACCGTGTACCGTGCGAAGCCGGCGCGGGTCGCTAGTTATGATATCTATACTTCTGTAGCGAAGGGTCAATTTTTGTAATAGGTAAGCCGGAGTAATTATTTGTCTATAGAATACTGACTGTGCCATTTTAAAAAGGGAAGCCTGTAGGAATCAAGTTGTATGGAACCTTCGCCACTGCTATACTTCTATACTAATATTATAAAGAGAGTAGAGGTAACGTTTGTGATTTTGTGAGGTTGTAGGGGGTAATCTCTGGATCTACTGAACCAATTTTGAAAATTCTTTCACTAGTAGGAAGCTACATTATCCCCGACTGCCATAAGCTATATTTACAACGTGCCCGTGGGATAATTTTCAACCAAAACGCGAGTGAAGCCGGGGGCAACAGCTTTAATTAATTAACGATGCACATGTACAGATACAACCATATTTTATATGCATAGGCATGCATTTAAAGGTATTTTTGTTCTTTGATAAGTATCAAGACTCTCGTAAATCCATTTATTTAATTAAACAAGCAAAAGTAACTCTTTATATGGAGGTCCATGATATTTGGCTTAAAGGGGTAGAAGGCCTCTAGGTTACTGCAATATACAACATAGGATGCTGTATTTTACCTATATTTATATTTTCATCCCTTTAGTACATTACTGTGTAATATTATCCGGTTTTAAATGTCAATATTTTATTTTATCTACTTCAGAATACTCTTCGCTCTAAGCTTCTTGACAGTCAGTCACGAAACTAATATATTGAGGCAAATAACAAATTTAAAAGCACTCGTACCTTTGCTCGACTAAAAAACTGTGTGTGAATGCATACAAGTATTACCATACTGAAAAGCTCCGTGCAGCAAAAATATTCATAGCCATCATTTCGTTAACAGCTGAACATATTGAAATAATCATTATGTATAGCAAGTTGTACTACTTTTTTCACTGAAGGTTTTTACAACGTTGTACCGTGTCGTACATTTATTTATTTAATCGAATGGGATGTAACACGAAACATGTATTCCATTAAATACATCACGTAGTAGATGGAAAGCTTACAGTGATTTAATCGACACAGTAAAATAATCTAAGTATAAATACGGTTTTGATCTCTCAAAGATATCCCTGACTCACGTTGATGGAAACCTGGATTAAAAGTCTGAAATCGCATGCAGTGAGTTAGACTGGTGATAAAGGGCGGTTTCAGATCAGCGTATTATCGGCGCATGTTGCTCGTGTTTGGACGCGCGTGTAAGGACGTATACGCGCGCTTTTTACCCCACTCGGAGCTCGTACGAGTGTTGACGCGCGTACAAGCTCGTACAAGTGCGAATCGCGAGATAAGTCGTCACTTTTGCTGACAGCTGTCATTTTAATCAAGTGAACACGCCGGAATAAAGGCCTGGTCAGACCAGATGCGTGGCGTGACGTACACGTGAATACGCGCGTGGTGACGCGCGTGAACCCCTGACACACCGGGTTACGCATACGTGTACGCTTACGCTTACGCATACGTGGTACGCACGCAACGCACCGGTCCTTTGCGTACCCAGCAATTCTTGTGCACGATGTCTGAAGAAGATTGTGTAAATGGACCAAGTAGTTCATCTGATGAAGAAGAAGCAATATTACTGTTATTGTGACAGAATATTCCTGGGTGTGCCAAAAAACAATGGGTTCAAGTTTTATATGACATATTTTTTACTCTTTGTTTTTTGTGTTGTACAAACAATTAGTTTTTCTTTAATTTCATTATTCATCATTAAAACCGAAACAAAACATCACTTACTATCGGTAAAACTTGAAAACAAATACAACTGAATGCGTAAGTCACGCGCGTAGTCACGCGCAGCAAAGATACGTGCGTGTTCAAACTTGTTCGGTGTGACGTCCAATACGGAATTCCATTGACTACAACGTCATTACTGCACGCATCAATGTGACGTTGCTGTTCCGCTCTGCGTAGGTACGCAGCAAGTTTGACACATGGCAGCTGCAATGCGTAGCGTTACGCATGTAGTCTACGCGCACGTGTACGTCACGCAAGCGGTGTGCCATGTCTCTATAAAGTTCCATATATTACAACGTCATGGTACGTGCACGTGCACGTGCACGTCTACGTGTACGGATCCGGTGTGTTTCGGCCTTAAGCGCTTGTACACGCGTTCAATTTTTTGAAGGGCGTAATATGGCGCACGCAAGACGGTAAGAACTTGTACGCGTTACAAAATAAAGCTAGTCTGAAACCACTCTTACGTTTGCTCCTTCATTATAATAAGCACTGTCTAGAAGAAGAGAGCAAAAGGCCAGTACAGCATTCAAACGCGGTAATATTTCACAAACATAGCTTATAGCTTATAGCTTCCTTTTTTTGCAAATTCGGACACGGTCGTTGGAGTTACATAAATACTCGATTTTAGTAGAACTTAACTTATACTGTCACTTACGTGATATCTTCCGTGATAGTCCATTATTTTGAGCTCCCGAGATACGCGCACTACTGGAACTCGTCACTAAGTCACGGTAAAACACTTAGTGACGAGTTCATGTAGAGCGCGTAGCAAAAGACAGAAAGAGGGTAGACAGATTTGTCTGCTCTTAACAATTTATTTTCCATCCACCCGCGTTCTTCAGTCAACTCGCAATCATGGCACTTGCAACAGCGTCGAAATATCGGGAGCTCAAAATAATGGACAATCACGGAAGAATCCCGTAAATGACAATATAAGTGTAGTTGTAAATCGTGAAAGCATAAAACAGTGTTTTATTAGAACTAGCTCGAAATAATAATGTAATTAGAATAGGTGCCCATTGCTACCTTTCCTCTGAATAATAAATTATTATTCCTCCGTTGCGTTTCACGCCACCCTCGGGGCGTAGTGTTTTATTGTTCAAATTCATAGTCGACATCACAAAGTAAATATTGTAAATGTACAGATAAGTTCTTCATGAAACTTTTCTTCTAAGCAAAGTTAGAGAAGAGTTACGAAGTAGTTCGGTGCATATTGCGAGCTGGTACTCCTTCTTTAACTTTCTACAGTAAGCATATTCGTCATACATTTTTGTAACACGCGATTCTGAACAAAAGTTTCAGGGGTACTTTTTTGCCGGTGCGGTAAATTCTTGTTTTTTTTATTAGTATTGTCTTTTAAGCGAGCGTATGAGGTACGGACCGCCCTCTCCGCCGCGGCGCCCGCGCATTCTACAGTCCGGCTCGCATCACTGTCGCATCCGGTCATGATCTACAGTGCTTTACCTATTCTGTGTTTTTTTTACATCTAGACTGTTTAATCGTAATAACTGTGACATTAAACATTATTTGTGCACCATACAGCGTCCATTCTGATTTAAATCATTACCTGTCCCACTACAGTAGCTGTTCCTACCAAAATTTACTATAAACCTGTAAAGAAGCCGATTCTATCCGCATAACCATCGCTGAATCATATTTGGGTCTGCTCGTCATAATTCTAGCATTAAGCGATTCCGGACGATTTTTTCCCGAAAGGATATCTACATAATGAACAATTGAACTTTTATACGATTTTTTCACTTATGTGTAGTACCGCCTGACGAGCGTTTTTCCATTGCTTTGATTACAAAAATGTAAGCCAACCTTAGCATTACCAGCCTATAATATTCCCACTGCTGGGACACCGGCCCTCCTCTCTAGGATAGGAAGAGACTTTTATCCACAAAGCGGGCATAATGCGAGTTGGTCGACGTAACATGTTCTCAAAGTAATATGTCTGCCTGAATTTGAAATAACCACCTACGACTTGTGAATCGGAACTGTTACCGCTGAGCCATCACTGCTCAAAAATAAACTTTATAAAAACAACACCAGCCTCTTACTGTCCCACAGCTGGGCAAAGGCCTCTTCTCAAACAGAGAAGGAACGAGCGTTGATAACCCCTCTTGTTCAAGACGGGTTGGCGATTTGAGACCTAGATTAATTAAAAATAAAATTATAAATGGTTATACCTACACCTCGGAACATGCGGAGCTGTGTCAATTCTTTGTTCCTAATAATAATAATCGCTCTAAAAAGCATAAATTGTTTAATGTCCTATTTTGTCGCACTGTAGCTCGATCCACCTTCCCTATACTGCCTATGCTTACGATGCTCAACGCGCTCGTGGAGACCAACCCTGGATTAGACTTGTTTGCTGATGAATGGAAGACTGAATGTTTGTGGTTCTATTAGAAGACCGAGTAAAAGGATTACTCAATGGCATAGGCTGTACAAAATGTAATGAATAAATAGGTAATTATAATTCCAGGTTTCCTAACGATGGGTTCCTTCAACTGATGTCTGTGTTGTCCAAGATAAACTTAAAAAGTATATATGAATTGAAAAAGTCACATTGGTACTTGCCCGGATTTCAACCCACAAACTCATGAAAAGCGAGGGTTTAATATCTGGGCCTTCACGACATTCAAATAAACTTTGCTTTTGCATAAAGATCCTAGTACCACCAAAACTCGTAGAAAGAATATAATGGTATTATTAGTAACAATGACAGAATAGAAAGAAAACCTCGGGAGTTGATTGCGACATTTTTTCTTTTCAGTTAAGTTACTAATGCTTTTAGGTGCTTTTTTTACATCCCCCTTTTAAAGTCAGAAGTTATGACGACTCAACAAGTATAAAGTTGGATTGACATTAGTGAAATCTTGTAGTCTTGATTTATGTTTGAACTGGCTGTTGCCCGCGACCTTCGTTCGCGTGAAATTATTATAAAAAATATTACCCTTTTTGAACCGGATTTTGTTACCAATTTCAAGGGTTTTTTTGCACGGAACCCTAATTATTTTTCTAAAATAAAAGTATCTATGTTAGACCTTATAACATCAGCTATCTGCCAATAATAGTTCCGTCAAAATGGGTTCAGCCGTTTCGGAGACTAGCCGGAAAAACAAACAGACAAAAATGGAAAATGTGTTTTTGTTATAAGTGACATATTATATTTCAAACTCAAACTCAAAGCATTTATTTCAATTAGACCATTACAGGCACTTTTGAAAGTCAAACAAAAAAAAAAGCTAAGCTACAGTCACAGTCACAAGGCATAATAACTTGAGAAAGTACTGTAGTTGCACATTCCAAAGCGTAGATCTTTATGGAGAAGAATGGGCAAGAAACTCCATGGACACTCTTTTTAATCAAAATATTGTTACAAAATCTTGGATACATCATTCACGTTGAGATTATACATATATGTGAGAACGATGTAGAAAGACGTGCACATTAAGAGCGTCCAGAGTAAAATATTAAAATAATCAACACTTTCAAAATAAAGTAATTAAAATAAACCGTGGCAGCTAAGAGATGACCAGTCCCAACTGACAGCGCCCGTTCACGAACATGACGCATGGCTCAGCGCCATTCAACTCAACCATATTGAAGGGAACCAAATGACCCGACACACGCGCCACCATCAGCGAGAAATTTGAGTGAGCATGACATTCTCTCAGCCACCAAGCTACATTCAAGTCAATGAAAGATAAATAAATGTAAATGGTTGCTTTACAGTACATAGTACTCACACAATGTGTCATGTGTCATGTGCTATGCAATTATATAATTTCCATATGCATTCATTAAAAAGCTGTTATTTCGATATTACAAACAGACAGTTCCATTTTGTTTATTTTTATAGATTGAAGATTTTTTAAATCTTCTTCTTAGCGTGTCGGTAACAATTTAAATTCGGTCAGAACAAAATTTGGCGAAGCATTTGGCACTTTCAGGAGCTTCCATCAGCTCCTCTGATGGGCAAACAACAGGGCAGGCAGGACACGATATCAAGTGTCACATCGTTTGTGGGCCAACACCACATTTACACTCCAGAGTCAAAGCACTCAACTAATTGAAGAGTTTTGTTTAATCTACTGTTTCTATTCTTCATATTAAATGCATAGGTTAGACTAAAAAGCCCCTCCAATAATTATAGTTCTGAAGTTAACTGGAGAAGGGTAGGTGTTTAACTACATTAGTGTTACAGTGCCTATGAAGTTTTTATAATAATCTAAGGACGAGATCTATAAATGTTACTAGCATATACTTCAGCAAGCGCGACTGCTGAGCATTGGGCCTTGATTTCGATTCCCAGGTCAGAGTGTAATTGGATTTTTTATCAGTTCTTTTTTATTTTTTATTAAATACTTTGCCCTACACTAGGAATTTCTCCTGTATCGTGGGTCCATTTACTAATAATTAAACTCACATACACAAACAGCCAGACCCGGCAGACCCCAACTAGCTGTAGATCATACAAATATTTGTTCCGTGCGGGGATCGAACCCGCGACACGCAGCGCAGCAGCCAATCGTTCAGCCACTGCGGCAACCGTGCCATCGTGCCGTAATTTAGAATTCGGTTGATGGGTATAGGCTCGCCCCTATTACATGAGACTCAAACATTACTGGCGAAATGTGGGTGTACTATGAAGTTTACCTCTCCCTATAACTTCAGCAATTACAGCCATGATCTTATATTATATGTTACATATAAGTCAAAACATGAACTGATTATGTTTCATTCTGGTTCTCATAATGAATAGTTGTCATTTTACGTTATACTAACTACAAAATAAATTACTCGTAAGTTACCGTGCAAAGGCGGAAACAGGTACAATACACCGAACATGTCATAACAATAGGTAATGTGATTATAATCGAGCTGAGTGTATTGATTTCAATAACACAATACGTATACGATATTGTTCTCAATTAAATTCGAATCAAACCATCATGAGGTTTCAGTAATGAATTATTTATTCACCACAATTGTCAGTGTGGATTACAACTGTTTTCTAATTATCACAATTCAAATATTATGCTGATTCACTATTTAAGCGGTGTTCATGTTACATCATTAGATACAAAAGGTCTTTAAAAACGGTGGAATATTTTGTATTCGCCAATGTAATTAGATAATTTAGATATGATTTTTTCCTAAATAACCGAAGCTTTACTTTAAATACGCAGACAAAACAAATCTAATTAAAGATTAATATTATAGAATTAGGCTGGATCGTTTTCGCGGAATTAAAAGTAAAATTTTTGCATAGCATTTAAATCTAACTTAGCTGGTTTCGTCTATTTTCAATATTCACGTCAATCTTTTTATACTCAACATCCCCTTTCAATTCGACTACCACCTACATGGTTTATCTGGATTGCCTTACCTACATCCAAAAATAGTAGAACACATATAAATTCAGCAGTTATAAATAGAATCGCAAAGTGAATTAATCAGCCTCTGAAATTATGTACAACCGAAAAGAAACCTTTTCCCTCAGACATTATTTTTGGAATTTAAGTTAATTTCCTTTGTAAAGGTCAAGGCTTCTGAATTAAGTATTATATCTATTTTTTAGGGTTCCGTAGCCAAATGGCGAAAAACGGAACGCTTATAGATTCTGTCCGTGTATGTCACAGCCACTTTATTCCGAAACTATTCAGACTACACAATTAAAACTTGCAAATTTTTAGGAGAAATGTTTATGTAAATGCCATTCAGGTGTATAACAAGTTACCTAACTCATTTAAGGAACTTCCTGTCCCCATGTTCAAGAAAAAGCTAACAAATTGGTTATTGGATAATTGTTTTTATGACATTGGCGAATATATGGAATATTGTAAGAATCTAAGATGACATGTACTTAATTTGGACATTAGTTTTAAATCTATAATTATTATCATATTAATTCATGCTAGACTTATTGTATCACAAATCTTGACAGTTATTGTACTTAGTTATAAGAATACATTTTACTATTTAATTGTTTAATATTTGTACACCACATATTGTGGCAGAGTGTATAGAACTTAATTTTTTTTTTTTAACATCGTACTATGTAAAACTACATTCTGACAAATAAATACATTCTAATTCTAATTCTAATTGGTAGGTAGATGTATTCTGTAAACCGCTTTACGTTTTCTGTACCAAAATGAAAAAAATAAAAGTTGAAGGGGCCGCTCCCCGTACATGGAACTGAAACTAAAAAAAAACATCAAACTATACGTAAGGGTCTATAGATAGGTCCTTAAAAATGACATTGAGGTTCTGAAAACCATTTTTTCTCAAAGTCAATCGTTTGAAAGTTATACAATTCCAAAGTGGTAAAATGTGTCTAATTTCTAAAGTAAGAGGAGGAAAATTCTGAAAAAAAAAATACGATTATAGAACATAAAATCTAAGTTGGTTTGAATAAAATTTGATGAGTTGGGACTTTGCCATCAAACTGCAGCAGTAACTTTGTATGTTATTAACATACTATGAAAAACAAATTTAGTTTTGCTGTTCAATGTAATACAATACCTACAACATATGAATAAGCTTTCAAAATATTTTTAGTATAAAGGGTGTAACAAGACCCTTAACGAAGCCGAAAGGCACTTGTTCTCCTCGTCATTGCGATTATTTTTTTGGTTCTACTCCATACCTGGGAACCTTCTAGTTACGGAGATATTGGGGGTCAAAGTTCCAACTTTTTCATAAGTTTTTTTTTTAAACATTTTTTTTAATGTAAGATTTTTACTTTAAACACCTCCACGACCCCCGTACTATTCAATCCATCCATCAGCACAATGTTTTGAGTGCGTTACATTGAGTCCTACCGTAAGACGTGATTTTTCAACCCCAAAAACAAAGTCGTTTCCCAGCAATAATTTTTGCGTAAAGTTACTTAGTTTGATGTACATAATGCTTGGTTGACGGCTTCGTGAAGGGTCTTGTTACACCCTGTATTGTTTGCTGCTACGGAATCCTATGTGCGTGTGAGTACGACTCGCACTTGGCCGATTTTTTTGGTAAGAAAAGTAAACATAAAAGTATAATAGATAAAAGATTGAAACACTGTTTTAAGCTTTCACGGTCTAAAACTAGACTTAAACTGTCACAACAGGATATAAATAATAAATAATATCGGGAGCTCAAAATAATGAACAATCATGGAAGATATCCCGTAATTGACAGTATAAGTGAAGGGTTCCAGTCTGAAATATACATTTATTTTTAGATGTCGTAATACAAAAATAAAGAGTAGGAAAATGCCGTAAGTAATATTTTTAGGCCTTTCTTGTTGACTGTACCTACTTGCCTTGGTACTTATTATTTACTTCTATTAAAGAAACAATATTCATCTGGCTCAAAATTTATTCATTTTTAATTAAAGCTAAAAATACATTTTAGTACAGCTACCAATCTCTTTTAAAAATAAGCCTTAATGTGAAAACTACCTACTTAAGTACGTTTACATAATATTCAATGAATTATAGCTTGAACGTGTTGTAGAAACATGGCCGGCAGAAGTGTAATTTTTATCTAATATTTTAATATTAGTATTTAATCGAAAGCTATCAAAAAGACGCCAGCACAGAAGCTACCCAGAACTGTCCAATTTTCCCATTTAAACTTGAACCTATTGCTTTAGCTCAAAATCAAACTATTTATTGCATTCATGTGTACATTTAGTTGTTACATAATAGGTAAGTTCCAACATGAAACCCGGCTTGGGCACAGCAACATAATAGATTGGACAAACAAGCATCCAGTCAGTAGGTACTGGATTGCAAGTTTGTTATACAAATATAATCATTATAGATATTATTACTAGTATTAGGTTTATGTAGCTACTAGCTATTACCCGCGGCTTCGCTCGCATTTTGGTCGGAAATTATTTCACGGGCACGTTGTAAATATAGCCTATAGCACTCGGGGATAACGTAGCTTCCTATTAGTGAAAGAATTTTCAAAATCGGTTTAGAAGATCCAGAGATTACCCCCTACATACAAACTTACAAACAAATTTTACATCTTTATTATATTAGTATAGATAAAGTTAAAAATCTTAAATTTGACATATTGTAGTAGCTTGATATGCTGGCATCTGTACATTATAAGCTATGACAAAGGACAAAGCTGTGCTATGTTCCCATTAATTTACTCAAAATAGTCTTAGCCGGTTTCTCAGAATCCATTAATTTAATAAATACTTATTTTCTCATGAATCTAGTCATAAAACACCTGAACTCTAAGGTCAGAACGGGTCACATATTCCACGAATATACATATGTACGTCGCTTATAATAATTTGTCAACTTTTAACATATTCACAAGACAAGAAGCCCTTCATTTGGCTAAAGACATACGAGTATCTTTGAAAACTTATTCGACTTTACATCGGCTTCATCTTGTTTGAACTCCGACTTTGAATTAATGGTCTTTGAAGCAAGTTCAATCTTCTTTTGAACACGTGTTCTAGTTGAGCAAAAACTGATTTATTATTTTACGTTACTGTGTAGGTTGTTATTTTAAATAAATGTTAAGGTTGAGAGAGTTAAGGTGGAGTTCAGACGAATGATTTGACTTTGATTTGACTTACAAAGAAACAGGTATTCAAAAAGCCTTATTTTGATTATCTTATATCACAGTATTTTAGTAAATTTTTGTTTCACTGCCTGGTGTCGGCCTCGTTTATTCTTGTGGTCGCAAGCACGACTGCTGAGCATGAGGTCTTGGGTTCGATTCCCGTGTCGGTAAAAGTACTATTGGGTTTTTCCATCAGGAATATCTCAGTAGCAGTCATGGAGTCTGGATTTGTGCCCAGTTGATGGCAATGGGTTCGCCCCCTATTACATGTGACTTTAACATGGGATTACGGGATGTAATGCTATGTTGTTTTTTTTTTCCGACGCACGACTTTATAAAGCGTGTAATATTTTGCACGCCCATAAAAAATCATTAACATCGTTTGGGTTCATAAATATACATTTTAATTAATTCAGTTGGTTCTTCCATACCTTAAATTGATGTCACTTGTAGCTCTCTTCACTTAATTATAGAATAATAGCGAGAAATTTCCCACAAAATAATTATTTTTCATATAAGTAAAGTTTAATAAAGTACAACCTTGACATGAAATCAGTGAGCGGCCTGTTTTCTAATTAATAATTAAATCACTATGGAGTTTTCATTCTAATAATTACCATTTTGCGGTATGATTTATTAGTTTTGAACGTACCTTTGTTTAGGTATCACTTATCTTAGTCTTTGCGTTTCGTGGTCTTTTGCAAACCATTTTTCGACCAGTGGTTATCTATAAATATCAATTGTTTTTTTGTATTTAAATAGTCGATTTTCTGTTTTAGCAGGAAAGTAGCAATGTATTATTATACAATAGACTTGTGAAGTTTTCCAATATTTCGTTTCTGTGTATTCACGCTTTTATTTTTCTCGCGATTGTGATTTCATTCCTGAGAGCTTTTTGACGATATTTCCTTCTGTGAAGTTACTTTATATTTTCAGTTTTATTTGTCTTAGATAATGTGCTTTGCTTCGGCTATTTTCAGTATTTTGCAGTCGTTTGGCAGTCAACCTTTAGCAGCTTTGTAAAATAAGTTGAAAATGCGAAGCCGGACACGCTAGTCTAGTAGTCACTAGCACTGCTGCGCGTGGCAAATCCGTTGCTGGATATTTCTATTGGAAATTTCTCAGTAGGCGCTCGTAGTCTGGATTTATAGCAATACGCTCGGCTCCACAATCGGCATATCATAACACAATCGGCAATCGGCTCCACAATCGGCATATCATAACACAATCGGCAATCGGCTCCACAATCGGTAATACATAACTTTACTGGTACTTCAATAACTGGCAAAATATAGGATTGGATCAGATACACTGCTTAATCCTAAAGGGTTTATGGAAGATTTCGTTAGTTAATGTGAGATGAAAATGATCGAAGCTTGTCATCCATTTGTAGAAAATTTCGCGATGTTGACCTGCAAAACCTTTTGTTTTTCGTATTCTCTACCGTAATTTAAAACGAAGGTTTATATTCCATTATGTGTTATGTTTAGCTACTTAATAATGTATTGATATGGGTAGTGTACGCTTCTAATATTTTGACCTTTATAAGGTAAATTAAGGTGAGCTCTTATTCATATTTTAGGCTGTAATATTGTTGTTTATTTATGTACGGAAAACTTCTTGTACAATTTTTTTCATAGTACTTCCACGGTTGTTTGGGGAAAATAATGATGACTGTTATCTATTTAAATTATCTTCGAATATTTTTGTGTCGAAGGTTCGAGCACTTTTATTAAGGCACGCGTTTAGACGTTAGTTAATGATACTGAGAAGAGACATCAGTACAACATCCAAAAATATCTACATACCGATCGAAGAGTCGATCGAGAAGATTCTTTGAATTCATCAGAATTTACTGTACTATAATAAATAATCTTGAAAAAGAGAAAAAAAAAGATGTCTAAATTACTGGCAACATTGCCGAACATGTCAGTTATTCTTAGCATAATCAGCCTTCAATGTTGCCACTGCTGTGACACTCGGCCTTCTCTCTGTGAGAGGGAATGGGCTATAATCCAACACACGGGCCCAGTGTGGGTTGGTAGATGTCACATGTTTTCGAATTTTTGGTTCTAGGACATGCCGGTTTCTTCACGATGTTTTCCTTCACCGTTTTGAGAGCAGTGGTGATGAAATAAATTACACAAAGTAATGCGCCTCCCTGGGTTCGAACCCACGACTTATTGTTCGTAAGTCGGGGCCGCCACCACTCTCACTTATTCTTAAAAGTGTATAATTTCCACAAGACATAACTTTTTTGTCTTCCATTCCACAAGAAAATAATTAATAATAACATGTACACTAAAATGACAATAAAGTCAGTCATTTTAATTTATTCCTATTTGAATAGCATTAAATATGGCGTAGTCTGAATGAACCACGGTCTTAAGGAGCTTATAGTTTCTCAATACTGCTCCTCATATTCTCATAAATTTAACAATGACATCCCGAACCCTGAATCCATTTGTTAGTCGCGAATGAATACGAATAGCCTTGCATAATAATAGGTGAACCCAAATAGTGGTCGGCCGTGGTTCGACCCAAGATTACAAGGATCCTACAAAGCCTTATGTATCACTACGTATTAATATGGTTGTAATATTAATCCAATAACGTTGTCAATCTATTTTGCTGTTAGAGTAAAATTGTTATTCCTGTGGTATTTTTATAACGAGATTTAGGTCCCATGTGATATTAGCTTACGTAATGAGTTTTTGTGGTGTCTGCATTTAAAATACGATGTGGTAATATTAAGTTCCTTTGACGGTTTATCGTTTCATAGAGAGCAACGTATTTAACGTAGTCTGCTACGGCGTAGGTTGCTACGGCGTAGTGTACTAAGGCGTAGCATGCTATGTCATTATTGTGGTCGCTTTTAGAATGTTTTACATCCATCATTATTACCATCTGTTTCCCGTGATTTTGACAATATCGTCAAAGTAACGCGCTTTTGGACAGCAGTTTTGAGATCGCATACGAAATTATAGAACACTAACTGTTGGCCGCGGCTTCGTTCGCGTTTTTTATCGGAAATTATCCCACGGGGTCGTTATAAATATAGCCTATAGCACTCGGGAATAATGTAGCTTCCTATTACTGAAATCATTTTCAAAATCGGTTCAGTAGATCCAAAGATTACCCCTACAACGTCACAAACTCACAAACTTTACCTCTTTAAAATATTAGTTACATGTTAGTTAAATGTTACTTAGTTAGTTTGTGTTAGTTTATAACACAAATTCAACATAATAATATAGGCCGCAAAGCGCGGCAACAGTGCGTTTGTTTTATTTACTTTGTTTTTGAAAATATGTCCACAAAAATTCACATCATTATATCAACGTAAGTAATAACAACATTGACTTAATTATGATTCTGAGCTACAACATAAATAAACGCGCCAACAATAGTAAAAACGATTCCCGGCATTGTGAGGAGAAGTAACAATAAAATTAACTTTCCCATTACACTAATAACTTGAATGAAAGTTCTTTAATGTTTCGCGGCCCACAAATTATTGCCACAGGTGTCAGGAGACTAACGAACTTCACGAACTTCGAACTTTAGCGAAAGTTCTGCCCTAAACGAAGCCTTAAGTAGGCTGGTTTTTATTATCTCAGCTGTCTTGAGGCTTTTTGGTATTGTGAGCATGTACAGGCTCTTAAGTTTTGGCCACATTGCGGCAAATCCCGCACGGGACGCAGAACGCGAAGCTTTAATTCTAAAAGTGACTTGTGTCTCTAGTCGAGATATCGTGACTTAAGGACCTATTTTTAAGGTTCCGTAACCAACGGGACTAAGCCTCCGCTATCCGTCCGTCCGTATGTCTGTCAGCGGGCTGTATCTCATGATCCGTAATAGGCAGACAGATAAAATTTTCACAAATGTGTATTTCTGTTGCAGCTATAACAACAAATAATAAAAATAAATTAACAATAAAAAGGGGTTCTCCTACTACGATGGTACGGAACCGTTCATGGCCAGTTTTTTTATTAAAGGTATGTAGCTGTTCATGTATGTACAGAAGAAAAGCACATCATCCTACCCGACACTGTCATTTTTTTCGAATCTGTCTTGAACCTAATGCTATAGCGATGAAGTTGAAAATCTATTACATAAATTTGACAGATTGTAGTAGCTTGATGTGCTGGCGTCTGTACAGTAAAAACAAGGAGGTTGCAATAAATTATTCGATTTGATTTTAGACTTTTCCATGGAATAAGAAATCACTGGAGAAGTCTATGAAGAAATTAACAAGGATGTTGGCGATAATGATGAAGGAAACATGACACACAAATTAATTGATAATCCCCCAAAAACTTTGCCTACCATCAAAGTTATAATTAAAACAGTAAATATAATATTTAGTCACAAAGAGATTAATATTTAATTAATCCGTCTCTTAACTACGCTTTGTGTTGAATAATTAATATTAGTAATTGTAGCTTGACCTCGAACACGTGTGACCTGAGTGACCTTTCACAGTACCAAACATTCTCCGGTCACAGCTTAACTAAGGGCAGTGTTATTAACATCGACACTGAGTTATTATAATGGAATAATAGATGCTATAAATCTTTGTTGAATTACTGTGACCTTTGGTGGGAGATATTGCATGGTAAGCTGTGGTAGGCCTAGTTTTGTGCGGACAAAATAACAAAGAAAAATAAATCGAAAATGTAACTTACTCTTTGGCAGTATCATTTTCGATTGACATATTTGCTGCACAGTTTGAAAAATGATGTTAATCATCACAGAACAAAACAAATAACAAAATTAACACATAATCATCTGCCTAGCCTTTTCCCAATTATGTTCGGGTCGGCTTCCAGTCTAAGGGGATGCAGCAGAATACCAGTATTTTACATGGAGCGACTACCTATCTAACCGCCACAACCCAGTTAGTACTGGGTAATACGATACCCCTTGTTACTTTTTGGGCCACTGACAACCTGTAACGACTGTCAAAGATCTACAGATGACAGCTGGGACCATCAACGGCTTAACGTGCTTTCCGTGTCATGAAGGAAACTCGATATGTAATGGGCGGTCACCCATCCACAGACCAACCTAGGCAAGCACGGCTTAACCTAAAGATCGGCCAGAGCGGCTGTTATTATTTTACCACGAACTCCTCTATAACAAAATTAAGACATCACACTTTATTTTTAACGAAATAACTTAGTCTCATAATCGCCATCTCACGAAAGCTTAGGCGTGTCACAAATTCATTTAGGAGCTAAACTCGTCTAACAGATGGATTCCTGCCGCAACAATAATCCGACCCTTTGGCTACGGAACTGGAAACCGTAAGACGTAACAGGTAGATCCAGTCATGAGTAATCCTTAAGTGTGAAGGAGGAACGATCAAAGGGTTTTAGCTTTTTGATTCCTGTGTTTTTGAGTCTTTGATTTCTGTATTGTTGAAAGTCAAAGGACTATGATGAGGTTAAAGATCATTTTCAATAGTTCTGACCCAAACGTACTTGGGATAAGGCTAGGCAGATGATGGTGAATGATATATAATATTACTGTCAAGAGAGTGGATTTGAACAGGTGATGGGCATCTAGAATTCATTCTACTTCTTTGTAAATCTTGAAATTCAGAAGTGCCCTTAATAGGAACGAACTTTGACTTTGTGGCTGATTTTTAGTCAATCATTGGGAGGCTGAATACCGGTGTGCGCTCGAATATATTACCCGAACGTACCTTAAAGTAACGCTACACAGTTTCAGAAAAATTGCGAGTTTGTTTTCGAGAGCTCTCGAGAGTTTTCGATTGCTCTCGAGAGTTTATTTTTAAGAAGATCATCATCACTCTCCTGTAGAAGAAAGAAAGAAAGAATGATTTCTTTCTTTCTTATTCTCTTGTACTTATCCCAATTTATTTGGGGTCGGCGCAGCATGGTTTCTTCCTCCACACTTCTCTATATTATTCTTTCTAAAGATCAATGTGCCATATTTTCCTAGCACACTAACACTTAAATGCGATTTTTCTCTTCTTTTATACAAAAATCACCTACAAAATATTACCTACATTTTACCCCGTTTTCCACACGCACCCATATTTTATCTCCAGCACGTAATTAACTAACCTAATAAAACGCATTATCAGCATCGTACGTCATAACAAAATTACGTTCACTTCCGTTATCGAACGTGTAATATAATTTGGCGTAATAAGTGTTAGTATGCATCGCCTGACGTACATGGAAATATATTGTTTAAAGGGATTTCCTCCTACCAGAATGTCCTTTGAAGTTTGGTGTAAGTTGTTAGAGGTTAGCGACTAAACTGAAAGTAGTGTCACAGACAGAGTTATCTGATGACCTTCGCCAACTGTCATTATATGAGCGATAATGATGAAGGAGAGTGAAAAATGTATTGGATCCAAATAACTTCCTACACACTTCGGGTGACCAGCGGGCTGGCTCCTATTTTGGCCAAAGAATTAGCATTGCCATTCGGTGGCGTGACGTTCTCTGGGCACGTTCCCGGATGACACAAAAAAATGACACTCCGCGTTGCTGTAACGCGAAGTGTCATTTTTTTGACGTTTTATGTTTGTACTTAGTTATAGTTTAACTCTTAGTTTAGTTTATACA
Organism: Eugnorisma glareosa; assembly: GCA_947578425.1. Classification (NCBI taxonomy): domain Eukaryota; kingdom Metazoa; phylum Arthropoda; class Insecta; order Lepidoptera; family Noctuidae; genus Eugnorisma; species Eugnorisma glareosa. The sequence continues at coordinate 19,783,797 of OX387970.1, read as the reverse complement.
ACGTGTAACAAGACCCTTCACGAAGCCGTCAACCAAGCATTATGTCTAACTAAGTAACTTAACGCAAAAAATAATACTGGGAAACGACTTTTTTTATTTGGGGTTTAAAATCATGTTTTACGGTGGGACTCAATGTAGCACACTCAAAACATTGTGCTGATGGATGGATTGTATAGTACGGGGGTCGTGGAGGTGTTTAAATTAAAAATATTACATTAAAAACATGTATTTATTAAAAAAAACTTGTGAAAATGTTGGAACTTTGACCCCCAATATCTCCGTAACTAGAAGGTTCCCAGGTATAGTCTAGAACAAAAAAATAATCGCAATGATGGGGAGAAAAAGTGCCTTTGGGCTTCGTTAAGGGTCTTGTTACACCCTTATTATTATTTTTTGATATTTTTTCAAGGTTCTGTGGAATAAGCTCTCTAAAAGCTAATGTTTATCATGTTATAGGTCATAGTAGAAAGACCCTTGGAAAGCGATCGCCAATTGTCTAGTAGGCTATCAAGAAATAGGGCTATCACAAAAATACAATGTGTTTAAAGAGATCAATCATGCCAAGAATGACGGCTTATCTGATAAGTTTAAATCTAAAATCCAATAGCAACGTTTTGCATGATTGCACCGCAACGTGTAAAAGAAGAACTTTGAACAACAAAAAAAAAACTTCTATTAAGGCTCAAACAGGGAATATTTCCAGTTACAGGCCGCAACAAATTAGTATATATTAGTTGCTATCTAACTCTTAAAAAACGACAAGCAAAGGGCGGGTATTTTTTTGGGTATTGGGTTCTGTCACTGCGACATGTGGTTGCGGTCGTCTTTAGAATTGTACCTGAAATCAATGAGCGATTTCTGTGTATAAACATGAAATATATATAAACATGTATAAAGATAATGCAGCAGTAATCTTTTATAGTGCTAACGGCATGGAGTTATGTAGGGCTGCCTTTTCCCCGTCCAAGCCGTGGTAATGCGTATGATCACTCCTACGCATTAACACGGCTTGAATGAATGATCGTTCGATCCTCCCCACCTCCTCCAGAAAGGCCAGCAATGTCTTGTTGTTACTATCGTCTCGTTTGATGTATCAAAAGTACAGTAATATTACTATCAAATTGTCATTGCATCAAATTGGGAAAGTAAGGTTTGCCAGTGTAACATCGAGTAGGTAATATTTTCAAAAATCGCTTAAATTTTAACTTTGCGCCAAACATCAACATGTTGTTGAGATAAAATCCAGATTTTGCTCCGGTGCGAAACTGGCTTATGACAGTCAAATAAAGCTAAAATAATAAAGCAAAGTAGGCAGGTATATGCCACGCAGCTTTGAACGGACGACAGAACTCGTGTTTGTCAAGCTTAGAGCTTCGCTTTTTGTATCATTTACATAAGGTCAAAAACGAGTAGAGAGTAAAAATAACAACGCATACCTACGCGTTGGTGCGTTAACAAAGTGAAATTTGGAGTATTTAATTTCACCTTTAGCGACAGAACCTTATCCCGCGACCTAACCAAAGCGATCAGTCGCACGTCATCGTGATCGTCGCGTTCAAAGGTCATTGATGTATTCGGGAAAACGGTAGGCGCCCGTTTTCGGCACTCGTTCAAGTTCTCTGAACAAAATAATCGGTACGTTTGCGTGTTTACCGCTATGGTTAGTACGTGATTTTATATAACTAATACTTAATCTTAGAACGTACTCGTAGTTCTTATAATTTTATTCTGCACCATAATTATTTATTTGAAAAATAGCTTAGCGTTACTCACGTATATTACAGGGTTGTTCGACAAGTTTGTCAAAGTAATCTTTGTAGCTCAGCTTATCACGCGACGAAATCACGAGTCGAAACCAAAATAAAAAAACCAAACCATTTTCGAATATTATTCTTGCGATCAATGAAGTGGTCATTTAACATTCAAAACACTCTACACAAATTTGCCATCATTTCATTAAAACATTCCTATGATGTTACGACATTTATACATTTCCCGTTCTACTTAATACATTTACAACTTTACGTGTACTAACCTGCAATATTACAGCATCCAAGGAGCAGTGTCCACAGGGACAGCACGCGAGTTGGGCTCGCGTGGAAAGAACCCTCCATTTTACATTTTCCGAGGCACGACACGACACGAATATTCCGACACCTCACAAAATCTTCAGGATTACATTTAGAATGAAATTTTCGTTTACGCCATCACGTTTTCATGTTCTGTAACAAAATAAAATTCAATGTTAGGAAATGTTGCATTTTTCTTTGGAATAATACAATGGGAGTTTGTTTAGGTACACTTGAAGTAACGTGTTGTACTCAAACTTGGTCATTAGAGTTTTCATTAGAAACTTAACAATGTTCGTTACGTTGATCTAGCAGTCTGAACTATTTTCGGAATTCCTATATATACTTATGGTATGGAGAACAGTTTGTTTAGTTCTTCAACCCCCTTAAAAAAGGGACGATCTCGGTGTTATGTCTAGTAGCCTACTGCCCAACTTTTTTTGTGAAAAGCAAAAAACATACAAACTAAGTGACTACACGCTTATGGCACCCCCTGAGGGGTACGGGCCTCGGCTTAGGGCGTAGCTGGGGAGGATAGCAAAGGGACAGGCTGGATCTGAATGGTGTCATTACTTGGGGGCTGATTTTGGACTACAGGCTCAACCACGTGGGCTGGCTCGAGCAAGGGTCGGGGAGGGCATGGAATGGGATGTCGCGACGGGCCTCGATGGCGAGCTCCGACTCAATGTAATGCACTCAACACACTGAGCAGATGAATGGATTGAATATGAATAGTCCAGGGGTCTTGGAGGTAGGGCACGCCACAATAGTGGCGATAAGTCCCCTCTTTGAGGAGTGGCTAGAGAGGCGCCACGGCGCCCTCACCTCACACGGTTGTTTCGGGAGGTTCCTGCACCGAATCGGGCGGGAGGAAACGCCCGGGTGCTACCATTGTGAGGATCGACCGGAGGACACGGTGGAGCACACGGTGGAGATCTGCCCCGCGTGGGCGGAGCACCGCCGTGTCCTCGTAGCGGCGATCGGCGGCGGCGACCTCTCGCTTCCGGCCTTGGTTCAATCCATGGTCCGGAGCGAGACGGAATGGGACGCCGTCACCTCCTTCTGCGAAGCAGTCATGCTAGCGAAGGAGGTGGCGGAACGTGAGAGGGAGAGAACCTCACGTCCCAGCCGCCGCGGGAGACGCACCGGGCGTCGGGGGCCACGTGGTGGCCCCCGGCCACCGTAGGCGCGGGCCTGTGGACGGTGAGCTATGGGCTAGCTCGCCGTCCGTCCGTCTTATGACGACAGGCCGTGTCGACGGCGCGTTTGTGTTCCACGCGCGCCTCAAAGAGAGTCAGCAAACAGGAAGGGGTCCGAAAGGACCGATGCCTGCCAGGGTTGCGGGACTGTTCGAAAGAGATACCGCGGCCCTGGAACATAAAGGGCAAAGGAAGGAACATGGATGGGTTTTAGTCAGTACAAGTCTGACACTCCCTCCTGCTCAGCCCAGAGCGGGAGGGGTCATTTGATGATTTCCCATCGATAAAAAAAAAAAAAAAAGTGGTCTTGGAGGTGTTTAAAGTAAAAATCTTACATTAAAAACATGAATCTAAAAAAAATAACTTGTTAAAAAGTCGGAACTTTGACCCCCAATATCTCCATAACTAGAAGGTTCCCAGGTATGGTCCAGTACAACAAAAATATTGCAATGATAGGGAGAACAGCCTTTCGGTTTCGTTTAAGGTACCCTTTATAGTCTTATGTCGCGAATAACTTTAAGTTTTTGCGCGGTTTAGAATTTTGATGTAAGTTCATTATTTGTGTCATAGATGAAGCTATAGTGCTTTTTGTACTATGTTGCTGTAGTACTATATGTAGTGCCGCTACAGCTTTTAAAAGAAGAGTAAAACAATAAACAGTTGAATCGTCCTATCAAAAATGAGTGTGATGTCTGGACTCAATATGGTAGTCGGCGGTCGCAACGTTACATGAATATAACGGTTTCCCGTAAAAAATATATGACGGCCATAAAATAAGAAAGCTGATTGGCAGCAACCTTGTGTACTGACTCGTGCGTTCAATAGTAACACAGAGCCATGTCAGATCGAGCAGAATTAAGATGTAGTTGATTAGAGACCAATAAGGAATCAGGTTTCGATTTGTGCTAAACAAGTTGGACAGCAAAATTCTTTGAATTCTGCGACATTTATTAAAATTCATGTTTCATTTCAAAAAGTTTTAACGCATTGTAATTAAAACACATTTAGTTGTTAATTAATTCCAATTTGCTGCAACAGCTCTGACACTGAAAGTTAATTTTAGATTGTTTTTCATACAATAACATGGCGAGGGCGACAAAATGGCGAGCGAGACCTCGTAACTTTGAACCGCACCTGTAACTCTATTGACCTGAATTTAACCCTGTTACAACTCTTTAGCTGGGTAGAAGTGCTAAACACAAACGCCTGACTATAGAGACTACACACATACATTCACCATTAGGCGCGAATTATACACAAATGGCGTAAGGTGACGGCGCGGCGCAGGCCCAGCGCAGCCGTGGAAAATATAACGAAAAAAAAGAACGGCGTGTCCGCGCCGCACCGCTTTTTTTTTTTTACCGATGGGAAATCATCAAATAACCCCTCCCGCTCTGGGCTAAGCAGGAGGGAGTGTCAGACTTTTACTGACTAAAACCCATCCATGTACCTCCTTTGCCCTTTGTGTTCCAGGGTCGCGGTATCTTTTTCGAACAGTCCCGCAACCCTGGCAGGCATCGGTCTAATCGGACCCCTCTTCCTGTTTGCTGACTCTCTTTGAGGCGCGCGTGGAACATGAACGCGCCGTCGACACGGCCTGTCGTCATAAGACGGACGGACGGCGAGCTAGCCCATAGCTCACCAGCCACAGGCCCGCGGCGCCGCACCGCTTGAGTGTAATTCATCATACGTCGCCTAAGCACATTTTTTATGAAAACATTTGAAGCGGCAACATGCCTGCGCCGCGCCGTCACCTTACACCGTTTCTGTGTGATTCGCGCCTTATAAACTAAATTTTCTGTAGCATAGAAATAAAAAATAGAAATAGCAATTGACTTAATTGTGACTAATTTATCGAAACGCAACTATTGTTTGTCTGTTGGTAACTGATTTATATCTATCTATTACTTACAAGTGATTTATATTGTTTTTTTTTTGTTTTTGCTTGATTTAAGTAAAGAACAGTGGCGAACTCTCAAACAAATTTTTGTTGACATTTTTTTTTGGCGTCTACCTATGAAAAATATGTTAAAATATTGAGTTTGAATTCCTGAACAATTTTGTCTTCAGTTATACTTTTAAAGGAAGTCAGGAATTAAAGATATTCCAGTTTGAAGTTTTAGAGGTTATGTTTATTCTTGTCAACAACAGACTAATCGAAAAAGAATTATAGAAATGCATTTATACAAAATAAACTACGCAATGCGTATTCAGAATATTAAGTCCAACCGACAGGTCTGGCACATGGCCCTCATGCCCACATGAGACGTAAGTAGGTACTTATTTATTTAATAATCTTAGTCAACTATCATAAGAGCAGTTAGTTACTTATATGATTAATTACCATGGTAAGGGTAGAAGGTAGGGTAAGAAAAAAGGCCCGTATTTTTTTTAATATTTATTCCTCATCTTCTCTAATCACAGTGTCAAAAAGAAAACCTGCGGATGCTGAGATGTTTGGTTCAGCTGTAGTTAACTGGTGCTCGCCTTTTAACAATGATTCTGGTATGAATGGTTTTTGGCCACATCCTTCCAACAAAGCTATGCTATCCCTAAAACCTCCTAAAATAAAAGCCTAAGTCATTGTTTCTGAAATGCAGCCTTAGAGCAGAATTCTCATTACTAAATAAAAATTTTAAAAAAGATTTTGTAAAAGTTCAGTTGTCAGTTCAGTACAGTACATGTCATTAAGCATGTTTTTTTCGTTGGGGATTTTGATACGGTGTCATTTTTATGAATGAAAAAATTATAACCGCTATATTCTTAGCACAAACAATATTTTTTATTATAACATTTGTATTCTGATGCAGAAATGTATTTACTAAGTATAAATTAATGCAATACGTAAATCCAAGCATTTTATGTAACTTGTCTAAGATTTGTATTCCATGGCAACATTAAAAGTATAGCTGAGCCAAAAGTCATGAATTCAAGCCAGAAAGAAAACAACTAAGTCATGATTATATAGTCTGCCGTCAAACGGTGAATGGCCGTAACTACTTTAAAGTATATTTTGAGTAAATGACAATTTTGTCTGAAGTGAAGTTTTAAAGCACTGTCGGTAGTCTTTACTTGACTTATTTTATATGATAATTTATCTGTGGCTACGAGCGAATTGAAGCTTCATTAGCTAGACAGAAAGATAGAGAATTTCTTGCTGAATACGAATCAATTTTAACTCATTTTTAATAAAAATGTTAGCTACCTCCTTTCACCGTATGACGGCAGTATTATCATCAATAATCTAGTCAATAAAGCTCTCAATTATGACGACTTTTTTTCCAGACTTTCACAGGCCTTAAGCTTGATTTGATAAAACTTTGTAAATTATTTCGTCGGTATCTATCACAGTGACATACGTAGACGCTTAATAATTTAATCAGCAATTTGTTCGCCACTGTTCTTTAGATTTGTGCTCAGTTGATGGCAGTAGGCTTGCCCTCTATTATTAGGGACTTTAACAGCATGTAGGTATGTGTGTAGAAAGGGTACACGTCTGCTTATCTCTGCGGATAAACTCAGGCGTGATGTTAAGTTATTCCAGTATTATATAAAAATAATTACGAACAAAGCAGTAAAGAAAGTAGAAACTAACATTATTTATTAAACTTTATTCTCTACATTAAACAGCATTATGCAAGTTAGTACTATAACTAGAAAAAGTAAATAAAACCAAGGCCAACAGCTCGGCCTTTCTACTTTAAATTCATTATTCCAGTTATAATCCTATTTTCAGTAATGACTCGGGGATCCTTGAAAGTCATTCTCGTAAATTAAAAAGGCCCGATAATTAACTGCGAAACTGAATCAACTACGCGTTGAGAATAAAAATTGAAACCGTAATTTTTTGGACTGAGTATTTTTCTTTAATTGACATTTCAAGTCTTGGACCCTTTGTGCCATTGTGTTTTTTTTGTGTTTTAATTGTGTGTCGTTGTTTTGTATGCGATTTCTTGTACATTTAAAGCTTATTTCACCAACGATTCGAAATTGAACTCGACCAGCACATCTGAACTTCGTTCAAGAACTACCAGTGTCATCATAGCTATGGATTATTGGTAGTAAGGCTCTTAAACGCCGCCTTGATCGCAATCAGATTCATTGGACAAATTCGCCCAAAGGGACTATAATGTGTAGAACCACTGTATACAGGGTCACTAAAATCCCTGAGGGTCTCTTTTCAAAATTTTATCTAGTTTTAAAATGATACTGTGACCTCTGAGTTCAAATCGAAAAAAAACGTTCAAAGCAGGCGGGTAGCTAGTAGAAAATAAATTAAAATTCACACAAACGAACACAACCGCGAGATTCACTAGTCAAAATTATAATTTCATACAACCGCTGCCCAAGCTATAGTCCTGTTGACGATGAGAACAATATGCATAAAATTTTCATTATCCCGGTTTGAGCAGCATCTTTGCTCCGGGGATCAATAGATAGGGCATGCTCCCAACCATCCATCTTCATATTTCCTGAAGACCCTCTGACAATATCCATTCGTCTTGCTAAATTGCTGGCCATGTACCGATTTCTGTGGAATTTTCGGTTTCTATAGCGATGGGTGATTTGGCTGACAATAAAGTATTAGTAAAATAACTTACAGGTGTTCTTGTGGTGTTTTGGCCGAACTTGGTAAAGTGCAAGTCTGTTTCTAGCATAAAACGTAAAATTATCTAATACCTACACTAAGCAAGAATAACTACGATTCCTATGTTTGAACTTAAACGGTTCCTTCATCTATATAAAACCTTATTTCTTTCTAGTTATTAAGTAGATCAACTGATGGTAAAGGATAGATTAAGACTCAACAATGGAGCCAAGAGCTTAGAAATAGTCACATTCTCTCGGTGTTAACGAGACAAAAGCTCTTGAAAGGATTATGTCAATCCCGTTGAAAATTGTTGTAAAAAAACGAAACGCTTTGAAATGCGATTAAATGGCCACTGTTTTAAACATGGTTATTTGTTTGTAGAAACTAGACAATAAGAATATTAAACGCTTTATAAATACTGTGTTTTCTAGTCATTGTCACATTAAAATAACAATGAATTGAAAGTTCTATAAGGCCATTTGAATAAGCGTGTTCGAGTATATATTTCAAGGTTCATTTTAATTTTTAATTTATGAAAATAAGGTTAACACGTGTAAGAAATAACTACCAACCTATTATATGTATTGTAATAGGTAGGTAGATATTTCTTCCACGAGCTATTTAACCAGCTATTTAAAATGATACTACACAATTTCTAGTTTCAGCTACCAAATGTGAGACAAAATTTTTATAATGAATGTAATACAAAGCGTATTAAATAAAAACGCTCGCTAAGTTTGAGAGAGACATGCAGAAACCACAAAGTTCTGCACAGGTCGTACTGACCCCTTTATTCGTGAACTAGCATTTTGCCCGCAACTTCTAGATGATAGCTCGGCTAGTATATAGGATATAAAAATAAATTGTAGCCTGTAGCATCCATGAATAATTTAGCTTTCTATCAGTGTAAAGTAAACAAAATTAAAATTGGATCATTAGTTCCTCAGATTGCCCCTACATTACAAACTTACATACAAACAAATTTTACCTCTATAAAATATTATGTATCTATCGAATATTTATTTTAAAACTATTATTGTACACTAACAGAATCTAACAAAACCGAAAAGGAAAAAAACTGTTAAGTTGTAAAAATATGCAGTGGCACGCCACAGTTTTTAATTGAATAAATTAATGTTTTAAAATATTATTACTCTGGAAACTACATCTCTTTTGAACTCAAAAAACGTTTCGCTTTGTTATAATTGTAGGGTCGTTTGATGCAATGAATTTCATTTAGAAATCGAGGTTTTAGTATTACATTATTTAAAAACAAATCGATGTAGGAATTATTAACCTTTCGTGTGCCGGGAACGTGGATCTACGCGAGACACAATAGCTTTTTAATTGTGTCTATATACTCGGCATACGAAAGGTTAATTATTACTGACTTAAATACTGTATATTTGGTAACTGGACTAAATGATCTGAAATGAAAATCAACTAGAAAGTCGACACATTTTAGTCGCAAAGTGTATACTCTGTTACAATATTTTGAGGCTAAACTTCACGCAGGCACTAAGTGTAGTAACTGTTATGATATTGCAACTAGTCGATTATTTTGTTACCGAAATTTTAGTCATCGCGACCGGATTTGGTTGTATGGTGTGGTGATCAATAGTTGTACTACCATCTTGGAAAGGGACAATATTATTTTAATATGACATCAACAGAACTAAAACAAAACATAATGCTGTTTATTGTACACATAATATATGATCGTTCAATAAAGTTACAATAAGCACATTAATTGTATACCTTCTTTTAAGTTAGTGGAAAAGTGTTGGTGTCTAATATCAACCTATAAAACCATTTTTATTTTTCTTCTTTTTTTATCGACCTTTTTGAGTTAGTAGTTTTACAGCATCAACTGCTTTTACCCAACAAGTGTCAATCGTTCACAAAGGGTTTCGTATTTCTCTAACGAATGACTTTAAAAAGATTTCTCATAATATTTTCGATAGCTTATGTTGGGATCTTAATGAGTGGACTGTATATAATTGTAAAGGTTGGCGTTTTGGCTTCTGGTGTGGCGACTGGAAATGCAAACTCTTCTCAAGAAAATATAATATATTGCAGGACAATCAACTCGCGTGTATCTATCTATTCACCATGCTTGACACAACCCAAAAATCAATGTTCCAAGTAAAATTATAATAATAAATCTTTGTTGGTGTTGCCAACAGCTTATGTCAATTCAACATATTTTAGAATTATCCTACAGCGTTATCGCATAAAGAACCCTCAGATAAACTCCACCTTATTTTCCCGCACACACCACCTGACTCCTAAACGCCGCTTTAAGCGGAAAGATTCACATAATGCTTGCAAAGCCGGCCAATTTCTCAAACGTCATTGGCCGTTGTTTCCTTTAGTTCATTAAGTATTTTCATCACAGCTTCAGCGGCGTCGCGTTAAGAGTACCCCCGGGCCACAGTTGGGAACGCCGCTTTTTCTTGAATTTTTAACAGCGCTCTAGTGCTTTGGTACTATTCATAAGCGGCGGTGCCATTTAATAATGCACTATATTTACTCGTGTCTTAAGTGCAAATTGCAGCGTCTGGCTGTTTTTAAGACGCTGCTTACGAGTTTGTTGGTGAGGTAGTAATGCGATAAGTTTTTGATGGCGCTTTTAATGGAAAATTATTGTTGGAGCATTTATTGTGCAATTAAGTCTACATGGGAGATGAAGTCATCAAAGAATTTTTGCTTTGATAGTATACCTCCAGTTTTTTTTTGTTTTAAGAGCGTTTACGTCTTACGGCATTTCATACAAACTTTGAACTCATTTGTTTTCGAAATGACTGAACCGTTTTTAATGAAATTTCATACACATAAGCTAGATACATAGGTCTAAAAAGTTGACAGAGAACATTTCGAAAAATAGTGATACAGCTAAATTAGACCGATTTTAGATTTTCCATAGAAACATAAATTTCCAATAATTATCTTTTTTTTAAGACATTTTGAAAAAGTTCTTTATAAACTTATTAAACGTATGTATCCTGCATATGCCTATGAAGTTTCATTAAAATCGATTCAGTCATTTCGAAAAGAAATTAGTTCAAAGTTTGTATGAAATGCCGTAAGACGTTAACGCTCATAGCTGTTCAAAAGTTACATATACATTAGAATTAAAATAAAAATTATATAAAAAGCACATTTTGTGCTATGTTTTCGACTATTAGGTCAAAAAAATCTATATTTACTCGATTCTAAGTTAGGACAAAAAGTAAAAAAACAAATAGTTTTGAATACTTACTAGTATCCTTTTTCTCTCTCCCCGCTACAACCTCATGACTTGTCCCACATAAGACTGCGGTGCTATAGATATACATAATGTAAAGATGATGTACTTTGTAAGTAAGATAATGGCCTGTTGTTCGTTGTAATGATTTCTTACGTGAAAATGGACCTGGGAAATATATTATGACAGATATGCTCAGGATCGCTTAGAACCTTTTTGAGGGCTTTTAAACAAACATAATGCTGTTTTACAGAACATTGTTCCGTACTTTTATTTACGAATGTTCTAATTTTGATTTATAGGTTACGTTTCGGTTGAAATAAATTCATGTTTTGCCTTTTTTTTGTTTTTTGATAATTGGTTGTTTTGTTAGTCAGTTCCGCTTGTACGGCACGTTTTAAAATCATTATTTTACTTAAAACAATGGATTGGCTATCGAAACCAAAAATTGGATTTTATTTCTAGTACCTAGGTGCATCACTTTTAATAAGATTTATATTAAGAGATATATCAACAAAGAAACAATGGATGGACTGTGTAAAGGATGATAATATGGCTAGAAAAGAGGTGACCGCTGAGATGACGATAATAGAGAAGTATAGAAGAAGAAAACATATTGCACCGACCCTAAATAAATTGGGATAAGAGCATTAGAATGATGACGATGATGATATACTTACCATCACCCCACTGTTTTCCTCATTCCAATGGAATCCTGATTTCAATAAAAAACCGCCAATTAGTCGTAAAAATTCGCAGTACAACACCATATTTATTTTATGAATGCTAAAATTCCCATAACTGCATTGTACAAACAAAAGGAGAATGAGCGATATATTCCCACAGAAAAACCAGAGAAACAAACAATTTAAACCAGAATAAAAATTTCAATTAATGCAACCAGATATCTTTTGTCTGCATTATTGAATCGGGGAAATGCTGAAATGCATTGCAAGTTCTATGCAGGGAACTGCATTTTGAAGGCGAATAATTGCGTCGCGGCCTCAAGAGAGAATACGAAATTTAATGTGCACTCAGCAAAAATATTGGAGTCTGAAATTCACTAACAATGGAATAATGCTTTAATATCGATGTGAATTTTGAATAATCCAGTTTTATACCCTTCCGTGATTGATTCGTCTTTGGAGAAACGTGATTGTACGTCTTCTCATAAATTATTTTGAGAACGAGTATGTTGTATAGAGGTATGTTGTATAGGAGGCTATACACTTGTACGTATTGGTACGATTCCTCACAGACGGGCATCAAAATTGAATAGGTATGTAGATTTTTTTTGGGAGAATCCTGCCTCCTTATTCGCAAACCACTGCAACTCCTGAAAACCAGAATCAACAGTGGCGACCACCAAAAAAGCTCCGAGACAATGAAGCTCGACGAAGTCCCAGGGAAACAATATAACTGTCTTGGATCCCGCAACGAAGGTAATCAGAAAAGAATAAGTAGGAAAAACATTATATGCGATGATAATAATGTAGGTAGTATGCGTAAAAAACTCTCGTCTTAGCTCAAACTGCGAAATCGACCCAAACATGATTCCGTGATGGAATATACCGATTGGCATGAGCCGGCGAATAAGTCTAATAGTTTCTACTGGTCCGCCTTGTTGTTCAATAAATATTGTGAGCCGAATATGTGTGAAGCACCCCTTATAAATTATTTTGGAGTATGTTTCTTAGTACTGAGATTCTGTTTCTTTATTTGACATCTGTTTCTTTATTGGAGCGTATCTTTCACTCTTTTTTTGTAATGAAGTTGTGTTCGAATAATCGAATTGTTTCGTTGATTTGAAAAATGTAGCTATTGGTTCAAATTTATGTTTGAATCCTTCTGTTTTTTGTGATATTTTTACAGTTATCTGCCTCGTTATTTTTATATGTAATGTTTTATATTTTTCATGAAGCCTTGTTTTGTCGAAATAAGCTAAGAGCATTTTTTTACAAAAAATGCTAACATGTAAATAAAGCTAATTTCTATTGTATTTATAAATAGATTACTGACAAGGATTTTAGGTATCTTAAAACACCCACAAACCGAACAATAAATAAATAAAGATTACCTTGTAGCAAAAATGTTTGATTAAATATAATTTGTAGAAGGTAGATAAAATTGCGTTTTACTTTTAGATTGTTCAACCTACAATCTGTGTTGTTTAGTATCTTTGTTTAAACCTTTCTCTCAACGTAATACTGTCTAAGAAGTCTACACTTTAGAGCCTCAAAAATAAGATGGGCTACCGTAAAATTTATCTTAATAGGCACCTGCATAAAAATACATTGGAGTAAAACCTTTTTTAGATAGCAAACACAGTGCTCGCCCGCGTCTTCTCAGTATTATCACCGAGTACAATCTCTTTATGGGTGGCAGCTATCTATGCGTTTAATCCACTTTCTCTTTTTATCTTAAGACAAGTGGAATGGGTCGCCGTCCTTTGTCCACGACCCCTGACAACAGGGTGACCTTTTTTCGTCTAAGGTTTATTAAACAAAAATACACCTGTGCAGTCTTGAGACAATTGTGGAGATTTCATTAAATTCAATGGACGGCGGCGTAATTGGAATTTTTGTCAAGTTTTTCGTTTTTTTTTATTATTTTGATGGAAATTAGTTTTCCCCGTAGACCTGTGAGCTCAATGAGACGCCATGATGATAACAGTGTTAGTTGTTACTTTCGTACTTCGGTTTAATGTTTTTGTTTTTTGAGAACAAGAAGGAAACTGACATTAGGAACGACTAGACGAGGACAATCCGTTTGCTTGCTTTTAAGTAGTATAACCGTTAATCTAGATTGGTTTCTGTTTAACCTGTTTGGAAACTATATTTTCGACCCATTTCGAGTTGTAACTCTGAGGCCATGGGGTCCAAATGCTCACAACCTATATATGGAAATTTCAAATCGCCTAGTTGACGCTTCCCGTGACCCAAGGGTTGGCTGTTAGCTTGTTCTTTTAGCAAGTGTTGCCATACAACGTGGCAAGTGTGGTAACGCCGCCAGCGGGCCTGTAGACGGTGAGCTATGGGCTAGCTCGCCGTCCGTCCGTCTTATGACGACAGGCCGTGTCGACGGCGCGTTCGTGTTTCACGCGCGCCTCAAAGAGAGTCAGCAAACAGGAAGGGGTCCGAAAGGACCGATGCCTGCCAGGGTTGCGGGACTGTTCGAAAGAGATACCGCGGTCCTGGAACACAAAACATGCCGCCAGTCTCTTGAGCACATTACTAGCTGACAGTGTCGAGGAGGAGTTTTCTGATGCCTTTTTATAGTTAGATTATTTATGTTAGTTTATTTTTTAGTTTTAATTGTAATAATGTATCTAGTTAGTTTAATAAATCAATGTTTCTGTTTCACTTTCATCCGTAAAAATCTATACTACGATTTCCATTGGGTCTAATTCCAAAAAATAGTAATACATTTTAACAAATAGCTTTCAACATCTCACCATAAAACAAACCAAGATGAAGTCGACACCGAAATACGCAAAAATGATTCAGGTTACGAATTAATTTAAGGCAAAACACACAAGCTCTGTGTTCGTATATAACTTGGGAAATAAACGCAGCGTTACTATTGAAGTAATTAATTACTTATGTACCAACATGACGGCTACGAGACAGTGTCAATTAAGTTAGGTTGGGGTGGGGACACACTGCACGGTTTGTGGCAGAGTCCGAAATGGATAGTGTTGTGCGTATTCACATCGTCTGATACAAATATTAATACAGGGTGTAACAAGACCCTTCACGAAGACGTCAACCAAGCATTCTGTTCATCAAACTAAGTAACTTTACGCAAAAATTATTGCTGGGAAACGACTTTTTTTTGTGGGTGAAAAATCACGTTTTACGGTAGGACTTAATGTAACGCACTCCAAACATTGTGCAGATGGATGCATTTAATAGTACGGGGGTCGTGGAGGTTTTTAAAGTAAAAATGATTAATTAAAAACATGTATTTATGAAAATAAAATGTGAAAAAGTTGGAAATTTGACCCCCAATATCTCCGTAACTAGAAGGTTCCCAGGTAGAGTCTAAAACAAAAAAATGATCGCAATGACAGGGAGAACAAATATCTTTCGGCTTCGTCGAGGGTCTTGTTACACCTTTATTATACGGCGTGGAAGGGACACCGACGCGAAAATGGTTACCTCGTATTCATTACATCATTCTGAGGCCCCACACATAGTAGGGGGCCTATGTAGGGGGCCTCAGAATGATATACTGAAACTAATGTATATGAAAACGTACCAGTGCATGCAAATTCGAAGAGTCACTGACGAATTAAGTGCTTACATTTGATTAAAGATATACTGTCTCTTACGGGTGATCTTCTGTGACTGTTTATTATTTTGAGCTCCCCGATATAGATATATAGTCAATCCGCGATCATGGCGGATGATTTATCAATTATAATTTCATTGTTATTGAAGTATGGAAGAAGAAGACATGCTGCGCCGATGTCAAATGAATTGGGATAAGGGCAAAAGAATGATGTCAAAACAATTTTTGTTTGAATCAGTAGTGTTATATAAAGATGAAACCTTCTAAATTCTTAGTTAATTAGTATTCAGTTTTCTTGTAGAAGGTAGAAATTTAACCTGAATATGCTTTTTCAATTCATTGCGTTCCAAGAATTAAGTTGTACATAATACAGGGTGTAACAAGACCCTTATCGAAGCTGTCAACCAAGAATTCTGTACATCAAACTAAGTAACTTTACGTAAAAATTATTGCTGGGAAACGACTTTTTTTGGGGTGAAAAAACACGTTTTACGGTAGGACCCAATGTAACGCACTCAAAACATTGTACTGATGGATGGATTGAATAGTACGGGGGTCGTGGAGGTGTTTAAAGTAAAAATATTACATTCAAAACATATATTACAAAAAAAAACTTGTGAAATTGTTGGAACTTTGACCCCCTATATCTTCGTAACTAGAAAGTTCCCATGTATGGTCTAGAACAAAAAAAAAGATCGCTATGACGGGGAGAACAAGTACCTTTCGGCTTCGTTAAGGGTCTTGTTACACTCTTATATTATAGTTTATAAATAAAAGGTAAGTTTTATTTTTATTTTCATAGCTCATTACGAGAGCAGCTTGTATACTGTTAAGGTATTTTCTGTTCTTAAGGAAAATTGTTCCATTTTCTATTTCTCGGAACCTCTCTATGAAATACATTATGTCAAGTAAAACCAGTTTTTAGTCTATTTTAGGTACTTAATTTCTATTTCAAAAACCCAAATAAAAAGTACGTACGGTCGCCAGCACATCAAGTTAGGGCAGGTATAATTTTCCAAGGGTTTCTCGAGTGGATCGTCAACTTTCAGACTTTACCAAAATCATTAGTATTATTTCAATTGTTTACTACTTCCCATGAGAAGCTGTCTTTACCTTTATTAAGTAAAAGTCACTGATTAGTTTTAAATAATACACCGTGACTTATTTGTCTTACAACGGCAGCTCACTTCATGTATCCAATGATTACTTAAAATTCATTAACAAAAAAAATGGTATTTAAGAGATTTAAATAATTTAAAAAAAAAAACAGTGTTCTACCGTTTGGCACGTAAACAGTATTAACAGGATCTTTCATAATTCTAACGTATTACTTATCTTTCTTTGTACCTATTATCTTAATTCAAGGTAAAAGAAAAATCGCGCCTAGAGGTATTTTACGTTGGACACATTGAGTGGACCACTTTTTTAAGACGACTAATAAGTCACGGTGTATATTTTTTATTAATCTACTGTGTATGTGTAATTACAGTACGTAGGTATTTGAACCATAATATTTCGGCTCACAATTATTGTAAATCACGAAAGATATTCCAAAAGTGAAAGTGTAAGTTTAGACAAAAACTGTGAAAACTTAAAAAAAGAGTTTGAAAAAATGCAAAGCCCTGAAACTGTCAAAATCATGCTAAGATAAAACGGCTTTCCAAATACAGAGCACTTGTCCCACAAAATAATGTCGTGACCTTCTTTCATCACAACCTAACAGTGTGTCGCAATTCTTAGGAATTACGCGAAAATTCGTTACGTGAACGCACGTCACGGCAAAGACGCACCTGTGGTTGACAGCCTCATTTGTTTGCCAGCGTTGAAAGCCTCAGTCTGTGTACACAGATATCAGACGATACTACCCGACTCCGCGTAAATTCTGCGTAAATTGGTTCCGCGTGTCTACGCAGTGTGTACTCTCTACATCTGTTACTGAAATTGGGGGTAATGGGGTGAAGTGTCTTGTGGTGTTTAAGGGTGATTGAGAGATTCTTTCTTATAAATTTAAAGGGAAATTATGACATCCAACTTTTCTAAGGTGTAGTTGATTAACTTTCGTGATCCATGCATTAATTAAACACGTGATAGAAATAGCGACACACAACGAATTAAAAATTCAATTGGGTTTCCCAGATTTCAAAAATTCAATATACTTGTTATCTTTAAAAAGTTTTTCATTCGAGAATGTATCTTTACTGTTCTTAGATATGGGCCTTTAGCTACCCACATAAACCTAAAATCAAGTGATCACATAGTAACATCCCCCAAAACAATAATCATCATTATACTGAGCGAATCGCCTCATTTGGAAAGTCAGAGCACCGTGACGGGCCCGTACATTGGCTCACCCCGGATTTACGTACCTACCTACCCACTTTACGATACGCTGGACCGTGCAACAAATTAGTGGAATTGCCGGATTGTGTCCGATAAATAGTCACGATAGGTGCACCCTTTATCCTGATGTTGATGAACTAAATTGAAT
Organism: Eugnorisma glareosa; assembly: GCA_947578425.1. Taxonomy (NCBI): domain Eukaryota; kingdom Metazoa; phylum Arthropoda; class Insecta; order Lepidoptera; family Noctuidae; genus Eugnorisma; species Eugnorisma glareosa. The sequence goes on along the minus strand of OX387970.1, from coordinate 19,765,910 downwards.
GTCCACTGGCTACCTAGATTTAAGTAGTAGTTGAGTTTAGTAATGACCCTCATCCGTGAACAAAGCAGCCGTCTTCTAGCAGCTAAATCTGAAATAGCAATGCACCTCCATTTTGGGTGTAAGAAAATAAACGCACGAGATATTGATTTCGAAGATTGTAATAGGCTATAGTTGGAGTGTAATATTGTTTCTTGAAATCTCTGTATGAAAAATACTGTTGCAGATTTGAGGACCTCGCACCCTCACTCGTCATCATCTGCCCCGCCTTTGTCCAAATCAGTCTCACTGGATGCAGCTGAATACCAGTATTTTACATGGAGCGACTGCCTATCTGACCTCCACAACCCAGTTAGTTCTGGGTAATACGACACCCCTTGATAAAACTGATTGTCAGAATTTCGCGCCACTGTCTTCGTGTAACGACTGTCAAAGATCTACAAATAACAGCGAAATGATGCATGGAGGAAATTCGGTATGTAATGGGTGGTCACCCATCCACGGACCAACCCAGGCTAGCGCGGCTAAACCTGGAGATCGAACAGAGCTGCTGTTAACATGTAGCCACGAGCTCCACGGCATCGTCTATAAACATCAGATTCATAAAGATAGCTACTCATTTAATTCCAAACAAAACTACGAGTTTAGTAATAAAGTAAATACTTCTTTAATAATTTTTCGCAAAAATGAATGAGTAAAACGTTAATGTTTCTTCAAAATGATTGTAGTTCAAACTGTGGGTTAAGTGGTTCGATACGCAGCGAATAATTTATTAAATGTTTCGATATTAGCTTTAGGAAAAATGCGTTATCGATATAAATTACTTGGAATATCGATTATTGTAACCGTATACACAAGGTCATAATAAATTAGGTAGTGAAACTCTCTAAAAAAAAAACGAAAAAAAAATGCCTTTGGGTTTTCTTGAGGTTTTCAACTCACCACTTTCCAGTGGTGAGTTATATCAGTTTAAAAACAATGTTTTTGGTATTTTAACTCAACAGAAGTGATGGTTATATCGATATTTAAACACGATAACACAAAAAAAACTTTTTTTCTCAACTTATTCTTCAAGTATGTGGTTATGTCTAATAGCTGCGGTCACTGACATCAAAAAAAAACCTGTTTTCCATTGTTCCTGGGTCGACGGTCTGGATGTCATGGGTAGGGGCCTTCGGCCATCACCAGCTTGCAGACAGTAGTCACATTAATGTTTAGATACCTTTCGCGAAATCGATGAAAGATGGACCAGAAGAGTAACATCGTGGAAGAGCGCAAGAGGTAAACGTCATAGAGGAAGATCCCACATGGGATGGTATGATGACGTTACAAAACCGGCTGGCCTGAGGCCAAGATAGAGAGAGATTGGCTTCTTTGGAGGAGGCCTTCACTTGCGGAGAGGTTCTTGAAGAATAAATATGTATAAATTCACTCTACGCTATGGAACTTAACAGTAATTTTAATTTAATTTGTGTGAAATATAAAGCTTTTTTATTTTTATTTTATTAATTTACCAGCTGTTGCCCGCAATATTCGTTCGCGTGAAATTATTATAAAAAATATTACTTTCCTTTTTTAATCGAATTTTGTTATACCGATTTCAAAGGTTTTAATTTTTTTTGGACAGAACCCTAAATATTTTTCCAAAATTAAAGTAGCTTATGTTAGACCTTATAATATTAGCTATCTGCCAGTAAAAGTGTCGTCAAAATCGGTTTAGCCATTACGGAGATTAGCCGGAACAAACAGGCAGACAGACAAAAATTTATAAAAAAATGTTTTTGTCATAAGTACCGTATATACTTTCATGTGCTTCAAAGCTGATATTTTGGTATTACAAACAGATTATACATACTAATGTATGTATCGTATGTATATGTATGTCTATATAGATTTACCTATTACGTCTGCGTAGTCTTAAAGTATATCTTATGCTTATTTAATTTGATACTATAGATGTAACATCGAAGTAAAAGAAGATAATATTGTTTCGACTTCAGGTTCATAGGAAGCAGCATAATATTATTAATAGTATCAAAGCAAACTACTTGTAACATCGATTTTAATACACTTAAGTAACTTTAAAATGAGACTGTTAACTTAACTCATTAAGTTGTTGGATGGCGTGCGAATTACAATGACAGTTCGAAGCTAGCAAGTTGAAATATCTTACGTTTGATATATTGAGCACCGTATCTCAAATTGGGCGTCTGATTTATGTGAATTATCGATTTCTTGTCAGATTTTCAACCTAGCACGCAATTCAGTAACTAGTCATGAACTGTACGTGACATACTTAATAGAGAGTGCTATTTGGAGAATGAAAAAAGATCTTAAGAGGGCCCTTCCCGGTCCGTCTATCGTCAACGCGAGCATGGTCGAAAAGCTTGTTGTTTCATCCAGAGTCTGTTATGTTATCTAAAAACAAAATCAAATATTTCCACTAATTTCAATCGTGTAGGTATTGCTTTTTTATTGACACAGTCGATTTCCCCATTACTTTCTATATTGGAGTCTTTGAATATATAATGTCTAGATAGAGCATCAAATGTGTGCAGACTGTCATAAAATATCAGCTAACTGTTAGCTTATAAGTTTGCACACTGAGAAATAGACGCACCATGTTTACACTGTGCGTGTATTGTCTCTATGCCCCGCGAGCACGCTGCCGCACACACATGTTTGAAATTGTTGCCTCCTTTTCTTTGTTTTGATTGCAGGGCGACGCTCCATCTAGACTTATATAATCAAAGATTTGAGGTACAGAATCATGATCTCAGCATGTTATAGTTCACGCATCAATACCTAACACCGTGTAAATTTTATTAACTTAATAAACGGCTTTACCGGAATCAACGCCTCTGATTTCCTACCACTCGCACTTCTATGCCATCACGTAATCGTATCGGTTGTAATTTTGTATTAATTACGACGGGTTTCGTTTAAAAGTATCGGATATCAGGTATTTGAAAGCTACTGTGTTGTGCTAAAGCTCTGTGATTAGTAATAGTACTAGAAGCCGAATAACAAACATATTAGGAGTTATAAAAACCTGTTTGGTTCGAGTTCAGCTCAACTAAGTCATAGAAAGAAAGAAAGAAAAACCGGCTAAGGGTGAGTCGGACACGCGCACGAAGGGTTCTGTACCATTATCTAAAAAAAAAAACATGTTTGTTGTATGGGAGCCCCCCTTGAATATTTAATTTTATTCTGTTATTTGTTGTGATATTGGCAAAAAGAATACATCATCTGTGAACATTTCAACGGTCTAGGTATCACGGTCCATGAGATACAGCCTGGTGACGGACAGCCAGACAGACGGACAGTGGAGACTTATCAATAGGGTTCCATTTTTACCCCTTGGTTACGGAACCCTAAAAAGTATTTATTAACCCGTACAGGACAAAACACACAAAAAAATGGTTACATCAACAATAGATACGCACGACAGCCCATCAAGCTTTAATAAACCAGTTTATGCGGATCTCTCACTGTATAGAAAATCTATACAAAGCGAGGCCAAGTTATACTGGAAATGCACAGCTTCATGTGCCGCCGTGTGTACAACCAAATTATATAAAAAGTTAAAAAAAAAAACAACAACAAAATCTCTAAATTCACTTAGGTGCTCCCAGATTTTCATGATAAACGAGGCGTACTTTTGTCACTGAATTCAATTTACCCGAATCGCTAAACAGAAACCTTGGTTTCCCCCGAACCAAACAAAACAAAAAATCGCAAAACGCTATTTGTTGTTACGCGCTCAATCCATTCCCATAATAAGCCGATATCTTAATCCACTCAATCTCACGCATTCCTCTCAAAAAGTTACTCAGCTCCGCTTGAGCAATTTATCGATTTATTCCAAAAGCTACGACATATTTCGCAGCCATTAGGTAACCTCCACTTAAACCGGTGTTATCCTGTCTCAAAGCTTTCTCATTTCGCAAAATACCGTCGAACGTTCGGTTGGCAGTCCCGACTTCTCGAGACAAATGGGCGTGTCACCCGCAGTCTTCCCGTGACGAGCGTAAATTGCTTTGATTTTCCAACAAATCCTCCGGAGAAACTGTTGCCGCTTTTATATTTAGATTGGTGAGATTAAGCGTGTTTAGTTCTCTTCGACCGGGAATTTGTTGAGATGATAATATTCGGGAGGAGCTCGTGGTAAAGTAACAGTCGTGTGGGTCTATCGATTTAAGCTAAGCTAGCTTTTTCGCAGTCTGACTGTGTATGGGTGACCACCCGTTTGAAACTGACTCTTCCGTGCCTTAGAAACCACGTTAGGTCGCTGCACTGTTGGTTTTGACTGCTGGCTGCTTCGACAGACGAGACCCGAAAGTCTGTAAATCAGTCTTTTCAATAAAAAGCAGTGCTATAGCCTAGGGGTGTGACCGTCAGACTGCCAAGTTATAGGTCTCGAGTTCGAACCCAAGACACACACCTCTGATTTTTCGGATTCATCTGCGTATTGTAAAATTATTACTTTTTTCGGTGAAGAAAAACATCGTGAGGAAACCAGCAGAAGCAGCTTCAGCATGCCTGAGATATTTCTCGACGGCATATAAAGCCAAGGGCAGCATAAAAACTCTGCAACCATGTTCAGAAGTCTTACCAACGGTTACCATCATGCCCAGTCGATTGTGGTGTTCAGACGAGCAGTAGCTCCATGTATAGTGCTGGTATTCAATCCTAGTCAGTTAGACTGGAAGCCCATATAAACTGTCACTTACGGGATATCTTCCGTGATTGTCTGTAATTTTGAGCTCCCGATAATTGACATTTTATGTGTAGTTGTAAACCGTGAAAGTTTAAATTTAAGACAACACAGATGGCAATAGAGATCCGATATACCAACGCTACGCCACTTAAAAATAAAGCGCACGGGTTTTCCAAATCCGAGTGCTACCAATAGTGTCACGAGATTGCATTGTAGGATTTTATTTACGCTTGTTAGTGTTACAAAAATATTGGTTTGACTTTTTGAGCGAGCTGCGGAAGCGTGTCCTGACGAATCGATATACGTTTTAAAGTTTTATACCGGGACAGGACGATGGCTACTATCTTTAATTTGATGTCTGTGTGTGAAAGGCTTTATTAGACATGGAATCACTAAGTGAGTGTTTAATTTACCAATCCACGTCAAATTTTCTTCCACTCTTGAAGTAAATGTGAATGTGTAATTGAATGATGATGATGTGTGTGTGATGAATGTAGATGTGTGTGTGTATGTGTGTGTGTGTGTATGTGTGTGTATGTGTGTTGTGTGTTGTGTGTGGTGTGATTTTTGAAAAACACTGATTCATCTTAAATCTACCTATTCTAAGCATACTTGCGGGTCAAAATGTTATCGGTTTCTTCTATCAGGAATTTCTCAGAAGTAGCCAGAGCCGGAGTCTGGGTTAATGCCCGGTTGATGGCAATAGACTTGCCCCCTATTACATGGGACTTACGAGTAAAACATAACTGGTAAAATGTTATATTAGGTACAGCTCTGCTTAACACTTCGGAGATTACAGAAGAATTGCTGCAGGGGTAATATTATGTTATTAATATGTAATAATAACATTGTTTGCTGGCCCATTTTCGGCAAAAGTACTTCCAAATATAAATATTATGATTAGGTATCTCGTGGGCTAATGATCGCAACTATAACATAAGACATTTTGCATGATAGTTTTAGTTCCAAAATACTTACTACGAGTATGTTCACATCATAAAATAACAATCAAGAAATTATGAGAAAATCTCTTTTAAAAGTAGATAGTTGCATACATATTACTGCCCGTGACTTTACTCCTATTTTTACCCGTTACAGTTAAGTTTTTCTAAGAAACACTTTTGTTTCTCTGCCCTTATCTGAATACGGTAATGGAGAAACATTTTTTATGTAGTGTAATTTAGGTTAAGATTTTCTCTTCTTTGTTTTAAGACAAGAGGTGCTGGTCTCGAGATAAGTGAATGAAAATAACCTTTTATGAGTAAAATTAATGTTTTTTTCCCTTTAATTTTGGTAATAGGTTTTGGTACCGGAAGATTTCATAGCCTAACATAAAATCACGGTGTAGCAGAGGTGTACTTGTAGTAGTAACACCCACATTTCACCAATTATAGTTCTGTTCAAACTCCTTGGCGGGTCGGAAGTTAGCTTCGAGTGACGGTCTGCGCAATAAACACTCAAAACGATGCGTTCTATGCGCCCGCTGATACCTCAAATTGTGTTCTGCGCAGCTTTACGTTTGATGTTTCGAGCCGCAATAAAGTTTGAACCGATATTATACCTACTTGCGCTGACAGTCACTCGCAGGTAACTTCAGAGCCGCCATAATGTTTGAACAGGGCCGGGTTACTATGACGTTTTAAAGCAGGAGTAATTCCATTGTGGGAAAGAGACAGAGCTATGCAGGTCGTCTAGCACCATCTATTTCCTACATTGGAATTACTGCTGCTTTAAGACGACATGGTAGGCCACCAGAACTATACCTATGGCCATACCTATTATGGTTTGCACATTGCCATTAACGGGTAAAAACTCAGTCTCTGGGTTTCTTCTGAGAAATTCCTGATAGAAAAACTCACTAATACTTCTTTACCCGACCTTGGAATCGAACCAAGGACCTCAAGGGCCTCAAGTGGTAGCCCTTGCGTCCACTAGGCCAACGTGGCAGTTGAGGCAAGATTATTTCCTAATATAATAATGCCTGTTGAATGATTAATGTTATTTCCAAATTGTTTTTGTTGTTGGTCACTTTATTATTCTTTGACGTAGCTATCGAAAATAATAATCCATAGTTATATTCCAATATTGATGTAGGTAAGACTTGACTAGATTGCGAACAGAATAAGATGGTTCAATTGTTCATTAATAAACGCGAAAATAGTACCCATGTTTAGAAGTAGACAATGGACATTCAACTACTCACGAGTACGTTCTCCTAACACAGCAAATGCATCTAAAGTTTAAAACTTAATGCTCTCCTTTATACACTAAATTACGTTCAGTTAAAATGAACTTAAATCCTCAGAGTTACAGTCCATATTACGCTAAGAGTTAATCAAATTACAGTGCGTGCATTACTAAACGATACTTAGCACGAATGAAAGGGGGTTGGCGCTTTCACACGTACTACCTCAGTTTGAAGGTACTTATTAGGTACACTATTTATAATAAAGGAAAGCGTGTCGGCAAGGATTGTAGGAGAATAAATTAAGCCGTTGGTAATTGATTAATTAGTCGCCATTATGGGCTGAAGGTAAAGGAAATACAACCTAGATTTAACTATAGCTAATAGACTGAGATCACCTGTTTTTACAAGCCAAGCGTGATGATTCATGCTTGTTCCTTGAAGAAACCTTGGTTATAAAAATAATGCGTATCACAATTACAATGACAACACAACCCAAAGTATTATAAAGGAAACTATCTGTGGTAAAATTATCTGCTCGAAAACGTAAATAATACAGTGAATATTGTAGAATTGCTAAAATGTTAATCCTTGTCATAGCATTTCTATTCGGTTCCTGGTAGGTAATACCGCAGTATAATATCACGATGGGTAGCCTTTCTTCTCATTACTGTTATGCATTGCATAGCGCAGTGCAGTGAGTTATCGCAAATCTGTACAATATTACTCAGAACGTAGGTACTTACAGATTTTATTCACTAAATAGCCTAAAAAAAAATATTTAAATAGAATACTGGAAATCACGCCATAGAGTGACATCATTTTATTTCTCGTATTTTTCTCAATCAATCAATCAAAATTTTATTGTGGATCATAGGTAGGTGCAGTACAGTTCTTAAATATTTAAAAATTTCGATCAGCTATGTCCCGCCCGTAGGGCATACAATAATTACATTTAGACGAGCTACTAATTAAATTAACATTATTACAAATTATATTTTCTAATGTAACACAATAATTAAAAATTAAAAAAAAAAAATTAAAAAACAAAACAAAGAATAAACCAAAAGGGAAATTAATGGAAATGTCAAATTCAAATTATTATAAAATTAATTCCATATAAGATTCAAAAAAATTCAAAAGATAAAGTCAAACATAACAAATTAAAATAGGTAGGATGTCAAATTATACACATCAACGATCACACACAACATCGATTTCTCAACAAACCCTTTCATTTGATACCCATATCATGGAAAGGTTTAAATAATAAGTAGTCCGCCATCTTTGGGAGTCCGCCATATTGGATTTAGAATGATGTCACTTCGCTAGCCATGCATTGTCATCCAAACTAAACAACTATGCCACATTTCAGCTCAATCGGAAACCGGGAAGTAGGTCAAATTTAATTTCTAAGATTTTTTTATACTGCTGGCTGGCTGTCCCTTCTACATCTTGGTCAAATTCAAGGAGGAATCTAAACTAATGATTCTTAACCCGAATCGATACTAAAAAGGGTAGGTTTTTTTAATTTTATTACGGAAATCGGTAAGTATAAACCACCAGTATTAATACCCAGCCCGTCTGTTCCTAGCCCTATAAACGCTCAGTCACACACACGCTACAGTTCCACAGTATAATTATGACAGTATGGAAACTAGGGGGTGGTTTACGCTTACCAAAATCCGTAAAAAAAAAACCTACCCTCTTTATTATCGATTCAGGTCAAGAATCATTAGTATAGATACCTCCTTGAATTTGACCAGGATGCAAAGCGACTGCCTGTATTGTTGGCTAGTTACAGGTAAAGTCGAAAGAAACGTGTTAAAAAATTACCATGATGTCTATTAGTTGACAATAATACTTTTCAACAACATCCATTTATTTTCAGGTTACTTTGGCCGAAAGATTATAGAGATATCTTACAGATTAATATACATATGATAAAATACAAATTATGTTAGTAAATAGAATCTTATAACTATGTTAGTAACACTTCACTTGAATTGTATTGTCTCATTCACTTATATAAAAAAGTATTAGTTAACTGAAAGAAAGAAAAATGTTTATTTAGCGTCAGTACATTAAGCACACACATAATAATATTAAAGAAGTCACAAAAAAGAGAAAATACATAGTATGACTGTACTGTGTGCCTCACGGCTGCGCCAAAAAGTTCCATTTCAGCATTCATGTCAGACAGGTGAGGCTGTCTGACGCTGGTCTTCCAATGAACCTTGAGGAGGTAAGTGACAGACAGAAAACAGTTTCAAACATAATATATAAACAAATGATTACAATAATAATTTAAAAGAGTGTCCATGTAGTTTCTTGTCCGTTCTTCTCCATACAGATCTACGCTACGGAATGGGCAACTACAGTACTTTCACAGTTTTTATGCCTTGTGACTGGGACTGTAGCTACATTTAATTGTTATCTTTGTTTCGACAATTCAAAAGTGCCTGTAACTAGCCTACTTGAAATAAATGCTTTGATTTTGATAAATACATAGATATCTAGATAATTTATGAAATAAGTGTATATGTATGTAGGTACGAGTTCTTATAAAAAATGTAAGTACTAAGTATTTTATTGTGTTTGAAAGTAATACTGGTTACAATAAATATCTCTTTTCAGTCTTATATTTTTTCACGCGACCTTAGTAAGGTGCGTAAACAGCTAACAATTAAATCTTTGACCGCAATGCACTGATCCTTTCCTTTTAAAGACCCTCATGTCGATCAACACATCTTTATAAATTATTATTTAGATATGAAAAATACACACATAACCCAAAATAACACAAATCATCATTACTACGTCAACATTAAACCTACTAACATTTGAATGAGACATACATTCGACATTGATATATTGATTTTTTGTAGCATCATGTTATTAAGGTAATAGCCGATGGTAATGATGTTATACGTAGATTAGTATCAAAATGGTCTTATGGGGATATAAGTTTATAGTAATATGTACCTAAAGTATAATTTAAAACGTATGTTACGAATATACACTATTGATTAATGGGTACTCAGACACCGCTTGTAATTTAATCGAAAATCGTTTTAGTTTTGTATTTTGTTTGCTGTTTTTATGATTTATTACAATATATAACATAACGCCTGTAATAGCCAAATGGCTAAGCAGAGGATAACATTATAGTACACCCTCAATTATTTAGTTTTTTTTTTTTGTAACTCCCGTGTAATATAGTGCCAGCCTATTGCCAGCAACCAGGCCCAAATCCAGCCTCCGTGACTGCTATTGAGAAATTTCTGATGAAAAAACCCAATGACACTTAGCCCAACCTGGGAATCAAACCCAGGACCTCATTCTCAGCAATCGCACTTGCGTCCACTAGACCAACGAGGCATTCTTCATTTTGAAGTCCGTCATTAAATAAACCATTCCCAAATCACTAGTCAAAAACCCTCAATTTTGTCCTCTACGGAACCAATTCTTACCACAGACTGTTTTGTCTTAGTTACAAGCGTTACAGGGGTCAACAGTGAGCGATTACGGGGAGCACTTGATTGGCACTGTGGCTAAGCAATCTGCCTAACAAATATTAGCTGACCCTTAGACGTGTAGGCAATACTGCTTTGTTCTGCGTCTAGTGTGAGATTTATGTTTGTACTGTTTTGAGTTCTGGGTAAGTTCAAAAGGAGTATTGAGTTGTACTTGACTGTATACATTATTTACAAACTACAATTCATAGATCTACTATATTTTGCCCGCGGCTTTGCTCGCGTTAATTTTGACAACCTAGCGGTGTGAAGGTCACTGTCATTTTTGGCAGTTACCATTAATAAATTAAATTTATATTGTAAAAGTGTTACAATATTTTTATCAATGTGTGTATTATTATCTTGTATATAAAAAAACTCGTGTCACGGTGTTTGTGGTCGCACTCCTCCGAAACGGCTCGACCGATTTTTATGATTTTTTTTATGAATTTTCATTTATATAAAAAAAAAAACATTTCATAAGTATATAAAAAAAAATCATATCTACCAAGCATGGTAGATATGAAAATAGGTTCTAAAGTATATTTTTTTAACTCAATGCGCCCTCAACAAGTAGCCATCAACGGTTATGCCTTCGCTGTTGGTATGGGAGGTTTTGCCCTGCCATGGAGCAGTAATAGGCCGATATTATTAGTTATTTTAAAGCCAATTGAATACTGAAATTCACAATGTAAACAGTAAAAGCAAAACTTTTAGATAGTTCGTAACATGAATTATAAGCCAATTATAAAACAAGCCAAGTGCGAGTTGGAGTTGCGTACCGAGGGTTCCGTACAAACTTTTAGGTATTTTGTTATTAAACTACGTATTTACGGTTTTCAGATTTTTTCCTTTACAAGTTTTGTAAGGCATTGCTTCTTGCCAAAGTTCATGATTCTAAGTCAACGGGAAGTACCTTATAGATTTTGATTTCCTTGTGAAATCACAAAATATGCGACATAAACGGTCATATCTTTTGATCGCGTTTGATATAAACTACTCTACGCGTTTCTGAGAAAAAGGGTCTTGATAGACAGATGCACAACAAAATGTTCCTATAAGGGTTCCTTTTTCCTTTCGAGGTATGGAACCACTAACAAACATAAATTATATCATCACAAGCAAAACAAAACGAAAAAAATATAACATGCCACGTAAACAATAACAACTGTTAAAATAATTGAGTTGCCTTAATAAATATAAAAGGGACCACACTGTACGTGTTTATAATTCCTCCCCTATTATCCAACGTACACACCTCTCCTCCTAGGGGACAACAATATAAATACATGGTGGTTGTACGTCATTACGTATGTTGTTTTGAGCACATACTTATTTATGTTTCATTAACAAAAATTTAGATTATAACACTTTTGGACTAATTGAGTTAAATTAGCGACTTAAACTACGTATTTGTTAATTATTTTACTTTAATAAAGGCCAAAGAAACGATGGGTGGATTGTATGAGGAATGATATGAAAAGAGAAAGGAGTAAATGATGCCGTGACGTCTGACAGGGGAGCATGGAAGAAGAATACGTGTTGCCTCGACCCCAAGTAGAATAGGACAAGGGCAGGAAGACGAAGATTTTACTTGAATTAAGTAGACCACCATACACTACCCGCCTTCTTGTTTATTTTAAATCCGATTAGTCCATTCAAAGGTTGTCCGAAAAACCAATATGCATGTACATATTATTTCATTTTTGCTGGTAGACCGGTGCTGCATTTTTTATTCAAGCCTGAATCAAATATTAAGTGTGTAATTGTAACTAACTAGCGGCTCTTCCCGGCTCCGCACAGGTGGACATAAGATTTTATTTTTATTCTCACTGTGAATGTAGCTTTCTAATGGTGAAAGAATTTTTGAAATCAGCGCAGTAGTTTTTGAGTTTATTTATTACAAACATACACACACAAAAATACAAAAAATATTTCCACTTTATAATATTAGTGTAGATATATTGAAAGTGCATAATTTGACTGTCATGGGTTTCCTCAAAGTAACACTTTATTCTATAACACATAAACATACTCCTCGCGAAATATAGAAAACTATCATTCGTTCTACTAAAAACTCATATATCAAAACTACCTCTAAAATAATTCAGTTCGATATTCCGTGCGAGAGCAAAGAGAATAAATTAAAAACTCTACTACTGCCGTTATTGGTACACGATAGATGGCGCTTTAGGTCCCTACTAAATCACGTCAAGCAACGCGAAAATCCATACGCAAGGAAAACCGTTTGATTTATTAGAAATTAGTTTCAGCGTAATTTCTGAATCTGTTCCACGCGAATCAAAATGTTCGTTCACAGTGACTTTGGTTCGAGTTCGCCTTGCCGTGAACATAATTTTATGGTAAATGGTATTTGGGTGAAAATTATGCGAATTGCTATGGCAGTCAATTTGTGATATTGTACGCTCATAACTGTCGCGCATGGGATTCGTAAAGAGAGGAACATTATGTCAATGAGAATTGGTTGGATGTTCGCATAAGCTACGAGGTTATTCGATTGTAAAATTTTAACTGAATAATAAATTATACACGCCGGATTTGGTCTGAAAAATATGTTTGTTTTTAATATGCTGATCAATGTTCAACAAAGTCAGCAATAAACAATTTCTACTCTGTCAATAAAATCCTGTTTTCTGTGGGTAAATATTACTGACCAATGTCTAGTTTTAAAACATTTTTAACCGACTTTCTTCAAAAAGGAGGAGGTTTTCAATTAGGCTGTAATTTTTTTTTAGTTACCTCATAACTCCGTCATTTATGAACCGATTTGAAAAATTCATTTTTTTATGTGAAAGGATATACTTCCCAATCGGTCTCATAGACATTTCATCAAAGTCGGTTCAGTAATTTGTTTTTTTCCCATGAATATGTAGTTTTTTCTTCTTGGGCTATGTACGAGTAGATGACATGATGGTTCCTTAATAACTGCTAGTTACAATGTAGAAAATTGTTTCGTGACAAGAATTTGTGTGGTATACTATACCTAAAAAGGGTAAAATAAAAAACTTTCTGCGAAAAACCGTTTTTTTTTCGCAGATTTTTTTTAAAATTGTATTTCAGAACCTTTTGTCAATTTGAATGTAAGATACGGCTGTTTCTAGACAGTCGTAAAAAAAAACCTTTTTTATTTGCCAAATCAAACATTTCAAGTAAGTTACAAATATGCGGTCTACTGCTTACAATTTTGGTTTGTTACGTGTCGGTACTTATCATAGTTGTTAACACGGAATTGATTCACTGTTCCCCGTACTTGTATTGACTGTATTACAGTGGAACAATTTTCCTCGTTTTCTGTGATTTTGTACTCATGGTAGTAGACTTGTGACAAAATAATCATTTTAGTAGGTTAAATAATTTTGGGTAGTAATGCTAACAACAAAGCAAAGTACGATAGAAGTTAAACTTGTGTAGTATATTGCCTGAGGTCTGCGCATAGCCTTACATACATACGGTAAGGTGCCAAAGTGACAACTTAGCTGCCATTACGAGCTGCGGTTTTGTCATTTAACAAACCAAATGGCAAATTTGTTTCAAGTAGTCATCAAGTTCTGATTGACTGCCACTAAATGTTACTTACTCAAACTGATGTGCATTACGAGTGTTCTACGTAGGTGTCAGATGAATGCGAATGTTTAGGTGTGCATTCTGAAAGTTGGCAACGTTGGTTGTCAATCTCAGATTTTATACTTGCAGGATTTCGGTTTATTAAAAGATTGCATAAGACCTTTACCGTGTCCTGTATATGTAGAGAGAAAGAACAATTTATATTTAAACCTCTTTGTATTGACTACAATAGTCGATACTCACGAAAAGATAATCTCTACTTGGCAGTAGATTCAAAAATCAAAGCTTTATTGCTAAAGGGTTTGGGGGCCTAAAATATCCACTTAACAGAATAGGACAATAATATGAATCACGTTAAAATTCTTAAAATGGCCAGAAGCGCGGTTAGTATTACGAATTGTCACTTTGTGTGACCATTTTACAAATTGTAACTTATTTCATATTACTATCCTATTAAGATTCTGCTAAAGCGACCATGATAAGTCCCCTGACGCAATAACAGCTGTCAAGTATTTAGTTGTTTTGATGAATTCATCAATAATAATTATTATATTAATCATGATTAATCATAAAAGCCTTAAGCTTCTATTTATGAAACGTGCCGTAACTACAGCGTAAATATACGAGATGTTAAAATGTGTTACCAGACCGGGAGTCTACTTTTAAAGGTCATAAAATATTAGTCCAGCTTACGATATCCGCGGCATATTCTTACTACGACAATGAAGACTTATTTATATTGTTATCATAAATTAAAATACAAGAGACTTCGAATGGGCAAAAAAGAGTAAGAAGGAGAGAGATGCCCTCCTCGTATTTCTAAAAGGAAATAATCTCTCACCAATTCAATAAACAAAGCAAGCGAAAGTTCTGCAATACAAACGTTTTTTTTTATCCATTTAGAAATTCTAATAACGCTACACTGTACATAAGGTTATGGTGGATATTTAATGGGGTCAGTCCAATCATGCTAATGAAAACAAGCCATGCGATAGAGCGTTGTTTAGCTTCTGAATATTCAACGGGGTTATTTTCTTAACGGCACTCCAGATTTCAACCCGCGGTCGAAATTAAACCTCATGTACACTGGCGAGTATGCACGACCTTACCCGACTATAACCGATAGCTGTAGTATCTACCATAGAATAGATAGATAGAACAGAAGGTCATCTCGTAGGTCTTCTTGCTATGAATTGTCATCACAGTAGTCGCTTTACACTGGTCGGTCGTACTTTCATACAAAACAAACGTAGTATGGCGATTACTCCACTGTTTGATATTGTATGTTCAAAATAAAAAATGATATCAATTTCTCTCATCATTATCTAGACCTATATGGGAACAAAAAGGAAAAAAAAAAACATAATTATATTTGAAAATTGTAAAAAAATATGTTTTTTTTTACTTTTTTATGGAAGTAGAACCAACTTATATACCCTTAAAGGATCACTCGGGTGTCTGTCTGTCTGTCCGTCTGTCACAGCTAATTTACTCCGAACTACTAGACCGATTGAGTTAAAATTTAGTAAACATATGTAAATCGGTAAGCAAAAGACGGAAATGTAACGTAAATTACTGATTTTCTTTTTAACTTCAGGGCCGAAAATGTTGAAATTGAAAAAATACAAAAAAATAGTTCTTTGCCAATAGATTATTAGAAAACCTTTAAGAAAACTATGGTAACAAATTTGGGTCAGCTTTAAAACAACTTAAGGAATTTAGATAATTAACGTATGGAATCCTCTCCACGTGAGTTGAACTCGAACTTGTCCGGTTTTTTTGTTCACTACAAGTTACTTCACGATATTTTCTTCTATCTTCTATATCAAGTTCACTTCATGCTCCTTATATTATTATTAAACATTTATTTCAAGCAACAAGACTCATAGTGTTAGTAACAATATACTTACAAACTATGTTAGTAATACACTTACAAACAAAATAGATTACAGATTGTGACATCATTGCTGCAAGGTAACAGGCCCAGCTGAAACCTTGCAGCAGTGGTTCACAAACACACAATCTAGCCTACTTGCTATCATAGACAGGATGCTGTTGGCGCTGCCCCGCACCCTACGGACCAGGGATGCGCACCGTTTCCGCCTCACTGTGTAGAAACAATCCACGTGAGCTTCGGCAAACATCCCCGATGCGCTGCAGTATCGGGGCACCCTTAACCCCATCAGCACCCTGAATGCGTTATTGTATTGGACGCGAAGGGCGCTGTATGACTTTTGAGTATAATGACTCCACAGACTGCAAGTGTAGAATGACGTGCAGTAGGCACTAAATATAGTGCGCTTGACCTCTTTAGAGGCACGCCTGAATCTACAGGCAATCATGTTTGCTCTCACACACAGCGCCCTCCGCTCCCCATCAATATCCTCATCGTCTTTGAGGCCAGTGGTCAATAAATGACCCAGATATTTAAATTGGTCTACCCTCACAAGGGGTACACCGCTTAACTTCACTGAAGGTACTGCTTCTGGGTATTTACCCCTGGCCCCAAAGACCATGACTACACTCTTTTTAACATTATATGCCAGACCAAGTTGTCTAGCAAATTGCTCGCAAGTGGCTACGAGAGTCCTTAGCCCGCAGATTGACGCGCTCAGCAGCACCATGTCGTCGGCGTAGCTAATGTTATTACAACACACGCCATCAATATGACACCCGACACGCATGCTGCTAAGCATAAGTTAAAGTTATAGATAGTTATAAGTTATAGATGCCTCCGATATATTTATATCTTATTCTATCTAAACTTCACACACAATGACTGCATGATCATCCGCGACTATCGTTTGTTGGACTATCGTTTGTACGGAAATCGTACATATGCACGTCTGCGTGTGCGTGCGTCCGTTTTCGCTTGCTTTTTGTATCTGGCCTTCTGTACCCACCTACCTACTCTCTGGTGGAGCCGTAGTACCTACGCTACTTAGATTGGATCGAGCTTTTGTGATTGCGGAATTGGCACGACGGAATTGCAGTTAGTGGTCGGAATTTAGAAATTTAGTATTTCAGGTGTAAAGTTGTGGTGATTTGTCAAAGAGTTATTGCTGTACAATACAGTTGCGGGTTATTTGTTTACATGCCAGGGTTGCGGGACTGTTCGAAAGAGCAGCTGGAACACAAAGGGCAAAAGAAGGAATATGGATGGGTTTTAGTCAGTACAAGTCTGACACTCCCTCCTGCTCAGCCCAGAGCGGGAGAAGTTATTTGATGATTTCCCATCCGAAAAAAAAAGAAAGGGTTATTGCTTTAACTTTTATTTGTTATGAAGTTATTAATTTGTGATATTGTTTTGTTAAAGTTTTTACTTGGTGTTGTCTTGCATTTCACTTATTTCCTAGAACTTACTCATGTTGCAAGAAACAAGTAATAATGATGTAGGTACATAATATTTACATTCACATATACATGCATTTACACTTTTACGAACTTTTTAGATACGTGATACAGGAATTCCTAGTACAAGAGCCAAGGCTACGCTGATGTTTGTGAGTGATCACTTGTCAATAAGGTTTTTTTTTAGTTATTGTCAGTATGATGCAAAGTTTCTTGAAAACATATTTATTTTAAAATTATTTTCAAAAATTGAGGTGCTCACAACGAGCGCTTCATTTGATATGTACCTAACACGATTTTGTAAGAAAAACTTTATTTTTTTTATTTTTTATAATTTACACCCCAACCGTGGCCCCTTTCTTTTAAATTCATTAATTTATTTATTTAGGATCTCCAACAAAGAATATACACAAAACATGAAAAAAGTAAACAGTAAAAAGTATCACGTAGGTGTACTCCTTCACTTACAGGAGACCACAGCATGCAAAATAAAATGTAGAACTAGGCTAACAAAAATTAAAAAAGAAAAATCTACTCAAAATCAAAACAAATTTGGTAATAAAATTGGAAATATACAATTAAAATTAAAAAAGTAAATAGAATTAACAATGTTAGTAGCAATTAAAAAAATAAAATCAAAACATAATAAAATTATACACATAAAAATAAAGAAAAAAGTATTAATATTAAAATAGGTAAACATAAACAAGTACTTAGATAATTTTATGAGGCATTTTTTTTAAATTTGCAAGAGAATCACAGATGTCAAAATTTGTAGTCTTAGAAAATTTACTTTGTACGTCCGTCTTTGGGTCACCGACTTACATATTATGTGTACCCAAATCCATCGGTTCAGTAGTTTCAGAGTAAATTGGCTGTGACAGACGGACAGACAGACACGCGACTGTTCCTATAAGGGTTCCGTTTTTTCTTTTTGAGATACGGAACCTTAAAAAATCTAGGTTAACTGTTCAGCAAATACGCCTATACACAAAGAGACCTAAACAGTAACGTTAATTAAAAACTTTTTGCTTTTGTTCCAAATTAAGCCGTTAAGTCTGCGGAACAATCGTGTTGATGGATGGTAAAAAATAATTAAAATAAATAACAAAAGAGGTGAAGCCTAATGGATGGTAAATATGAGGCTGGTAGTGGATTGAATCATGCCTGTTACCAGGAAAATACACATCTCATCACATTCCTTTATTTCCTAAAGGGGTAAGCAGATGGGAATAGATGATCCACTTAATTATAAATCGCCACGTCTAAGGAAAACTTTTGCTGTTAGGAAACCTATGATATGGAAAAAACATCTCCGAATCGCAAAGAAACGAAACGCAAGTTCCATCGATGGCTGATAGAGAGATATAATACTACTCCAAATCCCGAACAAATAAGCCAAAGAATAGTTTTTTTTTTTTTAAGTTCCGTACCTTTTTTTTTTCTAATGGGAATTCATCAAATAACTCCTCCCGTTCTGGGCTGAGCAGGAGGGAGCAGTCGGCAAAAACAGAACCTTTATAGGATCACTTTGCTGTCCGTCTGTCCGTCTGGCAAGACGTTTTTTCTCAGGAACGCGTCGAGCTATCAAGCTGAAATTAATATTAAATACTCAAGTCTGCTACTTCTTGGAGCAGTGAAAAAATCAAACTTACAGGTAAGTCAACGCGATCGAAACATATAACCGTATATGTTGCATATTTTGCGATTTGACATAAAAAAAAGCGTATAGGGTACTTCCCGTTGACTTACAATCGTGAAATTTGTCAAGAAGCAATATCTTACAGCACAAGTTAAGGGAAAAACCTGAAAATCTTTACGATTTAAAAACCTGAAAATCTTTACGATGTAGTTTAATAAAAAAAATACCTACAACTTTTTACGGAACCTTCAATGCGCGAGTCCAAATCACACTTGTCGGTTTTTTTTGTAATCTCAAATACACGTGACACAATTACGAAATCCCCATGATTTTGAGGTGTTCATTAAAAGGTACACATATGTTGGGCTCTAACGTGATGACTAAGAGATAGGCAAGCTTAATCTGTGGGTCACTCCGGATAAACCGTTGTACAGTGCTCCCAAAAGAAAGATAAATATACACTCATATATGACGGTATAACCTCCGGACTTCACAAGGAAAACTCGTGAATATTACATGTACGGAAACGCAAGACGGCAATTAGCTACATAGCTAGCTATTTTTGGCTTTTTGGCTATATGGCTAAATGTACAGGACTTATCTCAACAGCATCAGCACGGCGGCACGTTATCGTTAAAATTAACGATATTTCAACGAAACGAAATTGAATACACGATTGCTAATTAAAATTTCCGTTTGAAAATTTAAATAATATAGCTAAATTAGGCGATTTGACTCGTTACGATACGCATTATTTATTTATTGAGTGATTAAATTTTATGAAATGGTCATGAATTTGCTTGATTCTGAAAGTTAATTAAAATTTTCTGTTATTTTAATGAGGTACTTCACGAGTTCGTATTTGAGAGACTCTTGGCTCAAGCTACTGAGATCATCAAGCCTTCGCTGATTTTAATTTTTCGACTTCTCATGTAAACATTGCATATGAAATCAAAGACGTCATTACGAGTAGGTAGACTGACTTCGGCTCTGACTTACATATTCAGACTATTCACTTTTAGACATTTTTTAATCTTTGAATATTGGTTTTGGTTTATCAAACTTAAGATTGTAGTGCTTCGTTTCATCCTCTTGTTTCTTGTCGAATATAATTAGGTCCTACCATATAACTGGTCATTAGTACGGACATAAATGAATCGCAAGCGCGCCACTGGTAACATCATGCGACCTACTTACCAATCTACCCACACCTACAGCGTGCTTCTACAGAGTTGTGATGTTTTAAGGTTTGTAGCGAAAAGGACTCATTAGTAATTTTTCACAAGTAATTTTTTTTTTCACTAATATTTTTTTAATTTAATAAAAGCAGTATATCGCACCCAATGTGTTTTCGGTGCATGAAACCCATCTTCTGCCCACATGATGTCCGAGTCTAACGGAATAAATCTGACAATCCGACTAGTATTATGTGCGTTAACGTCTTACGGCCTAACTTTGAACTCATTTGTTTTCGAAATTACTGAATCGATTTTAATGAAACTTCATATGCATAAAAGCAAGATACATAGATCAAAAAGATGACTGAGAACCTCTTCAAAATGTTGTATAATATAAAGATAATTGGTCATTTCTGTTTTATATGGAAAAATCGGTCTAATTTACTTGTAACACCATTTTTCGAAAATTTTCTCTGTCAACTTTTTAGAACTATGTATCTTGATGTAATGAAGTTTCATTAAAATCGGTTCAGTCATATCGAAAAAAAATAGTTCAAAGTTTGTATGAAATGCCGTAAGACATTAACGCTCTTAAAGGAATCTATATACAGGAGTTGGTTACGGATACCTAAATAAGATTTTTTATAACCAACGATTTTTAATTTAAATTCATTAACGAAACAGAAAACTTTGTGTCTTTGACATTGCCACTTATTTTAGGGCATGCGGTTATTTACTGAGATTAATTCACGCGAAAATCATACAATGAACATATTTCACTATTAGAAAGCATTACTTACTGTATGTTGTATTTCGTAATACAATATGTAAACTTTCAGTAACAAAAAACAGATTTTATTTTAATCTAAACTAAAACGTGAGTAAAATATTGCTATTTATAATACTGCTAGGAACATCCTATAAAATAAACACTAAAAGCTAAAATTGTATCTAGAAATTAGGTCGAACCGTGATCGATTAGATTCAAGCCTGGGAAGCAAGAAAATAGGTCTCGGAGTTTTAGAGATGATGGTAATTCTCGAAGCTATAAGCATTAAATTGCTAATTGTTTTCAAACACTCGTAATTGCTTTACTCTAAGGTCGAATGTTACTTGAGTGTCATAAAACGTCATTAGCATTTAGCATAGTTACATTTCTGACTCGCCTTTCGTCCAAGACGCTACTCAAAAGTTATGTGTTACAAATTCGAATCACAAATGAGTTGCCAGAATATCGTTACACTTTATACTAGGTAGTTTTGAATGGTTGCGGTGGGCTTAAGTCCAATGTGAGACAGTTTCAACATTATGGAACTTTCAACTTTAACTAGATTTTTTTGTCAAAAGTGAAAATACGTCCACGATACAAACCAGCATTTATTTTGATCTCATTAAAGAGAAACCTAAACTGAGCCTCAAGGGAATCTTATGAAAGAAAAAAGCAAGATAAATATACAGATAAGGAATCTTAAAAAGAATTTCAATTCAGCTTATCCAACAAAATAAAAAAATCTATAGCCCCACAAATAAGGACCACAAAAAATTTTGCACAACACTAAAACAAAATAAATAAAAATATATTTTACAAAGAAAGACGGCTCTGTAAAAACCCCTGGCATTGATCGTTGAAAAAGTGGTTTATTAGCGTACAGGGGAGGCGGATATAATAAATATGAAGCCAGGGAATGACGTCCCGGGTTCCCCTACCGTGAACTCTGGCCCTTATTTCGTGATAACGTAAATACAACAGTTAGTAGGAAAAATTGAGGTAAATAATTTGGTTTACTCAATATCGTTTATGAGGAATTGTGAGTGAAATTGTCTGGCTTGTGTTAAAGCTTTTTATATTAGGACTAGCCGCTCACGCGCTCAACATTGAGATTTTTTTACTATTTGTAAGTTAAATATCAAGGTCCCGGGATTCCGGAATTAATCTATCTCTCTCTGGGGTCGGTCTCTCATGTCTGAGGATCGTAGTCAGCATAAGAGTTGCATCTGGAGCGGATGATCTGCCTCCACCGGTTTCTGTCGAGCGCGTCTGTTACAACCGTGTAGAATTTGGATGCCGAGTCCTTAATTTGTTCGGTCCATCTTGTTGATGAACGACCGCGCGATCTTTTGCCTTCCGTATTCCCAACTACAATAAGTTTTTCCAAACTTTCGATGCCTCTGCGCACTGTGTGGCCGAAGTACGAAAGAATACGTTGTGTGATAAGGTGCCGGAATTAATAAATGTTATTAAAAATTCACAACAATTGTAGCTAGAGGGGTAGCGGCAGACCGAAGAGAAGATGGTGGGACGCCTTGGATGACTTTCTCGTGAATGGGTGAGAAAAAGCACACCATCGTGAGAAGTGGTAGGAATGGGGGGAGGCCTTTGCCTAGGAGTAGGGCAGTACCGGGTAACTCTAAAAAAAACAATGCGGTCAAACAGACAGACGAAAAATCGAAAAATCTACTTAAACTAAAATATTTGTGTAGATCATGTATGGAGATTTAATAAAAAAAAATTACAGTGCTGTTGAAAACCCAGGAATTTAATTTTTCATATCGCGTTATTTTGTACATCTTTAAGATTTACACCCAATCTGTCTCTGTACCGGTAAGCTAGAATGGTTCTGGAATACGGTTCTCAAAGTTGGAATATTCGACTGATATCCATACAATGTATTTGCTGGGATTCGAATCCTAACATCAGTGGGTTTTCTGGATGGCAAACACGAACAAGTCATTAGCAGCGGTGACACGGCACGATGATTAGTCAAGGTATTGGAGCCAACGGACGACGAACGAGATTCACTGAATACATCTCAACCAGGAGAGTTTGACCAGAATTGTTGACTTCAATAATGACGTAGATAGATAATATATAGGTACCAAGGACTGTCTGACATTGTGTTGAATAAAAGCTTTTTACCATAAGCATGTATGTAATTTATTCTAATTAAAGGAAGTCTTTTCGAATACAAAACAGTGATAGCCTAGTGGTGTGACCGTCGGTCAGCCAAGTCATAGGTCTCGAGTTCGAACCCGAGACCAGAAACTTCTGATTTTACGGATTCATGTGCGTATTGCGTAATCAACACTTGCTTCGGTAAAGAAAAACATCGTGAGGAAACCAAACCAGCATGCATGACAGATGTTTCTCGACGGCATGCAAAGCTAAGACAGAGGCCCATGGGCGGCATAAAAACACTTACACCAGGTTAGACACTAACTTTTCTTTCTTTCAATAATAAGATAACCAGACCTTTGATTCTATCCACTCTTATTCCTCATATGCTACGAGGGTTCGGAGAGAGAGAGAGAGAGAACAAGGCAACTGTGTTTGCGAACACACTCGTTTTCTATAATACTTCCAGTGTCAATGGCTGGTCTCCGCTGAGATTGGCCGCAAAAAAGGACTATTATTTGACATCTCCGTAGAATTCGAAGAATGGATGAAAATAAGGAAACCCATGGTAGTCACTGCCATAGCCTTCCAAAACTTCTGATCCCGGTACTTCAGAAAATCCCTGGGCATAATAAAATGCAAAAATCAAAGCCAAAGCCGCGGTCAAAACTAAAGATAAGCAGAACCTTTGAAACCTTGAAAATGTGGCTGTAAAGATTGTACCGACGGGTTCCAAACATGTCTTCACCGTATCGGTATGCCTATCTCCTATGAACACAGCAACCCTTTTCCTTCATAACTTATGCGGGAAGATAAACATCAAAGAATTTAGCTTCCTTCACAAATCGGCATGAAGATAGTTTACGATATTATATATGTAGGTATTGCTTACAAAGTTCGGCTTTGTATAAACTGTATCGTCAAATACCATCTTTATTATATCGTTTATGTTTCGGCAGGTTCTTAATAATGTCTGGAAAATATTGGTTGTAATGATAAGGATCTCAAATACATGATCTGCTTTCGACTTACTAAGATTGTTACAAAGTATAGGTATGAGATGAGATAGAGGAAAATATAGCTACGCGGTTTGCTTTTATTTCATGAAACTTTGTGAAATAATGTAAGCGAGAACAACGATGACATTCAATATCCTAATAAGTATAGTAGCAGTTCAAGCTATCTCTGTTCACAGTTACTAGAGGCCTATGAAATCAAGGCAACTAAATTCAAGTCTGTAAAATATTCAGGAAGCTACAAAAACTGATATTTTTGTCAAGGTAGCGACAATATTCTATATTTTATAAAGAATGAGAATATTAATAATAATCTGAAATCATAAAATAATATATCTCCCTTTTTTTAAACACAGAGTGAAAATAACCACTTTTGAGTTCCTTTTTTCAATTTCCCTCACGATGTTTTCCTTCCTGGACTTACAAAAGTCTGAAATCGCCAACCCGTCTTGAGCAAGCGTGGTGATCAATGCTCGTGCCTTCTCTGTTGAGAAGAGGCCTTTGCCCAGCAGTGTTTGCCCAGCAGTCTTTCAATTTTATAGGCCTCGTAACTATTCTATCATCAAGTTTATTTGAGTAAAATAATAGGTTAACTGCAAACAAAACTTGAAAGTCTCATAATCTAGTTTTTTGTGCTGCCAATCTTAGCTTCAACAATAGCTAACACAACGTACTTTCTTTCCATTTAAATAGGTCTCTGAAACCTTGACCTGACCAGACCAAATCACGCGATGACTAGCTGAAATAGAGCTACTAAGAATTAATTAACCCCTTTGTTACGCCGTCATTGTAAAATTGTGCCGATGTCATGATGTAGTTAATAAAACGAAGTTCGAAGCGTGGTTTATGGGGTAATATGAAATGAAGGAAGCTTGCTTTGTCTACACGATAAAAAAGGCTGTGAACAAGCTCGGTTACTTTGTTGGGAACTAGGTTACTTTATTAGACTGTAAACAAGCAGACAATAACAGCCAGAGGGGCGGATGACATTCAAAAGATCGCGAGTAAGACTTAATTTAGACTCGCGCAGACCAGGAAAGCATGGCGCAAAAGAGAGGAGGCCTATTACTTATTAACAGTGGATGGAACAAAGTTGCCAATGAAAATGATATCATCGATGCTGTGACTGTACTTTTACACAAGCCTTAAAGCTTCCTGCCAGGGTTGCGGGACTGTTCGAAAGAGATACCGCGGCCCTGGAACACAAAGGGCAAAGGAAGGAACATGGATGGGTTTTAGTTAGTAAAAGTCTGACACTCCCTCCTGCTCAGCCCAGAGCGGGAGGGGTTATTTGATGATTTCCCATCGGTAAAAAAAAAAAAAAAAAAGCCTTAAAGCTTGGATTGATCATCATCATCGTCAGCCTACGGCAGTCCACTGCTGGAATTAGGCCTCCTCAATCGCACGCCACTCAATTCGATTCTAGGCGACTCTCATCCAGTTGCTACCAGCCTCCCTGCAAAGATCGTCGCTCCACCGAGCCTGAGGGGGTCCCACCTTACGTTTACCGATTCGTGGTCTCCACTCAAGAACACGTCTACCCCAATGGTCAATCGGTTCTACGGCTAATATGACCGGCCCATTCCGGTTCAGCTTACTTATTCTGTGAGCTATGTCGACAACTCTGGTTCTCTGTCGGATTACCTCGTTCCAAATGCGATCCCTCAGAGAGACTCCAAGCATAGTCCAATCCAAAGCTCGCTGAGCGACCTTAAATTTACTCCGTGAGTGTCCACGTTTCGGCTTGCATAACAGGCAGGACGCCCTGATGCCCTGAGCTTGGATTGCCCATATAAAATACTTACTCTTTATGATGAAGTTCTTACACGATGTACGCACTTGCACGTGCCGTCTCGCTGGCGCCTAGGCACGCCACTGATTATTATTTATTTTTTTTCTAGACCATACCAGGACCGGGAACCTTCTAGTTACCGAGACATTGGGGGCCAAAATTCCAACTTTTTTTTTAAATACAAGCGTTTAATGTTGTAACTTCACTTTAACCTTTCGTATGCCGAGTATATAGACACAATTAAAAACCTATTGTGTCTCGCGTGGATCTACGTTCCCGGCACACGAAGGGTTAAATACCTTTACACGTCCCCAGTGCTATTCAATGCATCCACCCGCACATAGTTTTGAGTGCGTTACTTTGAGCTTTAACGTAAATCGTGATATTTACCCCAAAAAAAGTCGAGTCCCAGCAATAACTCTTGCGTAAGGTTACATAGTTTAATGTACAGAATGCTTGGTTTCTTGAAGGGTCCACTTTGCACTTTGTATATCATGTGCCGGTGTATCTGTAATTAAACTGCCTTTGCATTGCACGAAGCAAAAATAAAATGGTATAAGCCGTGATAGAGACATTATTTTAGCTTCATCGATGATGAAAAAGTCGAATAGCTTATGTCAAACTGTTGAAAGTCATTATAGCTTCGCAAACGATTGCGACTTGTCCTCGAAAACCACCCTCACAAAGAGCTTACGTCTCACGAAAATTACGTAAAGACACATTTACGTGGCATTAGATCCTATCATATACTTACCCAAATAAACGATCGCAGAGGGAGGGAGGAGTGAACAAGGGGCGCATAAACTTTTATTAATAAAAGAATAAGTAACTGTAGGCGTAGAAATGCCTGGAACATCCGCACCTCGGCGTGGATATAATAAAAAAGTAAGAGAAATTGATGAGCCAAGCGTGGCGGGCTGGTTAAACTTTGCGCTCAATATTTGGAGTCGGTGGGAGAAATATTGCAAGTAAACGGAGATTACGATTATGCTGGCGATATTATTACTCAGTTACCGTCTAAATTTAATAACTTGACATGATTTTCATGGCAAATGAGGGGGGGGACTGCCTCTCGTCGACACTTGGTTTCATAACACACGCTCACGCTTGTAGTCCCTGAAGGGTTAGGCAGGGGACATTTCACACATTTGACGTTTCGCCAGTTATGTTTAAGTCCCATGTAATAAGGGGCGAACCTATTGCCATCAACCGAGCACAAATCCGGACTCCGTGGCTGCTACTAAGAAGCTCCTAATGGGAAAACCCAATAACACTTTGCCTGGACTGGATCGACGATTTGCCTGGAATCAAACCCAAGACCTCATGCCCAGAAGTTACACTTGGGGCCACTAGACTAACGAGGCAGTTCGGTTCCGGTAGTTGGGTCCGATCCGGGAGGGTTAGCTTTATATTTAAACAAAATTTCTAATGCATTTGAATAAAGTTTAAATGTACTGTAACATGGATCCATGGCTAGCTATAAGACACATGTACCCTGCTGTTGTGCCCCGTCAGACTAGACACATAGACGGTCTCCCCTCAAAACGCACCGCCTTTCGTCTGAAGCCGTTTTTGAGATTCAAAGTGCACTCCTTGCGCATAACTTTTTCTTTTTGCTCACGGTCGAGTTTCAAAACAATCACCACGGAGAATATAAATTCTCAATTTTTGTTGCCACTGCAAAAATACTGGATGCATTTTTCACTGCTGTTATTTTAGCGAATTGTATTTCTTTCTGGTTCATTTCAACGGAACCGACATTTCCAATGTAATAATTTTACGTAAGTATTTTCTGGTACAAATGTATATTTTTGAAAACCGATATTACTTTCCGATCATTACAAATGGGATGTATTTAATAGCACCTTAAATTTGATGAAAAGAGCTATAAAATTGTTTATCAGCACTTTAAAATAATAATACATCTATAATTTAATATTATCACTTTAATAAACATGAACCAAATTTACAAAATAAATATACACTCAGTAATAATTTCTTAAACAACATAATTAAAATACCTACAAAAATAATGCTTTGCACTATATCGGTGTCGAAAACTAACCCCGAAACTAGTTAGTTTCTGAACGCACATTAAAATGTCAGATTGACAACGGTCAAAAAGTTCAGTTCGTTCATATCATACACAAACAACAGTATGAAAAGAATCGTATTCTGGGTAAAAATTTAGTATTGTTTGGCAGGAGGAGGAGGTTGGGCGTGGGGAGGGAATGAAGGGGGCGCTACCCTTTCTCACCTGGCACCACTCCCATGAAAAAGCAACGCACCGTTCTTGAGAAAAAACAATTATTGTAAACTAACCTCAAAACACTTAAAAAGCGTAGTCCATGGCGTAGTCAACGGAACCCCGGTACGCGGGGCTCCTTTTTCTGTTCGAAGGGTTTAAAGTAATCTAACACAAAGGAGATAACGGTAGTTCGCTCGCTTCGCTTCCTTTCTAGACCCCGCCATCCCCTTCAAATATAACCTGTCCGAGTCGGGGTGACTCAAGTCCAGAGCTCGTTTCGTTCGCTCTTGCATCCTAATTTCTCCTAGTAACATTGCCCATTGTACACACATACAATCAGTGGGGCTACTGAATTTGTTTTTTATTCACTGTTTGAAACTTTCACGGTTTACACTTACACATAAACTGACGATCGACAGTTTATGTGTGCGGGTTGAGTCAACCCGCGATCATGGCGCTTGCAACAGCGTCGAAATATCGGGAGCTCAAAATTACAGACAATCACGGAAGATATCCCGTAAGTGACAGTTTATGTGTTTGGTTTTCATTATATTATTTCCCATAATATACATTTATGCAAATAAATAAAAGCATACACATCACAACTACAAGTATTGTATAGAGCAAAGTATTAATTTTAAAGCTAAGCATATTTATATTGGAAATCATTATTTTTATAGTTCATTCAATTCATTTTAAAGCTAAACATATTTATAGTGGAAACCATTATTTTTATAGTTTACTAGCAACCCGCCCCGGCTTTGCACGGGTGCAATGAGTACATATAAACCTTCCTCTTGAATCACTCTATCTATTAAAAAAAAACGCATCAAAATCCGTTACGTAGTTTTAAAGATCTAAGCACACATAAAGACAGAGCGGGAAGCGACTTTGTTATATACTATGTCGTGATTCAATTAATTTTATAGCTTTTAATTTTAAAATGTGAAACACTATTTTTAAAGTGCGTTTATATATTCCCTAATATAAATATTCTTTACTGTATTGGTGTTGATATTTCTGATTTGTTTTTTTTTTTTTTGTTATTCTCTTGAAATAAAATGAAGTTTATTATAAGTAATTTTATTGTTTCGTTTTCTAAAGAGGGTTCTTTAGAAAACGAAACAATAAAATTAAATAATCAGGCGTTAAAATATGCCACTTACATAAATACTTAACTATTAATGAAAAGTTTACCATCAAGTAAGGTCTAACATACCTAAATGTATGACAGAGGTTAGGTTGAGAATGATTTAAGAGGTATTGATGAGATGAAGTATTTAATTGTATAAGTATTTTATTATATTTACGCACCACGGCCAATCAAGCTATACAAAACCAGTTTATGCGGATCTCTCATTGTATAGAAAATCTACACAAAGCGAGGCCAAGTCGTACTGGAAATGTACAGCTTCATGTGCCGCCGTGTGCACCTAATACATGAAGTTAACAATATCCACACGAAAATCATAATCTTCATTGTAAAATAAACAACAGTTTACCCTAAAAAATTTAATACAACTTTACAGTCCCCAATAAACTTTCAACTTCACATATTATAAACCAACTTTTTAACCCTCTAAAAGGTTTTTAAAACCATCGCAAAAACGCCAGACTTTATTAGGTATCGCACGTAGCAATGTAAGGTTAAAAGAGCGCTATTATTAAAATTCCCATAGCCGACAAGAACCATAACAATATTTCAGGCCACTAAGCTGGGAAGAAAAACTGCGCTTAAATGGATTTAGCATATTTTATGATAATATTAAGACGTACAAACGGTCTTGGGAATTTCGGAGGTACGGTCTAATCATCTAGTCTGACACCGCTTCACCGAAAATATTATACCTACGGAAATCTCCCGGATTATTAATGTTACGTTTTTCATAAGTTTGAAGGGAATTTTCAGGAAAGTTTTTGGCTAAATAATAATTTTAAGGTCAACATTTTTTTGAGCATTATTTATCATAATTATTAAACAGTGTGTCCGATCATGGACTAGCGATATTATAGGTACTTTTATAACAACTATTTTAATACACAAATACACTACATAGTTGGGTCCAATCCACTTCCCCGCTATTTGGCAGACATTTAAGCTATAGTCCTTAGGAGTAAAATTAGCTTATTCAGAGGACAACAATATTGTTTATCGTTACGTTTCGAAATAATCGGTTTGCATATTTTGTAAAGACTAAACTCGAAAAACCATCAAAAATTTTTGCAAATCGACCATTTTTTTTGTGAAAATTCACAAAAAAATGGTCGATTTGCAAAATTTTTACACAAGGAAAGCGTTTCTATAATACAATGTGTTTGGATAACGGTTACCGATACTTAAAGGTGATATTAAATAATCATTTCTATCGATAAATACACGTTTATAAATTCTCTGTTGCACAAAATACACCTTACTGCCATCTTACTCCCAATTGTAAATTTGGTCTATATGCTCAAGCAAAGAACGGGGTACCGGCGATATTGTGGAGTGTGTAACTGTGACTTGGGATAATTTTTTTTTTCGATAATATTTCTTCTGATAGCCAGCTGTCTTTAGATTTCATATCTTTCGTATTAAATGACCTTTATCTACGTATAAGCTTACCTACTTCTAAAGACTAAGATGTCGTTAAATATACAGAGAATATACACAGCAACGAAGAAAATAAATTATATAAGGACATTATGTATGCATGAGTGTAACTGTTCATTATACGGCTCGCTGCTCCTCAGGTAGAAAGACGAAGAATTTTGATTATTTTATTAGTCTTACAACTAATTGAATAAACGGAAGCAAGGTCCAATGAAGGTTGTTATCATAATATCATTTACATAATATATTCACTAATTGATGCTGAAAAAATTCTACTAAATTATACTGTCTTGTTGGTCTAATGGTCGCAATCACGACTGCTGAACATGAGGTCCTGGGTTCGATTCCCGGGTCAGGTAAATTGTTATTAGGTTTTTTCATCAGGAATGCCTCTGAAGCAGCCATTGAGTGGATTTGTTCCCGGTTGATGGCAAGAAGGTTGCTCCCTATTACATGGGGCTTAAACATAACTGACAAAATGTGGGTGTGTATTAGGTACACCTCTGCCTATCCTTTCGGGGGTTACAATCGTGATGTTATGTTGTGTTAATTGATGATTTATGTGTGATTGCGCTGTTCTTTTAAAAACTACATGACCGATTTTATCAATTAATTTCGCAAGTAATGTGTTATTACCTATAATTAAGTACGCTAACGTTTAAAAACAAATCACGAGGTTTTGAAGTCATAAAAACGTGCAAAGCTAGAACTAGTCTATATTTAAAAATAAATAATTTTTCTGTGAACAACACAATAAAATAAATTGTGATAGAAATGAACGGGGAAGTATTAATCGCATACGTACTCGTATCTATTCCCAAGCATTAGTTTGTTCCGGTTCGAAGGTAATTGGTAGCTAATTATCGGTATAATATCAGACACGTGAGACTTCCAAGTTTCCAACTATTACTTTAACAGCTTTGCCGCGACCACGCGCTCAAGCGACATGCGTTTTGCGACATCTACTTAAAGGATAACCACAGACAGTTGATTCTATGACGGTAGATAAAAAGCAACCCAAGTAGGAAGTCAAAACGAGAAAATATTTATTGTTTCTTGCTTTTATTTTAACGCTTTTTTTTTAATTTATTGACCGTAGGAGATGGCGCTCGTTGTACGAAGTCCAATGTTTTCGGTTGTCAGCAGACAGGTCGACACTGTCTGAAACCAAAGATCCAAGGATGTCGTTGCAATCGGTTCAGTAGTTTTCACTCTCTGAGAATACAAACTACTAATCTCACGAAGAGATCCATAGATACTTAAAAAGTTTTTTAGATCGTGCTTCAGGTCACCGAAACACGACTAGCAGAGATACAGAAAAAGGTGCTGACAATGGTGTTGCAAATCGTGTCGCAAGTAGCATCATCCATGATCGTGTACCTTAGGTCAGACATACATTCCTCCTTTGAGTTAGCGTTGAAAGACGAACGTCGCCATCGGAAACTTTGCCGCACTTACATAATAAAAAAAGCTGAAAGTATGGCTGCTGAGAAACTTTTGTCACATTTCTTCCAGAGTTTCAGCGCAATTCCTAGTTGTCAGTCATCCCTAATTAATTCGTTGCGTTCTCCAGGTTGTATGATCGTCCAACTGAAAGCAACTGGTAATAAAACACCTAATCATTTTCGTCGTTTCAAATTGCTTATTGTAGCAAATATCAAATAAACAATTCACATAGATTTTTAAATTAATTTTAATGATCTCATTAATACCACTTATTTATTAGTTCCTGTAAATGAAAGCCAGTCAAAAAAAATACAGATTTCACATAAAATTGCTTACATCCCATCTGACATAATATGACCCGAAAACTGTACCAAATACGACCATCTCTCCACAAAAAAGAAAAAGAATGGAAGAATCCATTTTAAAAACACAGCGACCAGTGTTTTTATCGTTCCACTCCATCGTGACATCTTAACTAAAGGTAGGTCTCGCAAAAAACTTGTCGAGGACCTTGTAAGTCACAAAAATACGATATAATACGATTATTTTCCTCTTGTCCCTACTCAGATTAAATTTCTCCGAGTCGAGTAGCGAGGCGACGTGTAAACTCGAGGGCACTCGAACCCGGCTTGCCTTGGAGTGAGATCTTGACGCGAGATGTCATTACTATATGTCACTCACACGACTTTCGACCGGGTTTCGATGGCGACATCACTTTATTAACATAAGAGTCGTAGTGTCGGGTTGTTTTAAATTTAATTTTCAGTGAATAGAATAGAATAGAATATAATAGAATATTTATTTGCTCAGAGGGAGCTGAGAGGGAACTGAGAGGGGAGCTTAGTTAGTATCATCAGTCATTTTAGAACTCTTTGACTTAATTTAAAATGTCATACTCATTATCCGCCCTGTGTTTTCCCAACTATGTTAGGGTCGTCTTCCCGTCTAACCCTATGCAGCTGAATACCTGTATTTTACATGGAGAGACTGCCTATCTGACCACCACAGCCCAGCTGACCTTATGACAAAAAAATGGCATACTAATAAATTTTAATTTCTCTTAATTATAATGACTTACAGGATTTTACGGTAGCTCAGGTCAATCTTGTTTTTTTTTTTAAATTTACTTTTCTATTAAAGTTAACTAGATTCCCTTATCAATATGTCATCATCCATGCCGTTGAAATAAAAGCTATTTATTTCAACTCCCTATAGAGAAGTGATACATAGGCGTTCTAAAATGGAATAATGTTGTAAAAAAATACTAATTGTCTCGTTAATAATATAAATACTCTGAAAAGATTAAAACAGTATAAATTGCGAGCTCGCCAGAATTGACAGCATAAGCTAGCAACTGGAGACAAGATAATCCATTTTAAATTAATTATTTTGTCACTATTGGAAGCAATCAAATGATGGTGCAGAGGTTCATTTGTCGACTACAAGGATACAGGTTCGAGGCCAGTAAGTATCAGTTTATCTTGGAAACTAATGATTTATTCTAAAAGATAATATATTATTATAGCTCATCATCATCATCATTTCAGCCGAAAGACGTCCACTGCTGGACATAGGCCTCCCTCAAGTGTCGCCACATTGACCGGTCTCGTGCGTCTCGCATCCAACGGATCCCCGCAACCTTCACCAGGTCATCGGTCCACCTAGTGGAAGGCCTTCCAACGCAACGTCTTCCGGTTCGCGGTCGCCACTACAGAACTTTTCGGCCCCATCGGCCATCCGTTCTGCGAGCAATGTGGGCACAATGCCCAATGTGCCCACTGCTACTTCAGTTTGGCAATTCTTCGGTCTACGTCGGTAACCTTGGTTCTCTTGCGGATGTCTTCATTTCTGATTCGATCACGCAAGGAAACTCCGAGCACAGCCCTCTCCATTGCCCTTTGGGTGTCTTTAAGCCTTACAGTAGACTTTATTATAGTTACTCGTGTAAAACCTCAAACTAATAATGATATTATTAAACGGGGCCCAGAATATCGT
The DNA here is from genome assembly GCA_947578425.1 of Eugnorisma glareosa. Lineage (NCBI taxonomy): Eukaryota > Metazoa > Arthropoda > Insecta > Lepidoptera > Noctuidae > Eugnorisma > Eugnorisma glareosa. The sequence continues at coordinate 19,731,754 of OX387970.1, read as the reverse complement.
TGTTCCTAAAATTGTTTTATTTCCAGGAATTCCAGGATCGACCGGAGGACACGGTGGAGCACACGGTGGAGATCTGCCCCGCGTGGGCGGAGCACCGCCGTGTCCTCGTAGCGGCGATCGGCGGCGGCGACCTCGCGCTTCCGGCCTTGGTTCAATCCATGGTCCGGAGCGAGACGGAATGGGACGCCGTCACCTCCTTCTGCGAAGCAGTCATGCTAGCGAAGGAGGTGGCGGAACGTGAGAGGGAGAGAACCTCACGTCCCAGCCGCCGCGGGAGACGCACCGGGCGTCGGGGGCCACGTGGTGGCCCCCGGCCACCGTAGGCGCGGGCCTGTGGACGGTGAGCTATGGGCTAGCTCGCCGTCCGTCCGTCTTATGACGACAGGCCGTGTCGACGGCGCGTTCGTGTTCCACGCGCGCCTCAAGGAGAGTCAGCAAACAGGGAGGGGTCCGTAAGGACCGACGCCTGCCAAGGTTGCGGGACTGTTCGAAAGAGATACCGCGGCCCTGGAACACAAAGGGCAAAGGAAGGAACATGGATGGGTTTTAGTCAGTAAAAGTCTGACACTCCCTCCTGCTCAGCCCAGAGCGGGAGGAGTTATTTGATGATTTACCATCGGTAAAAAAAAAAAAAAAAAAAAGGAATCAATCAAAAATCAATCTTAAATTAATACTAAGATTATAAGCTCTTGAGTTTCAACAATATGCAATGCGTACATTGTAAAATCACAGGACTCGGTAATTATTATGGTACCTATTGATTAATTAATTTGCATGGATGGCTACGGTTGGCCGAATAAATAGACTGTAACCAAGTATTAAAATGTTGTTAAATTATTGTATTGAATTATCAAAATTCGAACGGTTTTTGATATTGCACATTGGTTAGTGCGCTCATCAAAAGGGAGAAAAATAATTTCGTCTTTCTGCCTATTACCTCTTCATGTTGTCATGATGGAACAGATCTTGATGAAATCATGGAGAAAGGTACACCATGACCTGAGTCAAGACATTGAAATGGTTTTGTCAAATCGGAAAAACTAATGTTAAACAGGGGTCAGTCAGCCCAACTAAGTTGTGGCCGGCTTCCAGTCTAACCGGATGCAGCTGAATACCAGTATTTTACATGGAGCGACTGCCTATCTGACCTCCACAACCCAGTTAGTACTGGGTAATACGATATCCCTTGGTAAGACTGGTTGTCAGACTTTTTGGGCCACTGACTACCTGTAACGATTGCCAAAGATCTACTGATGACGGCCGGTACCAACTTAACCTAAAGATCAACTAAAATATACTTTGCAGCCGTAGGTAACGCACGCTTCATCATAATACAGGACCCCAATATGTTAATCGACATCCCCGCCCCATGTACCTTCAAGCGTCACATTTTTCATAACCTGTACTTACCACCGAGGTCAGGATGTCAAAGCGTCCAACCGAAGGACCTTTTAATTTTACGATCCCAACTTTCTTGATAAACTTGTTCGAGTGTGCTCGCTAGTCAGTAATTCGTTCCCCTCCTTATGGTTAGTTATAGAATTTGCGGGCAGCCGACCTGTGGGGCTGTGGCCCAATTTGTGGGAGCTCAGCCCCTGTGCGTGACCTTTAGATGTAATGGCCAGTCCTCAACGCATTTTCTTATTCAACAATCTCGTATTTTGCCAACGTTTTAGTTAAGTTGCCAACAACACGTGGTGTTCCCTTTTTCCTGTAAGTTGTGGAAGGTTTTTATAAGGGTGGGTTGTGGTGTAAATATTTAAGCGTGTGTTATGCGGAATATCTTTTCTTAAGTGTGGAACGTGTGTTGTATGGTGATGGTCAAATGATTAAGAAAGTTACGAGGTCTAACCATATCTTACTTTTTTTTGCCCGTTTCTGAACTCCAGCTTCTCATATTTGTTTCCTCCTCTAATATGTTTTAGTTTTATGTATCCAGTGTACTTCCTTATTCAAATGAAGATGAATATTAAAAACACTCAAATATCTATGTTCTTGGTAAACTAACTTTATACATTATTCATTAAAATCTATTACATCAAATAAATAAAGTAATAACAAACTATAAAAGGGCATCGAAAAACTCCTTCTCAACGCTGTCAGCCGGTAATGTGCCCAAGAGACTGGCGGCGGCGGCGTTGCCACGTTGTATGGCAACACTGCCAAGGTAAAAGCTACCCCTGGGGTCACCAGAAGCGTCAACTAGGCGTTTCGAAAGTTCCTTAAACATGGTATGAGCACTCGGACCCTAATATCTATTAAACAATATATATTGTGCGAAGTTATTCATTCTATTCAATTCCCAGTATTTTATTTATGATAATTATCTCCGAAAAATAAAAATGCAACTTAATAATAATTGACGTTATAAATCGAGCATTTTGATTCCAGTATATTCAGAATGTCTGAAAATCATGACTATTTCGAGATCTGTCAATAAGTAATACATATAACCGCAACATTAATATTGCCGTTGTCATTTTGTACGCTTGTGGTACCATTATTGTGGTTTATCTCTAGTGTGTGTTTTAGGGAAATAATATGAAATTGTTTGGCGAATGATACAACAATAATTATCAGCGTGTTATTTTAGTACATTTAAGTACCCCAATTGCGTAATGAACTTTCAATCTTAGTAGTCGAAATAAAAAATAAAAAACAATATGAAAACAGACCGTCATTATCATAGAGGAATAAAAAAATGTGTTTTTTTATGGTTACGTTAAAATAAAACACTGACTACAAAATTATACCTCTATGGGTTGAGAGCACACATAGCAATAATTGAGGAACTATAGGACCAAAAAGAGCCAACACCGATAAAAAGAAAAATAAATAAAAAATATTTATTTGTAACAAGGAAAACATACAAGGTGTTAACAGAGCCTTTACAAAGCCGTATACCAAGCATTCTGTCCATCAAATTAAGTAATGCTACACCATTACTTTTATTGTTTATTATTTTTGTTTATTCTTGTATTCTGCTGGCAATCAACGTGTTTTGGTGTGAAAAAATATGTTTTACGGTAGGACTCAATGTAAACACTCCAAACATTGTACTGATGGATGCATTAACAAGTCAGCCAAAGGTCATGGAGGTATTTAATAAAGTTATATTAAAACAAATTGTATTTAAAAAAAAGTTGTGAAATATTTGGAAATTTGACCTTCAATATCTGCGTAACTAGAAGGTTCCCACTTATGGTCTAGAACAAATGTCACAATAAAGGCGTACACTTCGGCTTCGTTAATTTATTTTAACACCCATTATTGATCTTCATTATTTGCTGTATGTCCTACATTTTCAGTAGAAACGTCTAATGCTTTTTAAGATTCTGGGTAAAGAAACTTTGAGGATACACAAGTCGGTCAGACTTCCATACAAACGTAGTATGGCGATTACTCAACTGTTTGATGGTGTACGTTCAAAATAAAAAAAATATATAAATTTGTCTCATCATTATCTAGCTCTGTATGGAAACAAAAAGTAAAAAATCCGTATATGTGAAAATTGAAAAAAAAAGTTTTTTTTTTAACTTTTTTGTTTGTATGAAAGAACGACCGACTAGTGTACCCTTAAGTGAACTTTGATATGCGAGCAATTGCTCAGTTTCCAAGGAAAGATTTTAATAACTTGTAGTCAAAGCAAATACTTACAACTGAATCTCTTTCGTTTAAAACAAAAATGAATTTTCCTTTGAAACAGAACTGACAGACAGAATTTGTTCTAGAATAATAACTACGGATGAAAACCAGCTACATATTCTTAGCGTTCCGTACCCAAGAGGAAAAATGAGACCCTATTACTACGACTCCACTTTCCTTCTGTCTGTCTGGCTGTCTGTCACCAGGTGAAATATTCACAGATGATGTATTTTTAAATACTAAAAACAGAATAAAATAAATATTTAAGGGGGCTCCTATACAACAAACGTGTTTTTTTAGATAATGGTACAGAACCCTTCGTGCGCGTGTCCGACTCGCAATTGGCCGGTTTTTTTTAATGCATTTGAGTGTAGGTTAAGAAAGATGCGCTAAGGTATCCCGCGAAATTCTGATGATTATAATTATTATGACTCTGTAAATACTATTAATTCAGACACTTGTGGGGAGGCCTACGTCCAGCAGTGGACATCTTTCGGCTGAAATGATGATGATGATGATGAAATACTATTCATGACCGTAACACGTATGTGATATGGTCATGGATCATATTAAGTTCAACTTACAATTTACAAAGAACGCAAAAAAACAATATTTTCACGGGTACCCTGGTAATCGCCCCTTAAGTATTATAGCATAACCGTAACTAACCGATAAAGTTTCCAATGCATTCTGGGACACTATTCTCCTATCCGCAAGAGAGCATGGGCCGTAATCATGTCACATGTCTGCGAAATTTTTAATTCTAAGACATTCCGATTTCCTTACGACGTTTTCGGTCACCGTTTTGAGAGCAATGATGGAGAAATAGAGTAGGTATACCATTGGCTCACCATTGCTCTTTTATTTTATTTCAATGGTTTATTTGGTACACCAGCAGCATTACATACTAAGAATTTATAGAAGACGAAAAAAATAATATAAATGTGCTGCTATGTATTATGCCTCTTACAGGTCGCAGTATTCACCATAATGGCAAAAATATAAAGTTCTCAAATCTCGATAATACAATCATACAATTTGAATACGATATAAATTGATTGTAAAATGAAACTAAATGACATTATTTGAATTATGATGATAATTATATGCATTATGAATGTGATATCTATAGATTTTTGTTTACATTTTTATTAACTAATTGCAAGTGAATTAAAAACAGATATTAGTTGTTTACTTACTTTACTAAAAACAATCTTTTAGTAGTGGAGTTTTATGTGCCTATGTAACTAACTTAAACCGCTGATGATTGTTCAGCATTACCATGATCATCCTCTTTTTTTGTAAATGGGATAAGGATCCCATTTATCAAAAGAAGTAAAAAAAACTACTACTAGTTCTGCTACGTTGTACAAAATCGAACACTTTTCAAAACTGCATTAAATAGGCCTAAACAATAAAATCTTGAGACATAAAAATCTTCAAATCTTCAAGTCTTCGTTTTAAAGGCCTGGTCAGACCAGATGCGAGGCGTGACGTACACGTGTACACGCGCGTGGTGACGCGCGTGAACCCCTGACACACCGGGTTATGCATACGTGTACGCTTACGCTTACGCATACGTGGTACGCACGCAACGCACCGGTCCTTTGCGTACCCAGCAATTCTTGTGCACGATGTCTGATGAAGATTGGGTAAATTGGGTATAGGATTAATTGGGTAAAGGACCAAGTAGTTCATCTGATGAAGAAGAAGCAATATTACTGTTATTGTGACAGAATATTCCTGGGTGTGCCAAAAAACAATGGGTTCAAGTTTTATATGACATATTTTTTACTCTTTGTTTTTTGTGTTGTACAAACAATTAGTTTTTCTTTAATTTCATTATTCAGCATTAAAACCGAAACAAAACATCACTTACTATCGGTAAAACTTGAAAACAAATACAACTGAATGCGTAAGTCACGCGCGTAGTCACGCGCAGCAAAGATACGTGCGTGTTCAAACTTGTTCGGTGTGACGTCCAATACGGAATGCCATTGACTACAACGTCATTGCTGCACTCATCAATGTGACGTTGCTGTTCCGCTCTGCGTAGGTACGCAGCAAGTTTGACACATGGCAGCTGCAATGCGTAGCGTTACGCATGTAGTCTACGCGCACGTGTACGTCGCGAAAGTGGTGTACCATTTCTCTATAAAGTTCCATATATTACAACGTCATGGTACGTGCACGTCTACGTGTACGGATCCGGTGTGTTTCGGCCTTTAATCTTGACTCAGAGACAAATCGGCAATGGTGTGCCAACAATATTGTCAGTACCTACTCATCTACACACACACACACTTATACACACCTATCGCAATTCCAAAGTACGTAATCCACAACACATCATGCACAAAGTATGACTCACTTGTCAGAACAAGATCCGTGCGTCTGACACCAACTATAACTGGTTAAGATGTTAGAAATACTTCTCAAAGACCACCATCATCGTCCTTTGATATCATCGCAGTTGATATGAGCCTGTCTGTACAAGTTGTCGGCGGTAGAGGGTTACTTGTGCGGAACTAACCCTTCCTTAATCCTGTTTGTATGTTCGCTTAAGAGCTTGTGATCTCGAGTTTGCCTTTGAATGTATCTGTGTAGTTTCGGTTTTTTAATCCTCGAGATTAGAGTAGTGTTTGCAGGGTTAAGTGTTATTGATGTGACGAGGATGTTCAAGAAGTTTGGGATACATAATAACATATCATCACGCCTGTAATGCACGAAAGGTTAGCACCTTATAGTACACCCACATTTTGCCAGTTATGTATAAGTCCCATGTAATAAAGGGCGAGCCTATTACCATCAACCAGGCACAAATCCAGACTCTGTAACTGCTACTGAGAAATTCCTGAAGGAAAAACTCAATAACACTTTGCCCGACGCAAGAATCGAACCCGGGACCTCTTGCTTAACAGTCGTGTTTGTGACCACTAGACCAAGCAGGCAGTCGAGGGAAGAGGGAAGTTTGGGATATGAATATTAAGCTGTCATTGACTGATTTTGAGCGAACTGTTTCATTATATTATGCTCTTTGTATTAGCTCATATACAAGAGAGTCGACGTTTTTAAATAATCTCAAGGACACACATAACATATTAGATACACATATAACATATTAGATAAGATTTAAATGGTTGTAAATTGATTTTGTAAATCAAATCTCTATGAAAACAAGTCTTAACAATAATTGTTTATTCTTATAATGGGAAAACAATATAGCTGGCTCTTGTACTATGTTCTAGTAGGTATCTACAGGAAGAAATGCAATCTCGTTTATTTTCTGCAAGAGAAATCCAATTAAGTGCATTCGTGTTTACCCTGACTTGTGGGGACCTGTATGTGTCGTTTTTCTTCTGTTTAGTTATTTATTATTAATGATGTTTAGATTTATTTACCTAGAATCTTGCCTGGTTGGTTTAGTGGTCGCAAGTGCGACTGCTAAGCATGAGATTCTGGGTTTAACTCCCAGGTCGGGCAAAGTGATATTGGATATTTCCATCAGGAATTTCTCAGTAGCAGCCACGGAGTCTGGATTTGTGCCTGGTTGATGGCAAAAGGTTCGCCCTTTATTACATAGTACTTAAACATAATTGGCGAAATATGGGTGTACTATTAGTTACACCTCTGCCTAACTCTTCGGGGAATACAGGCGTGATGTTATCTTATGTGTCACCTGAAAAAAAAAACCTATTTTTGATGATGTCCGACAAATTAATTGCCAGACGGCAAACGTCCTATCTTTTGAAGTAAGGGGTGCTACACTTGTTCGGACTGGCCCATTCGATTCGGCAGTATTTATTTAACAACAAGAATCCTGAAGCAATAACTGCACATATTCGGCTTCCATTCGGCACGTACCAACGTCAAACTTTGTTTACCATCTCTGAGGCACGTTCAAACTAGGCAGAATACAATTCACACTAAGACATGCTTTGTAGTCTGTGGAAATCCGATTTCCTGTTTTTTTTTTAAATAAACGTACCTATGACTGTTATTAGTTAAACATAGGTGTTTATTTAATAACAGATATACGTTAATCGTCGGCAGTTAACTTAAACTTTTAACAGTTCAAACAAAAGAAAATGATTCCCATTTAAATACCACTTAATTTCCCCAAGACAGCGGTGAGTGGGGCCATTAAAACCAATTTCGTCGCTGCTTACACGCGGGTGACGTGACGAACTCAAGTGATTGTCCGTGACAAACAAGTTCTGCCACAATATCCGGCTGTGAAACGGTAACTGAATTTTGATGGCCCGACATACGGGACGTATTGATTGTTTGATTGTTTCGTATAATATCTGGTTTATGAATGTCAAGGGCTTTCCTGTTGTGAAGATAATTCGTATAAAATGTCCTATTTGATCTAAAGGTTGACTGTTAGAGAATGTTTTGTGGCTTTAAATCCGCCTATGTACCACTCTTGTACATGAAGTTTAAATAAATAAAATAGTCCATGATTTGTTATTCTGAAAATTATCACGCAGCATCACATTTTTGCTGATGAAAATAAAAACAAAACTTTTGGATTAATTTCAATTATTTTTTTTTCATTTTGGTGTGCTCAGTGTAGACTAAAACATTCTACTTGAAGTTGAAAATCTAAAACAAGTTAACATAATTAAAACAAACTAAACAAGCTACTTTTAAAGTCCAAAAAAAAATAAACAAGCCTAGTCAACGCGTACATATTTAATTTAAAATAACGATTTTAACTCATAGACATACAAAAAAGTCCATCGTGTTTAAAACAAAGAGTTCTAAGTGCTCGCAACATAAAACTAAAAAAAAGCATTCCCTTTACGAGTCCACACGCAAATTTCAAATTACGAACTGTCCCCAACAAAGAGGTACGGCGACATTGTATACGAAACCACAGAACAGTTAAAATGACAGAGAGACACTCAACCAAAACTTTACTGTTTGCCTTTTTCAGAGTAGAAAAAAAGGTATTCCACCTTTTTGGTACGTGATTTTACGTACCTACCTACACTGTGATGTGCGCCTGACGGATTGTTTGTCCTCATATAGGCAGGGAATTAGCGCGTTCTTTTTTTACGCTGTCCCATTAATGTTTTATTTTTGTTTGCAAGATTTTGGAGTGAATACAAATACAGGCTTACGGTGGCTTATCACGCCGTAAAAGTAAAAGGGTTCATATAAAAATTGTATGGGGTGATGAAAGGTTACTTTATGTAGTAAGATTATCTTTTGTTTGTTGCTTTAAAGAAGTGGAGCTAGCTGCAAATAATGGGTGGTTGAAAAGTCTATATAATGTTTTGGATTGACTTAAGCTACCGAAAAATGTATGACAATCATGTTGAAATTCATTGGGCTGCTAGCGTATACTAGGCCAACTAAACGGTCGGGCTGGTGACGACTGCGCAAACCAGGGGCCTTAGTCTGCTATTACAATAGTGTCAGAATGGTCTATCATTGATGTAATAAGGCCCCGCGCAGACGAATTACCCTTTGTACGCACGTCAAACGAGTTTCAAACGCGCTTCAATACGCCGTGGGCTAGGGGCCTTATTAAATCAATTATAGACCATTCTGACACTATTGCAATAGCAGACTAAGGCCCCAGACCGACAGTCGGTCGACTGCGCTCCAAAATTTTGCTAGTTAGAACTATCATCCCGAGTTGGCCGATTAAACAATCGGTAAGTATGCGCGCGGGATAAGAGCGCCGTACTGATCTAGCAGTTGGCCGATAGTTTAGTTTGAAGGCAATCGAGTAGGCCATCAAACTGATTTGTCGGCCTTTACAGAAACGTTGTAATATGCGCACTAGCATTCAAGTTCATACAGATTATGAGCCCGACTAACTCATCAGCCAATAGAAAGTCTGCAGTCTGTAGAGATTCTTAAATATACAGAAATCTTTGAAAATCATGCCCTCGTGTCATGTCAAGTAAAGTTCATTCTTGTTATTTTTATATCTAATTGTAAAAATATTTTATGTGATCAACTCTCGAAATTAATTGGACTTATTCGGAAATTGTTATTATTCAAATCTTCAGACCTTTCCATAAGGAAAGATTTTCATAATAATGATCCATGTTATGTGATAGCAAACGTTTCCTATTTATATACATAATGTTCTTCAGAATGTAATTAAATGTTAACGAAGACTGTGGAATGTTTTAGACGAAATCCAACATTTATATTTTATGATCGCATTAAATAGTATAATGTCATACAGAAAAAAAAAATATTGTTTTACCTACATAACTGTGGTAGCTTCATATACAGCGTGTATTAGAAATGCGTGTTCGTAAAGGATGTAACAAGACCCTTAACGAAGCCGAAAGGCTAGTTATCCCCCATTGCGATATTGTTTTTGTTCTAGACCATACCTGGGAACTTTCAGTTATATTGGGGGTCAAAATCTTCTTCACAAGTTTTTTTATAAATACAAGTATATAATGTAAAAAAATCCTTTCAACACCTCCACAATCCCCGTACTATTCAATCCAACCATCAGCACAATGTTTTGAGTGCGTTACATTGAGTCCCACCGTAAAACGTGACATTTGACCCCAAAAAAAAAGTCGTTTCTCAGCAATAATTTTTGCGTAAAGTTACTTAGTTTTATGTACGAGTAGATAATGCTTGGTGAAGGGTCCTGTTACACCCTGTATTTAAGTGTGTGCTACAGACAATCAAATTAATCAACTTTCTCCACAGAACCATTAACGTCCTAAAATATACTGTTAGCCTGCGTCATCCCACTACTGGGCAACGATGACTTTCAAATCTTTTCATCTAAGGCTAATGTGGATCACTGGTTGTTGGTCTTGTCCAGCTCGTCCCGCCATCTCCTGCGACGCCTACCGCGTCGCCTTCTGGCCGTGTCAGAGCTCCACATCGTGGTTATTTTGGTTCACAGCTCGTCGGGCATAAAATATCACAATACAATATTGAAACACGCTGTAGATACAATCGACATTATTCGTTCTAGAATATTATTGATTCTACGCCCCACTTTTGTATCCTACATTATTTACACATCAATCATATCGTTTATCCCACATTTACGTGCCAACCTTCGGAAAACGACACATTATTACATAAATATGATACACACATACAACATTCGGCAAAAATCCGTATTGTGTATCTCCCGTCTTTGTGACAAAACAAAAAACCATCGGATAATGAAGTGTACCCATATTGGGGTCGGTCCGACCTGTCATTAGGCCACATTTTTAACAGCTGGCTTGACCACAAGAGGCCAGTGTTTTTCATTGTTCCAAACGACAAAGGGATGCCTATGAAAACCCTATCTGTATTTACAACGACCATTTAAATACAGCACTGTATCAGCCGATTACGTAACACTTCAATTTAACTCCTCAAACAAAATTACTCCTAATTCTGAAAAGTATAAAGTTGAAAGTTCCATTCACATACGGGAATTTTTTCTTATCAAATTAATAATGAGAAATAATAGGGTCTTTCTATGCCGTGGTGTTTGTGTTTAAAATTGAACCTTATCTTGAAAGTGTTAGGGTGGGTTTTTCGTGGAGATTGTAGGTAAGTATATCATTTTCAGCGGCCGCTATAGTTTCGAGTATAGGGCAGTTAAGATTGTACGATAACAGTTTTAATATGAGCCGGAAGTACCGGGGCACGGCTCCCAATAGCCTACTAAGGAAAATAGTGCAATTTGTTTTCTTTTTTTTTCGTTAAAACTTGCCGTAAAGCTTTGAATGAAAGTCGCAACTTGTTTATATTATAAAGTTTTAATAAGTATAATTTGACGTTTATATTGTTTATCTTTTAGTCTAGAAGTATGCTGTTTCTATTATTACGTCATTGAGACGTTATCTTTTCATCAAAATAATTATACTTTAGATGGTTATAATCATCAATCGAAATAATATGTATTTCATTTATTAAAACATGATGATAACATTGAACATTTCTGCTTAATCTCAATATTAAACATTATATCTATAGACAAAACATATAAAGCCAAAATATATAATATTTTGTTGCCAGGTTTTTGGCAGAATTTTTATGTATGTTATTAAATTTTAACATGGTTAAAAAATATTAAACTCTAAATTGAAATACACGAGAAACCATGAGTGCATTTAATGGTAAAACAATTGAACTCCGTCGAATCCATCCAGTTTAAAAACAAAATGGACTTGTGTTATTGATAATCAATTTATTAAATAAATATTATTTATTAAACAACGTTTCAGTTGCTTTTTTCGTTATTTATTTTATAAACTGCTGAATATTCGAATTTATTTTCCCTTAAAGTAAAATTTTAAAGGAATTTGAGACTTTCAATTACAGTCTGAACGTTTTAATGTCTCAATTAAGATAATTAAAACAAAGAAAATTTTGTATTTTTTTTTAAACCCTTATTCCTTTGAATTGGATTACTTTTATGATTATATTTAGTAGACGTTTAGATTAGACTCCTAGTTAAAGAAATAATAAACGGTCGTTCGTAGAAGCTACGGCGTAGCAGTTGTGAGCGCTACGATTGCTACGCGTGCTACGCTGTCGTATCCGATAACTGAGGTGCTACGCGTCTAGTCAATCGTGGTCAACTAAAATGTGACGTGTTTTTATAGCTGGAAATATCTAGTAAATGGGTTTTTTGTTTTGATATTTTTAACGGTAATCTAAATTATCAATAACACTAGATGAGTTTTGAGTTCCCGATATTTCGTTGTTGTTCGTTTACGTTAAGTTGTTTTGTTTTTTGGTTTCGTTTACCCGTGATCATGGTGCTTGCAACAGGGCCGAAATATCGGGAACTCAAAACTCATCTAGTGTTATTGATAATTTAGATTACCCGTATCTAGTGTTAGTAATATTGTTAGGTAATCTAAATGTTTGAAGTGGTTCTTTGTTAGACCTCGGATATTAGTAACTATCGTGTCCAATCCCAAATTTCCAGCCGATTTAATTACAATCGGTTAGAAAGTTTCAGCGAATAGTGTCACACACATGTGATTTTCAAATTTAGGGAAAAAAGTATGAAAACTTCGCAAAACCCTATATTTTTCTCAAACCAACGAAAAATTACCAGGAGAACATAAAATAAAGAACATCTTTATTCACAAGAAAAGGAACAAAGGAGTTTTTTCAACGCTTTATTAGTAGAGAATAATGTTTGTTCTGTCTCGCTACATAAATATCATGTTATACTGAACAAGGCGGTTACACACGAGTGTAATTTACGAATAAAAAATACGTTTTGCCAACATTCGTATGATGTATCGCTGGGCTTATGTTTGCGTATTAAACTGGATGTTCGTATCAAGATCGTGGAAATGATAGTGGAGGTTTCAATACTTATCTTTTCGTATTGAGAATATCTTGTACTGTAAAAGTAGTAGTCAACATGTTGCTTCTGGGGTGGACAGAGAATATTTAAATAGGCATATGTGCTTCGTTGGTCTAGTGGTCGCAAGCGCGACTGCTGAGCTTGAGGTCCTGGGTTAGATTCCCGAGTCGGGTAAAATTGTTATTTATTTATTTATGTACACACAAAATACTTAACAGTACATAACATTAAGATATAAGAGCACAAAGGTACTGCTTATTTCATAAGAAATTTCTTCCAGGAGATCTGCGAGAGGAAAGTTTGTTTGATTGTTATTGGGTTTCTCCAACATGAATTTCTCAGTAGCAGCCACGGAATCTGGATTCGTGCCCGGTTGATGGCAAAAGGCTCGCCCCCTATTACATGGGAGTTTATACATAACTAGCGATTGTTGTATTTCATCGCCATTGCTCACGAAACGTGAAGCAAGCGCCCGTCGTGAGGAAAACCTTTGAAAGAAAAACGTTTCAGCACCAAAAATTGTCGCACTGGACCCGCGTGGTGGAGGTCGGCAGTGGAATGGCCTTTTCACAGAACAGAGGCTGGTATCCCAGTAGTGGGAACATACTGGGCTGCAAAAATATCATTTTCTACACCATGTTGTAGATAAAGTTACGTGTTTTCTGAATTTTCCGAAATGGCTTTTGAACCTGCGTTGAATTTCTAGCTAGTGTTAAAAAAACCGTGACAAAAACTATAGCTTACCTATTGGTTTTTGATCGATCAAATTTAAAAATGTAACCAAACGGGAATATCAAAACTGTTCCATATTTTGTAGTAAAATAAAATACAATACTGACAATGAATACACAGTGCCGAAAGTTTGATCGTCATGTGATTTATTTACTGGTATGGTGTGGTATATGCCTTTGTATAATACTAGGTCAATTACAATACTGCACTCTAAAGATAATCGTTTAATTTCATTCAGAAAATATTACGCAAGCTTTTATAAAAAATACTGTTAATTAAATTATATTTTTAACTTCGTTGGGCACGGCTTTCAGGAATATCATAATTATTTCGTACGAGGACTTCAATTTTTAACTGGATTACGGGAAGGCCATTTTGTTTAAAAGCATATTAAAACTATATTAAAACGGCAACAATCAATTTTATTGGTATGAGATAAGTGGACATTCAGTGATGCGAATCTAGACCTTAACTTTTAGCGGTCCGAATTTAGACTGCAATGGTAAGGTCTATTGGACGTGGTCAGTGTTCCCTATTCGCAGTGTATTTGTAAGAATTTTTTCATTATGGGCTCAGAGAGGATCTTGATATTTATGGGTGACTATCAGTTTATGCCCGCAGCTTCACCTGCGAGTTCGGTAATTGCCCCATGGGCTCGAACTACCGAGATAAAACATTTCCTATGTCTTAATTCAGGCTATTCATTATCTGTTTGCCCAGTTCCATCTAAATCCGTTCAGTATTTTTTGCTTGAAAGAGTAATAAACATGGTCCATCCATGCTCTTAAACTTTCGCATTATTATAATAGCGTAAGAAAATATTTTCCATATTATCTCAAGCATCCAGACTGAGGCTACATACAGCTCATGCCACCAATCTATCTCATTTACATCTAAGTAATCATTTCACTCTTTCACACAGACCTTTATATATTTAGATATTATAATTATACTTATCCTGTAAACTAAACACCACTGATACATTACCATCATCACGTGTACTATAAATATTTAAAATATATTACTAGAATGTCTTGTTCACTCTCAACGGAATGCTCATTTAAACTACTGAAAAATATTACAGAGAAACTTCTTAATCCTCCAAGGGATCGGTTCTAGGGATGCCTTTTGAGTTATGATCTCCTAGTACTTATGAATTTATACTTTTTGTAGCTTACAAGTAATTTTTTGAAATAAACTTTACTAATTTTTAACAAACAACAGATAAATGCCTGAATAAAAACTTGTGCAGTTTTTACTTACCTTTTTGGGGTCAAGCCAGGTGTATCAGTACGGAATCGTAATTTTCCATGTTTCTATCCCTTTCTGTCATTTGCTTGAGCGAAAAACGGAGCTCGAGTGCTATCGCACGCAGCAGCATCAACGGTGCGCTCGGCAGCACGCTCTGTTTATCGCTGATGATGACGGTTCTGAGCGACAGAAAACGATAAGACAATGGAAAAATGCGATACCGTGCTGATAGATGTGTTATGCACCCACTATGTACCTACTTGTAAAATATTTCAACAAAATCTTCTTTCTACATGAAAAGTGATATCTAGAAATGCCATATTTTTGACATAAAAGTGTCATATTTTTAATTTTGATCTCAATACATGCCGTGTTAAGTAAGCATAATTATTTTATACTGTAGTGTACCCAATAGAATTAGAATAACAGCTCTATATAACAATAAAAAAGCTGTGTCACATTTTTCTACTCGCAAAGTATGACGCGAATTTAATCAGCTTATCTACAAAGCCGAAAATAGGTTGAGAATATATTAACTAAAAATACACAAGTTCGTAAAAATAGGTTTTACTTCATAAGCCCGGAAGATATGCGCCATAAAGCTAAAAACATAAATAAACATTTTAGTACCAGTCAGTAAGGTGTACTAAAAATAAAAATGAACTTTATTTATATTCACGCCGCGTAAATCACGGGCGCGAACAGAGAAAATGACTATGCTATTAATCTTCTTTTCGCGCCAGCATTTCCTCTTCTTCGGATTAAAAAAAAAAAACACGCATTTATTTTAAACTAGGTTCATTTATTAGACCTGCCGCGTTGTGGATGCAGTAGCAATGCTTATGCCGAATAAACAAACACGTGAGTCTGTAGGGCATACAAATATTTATTTTGCAGGGATGTAGCATGATAAGCCAAGCGGTAAACCAATGTGTCAATAGATTCGTTGAAAAAATATTTAAAAGTTTTCATTTTATTTACATCTGACGTCCTGAAAACGTCATTATCTGTATTAATATTATAAAGAGGTAAAGTTTGTGAGTTTGTGAGGTTGTAGGGGGTAATCTCTGGATCTACAAAACCGATTTTGAAAATTCTTTCACTAATAGGAAGGTACATTATGCCCGAGTGCCATAGGCTATATCTACAACGTGCCCATGGGATAATTTCGAACAACATATAGAAAAAACTAGCTGTTGCCCGCGCAACAGCTAGTTTTTTCTATATGTTGTTGACTAGTTTTGCCAGCGGCTTCACCCATGTGAAAATCGAAAATGATCCGGACAAAACTATTCTATTTTGTAACCGAGGTCATGAGTACTTTTCTTTCAAATAGGGTAACAGTTAGGCAGGCAGAGATAAATATGTCTATGTAATATGTATGTTGCATTTATTATATAGGTCATATTACGTCGTTGCTGCCAATTGGAAGATGAACTTATCACGATTGCAAGTTTTAATTGAAATTAAAAGAAAAATATATAATAGTTGCGTCAGAAAGTAATTCCACAAGTAAGAGATGAGTATGAGAGAGTTAATCCAGGGAACCACTACCAGCAAAAAAAACTCTTTAACATTTTCTGCAAGCAATATCATGCTATGGTAAACAACACAATCACGAAATAGCCGCGTTCGCTAACTTTTCGGAATTTTAAATAAAATTATAATTACAAAATTTAGGTCAACTCCCCTGAAGTTCGTAACAGAAAGCAAAAACGTCTAAAAACAGTTGTGAAGTTAGTAATTAAGTGCGGAAGTGGGTCTGTTAAACCGTTAAGAGTTTACTTGTTGGTTTTCTCTGCCTCTGTCACTTCCATAATAATTTTCTCTTTAGCTGTTTTAGACAAGTTTTGATATTAACCCTAAAACAAAGCAGTCAGTTCATAATTGAGGGAAATCAACTAACAAATTTTGTTACTGCTACTAAAATTTTAATTATAATTTTATCAAACTAGGGTGGGAATTTGGATGTTCCATTCCAAAACTGATATTGTGTTTACAATTTTGCACTTATCAAATCTTGTTGTTGTTTTATTAGGATAAAATTAGTAACAGAATCCATAGGTTGGGAATTTTTATGTTGTGCCCTACTTAAATACACAGTTAAGAGTAATCTCTTCAAAAATGACTTACTTGTTAGGTCAGAAAAAATGCATAACTTCAATCAATTTAATCTTAAGTTATATAAAATCGAACGCTTTACATTACAATATAATATTTACGGTGCGTATATATCACAATCCATTCGATTTTGCGTTCGGATAAAACTGTGAAACGAGTTGTCAAACCTTCATCAGAATAAATTATTGTCATTCTTTTGGAAATATAAATGATTGACAACATTATTGTCATGATTCCTTTTTCACATTTATTTGTTTTTTATTTTTTTATTTAGGTCTTGCAGAATTTTATTCAAATATTAATTTGTTCTGGACAACAATCAATCATTTGAAGAATTGCATTATATTAAACGAAGTTATTTTTGTTTCCGTTAATTGCGTTTGAGTACTCCGGACTGCGGACACTTGAAACATCTGTTGGAGTGCGGTCCACTTGATTTGACGATTCTTACACTTCTGAGATAAAAGATATGATATTTTTAATGATTTTAATGTTCTACAAAGTAGATACTCGAAAGTAACTCGAGATTAATCAAGGTGCAGGTCAACTTGGCAGGATGAACTGGTCTTCTCAACAGGACAAGCCTCAAAAATAAAATAAATAGGTTTATCTATCAATTATCCACAGAATCAAAGATATGTGCTAAATTTCAGCTCGATTGGTTGGGGGGACTGGTTTGGAATTCAGTTGCAAGATTTGACCAATACATATATACTAACTATATAACTAACCTCTAACTGTAGTGCGACCCAATTTGCTTTAATATATTTCCTGATTTCAGGTCAAAATATAAGAAGAAAATACATTAGTCGAGGCCACAAATAAAAACTAAACGACAGCTATACAATAGAAAAAAAAAAGAAGTCAGAATCGTGCGAACCAGTGTTGTCGTAGCCAAGTGCCACGTACTTAATCTTCGGCAATGCCAGTAGCCGGCCAGTTTGCGTGTCGCCAGTACTAGCCCGTTTACTACCTAATATTTTGTATGAACACGCACGAACCAACAAAATATAGGGCGGGGCCGGCCAACAGACGGTTTCAAGGGCATAGGGAAAATAATAATATATTATTGTGTCTAAAAGGGCCGGAAACTGGAAAATCAGTGGGTTATACATGTGATAATGTGTCGTGAATTATTTTTTTTATTGTAAAGGAAGGCGTACGTTAAGGTATGTGTAGTGACGAAATTGTTACAAGAACTTTAAATTTAATGGCACATTTTAAGGTATTAGCATGTTAGATTTTATTTGTTTAATCACAAATAAGATTTGTGTGTCAATCAATGGGTATAGAGTAAAAGGCCCATAAAATATTGGAGAATACAATAATCTCCTTATTAGACTACTGAGTATAGTTGACTTGACGCCTTCTTTTATACATCATCGCCCGCCTAGCCGTTTTTCAACTAGGCACATGGTGAAAACCGAAGAAGCGGCAATGGGAAAACGATAATTTCGAAACGCATTCCACTATTGAGTTGAAAAAAAAATGAAATCGTTTCATCATCATCTCATCTGCCGAGCTTTATCCCAACCATGTTGAGGTCGGCTTCTAGTTATCCGGATGCATCCGAGTACCAGTATTTTACATAGACCAACTGCCTATCTCTGACCTCCACAACCTAGTTAGTACGGGGTAATACAACACCCATTAGTAAGACTAGTTAACAGAATTTCGGGCCACCGACTACCTGAAACGACTGTCAAAAATCTACAATTGACAGCCAGGACCAACGGTTTAACGTGTTATCCGAGGCACGAACGAAACTCAGTACGTAAGTGGTGGTCACCCATCCACGGACCGACCTAGGCAAGTGTCGCTTAACCTGAAGAACGACCCAAGCAGCTGTTATTATTTAGCCACAATCTCTGTCCGTTATACATGTATTTATGATATAAGGATTTACTTGAAAAGTAAAAAAATCCCTATCCTTAAAACATATACAAAACCAGTGATACCCCAAACAAGTCACATCCATGTTTACCCTTTTTATAATAATAAAACGCACAAAAAAGCCATTCAGCAGTCAACTAGTTATGTAACAAACAGATAGCGAGAAACAAAGATTAAAAAACTGCAAAGAGGTCAGATACCTTTATAACGAAGAGAGCTGTAACTCCATTTTAATCTGGTTCGTATAAATAATAGAATATTTAATTTCAAGCAGACTAAGTGGGCACTTACTGCAATTGTTATGTGGTATAAAATAATATAGAACTTGTATTTTATTTAAATTAAATTAAATACATGTTACCTAAGAAAACTCTTAGTCTTAATTGTAAAAGCAAAGCCTATGGATTCATTAATAATTCAACTAACTAAATGGTTATTTTTATTAATCCCTCGAATAAATGAATTTTTAATTTATTTAACTCGATCCGTTCACGACCTCGATCAATGTGATCTCATGCCGTGCCACGACGCGTTAGTGGCGACAACGATTTTTCAGACCGCCCTTGCAGTCACACCTGCTTTGGAGTCTTTGCCGCTCCACTATTAGCCTTTTTCAACTGTTTAAAACTTTAATTTTTCGATTTATCAACAGTCGTTCACACAAGACGCGAGTCGCCTGTTGGTCATGGCCAAGGGGTAAGAGGCGTTTGATAATAACTAAAGCATGGTTTACAATTCTACATATAGAGTTTAGTTGTAGTGTCAGTTATTTTTTCTAAGCGTCAGCAAGAAACTTACGTCTTGAATATGGAGCTTACGGCAGTTATTTACAATAAAATAGTGAACTAAACGACCGTAATTTCAGCAGCTCAGTTTTAACAGCGTAAATTAGGCTAAGTTACGCTCATGCGCATTTACACGTTAATCTGACGCGGTTGTCGCTCGAAGCCTGGCTTCCATCTGTCACCTAAATGGAAAGCTCTCTAAGGGCTCGTATCACTGAGATTGGCACTACCACCTGTACGCTGAAAGCCTTCTTTGAGCACTAGACTAGTTTTAAACCTAAGTTGTGTAAGTCCGACGGGAGTAGCTTTTCTCTACGTCTCAAGTAGCGGTAGTCTTAAAGAGATTTGAGGAAAAATAGTTACCCGAGTCTGTAGACACCTAGTTGTATTGACACTTAACTTGGGAGGTGTTTGGTTGGGAGATGACTTTTAATTAAATATGGTGGTGGATACTGAAATGAAGGGCATTTGAGCATAATGGCTCGTCAGTGGGACATAATGGAGGCTCACAAAAAATATAAATAAATCATTTATTTACGACCAAACATTTTGTACAAACTGCGTAACAGTTTTTCCACGGGAAATGAAATGAATGGTGGTAATATCTTAAGTGAGTCTTTACTAGATGTATCTATCTGGTTGCGGGACTGTTCGAAAGAGATACCGCGGCCCTGGAACACAAAGGGCAAAGGAAGGAACATGGATGGGTTTTAGTCAGTAAAAGTCTGACACTCTCTCCTGCTCAGCCCAGAGCGGGAGGGGTTATTTGATGATTTCCAATCCGAAAAAAAAAAAAATATGTATCTATCTGTCTATGTTCTATGTTAAGGGTTTGGTTTCCGCACTTAGTCCTTAAAGTAGACCATTGTAAGTGAGCCATGGTGGCCGTTACTCCAACCAGCCCACCTCCCTCCAGAAGCAGATCAGACTTCCCGGTCTTCTCAGGACATCCGCAAGGGATCTCGGTGCTCCAAGAGTCTCCTCGCGGATCTGGGTGACGCCAGTGCACTCGAGGAGTACATGCGCTACCGTTTCCTCCGCCTCCATGCACGCTCTGCACAGGGGGCTGTCAGTGATACACACACACACAGTGTGGAAGTGTTTATTCAGTGAGCAGTGTCCAGTGATGGTCCCCGCCACCAGTCGCAGACATCTAAATAAATTGTATTTAAGTATGACAAGCTCTTTTCAAATATTTATACAACCATCCAAACTAATCCTAAAGAGAAGTTAAGTATTTTATTCATGAATAATTAAGTTATTCAGCTTACGAATAAATTGTCAAAGCTGTACAATCGATTAAGCATTGGTTGAATGTCGTCGCTTTCAATCGGAAACCTTAGATCGATGTTCAATCATTTCTATTATGGCCTCTATTCATAATTGACAGTTGTAATTATTAATGGTATAAATCAATACTGTTAATATTGGTCTTTGTTTCAGAATAATTGATAAGGTAGGTATGATAATATAGGTCAATATGGGGAAATTAGTACGCTTTAATAGTGTATTTATTAAGTTTAGAAGCATTGAAACGGTATTCAGCTGCATCTGGTTAGATTGGAAGCCGGCCCCAACATAGTCTGGAATAAGTTAGGCAGATGGTGAAAACCGAAGAAGCGGCAATGAAAAAACGAGATTTTTGAAATAAGTTCGACCATTGAGTTAAAAAAAAAACTGAAAACGTTTCATCAACTATGTTGGGGTCGGCTTCCAGTCCAATTGGATATTTTTGACTGAAGCGCCTGCTTATTGGCAGATCTGTCCAATTACTATTCTGTATGCTGTTTGAAATCTTGTTAAAAATAAAGATAATAAGTTAAGTGATTCGGTTTCGACAAAACACGTAATTTGGAAGCTGATGGATTGGGAAGTTAGGATTTATTTGATGTATGTTAGGCACTTTTCTAATTTACTTTGTTTATTGCGAACAATAAAATAAACAATACGTTAGAAGTAGAACATCTCTTGAATAAGCCTTATTGTTTCTTTTACAACGTAATTATATCCACATAAAGCCGAGAGCATAGCATCCACTATCCTAGACTACTTTATGAAGTACCAATTCAAACTAAGTGAATAAAAAAAACATTCAAGTGGCCAATTGCATACCAACTAATGAGAAAAGGATAGAGAGGAATGGCAACGCCCGCCGCATTGCATTAGGTTATTGAAAAAATGTTAATGTAGGTAATTAAATGCGCATCACTGATTGTGAGCGGTGTTGCCGTTTTGGCAGGGCTTAACCCGAATTAAAATAATTGTTTTAAACAGATGTAGCTTGTTAAACAAGATTATTTAAAGATAAAAGCATTTGTTGTTATAGAATTTATATATTGGCATAAATGTTTAATTATGCAATAGCCAATACGATTAAAACTTATTTTAGGCTGGCAGCGTAATTAATACTAGGCTTATTGTATAGACAATTTTGTGGTCATACGCGTCAATTTAACTATGTGTTATTAATGCATTAAATTGTTTCATTTAGATTTTGAAGATGTACTATTTATTTTTTACCAAGATTTATTGATGCATTGCGGACTAAAATTACGAAAGGTTTTGACAGGGTTCTCTTTTTTTTAAACTGGGTGACTAAACCTTTTGATCATGCTGCATGGGCACGTAAATAGCGAATTTTATATTTTTTTTAACACAGCCCATGCCCAAGCCCGGTCATAAATAAATTCTGATATTTATAAAAGATTATAATTTATTATACTATTTTATAAAATAAGTAACCTAATTTATTAGACTTTTAAATAAATTGTACTATTTTATTAATATTAGGATTTATTTATAAACGTTCCTCGGAGTTAAGAGGCTCTTATTAAAATGACATTTAGACGGTTATCATAACATTAATTTAAAGTTGCATTTCTAAATGAACCTCCTTGTGTGTTATAAAATCTGCCCCATAAACTTCTACTGTTAAACATGGTTCACCCTTAATCCACTCCAGAGATAAACCAAAGAGCAAATCTCCGCAGTCACCGTGCTTATCAGATGGAATGCTAATCGCAGCTTGTTGTTATTAGCAGGCAGGAGGTCGGTGCAGCCACTCCTCTCGACAACATAATCCTTTAGTCCCCTTTAACGGCACCCACAACTGAGAGGGAGTGGCATTTAGAGCTAGACTGACCATAAATCCTGTTACTAATTAAAATAGATGTTTTGTATTTCGCCATATAGATTAATACTTCCTATGTTCTTTAATGTTTGAACCAATTTAAGCTTGTCGAATTATCATCATATGTCGGCTTCCAATCTTACCGGATGCAGCTGAATACAAGTGTTTTACATCTCCATATACCTGACCTCCACAACCTAGTTAGAATTGCGTAATACGATACCCCTTGGTAAGACTGGTTGTCAGACTTCCGGGCAACTGACAACATAACAACACAACACAATAATGACTGGTAAAGATTGTCTAGCTACGAATAACATATACCTACCACCTACCAACATAAAACGGCTTAAGATTACTGCTATACTGTAGCCGATAACTAAATCATGTCAAGCAAAATGTTAACTATTCTTAACAATGGCAGATGGTAATGAAAACTAATTCAGTCTCATAATCAGCGAATAACGTAGAACCAATGCAAACTTGTGGGATTATTGGTCCAGGTTTGCTCACGAAGTCCTCTAACACCGTTTTGAGAGCAATTAAAATAATTCTTCTGCCCTTAGCCGAATTTACTTGAGGTCGACGCAGCAAATCTTCTTCTTCCATACTTCTCTACTGTCATTTCAGCAGTCAACTCTTTTCTAGCCATATCATCCTTTTGAGGGCAGTCGTGACAAAATAATTTACACCAAATAAAGCGCCTGCCTATGTTCAAACCCACCATGAAGTCAGGCTATGAGGCCACGACTGTTTATTTCATCAAGAATAAATAAGCAATTACTTTAATATGCAACAGTAACTTATGGCCACACCAGCAACATGTAAAATCTATGCAACGTTATAAGTACATCAAGTTATACCTATGCTACCGTAGGGTGGAACTACGCCGCTTGGAAACTTGTTGCATAATGTAAAGGATTTAAAGTTTGTGACTGCAAGTTCTGATAGGTCCAATGCCTCCGAGCGTCATACTAACCTATTTTCTGTAGCTTACCGTGGAATAGAGGTCAATGGTGAGATATATTGTGATTGTTCTGTAGAACGTAAGTTATTTGGAAAAAAATATAGTGACTTTGATTTATTACCGAAACTACTGTTTGACTTACAAAAACTAGTTTTAGTTACTGAACTGAGAAACCAATTCTTCCACAAATATAAGCAACTTTTGATTTTTTATAAAAGGCGTAAAGGGGCCCTTCACGACGCCGTCAACCAAGCATTCCTTACATCGATCTAAGAAACTCTACGCAAAATTATTTGCTGGGATATGACTATTTTATTTGGGATGGAAAATGACGTTTTACAGTAGGACACAATGTAACGTACGCAAAATATTGTGCTGATGGATGCACTGAATAGTACGGGGATCGTGGAGGTATTTAAAGTAAAGTGTTATAACATTCAAAACTTGTATTAAAAAAAATACTTGTGGAACAGTTGTAACTTTGACCTCCAATATCTCCGTAACTAGAAGGTTCCCAGGTATGGTCTAAAACATAAAAAACCTTTTTTGCAAAAACTAAAACCGATTTCAAAAACACAAAAAAGTGAAAAATTACTTTAGCTTCTGAAGTCGGTGACTTTTGTTTTGATTGATTCAGTTTTTTTTCACCTCCAGTTTTAGTTGTAATATTCTATACAAATATTTGCTATGCATTTAATTTACACTGTCAACATTTCATGGTATTAGGCTTATCCTCAATAACATGTAACTTAACATAAACTTTCAAAATCTGGCTGAACTGTACAAAACTATGTACACCTTCAGAGCATACAGGTGTTAAGTTATGTTGCGATATTGTATAAACAATAAACATCCAATTGATTGTAGCAATCACGGCAGATTTGCTGCCTATTATTTAAGAGTCCCATTGTTTATCTCCGAAGACCATCCAGATCTTCACCAAATTTAAACGAAACCACCGCAAAATAACATGCTTCCAAACAAAAAAAGAATCATTTAAATCGGTTCACAATTGCTGAAGATATCACTGAACAAACACAAAAAAAAACAGTTGACTTGATAACCTGCTGCTTTTGGAAGTCGGTTAACAAAAATGATCGCAATGACGGGGAAAACAAGTGCCTTTCGGCTTCTCTAAGGGTACTTTTACATCCATTATAGTTTTAGTATGCATTGAAATTTTTGGCAAGGAATACATTTTTTTCGTAAGTAAATAAGATTGGTTGTAAGAAAGAAACCTTTGTGAAAAATTTAGAATCTATCTCAAAGTGTATTCATATTGTATTACTGAACTAGTACTAAGACGGAGCAACACTACACGGCTCAATAAAAATGTTTAAACATTATGAATATTTAAATCAAGTGTGCAGCAGATTGCATAGATATGCATTTTGAATAATACACGGCAAAGCTTTCTATGCGGCCTGCGTGTGTAAAATAACTAAACACGGTTCCCGTGTTAAACTAAGTTTAACCGTTTTTACCGTTAAAACGTGTTATTTATCTACACGTTTCCTATTGAATATTCATTGGTATGAAAACATGTTTTAGGATTTTCGCGGGTATTGGTTGAATTTTGTGGGATATTTGTGTTTAGGTACAAGTTTAGATAAATATTTGTCTGTTAAATAGACTGTGGAAGGGACATCGTGTTACTAACTTCTGTTTTGTAGGTACTTACTTATGATGTACATAATTGTAGACCCAAAGTACCTAAATTCGTCGGATATTTAATAAAAAAAAACGGCTGTTTCATACATTTTGACAGCGTGGACATTGTATTTTTGTAGTAGTCCAGAAATCCAGATTCCGTGGCTCCGACTGAGAAATTTCCGATGGAAAAACCACTAACACTTTGCCCGACCCGGAATAAAACCCAGGACCTCATGCTCAACAGTAGCACTTGCGACCACTCGACGAACGAGGCAGTTCCGAATCGAGTGGTCCAGAATCATGTACTTAAATACTTGATAGAATAACTTGTCATGTTTTATTTTGTTGTTTTCTGTTGAAATACATGAAGAAATAAAATAGATAAATAAAAAAATAAAGCAAGTGTGAGAAGTTTTGGATTTATGATCCCGTCAGATCCTAGATCATGCTAAATAATAAGAGCCTCATCAGGTGTTGGTCGAGACTCTTGTCTAGTGAGTGTCCTGCTCTTTCTGAAACCCTACCGGCACGAGGGACCCACTACTAACGCCATCACTGTGGCAAAAATCTAACTAACGTTAATTTGACTCAATCCTTATTGGTAGTGGGGCCAACGAAACGACGGTTTTGTGATTTCCCGTTGGCCCCACCAGTGGGACATGGCAGTGGGGTCAGCGGGAATACACCAAATAATCGTGATAATTATGGGAATCGTAGACAATTGACAATCATGGACGAAAAATAAAAACTGAACAATTTGTCAACTACATAACCGATACAAAAATTGAGTATGGTATGAGTATGAAGACAGTATTTGCCACATTAAAGTAGCCTCGACGTGTGATACTTAAGTACCTACGCTCAGCTTGGCGCACCCTGGGAAGTCAGTTTCGCTTCCTACGTAGCTTTCTAGCTTATAATTCAATGAACACTGAACTTAAGTACTTACTATTAATAATGGCGGACCAAGAGAAATAGAAGTTATGTTAGTACTTCACCAGCACGAGATTCTTCATTAATTCGTGGGAATAATATTTTGCCACTGAGATATTTTTCAGACGTTTATTTTAGTCAGAAATCAATGTAAGAAGCGTAATCATGGACAATCATGTGTTAGAACCAAACATTCGAAGACATGTAACATGCAATAACCCGACACTCGGCCTATCTTATAAAGAGGACACAGGCCTCGTCTCATAGAGAAAACGAGACCCAGTCGTTGAAATGTTGTAGGTTGATTACGTTTAGTATCCAAAGCCGTTTCATAACCAAACACACACTAGCACTAGCATATGCCCACGGCTTCACCTACGTAGAGTTCGGTAATTGTTCTACGAGATCGTACTACCGGAATAAAAGTATCCTATATGTTAATCTAGGTTATGAACTATCTATGTGCCAAATTTTATCCAAATCCATTCAGTAGTTTTAACGTGTAAAAGTAACAAACATCGTCCATCCTCACAAACTTTTGCATTTTTGACTGTTATGAAATAGAAAATGACCAACAATTTGGTTCAAATATGAACCGACCTCATACCCCCCTAGGTATATAGATTGTACGATAATGTCATCAAAGCAGCGTTGCATGACAGTATGAAATTGCAAGTGTTTAGCTATGTAAAGTGATGCCCCTCGCGTGTGGTATAGCACGCGATACGTTGGTACTTTATAGATAAATAGTGCTGTGTTTTATTGAGGACTAACTGGCCTGAAGAATGGTTTAATAACCTAAAGAATGAGACGCCTGATTCTTGTCTAGTTTTTTAGTAACTAGTTGTTGCTAGCGACTTCGTTCGCGTGGACATGTTGATGTGTATGACTTGTGTGAAAAAAAAATAGTTTATGTATCCCTAGGATATAATCTATCTCCTTGCCAATTTTCATTACGATTCGAACAGCCGTTTAGTCGTGAAAAGGTAACATTCAAACAGACAGAGTTACTTTCACATCTGTAATATTAAGTATGGATGCATATGGATTAACAGTCACATAAATCAATTGGTTATCAGTTTGAGAGACTACGTCAATACCATTTTCGACTGTCAAAGACTGTGTGTCGAACACAGTTGTGATTAAATTGTTTTGTGTATTTTCATTTTTATTTGACGGTCAATTTAATTAGATTTTTCCTGGCCATTCAAAATAAAGATTTACCAGACATGCGATTGACATAAGTTATTTACGACTAACAAAACTGCTTATTTTTTCAAAACATGTGCAGCAAGATACATAAAAATAAGTCGGTAAATTAACTAGAACTAGCGGACTAACCTCTATAGTGAACCAATCACAACATTAGAAATAAAACAATAAGAAGTAGAAAGAAGCAATCGGAACTAAATTATTTAACGTGGTCACGACTCTTTCCGAGATTACCTATAATGGATATTGTTAGACCACAAATCAAATTAAACTATACTAGCTCCTCCTGCGACTTTGTCCACGTCGATTCTTCGGAAATAGATAAAGTTCTAGTTTCCAATACAAAGTTTTAGAAAATCTTTTCTTGGTGCACCTCGGCTAAGATTTTTCTTCCTTTTAAGTTGTGGTTTTCAGTGGTTGATGTTGTGTGTTTTTTAATTTAAATAACACAAGGTTTAAACGTGTACTGCAACAAATGTTTAATAAAATTCTGTGAGTGAGTGACAGAAGTGCACAGCTATAAGTAGGTAGAAAGAAGCAACATGAAAGGTTTTCTTTAGAAGTTGTTGAGGTGTAATATAAAGAAAAGAGCTTCAATTATTATGCATTTTTTAGTGACTTAGGATATTTTTGTTGTGAAAGAACACCTTATATTACTATGCTGCATTCGCAATTTGATGCCAATCAAATATGTAAATAGGTATGTGTGTCGAAGCAACGACTTTAAACATTCACCTTTTGCTTTTTAAGTAAGCTAATTTGCTGATTAGTTGTGCTATGAGTTCTAAGAAATGTTTTTGACAATTATGGGTCCCACAAATAAAATTCAGTTTATGCTAAAACTTCTAATCATTTTTATGATTTTTGTGTCTTTAATTAAATAGTAGATATTAGTCATTCTGAAATCAACTTAATTCACATTAGCTTAAAGGTTACATTTCGTTGACTGGAATTACCATTAATTGGAAATAAGAATTAGAATAGAGTAGGATTATTTCTATTTCAGATATTAAACTATTCAAAAAACTGTACCAACATAAACAAGGAACTTGTCACCAATTCGTCTACTAAACACAAAACTACAACCAAAAAACTGTTTCTACCAACTTCTGATGAAAATCAGTCTTCAAAGAAAAACATTATTAAGTTCCGTACATTAGTAAGTGATCAACTTAATTACTCAGCTTAGCAGTTTCGATGGTAGACCATTAATCGAATTAACTTGGTACCAATCAGCTAACATTTATATACTGCTTTATTAGTTCTAAGGCGGGCTGGGATCTCGATCAAAATTGAATTCCAATAAATTTCACGAGCGCTATGCTTTATTAATTAAAATGAAAATTAGTTTGATATTGAAACGGAGTTTCCTGTTTGAGTTTCTGTGTCAACTGTGTATTTTTATCTTTCTATTTTAAGTGTATAAATGCTTTGTAATTTTATTTCAATGTACATTTGTTAGTATCTGAATACAATAAAACGACAAAATAATATTATCATTATTTGAAAAAAAAAAAAACTTCTATTCACAATACACAAATGGTAAAAAATAAACCAACTTAAATAAATTTTGGTTTATTTTTACGATATTTGTGTCAAAACTAAAGCTTCTGTCAAACCGGTATAAGGACATAAATCGGACGCAGTTCCAAATACGGGCAACTCCATGTAAATACTTAGATACTACCGCGGTGACTGACGGTCGACCACATTTCAACCTTATAACTCAGGGCATACGGGTGAAAACTCTCAAAATACAGCCTCTCCGCAATTTGTCTGACAGTTTAAATTATCCTCAGAGTAATATTACCGATTTCCGAACGAATTTTTGACATACATGGAATCCATTTTCATCAGCACAACAACACAAAAAGAACTAACATACGAAGAATTACAAATTCCGTAAACAGTCCAATTCTCTAAAGTAATTTTCATCGTGTGGGTGATTTTTTAAATTAAAATATGGTCATGATATACCAATTTAAAATCTTCATGATGAGCCCTTTGATTTGATACCCATATTGCATTAGCCAAAAAAATTTTTTTTTTTACTTTAATCTAAAAAAAAACCAACATGACGACTGTGAAACGCTATGTTTCATAGTCGTCATGTTGGTTTTTTTTCACGTCACCTATCTAAGAACACTTGGGTTACCGAGACGAATCTAACGATATGTTAATTAAATAAATCCATGCAGCGGTTTGGAAGATATGAGGTAATAAAAATAAAATATTATTTAAATTACATGCAAATATACATACAAGATACTCGCGAAAAACATAACTCTTCCTTGGCAGTCGGGTAAAAAGACAAAGTTAAGAACAGAAATCTAAGTCGTGGGTGAAATGGGTTTGAAGACGATCTAAAAAGTTATTTCTAAAAATATACAATACATCGTGAGTAAGTAGTAATAATACACGAGGCCCACTTAAAGAATAAACAAAAATCTTTCAAGTCTTATTTCACAATAACAAAACATTTACCTCCACAAATACATCTACAGATAAAATGATACCAGAAAGAAAAATAAGATTATTCCATCAGTCAGTTTATGTATTTTCTGCTCAGTATTGTTTTTTCCAATTATAGAGAAAAAACAAACTCAAGTATGGCGTAATTGGATTTTCTGTTTTACTAAAATTTTCCAAGTATCTACTTTAAGTTGAACTAAGAAACTGTAGTATCAAAATAGTTCCCTCATTATAATTTTACAAGGAATGTTCGATATTGTTTGATAACTTTCAGGATCTATAATTTTATTTATGTTGCTAGTTGTTACGGACTTCATGAATTTTAAATTCAAATTCTCATATTTTAAGAAATTAACTATAGGTTAAAATTTAACATTTGGAGGTTTGACATTTAACGGTTTAATTTTGTTTTAGTTCTTGGAGTTTCTTTGAAGGTTAAAGATCCGAATTGAAATTCAGTAGAAAAAAACTAGTGTTACTGACATCGCAGGGTAAGCACTCAGCAGACTGGAGTGGCAATGGGTACCGTAAGTACCGTATAATATACGGTACTTAGAACAAAAACACACTTTTTTTTTCAATTTTTGTCTGTTTGTCTGCATGTCTCTCGGTCTGTCTGTCTGTGTGTTTGTAACGGCTAATCTCTGAAAAGGATGAATCGATTTTGACGGAAAATTTACTGGCAGATAGATGATGTCGTAAAGAGTAACTAAAACTACTTTTATCTAAGAATAAGAATTAGGGGTCCCGTGCAAAAAATTAGAACCCTTGAAATTAGTAACCAAATTCGATTCGTAAAGGAAAGTAATATTTTTAAAATATACTCTCATGTGCATTCAGTAAAAAGCTTTTATTTTGGTATTACAAACAGACACTTCGATTTAATTTTTATACTCTATTTAATTACTTAATTGTATAGATGTATAGAAAAGAACCTAAACATCCTTATTTTTCCCTTCTTGAACTATTAACCTTGGTCACATACCTATACACTGACCGAAGCTTAAGAGGGCCCTTCCAGGCGCGTCTATCGTCAACGCGAGCATGGTCGAAAACCTTGTTGTTTCATCCAGAGTCACAGCGGCAATTTTCTTTCAACTCCCCGGTCTTACCCCGCCCTAACCCCGCACATCTCGTCCCCCGCGCACCTCATACCGCCTAACGCGATGACATTGAACGAAATATAGTGTTCGAAAATTTCTTAAACTTGTTCCAGGAAATACGTGTTTTTGAATAAGTCCTTCAAGTGTGTGAAATAAATATTTGTCATTAAGAATCTGCATTACATGTACAAGGTTTCTATCGAGATGTTTTCTTTACTTTTACAGTTTACGAGTACATTATGAACGGCCAAAGTTCAGGTAAAATTTGTGCAAAACCGCAATTTTTGGAGGCTTATACTGAATTTGTTTGTACTTTTTTTTTATTTTTTTGCAACCATAGAAACCTAGATATAGTGCACAACATACATATTAGTTTAAAAAAATCAAAGGTAGATTTGTAACATCGGCATAATCACGTTCGAGCGTTTGTATGAAAAGTATGACGGGTTGGCCGCTCTTAACCGCCTTGCTATAACTATGAACCACACACAAATCGGGTAACTTTAATGAAATTTAGGTATGTGTGAAGCCTTTCGTATCAGCTGAAACAAAGAAAACATTAATGGAACGCTAGCGTCATTCCGTCTCTTAAAATGTATTCGCTGTAGGCGTTTTAAACTATCTATGTAATTAAGGAAATGGCGTTACAGAATTTTATCACGCTATGTGTACTTTGTAGGCTAATTTTGGCTCAAAAACTGTATTCAGTACTTTTGAAGATTAACCTCTACAGTCAAACTTTATTAATTTATAATATAAGTGAAGACATTTAAAATAACATAAAGTAACTAACTTGAATAAACTCAAAAAATGTCGTCTAAAAACTCCTCGTCAACGCTGTAAACTGGTAATGTACCCAAGCCAGCCCTAGTGTCACGGGAACTTAGCGTTTTGAAATATCCTTGAAAAGGTGGTGAGCACTCGGACCCCATGGTCCAAGAGTTTCAACCCCAAATGGCTCAAAAATATAGTTACCAACCAAAACTGTATTTGCGTAAAATAGTTTGTATGCAATTGTCTAAACTAGATATTAGAAAATTAAATCAGCAGCCTCTTTGGTCACAAGCGCCACCGCTCATTGGCTGCTGACTCTGAACACAAAGTACTAAATGCAATTTCCAGGTCAGTCCAAGTGTTATTGGGTTTTTCAAAAGAATGAAAGAAGAAAGAAAAAAGAAGAAGAAGCCTGCAGCCTCAATACGCGCCCGGTTGATGGCTCTGTATTACAAGGGATTTAAACATTACTGGCAAAATGTTCACCTCTACTTATCCTTTGGTGATAACAGGCATGATGATAATATGTATGCAGGTAGGGAATTTTAGGAAATCGGCCCAGTGCTGGCCGAACTCGCTCACGAAGGGTTCCATACCATTATCTAAAAAAGAAACACGTTTTTTTACGGGAGCCACGCTTTTTTTTTTTTTACCGATTGGAAATCATCAAATACCCCAGGCAGACCATGGCGTGGGTTAGGTTTGACTACTAGCTGTTTTATGTTAAAGTAAAATAAATAATTTTAATTAAAAAACATGCCTTTTACCCAGGTAAGACTTTCCCGTGGGATACGTTCCGATGTCCACGCGGGCAAAACCGCTTGCAAATGTTAGTGTTCAAAATATTATAGTTTATTTTTATTATTTTCAAGTGACATTTAAACATCACAGTGGTCTGATCTCTATTTATTTTACATAACCATGATAATAGTAAAACGGTTTCTTTTTGGAACCTGGTGACCGTCAATACTAACCGCAGGCACCAGTGATTTACAACAATGTAACATGCTTGTTTGGGCAAGCATGTTGAATAGTTTATTTTTAATAACCTTGTATATCCAACTACTGGGTAGAGGCCTCCACTTTTTTTTTTTTTTGGGTGGGAAATCTTCAAATAACCCCTCCCGCTCTGGGCTGAGCAGGAGGGAGTGTCAGACTTTTACTGACTAAAACCCATCCATGTTCCTTCCTTTGCCCTTTGTGTTCCAGGGCCGCGGTATCTCTTTCGAACAGTCCCGCAACCCTGGCAGGCCCTTAAATATTTATTTATTCTGTTTTTAGTATTTGTTGTTATGGCGGAAACAGAAAACCATCATCTGTGAAAATTTCAACTGTCTAGCTACCGCGGTTCATGAGATAAAGCCTGTTGACAGACAGCCAGACAGACTGACAGTGGAGTCTTATTAATAGGGCCCCGTTTTTATCCCTTGGGTTCGGAAGTCTAAAAACCTAATACCAATTTTAGCATCCTGTAATTATCTCTTTACAGGGCAAATTTCTCATTACATAAAGAGATGAAACAAACATTAACACGAGTTATGGCGCGTTAACGATTTCAGATCATTAAAACCCAGTTTTCTCACGACACTTAACAGTTAGTGTTTGGTTAACGTAGAAAGTATATTAATTTATCAAGGTTACATTAGTAGGTACACGCTTTTTCTAGATGTATTATTACTTTCGATACTTCAAAGAAGGTTGCTGTCATTTATGTACCTACAATTCTATCAAACTGGTCACAAACACTTTTACTATGAAGAGTTTGTGGCTAAAAAATAACAATCACACGGGTCGATCTTTGCGCTTGCCAAGGTTGGTGCGTGGATGGGTGACCATCCAGTTAATACCGAGTTTCGTACGTACCTCGGTAATTACTTTTAACCGATGGTCCCAGATGTCATTTTGTAAATCTTTGACAGTCAAAGACTGTCAAAGATTTACACTGACACTGACTAGTGGCCCGAAATTCTGACAACTAGCCTTACCAAGGGGTATCATTTTACCCAGTACTAACTGGTATTCTGCTGCATCAGGTTAGACTGGGAGCCGAGCCCAATAGATGATCTCTATCACAAAGAGTAGGCTGTATTCAATGATTGAATACAGTCCCACCCACTAGTCAAAAATTTCCCCACTCCACCTTTTGATACCATTCGATATTACCTTTTAAAGTATGTAATTAGTTTACCTACAAAAACACTACTTCGATTTAAAATAATAGTGCTCAAGATAGTAAAAAGATAGATAGAAAAGATAGGATGGATGATCCTCAGTAATATGAGCCGCTGCTCTCCGCTGAACGCTCGCCCAAAGAAAAAAAGATTTTTCTTTTACACTTTTTCCAATCAAGTTGCAAATTAAATTTATAAAAAAGTCTCATTACTTTAAAGAAAGCAATTAGATTACGTGCAGTGTTGTGGTGACTATAATGATAAATCTAGTAGTAACGGGCGATATGGTCAAAATCTGTCAAGCAAGTTGACGGTCGAGCATTTTTCACCATAAACCTTGAGTCATACGGTTCAAAACTGATCGACCGTCATATATCGTATATGCACTTTTATCACTGAGATCAAAATTCATTGCAATAATTCAGTAAGTTCTTGTGATCAGATTCTTCGCATCAAATGAGTAAATTTCAAAATTTTCTACAAAATACTTGCTTTTCTGATGTCAGGCAGGTAGGCACTACTAAACTAAAATCGGAAACATGCAGTACACAAACGATCAGTGTTTTAAGCAAGTGTGACTATTCATTATTTTAGGGACTCATATTACAAACATAGACCGTACTAACCTATTTGTACAAAATTGTTGAATAAGGGGACATAATATGACCTAGTTTACTATACCATGCATGGAGTTAATAAAATACATAAAAGTGCATACGCTAAGCACGAGGACGATCGATGTTCTAATTTTAACTTACTAACAACTTGTGGACGTACCTATTGCATAAAAAAATCACCTACGTCTAGTAGATTGTTTCATAAAATAACTAGCAATCCACCAATGCTTATTAAGATTGTATAGGTCAAAACATATGTAGTTTTGATTTTTTGTATTATAAAATTTAATAATTTCCGGGATAAATTCTCTTTAAGATAGTGAAGATCGCATCAAAATCCGTCGCGTACCTAACTTAAGTAAAGTTGTGGTTAAATTCCATTATATGTACATGCCTACATGGAACTTAAACAATAGGCCGCGGGCCATCAACCGGTGGGCATAATACGAACATGACGTAAATTGGAACAATTGAAATAAGTTTCGAACAAATAATATTACCTATAACTTAATGACTTTTTGAATGGATACACACTATCTCCTAAGTCACAGGTTAAAACCTTGTTTAGGAGCATGGGGACCTACTCGTATCTGTTTTATATGTCAGTACAGTTATCAAAATAATATCTAGTACTTACTAGCGCCACCTATTATAATT
Source organism: Eugnorisma glareosa (assembly GCA_947578425.1). NCBI lineage: Eukaryota > Metazoa > Arthropoda > Insecta > Lepidoptera > Noctuidae > Eugnorisma > Eugnorisma glareosa. The sequence continues at coordinate 19,696,316 of OX387970.1, read as the reverse complement.
AACAGTGTGTTTCAAATAAATTGTTCAGTTGATTGCAAGACCTCTTTGTTTTAATACTATCTGTGGATGTTGTATCTTAAGATGTCTGTAACAATGTCGTCACTGTATTGACATAAAGAATTTAATAATTTATTTATATACACGACTGTCCAAAAAGAGAAAGGTGATACAAAAATGTAAAATAAAATGCTATGGAAAAAGTAGACAAGGAGTTGTGTTTTCTAGTCAAAATACGATTGTATTTACGTTACGTGAAAATACAATTATCCTGTAGGATTTTAGTTAAATAGTTTGCAGCATAGATATGAATACATTTCCTTCCTCGTATTATAAACACGAGTATTATTCATTTTAAAATTGACGTATTTAAGTTACGTTTAAACCGCGCGCTTGTGCCAGGGCGTCTGGTTCATTTACGAACTCCAAGCAACTATACTGAGAAATACCTAATGAAATAGTGTTTTTATATTATTACTTTAAAAAAGCTCGCATTATGCTTTATGTTGCACTGAGCTGCTCCTTTATTCCTTTTCATTGCTTGAAATGAAAAGGAATTCCTTCCAATTCATTTTCTCGTGATTTCTAAGATTTGCTTTGTATTCTTCATAAAAAAAAACACAGTTTTGTATTCAGTATTTTCTTCTCTTAGTCTAAGAATTCTGATTGAAAGATTTTTAATGCTGATTTCCGGATGTTCTTAGAAATCGCCATATTCTTTGATTTTAAAAGAAAATGAGCTTAAGATAATGAATTAGTTTGAAATTCCGTAAAAGATTTACTTATTTTATTTATCACAAACACTGTTAACATTACAGGAAATTCCTAATACGGTAGCATGGTCCTTAATTAAACTATCCTATACAACTTAGATAAATAACTAAGATAGATGAACACGCAGAACTGGTTACGAAGACAACGGTTTGTTTGTTGTGCTGTTGCTGTATTTGAATAACGATATTTTTCGTACCCAAGGGGTGAAAACGGGACCCTATTCCCTATTCCCTCCACTGCCCATCTGTCTGTCTGTCTGTCACCACAGACAGTTGAAATTTTCACAGCTGATGATGTATTTCTGTTGCCGCTATAACAAAAAAAACCTAATATAAACAGAATAAACTAAATATTTAAGGGAGGCTCCCATATAATAAACTTATTTTTTTTTAGATAATGGTACAGGACGTTTCGTGCACGAGTCCGACTCGACTTGGCCGATTTTTATTTTTTTTCTAATATTAAAAGTATTCACAAACGACGATAAGCACAACATCATTATTATTTTAAACATAACGCCAGCAGCGAAGTACAGATAAAATAGGTTGAACTATTTTTTACAAAACCTTACTGATATAAAGTGTTTGTTAAGGCCGGCTGGTTAACAGGTACGTGAAACGGGAGTTAGGTTCCTATTCGGTAGTTTCAACTCTTCCTGTTTCATTCATTTGTCAAGATAGTTTACGTATTTAGTCGAGCGTGTACGATTAAATTTAGATTTTAATTGGTTACCTACCAAAATTGTATATTGTAATCCATATTATTTTTCCATGCATTTAATAACATTCATAATTTTGGCGTTGTTTTTGAGAAAGTCAGTTACGTAGTGCTCGCAACTATGTAGTACGTAAGGAACGATCCTTACTTAGTTCTTTTGCGTCAACCACATTCATATATCCTGATCATATACACACGCCAGTTGCCAGTACTACGCAACCGATACCTTTCTCAAAAACTGCACCAAAATTATGAATATTATCATTTGCATCAAACAGTTAACGTTACCTACGAGTACTTCGAAGTAGGTAGTGTTCTACATATAGTTTCTACTTACCACGAGAAGTCGTAAGTACTTATAGGTACTTTAACGAGTAATTCTATCAGAAAATATTCTTCGTAATTTTCACCTACCTCAACATCTGCCTAGCCATTTACCAACTCCATTTGGATCGGATTCTAGTCTAACCTGATGCAGCTGGATACTAGTACCTATTTTGCATGTAGCGACTGCCTATCTCACCTACACAATCGCTATCTTTTTGTAAACTGCCTACCAACTGAGAGGTCCCCGAAATATTTTTATTTACCTACACCGTATTGTCCTTGATGTTACATCATGCAAATAATATAATTCTTCAAGCGTCAGCGGGATCCTTTACAAATATGTAGAGATGGGAGCTTTTTACCCTTAGACGTCAAATATTGGTCAGGAGGATTAAAGTCCGAAATACTGGGACTACATATTTTATGTTTTGTAATCGCAAACATTAAAGACACACGAACGTGTATATGACGAGGGGTTGTGTTCATTATAATTATTTTTGTTTTGTGGCACAAAATATAAAGTAAAATAAATTGAATTTCCTTTTTTATTAATTGTAATGTAATTAGACGATTGCATGCCTCATAACAAGCGCGGACACTTTTATGAGTTATACGTAATAACTGCCTTGAATAAAACATATATAAAATTTAAAATATCTCGAAAACAAGCTTTAGTAGTCGTTACATTTTTTAAATGCGTCAAACATTCAATATTAATTAAATAATTCTTATACTAAAATACCATGTAAAAACTCAGATATTTTTGTAAAAAAATCTACTCACCTGTAATTTTAAAATCCATTTACAAATAAATCACTTACACTTTATTATTTACAAAGTTTTCAAGCAACTACTACATACAACAATCATTAAGTTAACAAAAAACAAACTTCAAAGTTTACAAGACACTCACTTAAACTAATGTTTTATTCCGTACATAATCATAATTTTATGTACAGGGTGTATTACACTTTTATACGTATCGTTGACAGTTCGTCACGCGCGCGCGAAATGCCAAAAGAGGCAGCGAAAACCAGTAGCAACCGGTTCAAGCTGGACGGCGTACGGCCAATTACTGAGGACTGCACGCAAGCCCGCGCTAAACGCGGCACTGCGCATGCTCCGACCCGATTGACACCCGCCAAGCTTAATACACTAATACAACAGGAGAGAATATTCATAAGTTAGTTTTTAGTTTTGTTTAGAATGTTCCTCGCGGGATCCGAATGGGCCGTCGAGTTTGCGAAATCAAAACAAACGATAAACTGAAAGGGAATAAGCCCGATTGGGGCCTGTTTGTATTTATGCCTTCATTTATTATTTTAACGAAATTTTCTCTACGATAAAGAAAAGGTACTCTGAAGGTTTTAAAAATCTCTTTTAGAGTTAGATTAATGTTATTATCTCGTAAATATTTTCTAACTTCTTCAAAAAATGGCTGCGGTAATTGTTAACAGGATTGTAATGTGCGTTTTATAAAATATTTGAGAATACACCTGTTGGGCAATATAACCTATTGCAAAAATAAAAATGCCAAATTCAATCTTATTTTAAAAAGCACATCACTCAACAAAGAACACCATCAAGAAAGACCGCTTAATTCATTGACTTACCCAAATCGGTATTAATACACCCGATGGGACATCTTCAAATCGCTTAAAGCTTAACATCCATCCTTCTATCAGAACGATTGTAGAAAACCACTCAACCCTTTTAAACCCCAATCTGAAGTGCGTCCGGTCGTTAGTAGACATTAATGGAATTCAACCGGTTACTCTGCCGTGAAAATAACAAGGAGGTAGGATTTCATAAGCCCAATCTGTTGTTCTCGCAGCGATAACAATGTTAGGCGACAACATGCAAATTGTACGGAACTTTCGTTTTACTGTCGGATTTGAAGGTTGAAGTGTTTTGTCGAAAGTGGATTAATGATTAACTGTATCTCATTAATCATTCGTTGGAAAAACAAAACGTTGTAGCATAAATACTTTAAATAGGATTTGTAATCAGCCTGTATACGTCAAAATAAAGATAAACAATTGCGTAAGTACAGGCCATCTTTGAAACGTTTATTTATTTTTTACACGTTTTTGCGGGATTTCACAACACTTTTGTGAAGGTAAGTTTTAAATAAAATAATAAATATTTAATTAATTAATTTAGATACATATTTTTTATGCTAAGACATTTTGTACTATTCAAGGTCAAACATGATTTGACTATGTTTTCTTTAATTTGTAAATCGACATAACCGAAATCGAGCGGTAATAAATCAACAAAAATAAATCAAACTAGCTGTTGCCAGCGGCTTCGCTCGCGTTTTGGTTGGAATTTATCCCACGGACACGTTGTAAATATATATAAATATAGCTTATGGCACTCGAGAATAATGTAGCTTCTTATTAGTGAAAGAATTTTCAAAATCGGTTCAGTAAATACCTCTTTATAATATTAGTATAGATAAAACTAGAAAATTCGCGTTTCCCTAAAGCTAGTTCTAGATAAATGCATCACAATCTTAAATAAATTGTTTAAAACAGCAATAACCTACTAAGTTTAAATATTGAAATAGCCTAAACGTGAGAAATTGCAGGCCGTCGGGGGCGCGCACCATACTCATCCATATTACTTACTCCATTCTTACGGCTTTTACGGATAAGGTAGCTTTTGTTTATTTTTATGGCGTACGGCGGTGGTGTTTAGTGTCTTATAGCTTAATATTTGAGTTAGACAAAGGTAAATTTAAAACAAAACTGACAGGCGATTATCAGACAAATCGACATTACAAGTTTATGTAGTATATTTTTCCCTTTATTAAACAGTATTTGGTGTGAAAATGTGTATTTTTTTGACAAATTTGCTTGTTTTAGTTAGGTGAATTAAAATGAGCGTACAAACATAAAAATAAATTGAGCGGATGCAATCCGCAAGCATAAATATATTTTGGCGTGAATTGAGGCAGATATACCTACTGGTATGCATGTCTCACAATTTGAGTTTTTACACACTAATTCGTGATAAATCGAGTTGATTATGTACAAAACATTTGAAAATGCGTGTTTTTCTTGAGAAAGAGACTTTGTATAAAATAAATCCAACCTCTTAATAACTTAAAATGGTGTTAACAGGCCGTCAACTGTCATGTAAAAAACCGTTGCTCCTTGTCTAACGAACGTCAAAAAGTTAAATTTGATTTCGAGCGTGACTTACAGATTAACTGGAAACGATTTCCGGGCTATTAGGAGGTCCTGTAAACATAATATAAGAACCACGATACTTAGAATACATACATGAGTTGCTAGTGTAGCCTAAAGTATTTTAGTATCCGAAATTAAATAAGGGTCTTGTACTTCTCAAGCTAGTTTCAGAGAAAATTAATTCAATTGCACTTGACATAATATCAAGTTTCCACGAAGAATGACGTAGAATTGTACCTAGTACACCCACTTCTCAGCAATTGTGGTTAAGTCCCACATAATAGGAGTGAGCCTATTTTCATTAATCAGGAACATGTCTAGACTCTGAGCTGCTTCTGAGAAATTCCATAGGGAAATAAAAAACCGGATACATTTTGAATATGCAAAACCAAATCGAAATTTTAGTTTTACTACACTAAACGTATTGCGAACAATAAAGGCCGAAACACACCGGATCCGTACACGTAGACGTGCACGTGTTGTGCACGTACCATGACGTTGCAATATATGGAGCTTTATAGAGACATGGCACACCGCTTGCGTGACGTACACGTGCGCGTAGACTACATGCGTAACGCTACGCATTGCAGCTCCCATGAGACAAACTTGCTGCGTACCTACGCAGAGCGGAACAGCAACGTCGCATTGATGCGTGTAGCAATGACGTTGTAGTCAATGGCATTCCGTATTGGACGTTACACCGAACAAGTTTGAACACGCACGTATCTTTGCTGCGCGTGACTACGCGCGTGACAGTTGTAGTTGTTTTCAAATTTTACCGGTAGTAAGTGATTTTTTGTTTCGGTTTTAATGATGAATAACGAAATTAAAGAAAAACAAATTTTTTGTACAACACAAAAAACAAAGACTAAAAAATATTCATATAAAACTTGAACCCATTGTTTTTTTGCACACTCAGGAATATTCTGGCACAATAACAGTAATATTGCTTCTTCTTCATCAGATTAACTTGGTCCATTTACCCAATCTTCGTCAGACATCATGCACAAGAGTTGCAAACATAAAATATGGTTGCCGCAGCGGCTGGGTACGCAAAGGACCGGTGCGTTGCGTGCCTACCACGTATGCGTAAGCGTAAGCGTACACGTATGCGTAACCCGCTGTGTCAGGGGTTCACGCGCGTCACTACGCGCGTTTATACGTATACGTGCACGTGCACGTGCACGTCTACGTGTACGGATCCGGTGTGTTTCGACCTTAAGGCATTTGGATGATATTTTAATGTTTCAAATCATTTTTTGTGTTTAGCATAATCAGCCTATAATGTTTCCACTACTGGGACACACGGCCTCCTCTCTATGAGAGGGAATGGACTATAATCCACCACGCGGGCCCAGTGCGGGTTAGTAGATGTCTCATGTCTTCGAATTTGTGGTTCTAGGATATGCCGGTTTCTTCACGATGTTTTCCTTCACCATTTTTTGAGAGCAGTGGTGATGAAATAAATTACAAAAAGTAATGCGCCTGTCTGAGTTCGAACCCAAGTCTTACTGTTCGTAAGTCGGGGCCGCCACCACTGGGCCACCGCTGCTCTTTGAGTCTTTAAATAGACTTAATTGTATCTATAGAAATTAATAAAAAAGAACAAAACATTAATCATTATTTTTTTTCTCTCTTGCTATAACACAGCTCACTTAATTCCGTTTCTTTGTCACCTGAACATCTGTTAATTATTGTGACATAAATAAAATACTAAGAAAACAAACATCCATTCTTATTATCTCGGAAAACGTCAACTGCTGAACTTGGCCCCTGAAGACTTTACTGAAAGGAAAATTAATAATTATGACAAAGAAATAAAATGTTTATTCAACGTTATTGTATTGGAAATAATATGTACATTATTATTGAAGTGGGAAGATAAGGCTAAATAGGTAGTATTTATAAACGGTTTTTAATGTCCCCACTGCTGCAACACAGGTCTCCTCTCTATGAGAGGGCGTTGAACATAATCCGCCACGCGAGTGCTTTGTGGATGTCACGTCATGTCTTCGAATAATTGATTTTAGTCCATGAAACCGTCACGTTACTATTCTTAGCAGCTAGACAGCTTCTTGGTGTGAGCCCAAAACCTAGAACTCGGTAAGTTCGATGGTAATGGGCCACCAGGGCTCAATAAGTAGGTTCTCGTGGTGCTCTCTTTAATTTGTTTTATTTTTTTTAGTGACACAGAGCTAGTAATAGCCTTTTAGCCAAAGAACATGCTAATCGACGTAATACGGTATTACGTAGATACCTAATTGATTGCTTGGCAAACAGATACCTGTTTCTTCAACATAAAAACATATGTACGTAAAATATACACATGAAACAATAGCTTGATTGATCGATTATATATTCCAAGGGTTTTTCCCTGTGTCGTTTCCATTTACATAATACATATTTAATTCGATAAAAAGGTATACATACATTACCCAAAGGTTCGAGACAGGAAAAACCGAAATAAGTTTTAAATATTTTGTTCTGAATTTGGGATAATTATTAAATTGGAAAATCGAAATTGGGCTGTAATTAACATACATGAAAATATATTTATTAATTATTAAAATAAAAATTGGGTTTCTGAGTGTTTACGCAGTTTTTCCGTTGTTTCGGTATTGTAGGAATATTTGTACAGACAGAATATAACTCCTCCTGTAATCGAAATCAAAAGAGAGTCTACTTATTTGTCCCACCTGCGTTGGGGTCGGCTCCCAGTCTAACCAAATGCAGCTGAATACCAAGCTGGCTGGACAGTCTATCTGACCTTCACAACCCACTTACTACGTATCACGACACACTTTGGTAAGACTGGTTGTTAGACTTACAGGTTTCTGACTACCCGTAACGACTGTCAAAGATCAACCAATGACAGCCGGGACCAACAGTTTTCTCTCCGAGGCACGGGGGATTTCCGCAGCCCATTCGCCTCCCTGTAATTAATTAATCAGGAGCTCAAAAGAAAACATCAAATTTGTTTTTAATATGTTAGGACGTCACAACAAGCCATGTATTCTGCAAATGCCACGGTAATGATATTAAATACAAGGTGTAAACGTTGTAAACGGTGTAAACGGGTGTAAACGGTGGACGGCTTCGTCATGGGTCCGCCCATGACGAAGCCGTCAACCATGCATTCGGTACCTACATTACACTGAGTAACTCTACGCAAAAAATATTGCTGGGCAGCTGATTTTCTTTTTGGTATGAAAAATCACGTTTTACGGTACTCAATGTAACGCCCTCAAAACATTGTGCTTACGGATACATTGAATAGTACGGGGGTCGTGGAGAAAGTAAAAAAATAAAAACATGTTTAAAAAAAAACTTGAGAAAAAAAAAAGTTGCCAGGTATGGTCTAGAACAAAAAAATAATAATCGCAATGACGGGGAAAACAGTGCTTTTCAGCTTCGTTGATGGTACTTTTACACAGAGAGAAACACATGACAGAGCGGTACGACGACAGTTGGAGTAGAGTTTAGTCCAGTAGTGTACAGGTCCTGCCAGGGTTGCGGGACTGTTCGAAAGAGATACCGCGGCCCTGGAACACAAAGGCCAAAGGAAGAAACATGGATGGGTTTTAGTCAGTAAACTGACACTCCCTCCTGCTCAGTCCAGAGCAGGAGGGGTTATTTGATGATTTCCCAAAGGTAAAACAAAAAAAAAAAAAAAAAAGTAGTGTACAGGTAAATAGTGTAGCAAACCACTTTGCCGGTTAAAAAACCAGCTAAGTGAGAGTCGGACTGGCACACGAAGGGTTCCATACCATAATCTAAAAAAAAAATGTGAGCCGGGCCTATTAAAGCTTGGTGACAGATAGCCAGACAGACAGACAGACGGACGGACAGTGGAGTCTTAATAATAGGGTCCCGCATTTTACCCCTTGTCTACAGAACCCTAAAAACTGACACTAAATTTCTGCTTCACTAGCTTTACTTAAATGTCGCCTGTCTGCGCCAAACCTAGTTATTAAAGCACTACAAGCTAAATGTACCACTCATTAACAAGTTAAGTGTAAGACGTACTTTCTGTACTTGTGTGTAAATATAAGATTATAAGCAGCACAGGCTCATAGAGACCTAATTTTATGGGAGCCAGCGTTACATGCGTGCCTTGATAAACAGAATAAGGATAAAATGTTAGGGTTTGTTGCTAAATTTGTATTTGCACAACACATAAGACGCCTGTGTGTTTCTGTTTTAATATTTCGGCTTTGCCTCGTTAGGGTCGCAAGTTTGACTGCTGAGCTGCTGGGTTCGATTCCCGGATCAGGTAAAGTGTTACTGGGTTTTTTCATTGGGTTTTCTGCTCTAAAAAACAGTAAAGGAAAACATCATGAGGAAACCGGCATATCCTAGCACAAAAAATTCGAAGACATGTGACATCTACCAACCCGCACTGACCACATGGTGGATTATAGCCCATTCGCTCTCATAGATAGGAGGTGTGTCCCAGCAGTGGGAACATTATAGGCAGTTTATTTTTATTTTAGCAGACACGGAGATTAGATTTGTATCCGGTTGACGGCTCGCCCTCAATGTAATACGGGTCGAGCCGACAGGACTAAAACAAAACTGGCAAAATGTGGGTCTACTATTGGTGGTCGTACTACAGGTGTGATATTATGTTATGTATTAGAACGACTGCTAAATTATAACACTTTTTGTTGGAGAATGGAACCATGTTTTTTTAAATCCATCAATGTTCGTCCGGCTTAAATTTTAATAAAATACAAGAGGAAGCGTTGGTTTGGCGTGGGGTTTATTTTTCCATCCAATATTTTCATGTTTTATTTTTCTTACTCGTCCGCATTATACTAAGAGTTAATTCTTTCCTCATCCTATTTCCTGCTTACTTCGCCATACTACGTAACCATTGAAGCTGTTTTACTCAGTTGTGATATTATACTGTTTTAATTTTAAATTGTACAAAATTACTGATAACAAGAATTATATTATTCTACTACTACTAGCTGTTGCCCGCGGCTTCGCTCGCGTTTTTGTCGGAAATTATCCCACGGGCACGTTGTAAATATAGCCTAAGGCACTCGGGGATAATAAGGCTTTGTATTAGTGACAGAGTTTCCAAAATCGGTTTAGTAGATTCAGAGATTACCCCTACATACAAACATACAAACAAATTTTACCTCTTTATAATATTAGTATAGATTATATATCTTTCCGATGACCTTGGGAGTCGCTCGATGCAGGTGGCTTTTGGAACGGACACGTTGGGAATCTATTGGGGAGGCCTATGTTCAGCATCAACGGGCTGAAATGATGATGATGATGATTATATCTTTCTTACTACTATTATAAATGCGAAAGTTTCTAAGAATGGATATTTTCTTGTATATTTGTTACTCTTTTACGCAAAAACTCCTGAATACTTTTGAATAAAACTGTACACAGTTGGTTTATAACCTTGATTAACACGTAGAATACCTTTTAGGATAGGATACTGTCTTGTCGGTCTAGTGGTCGCAATCCCGTCTGCTGAGCTTGTGGACCTTTTTTTTTTTTTTTTCGGATTTGAAATCGTCGAATAACTCCTCCCGCTCTGGGCTGAGCAGGAGGGAGTGTCAGACTTTTACTGACTAAAACACATGTTCCTTCTTTTGCCCTTTGTGTTCCAGGGCCACGGTATCTCTTCCGAACAGTCCCGCAACCCTGGCAGGAAGAGCTTGTGGTCCTGGGTTCGATTCCCGGGCCGGGAAAATTGTTATTGGGTTTCCCATCAGGAATTTCTCAGTAGCAGCCACGGAATCTGGATTTGTGCTAGGTTGATGGCAATAGGCTTGCACCCTTAAACATGGGACTTAAACATAACTGACGAAATGTGGGTGTAGTATTACATCTCTGTTAATTACACCTATGCCTAACCCTTCGGGGATACAGGAGTGGTGTTATGTTATGATACTATTTATTCCTGTAGTACAATCCTGTAGGACAGTTACCGAACTTCAGGCGGGTGAAACCGCGGGCATTAGCTAATTATTATTGAAAACGAGGATTTTCAATCACCTCCTCTTGCTCTTATAAAGACGGATAAATAATAATAATAATAAATAAATATCGCTGGACACACAGCGCCATCTAGGTGCCACACTAAGCAACGAGGCTTGTGTCGTGGACACCAGATAGTTGATAATACTACATAGATATTTTTTGTTTGTAAATACATACTTATTATACATATAAACATCCATGACTCGGAAACAAATGTCCATGCTCATCACACAAACATTTGCTCCTACCGGGTTTCGAACCCGGGACCCTAAGAACGTAAGGCAGCCTCACTACCGCTGCGCCATTCGGGTCGTCAAGAATATAAATATAAATTATATTTCGTTTTAAGCCTGCAATCCTAAATTGGTTATACGACGACAGGCTTTTGATTAAGACCCCGTGGGTGACCACGACTTTCGTAGCACCGTAGCATTGTCTACGAATTTCGTAGGCTCGTAGCACTAGCTACGAATTTCCAAAAATTGAATAAACTTCTTTTTCACTAAATGGCTGCCCACGCTATGTTTTGCGTACATTAACCTAAAATAATACTTGACGTATATTTATATATTCATAAAACTAGTTATTCCTAAAAATAAAACTATTATAACATCGTCCCACGGTGTCGTCAAGAACTTTTTTTCGGCTTTACTTAATTATACCTATTTTTGGAAAGTTGACATTAAAAGTAAGTATTTTGAACTTTGAACGATGATAGTTTTTTGTTACTACTTCATTCATTTGGATGTATTTTTTTTTCGATGAAAGGTATTATATGGTCTGTTTTAAGTTCTAAAATTAGATGTTATAATGTTCTTTTGCATGGTTGTTCCTAGCTAAGAATAAAAATTGATCCTATTCCGATGTATTAAATATTTTTGATACAATTATATCGATGGCTCGATAGCACCAATAAACTTAAAAGAAACATTCCCCACATCTAAAACTAAATTCCGCACGGCAAAAAAGCACATTCATCCGGAGACACACACAAAATCGACATTTCCAAACTGGGGTTGCCACACAAACTTAAAATAAAGCAATAAAATATTCAAACACGTGAATAAGGGAGTTATCTTTCCGTTTAACCAAGTGTTGAGTTGGGAACGATATGTTATTTTAGGCTGGTGCTACCCCTACCGACTAAAGTACCTCCCGACAGAGGCGCGATACGGAAAATTGGATTTAGAGACCCTCTGTGCACTGCAATTGGATTACCATCGCCTGCTGCGAAGCTTTGATGTAATATTATCATATAATATAATAATCTCATGTCATTTTTGGTGTTAACTGCTACGGTATGTGATGTTTTGATTGACAGATTGTTTTACAAAATTCAAAAGTGATGACGCATGCATTTAGACTAAATATAAACCGAGATCGCTAACAATCGAGGCTTTCCTGGAATTGGATTACCATCGCCTGCTGCGAAGCTTTGATGTAATATTATCATATAATATAACTAGCGACCCGCCCCGGTTTCGCACGGGTGCGATGTTACACATATAAAGGCCTGGTCAGACCAGATGCGTGGCGTGACGTACACGTATACACGCGCGTAGTGACGCGCGTGAACCCCTGACACACCGAGTTACGCATACGTGTACGCTTACGCTTACGCATACGTGGTAGGCACGCAACGCACCGGTCCTTTGGTTCTGGGTGTGCAAAAAAACAATGGGTTAAAGTTTTATATGAATATTTTTTACTCTTTATTTTTTGTGTTGTACAAACAATTAGTTTTTCTTTAATTTCATTATTCATCATTAAAACCGAAATAAAACATCACTTACTACCGGTAAAATTTGAAAACAAATACAACTGAATGCTTAAGTCACACGCGTGGTCACGCGCAGCTAAGATACGTGCGTGTTCAAACTTGTTCGGTGTGACGGCCAATACTGAATGCCATTGACTACAACGTCATTACTGCACGCATTAATGCGACGTTGCCGTTCCGCTCTGCGTAGGTACGCAGCAAGTTTGTCTCATGGGAGCTGCAATGCGTAGCGTTACGCATGCAATCTACGCGCACGTGTTCGTCACGCAAGTGGTGTGCCATGTCTCTATAAAGTTCCATATATTACAACGTCATCGTACGTGCACGTACACGTGCACGTCTACGTGTACGGATCCGGTGTGTTTCGGCCTTAAACCTTCCTCTTGAATCACTCTGTCTATTAAAAAAAAACCGCATCAAAATCCGTTGCGTAGTTTTAAAGATCTAAGCATACATAGGGACAGACATCAGACTGCGGGAAGCGACTTTGTTATATTATACTATGTAATGATAATTTCATGTCATTTTTGGTGTTAACTGTTATATATGTGGTGTTTTGATTGACAGATTGTTTCATAAAATTCACAAGTCAGTCAAGACAAGTCAGACAGTCAAGTTTTAGTCTATATCATGCACAAGTGATGGTGCATGATATAGACTAAATATAAACCTAGATCGCTACCTACTATATATGCTTTCCTATGTACACATTTACCCGTTACCACAAGTAAAATTTAATCTTTTTTTTTTGCTGTTCACAGTACATAATTATAAATACATTGCAAGATGTTGCGCAGTTCCAGGGTTGCGGGACTGTTCGAAAGAGATACCGCGGCCCTGGAATACAAAGGGCAAAAGAAGTAACATGGATGGTTTTTAGTCAGTACAAGTCTGACACTCCCTTCCGCTCCGCCCAGAGCGAGAGGGGTCATTAGAGGATTTCCGATCCGAAAAAAAATGTTGAGCAGTTCACTATGTTCTACTAAAGTATACAAAATTATGCATATTCTGTAAGGTTACATGCCAAAACGAGAGAAGATTTTCAACATAGTTTTAGTCCTTTCTAATGTTGTGAAGAAAATGATGATTTATGTGCTGAGGCTGGCCAACGATAGTGATTATTTTTTAGCTCACAACTAGAAGAGAAAATTACGAACAAAAAAAACTACAAACACTGTCTATTTTCTAACTAAAACAAAGGCGTTATTTTAAAACAGAAAAGTTGATTTACTTATAAAAGAGTTTTAAATAAAATTCAAATTGGATCATCAAAACTAACTTAGCTTACACCTATTTCATCAAAAGTAAAATAAGAACATACACTTATTGTATCAAAAATAAAATAAGAAACCTTAGAAACAACCCTATTGTCCTTTACATTTTTCGATTACAGTAGAATTTTTACTACAGATAATTTCTGATTTATATAAAACTTACGAAGCCATGGCCATCGGTCTTCGAAAGTAAACTTGACGAAAGATCGATTCCAGTTCAATGCAACATTAATATTTCTGCATTAGGAAACGATATTTTAACTATTTCAGTGTAAATGAACCAGTTCTGATTTAATGGAAACGTATAACAATTTGTGTAAAGTTAAATTAATGGGAAAAATGGCCGGTACCGATATACCAATATTCAGACTTTCAGGGTTATGCCTTCACGAAATGAGTGTGAATTTGCCGACTACCTCCTGTGTCTGCTACGGCGTAGCTCAGTACTACGTCGTAGCTCAGTACTACGTCGTAGCAGTGTTCAAAACCTACGAATAGTTGACCCTCATAATGTTGGATTGCAACTGCATGTCGTAGAGGAGGTCGCCGTCAATGCAGACCGGAAGGTGTTAGCAAGACAAGTTAGAAGCTTTTCTTAAACATTTGTCGCGGAGTTGGACGGAAGAGGTACGGAATATTATTTTGAAGATGGACAAGAAGAGAACATGAATCTTTTAGGTGCTCTTCATTGTACTTTCCAATTGTGATATAAAATTGCAATATTACTATACTGTTTTATATTTCTTTTGTCTCTGATAGAAAACTCTTTAAATGGTAAATATTGAACAACAATCCATCGAATACCGCTAAACGTAGACACAATATTTACGAATAGAGGCATACATAAGGCATTAACTTACTACATAAGTACATACTACACACAATACAACCTTATCGCATTGAACGTTACTATTAGTGTAATTAATTTCTCTAATGGACTCTTAGATTATTTTTAATCAAGTAAATAACTTGGGAAATGGAAATGAATACAATGTAATGGAAAAACATATAATGACGTATGTACCACAATTTTATTATGCGATCACTCACAAATAATAAGTCACCATATTTTGAGTGCTGTCTCCTTTCAAAAATCAAATCAACTTTGGGTACTCTTGAGGTACTATTAATTTGTTATTATACCTCGGGTAACATGCTTGGGAGGAGTCGATTTTACCTTGTAAACCCTGAATTTAATTACAGCGTTATTTTTCAGAAGTCGGGTTTTTTCAGTTGTAGTATCCACAAAATATCATGTGTATAGCAGATAAGGTGCTGCTCTCTCTAGACATAACTAAATGTTCCTTATTAGTATCAAACCGTGCTTGTTTTTGTTTAACTTAATAGATTCGGGCTTATTACAATGTATCTTTTAGCCCATTCAAGCTAACGCCAACGTCCAAGTTGTAATTACAAAAACTGATTCCAAACATCAATATCAATTTTTTATCTAATACACTGCCAAAATATAGTTCAATAAACAATAATAGCTTGAAGTCTTTTTTTTTCGGATTGTAAATCATCAAATAACCCCTCCCGCTCTGGGCTGAGCAGGAGGGAGTGTCAGACTTGTACTGACTAAAACCCATCCATGTTCCTTCTTTTGCCCTTTCTGTTCCAGGGCTGCGGTATCTCTTCCGAACAGTTCCGCAACCCTAACAGTCCCGCAACCCTGAAGGTTTGGTCTAAGACTAAAAGTTAGAACGCGTTTTATAATAAGAAAAAAAAAAAAAACTAAACTTGCGAACCATTCGATACCACAACTCAAGTTTGTATTTACCGTCTCCCCATTGAAGTTGCAAAACTTTGACGAAAATACATTATGAATGGTGGCGTACATTGAGTTACAAACTAAATAACCGGAAAACAACAACGGTACCGACGGATCCCGGACTGGATTCTTCTTTTTCTTCTGCTAACTCTCACAGTCACGCTATTTCTATCATCATTTCACGTTTATCTGGACTTAACATGAACAATTTATTGTAATACAGTTGGAGCCCAGTCAGTGGCCACGTTTATTGCAGCGTCAGAAGCATTATTCACATCATCAACGGTGCAGCTAAACGGACACATGGACATCCGGAGTGTGGCTTGAAACTTCACTGTAAGACTCCGGTGTCTGCAGCGGGTACGAAATATTTCAAAACCAGTTTCATTGATCCTTACTACAAAAATATAGCAGTTAGCAGTGAAAGCCTAGTGGTGTGACCGTTGGACTAGCAAGTCATAGGTTTCGAGTTCGAAGGAAAACATCGTGAGGAAACCAGTATACCTGAGAGATATTTCTTGAATGCATGTAAAGTCAAGTCCCAAGCCCATGGCCCATGCCAAAAATAAAAAAATAAAAATAATAAATGCAAAGCCCATGGGCGGTATAAAAACTCAGACACCACACAGAACTCAGGTTAGGCACTCACCACACGATAAAGGAAGAAGTATACTAAAAGCAGCAATTCAGTAACAGTTCCAATGTTAAATTTAACAGTTCCTCCGAACACACAAGAACGGGTGTTTCTTTTTTAACTTTCAGCGTTTTCTTTAGTTAAACTCCTGTTCCGAACTTACCAACACTCAATACGACGGGAAACCACCTGCAACTGAAAAACAACCTTATTTTAAGTGACATTAGGTTCAGAACTTATTAGTGATGTATCCTTCTTTGATACATAGAGTACTTTTGTGAATTCGAGAACACGGACTTGGCGAAAAGTTAAAAGTTGCAAAGTTTATTCGACTTAGAAAATTATCTTCGTATTATGTTACGTAGGAGCTTACTTAAACGTGTTAAACGCGTGAACCCCTGACACACCGAGTTACGCATACGTGTACGCTTATGCTTACGCATACGTGGTAGGCACGCAACGCACCGGTCCTTTGGTTCTGGGTGTGCAAAAAAACAATGGGTTAAAGTTTTATATGAATATTTTTTACTCTTTATTTTTTGTGTTGTACAAACAATTAGTTTTTCTTTAATTTCATTATTCATCATTAAAACCGAAATAAAACATCACTTACTACCGGTAAAATTTGAAAACAAATACAATTGAATGCTTAAGTCACACGCTTGGTCACTCGCAGCTAAGATACGTGCGTGTTCAAACTTGTTCGGTGTGACGGCCAATACTGAATGCCATTGACAACAACGTCATTACTGCACGCATTAATGCGACGTTGCCGTTCCGCTCTGCGTAGGTACGCAGCAAGTTTGTCTCATGGGAGCTGCAATGCGTAGCGTAACGCATGCAATCTACGCGCACGTGTTCGTCACGCAAGCGGTGTGCCATGTCTCTATAAAGTTCCATATATTACAACGTCATCGTACGTGCACGTACACGTGCACGTCTACGTGTACGGATCCGGCCTTAAACCTTCCTCTTGAATCACTCTGTCTATTAAAAAAAAACCGCATCAAAATCCGTTGCGTAGTTTTAAAGATCTAAGCATACATAGGGACAGACATCAGACTACGGGAAGCGACTTTGTTATATACTATGTAATGATAATTTCATGTCATTTTTGGTGTTAACTGTTATGTATGTGGTGTTTTGATTGACAGATTGTTTCATAAAATTCACAAGTCAGTCAAGACAAGTCAGACAGTCAAGTTTTAGTCTATACCATGCACAAGTGATGGTTCATGATATAGACTAAATATAAACCTAGATCGCTACCTACTATCTATGCTTTCTTGTGTACACATTTACCCGTTACCACAAGTAAAATTTAATCTTTTTTTTTTGCTGTTCACAGTACATAATTATAAATACATTGCAAGATGTTGCGCAGTTCCAGGGTTGCGGGACTGTTCGAAAGAGATACCGCGGCCCTGGAATACAAAGGGCAAAAGAAGTAACATGGATGGGTTTTAGTCAGTACAAGTCTGACACTCCCTTCTACTCCGCCTAGAGCGGGAGGGGGTCTTTGAGGATTTCCGATACGAAAAATAGAAGAAAAAAAATGTTGCACAGTTCACTATGTTCTACTAAAGTATACAAAATTATGCATATTCTGTAAGGTTTCATGCCAAAACGAGAGAAGATTTTCAACATAGTTTTAGTCCTTTCTAATGTTGTGAAGAAAATGGTGATTGATGTGCTGAGGCTGGCCAACGATAGTGATTATTTTTTAGTTCACAACTAGAAGAGAAAATTACGAATAAAAAAAGCTACAAACACTGTCTATTTTCTAACCAAAACAAAGGCGTTATTTTAAAACAGAAAAGTTGATTTACTTATAAAAGAGTTTTAAATAAAATTCAAATTGGATCATCAAAACTAACTTAGCTTACACCTATTTCATCAAAAATAAAATCAGAACATTACACTTATTGTATCAAAAATAAAATAAGAAACCTTAGAAACAACCCTATTGTCCTTTACATTTTTCGATTACAGTAGAATTTTTACTACAGATTATTTCTGAATTATATAAAACTTACGAAGCCATGGCCATCGGTCTTCGAAAGTAAACTTGACGAAAGATCGATTCCAGTTCAATGCAACATTAATATTTCTGCATTAGGAAACGATATTTTAACTATTTCAGTGTAAATGAACCAGTTCTGATTTAATGGAAACGTATAACAATTTGTGTAAAGTTAAATTAATGGAAAAAATGGCCGGTACCGATATACCAATATACAGACTTTCAGGGTTATGCCTTCACGAAATGAGTGTGAATTTGCCGACTACCTCCTGTGTCTGCTACGGCGTAGCTCAGTACTACGTCGTAGCTCAGTACTACGTCGTAGCAGTGTTCAAAACCTACGAATAGTTGACCCTCATAATGTTGGATTGCAACTGCATGTCGTAGAGGAGGTCGCCGTCAATGCAGACCGGAAGGTGTTAGCAAGACAAGTTAGAAGCTTTTCTTAAACATTTGTCGCGGAGTTGGACGGAAGAGGTACGGAATATTATTTTGAAGATGGACAAGAAGAGAACATGAATCTTTTAGGTGCTCTTCATTGTACTTTCCAATTGTGATATAAAATTGCAATATTACTATACTGTTTTATATTTCTTTTGTCTCTGATAGAAAACTCTTTAAATGGTAAATATTGAACAACAATCCATCGAATACCGCTAAACGTAGACACAATATTTACGAATAGAGGCATACATAAGGCATTAACTTACTACATAAGTACATACTACACACAATACAACCTTATCGCATTGAACGTTACTATTAGTGTAATTAATTTCTCTAATGGACTCTTAGATTATTTTTAATCAAGTAAATAACTTGGGAAATGGAAATGAATACAATGTAATGGAAAAACATATAATGACGTATGTACCACAATTTTATTATGCGATCACTCACAAATAATAAGTCACCATATTTTGAGTGCTGTCTCCTTTCAAAAATCAAATCAACTTTGGGTACTCTTGAGGTACTATTAATTTGTTATTATACCTCGGGTAACATGCTTGGGAGGAGTCGATTTTACCTTGTAAACCCTGAATTTAATTACAGCGTTATTTTTCAGAAGTCGGGTTTTTTCAGTTGTAGTATCCACAAAATATCATGTGTATAGCAGATAAGGTGCTGCTCTCTCTAGACATAACTAAATGTTCCTTATTAGTATCAAACCGTGCTTGTTTTTGTTTAACTTAATAGATTCGGGCTTATTACAATGTATCTTTTAGCCCATTCAAGCTAACGCCAACGTCCAAGTTGTAATTACAAAAACTGATTCCAAACATCAATATCAATTTTTTATCTAATACACTGCCAAAATATAGTTCAATAAACAATAATAGCTTGAAGTCTTTTTTTTTCGGATTGTAAATCATCAAATAACCCCTCCCGCTCTGGGCTGAGCAGGAGGGAGTGTCAGACTTGTACTGACTAAAACCCATCCATGTTCCTTCTTTTGCCCTTTCTGTTCCAGGGCTGCGGTATCTCTTCCGAACAGTTCCGCAACCCTAACAGTCCCGCAACCCTGAAGGTTTGGTCTAAGACTAAAAGTTAGAACGCGTTTTATAATAAGAAAAAAAAAAAAAACTAAACTTGCGAACCATTCGATACCACAACTCAAGTTTGTATTTACCGTCTCCCCATTGAAGTTGCAAAACTTTGACGAAAATACATTATGAATGGTGGCGTACATTGAGTTACAAACTAAATAACCGGAAAACAACAACGGTACCGACGGATCCCGGACTGGATTCTTCTTTTTCTTCTGCTAACTCTCACAGTCACGCTATTTCTATCATCATTTCACGTTTATCTGGACTTAACATGAACAATTTATTGTAATACAGTTGGAGCCCAGTCAGTGGCCACGTTTATTGCAGCGTCAGAAGCATTATTCACATCATCAACGGTGCAGCTAAACGGACACATGGACATCCGGAGTGTGGCTTGAAACTTCACTGTAAGACTCCGGTGTCTGCAGCGGGTACGAAATATTTCAAAACCAGTTTCATTGATCCTTACTACAAAAATATAGCAGTTAGCAGTGAAAGCCTAGTGGTGTGACCGTTGGACTAGCAAGTCATAGGTTTCGAGTTCGAAGGAAAACATCGTGAGGAAACCAGTATACCTGAGAGATATTTCTTGAATGCATGTAAAGTCAAGTCCCAAGCCCATGGCCCATGCCAAAAATAAAAAAATAAAAATAATAAATGCAAAGCCCATGGGCGGTATAAAAACTCAGACACCACACAGAACTCAGGTTAGGCACTCACCACACGATAAAGGAAGAAGTATACTAAAAGCAGCAATTCAGTAACAGTTCCAATGTTAAATTTAACAGTTCCTCCGAACACACAAGAACGGGTGTTTCTTTTTTAACTTTCAGCGTTTTCTTTAGTTAAACTCCTGTTCCGAACTTACCAACACTCAATACGACGGGAAACCACCTGCAACTGAAAAACAACCTTATTTTAAGTGACATTAGGTTCAGAACTTATTAGTGATGTATCCTTCTTTGATACATAGAGTACTTTTGTGAATTCGAGAACACGGACTTGGCGAAAAGTTAAAAGTTGCAAAGTTTATTCGACTTAGAAAATTATCTTCGTATTATGTTACGTAGGAGCTTACTTAAACGTGTTTGTTATCGGTTGTGACACAAGGCACAATATATTATAAGGTACTGAAGTATTGGATTTGTTGTATTTTCTCAGAGTTATAATATTAGTTTCTAGGTTGCTTGGGAGAAATTGCCTCTAGCGATAAGACTTTGTAAATTCGAAGTTTGGTAATTTGTTTAATTATTATTGTATTGTTTCCATTGATTATAATACTGATAGGCTAATTCACAACCTACGATTAAGTTGCCTTTCGCTAACTTAGCTGGTAAATACCTACAAATCTGTACCGTTTTTTCAGTGATCAGTGGCTATTCAGAAATTATTAAACCCACGCCTGTAATCACCAAAGGGTTAGGTAAAGGTGCACTCATATTTTGCCAGTTATGTTCAACTCTTATGTAATAGGGGAGAAGCCTATTACCATTAACCACGGCTGCTACTGAGAAATTCCTGATGGAAAACCCCAATAGCACTTTGACCAGCATCCTCATGCTCAACAGTTACACTTGTGACCACATCACCAAGACCGCAGTCAACACAGACGAGATAACGACTGTCAACAATATTAACATAAACATTATTTTTGGTCGTCAACGATTCTTGAAAACTCACTCACTCACTTTTCAAGAATCGTTGAAGGCTATCATAGGCTATATTTACTACTAGCGACCCGCCCCGGCTTCGCACGGGTCAATGTTATACATATAAACCTTCCTCTTGAATCACTCTATCTATTAAAAAAAACCGCATCAAAATCCGTTGCGCAGTTTCAAAGATTTAAGCATACAAAGGGACATAGGGACAGAGAAAGCGACTTTGTTTTATACTATGTAGTGATGTGCCCTTGGGATAATTTCCGACCAAAACGCGAGCGAAGCCGCGGGCAACAGCTATTATTATTATATGACTATTTTTGCATATACAAGCGCAACAAGTCTATGTAATTATACTTCGGTGTGTGCAAGAATAAAACGGTAACATCGTTTGTGTTTTCATTCACAACATGGATAAAGTTTCAAAAGTTAGTCCATAGCATATGTAAAGACACGAGCTCGGTAAAAAGATGTATGTGTATGTATACAGGCGAGATGACTATGTTTCCTTAGAGGTCATTTATGTAGTAGTCGTAGCTGATTCTGGACAACAAAATAGGTTTGTCAGATTAATTATTAAAGAAGTCTCCTTCCGAAAAACCCCCTACTTCTTAATTTTGCATATCTGTTAGGATAGAATATAGTCCTGAGCTCTATTGTTGTATTCCATCCTTATATTGTGTACCCATATTTAAGCAAAATAAATGATTTGATTCGACTTTTGATTTTGATTTGAAAACCCTTTAATAAGTTATTAAACAAATAGAAACATTTATTAATATAAAAATACATAGAAAAAGTAACTAAATGAGAATTGATTTAAGCTTTCACGGTTTAAAATTAAACTTTACACTGTCACTTACGGAATATCTTCCATGATCCAGTCATCCCGCGATCATGGCGCTTGCAACAGCGTTAAAATCGAACACCTAATCTATGTATCCTTTTAAAACTTGTAAGGATCACGAAGCGAGCAACAGCTCAACATCTACACCTTTTATCCGTGAGATATCCTTATAAAGTTTTAACTTGGTAACCTCAAGCGAGCCTCGTAAACGCTCCCCAACATGTTTTAAACTTTTTAATAAAGCAACAAAAAGGAAATTTTAGTAGTTTCACTTTAATAAAGAAACTGCTATCCGTCGGCTTTATATATTTTTTCATCTTTCCTTTAATTATTAATTAAGACGGTGGTGGAATAAGAAAGAATGGAGGTGGTGAAAGAAAGATTGAAATAATCGTGAAACTCGGACATTATGAATGACGTTTAGTAACTTAATATTTTATGAAGCCGTAACTTTATGACCATGTTTCACGAAGGTGTGC
Source organism: Eugnorisma glareosa (assembly GCA_947578425.1). Lineage (NCBI taxonomy): Eukaryota > Metazoa > Arthropoda > Insecta > Lepidoptera > Noctuidae > Eugnorisma > Eugnorisma glareosa. Next base: position 19,673,276 of record OX387970.1, on the reverse strand, counting down.
GCAAAGGTGTTATTATAGGGTTTGTTCCCGTCTACCCCCACAGGTCTGTCCCCACTGGTGGCAGTTGCAACTATTTGTTGCATCTACCACCACTGGTGGTGGTTGCATAGTAGGTACACCCATATCTTGCCAATCATTTTACCCTGTCTGTAAACAAGGACGAGCCTTTGTTGACATGCAGACAGCGTATTACTTGTTGTAAAACGAATAAATACTGACTGTATGGTACGACTGCACATGGGTAAGGCAACCCGGAAGAAGTTTAATATCCAAAGTTTCTGTTCAGTTGGCCTCCCTGGTAAAGACAAGATTTCTCTGATATGCGTTTCCAAGAAACCTAGAATAACTCCAATTTCTGCAACCAACAGCACGACTCTAGTTTGCGTAAGGCTCAAGTAATCTCTATACGAAGATGGGAGTGACACAAAACTAAATTATCAATTAATGTAACAGTAAGCTTACTGCAGTCCACTGCTCGACATAGGCCTCTTTCAAGCTGGGCCACAACACATTCTCCTCTGCCATTTGCATCCATTCTGACCCAGCCACCTCTTTATGGTCCACCAACACCACCACCAACAATCCAAGAAAGTCGTGAGGCTTCACATATTACCGTTTCTGATAATATTATGATAACATTAATTTTGCGTGAAATAAAGTATCCTTAGTACAGTAATTCGTTGGTTTGAACCCAGGCAGGCGCATTATTTCATCACCACTGCTCTCAAAACGGTGAACGAACATGTGAGGAAACCGGCATGTCTTAGAACCAAAAGAAGTCGAAGAGTTCGAAGTCATGTGACATCTACCAACCCGCACTGGGCCCGCGTGGTGGATTATAGCCTATTCCCTCTCATAGAGAGGAGGCCGTGTGTCCCAGCAGTGGGAACATTATAGGCTGATTATGCTATGCTTATGCTAAAGTATCTTAAACCGTATAACCTGTCTGCACGGTGGCAAAGCCTAAATTAATATTTAATCAAAAGTAAACAAAAACCGAAATGCTTTATCGATCCGTAACATTGACACTAACAAAATTTCGTTTGACATTAATTCAGCCAACAAAGTTAGTATTAATGCAATATCGAATACCGATTTAGATCGAGTTTTTGGTGTTATTTGTGTTTGCCAAGATAATTGGTTCAGCAACACTGGATGCGGTTAGAATTTCCAATGAATGGTCAGTTTCACAATTTTGTTGACGACTAAAACATAATAATGTTTGGAACTAATAATAGATTTGATCTTCACTGCAAATATTGCAATTGCATGGTGTAGAATCTTATTAATATTATAGCTGGAATTGTATTGTGTTGATTATAAACTGAGCTTTGGGTTGGAAACTGACTATTAATTCGTTATGAACTTGATGAGGTCAGAATGTTATTACAATGTTAACAACATGCTGGCAGCATGTATAAGACAAAACATGTTCAAGCTTTGGAAATGGTAGGTACTTATGATAGATCAGGAATCAAGGATCAGACTCAGTGAAACATTATTTGCCAAGCATTCTTCACCAAGTTAAGCCTGCCAGCTTCTCGTTTTCACAGCGAGGGTGTGTACCAGCGATATAAACCTTTATAAATTAACTACATATTTTTATAAATTTATATTCGTCGTATCAGATACAAACTTTCAGGCTGGCACTCCGAAGACACGTGACTTACGCTGTTCATTGTTTAAATAATCAAACCATTAAACATCGTTTTACCGCCAATTCAATTGTCTTAGTAGCTTAATCGTCCCACAAAGCAAAATCTTATAAACTATATTGTGTCTTGCAAAACGAAGTATTGCGTACCTACTTTAGATAATATAAAACTACTTATATCTTCTTAAAAACTCATATAAAAAAAAATTGTAATACTGAATACAGACCAATATAAATCAGATTACGTCCTAGACGAATGAAATCGTCATTGAATGTTCTAATATACGATGGAGCCTGGCGAGGGAATTCTAATGTCTTTTTTGTTGAGTGCAAGACAAGCAGATTGGAGTTGTGTCTGTCAACTTGGTATGGGTAGGTATTTACGATCGGGTGGTGTATACATGTAGAAACATTCCTTTATCTACATTGCACGGGGTAATTAGCGAGATTATATTCAACTAGCTACTGTACGCGGCTTTGTCCACGTAGAGGTTGAAAGGTATCTCACGGGATGTCCTCCGGTACTAAAAAATCTCATTACTACAGGTCTTAACGCAGTCTTTCTGTGTGCCAATAGTCATCCAAATATGTTGAGCCTGAAAGGTAACAGCCAGACAGAATTACTTTCGCATTTTCACAATATACTAGCAACCCGCCCCGTCTCCGCGCGGGTACATTGCCGAATTTTTTTGTAGACTATAATATAGCTTTGCTACAGTTTAATAGATTTTTTAAGAGAAATAGGGGTCTCAGTTGGCGTCATTTTTTCGACATCTTCCACAAATATAGTCATGTGTAAGCCAAATTTCCAAAAAACCCTAACAAATTATACACATAAACCTTTCTAATGAATCACTCCGTCAAAATTCGTTTTATCGATCGTGGTCAGGCAGTTTTTATAATACGTTGTGGTTAGTATTATATGGAGTATGGATGAAAGAAAAATATAAATGCAGAGCAATCTGTTGTCATCATTATGGCTGTTTAACTATAACATTAATTTTATTTTCAATTTTACGTCTTTCGTTATAAATAGTAGTAAGCGTACTATTGCTGTCTTTTCCGTACGAACGAAAACCTGGAATGGAGCAATCAAAAAATTCTAAGCTAACATGCCAGTCCCAATTATCCGAAACGACTGACTTTTCCGTACGCTGAAACCGATATCCGAAAATCCGGATATCAGTATCCGCCTATATTTTGGTTGAGAAGGTCGGGTTGTAGCATAAAATATGACAACTAAGTATATATTTTTTCTTGTGGAAATCATAACAGAGAAGTCTGCGAGAAAATCGTTAAACACAAAATAGACATGTTATGCATAATAGAGAACTTTCTGTCTTCGCCGACATGATGTTTTCGAGACACCATCGATCCATATTCTTTATTACACACATCGCTTCAGTTGCTACTCTAGTGTCTAACAGAAACACACCCGGGGCGGGGCTTAAACAAAATGGAATTTCACCAGCGTTTTTTTTTTACGTTTGAAAATTCATAAATCTATTAGACTTACATGAGCTGCCGGAAGCTCATGTCGATCCTTCCAAAAACCGTAGAAGAGATACGAAACGCTTGCCATCTGTCTAGGCCTTCAGATACTGAATCAGGTTTCTACTTCGGCTCCAACAAATAAAAGCTAAAAAAACAGTGCGTTAATACGCTACGTTTCAAATATCATCGGGCCTTACTTACCAGCCGATAAAGCACGTTCACACTAGTTTATTTCATTTCTGTCTGACTAAAGGGATGGTTATTATTGCCATTACGACGCCTCGGTTGGGTACCCAGCCTTATACCTCTCCAGAGCCAGGAAAATCATTCCCTTTTCGTGTATTGTATGTTCGTTATTTTACCAACCCAAATTGTTGTGTATTGAACAAAATACACAGAAAAATTGTTGAGATAACAAAGGATCATTTACGTTTTTAATCCTTTAACGTAATATTGTGGGCGGAGTACCTAAATAGAAGGTTTTTACGTACAAAGGTAAATAATGGAGTTAATTTTATGTCCTGTGCGCAGATTTTCATAAATCACTACCTGTGCCCTCCGGCTTAACCCACGTGTAAAGTTTTTTAATTTTCCGGTATGAACAGTAACACCCTAGAAAATATCATTAAAGCTGTGACCGAAACACAATGACGCCTTCGCTTTTATTAATAACATTATTTTATAGAAAATCATAAAGAGTAAAATATGAGAGAATTGAATATAAAACATGAATCCCTGTCGATGAAAAATTTAGTCCCACTCACTTTCTTAGAACTTCAACTTGTATAACGCTTCTGTATTAATTATAGAAATATTTTTTATATTACCTTCCAAACTCTTTTTTTTAATCTTCAGAAGGCTATACGTTGTCTTTCAATCAGCTAGTCAAGAACTGCTTAACCGCTTGGCCACGATTTATACGCTTAATAACCGATATGTATGTGACGCCATGTCTAGTATGTGTTGCATGTATATATGGCATGCCAGGAGTATAACCCTTCTAGGTCCAGTGTATGATAGCGAAATCCGCCGTCAGACAAAAGTCTACAACGTCAGAGACCGGGCGGTGCACCTCAAGTGGCCTTGGCCAGCACATCTGGCTAGATGCGGACCTGGCCAATATACCAAGGCTTTCATCGAGTGGTGGCCAAGGTTAAATCAAAGAATCAGGGCCGCGGTCTTGAAGCTCGCATCGTCTTCGGTTCGCGATCGCCATTCCAGAACTTTTCGGCCCCATCGGCCATCCGTCCTGCGAGCAAGGTGCCCAGCCCACTGCCACTTAAGTTTGGCAATTCTTCGGGCTACGTGGGTAACCTTGGTTCCCTTCGTGTCCTACATCCCACATCGAATGGTCTTTGATTATGTTACGTCATCCAACACCATAATCACCAGGAACGACAGCTGGAAGGTCAACGAGTGCGGGTCGCAGTCTAAGGTACGTACGCTGCATATACTGCTGTCTGCATAGAACTTTTGTGGACCTCATCTTAACAAAATTAAAAAAACAAAATTGTAACACCTTTAAAGTGGTTTCCCAGGGTAGCAGGAAGCGATCAAACCTATTCGGCTGATGCGCATGCTACATTTTTAATAAACCTTACTTAGTGTTTCGGCCCATAAGGTAAGATGCCGATGGGGCTATGGAAGATGGTGGGTTTAATGTCCTTAACCACTGTGTACTCATCTACTTCGCTAAATACTTGACCAATGTCAGACTAAGCTCTAGATTCCATAATAAACAGCCTAAACGTCTCCCAACTTACCTCCTCCACAATTCGTGCGTCCCGTCCGCTTACTACTTTATTGCATATAAGCCAACCGACGCAGATGTCCCCGCGCTCTGTAATTGCCACTGTTCCTGTCCACACTGTAGACGCGCCAGATGTTTACAAGTACTGTCTTGTAAGACGCCCAGCCAGTTTAGTGCTGTGTGTTTTTTCTTGAGAAAGGATTTATTGAGCTTCATATCTGTTGATTTGTGTTTGGTGGTTTTTTTGGAGAGATTGTTTTGATGATTGTGGCGTATAACTGTGGTTTTTAATGACAGTAACAAAAAAAAATAAGTAACATTCTTGTCTAAACAACATGTTACATAGTTGTGAAACACTGGTGTTTGTGATAAGTAGTGAAACACATGTATTGGCGGTCACCAGGTTCCAAAAAAAAAACCGTTTTACTATTATCATGGTTATGTAAAATAAATAGGCATCAGACCACTGCGATGTTTAAAGATCACTAGAAAATAATAAAAATAAACTATAATATTTTGAACACTAACATTTGCAAACGGTTTTGCCCGCGTGGACATCGGAACGTATCCCACGGGAAAGTCTTATCTGGGTAAAAGGCATGTTTTTTAATTAAAATTATTTATTTTACTTTAACATAAAACAGCTAGTAGCCAAACCTAACCCACGCCATGGTCTGCCTGTGAGTCAAAGATAAGATATCCATGCACACGGTAAGACATGGAAAGGTGACATACAGACAGGTAAGATCCTACCCAAATGTCCTTTCTTTGGTATTGTTCGTCATGTCGTTGAGCTCCTTGAGTTATAAGTCGAGCTACACGATAACTGAAAAATGCTTGCACTGACTGGACAGGTCCACTCAAATCTGTGTGGTTCTTTCTTCAAGAGACCATCTCAGACACTAATCTGCATAGCCTTCATGTGAGTTAACCAAGATGTCTGGACTTTAAAAGAGACTAGTATGACCTCTGAGTTTGTTTCGGCTGTTTTTTCTCAGAGTACGAAACACCGGTCCCATCTATGTAGTTAAAAAAAAAAAGAGTCGTGTAAAACTGTTTGTAAGCTATTTGCAAAATAAACATCATTTATCATTTAAGAGTTACTTTCGCGTATATAACATCATAACATCACGCCTGTAATCTTTGAAGGGTCAGGCAGAGGTGTACCTAATAGTATACCTACATTTCGCCAGTTATGTTAAATTCCCATATGGCGAGCCTTTTGCTCCGTGACTTCTACTGAGAAATTCCTGATTGATAAACACAATGACACTTGGCCCAACACGGGAATCGAACCCAAGACATCCTGCTCAGCAGTCGCGCTTGCTGCCACTAGACCAAAGGGGCATTCACTTCTGAGTTACTTTCGAATTTAATATTATTATGTACGTTTGGATATTGAAATATCGTAGGAAAATCTAACTCCAAAATTGAATTACCAGTCCATTCCAACATATTTACTTTATAAAAGCCAGCAATTTAGGTCCTTTGATGGAGTCCAGGCGTCGAAAGCCAACTGCTCTAAACGCGACTGAGATTGAAACCTCATGGGAGCAACGTTTGCTCCTACCAACGTACATCATGCCTGTCGTGGAACTAAATAATATATGTATTATGAATGAAATTCAGGTATTTTGACAATGAAAGGGCACATGTTTCAAGTGGATTAGCTTTAAGACTCCTTTGATTTTGTAATGTTTACAATTTAGATTGCTGTGTTAAAAACATACCTCGTTTTTTTTTGTTTAAATTTTAATCGTGTGTAATGTATAGATAGTTGCTGATGTCGCTGTATAGCAAACTCTTTTGTTGAGTGTACAGCCTCGAGCACAACACACAGACACTTTAAAAGTGATTTTGCTATATTGATTGTAATTTCATGTTGTTCCGAACAAAGCTTTTTGGGATCCAAACGCAATCGTTATTATACGAGAAAACTTACGTATAAACATGTTAATGCTCGTGACTCTACGATACACAGGTACTAACTTTAACTAACTTCGGAAGATTTACATAAAACGAAACAAAAAGTTTGAAACCTTATCAATTCCCCATGCACGTATTCATGTAGGTAAAATTTAGCGTGAATCACGGCTACAATCTTCTGAATACTTTGTGCACAGTTTTTGGTAATATCAAAAGATATTTTGAGCAACAGGCATAATGAAGTACTACGTAAGTTCACAATCAAGTCTTTAATGTAGTAAAGTTATAGAAAATTCACGTAACTTAATATTTAATCATTTTGAACGAAGTTTATTGTTAGGAAATTCAAGTCTTAAGAGGGAAGTTCCGAATATTTAGTTATAACAATGGGGGCCAACTTTGTATAGGTACTTTTATGTGAATTTTAATAATGTTGTAGGAAATTTTGTATTGGAAAATGTTTTGCTGGAAAGAGTATTTTTCAGTTTGTTACCTTGGTGGAAAAAGCTTGTAGAAAAAGAAATTGTTGTGAAGGATTTTTAATTAAATTTAAAAAATGTTGGTTTGGTTATTTGCAAATAAATTATTTGATTATCATATAATTATTTAAATTATGGGTTTTAAAAGTCGTATGGTCGAGGCAAAAAGAGGATGTAAGGATCGTAGCAGGTGGCGTTCTGTGGTTGCTGCCTACCCCCATGGAAAAAAGGCGTGAATTTATGTACTTATGCATTTTATTTTTTCATTTTATCTAATTTCTCAATTTAAAAAACAAAAGATCATGCATATCGGACTTCTCTGTAAAAAGTTATGCGTGGTCAGGTCATACATAAAATAAAAAAAATATAGACGCGTCGAATTGAGAACCTCCTCTTTTTGTTTCGTTGGTTAATAAACCAAGCTTCAGACATTTGCCACGGGCGACGGTCATTCTTTCACGGAAAACCTAACACCGCGACTCAGAAAATGGAGTGAAATTAATAGCGCCATCTATCGAGCACGAAATTAAACCGTTAAAATATAATGCATGTAAAGCGATCGAACACACAATCTACAGGGTTATAGCGTCAGTAGACTAATCTAGAGTACTTTTTGCTGTCAGAACTTTTTTTTAAAGCTGATCAGCCGATTTAAAAGTTATCTTGTGAGCACCTTTTTATTAATTAGTACCATTTTGGTGCAATAGATGTCGTTGCATGTATCTTACACAATGATGGTAAGTTCTTCTTGAACACTTTAAATTCATAAATCTTTTGTTATAGAGCACTGATTACTATGAAATAAAAACTAAAACCTTCTCGAAGTTCCCCACAATATTTGTGCATTGAATCTAATCACATTGGTTTTCCCAACAACATGAACGCCCGCCTCGCAGCGCGCGCGGGTCCTTATTTTGATGCGGAGTTATTTTAAAACTGTGATATCTCCTAAGATATTCATCTAAATTGAATGGTGTAAAGGGCAATTTTGGTTACAATTGAATGCTAAAGATGACTAACATATTTATTTTGATAAGGATTAATACTATGTCGGTAAAAATACCTTTGCAAATAAAGCACAATTTTTGACCAAATTTTTAAATCATAAAAATGGTTATTGTTAGTCAACCTTAAAAGATAGGCATGTGCTGTCGCGGACTTTTTTTTTGACATTTTTAAGAGGAATAATTCCCTAATACACTATTTTTGTGCAACTTTAACCGGTTAACCAGCGCACGCAACGGAAGCTCTCAAAGTAATAAATTTTCCCCGTTTTTGCAACATTTTTCATTGATGCTCAGCTCCTATTGATTGTAGCGTGATGATATATAGCCTATAGCCTTTCTCGACATATAAGCTATCCAACACTAAAATAATTTTTCAATTCGAACCAGTAGTTCCTCAGATTAGCGCGTTCAAACAAACAAACAAACAAACAAACTCTTCAGCTTTATAATATTAGTATAGATTTTTCTTATTTTATACATTTTTAAACATTTATTTTACAAAAACCTATAAAAAACATTTTAAAAAAATAGATGGCCCATCGGCATCAGGAACAAGTTCCGGGCTGCCGGTGGTCAGGGCTCCAGAGAGAGGAACCGCCTCACGATGCGTGCCAACTCCAGGAGTACTGCTTTCTGAATCAAGCCAGCCGCGCAATGAGAGCCTCCTAAGGTGTTGGTCGAGGCTCTTTGCTATAAATCTATTAACCGTAACGACTATCGGTGCAATTATTGCAGATTCCACGTCCCACATGTCAACAAGCTTGTGGGCTAAATCAAGATACTTGATTTTTTTATCATTCTCAGTTTTCACGAGATTCTCGTCATGAGGGACAGTGATGTCAATAATCATTGCGCGGCGATCAATCACCACAATATCAGGTTTATTTGCTAAAATAGTCCTGTCCGTGATAACAAATAGTTTTTTATTACTATTATTAACATCTCTTTCCAAGAAAAGATCGTAAATTCATATTTACATCCTCGTGTTTTAATGTGAAAGTAAGTTTCTGTGGAGAGCGTAACCTGGATATTTATATCCCGTCAGATACGTTCCGGTCGGATAATTTCTGACTCACACATGAACGAAGCCACGGACAAAAGCAAGTACCCAAACAAATGCTCCCAAGAGACCAACTAAATAACTAGTGCGTAGTACATAGCAGATAGTAACAAACAATCATTAATTAGTAGCTTGTACCAGTCGCAGACGTACCTGAGGGTGTGGCGACTATTAATCACTCGTAGACTGATAGCTTGATAGACCGATGGCCGATAGGAGCAACTCTTTGCGATCTCTGTGAGCTCCAGAGTACCGGATGATTGATCGAGAGGAGTTTGGACGAGTGCTTATCGATATTTAGCGGTTATTATAATAATTGCAGCTTATTTGGTAAAACAAGTTGTTAAATAAAGCGAAGACTTCTAATTAGGACAAGGGAATTAATTATGTCTTTTGATCGATGTTTTTGAAATCACACAGTGATTTAAGTGCGTTACATAGAGATTTACGGAAAAACGTAATTTTTGACCCCAAAAAAAAGCCGTTTCCCAGCAATAATTTTTGCGTAAAGTTACTTAGTTTGATGTACATAATGCTTGATTGACAGCTTCGTGAAGGGTCCTATTACACCCTGTAGTTTCTGTTATTATGGGGGGCGGGTTCTATTGAACAAATGCAAGGCGCTTTTGAATTTCAAACTACACACGAATAGAATCATCACTATATAGTATAAAACAAAGTCACTTCCTCTGTCTGTCCCTATTACTGCTTAGATCTTTAAAACTGCGCAACGGATTTTGATGTGATTTTTTTTAATAGATAGAGTGATTCAAGAGGCTTGTTTATATGTACATTGCACCCGTGCAAAGCCGGGGCGGGTCGCTAGTTGATTATAAGTGTGACTAATATTTTGTAAATTTGCGTACCATGTAGACTTTTTTTATGGGTATTATGGCTTATCTTTAAGGCAATAATTGTCTTTTTTGTCTATTGATGCATTGCACTCACATATAGAGCAACAATATTGTACCCAGGACTATGTGATATCTAACTTGATTTTAAAAGAGTGTCCATGGAGTTTCTTGTCCATTCTTCTCCATGATATCTACGATTTTGTAATGGGCAACTACAGTACATTCTCAGTTATTATGACTGTGGCTGGACTGTAGGTAGCTTATTTTTGACTATGAAAAAGTGCCTGTCACGGGACTATTTGAAAATAAATGCTTTGAGTTTGAGGTGTCAGTCGCCCACCCACGGGTGTCAACACTCGTCCCACACCGCGCAGCTGCCTAAGACACCGTCTTAGTTAAGAAAATTAGTTTTATAAAACTAAATATTTTACTTTACTGTCCAAAAAAATATTAAAATGTTATAAATATTTTTTAGTTACTTAGAATTCAAGCTTGTTAATTTTGGTGCAATATTTTGTTTTCCTAAAAAGTTTCAATTTAGAAGCTTTCAAGTTTTAAAAACGTTATAGTGTCAGAGATTCCATCGTGTCTAATTTTTTTTTTCACTCCTCGATAATACATACGCAATACAATTCCAAACATTTTCCATCGCAATTTCCATTACTTCCACCTCAATTCACTTAGGAGACATCCATATTATTGAGTCATAAAAACATCCATATCGGACAATTTTCTTCATTACCGCTACATCAGTATTTCTTTAATACCGACGGAGAAATATCGCTCCTCAGTCCTCGGTGCCCACCCAACTGTGAGAGCGTACATTAATCCTAAATCACCCACATTATGGACTGCAAGACAGAACGATCGATCTGTCACCGCTTTATCCTTAAAGCAACTGTAAATAATGATAATGGATTACTTTGTTTTCTCTTTTTATTAACTGGACCAGATTAGGAGGGCAAAAACGATATCCCCGTTGTTTTTACACCGGCGCAATGGTCGAATCCCTATTAAACGAAGATTTAAATCGTGAGATCTGTCCGACTGCGTCAAAAGATGGTCATGTTTCTATTTCGTTGACATTTCAGTACTCACTCACGTATAATAAAAATAAGCTGAAGCTGTCGTTCCTACCGACATGTATGACTGTTTCAAGGCGAATTTCACTATTGAAACTGCACGCAATCAGTGCATCTAATCCGCTTTCAAGCGTCTTCGTAAAAACGATGTCAATGGTAGTAATTCTTGAATAAGGTTTAGATGGCCTAATCGCATTTAGTTACAATGGTGAAATTGGTTCATAGTGTTGTATTTTTTTCGCACTGTACAGTGAAAAATTGTACCTATAACAGGCTGGTGTCCGCAACTCAATGTCCAAAGTGCGTTTTTTGCGCAGGTACGATCACGCGTACAGTGAAGGCATCTAACGTTTTAAATCTTTAACCATTAACATTTTCTGTCGAGTACCGACCCTCGACATGGCCCACCCTTTTCCAATATTGTTAACCTTAATTTTTTTTAAACGAGTGCCCCGGCCCTATTCGACGAGATAATCGTCTCACTCACATTATTTTTTATTGACTGTGCTTAAAGTGAAGTTCTGGTAATGGTTAATCCTACCTATTTCCTTCTGAAAGAAGGTTTAAATGTCGATTTTTAAAGTTTTAAGTCAGTATTGGATTTCTAAAAATGATTAGAATGGAGACACTTTAATTAAAGTGTTTGGACAAGAAAACAAATTAATTATAATGTTACTCGCACTAAAAAGAAACGACGTTCGTTTTTCGTAATACCTATTATTTTGCTTGTAGAATTGGTTTCTTTATTTAAAGCAATTGAGCGTTACGGTTAATTGCTATGAAATAAAGAAAATGATGTTTTAGTAACTATTCTTTATTTATTTTTTCAGGTATGTATTTTGTTTGACCCAGACATTTACTTAAAAAAAAAGACCTGCCCGAACCATATATCTGTTTGACAACCAAGCTTATTTAAAGTACCTACTCTATACTTACTTCCGCCTCTTCATTTACCAGAAACGGGAATGTTCTGTACACAATAATCGTCGGAATCCAACAGTATGACAACCATTATCCTAATCTTCAAATTAGAATCTAAATTCTGCATATAATTTTAAAAGCAACATTCAACAGCGCCACGCATTGTGATAAGAATTTACGAGAACCACCCATACATAAGGAGGTTATGTACTAACATTTCCCTAAGCTACACGACGCGACGTAAATGTAGGAAATTCAGAGTGCGTGTTCACCACTGGCCCGACCGATAAGAATCTGACCTTGACCTCGAAACGTCCTAATAAACTGGTTTTTTATCGTTCAGAGTACTAGAAAACTTTTAGTAGGTAGTTGTAGATAATGAGTAGATATGATGGAAATTGGGTCTGAGTTAGTTATTTGATGGTACTAATTTTATACAATTCGTTCTCTGAAACTTCTTTGTATTTAATTTATTGGTCTTAAAAATAATGGCCGCGAAGTAAACGCTTTTAATTTAAATCACCTTTCAGTTAGGTCGTTCTTTTAAAACTGAAACGAGTATATTGTTAACATTTTTACTGTTGTAAGTTTTGTAGGTTCATTTTAACATGGTAAGTGAATTGTGTTTCATAATTTTAATGATGTAAAACTGAAATTCGCAGGTTATTATGATTTTATACTGTTATTGTTATATTGCGTAATTTTAAGTGCCGTATATTGCATAAAACTTTAACTGGTATTCCGTGTTCAACCTTACATTATTTTAAGTATTTACGAACAAAAATCCTTTTTCGCTGTCACGAATTTCGAACTTACATTTTATAACGCCACAAAAATGTGGTTTTCGTGAATTTAAACCAACACCAGACTTCGTTAATATCAAATAAAAGGTATCACTACGAAATATATTGGGCTTGAATATTTAACGAAAGTAATCAGTTATGTATAAAATCTGATTTTACAAGGCTCAAAAAGTTAACGCCTCTTAGGTCTAAGTATTCTAATATCTATCAATCAACAAATATACTCCGTCAAAACTTATTTGAAAAGCTTTTTCGCGAATTCGTTTTGTATTTGTTTTCTCGATACATTTATTTAAACCTGGGAATTGAAATTAGAATTGATCGAAAGCTGGCCTAGTGTTCAGTTTTTTCTTTATTTACACGTTGTACATGGTTACATACTCTTTGTGCCTATATGTCTGGCATACGCCTGTGTGTCATGTGTACTTCTTATTGACGACGGCGATCGAATACGCGTAGTATATCAGTATTGTTATGTCGATGGTAACAATATTGGACAAAAATGACGCAAAAAAGGGTGAGCGTGGCATATAAGGCAGGAAGCACGTGCCGCGGTTTGTTGAAAGACTATGGTGGTAGAATGACAATTTCCTGTCTTTGTAAGTGATTTTTTTGTAATGCAGGTTAAAACATATATTGGTGCCGATTCCCTTGGTCACAAACTAAACTAAATTTAAGTTGAGTGCATCTTTTTCTTTCTATTTCATTATGAAAAGGACCGAAGATAAATATTAGTTTAGTCCTGTCAAATTAGTCGGCACCTGACGTAATTTGATGTAATTTTAGTGGTAAACTTTTTAATCGCGTCTAAACTTGTAATAAGCGCTGATTAAATTGACAGGACTAAACTAAAATGTATCTTCTGTCCTTTTCTTAATGAAATAGAAAGAAAAAGATGCACTGAACTTAAATTTGGTTTAGTTTGTAACCAAGGGAATCGGCACCATTATGTCCTTTTTCAACTTTAACTGTATAACCCGATGATTCATTTTCCAGATCCAGAACGCTTTTCCTCAGGTGACCACTGATAACCAGCGCTGTGCTGTCTGCCCCCCATAGCACAGCATCATGCTAAGTAGTAGTCACGACTTGATTTTTTTTGTGCCGTTTATAGATATTTGTGATGCGTTGTATATTTATATTTTTTTTCATATTGTAAGTACGCTATGTCTCTGCAACAAATATACATTTTTTTCTTTCTTCTTTCTTTATTATAGTCAGTCCCCACATTCTCAAAACCCCATACATATATTTGCACAAATTACTCGTAGAACCCAAATAAAAATCATGACCCAAAGCCTTGCTTGCTTACATTTTGCCCAATTCTGTAACAAACTGGCGATAGCAATTAATAAAAAAATTACGACCACTCTGGCCTTAACAGCACATACATCTACACTCCGGAAAACCTTGAATATATTTTTTGTTCAAAAATAAAGGCAACTTAGAGACCCCTTCATTAAAATAATTCATTTCGTTAGTCCAGTTAGACACGCAAGGGTGTTTTTAAAAATTTAATTACAGCGAACTCAGTTCGTCGCAGGACAAACACTGTGAAACAATTTCAGAATTAAGTTAAAATTTTCACGTCAAATGTTCACTATATATTTTCTCTTTTCGCTTCTTCGTCTGAGATTATGAAGATTATGCTGTGGAAGGAAATATTTTTAGAGCACTATTGTTGTGACAAAAACCTAAGCTGTTCTTAGTTACTTTTTTTGGTGTATTTTGTTTTGGGCTAGACAGAATGTGGCTTTACCAGTCGTAAGAGGAAGGAAAGAATTAGCACGCAGCATATTCTATATCTTACGTATTGCCCGTGAAAGTGTCAATTTTAGTTTTCATTTAAACAATCAGCCATAATAATCGTTGTCGTGCGTGCAGACCAACACAAATCTGCCCTAAGTCATCCTTTCTAAGTCAAAACACAACTTAATACCATAATATTGCATTACAAAAAACATAATAACTACTTTGATTTTTGCTACTTAAGGCAAAGTTCTTTTCCTATTACTTATTTTTTGTGGTGTACAGACAAACTTACGCTTTTCATGTCCAAAACTTAATTATTAGGAAAATGAAGCAACAAATAATATTGACGCAAACTCAGACCTCATGATTGTATTTAAATTGTTAGATTTACCCAATTGCGTTACCATCTTCGCTTCTCTTTTGTTGACAATTAAATAGTATTATCCCGCTCACACATATCAACACATGTCTTTCCATACAAAATGTGGGAGCTCACTCTTTGCAGTAAAAACATTTTTTTTTTCAATGGCGGCGCTTCTAACTATCTAATTCTTTGATGGGCTGTAATATGCGCTAACCTTTATTGTAACCGGAAACCCACAACTTCCGTTACAGAATCAACATCCCTCCCTGTTCTTTTCCGAAACTTCGCAATACATATTACGTATGTACATATAAAACAGTTTCCATCTTTGCCTAGGAAGAGAAAACTAGTATTTGTATCAGGTCTAGTTGGAGTCAGGTAAAATAAGTAGGTCACAGGTACGGTAGTACTACCCACCTTAGTCGTGTTAACTTTGGAATTGAAGACGTAACTAGTCCAACTATTTGGACGTTTTCGTTTGTTTCCGTGTCTTACTTACTCGATCTCATAATACCAACGAGTTATATAAACCCAAGACGAATCTCACACTCGTTTTTTCTTTTGTTTAAAATTTTATAATAAAATTCCAAGTACCATAACGACGACGCTCCAATTTTTATAATTCAAGCTATTTTAACAAAAATATTAATTTATAAATACTTTTCTAAACTTAATTATATTAACTTAAATTATACTTTGTAAGCCATTAATTGTAGTATCCTGTCACATTATGAATAACTAATTGTTACCAAATTAGAATGAATTTAATGCAATTTACTAACTGCACACGTAATTCAAATTAACAAACTATTTTTAATTTTAATAATAAATAATTATTTGCACGTGGAAATTAATGGCAAAATAAGATATCAATATAATACTTTATCGTCAAGAACCTTCTGTGCAGGACCTTATTTACGCAAGTTAATGATTCTATTTTTTTACGAGCTTTTCTTGCAACAGCATTAGTTTAGAAACTATCAGATCTACGATCATTAATCTCAGATTTAGTTTTTCTGATTGACTAGTCAAAGGTGCTTAAGTCTTCTCCTCCTAAATAGCTTGATTTCGACGCCATTTTGTTTTCTTACTCTTATGAGATCACTTGCATGGTCCTTATCTATAGCCGGACCCCGTTGATAGTCTTATTTTTGACCTCCAGAAAAGGATGACATTAAAAATTAAAATTATGACTTCAGTACTTTGGTGGTTCCCACTGAAGATTAAACCTCAAAATTTACCTAGTGACATGTAAACTAAACTCTGTTTACAACTCAGTCTTGCCTAAAACGTTGTATGGCCTACCCGCATTGATCCGGTAATGTGTTCAGAACCGCAATATCCAAGCTCGGATGCTTCGGAGAAATTAATTGACACGATTCAATCCTATAGATAGTCTGTAGTGACAAGGAAGACATTCACCTGGCAACTTGCCGAAGGATCGACTATTTAGAAGATAAATGCCCAATTTCATCGACACTAGGTGACATCGAAATTAATGCATAAATAAGAGCGTCTTGTTGAAATTTCGAGGCTCAATGCAGTGTAATTGAAATTCCGTCAGTTTTATAACGACCACTGAGCAGGTCCTGGGTTCGATTCCCAGGTCGAGTGTTATTTGGTTTTCCCATCTGAAATTTCTAAGTCTTTCTTTATCGTGTGGTTAGTGCCTAACCTGGTATCGGAGTTTTTATGCCACCCATGGGCCTCTGACTTGGCTTTACATGCCGTCGAGAAATATCTCTCAGGCATACTGGTTGCCTCTCGATGTTTTCCTTCACAGAAGCAAGTCAATTTCTCAGTAGCAGTCACGGAGTCTGGATTTGTGCCTGGTTGCTGGCAATAAGCTCTCCCCTTATTGCATAGGACATAAACAAAACTGGTGAAATGTGGGTGTACTATTAGTTACACTTCTGCTTATGGGCGTGATGTATGTTATGATAATAACAAACTGTTTCCTGAGATAATTTACCTGACGAAGGTACTCACAATGGTGAAAGATAATTGTATTTGCAACTAACACAACAAGTTCGGGATATGTTAACCATGATTTTAAATAATAACCTAATACCGGTAAACAAACTGAAAATAGTTAATAAATCATAATGTCAACTATAATACCTTGGGTCAAAGTACGCACTGGTCGCTAATTAGCTACGTTAGGTTATGGCTGATGATTCATGTGGCCAAAAAGTACCCTTATTATACGTATCGGGTACATATCAGCAGTATATCCTATTGCTAAACAAGAGGTTTCCAATAACTGCTACAATCGCAAAATGTTGCTACTCAAACTTATTTACTTCCTTAAAATTTCAATCTTGAGCTTTTGTGCCACGAACCTATTAACCTGATAAGTATAAACAAAGAAACATAAACCGAAAATTACTACCGAAAATGACTACACGTGTAGTGATTTTCGGAGCAACTGGGACTAGAAATATTTTCAAATTCTAACTTTTTGTTTTGCATTTTCCAAACATTTGTTTAGTCATTTGAAATCGTAGTAGATTTTACGGCCATTGACTTTACTAATCGGACGTTCTCCGATAGCCCTTAGCTAAGTTAGTCGTACGTGCTAATTGCCTATTAATTAGGATCGCTACCATTTCTTATGTTGTCAATCTGGATCAGTGACAATGGTACTATCAGCGTTGCGCACAATCGGAGAACATTAATTTCAGTGTATTGACAGTGTCTGGACTTCTGTTCTAGTTACTCTACTATGTTAGTCACACGACAGTTTTCAGGGATCTTAAGCATTTTTTTTGTTACGAAGCTATAAGAACAATTACAATATAATTTATTTGAAATACGTGATGCCACTTTTGTAACTAAATAATTTTATTATAATGATGTGTGCCCTATCCCTCTTCTGATGTCAGAAGTGGGATAAGGCTTAATTATGTCCAAACTGTGTCGATTCTGTGTGATCCTATCCTGTATCAGAACCTAAAAAAATGCTTAAGATTAAGTCTTTGAGGAGCCTAAAAAAAATCACACACACTTGTGAGTTTGATCTTTTCACAACTATCGTGCCCCACGTACGCCACGCTTTTGCTTTTTATTTACCACGTTTACCGTTTCCATGCGTACATAAATTGAAACAGTGAATACTTCATCGTTATTTGAGTAGTAGTTTGTGACAATATTCATCATGAACGGTCACGTTTCGATACATAACGTTTAACCGCCACTGATACCGAATGCTTTCTAAATATTGAAAATTTTAGGACAAGTGTAAAAATGCTCACTTTAATAAAGTAAGCCGTCTTTGGCACGCGTTTCGATGAAGACAGTTCCAGAAATATGCAAACAACAGACTTGTCAAGGGTAGCACATTGCATTCTGTAGTTTTAGCCTGGTTCCACAACAAAAATACGTGTGTTTCAGGTAATCTCATTGGTCACCTTGTTCTACTCACTGCTCAATATAGGCCTCCTCACTATTATGCCATTTTATCCTGATCCAGGTCTTTTTCTGCGATCTTCTGTGAGTCGTCCATCCATCAATCTGCTCGTGCTCATATATATACACATTTATACTTAAAATTTTAATGTTCATTTCTAAGGTTATAAAAACATGAATTATTGTGTAAGAGGTTCCACGAATCCATTGATATCTGTACTAAAGCCAAATAAGAATCTTTTCAACTATTCTCCAAGAAGTATGATTAATTTTCTCCTCAAGACCCCATTTAATGAGCTTCACTAGTCAAAGTTGGTGCTAGAGTTCGGATAAAAGGTTCCTGAACCGAACTTGAACGAATGTTTGGACTTCACTTCGATTTTCTCATTTAGATGAAATGGTTTTAAGAGTAACGGTGTAGGTATCAGTTTTATTCAATTCTGGAAAGTCTGTAGAGGAACATGATAAGTACTTTTGTAGTGGGTTTAACCAAGGACTTATTTTATTACTTAGGATATTTTAGCTGTAAGTAATTTGATAATATATTTTATATTTTATACATAATTATAAAGATTATAGTCAATTAGATACACAAATTTATTACAAATTGGCAACTACACTTAGAAATTAATTAATATTTGCGTTCAAAATCTACCTACTTTGATTACTAAAAAGTAAATAAGACACCTAGATTAGCTTAATCAGGCTATAAAGATTCCACGAAAAGATTCCTCACAATGTTTTGAGAGCAATGGTGGTTTAATAACTTTACGTAAAATGCCTCCCTAAGTTCAAACCCACGACACGTAAGGGGCCTTTTTCGCCCGCGGTCCCTTCAGTAGTCCCTGAAAGGGACCACGGAGCTTTTTTTCTTCGTGGTCCCTATAATACTGGAAAATTCTGTGGTCTCTTCTCGTATTCCCTGGAAGGGACCACGGAGGTTTTATTCTTCGTGTTTCCTAAAAGATATAGGTACATAATACTGCTGAATTTAATTTATACCTAGGTAAGTTAGATAAAAACTCTTTGGTAGGCATTTGATTGGTAATAAGATGATATCAATTAAAACCTCTGGTTGTAACCACTACACCAGCACGTCACCAACCTTTTTTTTTTTTGGGATGGGCAGTCATCAAATAACTCCTCCCGCTCTGGGCTGAGCAGGAGGGAGTGTCAGACTTTTACTGACTAAAACCCATCCATGTTCCTTCATAGCACTTTGTGTTCCGGGGCCACGGTATCTTTTTCGAACAGTCCCGCAGCCGAACAGTCCCGCAGCCATAACAGTCCCGCAGCCATCACGTCACCTACCTGAAACAAAAATATTATTACTATCTCTATAGGTTACACGGGGCGTAAGGAACAATGGCCGCTCCAGTAATTTGTACAGCTATCCTAAGAAAACAGTCGGCATAGACCATCGTAGTTATTTCTGTGTTATTATTGTATTAGATCGAAAACGACCCTAGTGTTTTGACAATATAACGAGATGGGCTACGGTCTAGCTTTTTGTAATATAAATAAGTCCGGTTTTTGAGGACGAAATTCTTAAATTTGCACTTGAATGTAAACTTTCATAACTGTTGCCGACTTTAACGCCAAAACAGTCATACGTAAGTCGCTCAAAGTGAGTCGCTGAAATTACGTAGCATTCGGTTCACATTATCTGTTGTTATAAATAAAAATGAGCAGCACTGACACAAGCAAAGTAATTTTTAAAAAAATATCAAGTTTTGTGCGGTTTATATTTTATTTTTCATCATAGAAATCGAATACATTTTTGAATGGTTAGTCTTAGTGGATGTTCGACTCATTAAAAGTGCTTTTGTGAGGTCTAATAGAAATAAATGCTTTGAGTGTAACTTTACCCGTCCGATATTAGACCGGATGTGGTCCAACTTATCCGTTCCCAAACATAGAAGTTGGACGCTCTACTACGTTAGTCGTACATATCAAACGTAGCAGAATATTTGTTTAAATCCAATATAGAGTTGATGTTTAGTTACCAATGGAGTCTCCAGGATAATCTCGGTAAATCTGGTGGAAGCCGATAAGCCGGTCAGATGTTGGATTGTAGGACTTCACCCTGTATTACACCACGGTTTGCTGCAACCTGTATTATTTTACAAGTTTATGTGCATGAGACGTCTGAAAGTTGAATGAACTTTCAGTTTAACTGGATGTCCAATTACGATTACGGTATTCCTATTACGATTGATAAGCAGGCAATACGTCATGTACAAGTGAATTATCAACAGATTAATTTGAATTCAGAGCAGTGGTGGCCCAGTGGTGGCGACCCGGACTTACGAGCACTAAATCGAATCCAGGCAGGCGTATTACTTTGTGTAATTTATTTCATCACCACTGCTCTCAAAACGCTGAAGGAACCATGAAATCGTAGACATGTGACCGCACTGCGCCCTCATGGTCGAGTATATTCCAATCTCCATTCCCTCTCATAGAGAGGAGGCCTGTGTCCCCAGCAGTGGGACATTATAGGCTGATCAAACTTATGACAACTTAAATAAACTTAAAGAAATCGGAGCTTCGGTACTCACTTTATAAGACAGTTGCTAATGCAATTTATACAAACACCAAGGAGCTGTTTAGTACATAAAAATTCCATAACAAGCACTTGACCACAGCCTAGTTAACTGGCTAAGCCTAAATGACTCTAGGTAAACCTGACGGCTTAGCTGGTACAAATATATGTCACAGGATAAAAGAGTAGCAACGAGGTGCCGTAAATCTGACTAGCCGAAAGCGTTAGCCCAACAATATTGAAAAGAATGGGCAGCGCGGTAACGTTCAAAATAGAGATGTGTTTTTTCCTACATTTTCTCGATGAAATTTAAGTTGTGTTTTGATTAGAGGAGATAGTTGTTATGATTGAGGGTCTTGTAACTAAGTTATGATAGCCACACGGGACTGTCGAAAGCAAAGCTACGCTTGTCGAGTCTGATTTTTGCATGGGTGACCACGTACTAATTATGATGGATTCATTAGATTATCAAGACTCCTCCCTGGCAGCCAATATAACTTTTCACAGAATACGTGTTACTGACATTATCTTGGCAAATAATAGTTTTAGTTACACGGAACCCTTAGCCCATGATTCCAACTCCCACTTTCCTGGTTTTTTAATAAAAATAAAGTCTGAAACATTAGTACAATGAACAACCAAATGCTTAAAAGTCTGTCAGCACTACCAAAAAATATTCCCCAAAAATGGTAGGCGCGTCACAGTTGTCAGAACGAGCAGATAGTAGATCGTTCGGTGTCTGTACAAAAACATAGGCCGTACAATTTGTTCGTAACGCACTGATTGATTGACTGACTGACTCCCTTTTACTTTATTTTCATACCACAATTCGGGAGCAAAACAAAACTACGGCACGGCACACACAAAAAAAAGTTTGCACAAAATTACGAATATAGTCGGATGTTGAGGATAAAAGTTTCGAAAATAAATTGGAATTTCCATGCTTTTACACAAAAGTTGCAGATGGCTGTGAAAGCCAAAGCAAGGACATATTTTATATTTTTGGTAATGGTGGTTATTTAATGAAAGCAATTTAAACCGAAAGCAACACAATAAATCGGCACTATTTTGTTTTAAACAACCCTTCTAAAAAACCCGACTGAAAATACTGAAAAGCTAAAAACAAGCACAAAGTTGGACGCAGGCCGGATCCGATCCATTTTCATAATTTTATATTCAATAGGTAACAGGAGTGAAATAGAACGTGGATAAACCATTAAAAGATGAATGTACACGTATAGCATGCACTTCACCAGCATTGCTACAACTCGCGGGTTGACGCCTAGTTGAAGACGAGTCGATGAGGTGAGGTAATGCTATCCCATGCAGGGCTTGTACGTGTACATGACCACAGAGCACGAAAACGGCAGCAGTCCAGACTTTCCCTACAAATCATGCGTCCAATCCGAGACTCATTTTTAAGCCGTTTGTTCTGTAGGGTATAAAAATATTCATAGATTGTATAGATTTAGTACGCAGAACTGTAATTTCGTTTCAGGGTTGACTCATACACTATGTAAATAAATGAACAAAAAAGTTGTTACAAACATTGTGGTCACACGTCACAGGATCCTATACTACCCGGCAGTTACTATGAAATACTGTCTACCAATTTTTAACAATACAGGAGGACCTAGGACGGACGCGCGACGTAAACACAAGGCAATCGCTTTGGAGGATGTTTCGTTTAATATTGACGTTCAAAAAAGAGCTGATTATTAGCATACTTTGATTAAATGATTAATGGTTTGATAATTTGATTTGATTTGATGGTTTTTAAATACATATAACGTAAATTCGAGCAATTTTTAAATCGAAGCACAAAATTTCGTATACCATTTTGATAAACATAATTGCGACAAGCACAGTAAAGTATCACGCATACATATGAATAAAATAAAGCATTAAAATTAAGGAACTATCGTGACTGTGTGAAACGAGTATTAAAAAAAAAATAACAGCCACTTGGGTCGATATATAGGTTCAGCCGTGTTTGCCTAGGTTGGTCCATGGATGGACCCATTACATACCGAGTTTCCTCCATTCTTCGGAAAGCACATTAAGCCGTTGGTCCCGTCTGTCATTTATAGATCTTTGGCAGACGATGATAAAACGAGTATTTCTATTTTAAAACCTACCTATGTTTACTCCGTTCGTCTGTGCTGGGTCCACAGTATAATCAAAAGTTTTTAGTTGTTGTTTTTAATAGTAGTGAATCCAACAGCAGTTGCGACGCCAAATGATTTTCACACTGCAATGTCCGTTGAGTTTAGCCGTAAAACTTTTTGTTTTATGCAAGCCAAAATCATACTTTTGTTTCCACACAATTCTGGAATGTTGACTTTATATTGTACACTATAGAGGGCAGCTGCCGTATTCATTTCAAATATTATATTGGTTACGTTGCCATTATTTGTTTGAAATCTCAAATATTTTTACGGCACCGCGCTTGCCATTTTGGAATATGCTGTTATCTTGCTGAAGTGAAGCTGCAGTATTCTGTTATTTTAGTTTCTGATTGAAAGGAAACAAACCATATCCAAAAATTAAGTTCCACTTACTTTATGGCTCAGACCAAATAAAAAACCAAGACAGAGCGCTGTCAACAGTGTCATGAGGACAGTTTCGTAAACATGTGTGCACTTATTGAGGCGTAGTTTAATTGTAGTTTGATGTAAATGTGTGCGTGTAAGCATGCATGCATAGAGCGAGGCGTAGTTTTGCACATGCTTCACCTCTGTCTTGGTTTTTTATTTAGTCTAGCTTTTATTAAATAATGTCTAGATGAAGCGTCGCCCAGCAATCAAAACAAAGAAAACGAGGCAACAATTTCAAACATGTGTGCGTGTGGCCGCGCGCTCGCGGGGCACAGAGACAATAGACGCTCAGTAAACACTGTGCGTCTATGTCTCTGTGTGCGAACTTATAAGCCAACAGTTAGCTGATATTTTTTGACACGTTCGCGCACATTTGATGCTCTATCTAGACATTATATTATCAAAGGGTCTGAGATATAGGGCTGATTATGAGGTATTCTAACATTAATTTAAGAATCAAGTATTCAAATTTCAAGTTATTGTTAATTATTTTTGACGAAACTTGAAAACGATTATTTAGGTTCAAGTTAATATTAGGAAAATCGAAAAAATTTCATCTAAAACAGAATCAACCAAAACTAATATTATTGCCCACGTAAGGGTACAAACATCATGCCTGTAACATTGAAAAGTCAGGAAGTACAATCACGTGCAAAAATACCTTACACTAATCCAAAACGCGAAAGAAAAGTTGTCATGGAATAACGATTCATCGATTTAGTTTGAGAAAATACCTATTTCATTATGGAATGGTTTCTAAAAACGCTTTATCGTAACACTATATATAATATAATAATATAATATAATAATATCGCTGGACATTACACACAGCGTCATCTAGGTGCCACACTAAGCAACGAGGCTTGTGTCGTGGACACCAGATAGTTGATAATAATACATATATACTTTTTGTTTGTAAATACATACTTATTATACATATATACATCCATGACTCGGAAACAAATGTCCATGCTCATCACACAAACATTTGCTCCTACCGGGATTCGAACCCGGGACCCTAAGAACGTAAGGCAGCCTCACTACCGCTGCGCCATTCGGGTTGTCAAAAAAAATTATTCAGAACAGTACTTTACGAGAAAATCGCTTTTGAATCTAACGTATTTCTGCTCGTAACTGTACCTACACATACAAAGCACCCCTCAAATAAATGAAACCAATAAGGTTCTTCACCTCCAATCTTTGTATCTCAGGCCTATATGTCTCCGGTAATGCCCAATATGTCTCGGTAGGAAGTCGGTGCGACTTCGACTTCCACCGACTTCCATTTAATGATACAACGAAGCGTCACTCGTTACGGTATTGTTCGAGCGTGTGGAGAATTCGGATTGCTTTGACAAAAGACGCGAAAAGGTATGTCACACCCCTAAGTGGAACACGAGGGGCTATTATTTGTTAGTAAATTGTTTATAATCAGTCTGTTGTTTGTAAAACAGTTCCGTGTGCTGACTGGTTGACAAGTAACAGCTTTAAATACTAAAAAAAACATTGGAAAACTTTAATTAAAAACGAATTTCTCCACATATTGCCGCGAAGTTTATTATATCGCTCATGATGATTGTTATTTAATTAATTGCAGTAATGGCCCCGATTAATGAGTGGTAGGTACTGAGCTCAAAGTCAAAAACAGACTACATTTATGTACCTACTTTATCTGATTTATCACCACTGGTCTCAAAATTCTGGAAATCTTGGAACCGAAATTTATTGTGACATCTACCAACCCACAGAAAGGAGGCCTATGCTTGGGCCCATCTGTGGGAACGTTATGGGCAGATTATGCATATCGGATCCGGTCATTAGTACCTACGGACATAAAATAAATAGCAAGCGCGCCAGTGGTGACATCACGCGGCCTACTTACCAGTCTCAGACCCGCACCTACAGCGAGCTCTACATAGTCGTGATGTTTTCAGCTCGCAGCGAGGATGACATGCAGTGTCTGATCGCAGCGGTGTGAAGACATCCTGGAACTGTGCCCGATGCATTGTGCCCAGTGTTATTGTGTTTAATTTGTTAGTTTAATATAAGCAGTGCATTGCACCCAATGTGTTTTCATTGCACGAAATCCACCTTCTACCCACATGATTTCCGAGTCTAACGGAATAAATCTGGACAACCCGACATGCATATTTTGTATACCAAGAATGAAAGATACAATCTAGAGGGGTATTCTTACTAATAAGCAATTTATCCCAGTCAAATACAGGTATTTCAAAGGGAAAAACCGTTAAAACATTAAAATTTCGGTCAAATGTCTGTATTTTAGTTAGAAAACCGATTGGATTCTGTGTGAAAGTTCAGGAAAAACTATGTGTTTTTCAGTTCCCTCTCGACTCTGAATATGAAATACCATTTTTATTGCATGTTACCTTTTTGGTCTTTCGGTGGTACACAAACAAAGAGATTTCTAAATAGAAATTGGCTTCTTGTAGTTTTATGAATTGATATTTTACTTCATTATCTGCCTAGGCTTGTTTCCAACTAGGCAAGTTAGCTAGGTAGTTTTTTTTGGGACAAGCCCCTAAACTAATCCCAGGCCACTTCAACTCCTGGAACCTAGAACAACAGTGGCGACCACTAGTAAAACGCCGAGATAATGAAGCTATCAGACTCATTAGTATTGGGTTGGCTTCCTATTTTAACTGGGTGCTGCCGCATACCAGTCCTCCTTCCTTCTTATCGTGTGGTTAGTGCCTAACCTGGTGTCAGAGTTTTTAGGCCGCCCATGGGCCTCTGACTTGGCTTTACGTGCCGTCAAGAAATATCTCTCAGGCATGCTGGTTTCCTCACGATGTTTCCCTTCACCGGAGCAAGTGATAATTATACAAAACGCACATGGATCCGAAAAATCAGAGGTGCGTGCCTTAAGTTCTAACTCGACAACTTAGACTTGGCAGTTCGACGGTCACACCACTAGGCTAACACTGCTATTATATCAGTATGTTACATAGACGACTGACTATCTGACCTACGCAACCTGGCTTATGGGTAACACGATACCCCTTGCTAAGACTGGTTGTATTCGCTCCATTACTAGTGGTCGCAAGTGCGACTGCTGAGCATAAGGTCCTTGGTTCAATTCCCGGGTCGGGCAAGATGTTATTGGGTATCTTTCCATCAGAAACTCAGTAGCAGCCATGGAGTCAGGATTTGTGCCCGGTTGATGTCATTAGGCTCGGCCCCTATTACAATTTGGCTTTAAACGTAATTGGCGAAATGTAGTTGTACTTGTTAAGTACACCTTAGTCTAAGCTTCGGGGATTACAAGGCGTAATATTGTGTTATGTTATTAAACAAACTTAGAAACCTAAAACAGGAATATTATATACAAACATAATGTACATGCATATGTACTCGTACATTCGCTTCTAGTTCCATTGTACACCCGTAAGCGAAAGCGTACGTACTTGGTAGCTGCAATAGTACAAGTTACATTAAGAAGAAATGGCTTGCTAGTCCACTTACGAGCAATGCGGTGAACTGTTTTCCTTCCAACGTAAGAGTAAATATTATAAATTGTGGGATTGTGCCGTTCCTGTATGTGTTTAAAGGCTACTTGCGCACATTTTCTATCTGCATACTGTATCTTTACTGAAATAAAGATTTGAAGATGTTGCACGTCAAAGAATCAGATGGTTTTAGGTCGTTTGTCTTAAATTGTCCGTAGCTTTAATAAAAGTATTAAACACAATGAAATTGTATTTTTAGGGACTCTAAGGAATGGCCATAATGTAGTGATTTAATATCCTAAATAATTCTGTAGCAAATTTACGAACAGGATCATGTAATTACTATAAGTAAACAATTACAAGCATAAGAAAATACAGTCAACAAAAAGTAATCCGCAGGCAACATAGCAATCCCTAACAACTAAAGGAACTATCTACATTTAAATATTCGAATTAAGAAAAGGCAGAATCATATTCGGTCAACGATTCACGAATCGGATTCTCGGCGGGAACGCCCGAAGAACCCCGAGGGAGATCGGGCGCCATCGCAACTGCAACCACCACAGAACAAATTCAATTTTGTTCGTTGTCGTATTTGCCCAGTCCATTTTGGTATTGCCAGATAGTCAAGACTGATAGGACGAAAGTAGATTTATTCTGCGACACAAAGAGATTTCTCGCAATGATTTTTAAGTAACACGTTTTATTTCAAGACATGTAGCTTAGGGAGCACTATAGGTAATCTATGCATATCGTAGGCTGCGCTTTTCCGAATAAACTGGTTTATACTTTACATGGATGAGCACTTTGTCTAGTAAAAGCCTATCAGGGGAGTACGATGCTAGAATAAAACGTAGAACTTATTCTGAGGTAGGTAATGTGTTTTTGAAACTAGAAATCTAAACGCTTTCTAGGGATCTTATATGGACTGTGTTTTTCTATTACAATACATGGCGTTGTTTATAATACTAACAGAAAAAAAAATGCAAAATACAAGCATGCAAGCATGCATGCAAGCAAGCATGCAAGTGCATGTACTGTTGCCAGGTATCTCCAGGAGGTGGCGGAATTAATTGTTTAAGTTAATATTTATCGTTATTATTTATTGTGTTGTTATTTGTTGTGTGTGTGTGTGTGAAATATACTAACATAGGTTAAGGAATACTAACAAAATCTATGGGTAGTCTACCTAATGTAAAGGAAAATAAATAAATAAAATGAAATTGACGGATTTAACAGAACTATCACTGACAAGATAATCTATTGAAATCTCATAATAGAGCACCCAATTCTCTGCTACATTTACCCCAGTATGGCATAGTCTATTCTAACGTATGAATCTCCCAAAGCCATCACACTTGGGCATTAACACACGAATTAGCTTCTCAGGTACTGCATAAGTGATGAAAGTGCCACCGGTATGTCACTCAAGAGATTGAACCTCCATAATAAACATCTGACACTAACTTGACCTCCTCAATCGCAAGCCACTGAACTCGATTCTCAGCAACTCTCATCCAGTTGCTACAGCTGCCCTGCGAAGATCGTCGCTCCACCGAGCTTGAGGCCGTCCCACCTTACGTTTGACGATTTGCGGTCTCCACTCAAGAACACGTCTACCCCAACAATTGCCACCTAAGCTTACTTATTCTGTGAGCTATGTGGACAACTCTTCTCTGATCGGATCTCCAAGAATATCATGCGTCTAGCACCTCTTAAAAACCTGTCTGAAAAGTATTAAAACCTCATTTTAGAAAAAGAAATGAATATTCAAAGGACAGAACGAAAGCAAAAACCTTCAATTTTAATGTAAATAACGCGGACTATAGCCAAGCCTTCGCTTTGTGGTGGCATTAAAAATAGAAAAGAAATCAGTCGACATCTGCAAATAAGGAAATTATGAAACCGCAGCAAAACGTCGGCATTCACCCTTTGTTTCTTCAACACCTTTTATTCAACTCTCCGAGTTTTTAATCAAAAACTCATATTTTATTTTTGAGTATAGTTTTAATTGCGTTTTTGCTATTAAGATGTGTTGGAAATGACGATTGTGTTGTTTTAAAATAGTGGGTACTTCGTAAGAACTTAAATGTAAAAATTGTGTCAACAGTTTGCGGAATAAATAAAAACCCTACTATTGAAAAA
The DNA here is from genome assembly GCA_947578425.1 of Eugnorisma glareosa. NCBI lineage: Eukaryota > Metazoa > Arthropoda > Insecta > Lepidoptera > Noctuidae > Eugnorisma > Eugnorisma glareosa. The sequence continues at coordinate 19,643,965 of OX387970.1, read as the reverse complement.
TCACGCTCTAATTAAAATCGGTTTTTTTGTTCGGTTTGTAGCCTAAGTTACCCGGGCTATAACGAATCGATTGACACCTTATTCATCAAACTCGGATGAATAGTTTAGGCGCTACGGAGGGACATGCGTAAATACAAACATACATACATACATAGACTGTTAAAATCATAACCCTTCCTTTTGGCTTCGCCGTAGTCGTGTAAAAAGAGTTTTGTTTTAATATAGAATCGAGGTAAACACATAATTAAACGTAGGCATTTGTGGTGTATTGGGAGAATTTGATGGCAATTAAATTTAATTTATGGGTGTGCTACTAGGTACACACCTCTGCCTAAGCTTTCGTTGATTACACGACGTTTTGTTGATTGACGTTAATTTATTCTTAATTCTAGCTTCTTACTAACTTACCAAATAACTTCACAATCTCCCAACTCACCCATTATACCAATACAACGCTGCAACTCATTGCTTAGTGGACCAATGTAATCTTAATCTGTTTTGCATAAGCTCTCTCATTGCTTCGTGCGGCGTAAACACAGCAATGTGGATTAGAGCTTAAATAAACACACACATGATAGGATTTCAATTGAAGCAACATTAACTGGGTACAATTTCTATTGGAAAATACCGTTCACAGTTTAAGCTTGATGAAGTTTTTAATTGGTACAAGGAAGTCGGATGGGACTGCGTGATTATTTTGTTTGTTCTAGCTTCTGAGATTTTATCTGAATAAGACTGAATTGTTTTAACAGACTTCTAAAAATGGAGGAGGTTAAGTATACTATTATCTTTTTTATGTCCTTTGAGAAATTAAGAATGAAGAGAAACTGTGATTGCTGGTCTGATTTTCATGTTTCATTTGATTTGGTAGAGGAAGCTTGCGAGGCAAAAAATTAAATATTACAAGAATGTGTAGTATTTCAACTCATCATCATCTGGCTAGACTTTTCCCAACTATGTTAGGGTCAGCTTCCAGTCTAACCGGATGCAGCTGAACACCAGTATTTTACATGGAGCGACTGCCTATCTGACCTCCACAACCCGGTAGTAGTATCTCAAAATATTTATTATAATTATTCTTTACTTATTTCTTTAAAATATTTCTTACATTTTTGATTCAGAAACGCCTGGACACGGCTCGTACTGTTAGGAGGTTCCTCTCTCTGGAGGCCTGACCACCGGTAACTCGGGCACTGTTCCCAATGCTGGTAGGCTACTATTTCTTTTATATTTTTAAATGCTTTTTATATAATATTATTTATTAAAATATAATTTATATGTACATAAATAAATAAATGAAATAATAGAAACAGCCACGAGCAATTAAAAGCAAACAAGCAGCAACTTTTAACAGCGATTTTTGTGTTTTGGTTAAAACTCATTTTCTTGTTCACGCACATAGAGATTTGGAAGACACACTATTACGAAATATGTCTTATCTCAAAGTAGAAACCGTTTTTTCCCGAGAAAATCGCTTTTGAATATTGCTAAATGTTTCATCTTTTTAAACCTTTTATTATTCAAAAAACATTCATCATCATCATTTCAGCCGAAAGACGTCCACTGCTAGACATAGGCCTCTCCCAAGTGTCGGCACTTTGACCGGTCCCGTGCGACTCGCATTCAGCGGATCCCCGCACACTTCACCAGGTCATCGGTCCATCCAGTGGGAGGCCTTCCGGTTCGCGGTCACCACTTCAGAACTTTTCGGGCCCATCGGCCATCCGTTCTGCGAGCAATGTGCCCTGCCCACTGCCACTTAAGTTTGGCAATTCTTCGGGCATTCAACATTGTAACAAACTATTTTGAAAAAAAACATTAACATACAAACACAAACCACCGTGGGTTTAACAGCGATATGCCAGACACGTCAACTCGGTGCCACAACATTATTGATTTATACAAAACTAGGTTTAGTAGGTACAGCAGCTCTGGACTGTATTTCTCTACATAACCCTTCGGGAGATTACTGGCGTCTTGTTACGCTTAAAAATTGAATCGCCACCAATAATGGGGGGGTATCGCGTATGAATTCGCCACTAAAGGCGCTAGTGTAGCGCGAGGTCACCGAAATGTCAGATGTCGATGAGATACAGTGTTCGCGCGTTGCGTGCTTTTTATGAAAGAATTAGCATTGCCATTCAACGTGGCAATGCTGCCAGTCTTCTGGGCACGTTCACGGATGACAGCGATGGGGAGGAGTACTTTGATGCCTAAGTGCTCTATTGTCGTCGTTATATATATGTAGGTTCTTTTAGTCTTGTTTTTAGCATTACTTTAGTTCTATTTGTAGTCTCTATACAGAGTGTAACAAGACCCTTAACGAAGCCGTCAACCAAGCATTATGTACATCAAACTAAGTAACTTTACGCAAAAATTATTGCTAGGAAACGACTTTTTTTTTGGGGTGAAAAATCACGTTTTAGGGTAGGACTCAATGATGGATGGATTGAATAATACAGGGATTGTGAGGTGTTTACAGTAAAAATCTTACATTAAAAACATGTAATTTAAAAAAAACTTGTGAAAAAGTTTGAACTTTGACCCCCAATATCTCCGTAACTAGAAGGTTCCCAGGTATGGTCTAGAACAAAAAAAATATCGCAATGACAGGGAGAACAATAGTGCCTTTCAGCTTCGTTAAGGGTCTTGTTACACCCTTTATAATGTACCTGCATAGTAGATATATTATCCTATAATAAAAAATATTCATATCGTTAGTAGTTATAAGTATAAAATAGAATTATTGACAGGACCTTACTCAACAGTGGCGCCATCTGGTGAGCTGAAAAACGATAGCCCTCATTCCATCGTACCAAGACACCTTACATTACATCAAACAGCTTGTTAATTATATATGTTGCTGTCGGTCTGTCTGTTAACCTAAATTGGACGGCCTGAGTGGACAGTGACATTGTAATCCCATCGCACTGATTATCACCGACGTTGATGCGAATTAGTAACTGGATAGTATGTTCTAGTTATCGCATGAATTAAACGGTTGTTTAACTTTGAATCAGGCTTGGTTGTGAAATGGTTTAATTTGTTGAGTGAGCAAATTCTCTTTTGATTCTGGACGCGTAATTAATGTTGGTTTTGAAACAAAATGATATGCATTTGCGAAGGGAATTAATAACACGCATAGAAAATGTTATATTTATAATGTCCTTCGAATAAATATTTTTATTTCATTGCAGAATCGAAAATTACTCTCTCTACCATTCTTTTTACATTCATAGTATTAATTGAGATAACTCTGAAAACAAAATGGCTGCCTTTAAGACATTTTGAAATTTTTCTGAAACTTCATAATCATGTCCCATGGGATCATACTACTGGGATCAAAAGTACTCTAAGTATTAATCTTGGTTACAAACTATCTGTATGCCAAATTTCATCCAAATCCGTTCAGTAGATTTAGCGTGAAAGAATAACAAACATCCATCCATCCATTTATCCACACAAACTTTCGCATTTTTAATATTAGTAGGAAAATGTAATTTTGCTAACCGCCTGTGCTGTGCTGTTTTGTACCTGTAACCGTCACCAGTCCTCTATTTCCGTATTCTCGTAGCTTTGCCTAAATTCGTACAGTGCACAGTGTATTCCCAAACCATTTTGGGGTGCCTCGAATTTCTCAGCCGTGCAACTGTGGATACTGTATAAACTGCTCTGTGGCTTTCATTCACGGCCGAACGAAGCCTTCTGGTAAGGTTTGACTGTTGCATTTTAGGAGTGTGTGTCTTTGTTGGAGTTTAAACCTTATGTCAATGTTATAGAAGTTAAACGACCCTAGCTCGTGATTTGCAATGACTGGTATATTGGTAAACCGCAGACTATGCGATGTTCTGTCGGTCAACTTTGGACTTTGTGTAATAGATTGACCTAGATTTAAATCTTTAGTATAACAGCATACCTGTAATCTCACTTTTCACAAGTTATGTTTAAGTCTCAATTAATAAAGAGCGAGCCTATTGCCAAACATTGAAATGTAAAGTATTTCAATGATATGTATTTCTAATTTTAACAGAATCAAAATATTTATAGTTCGTACGTTTGGCTGAAAAATATCCGTGATGATCAACGTCACAAAAATCTTGGAAAAAAAACTCACAATTTTTGCTCTAAATAACTGTTCACCTGTTACTGAAAACCACCAACCTCATCCCCTTCCGTGATCCCAATTTATTTGGGGTCGACGCAATACGCCTTTTTTCATCCATCTTTATAAGCCTTCATCCGAACGTTTACTTACTCCTAAGGAGCTCAATTCATGCGGTGCGGAACGGTGCTGAGCGGAACTGAACGGTGTGGATTAATTTCGTTTTTCACCTTTGTATTGATAGGAACATTGTACCAAATAAAAACAAATGCGTGTCAACTGAGCAACACCACACTGAAAGCAGCAATTCAATTTATAATACAATGCCATACAACGTGGCAATGCTGCCACGCACCACACTGCGTTCCCGCGCGTTCACGCGTTACCGCGTTCTGGGCACTTTTCCTGTTGACAGCAATGTGGAGGATTTTTTTTTGATACTTGTATATATTTTTATTACTATTATAGATTTGTAATTTGTAAATAATGTTAATAAAATTCTTAACACCTTGTTCCAAATTGATCAGAAAAAAAAAATATAGGTACAGTACGATCTTGAAATAACTCTCGTGTCGCATTTATGAACGGGATACGCAATGCCACGAAATACACAACTAGTGACCAGAGTAGGTACCTAAGCGCGTTTTAAACTACGTACAGTTGAACATCATTAAAAAGAAACATTTGACACATTATCCTATAACGTTATTTTCTATAGGAGCTCAAATAAAATATTTGTTTACCTGAAAAAAAAAGAAAATAATACTTATCGCCACGCTCTCAAAATACCTTTCATTAATTCACTTGTCCCGAGTGTATGAAAATGAGCTGCTCACGCAAAGTAGGCCACGTTTTAAATGGTTGCATTAAATAAAAACACGATACGGGCAATGCCGTCGCATTTGTATCGTACGCACGATTAAACTGTCGCTGCTGTGTACAGATACAACAAATTGTGATTCTGTTGCATGTACTGTCAACAAAATTGAATTGTGACCCACATTAACTTAATGCTTATTTGATAAGATAGAATTTTGTTTAAAATGTGTGTCTAGCAACATCTAACTAGTTATCTATTAAAAAAATATTTTAATTTCATTCATCCTCTCCAATTACTGAAGGAAGCAACTCGGGATACAGCAGCACTCGTGATTTCGGTTCATCCGCGAATGAACCAAAATCACCATCATTAGTCATGACTATTTTCTCCAGTCAACACTGCGTTTCCCTGCTACTTTTCACGTCTTTCGCAAAGTGTTCGCGGTAAGCAACCTTTCTTTGCTTGCGATCTGCATTAGATTGAAAAATAATAATATTTTGAATTATTAAGCTGATTTAAAATCCATGGAGTTTCTTGCCCGTTCTTCTCCATAGAGATCTACGCTAGGGAATGGGCAACTACAGTACTTTCACAGTTTTTGTCTTGTGACTGGGACTGTAGCTACATTTCAGAGTTACTAGTACTATGTATTTTCTCTTTGCTTTTTTTTCTCAGTTTTTAATTTGTCATTATTTTTTTATTTTGTATCTTTTTTATTATGATAAGAAGAGAATAAAGTATTTGACGTCAGTTCCTTAGGCACACGCCTAAGGAATTGACGTCAAATACTTTATTCTTTCTATCTTTGTTTCGACAATTCAAAAGTGCCTGGAACGGGCCTACTTCAAATAAATGCTTTGACTTTGATTTTGAATATCTCAGAAAATTAATAAATTAAAATAAAAGGCTGTTTTATAATCTCAGAGATTAAATTGACACATGCAAATGTCAAACTTATAAATAATGCTGGCAGCTCTTTTGTGTAGTGTTGTACCTACGATACCGGTTTGTTGAATCGTAACTTTTTATATTTATTAGACGATTAGAAAAACATTGACATATGCCATCAGTGTTGTTAGTACACGGTAAAACAGATACATAAACTCTTTTCTCTTAGAAACGTTAGAACTTATAAAAATTACGGCAATTATTGACACTTGACATCATACAAACAACTACAATTCTAAAAATAATTATATTAATACGGCAGTTAGTGTGTGATTTTGAATACGGCAACCCTAAATTTAATAGGAACAAAACTGAACGCCATTTTATTTCCCTAAAAAACGATACTACTGATTTTATTAACGGCAATTTATGGTAGCGGCACATCACTATTTAAGAATTGCAAAAAACTGGCAACCCACGTAATGTCAGTTTAGTCTCTGAGATTAAAAAACGGACTTACAGCCTTTTAAAAGCTTACTCACTCACTACTTTTTTTTTATAACTTGAATGCTTTATCGGCCTAATGGGTGATGAGTTGATGACAATTCTATTTTGCTGTTAGTACCTTCCAAAAATAATGCATCTGACAGTGGTGGTGGACGTATGGAAACCGAAATTTTAATTGGTACCTGAATGGATGTGCCTAAAATGAAAGCTAGTGGTCATACTAGTTTGAAATTGCGAATAGTTTTTTTTTTTAATTTTGTTATTTATACAGAGATGTTCTAAAAACTGCCTCGTTGGTCTAGTGGTTGCAAGCTCGACTGCTGAGCATGAGCTCCTGGGTTCGATTCCCGGGTCGGGCAAACTGTCATTGGTTTTTTTTCGTCAGGAATTACTCAGAAGCTGCCACGGAGTCTGGATTTGCGCCCACTTGATGGCAATAGGCTCGCCCTCTATTACATGGGACTTTAACATAATTGGTGAAATGTGGGTGTACTATTAGGTACACCTCTGCCTATCCATTCGGGGATTACAGGCGTGGTTTTATGTTATGTTCATAATTAATTTCTAGGCTTTTTAGTTAAAGCATTTGATTAACTGTCAACATGTAAATCATCAGTTACAAAAAGGATAAGAAATATTAAAATGAAAACTTTAATCTTTAGGCTTTAATCTCTTTGAGGTTTCCTTTTAACATTTACAAACATGATGGTTTTATTTCGGTCTCAAGTTTTCTTAACCCACTTAGGTACAAGTGCTGAAAAGGATCGATATTTGACCATTTTCTTTCGTGGTTTGAGCACTACAAATGTTGAGAGGTGATCATAATAAATCGCGTCGCTATACAACTCGATTTACTTTTCGTGACTGCCTTTTTGGTTTAGCGCGACTGCTGAGCAAGACGTCCAGGATTCGATTCCTAGGTCGGTAAAAGTGTTATTGTGTTTTTCATCGGGAGTCTCGGTTTTTCATCTCAGTATGTGATGTAGTAATTGTGAGGTATATAATAAGGTATCATTATTCCAATATAGTCAGTGTATTCTCGAGCCTGGTTCGTTTCATTTGTCACCTAATCACCCGACCTTACATGGCAACCCTTTTTTTTTTTGGATGGGCAATCATCAAATAACCCCTTCCGCTCTGGGCTGAGCAGGAGGGAGTGTCAGAGTTTTACTGACTAAAACCCATCCATCCTTCCTTTGCCCTTTGTGTTCCAGGGCCGCGGTATCTCTTTCGAACAATCCCGCAACCCTGGCAGGCGTCGATCCTTTCGGACCCCTTCCTGTTTGCTGACTCTCTTAGAGGCGCGCGTGGAACTCGAACGCGCCGTCGACACGGCTACATGGCGACCCTACCTGAAACAGTAGACCCGCCGTGTGTGGGCCGGCGCGCGTGCGTGTTTCATAAAAGGACAAAATATTATAAACAATCTGTGCAGAGTTAATGTGGACTTTAAAATGAAGAAAAAATACACTAGCATACCTGAGCACAGGGCGTGTTCTGCTGTTGCGTATTAGAGCTTTTTTTTTTTGCGAAAAATGGGAACCACAAACAGCAAGGAAGAAGTTGTGATTGCGCAGACCGCCGGAGTCGGTAGTAATACGACTCGTACGCAGCAGCTGCAGGAGACCTCGAACACTATTCTCGTAGTAACATGCACCATATTGGCGATTGGACTGATAGTCATATTATACAAGCTGTATAATCGACAAGGAGCAAGGGTTTGTATCCGGTGGTTGGCAATAGGGTCACCTCCTATTACATGGGACTAAAACATAAGTGGTGCAATCTGGGTATATTATTAGGGACACCTCCGCCCAATCCCTTGGGAATTAGAGGCGTGATGTTATGTTATGTCATTCCGCCTCGACAAGACACTTAGAAGAAGAAGAAGACCCAAGGGGTAAAAACGCGGCCCTATTACTTAAGACTCCACTGTCCGTCTGTCTGGCTGTCTGTCACCAGGCTGTAGCTCATGAACCGTGATAGCTAGACTATTTAAATTTTCACAGATGATCTATTTCTGATGCCGCTATAACAACAAATACTAATAGATCTGATTGATTTGTTTTTTTTTGTTGTAGATCTGATTCTGATTCTGACTAAAAAAGGAATAAAATAAATATTTAAGGGGGGCTCCCATAAAACAAACTTTTTTTTTTTTAAATATTGTGACGGAACCTTTTGTGCGCGAGACTGACTCGCTCTTGGCCGGTTTTTTGGAATAAGATGCTCACACAACTCGGTTTACATAGGTGAATAAAAAAGTCAATAATGATCTCCAAAGATGCGAGAGGTGAGCAAAGCTCTGTCTCCCGTGAAAAAAATTTAAATGGAAATCTATTATCTTTTCTTTGATGGCGCTTTCTTTTATCGTGGAAAATTGAATATTAACTTACACATTAATTTCCTTTGTCATTAATTTCCGTTATATTAACTTTCATAATATTAAATATTCTCCAAGAATATTATTCTATGCGGACGGTAACTTTCTATAAGCTTCGTAAAGATTTTGAGAATATATTACTACCCTAGAAGAACAATATTATTAGTACCTACCTATCTCTAAAACAAAATATTCTTTGATAATTTTTGCTGAAACACAAAGTTGAGTCTTTGAATTCATGTTATTTTTAACACAAAGAAATAGAAATCATTTTTTACTTTTACAACTAACTTAAAAATAGTATCATATTGATGCAGGCGAATTCCTTGAATTGTTTTCCAATAAGTTGAACATTTCATGCGGACCTTTAAAAGACATCAAAGATACTTTCAACAATAAATTCTGTTGAATGTTCATAGTAGCGTACAATACAAAATAACTCGTGTATTGTGTTTTGACTTTGCTCGTTTGACTGTCTCATATTCATACAAAGTTATTAAGCACAATTATTTTCTGCAAATAATAATAACATAATAATATATCATTTATTTCAGGCAACAAAGACCCATATCATATAATACCTTAAAGACTATCATACATGTACATGTAATCACATCTTGCCTGTACACCTAGGGTTACTATTTCGGAGTTTGAAAAGTCCTGACCAACAACTGGATCTTCGCAAAAAAGTCCGGAAATTCTTTTGAATGTCTCTTTTACAGTAGATACACATAATATATATATTTTTTTACCTCTTTTTTTCGAAAAGTTTGGACAATTTACAAGACCTGAAAAAGCCCTGACGGAGAGGTCTGGACAAACCTAGACAAATGGTATCCCTATGCACACCAAACCCTTTGAGTCATTGTACATGAGATGCCCATGCCCTTTAATGTTCCTTTATTTCCACTGTCTCTTGGACCATGTGATAGTAATGAGTTGACCTGCATCGCCATTTTAAGATAAGTACGTCATGAAGCTCTTTGCATTGGAATGAGCTGACAATGACAGTGTGCGTTCTATTATTTAGGAGCTAGAGTACAGTTTGCAAAAGTAACGATTGTTGGACTAGGACCAGGTTTTTCCAAGTTACAAGATATTGATAGAATAAGACGTAATCACCATTCTTCTGCCCATATGTCAATTTATTTGGGATCGGCGCAGCATGTCTTCTTTTTCCATACTTCTTTATTAGACGTCGTCTCATGATCTTTTCTAATTACATCATCTTTCACACAGTCCATCCATCGTTTCTTTGATCTTCCTATTCTCGTATTCATAGTCATTCTCAAAACTTTCCCCACAACATTTTCCTCATTCCGCTGCATCACATGCCTCCCATACCACGACGACAACCTCTTATACATAAACTGTCACTTACGGGATATCTTCCGTGATTGTCTGTAATTTTGAGCTACCTATATTTCGACGCTGTTGCAAGCGCCATGATCGCGGGTTGACTGGAGAATGACATGCCCTTACTCGACAGTGGCGCCATCTGGTGTGCTCAAAAACGATAGCCCTCATTAATAAGAATAGTAAAAAAATAATTAAGTGTCGTAATTATTTATACATTTATTATTACCATAATAATTATTATGCGGCTGAGGAACTAATATAATAATGTGCCTTCTCTGTTAGTAGAATTCTTGGCTAGAACAATGTAGAATGCGTTTGCAGTAATTAATTCCGTGCTACAGTACAGTTCTCAGAGAGTAGTAATTATGGAATTATAACCTAATTAGAACGAGAATTAATCAACGTGTTCCAGGAACTTGGTTTATGACATTTCATATAGAAGGTACTTACAGGTACACAAGTGGGTAATTCCTGTATTATTCAGAATGTTTACATTCATAAGACAGGCTCAATCTGTCAAAAATATATCTAAATGTTTTAAAAATGTTAGATAATATTATGATAGACTATCTCTGAAATTAGATAGCGACTAGATTTTGAATATACACACATCAAAAGTGTCTAGGGATCAAGCATTTTTATGTGGATTTCTTGAGATTGAGATGTGGCTTTGTAATAAATTTATGATTTTATAAATTTATATGGATCCTTTTTGGTGCATTTCATAATTTGAATCAGGAACTGTGAATCAAATTCGAGTAAAAGATGAAAATCAGCTGTCAATATTTTCCCTATAAAAACATACAACGCATTGAAGACATTATTAGTGCTACTGTTTCCCTACTACTGATTAAAACCAACGTTATTATGGAGCGGCGACGTCATTTAAGCAGGGAAGAAATGCTCAGAGCCGTGGGAATGATAGAAGCTGGTTCCCGGCAACGTACTGTGGCTTTAGCTCTGAATACAAGTCAGAGTGTTATCAGTCGACTTTGGACACGTTACCGAAGCACTGGTACCGTGGCTGAGCGCCATGGAGGACGGTATCGCTGCACCACACGGAGACAAGACCGATACATTCAAATCTTAACTCGAAGAGCTCCAACAATAACCGCCATGATGTTAGCCGTGAGGCTTCATCACTCTTCACTGAACTTAATTAGCGACCAAACAGTCAGAAACCGCTTGCATGAAGTGAACCTTCATTCCCGAAGACCGCTACGGGTACCACCTATAGCAATGCACAATCGTAGGATACGATATCAATGGGCTCTTGAACACAGAAATTGGGCAGAAGAACAATGGCGTTTCGTGTGCTTTTCTGATGAGTCTCGTTTTGGTATGAGACCGGATACAAGACGTATACGACACTGGAGAACCCCTGGACGCCAACAGCGATTAAAATCCTGCCAGGAAGTCCATCCTTATAGTGGTGGAACCATCATGGTATGGGCGGGTATTTGGATCGGCGGAAGAACTGAGTTGATTTGGATCAGAGGCAACCTCAACGCTCAAATTTATGCTGAGACGATTGTATCAGACGTCATCGTTCCTCTACAAGTGCAAATCGGTCCCTTATTTCAGTTAATGCATGATAATGCACGACCGCACACCGCAAGAGTTGTAAGACAGACTCTCGCCGCAGCTAACATCAATGTCCTGCCCTGGCCTGCTCAGTCGCCAGACTTGAATCCGATTGAGCATGCATGGGATATGCTACAGAGAAGAGCTCTGCCGAATATGGAGGGTATCCAGTCGCAAGAAGACCTTTTTTTGTTGTTGCAACGAACATGGGCGGCCATTCCACAGCGTGATTTGGATGAACTCATTTTGAGTATGCCAAACCGATGTTCTTGTGTTGTTAGTGTTCGCGGTAGAAACACGGATTATTAATTGTTTAAGTTACCCAATAAAATTTTAAAGAAAACTGTTATTTCAGTCTTTTTTTCGAACTTTTGTGTTAGTGGTTCAAATGTCAAAAATCCCTTTATTAGGAAAATGGCAAATTTCTTTATTAATGCAAAGGTGACTTGGTTTATCGTTACTGTGACAAACGAAAACACTTTATTTGATGAATCCTTAAAGAAAATTTTAATTAATATCAATCAGGAGAAAAGTTATTGCAAAAATATATGTTGATCCCTAGACACTTTTGATGTGTGTAGATTTTGAACCGGCCTGGCATTCGTCAATTTTTTTTTCTCGCAAATTAGTATCTGTGTTATTTGTGCCTTACCACTGTAAAAGTATCAACCTTCTTACGTACGTTTTAAGATTCCATTTCGAATTCAGTTTTGGAAAAATATTTTTACACTCAAACCATTAACGCACGCCTTTTTCCTACAACGGTAGGCAGAAACACAGAACGCCACCTGCTACGATCCTTAAATCCTTTCGCTTCGTCTATCTAGTAAAACATGCATCCGATTGCAAGTAGGCACTTTTTTATTTTTCCTAGCCTGCTCTGTACCACTCCTGAGCAAAAGCGTCCCTCCACTCCTTTGATTTCTCGCAAACCCTCGGATCCTCCATTTTAGGGTTCCGAAACCAAATGATTACCAACGGGGCCATATTTCTAAGCTTCCGCTGTCCGTTCACAGAATGTCCATTTCTGTTGCAGCTATAACAAAAAAAAACGGGGCGCCCCTACTACAATGCTACGGAACCCTTCATGCGTGAATCCGACTCATACTAGGCCGGTTTTTCAGGTACTTATTACCTGTAAAATATTGATTTGTAAAATTCGATTACATTATGATAAGATAAAGTATTTGACAATTCAAAAGGTCGCCTGTCTCGGTATTCTTTACATCTGAATTATTCCTTATTTAAATACTTCCTACGCTTAACTTTACACATCAATGAATATCCTTTCTGCTAACATCGAGGTGGATCAAAGACATCTCATCTCATCAATTAATTAACGAAAATAGCTCATGACTGTTGATGCCTTTTAATCAGTTTAATTTTATTTTCAGACCCTTTTTAGACATTTAGGGATGAAACGGTAAATACCTAATTATTTAAGAGAAATTGTTTAGTACAATTCTAATTACTATAGACACTTTGTTTTCAAATATTCATTGAACATTAAGTTTTAACAGCTTTAAAGTGCAAAATAATAATCGAGCAAGAATTTCAAATTACTAAGAATTATACAGTAGAACCGATTTTACACTTAGATCAAAATTTCTGTGAAACTGATCAACGGTATATTGAACCAAAATAAAAATAAATTAAAAATAGTAACCTAGATAGTTCGAGTTCGAAGTACTAGATTAGTATATTATTTTTATTGTTAATGGCTATATTTCTTATGTTGACATTATTTTATTATTGGATTTTTATAAATTTAATTTGTGATAGTGATGGTGTATTTTTCTATTTATTATTATTTGAGTTATGTTTTTTTTATGTAACACATTCAGATACAATGTAGGTAATTGTTATTGAATAAATGAAATGAAATTAAGTTATTTTAACTAAAATTGAGTTAACAGCACACTCAATTTGATTTTGTATAAGGCACGACCAGTGCAACTTTAACAGGAAAATCGGAAATTTTATAATCTCACTCTTTTGTCCGTTTGTGAAAGATGTTTTTCTCAAGATTTATGTTTGCTATGTAGGGATTTGAATGTTTGCATAAACGTAGGACTCTATGATTTTCCTCATAGATCTGGTAGACCACATCGAGAGGTAACAAAGAAAAAAATACTAGTGTCGCAAACAATGGCTTCACAGATTTTACTTACCAGTTATTTTGTAGCTAGCAACGTTATACGGCAACAACACAACTCCAAGCTAATAATAAAATAAATAACAAAGACTTACCTATAGCGGCTATTGAATAATATTTCAGGGGAATCAGGACAGGCCGTTTCGATCCCACATTCGCAGTGAAAGGTTAAGATAACAAAAGTTTCCGTTGAACTCGAAACACCTACAGGCATATATAAAGTTGTTGAGATAGTAAACTTTCTAACAAGTCCGCTCTAAACAATAAATTAAACAGTTACTGATATAGATGAATAATAATTTTGACTCGTTTGGTTAAAAATAAATTGAAACCTTAGTTTTGCACCTTAAGGTTTGATTTCAAAGAATAATACGAGATCATACCTATACCAAAAAACACCTTTTTGGATTACGGGCATGTCGCCTTTTTTTTTTTTTTACCGATGGGTAATCATCAAATAACCCCTCCCGCTCTGGGCTGAGCAAGAGGGAGTGTCAGACTTTTACTGACTAAAACCCATCCATGTTCCTTCCTTTGCCCTTTGTATTCCAGGGCCGCGGTATCTCTTTCGAACAGTCCCGCAACCCTGGCAGGCGTCGGTCCTTAGGGACCCCTTTCTGTTTGCTGACTCTCTTTGAGGCGCGCGTGGAACACGAACGCGCCGTCGACACGGCATGTCGTCATAAGACGAACGGACGGCGAGCTAGCCCATAGCTCACCGTCCACAGGCCCGCGCCTACGGTGACGCCCGGTGCGTCTCCCACGGCGGCTGAGACCTGAGGCTCTCTCCCTCTCACGTCCCGCCACCTCCTTCGCTAGCATGACTGCTTCGCAGAAGGAGGTGACGGCGTCCCATTCCCTCTCGCTCCGGACCATGGATTGAACCAGGGCCGGACGCGAGAGGTCGCCGCCGCCGATTGCCGCTACGAGGACACGGCGGTGCTCCGCCCAAGCGGAGCAGACCTGCACAGTGTGCTCCACCGTGTCTTCCGGTCGATCCTCGCAGTGGTGACACCCGGGCGTTTCCTCCCGCCCGATTAGATGCAGGAACCTCCCGAAACAACCATGTCCGGTGAGGACCTGCGTCAGGCGGAAGGTGAGGGCGCCGTGGCGCCTCTAGCCACTCCTCAAAGAGGGGACTTACCGCCACTATAGTGGCGTGCCCTGCACGGGGTTGCGACAGTCGCTCTCTCCGTGTCGCCATGAGATCACGCCGGAAGTCTGTCCGCTGAGCGACAATTTGCCGCGGCAGTGGAGTTTCCCCCCGGCGTAGTGCCTCCACGCGCCATTCATGCAGGCATGCCGCCTGGGGTTTTGTTTTTTAAACGTTGCCCCCCCACACTAGACATTTCTCCTGTATCGTGGGTGCGTTTAAAAACATTTAAACTCTCATACACAAACAGTCAGACCTGGAACAACTAACTGGTAGGCCATACAAGTATTTGTTTCGTGCGGAAATCAACCCGCGGCACGCAGGGCAGCAGACAATCGCTCAATCACTGCGCCAACCGTGCAATTTAAGAAAAGGTGGACAGTCAATATTAATTATAACATGGGATTTATCCCATGTTATAGGCGTGACCCCAATACCAGCAAGTGGACTCAAATCCAGACTCCAAAAATCATGGGTTTCCAAAGAACTCTATTCATGTCCATATTCAAAAGGTCTCTGATGGGCCCGGTGGGCATGTAGAGAGCGGATACTAAAACCCAAGGTTGAATTCAGGAAAACAAGGTGAAAGGCGGATAATACGAGTAAAGGCCAAAACATTGCTGAATAAAGCTAAAATAGCTTTGGGATATGAGAGACATTTATCCAGTTATTCTAGAACCTAGACAGTAGCTAGATTTACACTATAGTGTCTACTGTGTTAAATCTAATCTGTACTAATATTATAAAGAGGTAAAATTTGGGGTAAAATTTATGTAGGGGGTAATCCCTGGATCTACTGAACCGATTTTGAAAACTCTTTCACTAATAGGAAGCTACATTATCCCCGAGTGCCATAGGGTATATTTACAATGTGCCCGTGGAATAATTTCCGACTAAAACGCGAGCAGAGCCGCGGCCAACAGCTAGTGTAATTTAATGTAAAATTATATTAAACAATAATACCGGTACACTCGCATTCAAAACGCAAGTAAACCTCAAACGCATCAGTCTGCACACATTGAGCGCACCCGACGCTGCTACCAAGGTTTATTAAATCGTACAGCGACGCATAGGCCCGGCCGGTTCCAGTGCCTCACCGACCGTTGGAGTGTACGTTGGACGCGTTTGTCATTTCTATGGAAAGTCATTTCACGTTACAAAAAAGCATTGACCATACGTTGGTTTACTGC
This sequence comes from Eugnorisma glareosa, assembly GCA_947578425.1. NCBI lineage: Eukaryota > Metazoa > Arthropoda > Insecta > Lepidoptera > Noctuidae > Eugnorisma > Eugnorisma glareosa. Next base: position 19,627,824 of record OX387970.1, on the reverse strand, counting down.
GTTGGTCGATCATCGTGCTACGCAAAGTCGCAAATAATAAAGGCCGGTGAAGGGAACGTACGTTGTATAAATATCTGTACCAATTCGCGCTGTTTGTCGGTAAAGAAAGCAAATAATGAAACTGACGGTCGTTCAATGCATAATATCAGAACCGACGCTGTGCTCTGACGGTTGGTAAGGCACTGTAACCGACATAAAGCACCCTATGGATTATTGGCCAACATCTCTTCTATTCTTATTCGTCGTTCCCTCACTGCTAAGGATCGCAACCACATATGACATATTTCCAAGCCATGCGGTCTCCTGTGGTGTGAACCGCTCGGTACAGGCTGCCTCCAACAGCCTTCTTGATCACGTTTGACCATCTTGCCGGTGCTCAGCCTTGCGCGTGTATACTTTCTGCTCGGCCCAGTATTTTAAGCCTTTCCAGACAATGCTTATGCGAAAGCATATGTATGAAAAAGCTGAGGGCACGCTCCAGGCAGATTGTGGAAAGCAGTTTGGTGTTGGCCAACATAAGTTTTTAAAATCTCTATCGCTTTCGCTTTCGGTTTGGTGGTTGGTTGAGAAGAACATTCAACTTCAATCGGTAGCAATTCTTTATCGTACCAAACTAGGCTTTTTTTAGTCCTCTGTCAATAGATTAATTGCAATAGCACGTCGCAAAAAAACTGAAGGTTCAGACAATTCTGTCGGTACTTCTATTAATGACCGATAAACGATCGTAACCGCGTTTAAAGCGTAGTCGCGCTCGAGGTAAACACAGAGCGTTTAATTTCTACGGATTTGCTGAGAAACGAACACGGGAATCATGTGTGAACTGTAGTTGTTCTGCAAAAGCTTTGCAAACGAAGCGGTTGATTACATAACTTGTTCCATCAAAAACGAAGTTCTTGTGTAAATAGACTGTATGGTTACCTACCCAAATGATTTTTTCGTATTCTTCGTCATATTCGTTGAGCTCCTTGAGTTATAAGTTGAGCTACGCGATAACTGAAAAATGCTTGCACTGACTGGACAGGTTCATTCAAATCTGTGTGGTTTTTTCTTGAAGAGACCATGCACTAATCTGCATAGTTCTCATGTGAGTTGACCAAGATTATGTCCTTTTTTTCCGATGGGAAATCATCAAATAGGACTTTAAAAGAGACTATGAAGTTTTTTTCGGCTGTTTCTTCTCAGAGTATTCAGGTACGAAACACCGGCTCCATCTAGTTTAAAAAAAATGACGTGTAAAAGTATTTGTAAAAACCTATTTGCTTAATAAACATCATTTATCATTTATCGCCATTCGAGTGCATAATATTTGTGTTGTTGTAATCTTTTTTGAACTGCAGTTGTACTTCACTCCTAATTTTGCCTGACAATTATCATCGTTACTCTCGTTGTTATAAGGTTGCTATCACAGTTAAAATAACAGTGAAAGAATTGTCATTTTGATTTCCACTTCTTTCATTCAGTCAATTTTCACAAACAACTCCGCAAATACATTCCTGTGACACGTTTCCCGAGTAGTAGCATTTGTTTACTGGCGGCAAGCATTGAATGAATGCACCCATCCGAGTATTTTGTACCTTTCGACTGGCAAGCTTATTGGCGTAGCGCGTTGATATAAAATGTTTATTCTGTTTTAGTTCACAATACCGTGTTGTTTTTAGAATTTTATGCAGGTTTGTTTTTCTAGTGGTCGTAAGCGCGACTATTGATCATGAGGTTCTGGGTTCGATTGCCAAATCGGCAAATTGTATTTTTTTGTTTTTTAAAAAAACCTTGTCCCACTCTAGGAATTTCTCCTGTATCGTGGGTGCGATTACAAACATTTAAACTCACATACAAATAGCCAGACCCGGAACAACATAACAAGGTGGAACACCGGTTAATAATAAACTGGTCCAATCAAAACTGGTAACTCGTAGTTTCGTCACAACGGAAACGTTTTCCCCATAGGTTGTTTTTTTTTTTTTTTTTAGTATATCCGTGTAAATGTCTATTTACATTAATATATATTTTGACATATATATTTATAGTATTTTATATATCCTTGTAGTTTATCTTAGTATTAATTCAAATTATGTTCAGATAGATACCTACCACTGCTTGTTTCTGCAGCACCCAAAGGTTGACTGGTAGAAAATGCCTATGGCATTAATTCTGCCTATGTACTTTGTGCTTGAAGTGTTAAATAAATAACTATTTTACAGAAACAAAGAACCACACCAAAAGTAAACAAAACGAAAAAACAAAAACAAATATTCCACTAGGATTATTCTCCCGCCAATTTATTCCGCCATGATATCAACGTAACTGAAGGGATCCTGAAACATTTAAACATTTTTTTTCTCGAATGATCTGAGAGGAAATTACTTTGCCCGTTTAGTGGCTACTTGACTGTCACCGGAGCGACTAGCGACTCCTTCATTTCCTGTCTTCAATATAGAGATCATTCTTTTGTGAAATATTATTTTAACTTTACTGTTATTAACGAAGCTGAAATATGGTTTGCGTTTGCTGTTTTAAAGGGTAAATATTTTAGTAATTTTAACACCATATTCTTGAAAACTGAGAAACAATCTTAAATTCACAAAGCCACGCAACACTTCCGAGATATTATAGATAATAAATTAATTTCCTCTCATTATTCAATGCGTGAACGTTTAAACCTGATTATGTAAGATAAGAGGAAATGCGGTAGGTATTTGAAGAAACTATCGCTGTCGCTCGACGAGCGCTATTTAGACATTGGTGCGATAAAGACAACTATAGATCCGACAAGTAAAAAGTCATAGTTCGAGGTTTAGTTCTCGGCTATTTCCTGCTCCAATATTCGACCAATTTAAAAGATATTCCATAAACTGAATAAGAAGGATATAATATACTGTGTCCCTATGTTTTTCTTTTATCATTAATAGTTGTCAAATTTGTACACTAGGCCTCTGTTAAAACAGCGGTCCAAATAGGCAATTTTGAGCATTTTGTAAAGGTTCTAGTGCTGATACAGATTATGTATCATCAAAAATGGAAACATATGGACATAGAAGATGTTGATATTTATTTAACTGTAAAAATCATAGCTTTCAAGTCATAAAACAGAAAGAAAACAGGCGAGAGTGTTTGTATGGAGAAAAGATCAACCGCATTTTCTCTTATGTAGCGAGTTGTTCAAGTTTCCTCGGTCGTATGACAAAAATCAGTTAGAAACTATGTTCCTCTGTCTTGATAGTCAAATGTAAAGGGCGACCTTATAACCCAATTTTTTGTGCAGCAAAGTGAAACGCAACCCAAAATAATAGGAAAATAGAGGGACAAAGAATAGACTCTTGAGTTCCTAGACATCTGTACGTGTCTTAATGTGACACATTTACGATGAAAAACTGACACTTTTTATTGATCTTTAGACACAACTTTTGCTGCTTGAACTAAACTAGCTACATATGCACACAAATCAACTAAGACCCGCTGATTTATTATCCAAAGAATTGATAATTATTTTAGAAGGCGGCACAAGGGAGACCTTAGTAGAACATCTTAAATCTACTAAAATTAAGGTACAATATCTTTTACCTTTTAACTTCAATTACTCGTGAATATCAGAGAAAATTACTGGTCTATGTAGAAATAGCGCGTTTATAAAGGTCAAGACGATTTGTAACCTAAATTATTTAACGGGGGTAACGTTCAATATTTTTATAAATTATCTTAGTATATTAGAGGAAGTTTCAAAAGTTGCGCCAGTTACAGATTAGTTGAAAGGGAATCGAATGGCATATGACTAAGAGTTGATGGATGGAGAGGGAGGCGAAGACCAAAGAAAAGATGGATGGATTGTGTGAGGAATGTTACGAGTAAGAAGGAAAAAGGAGTAAACGATAAGTGTGGCGATTGTTAGGGGAGAATGGAAGAAAAAAACGTGTTGCGCCGACCCCAATGCTATCGCGTATGATTTCGCCGCTAGAGGCGCTAGTGTAGCACGAGGTCACGGAAATCTCAGATGTCATAGAGTGTTCTCGCATTGCGTGCTTTTTTATCACGTATTTTTACTAATATTCACGATTGTGGTCTAGATTGAGCCATTCCTGATTAATTATGACTTGAAGATTTTAAGTAGCAACTTATGATCTTATTTGTTAGTACTTGGAGATATAATGATTTTTAAAATGTTTCATGCTTGCTAATAATATTGTAAATATTGTAAATATGTATTTGAAGTTTACACTATGTTGTTTGACGTAATAAAATAAACTATATAGAAAGTTATTGGCACTTTATAGTATAAAATAAAATTATTGACAAGACCTTACTCTACAGTAGTGCCATCTGGTGAGCTCAAAAACGATAGCCCTCATTAAGATGGGACAAGGGCAAGAAGAGGATGACGAAGAATATTAAAAAAAAAAATGTAGATATCGTTGAACAATTTCTGGTCTTATCACAAACAGTTTCAGTTTATTCCAGAATATCCAGCTTCTAACTTCCTGCATTGGTTTACTTGTTAATAGAATAACACTGCTCTTCCACTACATACAATATTGAACTTGTTTCTCGTTGAAACAGTGGCAGCGGCCATTTTAGTCCCAGTTCATACTGGGAGTTTTAAAATAACTCTGTGAACGTTTCTGTGTGTAAATAATTTATTTTGTTTTGAGAATTCATTTATTTGGATTTGATTTTAACTTTTTACCATCATAGATTAATATCCGGCTAATATTATAAATGTGGAATTTTGTGAGGATGGAGGGATTAATGGATGCTTGTTACTCTTTCACGCAAAAACTGCTGACGGGATTTAGATGAAATTTGGCAAACAGATAGTTTATAATCTGGATTTACACGATTATTTTTTTATCCCGGTAGTACAATCCTGTGGGACATTACCACGGACTTCCACGCGGGCGAAACCGTTGGCATAAGCTAGTATTATTATAAACGATACCACCACTCTACTTAACCCCTTAGCGATTACAAGCGTGATGTAATGTTAATAATTTACCTTTACCTTGCCCATTTTAGAATTGTGGAAAACAAAAATATTGATTATACGTTTAAGGATTTTTTATCAATCTCATCTTGTATGTACGTAGTACGTACCATGAAAAGAAAATTAATATGTAGTTTTAGGTGCGTGGGAGTACCAATATTCTTAAAGTAATTTAAGTAGAATATCGTAGGCGTAATATAAAACGTTGCTTACTAGAACCACTTTAAATATTGCTGGCTACTAAATAGATATCTTTTATAGACGTGTTGTAATTTGATTAAACGTTTATATTTAGCTAATTCGATTCCCAGCTCGGGCAAAAGTGTCATTGGGATTTTTTCCATCTGAAATTCCTCAGTAGCAGCCACAAAGTTTGGATTTGTGCCCGTTTTATATTAATAATAGGCTCGCCTCTTATTACATGGCACAGCCATAACCATAACTAGCGAAATGTGAGTGTACTACATTAGATACACCTCTGCCTAAATCGTGTAATTTATTTCATCACCACTGCTCTCAAAACGGTGAAGGAAAACATCGTGAGGAAACCGGCATGTCCTAGAACCAAAAATTCGAAGACATGCGACTTCTACCAACCCACACTAGGTCTGCGTGGTGGATTAAAGCCCATGCCCTCTCATAGAGAGGAGGCCGAGTGCCCCAGCAGTTTGAACATTATAGGCTGATGCTAGATGGGCACTTATAAAACGTCAACAAATGCATGGTTCAGGTTGCTCGTTTCCTATTTAGAAGAACCGGCATGAAACTCCACGGTTACTCTTTTTATACGAAATGTTATGAAAGCAATTTTCACTTGTAAAGACCAACACGGATAGTTATATGGAATGAAATGAGACGATGTTTATTCATACAAAGCGATTGGATAAACGTGGGCAACACTTTAAGACAGTGAAGTACTCATAAATATGAGAAACTTTTAATATTGGACCAACTATAAAATATGATTAAAAAATCTGTTGTATGCAACGGGAGCACCTATTATTTTTTTGCGATTTTTAGCATTTTTTTGATTATAACAATTCACTAAATGTAATGAATAAAAAACAGAACAGCCAATTTAAATCATTTATCGGATCACCAAAAGATTCAACAAAACAATTAAAATTCTGGTGACGACAGTTAATAAAAATTTATAAAAATTGCATGCCGAATCAGTTTTCACTTCGACGAACTTCGGCAAAGTCGATCGTGTGCATACACCTTAACCGAAATTGAAGGTTTTAATTTCGGGAAACGATGCCGTAGTTTGGCGTGTGTGTGGTTTTACCTGTGCAGTATAAAAGCGATTCATTTTGGTCGGAAGTATTGGAACTTTTAATTGGGCTTCTTTCTCGAAGCATGTTGTTTGTATAGAGTTATTGGGGCAAGCGGTAGTAGGTTAGATTTAGTTGGTAGAGTAATTTTTCATCGATGTCAAAAAAACATGCACCCAGGGTTCCGTAGCACCAAACAATATAATAAAAATATTTTGAAGGGTCACTCAAATGTGTGTTTTACATTCAACAGCAAAACTAAATTTGTTTTTCATAGTATGTTAATGAAAAACCAAGTTACTGCTGCAGTTTGATGAAAAAGTCCCATATTTCAAAAACTAAACATCAAATCTTATTCAAACAATTCAATTTTGGTTGAAAGTTTTATTTACGTTCTAAAATCCTAAATTTTTCAGAATTTTCCTCCTCTTACTTTAGAAATTAGAGGGAGGGGGGCACACACATTTTACCACTTAGGAAGTGCCTATCTTTCAAATGGTTCTGGGTAAAATGGTTTTAGGAACCTCAATGTTATTTTTGAAGACCTATCTATAGACAACCCGCACGTATAGGTTTGATGTAAAAACTTTTTATTTTCAGTTCCATGTAGGTAATGGGAAGGCCCTCTTCGAATCTTTTGTTTTTTTTTTTGTATAAAAATCGTAAAGCGGTTCATAGAATACATCTACCTTCACCAGTTTCAACTGTGTAGTCTTAATAGTTTCGGAATAAAGTGGCTGTGACATACACGGACAGACAGACAGACGAATCAGACATGGCGAATCTATAAGGGTTCCGTTTCTTGCCATTCGGCAACGAAATCCTAAAAATGTGGTTGATTTTTTTGACAAAAAGCTAATGATCATTATAATTCAGCCTGTCTTGTCCCTCGCTCTGCTGGGTCAATGGAAAGAGATGCTCCTATTCCACGCAACTAAATCCAGTGCCTTTTTGGATAAATCCAACCAGGATACAGACGTAATGCTCATAAAAAATCGCATAGAATGGTGATCGAAGCATAAATTGCTATTTTAAAAGGTTACTAGATGATTACCATACCTCTACTTAGGCTTTATAGACCCGTTTAGTTTTCCGTAATTAGCAAACAGTCACACGAAACATCAACAACAACAAGGATAAGGACGAATACTACTAACACTACTAGATACGAATATTTCCAAATACTCGATCCGAAACCGGTATAACTACCAAAGTGATCTTGAATCGTGCAGGTGACCCTAACTTTATTACCGTGCTGTACAGCTACGACGCGCTACGCTGCAACGCTGCTACGCCGTAGCCGTTCAAATGTATGTAATGAAATATGCGAATGATAGATGACAGCACTGTGCCAACTCTGCAGCAGGTATTTTATATTAAAATGTTTATATGATAGTTGTAACGGACTGACCGTTCTTGCTCTAATAATTAAAAATAACAAAACTTGTAAAATCTGGCCTACTTTTTGTAATTTATATCTGGTTTTATCAAAATAAACAAATAACTTTATTTATAATATTATAACTATTAGCGAGCTAACTAACGTAATTTCGGGGATATCGTCGTTTTAATCAGACGCACTGAAACAACTCAGAATGGTCTACCAGATGTGCGAATTACGCGCAATATGGCCGACCCAGATGTAGGTTTATAATAAACAGTACAGGGTCAAGTTATTGCTACATAGAGACTGGTGTCTGTTTTAGGTAAAACCTTTATTATAGATCACCAAGGTAACCCTCCGTCGGAAATTCAACTTACAACAACAAAACCAGAAACGTATTTTTCCTAGACTATGTATTATAATGACGTAAGCACGGCGGTACCTAACTAAAGTTTAAAGCCTTTTGGAGTCGAAACGCTCGGGTCATGGATCCGAGTGCGTGTCTGCTTTTTAAGAAAATATCTCTCCAACTCGTCGACACTTCGCGTGACCAGAAGGCTGGCTTTTTCTTTGGTCAAAGAATTAGCATTGCCATTCAACGTGGCAATGCTGCAAAGTCTTCAGGTTGCATAATGTAGCATTATTTTAGTTCTATTTGTAGTCTGTATATAATGTACTTAGTAGATAAACCTTTCTTAATAAATTTTCAGTATTATAATTGTTTACTTTCACAAATATCACCTCATATCATATCATCATTTCTTCATCATCATATCTTATATCTTAAATTTTTTTCTTCTTCTTCTCAAATCTTTCTTATGTATATAGTTTTGGCTTTGAGCCCGACTAGGTACAACACACAGTATAGCAATAGCAAACAAAAGAAACAGAGCTCAAAATAACGAAACTTTCCGCCATACTCCACAACATTTGTAGGACCTACCACACACTGCACAGTAGGTACAGGACTGAAAGTTAGACGGAACAGCTAAGACGCTCGGTCTTTGAGCAAACACTGACTCAGCTTCTTTGTAAAATTTAAGAAGATTCGCACGCCGATTGTGTGCCTTCTATGCATAGATTTAAATCTCTAGATTACCCCCACCGTGTTAAAAAATGATCATCACGTTTTTACTTCGTTGTAATTTGAAAGTGTCGTCTCACTTGCTCATATAAAAAAAATCGAATTGATCGTCCCATGCGGAAAACGTGAGCTCACTCCAAACAGTATAATCACTTTTCCCACGACCTAAAGATGATAGGGGCACATAATTTTTTACTTATTTATTAGCCAATATTATTCCACTCCTGGGCAAAAGCTTCCCCCATTCCTTCCACTACTCTCGATGGTGTACTTCTTACCACCAATCCTGCCACCTCCTCCTCAATTTGTTGGAACTCGTCTAGCTGTCAAGTCCTTCAGCCCTCCAACTATTGGAGTCGCAGCAGAGCGCCCGAGACTGGATTCGTGTGATATTCGCGCCCATATCATTCTGTGCACATCTAACGATTTATATCTTTCCTTCTATGTGCCTACTCGGTCTTGTGCATACAGTTTGTTCATGCCAACTGTGTTAGATCGTTCAAATAGGTTAGGAGATTACCTGTCTGTATGTCTTTAGACGACTTACTATGACGCTGAGTTGTGAAATTGAGTAATTTACTTAGTTATTCTGTTATTAGTTAAGAGGTAAAGCGGATGGTCTTTTCTCCATACAAACGCTCTCGCCTGTTTTCTTTCTGGTTTATGACTTTAAAGCTATGATTTTTTACAGTTAAATATATATCAATCTATGTCCCTATGTTTACCTTTTTGATGATACATAATCTATATCAGCACTAGAACCTTTACAAAATACTGAAAATTGCTTATTTGGACCGCTGTCAACAGAGAGAGAGTCAAGAGGCCTAGTGTACAAATTTATTATTATTATTTCCTTTGTTCATATTTTTACAAACTAATTACATTTTTAAATATTCCTTAGAAAAAACAATATAAAAAACATTTAAAAATATAAAAAATTGAATATGATTGCATTAACTCGTCAAAATGTACTGAAAAGCTGTTTTTTTTTTTTCGCGATTTCGAGGTTGGTCCCATAGTGAAAGTTGTTCATAATGATGAGTACAATGACCCCATAAAAGATTTCATGTATGAATAGATACACCTTATATATCCATCTTATTCAGTTTATGAAATATCTTTTATAGTGGTCGAATATTGGAGGAGGAATAGTCCAGAGCCAAACCTCGAACGATGACTTTTTACGGTTTTTACTTGTCGGATCAATGTCAAAATAACGTTCGTTGAGCGACAGCGATAACTTTTATTAAAAGGCGGGTTGACTTTCTATTCATACATTGAATAAAATTGAATTGTCTGTGTGTAATTATAAAATAAAAGCTTTTTATTGAATGCCTATGAAAGCACACACAGTACTTTTAAAACAACTTTTTTTTTTGGTCTGTATGTTTATTGGTCTTTTTGTCTGTCTGTTTGTTCCGGCTAATCTCCGAAACAGCTGGACCGATTTAGAAGGGACTTTTACTGCCAGATTTCTGATGTTATAAGGAGTAACTTAGGCTTCTTTTATTTTAGAAAAAAATATAAAGAATAAAATCCATGAGATTAACAAAATCTGATCTAAATCGGGAAGCATTATTTTTATCATAATTTAACACGGAGAAGGTCGCGGGCAACAGCTGGTTCTAAATAAAAGACTGGTTGAATTTGTATATTTAATACTAGTTGTTGCTGTTGTTGTTGTAGCTATTGCTGTTGTTGCTGTGGCTTCGCTCGCGTTTTGAAAGAATTTTCATAATCGGTTCTCGTAGATTACCCCCTATAACCTCACAAACTCAAAATCTTTACCTCTTTATAATATTAGTATAGATGAAAGTAAAACTAATTCATCAAGTGATCATGTTCTCATTTACTGGGTTGTGTACGATACAAAGGTAAATGACTACTAAATGGTAGGCAGAGGATGATATCTGCCAGTGATGGTGGTGGGGTCGGCTTCCAGTAGTCACTCCATGTAAAATAGAGTAACCGCCAAGTAAATTTAGAAAATTGCGTTAAACTAATAGAATTACAAATTCTTTGATATTTTTGCCAATATTTTAGAATTTCGTGTAGACGTTATTTTTTTAGATAGATGCTCATCAATATTCCTTGGAGACAGTACTAGAAAAACACTCGATTTGTTAACCATATCCAATAGACGTGTCTTCGAAGAATTCAGGTGAACTATCGACTGTTCCAAGAAACAATTTAATAATTTTTGCTCGAGAGTGATCTTGAGAACACGATATCATTATAGGTAGGCTCTAGCCGTTGAGATCCAAGGGCCCTTACACCCACATACAATGACACTCTGTTCAAGAGCTCCAACGGAGAAAAATGAAATCGTTTTGTATTTATAGGTTTTTTTTTTCAGGTTGAATTGTTTTGTGATGTTGAGAGGGTCGGTGTTTTTTGATATAATTAATTTTATGAAATTACTTTTAACGAATTATGTAATCTCTTGTTTACTCATTTAACAAATAAATAAAAGTATCTCTCTATAACTCTCAACCGTTGGCTGCTGTAGAAAATAATCTGGCCAAATAGGGTACCATCGACCCGTCCCAAATACAATGTCAGTGTGGAGCTCCTCTGCAGGATATGCCTCACCTCCTTTCTTGCCCATCCTGCACTGCCATCTGCACCTTCCAGGATTTAAAGGAAGCCAACGACAGAGCTGTGCAGGTGGCAATATACTGGTCGGGTATTATTTGAGTCTATCGATACGTAAAGGAGAAGAAGTTTTTGTTTGTAATTTCATAATAACAGCTTCTTAGTCGAAAGTATATACAATAATAATAAAGAAAAAAATTTTTTTTTTTCTTTATTTCTTTTTGTTCCGGCCAATCTTCGACACAGCCGGACCGATTTTGAAGAAACTTATACTGGCAGATAGCTGATTTTATAACGAGTAACTGATTAGCTTTATTTAAGACAAAATCCGATTAATATTAACAAAACAGGGATGTTTTTTTTTTTATAATTTCACGCGGACGAAGGTCACGGGGGCAACAGCTAGTCTCACTCTAAAATAGATTCACAACGCTTGATTAGAAAATATTGAGAACAATTTGAGAGATAAAACCTACATGCAATTTAAAAAGCATTAATGTTTAATTCAAACACTTACCGAATCTAATTTATTATGTTTTATGTGCACATTACTCTCAAATCCTTTAATATTCATCAGAAGATACTAAGAAGCTTAAAATACGAGCATTTACTTAGCAAGATGAAGCATTATTACATAAAAATATAATTATCTTTCTTTACGAGAACCGTTTTTATTTTAAAATAAAGATTATTATTTTTAAGACTCTATTAACTAACCAAGCACATAAATCTTATTAATTTAACGGCTTAAAAAATCTTACGGGAAAAATAAAAACGGTAAAGGATATCTTGGGATCTCCAGTGCCTACATCCTGGACCCGAAAATTTCGGGACTCTTGAAAGCGGGACCTCGGCAAGGATAACTCAATGATTGCTATAGTAACGAAGTTAATCAAGGCATCATTAAATTTCTACTCTTTTATGTTGTACAGATTAAAGTGGTGAATACCGAATAGTTACCAGATTCAGTGATTGTCAGAAAAATAACTGAATTATGGATTATAAATAAAGATCAGATTGAATTCTCTAGAAATAGGTATCTATCTGAAGAAAAACCAACTCAACAGAATATACGAGCGACTGGACAAACATCGTAAAATAAAATGGCGAAAACTTATTTGGGGAAGCAAGTTTATTGGCTTTATCATGACATAGCTGATCCCTCATAAAAATATGTATCGGTATTGTAAGAAAAATATTACTTGAAACTTATGTTCACGACCTCTGGCGGGGCTACACGCGAATATGAACATTCAATTCGCACGTTTTATGGGTGCGATAGGGGCAATATCGCGTGGCGTGCTGACTCAGGGATATTGAAATACAGGACATTGTGTAAAGTACAGGTGTGTTCGAGGGCGTCATAATTTTGTTTGCTGGTCGGTTTTGGTGTCAGTAGGAAGTCTAAGGGACGGCTTGAGCATTCAGGAGCATGTAATTCAAATAACCTCAGGTCAGTAGAGCCTTCAGCGATAAATAAAGGGGTCCTCTGACGCAATATGGACTCTCGTCTTAGATTCATGCTTGGTCAAAGAATATTAATTTACGCAGTGTTTAGTTACGATTTCAACAGTTTAATATTACACACTGTTTGCTACTCTATTGCGAATAGCTGATGATTGAATTCTGATTGATGCAGGCAGGCTGTTGCCAAAAAAAAGTTATTAAAGACCACCCAATGATGACCATTTCAATTTATGAGATAACCTTAAATCTCATAAATTGAAATGGTCATAACTTATCACGCCTGTAATCCCCGAAGCGTTTGGCAGAGGTGCACACCTAAATTTCACAGTTGTGTTTAAATCAGTAAAATTGGCTCTCAGTGGAAAGTTCAAAAATAAAACATACTGAATTTTTCACATCGGCACCTCCACCACTAGCAATAAAAACTCTCACGACCAATAATCGATAAAAAAATCGTATCGTTCGGAATAGTGACGTATAACTGCAGCACACCGTTCACACGTCGAGCTATTCGATGCGAACTGACAAAACATTCCACCAAAAGCAAACAGCCAGTCGTCTCGAAAACGAGTGTTGTAAATAATTCCAACAGTTTGGATTCGGTTCATACTCTAAACGGTTGGAAAATACGTTCAAGTTTTGCATTTTTGACTGCTATAATATGTATATTTCGAAATACCAGCAGTAAAAAATGTAAAACTATTACTCAACTATATTATGTTTTAATGTAGTCCCATGTAATAACTGGCAGGCCTATTACCATCAACTGGGCACAAATCCAGGCACCGTGGCTCCTACAGAGAAATTCGTAATGGAAAAACTTCATTATCACTTTCCCCGACCTGGGAATCGAACCCAGGACCTCGTGCTCAGCAATCGCCGCTTGCGACCACTAGATCAATGAAGTTAGAATTTAGATTTACTACTTACTTAAACTACTAAGGAGCAAATAACTATTTCAATAATTTTGAAAGGGCATTTCAAATGAAAATATACAGGTACTAGCTTATGCCCGCGGCTTTGCCTGCGTGGAGTTCGATAATTGTCCTACGGGATCATAAAAACGGAATAAAAAATATCCAATGTGTTATAAGATTATAATCTACCTGTGTGCTAAATTTCATCCAAATCCGATCAGTAGTTTGCGTGAAAGTGTAACAAACATCCATCATCACAAACTTTTGCATTTATAATAAATGATGTTTATTTTGCAAATAGGTTTATAAAAACACTTTACAGTTTTTTTTTTAAACTAGATGTGGCCGGTAATATTAGTAAGATGTAGTTTTGTGAATAAAGAAAAGGAAAGTTATGGTACATCTACAATTTTTACAATTTGTATGTTTCATACATACCTACTAATTATGATACATTGAACTTTTAACATTTACAATCCTTTGCCAACCAACCAACCGAGATATTTATATTGAAAGCAAAAGCCTGCGGGTGCGTTCGTAAACAAAGCCCGTATATTCCTTTATAGAACTATTTTCGCGAAACGGCTCGTCCGGTGAGGATCCGGTAAATATTTGAACGATCCACGTTTTACAATTTACGCCCATCTGGGGTATTCGAACGTTGCTTTATGTTCTATCAAACGGCATGGAATCCTTTAATAAGAAATTGTTTGAGGACCATCCGCTAGATGGCGCTGGTTTAAAAAGGAGTGATTTGGTGTAACGCTGTCGTAGGTATCTATAGCTTGTTGTTATTTATAATGGGTGTAACAATACCCTTAACAAAAGCCGAATGGCACTTGTTCTCCCCATCATTGCGACCATTTTTAGTTCTGGTCCATACCTGGAACGTTCTATTTAAGGAGATACTCGTGGTCAAAATTACAACTTTTTCACAAGTTTTTTTTGTGTTATAAACAAGTTTTAATTTTATAACTTTACTTTAAATCCTTCCACGACCCTCGTACTATTCAATGCATCTATCAGCACAATATTTTTTACGTAGAGTTACTTAGTTTATTTTACAGAATGCTTGGTTGACAGCTTCGTGAAGGATCGGTTTACACCTTGTATTGTCTAAAGTACTGATTAAGCTAAATCATTAAATAATTTATGAAACAGCACTATAGGTAGGTGCCATTTTTTACAAAATTTTCCCAAGTTTGTCAAACCAATAGATTTATTATTGAGTTCTGTGCTCAAGTCGGTACCAAATTCTAGAGTGATGGCCTTCAAAGGTACGGTTTAAAGGTACGGGATTTAGGTCTTTTTCACCAGAAATCACTAATTGCGCTAAGCGTGATACTAAATGCGTTAAGTAAGACAAAGAAAGAACGATCTTTTAAATATTATTATTAACACTAGAAACGGGATATTTGCCATGTGCAGCATATAAGATATATTATCAGATTACAAGATCACGGATAAACTGAAGTTATGATAATGATAATGTTAGTGACCTTAACAGTTTAAAACTAAGATCTTTTAAATATTTTTAAGTTATTTTGCCTAATGCATGTAGGATTACGTCTATGTCGTAAAGCGCGAGCGGTAGATAAAAATATTAAAAACAGTAGTCTCTTTACTTGGCCCTAACTGACGTCTTACTTCCCAACCTAAGCAATCAGCAACAAGACAGTAATAACAACAACAACTTGTGGTCTAATAAAGCTGTAGACAACAATAAAATAAGCCTTTACCCATTAATCTAAGAGACTTACGCATAAATTGGACTATCTGTGGTGAAACTTTCCTAGTTTGAACATTTGTTATTCAGATATCCTGTTCCTAATGGAGATTTATGAGTGACTCATTATTTTATGTAACAGATTCAATTTTGAGACTCCTCTGTTAAGATATTGTTGATAACTGAGACGGTTTTGGCGTGAAATATAAACTGTTGTTATAATAGTTTTTAATGCGGATAATTTGACGAGTATCTAGTGTTTCAATTTTAAGTCTGACGACCAATCTTACTAAATCGTATAGTATTACCCAGTAAACTGGGTTGTGGAGGTCAGATATGCAGTAGCTCCATGTAAAACTAGACCGGAAGCCGACCCGACATGGCTACGAAAAGGTTAGGCATATGATGCTTCAGTTTCAATGGAATAGATTTTCATCTTCTATAGTACTAGTTCGGTACTGAAATCGGTGGGGCGCGGTTAACAAACTTTCGCTTCGCTGACTACATTGTTGTATTTTCTTCCACGGCGGCAGAACTAGAGCTAATGTTAAACCAATTCAGTAATGATGCAAGCCTTGAGGTTGGACTGGCGATGAACATGTCAAAGACCAAACTGATGTCAAACACCACTAAGCATAGGATCAGAGTAAATGATGAAGAATTGCAATATGTCCATGAATACATACATACATACCTGAGCCAGTTAGTCTCTTTCCAGGCAAGACAAGGAAGTCACAAGACGAACCGAAAATGCCTGGAAGAGCTACTGGTCCATGAAGGAGCTTATGAAGGGAAACCTTCCTTTGTCGCTAAAGCGAAAAATCATGGACATGTGCATACTTCCCATTTTGACCTATGGATCCCAAACTTGGTCTTTGACAAACATTCAAAAGTCCAAGCTCAAGGTCTGCCAACGTGCAATGGAGCGCAGCATTCTAGACGTCAAACTAACAGACCATGTACGCAACACGACACTGCGCTTCAAAACACAAATTAGTGACGTTGCTCAAAAAGCCGCTAAACTGAAGTGGGACTGAACTGGCCACGCCTGCCGCATGCTTAATGAGCTGTGGGCCAAAATAACCACTTTCTGGAGCCCTGACAAAACCAGAAGGCGTCGCGGCAGACCTCGTAGAAGATGGCGGGACGAGCTGGATAAAATCAACGACCAGTGATCCAACTGGAAGTCATGCGGCCTTTGCCCAGCAGTAAGATGACGAAGCTAACAGTAACAGTATCAGTATAGTACTAGTTACTTGTTCGATACTTAAAAGGAAGACAAAAAGTAAATGCGAGATTGAAGTATCTCGCAAGTCATCGACCAAGAGGCGCGCTGTATTCATTGCATTTTAATTCTTCTATTTCTTTTACACTCTCTAAATTATATAAGCTTGTTTTTAACCGATTTGTGTCCCACCAGCATCTTTTTCTTTTTCATTTATCTTTACCGATTTCTCTGTGATTACTGGTCCGATTTGAGTAATTCTTTTTTCATTTTGTAAACGAAGCTCGCCCGGTCCCATTTAATTTTTTTTAACTCTGCTTCTGATTTCTCTATAATATGCATTTTTTCTTCGTCTATGTGGGTGATGTGTTAATATATTCTAGATATAATTTAAAATGGATACTTGACAAGGATTTGTGTGAGATACCATAACTAAAAAGGGTAAAATAAACACTTCCAACAGCATAGTTATTTTCCACTTTTTAGAGGTTTTTTTTAAAGTCATTTTTTTTTAATTTCTCTTTTTAAACGCGTTTATTTAGCTTGCTTTGTTTGTTTCTTGTTTGGCTCAAAAGTAGCTGATTTTTAATTTTTAATCTAAAACATAATTTATGAAAGTTTTTAGAAGTAATTATGGGTTTAAGTAACAAATTAACTACGACATTATAACTAGGATGTAGAACATAAACCACTTCAGTAGAACTCGTACGATGTTGCCAAACTTCTGCAACTGGAACATTTTAATTGCCGCAATTAATTAGGATTGAGTTAGGTTTCCTTCATACACGACCCACGCATAATGAGAAAAATACTTTCCTATGATGAGTTAATTTGTTAAATTATGAGCTAAAAATAATAAGGGGTTTTTGGATGAATTTTATAATTTCGTTTCTCATTGTATCGGATGTCAATATGAAACGTAATAATAAATTCTGTTTATGAAGAGTTACCATCAAATATTAATAAAAACTGGATGTCTGTTGTTTATATCTGAAATCAAAACAAATATTGAAATTGTGAAACATTTTGAAGTAGGAAATTCATTTATGTAGGTATATTTCATAAACTCACCATAATATCCTAAAATACTGATTATCGCATTTTATCTGCCCTCCGTAATTACGATTATAAATTTGAGAGTAATCTGTCTCTCTGTCGCCTTTTCGCTCCTTAGCGGCAGAATGGATAGACTATGACCATAATAGTACATTCCCATGTGAAAATTTCTGTTTACAAGCCAAAAAGCCAAACAATTAACAAAAGCCATTTATCCTGAAGTTATAAACAGCATAAATATATTTAGCAACATTAAAAAAAACACAACTAGCTAAATCAACCCTTAACTAAAATAACCCAGCAACCTGTACAGGAGTAAACATCAAAGAATTAAGACTAACAGAGGATCGAACATTTCAATCAAAGTGGTTATGCATAATTCAGTGAGACGCCCCGAAGGATCCTAATTGAAATACGCGAAGCCGTCGGCTGGCCACTTCGATGTTAATCGGTGACACCTAACGTAAATCACTATCCCTTTTAATAGTGTTATTAGTAGTCGTGATGGTAGACGTTATTTTGATGTGGATTTTGTTAACTGAATGTTGATTTTTCGTGGATTTGGTTTAGGAGTTTTTTTTCAGTTTTATGGCGATGATTATAATCTTTAGATTAATTTGCCCTCGCCGAACTAAGTGGCGCATAAAAGGTTTTCATACTGTAAAAAGTGACACGTCCCGTATGGAATGGTAGATATTATTTTTAATATGAATCAACAAATATAACTTTTAAATGTCAGTATAGTCATATTTTAAAGGCGGTCGGGCGAGTCTAACAATAATAATTATAATCAATGTTTCATAGGCCCAGGTTTAACTGCTTGCACAGTGATCGTTGCGTTGTTGAAGAGTTTTTACACAATGAGCGCCTAAGTTGGGAATTAAGTGACATAAACATGAAACACAACAGGAAAAGAGCTAGTCCTGAAAGGACTTGTGAGACAAATTTATTGCCCTGGACACAGAACAAAATGTGAACAGAATGTGGTAAAAACTATTTTGAGTTTTTCATTGACGTTCCATACCACACTCGTCAAGGAGAAGTCTTTTTCTTTGGTGTCGATGGTATACCTACGGCTTGTTTAAATTCCTTGGGTCCAGTATGTGGCCACGTTAATCGCGGCGTCAGTGGCATCAATTGCAAGTCTCAAGTGTCAAAAAGTAACATCGTCAATTGTGTATTTGGAGGTTGAATATACCTACGTAACTAGAGAGTAAATAGAATACATTTTGCTCTAAAGCGGACCAAATAGATCTGAAACTAACGATTTCTCTAGAAAAACGAAGCACCCAAGTAAACTGGGTACTTACGTTTAAATTTATCGTACCTACCTTTACTTAGTGATTGATATATTGCCACAAACAAGTGGTTGTAGTACCTAGCTGATCGTTGAATATTTCCTGGAACTATTTATTAGGATAGATTATTATATTATTATGATATGTTATTAGATTTATGTTTAATGTTGATTAAGTCTAAAACGCGGAATTAAACCTACATATTTGGCAAAACATTTAATGTCATGGATTTACGCAAAATAACGCCTGTTTCTATAACCTATGAAAATCTCTCTTATTTATTTTTGTGTAGTATGCATAGCATTGTCTCCTCAGCTGAGACTTTTGTCTATGTTAAAAAATGGTTCCTAACCAACAATTTAATGCCGCATGGGGTACTGTTTAAAATGTTATAATAAAATACCTCCCCACATTCAACAACTGAATGAGACAAAATTTAAATCTTGTATAAAACGCACACTATGTAGGCAAGCATATTATAAGTTAGGGGATTACATCGATGATAAAAATGCTTGGCTCAATGCTGGTCCTGCTCCACAACCATAGGGGCAAACTAATCAGAAGCTCATGTGAAATTATTGTGGAAGCTGCAGAAGATTGTAAAAATATCTTTGCATTGTATAGATTCAATCTCTTAGTATTATATAACTGCATAGCACATGTGTGAGTACTATGTACTGTAAAGCTACCATTTACATTTAGTTATCCTTCATTGACTCGAATGTGCCCTGGTGGCTGAGAGAATGTCAGGCTCACTCAAATGTCTCGCTGATAGTGGCGGGTGTGTTGGGTCGTTTAGTTCCCTTCAATATGGTTGAGCTGAATGGAGCTGATGCATGCGTCATGTTCGTGAACGGGCGCTGTCAGTTGGGACTGGTCATCTCTTAGCTGCCACGGTTTATTTTAACTACTTTGTTTTTAAATTGTTGATAGTTATAATCTTTTACTCTGGACGCTCTTAATGTGCACGTCTTTCTACATCGTTCTCACATATATGTATAATCTCAACATGAATGATGTAACCAAGATCTTGTAAGAATATTTTGATTGAAAAGAGTGTCCATGGAGTTTCTTGCCCATTCTTCTCCATAGAGATCTACGCTTTGGAATGGGCAACTACAGTACTTTCACAAGTTATTATGCCTTGTGTCTGTGACTGTAGCTTCGCCTTTGTTTTTCTGACTTTCAAAAGTGCCTGCGAAGGTCTAATTGAAATAAACGCTTTGAGTTTGAGTTTGAGTTTTGAGTTTGAGTTCATGTCTCTTTCTAGTTTAAGGACATATTCATCCCAATGTTTTGTTTCACCGTTTTGAGAGCGTTGAGTATAGATAGATATCTAACACAGCATAAAGTGAGGCGGTCTAGGATCTAATCTAGAACTAACAAGTCACGACAGCATAGAAAACCAATCAATGGTTAAAAATGCATAATGTGTGCTAAATTTCAATTTAATCAGTCCAGTTGATTTGGAGCAAATTGGTGGTGACAGACGGACACGAGTGATCATAATTATATGGATTCCGTTTTTCACTCGGGCGTACGGACCCTTAAAAAAAACAGTGGTAGTGACAGCCACGGCTTAGTATTGGTAAGATTGGCCCCGGGTTCGAACCCAGGCAGGCGCATTATTTTATGTAATTTATTCATCACCACTGCTCACAAAACGGTGATAAAAAAACGAAACGGTATAGCCCACTCCCTCTCAAAGAGAGAAGGCCAAAGTCCCAACAATGGGAAGTTTTTAGGCTGATTATGTTAACGAACCGAATTTAAAAGAACACTTTACATGTAAGTAATTAAACTTAAATTTCCATGTTAAATTAACAAATAGGTAAATTAGATTTTAAGTATATTAAGCTTCATTCCCATAGGAAACATTGCTAATCTCTGAATAATTAGCCATTTATAAACAAGAATGAAATAAAGCCAACAATTGGGAATTAATTTTAGCCATTCCTATTTTAACCACTGGTTTCAGGCTTTCAGGCAACTGAACATCGAAAATGGTCGTAATAAATAATTTTCAATGAACACGTTATTTTGGCTGTGTGACTATTAAACTGTAAAATGAAAAGCCGCTTGAATTATAATTACTGGTGGACGTTAGATGGAAAATCGGGTTGGTAGTAAAGGTTGTGATAGTTCATGTAGACCGTATACTATAATAAGTTAGTCTGTTTGATGAACTAGATAAAGAGCCTGCGATCAATTCTGGATGTTTATCAATTCTTAGGTGTTTTACTTTGTATTACTATTAGAGGATCAAAGAATTTAGTCAAAATGTTGGCAGTTTTTGTTTCAGTTATTACTTACTTATATATTTGGGCGTAAATATTTAAAGATAACGAGACATTCTCTATAAAGAAGCCGTTTCTAAAATACTCGCATCACATAAATTGAACCCGAAACTGCTACAAGCTCCATCTATTGGATTAACATATACATCAATGGTATAATTTTACAACCATTTGTGTATTCAATAAAATCACCCATAATAATCCCTTGTTTTATTTCAGCGAAAAGCTCAGCATCATCGAAACTTCAAACAGCGCCATCTATCCACAGTTTTTCGAACTCGCAACACAAACGGCTGAGCAAATAACGCAGCCTCGTCTATACAATACGCAAGAAGTTAACCTGTTGTACTGATAGAGGTATCGCCATGTACCGTTTGGGGGATGACAACGCTAAACTGATAATAAATTGGTTTCTTGTGACGAAGCCGAGAATTTACGAGTGTGTTTCATATGAAATCATTTTATCATACTGAAAACTTATTTTGAGTCAATTGAGGTGCTGTTTTCTGGGACATAATTGTAGTTCTCTTCCATTTTCTAATAAAAATAACTCGACGTAAAAATATTGACTGATTTCGTCATCACTTGCAAGTTGCTAGTGATGACGAAATCAGTCAATATTTTTTCAAGTCACGGAAGTCCAGTGCTCGATCTGAGAGACTAAACAAGTAGTGATTGCTTTTAAAGCATTCCATATTCCTACAACGACTTTCAACATGACTGACACGAGCTTCTCGGTGGTTTTTGTTAATCAAATACATTTTTAACACTTCTACTATCGTTTAACGGTTATAGAATCCCATTTGGTCTAGGGTCCTCTGGACCTCAAGAAAAGATATAAACAACTCCCAGCAAGGTAAAGCAGTACCTATTGCTTTAATGTCACTCCTAAGGACGTCTGGTGCCATCTCTTTCCCACTCTAAAATAAGATTTAAAAAATACTGCTTTAAGATCATGGAAGAGAGAGTCACAGAGTCATGGTAGGCCAGCAGTTCTGGGGTCTTAAATGGCCGCTTTAGCAGAATCATAATAGGAAAATAATTTGAATTGCGTTACAATGCGTAAAATGGTCACAAAGTGACAATTCATAGTCTTAACTGCGTGTGTATCATGATTCTGCTAAAGTGGCCATTTTAGGCCCCCTGGTAACTCACAATCATGCTTTGGCGACATTCATAATTTACCATTTATTAGATTCACACTTCTTTTCACTTTGATACGTAGAACAATATAATCAGCTTAGAAGATTCCCATTGCTGGGACACCGGCCTCCTCTCTGTGCAGGAAAGGGGCCATTCACCAAGTGAGCCTAGCGCTCGGTTCGTGGATGGCATTTTGAGTTGAAATTAAACAAAACTAACACCCCAACGCCATAAAAACCCCATTGAATCAACAATTAATACTATGAATGAACATGTTTAACACAACAGCTCATGTCGAATGAAAACCTAATACATACACATAATCTATTAACTGAGGGCTAATTAATACATGGATTGAATGAATACCTGATGATTGTATTGTTAGTTAATAGGGGTATTATTGTGGTGGCGTGGCACATTATTTCCCTATAATCGCATTGTGTTGATGCATATACGAAGGTTGGTTAGAATATGCATATGAGGCGATCTTTGGTAAAACAGTATCGTTTAATTTTTTTCTTTTTTAATTATGTGTTTCAGTTGATATTGCCAATATAATTATGGTATTCAATAGACCTGCCAAATGGTAGGTATCTACTTTTATACACTTTTCTTTTTTCCTCACTTTGAGTGAATTCCTCCGACCTTTATCAATTCATTGGTCTATCTACGCTGCGAATACCAGATGTGTAGCTACTTCAAATAGCCAAAATATCCACTATTTTGGCTCTGTACTCAACAGCAACAAAATCATTACAATAAGTCAGCATAATTTTATATAGGAACAACTTGGGCCTCTCTGAAAAGTACCAATGAATACACCAGAAAAACGAAGGAGCAAAGATCTTGCAAACTTTCTGCAGTGCAAGCTCTCACATTTTCCGTAACATCAAATACCACAAAAGACTTGGGAGTTACTTCTTAGTTTACAGTAGAATCAACACTGAACCCTGTAGTAACTTCTGACGATTCCGAACTTCTTGCTACATCCTAATTGAATGAAAACATTTGGACTTACAACTACGTTAGAATTTTGTGGATGCTAGTTTGTGAATAATGATCATTCTAGTTCGTTTCATTCGGGTTAAGTTTTAGTAAAGAATTTATTTTCTTGAAAGTTTGGTGCTAATTTTATCATGGTCCTTCTTACGACGTTTATGTAATACATATGTTCATGTAACGGTTATGCGAGACAAATGTTCAAAAGTTCGACATAACATACTTAAGGTAATCTAAAAACATTAGTTGGTAATAATATATTGCTGGAATATATATTAAAAAAATACATCTATACTTCTATACTATAAAGAGGAAAAAAATTGTTTGTAAGTTTGTATGTAGGGGGTAATCTCTGGATCTACTGAACCGATTTTGCCCCCCCGAGTGCCATAGGCTATATTTACAACGTGCCCGTGGGATAATTGCCGACAAAAACGCGAGCGAAGCCGCGGGCAACAGCAGCAGCTAGTGTATGATAAAAAGAACTTTACACAAACATCACGCGTGTAATCGCGCGGCGGCGTACCTAATACACCCACATTTCGCCAGTTATTTCTAAGTTCCATGTAATAGGGGGCGAGCCTATTGCCATCAACCGGGCACAAAGCCAGACTCCGTGGCTGCTACTGAGAAATTTAGATGGTAAAACGCAAAAATCCAAAAACCTTGTACACAAGCAACACCAACACCGACGCACTTTATTAAATATATTTACACCTTAAGACGACCCACCGACTACCTTTTCTGTTATAACTTAGTATATACGCTGGGCACTGATATACTCATTCCTTATTTTGTTGTACTTTATTGTTTCGGAAGTTTTTCTTGTTGTTTTCTTACGTTGTTCTCTAAAAACACCTTGACATTGACAGCCAGTTGCCAAAATGTATTCTACCTCTGCGCTGCGCTCGCGTCCCTTCGCTTGTCATGGACCATAGACAATAGTCTGTAGCGTTGACAAGCGAAGTCGGAACGTTCTTTGCGGCCGAGCCGATTATTATTAATATTTTTATTTAATCATTTTTGTTTGTATACTTACAGTGTTTATTTTATATAAGTGAATATTATGTTATTTTATTTTTTGTGTTAATGTGTTGTGTGTCCGTAGTTGTGACCGTGACGTCACAGTGGGCCTTATCAGAATACCAGCGCTGCGGTATTTGTTTTTCATATATCGGAGCATCATGCTGAGATAGGAGCCTTTTTGGCCTCGCACAGGTCTTTTTTATTATTTAGTTTTAGATTCTTTTTTTTATTGTTCCTGTGCTTGTCCCAAATAAATATTTTTCTTTCTTTCTTTCTTTCAAAAACACTCTGCCCGACCTGGGAATCGATCGAACCCGGGCTCTCATGCTTAGCAGTCGCACTTGCGACCACTAGACCAACCAGGCAGTAACAAAATAAAGAGAATTTTGGTACCTACCAAGTAAGAACTTTTCTGTGTTTTTGTCAAGATACCGTTTCCTCACGTAAATGCCCCATAAATATAGTAAAGCTAAACATTATTCTAAAGAATATTTCGGCGTTAATTTCCTACGTTTTCTTTTATCACCCTGAGTTAGAAGTCCTGTTAATTATGCGTCATTTAAATTACCGATACCGTAAAACCCAGTCGCTTTCGGCACTGCGGGTAATGTTAGATATCGGTGACATTGCAGAAAGATGTACAGTATTATTACTAGGAAAAAAAATCTGAATGTGGGAGTTTTTCATATACATTTTTCATATACTTTTGAAAAGTAAAATCACGCCTATATTTATACGAGTACTAATACGCATTTTACAATATAATTATTTTCAAGTTTATATATATATACTATTATTAAAATATATCTAGTATTAAAAAATAGACAAATTAGTTAAAAGAAGTATAAGAAAAAGCATAAAAGATGGTAATACCTTACCAACATGATCAAGTCAGCTTTGTTAAGTAACAATACATTGAGAAATGTCAAACAGGGAATCACGAAGAGAAAAACCTGGATTTCTAATCTAACTGATGAAAATGGGGTAAAACAAAGTAGTTCTAGCAAAATTATCGACATAGCTACTAAATTCTACAAAAATCTGTACCAGGCTCAACACAAACAACCAAGACACTTCACTTATTATTGCCCTGACTCAGTTCATCCGTTCAGTCCCTACGAAGTCCAATGGGCTCTTCGCGAAATTAAATACAATAAAAGCCCTGGAATGGACGGCACAACAACAGAAGTTTTAAAGCTAGGGCGCAGTGTTCTTGAAACCTCACATCACATCTTTTTTCAACACCATCTTGCACTCCGGCCGTATTCCCTCTGAAATGTGCCACTCCAACATTATTTAACTACACAAGAAAGGAGACAAAGCTGACATCTCGAACTATCGACCTATAAGTCTGATCTCACATTTATACAAACTGTTAATTAAAGTAATAGAGAACCGTATCGGTCCCATCCTTGACCTTCACCAACCTCCCGAACAAGCTGGATTTCGTCCCCATTTCTCCACAAATGATTATCTCCATACTATCAACCAAGCGATAGAAAAGTTCTGCGAATTTAACAAACCACTTTACCTAGCCTTTGTGGACTATGTCAAGGCATTCGACAGTATTGACCATCAGTCAGTTATTAATGCCTTGGAGTCCCAAAACGTCACACACACCTACGTTGACCTCATTGACACTAACTACTGAAACAGCTCTGCCAATATCAAGTTACATATTTCAGGTCCTAATTTCCACATAGAAAAAGGTTTCAAACAAGGCGACCCACTCTCACCTAAGCTGTTCAGAAGCGCATTGAAGGAGATTTTCAACAAATTGCCTGATTGACTCACGAGGCGTTAATATTAGCGGCCATTAGCTAACAAACCTCCGCTTTGCTGATGACATTGTGTTATTCTCCACGTCAACTTCAGAACTTAAAGAAATGCTCCAAGAACTGAGCACAGCAAGTCTTGAGGTTGGACTTTCTATGAACAGATCCAAAACTATCAGTACAAAACGTAGGGTCGAAGTAGATGGGCATGTGTTGCAATATTTCGATGAGTATACTACTTGGGTCACAAAATGTCTTTTAAAAATAGGCAGGATAAAGAAATCGAAAGGCACGTCCAAAATGCTTGGAAGTCCTTCTGGGCCCTAAAAGAACACATGAAGGGAAGCCTTCCAATAACGCTGAAAAAAAAAACTCATCGACATGTGTATCCTGCCCGTCCTAACCTACGGTGCACAAAGTTGGTCACTTACTGAACAGCAGAAGTCCAAACTCAAGATCTGCCAGCGGGCAATGGAGCGCAGCATAATAGGTGTTAAGCAAACAGATCGCGTAAGAAACACTACCTAGCGCTCCATTACTCAAATTCAAATTGCAGAAGTTGGAGAAAAAACAGCCAAGCTGAAGTTGGAATGGGCTGGCCACGTAGCACGAATGCGCCCGGAGAGATAGGCAACGATCGTCACCCACTGGATGCCTGTCTGAGGAAATCGAAGTAGACCGCGGCGATGTTGGTGTGACGATCTGATCTCGTTTGCGGGGCGAACATGGCCAGATATTGCACAGAACAGAGAGATTTCGATGGAGAAAGGGGAGGCCTTTGCCCAGCAGTGGGACACAAAAATAGGCTAGCAAAAAAAACAACTAGTATTATAAAGCGGCAAAGTTTGTAAGTTTGTGAGGTTCTAGGGGGTAATCTCCGGATCTACTGAACCGATTTTGAAAAAAAAAACACTAATAGGAAGCTACATTATCCCCGAGAGTCCTAAACTATATTTACAACTTGCCCGTGGGATAATTCCCGACTAAAACGCGAGGCGAAGCCGCGGGCAACAGCTAGTTATTAATACACCATCATCATCATTAGATCATCTACCTGCGCTTGTCCCAGATTACTTGAGATCGGCGCATCATTTTTTTTCCATTCCGTGATTATTTACTCCTTTATTCAAAAGACAGCTTAATTTAGAAACACAAACACATAATCTGCTGTCTTTATCTAGATGGGTTTATATTCAACTAGGGCACACACTCGAAAATAGTAATTATGTTGAATCATTTTATATCTCTCCTTTCATTCTTTTTCGCGTGGTAAGTGCATAACCTGGTGTCAGAGTTTTTATGCCGTCCATGGGCCTCCGAATTCTTTTTTTTTTTAACTTTGCCCCACTCCAGGCATTTCTCCTGTATCGTGGGTGCGTTCACAAACACACAAACAGCCAGATCCGGAACAACTATCTATAGGCCATATAAAAACTTTTTCCGTGCGTGATCGAACCCGCGACACGTAGCACAGCAGTCAATCGCTCAGCCACTGCGCCAACCGTGCCGTTGTAATTGGCTTTACATGCCGTCGAGAAAAACTCTCAGGCAAGCTGGTTTCCTCAGAATGTTTTTCTTCACCGAAGCATGTAATAATTATACAAGGTGCGTATTTAGGGTTCGAATTCGAGACCCATGACTTGGCAGTCGGATGGTCACACCACTAGGCTACCACTGTTTACAGCTCTGAAATGAAGATTGGTTGGTTTTTCTTGTGTGGTGACAGACATAATATAATGTTGTAGAATTAGAACTGTAACCCTTTTGATACTTGTACATATTTTTATTACTATTATAGATTATAGATTTGTAGTTTGTAAATAATGTAAATATCTTGATTGAAATAAAACATAGAATTAGAACTTGTTATGATTAGCTCAGAAAAAGAAATATGGCTCAAAGAAGAAACTGTACTCGTGCTACTTCCCACAAAACAATACCGATAACCTTGACATGTCATCTACAATAACCTCAGAACTTAGAATTCTGACAATAAGTTCGACTGGGACGTAAAACAGGTTTGAGTACGGATGGATCAAGTGCCCGCCACTCGTGTGGAGTGCTCCTTATGATCGCTGTGTAGTGGGTTTGGCATTCGGAATTAATTCGGGAATTGCTATGAGTGGTTCGATTCGATAGTTAAAAATATAGGCACCATGTGAAAAGGCTTTGTTTTAGACTTCGTATTAAACGTTTGAATTTATTTTGTACTGGGAATTACTGACGTAATAAAATTAATGTTGTTTTGAGGAATACAAACCAAAAATAATTAAACTTAAAAAAAAAACGATGACTTTAATTAAATTGCTTAGTAATATGTATTTTCATCTATTAAACATCATTACGCTATTTAACACAATAAATAATAACATATTTTTAAAACTAGTGTGTATCGGCAATCTTACCACACAAGGCGATCTCTGTCAGATAACCTTTAAATGTTATCATTAACACTGAAAAATATTTACCATGTTTCGATTTGTTTTCAGTATTAATGATAATGTTAGTGACCATGTGAGTTTGAAAACGAATAACCTTAAGATGAACTGAAAGAAATCAATGAGAGACTGGACTATCAGTAAGTTATTTTTTCAAAGTTACTGAAAAATAACACAGCTCCAAAAATAATCGGATAAAAAACTCAAACAGATTTGGCAATGGAAGAAAGGGGTCCAAAAAACTCAATAAGCATTAAAATAAGCGAAACAAAGCCTAACAGAAGGGTTTGTAATAATTAAACTGAACTGATTTTTAGACTTTATTTCACGGCTGGCCTTTTGTACAGAGACAAAGCTTTCAGTTAACAATAGAGGCCGCCACCTGTACCTAGTGGATTACTAATATTACCATGATTTAGAAAAACGCAGGACACATTATATAAAAAAAGAAGTTAAATTACTTTTAAACAAAAAACTGGTAGTTTTCTGTGTATAAATTATAGTTATAAATGTACTCTAATAAATTAACTGGCGGAATGAAAGTCTACTATAATGGCTTATCATCTGTCTATTCCTTCGGGAATTACAGGCGTTTTTTGTGTCCTATATTAAACTGGTCCATAGAAAAAAAACAAAACATTTTATTTTCTTCTCGGTCTTAAAATAAAATATTTCATTACAACTAAAATAGACTCATTATGAGATGTCAGACACAGGTTCTACAGTTTCAATTTGGTAAAAATGTAGTCATTTATTTTTTTACACACATACATTATAACGTTTCGTTTTCCCGGGAGGGGGAAAATGTACAGCCAGAGGAAAACTATCACCTATCTATCATCGGGCTTCGAGGAGTCATGGTTTGGAAAGAAATAAAAGGGGTAACAGTACAACAGCTTTAATATTAATAAATTAGGTACCTATCCTATCAGAAATACCATACAATGCCAGGGAAGCCAGGGGGGAAAAAAAGTTGAAGGTCACAAGGAAATGAGGGCTCCAAGGGTTTCTTCAAATTGTTAGGCTGAAAGCTCCAAGTCCAAGGCTCGCAAGCTGTAGCAGATGAAGGCCTCGAGTCAAGCTTCCGAGTCGCCGACCTCGGAAAGGCAGGTTGTAGCAAAGGGCCTGAGGGTTACCAGCTATGAAGGTGTCAAGGACTTCCAGCTGTCGAGGCGTCAAGGGCTCCCTGCAGATAACGACGGTCACTCTGCAACACAATGATAAAATCATTTCTGGAGGCTCCAAAGATGGAACGCGACCGCACTCGCTGGACTTCGCGCTTCCAAGCCCGAAACGCGTAACTACGTACGCTACTCCGGCATAGTTTAATAAGCAAAGGGCACTGCTCTTCCAACTGATACTTAGTTACCAAGAGCTTCTTGTCAACACGAGCTCCAAAAGCAGACTGAACATCATGACTATAGTTGTAAATAAACCGTTTTAAACCAAAATCAGTGGTTTAAAACCCGTTTTAAATTTGTTTAAAACGGTTTAAAACCGCGACCACGTGGGCCGTACATTGATTACGAATTACCTAAAAAAAATAGTTTAAAAGGCTAATTGAAATCATTTACCATTTTTATTAATATATGTGAAGTCATATATCATATTTATACTACTATTTAGGATTAGACACTGAAAACAATCATGTTTTGGGTATTTATTAAAATAAAACGGCAATGCCGCATTTTTATTTTTCACTTTGCTACCAAAATCGCAACGGGGAGGGATGGGGCAGGTTGGGATCAATTTTATGTTTGTCTGTCATGTTAATGAAGGTTGATTTTAAAACATTTTTATTTTATTTTCCTTCTATATATTCTAAATCAGGAAGGAGTTGTGGTCTAGATAACTTCGTGTAAAGCCTCAGTGCATTCCACCAAAAAATCATTCTAAACCATATTAAACCGCCAAGTGTGGTTTTAAATCGTTTTAAACCAAAAAGACGGTTTAAAACAAAATGGTTTAAAACATTTAAAATCCGTTTTGCATCTCTAATCATGACAGCCTTGGCTCCGTTCTTCTATTCCAGACGACCGGCCTTTCTAAATTTTGAAGTGAGAGAATTCTAGAACATACAGTAGTTTATAACAAGGTCTAACATCAATTACCTACAACCTAACCTCATAGCTCCAGCAGTAAATTAAAAATAATAACCCTAGACTTGTCATTATCTGACACAACAAAAGGTATATAAACATTGGAAGAGTACTAGAAAACCTACAGAAAACCCTAATAATACAAAATGCAGAGCCCTAGGAATGCTTTACCTCCAGGCAATGGCCATGCAGTTACCTGGAGAGAACGTATGATGCAAAACCTACACTAAAATAGCCAAACGTAAGTAAAAACATACGAACATTACAACATAGGTTTTCGAAAAAAGGGTTAAATAGATTTTTACATTAAATAATAATAAAAATAGGTACAAGTAAATATGCACAATGAGAAAAGAACTACGAGGCGTCAAAACATTCGTCCACATCGCTGTCAATAGAAAAAGTGCCCAAAACGCTGGCAGCATTGCCACGTAGGATGGCAATTCAGATTCACTGGCCAATGTATATATAATACTATTTGCATAATTTATTAAAACAAAGTAATTAATTTATAAAATTTGTGGTCACTGTATACTTAAATATCCCTTTGCTCTGAGAACAATAGTAATTCGAAGTGCACCTGATGAGCCCCTGACTGAGACAATCTCATCAGATTATTTTGACAAAACAATTTATTGTTTGCTCAGTACCTTTTCTTATTTATTTCTTTGAGTTTAAAAAAAATATTATCTTGCCGCGTTATTCCGTGAAGGCGTATGAATGAGTGCTTGAAATGACTTGTTTTGCTTTTGTTTTTTTTTTTTTTTCGGGAATCTTCATAAAAGTAAGATTGTTTTTTTTTTATACAAAGCCATGTGTAAAATCCAGGAAATTCTACAAAAATACTTACACTGAACTAATGACTCACTTTGTTTACGATTTACCAAATCAGTTATAAAGTAAAATAGATGCATTCAAACGTGTTTGTTGTTTTAGTCAGATATTCCATGTATTTTTACTACATAACTTCCTTCTAAACCAGCTGTGTGTAATTTGTAATTACAACATTCAATTGACCTCGTACGCACAGGCCTCAAAATAATTAATTAATCAAAATACAATCAAACACTAACCAATATTTATTTAACAAATATTTAATCAATTAATGTGTATAAACTTAATGTAGCTTAGGGCGATGCGTAGACGATGCCTGTCGGGGTTGGATGCTTGCCGGGGCTGCGGGACTGTTCGAAAGAGATACCGCGGCCCAGGAACACAAAGGGCGAGGAAGGAACATGGATGTGTTTTAGTCAGTAAAAGTCTGACACTCCCTCCTGCTCAGCCCAGAGCGGGAGGAGTTATTTGATGATTTCCCATCCGAAAAAGAAAAAAGGCGATGCGTAGAGCCAGTCAACACAATTTTAAATCAACTTATCACAGTTTATCAACAAAGTACCACTACTAAAGTGACTCTCGACTTTGTCTAAAGCTGCACACTTCTTTCAGAACATCAAACCTGTAATCCCTGAAGGGTTTGGCAGAGGTGAAACTTATTAGTTACACCTGTGGATATACTATTGGGTATCCACCTTTTGCCACTTATGTTTAAATCCCATGTGATAGGGGGCGCGCCTATTGTAAGGGTATTGCTTTCAAACGGGCACCCGTATATTCAATGTAAATTAAAAAGCGTTTATTAGTGGTGACATCTTAATACAAAAAATATAATTTCTGCCATTGAATGAAAATGTAAATTGTGTATATTAGGAGCTACTTACATCTGCCGATCATCTGCAGATGTAGGTAGCTTCTAATATACACAATTTTATATTAATGTAACTACTTGTACTTTTCCATCAATAAAAAGGTACTTACATACATTAACGCAAAATATTATCTATAACTAAACATTACTGCGTAATACCAATAACATTTTCAATTGCGACAACAAAACAAATAAGTCCACAATTCATTACTGTTTTATAAATCCCACTTGAATATTTTAACCATAGTGCTTATAATCAAATATCACAAAGCAGGTATTTCATCTTCATCAAATGGGAAATTGAATGACATGAACCAATCAAGTATTTTACTGATTTATTGAGTGTTTTCGGTCCTGAGGTCCGCAAACGAGGACCAATTTGTCCGCGGACAATTTTCAACAACCTATGGACGTCAAACAATAGATGAAAAAACAACACAAGAAACAATGAACAGGAACGGTCATTTCTTTCCGGTGGACTAAAGTCCCTCGTCTGCGCAGGCCCTTAAGGTTCTATTCCTCTGTCTACGTCTGTCGTTACTTAAAGTGGATTTGCATTATCGAGAAAATATGAGCTGAGTTGTATCTGTGATTGTTGAATTCATATACGGTATTTGACGTGAAACATACGCAATTTGTTTATTCATTATGGAATTGCCATTGCTATTTTGTAGAAAAAAAAAACACTATCCTCCATTTTGTATGAACAAAACAAAATACGTTTATAAGTTAAGTTTTATAAGTTTAAAGTTTTACATGCATTTATGCCTTAAAACACTCGTATCTACACATAATTTCCCAAAAGCATTACTCCAGATAGTTTGATATTTCATTCCATTCTGAAAACTGCAAGTCGGGTTTCTGACAAGGCTTTTGTTACATCGTAGCTAAATAACTTTGTTGAAGCACGTACTGGATTACCACGCTCTCTCCTGATATCTGAGCTGGCAACTCCTTTCCCTAAGGATGTATACACTTTAAATGTAATATTATATGCATCATCTTCAGTCAGGCCTCAAATTACTAAAGCATTTCTTGGTTGTTTCTTAGCTGGGCCTATTGGGAGAAGAGCTGATCTTCGGAAGCTTTAATCTGGCTATCATGTCAAACAGTCTAAGAGACGATTATCCCGAGCTAAGTAAGGTAGCATAACGGAAAAGGTGTACTATGAAAACGCGTTTTTCTCCTCCTCCTCGCAACGTATTCCTCACTAGCTGTTGCCCGCGGCTTCGCTCGCGTTTTGGTGAGAAATTATCCCACGGGCACGTTGTAAATATAGCTTATGGCACTCGGCGATAATGTAGCTTTCTATTGGTGCAAGAATTTTTCATATCAGAGATTACCCCCTATAACCTCACAAACTCGTTAAGTTTAGATTATACAAGTATAGATAAGTATCGTGATTCCCCTGGACAAAGATGTGCTTTACGCGTATGTAAAAACTTAGTTTCATTACACTCTTTTCAGTAGACCTAAGTGAAACCATGGTTTGAAAATCAAACGATCCTACTGGTTGATATTATACACATTTATGGCTGCGCAACTTAGCACACCTCTCTGGTGTATAGGTACCATAAGCAGTCCCTAAAGGACTAATAAACTCATATTACCTACTTGCTGTGATTAGCAGACTAAAATTTATAAAGTCGATCAAATTACTTCTTTTCAAATATAGCAGACATTTATGTGGTTGAAAAAGAAAAGAAACCTTAACTTCGATCTTTAAATAGTTTTTTTTTTCAAGAAAATAATAGTTTCTGACATTAGTAACTGACGATACCAATATCTAACAGCACTAATTTATTGGAGCTTGTGGTGAAAACTTTACTAATTGAATTAATTGGACGTGTTACGTACTATTAAAAGTTCATTACGTTGTTACCATGCCAGCAACGGCTTTTAGGCCTCGAGTATGATAGCCATTTATCGTTAAACTTAAGTACCTTTGTTGTTATAAGGGAAATATTCTTAATTATTTAAGTAAATAGGCAATTGTGGTAGGTACAGCTTTGCCGTAACGTTTTCGTCGTGTTGTGACCACATTTTTTTATTTTATGTCAAATGCCAACTGACAAAGACAACTCGATCAACAAAGCAAAGATATTAAATTTCCAAAATAAAAACAACGAAGTCCTGGAAACCCTGACAAAGTGAACAGCGATAATAAAGATAAGACTGTTTTTTTTAAACGTTTCCTCACGCTAGGAATAGGGTATATGCAAGAAATACAAAACCTTTTTTATTTCTTAAATTTGCCTTGTATTGGACCATAAATACATTGCGGTACATTTGTTTCATTCTCTAATACAACACTTATTTTACAATTTTAATATAAAGTAAAATTTTAAAAACGCATCGATTCCGGTAGTGGCGTCAAATGCTATGTGTCAAAGTAACACTTTTAGTTGAAAAGTACTTAAAGTTTCACTAAAATTTCCTATAATATTGTTATTGCAATTTTTGCTTAACTAAAGCACTTACATTATAGTAAAACTATTCTATTATGGGCAAAAAATTAGATTTAAACAAGGCAGATAGGGGTAAGTTACATAAAATGCTATGACATGAATGGCCGCGATAGTCATGGACGTTTGAACTGTCGTAGAAAATTGTAGGAGTTTAATATATTTTTTTGTGCGACAAGCAGTAGTTGAAATTAACTTTTAATTATTTTCTTGAGTTGATAGTACTGCATATTATTGATTTAAGAGAAAAAAAAATACATGCATATTCCCTATTCCTCCCGTATCATGACTGCGTTTACAAACATATAAACTCACACAAATAAACAGCCAGACCTGAAACAGCTACGTATAGGCCATACAAATATTTGTTCCGTTCAACATGCGAACCCCCGACAGCAGCCAATCGCTCAGCCACTGCGACTATGCTGTCCATATCATCATCATCGTTATTTCAGCCGAAAGACGTCCACTGCTGGAAATGGGCTGCCCCCAAGAGTCACCACATTGACCGGTACCGTGCGTCTTGCATCCAGTGGATCCCCGCAACCTTCACCACGTCACCGGTCCAGCTAGTGGGAGGCCTTTTAACGCAACGTCTGCAACGGCTGTCCATATGGAAGGACATAAACATCATAATATCTTGATGAAAGTAATTAAAAAAATATTGCCATTTGTTTCGCCCTGTGGTCACACTATGCAGCTCAGTCCTAGCTTACACTTGTCACCAAGCGAACGCGTGAACCAGTGTAAACTGTAATTGTTTTGGCTGACTTCACGCAATGCAGACTGACGGCAGGTAACCGCAAGCTTGCCACTGCACTGTTCCCACTCCAAGCATTGAACACTTGCCAACATGACCAACGTAAGCTCTACCAACTGACTTTTAGTAATGTGAGGTATTCAAGTGGATTGTTGTGATGGTCCGGAGATTAAGGTATTCTCGGGCTAACAGATAGCGTGTTCTAAACTGGCAAGTAGGTAATCTAGAACTACACTGGACTGTGAAGAAAATCATCGAGGGTAACCTGGATTTATAATGGTGAAATTGCTTACCCACAGTGAGAAAAAACCCATCAAATTTTATAGAATGGGTAAATAATTGAAAATTGGACAAGAATAACATTATAGTGACGGACAAACTATTACCTAACTCATCCATAGCTATAAAAATGGCTCATACCAAGTAAAATATTCGTAAATGGCGAAGAAAGTTTTGGCCCAACGGGCTCAAGACATCTAAAGGTTGCTTTTTGGGTTCTGTACCTCAATCGCCAAAACGGAACCCTTATAAGATCACTTTGTTGTCCGTCTGTCTGCCTGTCAAGACCCTTTCTCTCAGGAATGCGTGGCGGTATCAAGCTAAAATTAATAACAAATACTCATGTCTGCAATCAGTTTTTTTTTTGCGGATGTATTAATGATGATGTATTTATTTGATGATGGTAAATCATCAAATAACTTCTCCTGCTGTCGGCTGAGCTCTGGGCTCCATACATACATAGTTGACGCCAATTAAGATATTTTTTTTAGATATTACGTTACCCTTCGTGCACGAGTCCGACTCGCACTTGTTTCCCGTCTCTCCGCTGCTGCCAAAAAGGCGTTTGTTGATCTGCAGTGCTACAATTACATGATAAAACTTCTGAATCTAAGTCTGATGCCATTTACTACAACAGAACAACTCCATTAACTTTTATTTCTATTGAGAAGAAGATTTAAAACACTTCCCTCCAACTTTGGCCGAAGAGCTCGGCTGCTCGGGTGCCAGTAATCCCCACGTTGGCACGTTGTCAACGCTACGCTACAGTTTGTGGTCAGTGGTCGCTGTTTGCGGTCACCGGTGTTGGGTCTGCTCTGTCCCTTGGACAACGATATTTTAGTGTTAAGTAGTGGTGTTATAGATACCTGAATGATACTTCTTGGATAACTGTCATTTGTTCGTGTCTGTCTAGACTTGAAAAGAAACCAGGACTACTGAATTTGTTTTCTTGGGAGTCTTACAGCGCCAGCGCGTTTATTGACACACTTTACACTTGTATCTATAGTCAAATTAAAGTAATTTCTTGATATTGAGATTGAGTAATTACATATGTAACCATTTTTATGCAATAGACTAACATTTCAACGAAGTAGGAACCGTCAAAGGAAGGAAAGCTAAGAATTCTTACTTTTGAAAGTTCTAACTTCAAGCAGGTTAGTAATCTAAGCTGCGGGATAAAAAACGTATTTTAAATATTAACTTTGACTCAAGTAATCACTTTGACTTGTATAAAGATACGAGTGTAAGAGTCTGACCCGTATTCAGGTCACAGTTTACTGCATTATATGATAATCTGGAAAATTCTGCGTTTTTCGATCGTCACTTGTTTGCTGATTTTCAGGTCAAAAACTGATGGTTGGGTTTACTTTGTTGAAACACATCGGTACCCGTATTTTTCTAATAACTTTGTTTAAAAAAACCATAGATACGTAACTTTCAAATAAGGAAACCACCACGTCTTGCTGTCACCACAACTGTTAATGCAATGTCCAAAGCAACAAAGCTATTCGATATTTCAACACAACTTGAACCAAGTAAGTTGCAGACACCAGGCGTGACCGATCGTCACGTCGACTACGTGAGAGGGAAAGCTCCACTGATATTGTATTATGTTTCGCTATCAGATATAAGAAACATCCACCAGCTTAGTTGATGGGAAAATTCAATTTTGCAGCTCTTGGTATGAAAGGTTTTAGAGGAAAGTGGCGATGGCGCTACGTTCTTTTACGGAGGTACTTTAGCATTGCATGTGGCATTGTACCACCGAAAAGTAATTCTAAGCTTATCTCTCCCACTCATTTTGGATCGGATCCTGCGCTCTATACACCTGAAAGTCAGCAACAAACAGACTTGAAAATTACAAAGCGAACTAAACGCCGGTTAAATGATCCGTCAAGCACAGAAGATATCTCACTGTCCGATTTACTGACCAAAATGGACGAAATTAAAAAGCAGCAAGACGCTAAATTTACCACCCTGGAACTATCTCTGAAGGAGCTAACAAACCAAAATGCTGAAATAAGTAAATCAATGATGTTGTTGTCCGAGAAATACGATGACGTTCTTAGTGACTTGAAAATTCTGCAACAGGAAAACAGTTCATTAAAGGGCCATATAAAGACTTTGGATGCAAAAATTGAACTTTTTGAAAAAAACGCACGATCTACCATGATTGAGTTAAGAAATGTCCCAGTCACTGTACCTGAGAACAAAGAACAGCTAGTTGAGATAGCAAAAAAGATTGGAAATGTTATTAATGTTCCAATCCTAGACTCCGATATTCGAGATGTATCTCGTCTTAAGCTGAAAGACAAACCCACAGGCCCTATAATCGTAGACTTCACATCAACCATAAAGAGAGAACAGATTATTAAGGCTACGGGGTCATATAATAAGGCAAATCGGGAAAAACGT
This sequence comes from Eugnorisma glareosa, assembly GCA_947578425.1. Lineage (NCBI taxonomy): Eukaryota > Metazoa > Arthropoda > Insecta > Lepidoptera > Noctuidae > Eugnorisma > Eugnorisma glareosa. The sequence continues at coordinate 19,589,422 of OX387970.1, read as the reverse complement.
TTGAGTACTACGAATCTGAATATGGTTGGACCAGCAAAGCCAATATACGTGGCTGAATCTCTGACTGCTTCAATCAGGCGTCTACACTACATAACCAGATTATTTGCTAAGAAACATAATTACGACCACTGCTGGACTTCGTTTGGCAAGGTTTTTCTGAAACAAAAGGAAGGCCAACCCCGTCTACGCGTTTATTGCGAAGAAGATCTTCTAAACATGGAAAAAAATATTTGACTAGTCATTCTCTCTCAATGGCTGGTATACAATCCAACTGCATGCATATTTTTTTACATAATTTATTTAATAAGCGCCTACCACTACACTGTTCACATACACCGCATACATAACAATAAAACAATAACTCTCACATTACAACAAATTAATATTACTCTACACTTTAATCTATCAAAATATACTCGCATAACACATTCACGCTTCCAAAGTGTCACACAATCTCTAAAATATTATGTCGTAGCTAATACCAGTTTTAATACTATTCTCACCCATTTAACAAGATTAGAATTCATATGTAATAATACAATTTTTCATATAAATATATCAGCATATAATACTATGCCCAAATTAACCCACAAATATGGTCCTGCAAAATTGCTACTTAGACGAAATTCAACGAGTTAACGCAATTACAAAGTGAAATAGACTCTTTTAATGTTGCTGATTTTGTCATCTGTGATGCGGAGGACTGCTCGGCTCTGTTACCAAACTCCAAAAAATGTCTTAAAATGCTTCAACAAAATATTCGGAGTGTTAAATGTAACCTACCTGGATTATTACCGATAATAGCCAGAACTGCGGTGGATTGGGATTGCATTGTTTTGACAGAGTGCTGGTTGTCATCAACTGTGTTCTTACCCTCCTTGGATGGATATGATAGTTTTGCCACCACTAACAACCGTACGCAGAATGAAGGTGTTGTTGTCTACTACAAGAACGGTTTAATTATCTCAGTAGAAGAAGCTGTAATTGAGGACGCAAACTGTCTTGTTATTACCCTAAATAAGGATACAGTAGCCTTGGCCATTTATAGGCCACCCGGCTACAGAAATATTGATAACTTTTTACAATCTCTTAATCAGGTACTATTAAAATATTCGTTTATGCAAAATGTCATATTATTGGGGGATATTAATATTAACATTGCCGAGCACAGTGTTGACAGCAATCTTTCTGCATATCTAGATATGATGGCATTCCACGGTATGATGCCTGCATACACATCTCCTACGCACAATAAAACATGTTTGGATCACACGTTTCTAAAGACTAAACTAACGGCTCGTTGTCTTATACTCCAAACTACAATTACAGATCATAATAGTGTTGCCTTGTACATAGCTAGTCTTCCTAAACAAAAACCTGCCAAAATTATAAACCACTTAGATCACGACTCGCTAAATGCGGAACTTAAAAGTATTGACTTTAGTCCACTATACACAATTGAAAACGCCAACGAGGCTGCTAATTTCTTCCACAATATCGTATATAGGGCTATCAAAAGCAACACTAAAGAAGTCAAAATATCAAACAAGAAAAAAATTCTAAAGCCGTGGATAACCCCAGGCATTCTGAAGTGCATTAGAAACCGTGATAATCTATATAAAAAAGTAAAGAAACACCCAAACGATGAGATACATAAAATTACATACAAACGATACCGAAATTTTTGTTCATCTTTATTAAAAAAACTTAAAAGAGAATATGAGAAGCTACAATTCCAAAACGCAGGGAAAAATAGTAAAAAAATTTGGAAAATTGTTAAAGAAATTACATACTCAACTAAACCCAAAGACAGCCCGATTGAACTTATTAGCACCAATGACCCCCAAAATTCAGCAAACAATGTTAATCAATACTTTGCAAATGTTGGTAAAACGCTAGCAGAAAAAATCATTAAGAATAATCTACAAACGGGACCCAGCACTTTTAGTTCGTGTTGCCATTCTTTTTGTCTGCTCCCTACGGACGAAGATGAAATTAAGTCTTTAATAACAGGGTTAAAGAGTGATTGTTCGGTGGGCCTTGATTTGATATCTAGTGACATCTTGAAATCGAATATAGATATTCTAACAATACCTATAACATACATTTGTAATCTGTCGCTCACAACCGGTATATTTCCCAAGATCTATAAGAAGTCAAGGGTTCACCCGATACATAAGAATGGTGACAGAGACTGTGTCAATAATTATAGGCCAATTTCAATTCTCCCTACCCTATCAAAAATTCTAGAGCGCATCATTAACAAAAGACTTGTTAACTACTTGGAAAATAAAAATCTTCTCTCACAAACACAATTTGGTTTCAGAGCCAAGAGATCCACCGCCGACGCTGTGTCAGAATTAACAAATTATATAGTTAACAATATAGATTCGAAGAGGAAAACCATTGGAATATTCTTAGATTTAGCAAAGGCCTTTGACACAGTCTCTGTCCCTATTCTGTTAACAAAACTCGAAAGCCTGGGTATCCGAGGTCTTCAATTAAAACTTTTTGAAGATTACTTATCAGACAGAACACAATGTGTTAAAATTGGTCATATAACTAGTGAAGAGGTCCCAGTGACTTTTGGAGTTCCACAGGGCAGTATTCTTGGACCAACCCTTTTCCTAGTCTATATAAATGACATATGTCAGTTATTTCCGGATTCGAAAATTGTGGCGTTTGCTGATGATACGGTTTTACTTTTCAGTGGTAACTCCTGGCATGAAGTTTTTGTAAAAGCTCAGATAGGCATGAACACTGTGATCAATTGGTTAAATAAGAATTTACTCACTTTAAATGTAGAAAAAACGACCTTCATCACGTTTTCCATTCGAACTAATGACAAACCGGATCCCTCTTTGAGTATTGTCTCCCATTCGTGCCCAAATGCAAATGACACAAATTGTCAGTGTCCCAACCTTAAAAACACTGACACTACAAAGTATTTAGGCGTAATTATTGACAAAAATCTTAATTTTCATGATCACATTAATCTCTTATCAGCGAGAGTGCGTAGACTAATAGTAATATTCAAAGCCTTAAGAAACACTGCACCAAAATCAGTTATAAAATCGGTCTATTATGCTCTCTGTCAGTCTCAGCTTGAATACTGTATCACCACATGGGGTGGCACATGTAAAACTCATCTGTTAAAAGTTGAGAGAGCACAAAGAGCACTCCTAAAGGTTAGTTTGTTTCTACCTTTTTATTACCCAACTACTGACCTCTACTCGAAATGGGAGGTACTTACTGTGAGGCAGCTATTCATTCTGAGAACTGTTATGAAACAACATGCCCTAACAAGTTTTGAACCAGAAAAAATCAGAAACAAACGTCGCAAACATACAGTCTGTTCTTCATCATCATTCAAAACTAAGTTTGCACATCGGTTTTTCTGCTACCAGGGTTCAAATCTATACAATAAGGTAAATCGAGCCTTAACGCTATATCCCTTGCCAAAAACCAAATGTAAGTCTTTGGCCTCGGACTGGTTAAAAAAATTGGATTATAATTTTACAGAAAGTCTACTCCATTCAAATTAAATTAGTTCCATATAAGTTTATAACTTGCACCAAACCCCTCTCACGTACATAGTCATACAATACCTGACACTCAACACTCAACACTACACACTAACATTACTCACTCTCATAGACACACACATAAACACAGACACAGGCGCTCTGATTAACTTTTTCTTGTTAGTTTCTTTTTAACTTCTACCCCCAAAATTATAATAAGTTTTTAGTCTTAAATCTCCTCAACTAGAACATTGTATTGATATCATATTTTTTAAAGTAAAACTTTCTGTTCTGCCGTGGGGTGGGGACCTGGTGATTTGTAATACAGGCATTTTACGCCTAACTCAGACACCAGCTCCTCACATTGCTAAAAAAGAAAAACAAATAATATGTGAAACCTAGTATAAGCTTGACATTGTGAGGAGAAATAAAAGTATTTATTATTATTATTTTTGTTTTGACATTTTTGTTTCTCCGGCTAGCCGGGAAGTTCTAATGGCACGGGCCTAAGCCAAGTGTTCATCAGTTGGGTTATGTTCGGGTATGGAAATGTTAGATTCTACGCGGTTGTGCGCAGACTGTATGATATTGTCAGACTCACACTGCAGAAACTTTCTTACTAGCCTGCATGTGTTTAGAATCACTGCCTTCTGCAGTAAGTGGTAGGTGCTAGCTGGTAAGTTTAGGGAACTAAGAGACTGATGAAGCTGTTTGGGGATGACTCCTGTTGAAGAAATAACTATGGGGACAATTATTACTTTTTGTAGGCGCCAAAGTCGGGTTATTTCATCTTTTAACTCGGTATATTTCGATAGTTTTTCGGCTATTGTAGTTTGTAAATTGTGAGTGTTTGGCACGGCTATATCTATTAGGAATCCAGTGTTGTTTATTTTGTTAATCAATGTAATGTCTGGCCTATTGTAATGAATTGTGCGGTCGGTGAAGAGAGCTCGGTCAAAGTACAACTTTGTTGTGGTGTTCTCTAGTACAGTTTCAGGTCTGTATTTATAATAAGGTACTACTGTGTCCACAAGTTTGTACTGATGAGCTAGTTTCTGGTGGATTACGTTAGCTACTTGATCGTGTCTATGTTTGTAGTCGGTTTGAGCTATTGTTTTGCAGGCACCAGTTATGTGTTGAATTGTTTCTGGGGAACTATTGCATTTTCTACAGGTGTCGTTAGGTAGATTCTTTATTATGTGCTTTCTATAGTTTTTGGTTTCTATTACTTGGTCCTGTATTGCTAGCATGAACCCTTCAGTCTCTGGGAAGAGTTCACCTCGAATAAGCCATGCGTTCGACGCTTCTTTGTCGACATTTGATTGGCATAAATCTTGGCGATGTCTTCCATGGAGAGACTTCTGGGTCCATTCTAGACATTTTGTTTTGTCATCAGTCAGTCTTTCGTTTTTCTGTTCCGTTGTGTCTTTAAGATTAAGAGGTGTTAAGTGTTGGTCATTTTGAGCTATTAGTTTGTGTAGTGTGGATGATTCAGTTTTAGCTAAAAAGTATTGTCTGAGAGTTGTGATCTGTCGATTGTGAAGATTTAAAATATCAATAAGTCCCCTGCCTCCCTCTTTTCGCGGTAGTGTCAGCCTTTGTACGCATGATCTTGGATGGTGTTTACGGAATTTAGTCATTGTAGTGTTAATTTTGCGTTGTATGTTTTTCAGGTCTGTTTTCGTCCAATTAATTATCCCAAACGAGTAAGTGAGGACAGGGATAGCAAATGCGTTAATTGCTTTTACTGTATTTCGAGAGCAGAGTTGTGTTTTAAGAATTGTGTTTAATCTATGTTGGAATTGTTGTTTTAGTTTCTGTTTGATATCTTTGTAGTGTATTTGACTTGATTGAATGTAGCCTAAGTATTTGTAAGTACCCTGTTCATCTAATGGTTCTATTTGTTCGCCTGTTGCTAAGGTGTATTGGTGTTGGTAGTTCTGTCCTGCTTTTACTGAATTTATTTTGCATTTGTCTATACCAAATTCCATTTTAATATCGTTTGTAAATTTCTCCGTCAGGTTAGCTAACTCCTCAAGTTGATTCTCCGATTTTGCGAACAGTTTAATGTCATCCATGTACATCAAATGGTTTAAAACGCTACCATGGGTGTCCTCCTCCTGCCCAGTAGAATTTAAAGGGATTCCCAGTGAGGTTGTGTTTAATATTTTTGATAATGGGTTAAGAGCCAGGCAGAACCACAAAGGACTAAGTGCATCTCCCTGGAAGATACCTCTCTGTATTTTAATTGGACTAGTGTCTTTTGTTTCGGTTGGGGTAGTGAGTCTAAGTACAGTAGTCCAAGTAGTCATTACGGTCTTAAGGAATGCTATTACTGATGGGTGTATTTTGTACATTTCTAATACTTGTACTAGCCATGAATGGGGAACTGAGTCATAAGCTTTTTTGTAGTCTATGTACATGGTAAATAAATCCGATTTGGACTTCTGGACTTTTTTTAAAACAACGGAGTCTATTATTAATTGTTCTTTGCAGCCTTGGCTAAACTTTCTACATCCTTTTTGTTGTTCAGCCAAGATGTTGTTGGAGTCAATATGTTCATATATCAGTTCGGATATGCAGGATGTGATGATCTTATACAAGGTCTGCAAGCATGTAATGGGTCTGTATTTCGCCGGATTTGAGAGATCATTATGATCTTTTGGTATCATAAAAGTGGTGCCAGACGTTACGAAAGATGGTATTGATGTAGGGTCTTGGATAAATTTATTAATAAAATTATATAAATAACAATGAATTGCCGTGAATTTCTTGTACCAGTAACTATGTATGTGGTCTGATCCAGGAGCTTTCCAATTATGCAATCTTGACAAAACTTTATGAAATATATTCGGGGATATGTGCTCAAATGCCATTGGCTGGATGTTACTATTGTTATTTGTTACTTCTGATTGTATCCAATCAGCTTGAGAGTTATGGCAAACAGGTTGTTCCCATATACTTGCCCAGAATTGTTTTAATGTTTCTGGATCAGGTGTGTTATTTTCATTGTCATTTGAGGTGTTATGTTGAATATTTGTTGTTGTCTGTCTGATATTACGATAAAAAAGTTTTTCATTGTGGATGAATTGGGTGTTTTGTTGTTTTCTTAATGTGCATGCCTTATATCTTTCAAGTCGGCCTTTTACGACGCAGAGTTTTTGTTTTAGTGTGTCGAGTGTGTGTGCTGCTTTTGTGTTAGGTTCTTCGTGTATGGTGTGAATTTTATATTGTTTTATTATTCTGTTAGCATGTTTCCTTAATTTTCTACTACTATTACCATTCGTAAATTGTGTCATTCTACCTATTTTCGTCCGTAAATCTTTGACTTTTTGTTCTAATCGTCTTTGCCATTTCGGCTTGAAGGCTGTTTTTGGAACTCGGGTACTTTCTCGCGGTTCAAGTGTTATCCTTGCTCCATTTACTTTAGCAACGGTCCATGCTGAACAATAAATGATGGTTTGTAATCTATTGAAGTCGGTGTCCTTGTCGACATTTTCTGGGAGAATGATTTTGTTTAAGTAGCTTATTATTCTTGCAAGATTTTTAGACGGTTTCTGTTTTGGAATATACATTCTTTTAGTAGGACCAGTTTCTTTAAAAAAATCGAGTGCTTGTTGAAAAGTATCGTCTATCGTTGAATCCCTTTCTGGGTTAATTTGTGGATTAGGTAGAATATCTGTTATAGTATTTAGTTCAATGTTATCCGATGTTTGTGTATTAAGTGTAAGTTCTTCTATGGAGCTAATTTCAGTGTTGTTTGTGTTTGGTAATTGGGTATTGGTGTTGTTCATATTTCTTATACCTGCGAACATGTCCCTATTGTTGTGTGAGTTGAGGGTGCGTAGTCCGAGTTCTTCGGCTACCCCTGCCTTTAATGAATTTAATTTATCGTTACTAATGTATTTATTGTTTATTATTGCTCTTCTCTGATCAGCTATTCTTTGTTCACTTAGGTGAGCAAGTGATGGGAAATTGCTAACGAAATCGTCATACATACGTTTTCTATAAACCGTTTCATTAGAACCTAAATCTGTAACTCTATAATAAGATCGCATTATAGCTTCATTCTGTTCATTAGTCCATCTCATTCGAGTTTGTGTTTTATTTTGTGTACTATGTGCATCTATGGTTGTAGGTTGTATTTGTGTAGGTGTAAATATTTGGGTATAACCTAGAGCGTTTTGTGTCTGTAAGGTAAAATGATTAGATTGCAGTTGTTCTAGCTCTTTTTCTACTTCGTTTCGTATGTCGTCTATTGCTTTTTGTGGTAGTAATTTGTTATTTATGATGGCTCTACGTTGGTCTCCTATTCTCTGTCGACTAACCTGCATATCTGGGAATTTTTCTATAAATTTTAGGTGGAGTGGTTCAAGGTAGGTTTTTTTATCTGTATCTAATAAGGTTAATTGAAAGTAAGTGCGCAGAATGAACATATTCATTTCAGGTGTCCATCGCCTGCGCTTACTAGAAGTGCTTGTAGCGGGTGCAAGTTCATTGTCAAGGTAGACATCTCGCACAGCACTATCAAGCGTGCTGGTAGTAGACAAGCTAGCTTTTCTTCTTGTCATGTAGGAGGGGCAAGTCGAAGGGATGGATGAAAATAACGAAATGGTATCATCGCCCGTGGAATCGGCTGTAGCTTCTACGTTGTGAGCCCGCCTGTTCAGCTCATTACGACCAGCTGTAACAATTTTTTCGGTAGGAGCCCGCTTGCTCAACTCCTCACCGCCGATGGTTCGCATGCTGTGGCACCTAGCATCGGCTCCAGATGCGCCCCGGCGCTCCCCGGGAAGCGACCGTAAATTATATCTTCTTTCATTACTCATCTCCATATAGGGTTACCCTGCCTTGTTAGCCGCGTAAGTTTTTTGTACAGTTGTACAGTACGCGTGTCCGCCCCCCACGTGTGCTAGGTGTTCAGCTCGGACGTAAGGTTGGATTTTAGGGGGCTTATTATTATTATTATTATTATTGTGTGTAGTCTGATAAGTACTATTATTATTATTGTGTGTAGTCTGATAAGTACGTGGATTTAATTTATAACTTTTAAACAGCAATTTATAGATTTTAGACTTGATATAATGTCATCAGCTGCATCCGCCGGTTAGACTGAAAGCCGACCCCTACATAGTTGGGAAAAGGTAAAAAGGTTAGACAGATGATGATGATTATGTATAATTTCACACCTGTTTTTTCAAGTGATAGGCACAAGTGTGCTTGTAGGTAATACACGCGCATTTCATTTAGCACAGCCCTCCAAGTTCATATAATCCCATTCAATAGCAATTTCATCAAAAAGTCACTCTTTGTGATTATATGAACTTGGAGGCTTGTATTGATGATTTGAATGATTATAATTCTGTAACTCCATACGTGTTACTGGCGCGATTCATATTTTCATCAACATACAACCTGACACTGACCTGCAAATTGCAATAAACGTAAGAAAATTTAAATTTCGCGGGCTACCCTTGCGCATCCACCTTAAGTAGTTAAGCCAACACGAACGGAGAAATACTGTCTAAAAATTAAAACGATTTTTTCCATCTATACATATAACAAATAAATAAAATAGATGTGTCTGTGTGTAGTACCAAAATAACAACTTTGTGCTGAATGTACGGCACTTATAACAAAAAGTTTTTTTTTTGTTCTCTGTCTTTCTTTCTGTCTGTTTGTTCTGGCTAATCTCCGAAACGGCTGGGCTGATTTTGACGAGACTTTTACTGGCAGATAGCTGATGCTATAAGGTCTAACATAGGCTACTTTTATTTTAAAAAACCTATTAGGGTTCCGTGCAAAAAAATTATAGAAACCTTGAAATGATTTACAAAATCCATGCAAATAAATACAACCTGAATTGTTAACAAAATTCCATTAAAAAAGAAAACTAATATTTTTTATAATAATTTCGCGCGAACGAAGTTCACAGGCAACAGCTAGTCTCGCATAAAGAAAAAAACTTTGGAGGCGTTAATTGTCAAGACTAGTTTTTTTTGTGTAAATCGGTTTTCGTGGTATGGACATGTGATGCGGAGGAATGAGGAAAATGTCGTGAGCAAAATGTTGAGTATGAATGAAGATGGCTATAAGAGTAGAGGAAGACCAAAGAAACGATGGATGGACTGTGTGAAGGATGATATGGCTAGAAAGAAAGTGACTGCTGAGATGACGAGTAATAGAGAAGTATGGAAGAAGAAGACATGCTGCGCCGACCACAAATAAGTTGGGATATGTTGCAGGAGAATGATGAGTGCCATCCCGAGGGACAATTATCGACCTCCACGCCTGCTTAACTTCGTCGTCGGAGATATTTAATGTACTATTGGCAAATTTAGACTAGCATTAGAATGCGATTGTTCTTTAAAATACGGGAGGTTCTTACATTGACCTTTAGGTGACTTTGTTGGTTTCATTGACTTTTTGCCACCGACTTCCGATAGTAAAGTTATTTTAGACGTTTTTGATGTCTTTTTGGAAGTTGTTTTTTTTTTTTACGCAGAAAGTTTTTATTTTACTCTTTTTAGTTTAAGTATAACCCACAAATAATTTTGACGAAAAAAATTTTTACATTGTATCTAGCAGTTATTAAAGAACCATCATGTCGTCAACATAGCCCAAGAAGAAAAAAATACATATTCAAGGAAAAAAACCAAATTACTGAACTGATTTTCATGAATTTTCTATGGGATCAATCGAGAAGTATATTCTTTCACATAAAATAAGTTTTTTTTTTCAAATCGGTTTCACACATTCACGCTGTACTCTTAGCAATGTTTTGTATAGCTATTAAATTGTAAATCCGTAATCGGCTGTAGGATTAGTTTATATAGTTTAAGATAAAATTGTAAAGAGCTGTGGATTTTGTGAATAATAAATAAATAAATCAAATGACGGAGTTATGACTCTTATGAGGTAACAAACACAAAAAATAGGTACAGCTGAATTGAGAATCTCCTCCTTTAAAAAGAAAGTTGGTTAAAAATAGCTCGTTCCAAGCACAAGTAAATTTTCCGGCTTATATTTAGAAAGACGAAGGTAACATTGTGATCAATATAGTGAACCATTGACTAATCTATTTCGATACGACCGTTGCTTGTCTACTTCTGCGGCTACTTACCGTTCCTATTTCTGTTCTATTGGCTCTTTGCGGTTTTTGTTATTTCAGGAGTTGGTTCAGATTCAGTAAGTATTTTTGTGCCTCGTACTATATTGACAGGTATCTCCGCCAAGATCGTGAAATGTTGCTAAAAGGTAGTGAAATGTTGGTTAGTGTTTGTTCACGTTTGATTCGTCGATTCCCTTGAAGATGGTGTGGGATGGTAATAGGCTCACCGCTTATTTTTTAGGGTTGGGTCAGTCGGTGCCCTAAAGACGGACGTGTTACGTAAATTAATGAATTTTAAACATGGAGGCCACTTTTGGGGGGTAAATTAGAAAATGAAAAAAATGTTTTGCTATATAGGGTGACTGGCAATTAGTGTACGATACTTAAACACGTGATTGTGCTCATGATAACAAACAATTTTTATTATGGGAGCAAAGCCGAAATCGCGAAAAAAATATCAGCTGTTCAGTACATTAGGCAAACATAAATGTACTGAACAGCTGATTTTTTTTTCGCGATTTCAGGTTTGTTCCCATACTAAAAATTGTTGGTTATCATGAGCACAATCACGTGTTTAAGTATCGTTCACTAATTACCAGTCACCCTATATATACGATGTACTATATCGTATATATAGACATAACAAATAAAAGGGCTCTTAGTTTTGAAGTTATTTAAGAAAATAAGCGAAAATTGACCATTCTCCCATCCTTAACTCCGAAACTAATGGGCCGAAAATTTTGAAAAAAAATAGTTCTTTGCCTATTATTTATAGATTACAGGAAAACCTATAAGTAATCTATGGTAACAAATTTGGGTCACATTTAAAACAACTTACGGAATTTAGCTAATTAACGTATGGAACCCTCTCCACGCGAGTCGAACTCGAACTTGTTTGGTTATTTTTCAATAGCCTTGTATGCCCCACTGATAGGCAAAGGCCTCCCCGTATCCTTCCAGGAACTCTTCTCCTGTGACATCTCGAACCAACCTTCGTGATGCGCGTCTAGATCATCTCGACACCTCATATTTTTACAAAAATAAAAAAGTAGCTCATTCATTAGATCATAATTGAAATGATCTTTCATGTTGTCTATTAAAACTTATATAAATACAGTATTTTAACTGAAATATCACGTAAATATTAATTAAACGGCCTCTTATCTAATCAAATGTGGGTTAACTTAAAGTACATCTCTGCCTAACCCTTCCGTGAGTACACGCGTGATGATATTAGGGTCCAATATTAATAAAAATAGGGAAATGTAGACAGGCAGTAGAAAAAGCCTCATGTGATACAAGAAACTTCAGTACCTACCTACTCTGTATAGAAATTAGCGTTAAGATATTTAAAACGCTGTAATACCGTATCATAAACGTTCCGTAAAACAACTACATTGTTAAAATTAAACATTAAAAGGTTTTGTTAATTTAAAATTCTCCGAAAGGGCCGTATTCATATTCGTACACCTTTGAATTACACCATTCATTCTCCACCGCTGTTAAATATGTATGAGAATACGTCAAAAGTTTTGTATAAGAACCGAAGTAGAAACTTAAAGTATCACTTGGAAGTTGCGAGCTTAAGTATACGAAGTAGGAGGCGGGCACCGTTCATGGCTTTGGGCGACACGACTTTTCGTCAAGAGAAACGCGCGCTCGTCAATTGTTTTCTTTGCGAGAGTGCCGTCGCTCCGCAAGTCTTTTCGCGGTAACTCGTGGCATTCGAAATATAAATGCGAGTGACTGCGGTAAAACGGTGTTCTAACTTAGGAACCTCGCGCACTACGCGGCCACGATCACGACATGTCGCATGACGGCCGCTATATTGTACAAAACTGTTCGGACACCCGGGCGTGCGACCTCTTTCTTGTCGAGCCAAGGCTTAAAGGCAAAGCTTCTGCGGCCAAAAGTCGTACCGCGGCTTGACATGCGTACCTACGAATATAAACAGTTGTCGCGCGATTGAGGTAAGTCTTGGCTCAAATCTTATCGCCTGAGGTTATAAATGGGGCGTAAGAAGTAAAGAGCGTTCGCTATTAAGATTCTGTGACATAGTATAGTCAAATACAATATTCAGGAAAAGCTATTGTGGATGAAAATGTCTCTTTGTTCGTGGGTCTATTGTTGGCCGCGTTCGCTACTTGCTAATGGTGGCTGCATTGTCTTAAACTGTAGTGAATCAGCGTCTGCCAGCTTGATTTGGTTCTCGTTTAATTGTATTGCAACCGATTGTTGCGATAAAAGCGATTTTGTTTTGCTTTATCGATGGGTATTATTTTGGTAATATTGTTTGATTTCTGTTTGCGTTTTAGTGTTTACGGTTGTAATATTAGTTTCAGCTAGAACAGGACTTTTTTTCTTTGTCGTGTGGTTAGTGCCTAACCTTTTGTCAGAGTTTTAGGCCATCCATGGGCCTCTGACTTGGCGTTACATGCCGCCAAGAAATATCTCTCAGGCATGTTGGTTTCCTTACGATGTTTTCCTTCACCGAAGCAAGCAATACGCACATGAATCCGAAAAATTAGATCCGAGAGATTACATAATTTTAGTGCTTGCCTTCGGTTCGAACTGGAGACATAATTATGATTTGATCATATTATACTATATAAAGCTTTTAGTTATATATTTCACTATTTCATATTTGGTATTAAACCTAATAAAATAATCTTAAACCTAATACCTAATAATAGCCTAATAATATCGATAATGATTGTTTTTGTCTAACAAACTTGCGATCCAGTATACCTACTCACTGGATGCTTGTTTTGTCCAATCTATTATGTTGCCGTGCCTTATCCGGGTTTCATGTTGGAACTTACTTATTATGTAACAACTAAATGTACACATGAATGCAATAAAGAATTTGAGTTTGAGTTTGATTTGAGCATTAAGTTTGTCCAATTGGGCATTATGTTAAACCCACATTTCAATATTTGCCTTTACTAACTATTTAGGTCATTATCGTTTTCACACTTGTTAATACATAATATCAGCCATCACTACTAAACAAGTGTACTACTAACAGAATCTTCATTTTAACGAGTATCTAACTGTAGCAGAGTTTATCTTATAGAAATATTTCAGTCCTTTTCAAGGCCTTTCAGCAAAGAACGGGAGTTATTTAACTGTCTGTTCGGTCGATAAGCAAGGCTGCATTTTATGGCCCTTTGGAGTACCAGTCTGAAGATAATTTGTGTTGGTATTTTTTTCTGCATTTTATATGTTAAGTAATAGCTGTCTCTCGAATGGTAGATTATCATAAAAGTGCCGCTGAAGTTTATATGGATTGTAGCGTTCGAATTTTTTCTTTCCGAGGTGACAGCGCTCCCTGTATATTTTTGTTTTTGTTGCTTTCCGTATAAAGCGGAGTGAGGATATTATGTTAATTCTGTGTAGGGGAATTTGAGTATTATAATAGCTCGCTTTTGTTTCGCTTCTGATTCAAATGCGAACATAAAAGGTAGGTAGTATTTTGATAGTCCGAAATCTGAGCTCACTCATAGCTATGCAAGTCAGACAAGAATCACTTAGCATAAAACATGAAACTAGCAGTGCTGTAACTGTGATTCTTGGTTAAAACGAAGATATTTCAGTTCGTGCGATACTGCTAAGCATGAGGTTATAGGTTCGGTACCCGGACCGAGCAGTGTTATTAGTTTATCCATGATTTCAGGCCTAGCGCAGTTGAATTGTGTTTTTTCTTCGGAATTTTTCCTGTACCAGCCCGATCTTCAGCTTTAACTTAAAATGTAAAATATTGATGTTATAGGTACAGACTTAGTGACTCGAAAGTCTGACACCCAGTCTTATCAAGGGTATCGTGTTACCCGGTACCTACTAACTGAGATATGGAGGTCACATAGGCAGTCGCTCCATGTAAAATACTGGTATTCAGCTGCATCCGGTTAGACTGGAAGATGATCCGAACATAGTTGGGAAAAGGCTAGGCAGATGATGACGATGACGTACAGTAAACATCAAAATCACTCTTTGTGGATTAACACACTTGATTAACACGTGGTTCGAAAAAGTTCTTCAAACCAAACAAAAAAAAACCTTTAATAACTGCACATAAAACCCAAAGAGCTCATATAAGTTCAAATGAAGTTATTAAACGAGAGATTTCAATGAAACCGTAGTTTAACGTGGGTTCAATATGGCCGTTTACCTTGTTCGGCCAGTCTTGTTCATACAAAGGTGTATGAACTCGAGATCCCGGGCATGCGGGCTTGGCATCTAAACTGCTTGATCAACTTTAGACACATATTCTTGAGGTGCACGATACGTTTTGGGGTGATATTCTGTCAGTTAGGCGCTGTAAGTAAAGGACTTTTTATGGAGGATATTATCGTTTTTGGCACATCAGACAGTTTACTAAAATGCATTGATGATTAAAAGTGTTATTTTTTTTTCAAAAAAAGAACCTATACTTAGATGGAACGATGTGAAGTAGGTAGGTACTGTTTTTTAAGTTTCTATTTAGTTTTTTTTTATTAGATTTAGGTATGTTCTGCTTCATTCATAAAAGACATCTGATAAGTGGTGTTCATTTTTGAATGAACACCACGCAACAACCACGCGATAACGACCACTAGACCAAAAAGGCCAGGGTAGCCATAGTTTGCTATGGCTACCTTTTTGGTCTAGTGGTCGTAATCGCGGGTTTTCATTTTCAATATATATATATCATTTTCATTTGGCAAAAGGCTCGCCCCCTATTACACGGGACTTAAACATAACGTGCGAAATGAGAGTGTACTATTAGGTACACCTCTGCCAAACCCTTCGGGATTACACGCGTGATGCTATGGTAAACTATGGGCGGAACTAATTGCAGAATGCTGAAGGTGGCAGACGGGGTAATGTGGCGTGGCTTGAGAGAAACCAATGTGCACTAGTGGACTACCATTAACCACAATTAGATAGAAAAGTGTCCAAAGAAAAAACTCTCTAACAAATTGTAACCCTTTATAAAGCCATATTTACGTTAATTTACAATCCAGTCCCTAATTCCATGGGGTGAAAGGGACCAACCGACGCGAAAATGATTACCACGTATTCAGCACATCATTCTCAGCCAGCGATAAAAAATTTCTATGTGTGGGGGGCCACACATAGAAATTTTTTATCGCTAATTTTTTTTTATTTATTTATTTTAGTACATGGAGCATTTACGCAAAAACCGCTCGTTTTTTTTTTGTGCATTTTACGTAAGGTTTGCTGTAAGAAAACCCAATTCTGGGTTAAGCTCGCCGTTGTACATAAGTTATATATTGTAATTTTGAGTGTCCTACTTTTATATTTTGTGTGCAATAAAGAATAAGAATGGAGGACTTACAGCTTATAAAAACAAACAAAAAATAAATCAGCTGTGACCGTTTGAGTATTGCACTTTTGAAGGAAATAGATTTTTTTTTTTTGGAAAAAAATCAGCTGCTTCCTACAAAAGAGCAATTCTTCAGAATAATGAACTGAATTGGTACGTGGTAACCATTTTCGCGCCGGGTTCTCTTCCACCCTCTATATTTATCAAAGAATGTTGTAAGCCAATAGCTTTGCAGATACGTTAGCTCCTCGTGTTTATTTTGGATCCCAAGTAAATAGAACTCGGGTCCTGATCATCTTTATAAATACAAAGATGGCCACTGCTTATTATAGCAAACCTATTCATGCCAGTTTGTGAATGTCCATAGGGGAGCCATCATTGACTTGTCCTTGTCATAATATATAATAGAGGGTATAAGGGACAGCCCTCTACAAACTGATGGGGTGAATTCAGTATTTCATACTAAGATGACGGGTACAAGTAATTATTTCAGGAATTTTAGGGGAATCCAATAAATTTGATTTATTTTATTTCCTCATACGCAATGTATCGTTTCCGAAGCAAAACGCACGTAGTGAACGGTAAGCGCGACGACGAGTTCGATGAACTCTGTAGCTAGGCAGGAAGTGAACAGCTGCTTTCACTCGTCGTTCGTGACAGCATTTTAACATCCATTGATAGATTTTTTATTTTAGTCGTATTATTTACATAAATGGAGTGCTGCGTACAGGGAATGTAATTTTTACATTGTATACTCGTAGTAACTGAAAAAAATAAAAAATAAAACCGGAGAAAAATTCCAGTGGAATATGATTTAGAATAAGGAGCTGAATGCACCCTGTCAGCTTGTGGAGGGCTGTCCCTTAGACCTTGTATGTCTATGTATTTCATACTTATGTTTACATAATTTATGTCTTAAAACATTTCAAGGCTTCCCATTTCATTCAAATCTACGTAAAATTCACTAACAGACAATGTACAGCCCTGGGCCTAGAAGTATATGTTAATTATGTAAGCATAGGGGATGAAACTTTTTGAGGGAAGCTGGTCATGTTTGCCGATGGTGATGCCCATGACACACGACACTCAATTTTGCGTAAAACTCATCGAATCAATAACCTCTCTTATCCTTCTGCAACTGAGGTGGGTTTCTCGTCAACATTCGACTGAGGTGTAGTCTGTCAGGCGTCACTATATACAGCATGATTCGTTTATAACTTTTAGAAATAATAGGGCTCTAGTTTTGTTTTACTATTAATGGGTTTATGTATAATGAAATAAAAATGAATAAGCATGCTCAAAACAAAAAACGAGTTTATTATGGAACAATTTATTGAGATCAGTATTTTCGTTATATTTACGCTTAAACTTACAAAACTATTTAAAAAAAAACGAAATAATAAAACTTCTTTAAAATTGTTAATATTAATCTTTTAAGCGTTATCTTATAGCTCTAAAACAAAAAACACAACGTGATATCACGGTTCAATTACGCACAAATCAGTCTCAAAGTTAACCCTAAATCTAAAACGTAGGTTTACAGTCTTGACATAGTGGAGAAGAACATTGTAGACAAATTGGCTTTTTGCATGCGCAACAATGGTACCTTGTTTGCCTCTTCAATTTACTGGGGCATATGCTGCATAGCTTCCTTCCAGCTGGACCTGGAAGCTGAGCCACGGGTGGAGGGGGAGGCAAATCATTGCCTAAAACTCGCGTTATAGTAAGACGGAGTTCTCTGGGCAGTCTGTCATTATAAACGCATTCTTTTTAGCTAGAAAGAACCAATTCTCTTGTCAAAGATAGTAAAAAGTCCCCTCTTCGCAGCTTGGCACCTGGACAAGATTAATATAAGACGAATGAATTAGTACCAGCTAAAGTCAATTCCAATGTAGTTTGGACCATCTTGATCACCACAAACTAAAGAGCTAAGAGGCTCCTCGTCTTCAGAGCTAAAATCGCTCTCACTCGATTGGGCATTCTGTTCCACGAGGTCTTCATTTTCCTCTTTCTGTACATTTCCTTCCACACAATTAGGATCTTCTACCGAATCATCATAAACGCTAAACTCGTTTTCTTCTTCTAATTCTTCAAGCCATTCCTCAATCTGCCCATCATCATTTGTATATCTTCCACTGCTGTCTCGTTTTGGTATCCTACTATCTGTACTTTGAGTCGCCATCTAAAAAATATGAATATTCTATATTAAGGCAATTAAATGTGAGGTTATGTTTGAGAGACACTATGGTAGTATTAATATTTTACTGATGAAACGACTAGCAGACACTATGAATCTAAAACGATATTGGTGAGGTGACGTCTATCAGAATCAACGTTTATTGCTGTACTTACGTCTGTGGGACACCGGCAGTCGAAAACTCCAAATGTGCACACCGCAGGGCCGCCCGCGCCTCACTGACCGTTAACGCGAGCCGTTATAGGAAGGTACTGAGCAAGACAGACCTACATCACGCCATGTTACGATCTGGCAAACTTTTTTGTGTTTGGTGGTGTCCGATAGACTACCACCTCAGTCGCAGAAGGTTATTTGTAGTTGGTTTTTGGACCTTTCCAATATAAAAGCGTTTGTTTTGTAGCGTAAATAGGAGATTCCTATAAGTGGTGCTGCTTGCCTGACAGTACCTACCATTTTAATCGTAAAAAAAAACAATTTTAATAGGCATCTATCTGTCACAGTCAAATGCCTTATTTGATTTCCCTTTAGAGTAACTTCTAATAAGCCGCTAAAATAGTTTTGTTTAATTCTTTCCATTTTTAATTCAAAATCTTCGCTTGCACTCTGCATTCAATGGCAGTCAGTTCCATAAACCTGACTGTGATGCGTTCACAAATGGAAGATCCTCTTGTCGATATGTCTGGGGTATTGTGTGAGAATATTACTGGTTGACTGGTAGAAAATGCCTATGGCATTAAGTCCGCCTCTGTACTATGTGCTTGAAGTGTTAAATAAATAATAAATAAATAAATATTAGCGTATGATTGTAATGTGCTCTGTAAGTTAAGTTTTGAGCTTTGGTTTTGTTTCAGCAACGTAAAGTAAATTCCTAACTGAAATCAGGGACGAAGTAAATTGTGCTTCGGTACTTTTTTGGAATGGTAATAACTTTTGACTAGATACATTGAGATTAAAAAAAAAACATGTAGGTATTTGCTATTTGGCGCAGCCGCGAGACACACAATATTATCTCTTTTTTCCGGTTTAGTTTTAGGTTTTTGTTTTTTTATTGTGTAGTTTTATATTTCATGTTTATTATTTTTTCTTATATTGTTGTGTGCACTTGTGGCGTGTGCCAAATAAACATGTTTTCTTTCTTTCTTTCTTCTAAAAGAAAACCAATTTAAGAAGATGAACCAGTGATGAGACAAAACATTAGTTTTTAAAAATGGTTTCAAATATTGCTGTCACGCACATCCGTAAGCGTTCCACATTTGAAATTAAATAGCGAAAGAGGTCGCAATGTGTCTTTGTGTCCAGTTTGAGTATCCAAGTACCTACTAAAAAAAACCTTTAGTCGTTGTCGACATTGAAACTTGGCCCACAAATTCATTCCTTACGGGACTTGATTCGAACGTGACGCGAATTCTCATCCAGTGATGTTTTGGGTCGGTTAATGTCGTTTTACTGCTCAATCTCCTACGGGGATCGGACAGAATTTGATACGAGAACTGTTTCTACTAGGTATACCCCTTTTTATATAAAAGTGGAAGGGTGAGCGGAATAAATAAAGGGATTTGAATAGGATGTGAATATTGTGGTGACGTTTGATGTAGTCGTGATTTTGGTTTGAAAATTAAACGTGTTCAAGGTCACACAATCTATTCGCGTGTTCTTTGCTTTCAGTTTCCAATTTATTCTGAGTTTATCTAGTAGACTGCCTTATC
Organism: Eugnorisma glareosa; assembly: GCA_947578425.1. NCBI lineage: Eukaryota > Metazoa > Arthropoda > Insecta > Lepidoptera > Noctuidae > Eugnorisma > Eugnorisma glareosa. Next base: position 19,569,555 of record OX387970.1, on the reverse strand, counting down.
GGTCTAGTGATCGCACGCCACGACTGCTGAGCATAATGACTATATACACTATATATGTATAGCACCCACGGAGTCTGCATTTGTGCCAGGTTGATGGCAATAGGCTCGCCCCCTTTTACATGGGTCTTAAACTTAACTGGTGACATGTGGGTGTACTAATGGGCACACCTCTGCCTAAACCTTCGGGCATTACAGGCGTGTTGTTATGTTTTATCTAGTGAAAAACAGATTACAATCTTGAAACTGGTTTTACTTAAATATAACGCATACCTACCTACATTAGAATGAATTCTGAAGGGGATCGTCAAACAGTTTGTATACTTCTTTAAAACTGCAATATAACCAGTCAACCTCACAAAGTAATTGTATCGCTGCACCCTCACCCCAAATCACGGTAACATTCATCTTTAATTTGCAACACAATGCTAAAATTCAGCCAAACATGATCGGACAAATCCGCTTTCGGCCGCTCCTGGGCGGATTATACCAGTTTTAACCGGATTCAGGCGGGTGCCACCGACACCGGGCCATTGTAACAAATACATATTAATTCTTGTCCACAATCCACGCTTAATTGAAACGACAATATCGGTTAACATGGGGCTAATATAAACTGTTTTTGATTGTTAACCTATTTTAATGATGTCATTGATTTATGAATGGAGTCAATTGTTTTGGATAGTTGCACGAATGGGATTAGTCGGGATTTGCTGAATAGTTATGAGGAGAACTGTTAATTGAATTTAATTATTCAGTTGTAACTTAAGGCTGCTTATATTCTGAGGTAGTTCTAACGTTAATGCAACGTGCCTTACGCAAAGAGGTTGGCAGAAACAATGAGACGCCTCCGATTGGTGTTGAATAGGACCTACAAAGAGTGATTTAGTTTCGTTTTAAAAAAACAAGTCATCTCGTTGTCGTTTACCAATAATGCTTGGATCTTTGACCTCAAATTTTGACAAACAGTCCTACTAATGAGCTTCGTGTGTCCTAACAACTGAGCTGTGGAGATCAGATTGACAATGGTCTGTCTTGTTGCTGTTATTTATGTCCTTAGATAAGCTCACAATAATGTATTCGAGATTAGGAGACCAGGAGACCCGTAGCACAGGTTTTTACTTAGTATGAGCTCCTGTCTCCCGAAAACTTTTTGAATCTTATACTGTGTACACATATTTGTGGTAGAAATAAAAAAAATGCCCCATGTAAAATACTATAGCTGCCTCCAGTTAGACTAAAGTCGACCCTAATATAATTGCAAAAAGGCAAGGTCGCAAAATTAAAAAGGCAGTCATAAAAATCAGGGAACGCACAAAGATACGTAATATTAACTTTATCAATAATAAAATACTGCGAAGGCAACATAATATTATCATTACATAAGGAAGGGACATGTAATGGTAATCTCAATAGAGGAAATAGATTAGTTGCTGAGATCAAGAAAGGGACGGAAGCTAGATAATTTTGTATCGGGGGTCGCCTGGGTGATTGTGTGATAGGACAGAATTAGGTATGATAAGGGTGGATGTTTGTATGAAGTAAACTTGTGAATACCAATATCGGTTTAGATATTTTCATTAAATATAAAATCAAAACCCAAATATTCAGTAAAAGGGTACTGGTTTTTTGCTTATCTTGGGTTATCAATGTTTTCTTCAAATAACAGCAATCTGCAATATCATAGCTATTTGATGCCACAAAAATAAATCGTCAAATTGTTTTTTTTTTCTGTTTTACATAATATAACAATACGCCTGTAATCCCCAAAGGGTAAGGCAGAGGTTTACCTATTAGTACACATACATTTTGCCAGTAATGTTTAAGTCCCATGTAATAGCGGGCGAGCCTATAGCCACCAACCGGGCACAAATCCAGGCTCCGTGGCGTCTACTGAGAAATTCCTGATGGAAAACCTCAATTACGCTTTGCCTGATCTGGGAATCGAACCCAGAATATCATGCTCAGTAGTCGCGCTTACGACCAGACTATACCAGCGAAGCAGTTGGTTTTTTTTTCTGTTTTATCATGCTTAAAAGTCGATACTCATCACGTCTGAGCAGTTTCGCTAGCAAATTTCATTTGACCTTTTAAAACAATGAAAACAATTCAATTTTTCATGACAAAGCGATGTTTATTTTGCCGCTTTTTCATTCATATTACTGTTTAGCGAATAGGTACTGACGTAATTCAGAAAGTTCCTGTCACACACGCTATAGTAGTTATAAACTCAAATTAACTACTACGCCACACAGTTCAGACCCCTACAGTTAATATTACTTCTTGTTCTTGTTAAAAATTTTGGAATATGTGGGTTAATTTATGTGTGCTTACATGTAGGTGACGGATGAATGGAGTTTCATTGCGTTCCCTATATCTGGCAGAATCTTAATGCTTCGAAATTTGTTTGGCATAACAGACTTGGCATAATCTTCATAAATGAATGTTTTAAAGGCATAAAAATGATTTAATAAAATTATGTTTTGGCTGAATGTTTATGTTTGGATTTACAATGGCATACCATTGGCAAAGTAAAAATTTCGCATAATTTCGTTTGGCATAACGTTTATTTAGAGCGTCGATTATTTGGTAGAATTTCATTTGGAATAATTTTATCAGGCATATTGTCATTTCTATAGATAAGTATTTTTAACCTGAAAATATAATTAAAATATCGTCTTCAAAAGTCAGTATGTTGTGCTACAAAAGTTAGTCACAGAAACGAATCGCAAAAGAAGGAACATGGATGGCTTTTAGTCAGTAAAAGTCTGACACTCCCTTTCTGCCCAGCCCAGAGCGGGAGGAGTTATTTGATGAATTCCAATCAGGAAAATAAAATGGCCACCGAGATTAATTTTTTCGCGTAAAATGAGTCGCGGAATTAAATGAAAATTTAAAATAAGTCGCTGAATGAGTTGGTACAAACAGGGCTTTAGTATGAAACCGAATGCAGCGTAAATTCCGCGACTCACAGCTCAAAAAAATAAGCTCGTTTGGCCTCAGCCTAATAGAGAATTATCGAATAAGGAAACATATTGCGTCAACCACGGTAAACCCAAAACGATGATGTTGGTACTTTAAATTAAGCAGTTTAACCAAAATCATCGTTGTGGGTTTGAATTTTGGAACGAAAATCAACATTTTTATCGCAAGAATAAGCTCAGAAATTTTCAAACGCTCGTCAGCTGATTGGTAGACAGAGTTATTAACAGCCAATCGGATTGAAATGTGTTATATTTTGACACGTCACGTAGTGTTTTTCCAGGGTGGACATATCCTGCGGGCAATGAGCTATAAGTTTTACTGCCAAAGATCGCAATTGAATTTTTTTCTCCAATTTTAATTATACTCGCCCCGGTTTCGCACGGGTGCAATGTTGAACATTATAAACCTTCCTCTTGAATGACTCTATCTATTTAAAAAACCGGATCAAAATCCGTTGCGTAGTTTTAAAGATCTAAGCATACATAGGGACAGACAGCGGGAAGCGACTTTGTTTTATACTACGAGTATGTAGTGGTGTACAATAATAAAACAAAAACTTCAACAATTTCTCAAAATTAAACAAGACTGCACCCCATATAAAAGGTAATTAAAGTGGCGAAATAACCCAGCAGTAACTTAATTCTACCTTCATACAACGTGCTTGAGTATTCCTGATATTAAGGCAGGTTCATACTTACATCTACAGCCCGGTAGTTAACGTAGTCTATAACACGAAAGGGGCGGTCTCAACGAGCAGTGTATACACTGTCGCAACCTTCCGGCCGGCGGTGTGTACAGGCTTTATTGTTGTGTATGCTAGTGTATACACTGTCTTAGTTGAGCTAGTGTAATTGATGTGTTGCGTTTAATTCGTAGGGAATTATAGTTATCGGGTGGAGCAGTAATTATTCATATTTTTATTTGTTTAAGTGAATAATAAGTAGTGGCTGACAAATTGAATTTTAATTGCACGCTCGCATGGTTATTTTTTGTAGAGCACATTTTTTTTGGAACAATCTGTTGGAGTTACTAAGTCTGCAGATATTAATTATACACGACGCCTGTGTCAAATAACGACAATGTAATCTTTTTTGAATACCTATCAGTAAAACCGGACAATAAAAATAAAAAAAACATCTCTTCATTCGCGATTAATTTTAGTACTAAAACGTCGAATAGAATAGAATAATTATACTTCATCTTACACCAAAACTGGAACACAAATGTGTAATATCAAATACCAAATTAAGAAAGTACCTTCTAACTTACTATCATTTCAGTATTTACCTACATCAATTCCAGGTACTTGTATAATATTTGGCAGCAAATAATGGTAACATCGTGAATAAAATATAAGACGTTTCAGCCTACTGAAGTCGAGGCAAAAATGCGAGAGCAATTTCCCTTCATGACGTAACTTTATATCATCGAGTGAGGTTTATGTTGTCTACTTAACAAGGATATACTCGATCGTTATGTTTATTTAAATTCTTATAACGGGGTCATTTTGTTTTTGTATTCTTTGGCTCAAGACGTAGGTGTAAATAAAGAAAAGCCTTTATAAGGTGGAAACGCCAGTGTAGCCCGCGAAATTTAATTTTTCTTACGTTTTTTTGCAATTTGCAGGGCACTGTCAGATTGTATGTTGATGAAAATATAATTCGCATCCGGAAAACGTATGGGGGTTGTATTGATGATTTTAATGATTATAATTCTGAAACTACATACGTACCAGTCGTGTTCTCGATGAGTCACCCATTGGCAAAAATGATGAATTTTTAGAGAAACTTTCAATCTCCATATAAAACCCTTCAGGGACGAATATTGAGATATCCTTCCTACTAACCTTCGTTAAAATAGGAACACTGTTGCAAAAAACTGACGAACAAGAGGGTGTTCGTTTGAATCCCAAGCCATTGAAAGTAGATGATTTAAAAATATCGAAAACAATGCACAATAACAGAATCTTCCTACACCATTCTTGTTTGAATAACACTGCAATGCTGTGACAAAAGTCGTTGAATAAAAATCTTTCAGCACATGAAAGATTTTTATTCAACAACTTACCGAGAGAGATAAGACTAATACTGATTATGACAAGGGATTAGCTAAGTTCCGTTCTTATTATTCTATCTGTTTCGTTTGGTTAATGCTTAATCTGGTGTCAGAGTTTTTATGCCACCATATATATATCTCCGAATCAGAGGCCCATGTCTCTGATTCGGATATACATGCCGCCGAGAAATATCTCTCAGGCTTGCTAGTTTGGTTTCCTCAAGATGTTTTCCTTCACCGAAGCAAGTGATAATTATACAATACGCATATGAAACCAAAAAACAGAGGTGCGTGTCTAGGGGTTGAACTCGAAACCTATGACTTGCCGATGGCTACCTCACCAGGCTATCACCGCTTATATGCGTTCTTTTATATCTGTGAGTCAAACAAATTGTTCGTACAGGCACTTTTCATGGGCAGGTACAGATATATATCTAGTTTAGTAATTACAGCCACTTCTAGAGATATCTAGAAGTGGCTGTAATTACTAAACTGCCTGAAAAGTGCCTGTACGAACAATTTGTTTGACTAACAGATATAAAAGAACGCATATAAGCGGTGATAGCCTGGTGAGGTAGCCATCGGCATGTCATAGGTTTCGAGTTCAACCCCAAGACACGCAACTCTGTTTTTTGGTTTCATATGCGTATTGTATAATTATCACTTGCTTCGGTGAAGGAAAACATCTTGAGGAAACCAAACTAGCATGCCTGAGAGATATTTCTCAGTTGCATGTATATTCGAATCAGAAGCCTATCGGTGGCACAAAAACTCTGACACCAGATTAAGCAGTAACCAAACGAAACAGATAAAATAATAAGAACGAAACTTAGCTACTCCCTCGTCATAATCTCTCTCGGAAAGTCGTTGAATAAAAATCTTTCATGTGCTGAAAGATTTTTATTCAACGACTTTCCGTTCCTTAGAAGAAAACCATCAAAATAGTTAATTTTCCTGCTTCAGAAAAACAACAAACCCATACGGCATACAATTTCCCAACTGCATATAAAAATGATTTCGACAAATCCTTTTCATGAAATAACTTGGGTATTATCAACAGTGTTTTATTCAATCTACGTCAGAGGGGTTAAGCCGGGTCTCCATTTGTGGGTTTAAAGCCAAGCTCAAGCTATTTTGTCAGCGACAGTGTGCTTCTGACAGGCTACAAGCTATGCCGGTGTTAGCGTGGCTTTATGTCACACCGGAGCGTAATGTTTGCATGGGTGCGGGCAATGTGAATTGACTTGTAGGGAGTCATTTGTGAAGTGATTTTGCTCTGTTTTTTGGTCGTTCGAAGAATTTCTTTTAAATTTTTATCAGTAATTTTCTAAGATTGATAATATGATATTTAGAAACACCTTAACTTAACCACTTGCAATTCCAATAATATATGAGACTAACAGCTGGTCTGTCAGTTTTGTAATGTATTTATTAACTTAAACATGTTATATCAGAAAACTTGCTAGCCATAACCATTAGAATAATTTATAATATTTTTGAGTGGAATTAAATATTATTTTCAGTAGGATTACGACTGTAACGGTGTTAAAGACGACCAGACCTTTTCTCATAGTTGTAGAACAAGTGAATTCTTTTCCCGACTTCGTTCTAAGGACCCATTTATTTCATTTAACTGAAAATTTTCAGCATAAAGTGAAAAGCTAATAAGATGGTGTATACATTTTCTGTACACAACAACATATGTCTGTAATCACCAAACGTTTAAGCACAGGTGTTTTACAGTCCTACATCCACATTCAGTCAGCCTATTGACATCAGCCGGGCATGATACCAGTCATAAATCTGCTACAGAGAAATCCTGGTATGAAAAACCTAAGACTTTGCCCCATTTGGGCTTTGAACCCAGGACCACATGCTCAACAGTATTTCTTGTGACCATTATGACCAGGTAGTTTTTGTATAAGTTTTTTTCTTTTTTCGGCTAGCCTCATACCAACTTGGTGTCAGAGTTCTTATCTCCCACGGGACTCTGACTTGGCTTTACATGTCGTTGAAATTTTTTTTTTAGGTATGCTAGTTTGGTTTCCTCACGATGTTTAAACGACTACTAACGACGAATACAAAGGTGGTAAATGAAACTTCAGGCACAAGTGCGGTTCCCATGATGAGGGGAAGTCCCAAATGAAAGATGCCTTTATTTAATACTAGCGTTTGCCCGTGGCTTCGCTCGCGTTTTGATCAGAAATTATCCCACGGGCACGTTGTAAATATAGCCTATGACATTCGGGATATTGTAGCTTCCTACCAGTTTTCAAAATCGGTTCAGTAGATCCAGAGATTACCCCCTACATACAAACTTACAAACAACTTTTACCTCTTAATATTATTATAGATAGATATAGACTATTTCATACACTTTTCTTTTGTACAAAGATGTACTACCATATTTTTTGATATTATGAAATAAAATAATCCTTAAAAGGATTTTTTCTGTATAGAACATATTTTGGGACAAGAGAGAATGTTATTAAGTCAATTGGATTCATTTCCTTTTGTTACTATTTTCCTTGTTCTTTTACGTGTACAGTACGAGTACGTTACTTTTCATTTTCTATTGTTGAAAAAATACAACCTGTCTTTGGATTGTACAATAAGTTTATAACTTGTTAAACTGCAGTTAAATTAGAAACTTTCTAACAGTGCTACAATAATATTTTGGCACTTGAATGACATTAACAAATTGGTGTTACAGTAAAACATAAAATCGTCATTTTCTGGCCCTTTTCCTATGTAAACACGTTTGTTTCTTCCATTCTCCCCTATCAACCGTCACGCTATTATTAACTCGTTTTTCTTTAATATCAAGCCTCACACAATCCATCCATCGTTTCCTTACGGCCGTTTTCTATAACTTACTTATGTGAACAGGTTAGTTAATATGCCTTAGTCTAGTAGTTATCCGTGCTTCTATAAACAAAGTTAACGTTGAATTGACAGGAATAGGTATCCTATTCATGTCACTTATCTGTCTCTCGGAGGGTTGACAGTTGATGTCTCTTTAACTATTTATCTGAGATAGCAACCTTCCGTTAGTAAGTTATTGAAAACGGCCGTTAGTTTTCCTCTCCCAATCTATCCATCGACATTGGTAAACACATATGATAAATGAAAATGTTTATTTTGATAGCGAGATGCAATCTCCAAAAAAAAAAATGGAATATAAAACGCAAACACAACGGAGACTAATGTAATTTTGGCTACGTGTTAAAGTTATGCCAATCTATGTACAACAATAATTTCAGTTAGTGTAATGGTCAAACCAATTAGGTTTTGTTTACTAACTTTACAAATAACTATCTTAGGACACCTTCACTACTTAAGTAATTCTTAAGCTCCAAAACAATCTCTCTAACGCACAAAGCAAATTATCGATCAAAATGCCATCCTATTTAAATAAAATTCAAATTCTATTGCATGACAATATGAAGGAAGCTATCCGCTGGCGTATGTCCAAAAATTGCTTCATTCACCATCCTGTAAACCACGTTTCAGTTCCATTCATGTGTAAAGATACTATTTGAACTAGATCGGGGCAAGCTTTATCTGGAAAATGTAGGTTTAGCACGTGAAAAGAGCTATTGAGCTGGATGGACTTTAGTTACGGTCATATTTAGATAGATTTTTCTGAAAATTTCACGATACTGGAAAGTTATCAAATTAATTGAGAAGATGCAGTGATCTCGTAGATGTGTACTCTGACTCACTAAGTGCAGAAGTATTATTAACAAAAACTTGTAAAATCATTTTAAGGCTTGCAAGTAAATTTTATTTTAATTATGTAATTTAAAAACTATAGTTTTATGAGGGGAGTACTCATCTGAATTTAATTAGACACTCAACGACAAATAAGTAGTGCATGATGTACTTACCTGTACGAGGTTGGTACACTGGTCTGTGACTCTATTGGATGTATCTCATATCTTTGAAGTAGTGAATTCAATTGTTGGTGAGCCCAATAAATAAAATAAGTCCTTAGGAATTATCTTTAAATTCACTAAAGGATACTGGGAAAAGACTAAGGAAAATAGACACAATAGTAACGACTATTGGTACTGTAAAAATATAGGGAAACATAAGAACACTATTTTTGCCATCCCCTGAATGCAGAGGAGAAACTTGAGACTAAAAAGTCAGCCAACACGTTCTCAACTTTAACTGCAAAACAGAATAAAACAAACACTTAAAACTTTGGTCTTACCGCAATTCGCATGATCCAGGTCACATATTCAGGAGAAGCTTAGCCGAAAATCGTGGCACATCAAAACAGGCAAGCCTCAAAATCGGGCCTAACGTCTGAATACGTCAATTCCCGGGGGTTATTACCAAAATAACCATGTTCTTTCATCAAAATTGCTACACCCACCGGAGAATCTGTCGGCGCCTCAAAGGACCAAGCGAAATGACAGGCTCAAGTGTTAATGACTGATGCATATCTACATTTTCGTGGAGCAGACATTACCAAACGCCTCCAACGCCCTTTTGTTAACTTCCAAAGCCTTTAGTTTTGATGATATGAACGCTTCCAGGTGTTGAAACGAGAAATATTTTTGATTTTGTGTTTTGAAATTCGGTTAATCTATATTAAAAGGGATCATGAAGCTCACGATTAGATTATTCGTCGTTGATTAAATAGCGCTGTGAAAGAGGCGTGAAATCTGATTACGGCCTTTTCTGATGTGAATTTCAAAATTTATTTTTCCTAAACGCTGTATTTCAAAACATTAAAGTCTAAAATGTAATCTCAATATCCTCTTTTACAGCGCAGCCGGTAAAACTTTGGGACCACCGATGATGAGTTTTGAACTTTGTTAAACTTGTTCGTTGAGATAGTTTTTGAGAATCTGCACATTGTAACACAAGTGTGCCAACGGGTACTCAGGAAGAAGATTGATCAATATGTCCTTCAAAGTAAGAAGTTACATAGTTTTGGTACTCTATTATACGTAAAACTCGTAAAAGTTTTACGGGTTTGTGTATTTACGAGTACGTGGAATATTTATTAATAGTATTGAATCATAATATTTTATCAATATTATGTGACAATGTTTTACCCGACTGCGCAATGGTAAAAACTAGGTTTTGTTTTTGCAAGTAGAATTATTATTAGCCACAATCAAATTATGACCAAATGAAACAACTTGGGTATTCAACAATATTCCGACTTCGTGAACCCAAGGTACAATCAGTGGAAGGGGTCCGTCAGGACCGACGCCTGCCAGGGTTGCGGGACTGTTCGAAAGAGATACCGCGGCTCTGGAACACAAAGGGCAAAGGAAGGAACATGGATGGGTTTTAGTCAGTAAAAGTCTGACACTCCCTCCTGCTCAGCCCAGAGCGGGATTATTTGATGATTTCCCATCGGTAAAAAAAAAAAAAAAGGTACAATCAGTACCTTCTTTTTAATATGATTATTTTCTCATGTTAATCAATAATAGAATAATAAAATAGAAATTCCAATATTTTGAAGGACGATTTTACCTTAACAAGGTCATATGCAAAATAGGTTAATTTTAAATGGCTAGATTCCCAAAGTGGCTATCGGATTCGTTAGTTATTAGTTTAGTGATTTGGCACCAATTAACATAATTTAACTATTTGGAATGTTGTAAGATATTCCGAGAAAGAGTTCGAGTTTGCGATACTCTACGATGCTACCAGAAAAATTGAACATTTTGAGGCGTTACATATAAGGCAAAAACTGATTTGAAACTGAAGAAGTATCTTACCCCATTTTAATAAGCTACAAGCTCAAGCGATACACGGTTTGTAACGACTGCTAGAGAACACGAATCACAGAATTTGTTTACAACATGCCAAGAATCACCGAGACATGACTTGGAGAACAACGGAGGCAGGATCCGTGACGCGAGCATGTACCGCTTGACGCAATTCGCAAGTTGTATCGGACGAAGTTGTGAACGGGGCCTTAAGGATATGAAGCTATACTGTTCTTACATGTCTATCTTTCACCATAATTACAGGAAAAAAATACTTTCCCGAGAAAATCAAGTGAACGTCTGAAAAAAATATTATGAACCAAATTCTAATTGACTCTAAAGCCGCTACGGAACAAATTTCTAAACATAATCTTACCAACGTAACATTAATATCTACCTAATTACTCAGTCCACGTAATCCTCGTTCATACTCGTACATAAAGCCTTCCTCTCATGAATACATAGGAAGTGACTAGTTGTGATGAAGCTCTTAAAAGCTTTCCGCAAATGGAGCCCAAACGTGAGATCGTTTTGGCCGACCACTTATCACATAGATTGATTGCAATAGGAGGTGATTGGGTTCTTATATGTAGCATCAGGTGGTAGGCAATTTTCTGGCAATTTGTGGACTGTTTGGAGTTTCATTGGGACATAAAAATGACGTCAACTAGAACTTCCTATAAATCCTCTAATAGGCATCATCAATCATCATGATTGATGTAATATGATAGGCCTATACAAATTAAGTACATTTTTTGCCTTGCCTTCTTGTGTCTTGTTCAACTATTAGTAGTTCGTCTCGTCCAACAAAAGGTAGGTATTGTTAGTATCAATCATCAGTATCCATTTTTACTGATTCTCTAAATGAATTCAAGATAGAACTGAGACCTAGTGGAGATCACAGGCAATCCACTGTATGCCAGAACGACAAGACTGAGTCAATGTGGCGACGCCTATTGAACGTCTATTGGCTGAAAATGGACAACGCCGTGATGTAGGTACAAAGACAGTCTAAACTTTTCCTTCCGCGCGTCACTGTCCTAGAAACTGAAGGCAAGTTCACACGCTAGCATACGTGTTGTGTCGTGATAGATCAATCAGTAGGTATATTAAAAAAATAAAAAAGTAAATTGTGTTTTATTTCAGGCAAAATACCCATAGACAATAAAAATAAAATGGAGACCAAATAGTAAAAACAGAAATCATTAGAAAATCATAAAGTATCATTAAATTCATTAAAAATCATTCAAAATAAATAAACTTATCAACAAATAAAAAAAAACATACCTACACCTAGTCATCATCTGCCTAGCCGTTTCCCAACTATGTTCGGGTCGGCTTCCAGTCTAACCGGATGCAGATAGCCAGTATTTGACGTGGAGTGACTGCCTATCTGACCTCCTCAACCCGGTTAGTACTGAGTAATACGATACTCCTTGGTAAGAACGGACGACAAGCACCTATACTAATAAAAACTTATTTTATTTCATGACCGCTGCAGGCTATATTTTTGTTTTATTTAATTTCTGTGAAGATGGATCTTAAAAAGTAATCTATTTCGCAAGAAATAGTGTTCATACCAAACGCGGTCACATACTTTTCTAGTTTTCAGCCAGTTATTCCATGAAATTCCAATTTGCGGCTTCTGGTTTATTTTACACAGTGAAATAAGAGTCTTGCATAGAGGAGCTTTGTCGGCTGGCTGTGTTATTGCACACTTTAACACTTCAGCGACTAGACTTATGTGTAGATTACCTTAGTAAAGCGTGGAGCGACATAATTTTAAAGAATATTTTCCACTTTACAAAATCCCGGTAAAGTGTGGTTTTATTCTACTGCCATTTTTGTTTTGAAATGTATGTTTTGTTGTTTGTTTGCTTCTCAGTCACGAGTTTATAACTACACATAAAATGATTTTAAAACTAATTTGTTGTACTATAAACTATTGATAAACAACCGCTTATCGTAAAGAAATTACTCCTGGGGTAATCATAAATATCGTTTTGTTATTCTTTGAAAGTAACCACACATACCATGAATTCCTCGTCAGTAAGTGTGGCCACGTGGTGACTTCCTGTGTCCCGGTGAATGACAAAGAAGTGACAAGACAGAACTATTCTTTGTTTATCAATCTAGGAAGATCTACAGGAATAAGGACATAATATCTTACTTATATTATAATGTATGTTTTCCTATTTTATGTGTTTTTATTGTATGTCCTATAGCATCGTATTGGACGATTCTGTAATGATTTTATAATTAAGCATAATCAGCCTTTAATGTTCCCACTGCTGGGACACTTGGCGTCCTCTATATGAGAGGGAATGGGCCATAATCCACCACGTGGGCCCAGTGCGGGTTGGTAGATGTCACATGACTTCGAATTTTTGGTGCTAGGACATGCCGGTTTCCTCACGATGTTTTCCTTCACCGTTTTTGAGAGCAGCGGTGATGAAATAAATTACACAAAGTATTGCGCCTGCCTGGGTTCGAACCCACGACTTACTGTTCGTAAGTCGGGGCCGCCACCACTGGGCCACCGTTGCTCTACCCTGCTCGGATTTTATAATTGGTGGTAAATAAATAAATAATATTCAACCATGAAAGAACAAATACGGTAGTTTTTCGTGAACTCATGAACGGTAGGTACCAACTGTTTGTATACCTAAATAAAAAATGTATACTAAGAGAAACTATTACGGCGCATAGTAAGAGATACTTCAGAAACACAAGTTCAAGCTTCGTTTAGCTTCTGCGAAATCCTTATTCCATTTTCAAGTATACAAGTGATATAATTCCACCTCGTAGAATGCTGTAATAAAATAATTTCCTTCCGTCTCCACTACTAGGATAAATTAATGCCTCTAATAAATTAAGAGCTTTTGTCTGGTTCTATTTTGTTTCAGTAATTTGCAAGGTAAGATAAAGATGGCGGATATACATAGTTTTAGCTGCTTTAATATTTATTGTTATGAGGGTTTTAACAGTAAATTTTAACCATGTATTCTGTCGTCCAAAAATATTCTGTAACGTGGAGGGTCAGAAGAAATTAATTTATATCTAAAGAAGGCAAAAAGATCAGCTAGGAACCACTACCTACCAACACAAACGATGGGGCGCTTAATATCGTGTCCCGCGTGTCGTTGTTTGTTCAATAAAGGAACTGATAGACGCTACCGAAAGTGTACTTTCACAAGTTATTATGCCTTGTGTCTGTGACTGTAGCTCCGCCTTTGTTTTTCTGACTTTCAAAAGTGCCTGCTGAGGTCTAATTGAAATAAATGCTTTGAGTTTTGAGTCTTTTTTTGAGCGCCAAAATAGTGGCTTAGTTCTTTGCGGACAAAATTCGATTGCTATCGACAGGCTAAGAAGAGGAAAAAGTTATTTAGGAATATAGAAAAACTAGATTTGATAATCCTTTGACGAAATAGTAAACTCGTTTCCAATAGTGCCCAAAGTTAGCTTAACCTTGTGATCGACTCAAGCAGCTGTTGTTTAGCCTCAAAGTCTTCTATATCTCTAAATAGGTCTATATTTTGCCTCGTAGTTGCCAATAGGCTCACTCCGAGTTACATGGGACTTAAATATTACTGGTGAAATGTGGGTATACTCTATTACCTATGTTACTCAAACACTTAGCGACAAAATGTCGCGTGTTTTCGACACTTGTCGAAGAAATACAACTACCCAGTTTTATCAACAAAATCTTTCTCAATACGAATGGAAACCAGGAAAACAAATACAATGGAACTTGGTAAAACAAAGGTCTAAAGTAAAGAACAAACGGCACGGGTCCACAAAACGGGCGGAAATAAGCAGAGGACATTGTTAGAAGTTCAAGCCAATGCGGTGATTGTGAAGGAAAATGAAAATAGTTGAGGAATATAGGTTGGAGTTAGCCTGAACTCTAGATTTTTCTTTTACTAGGATCGGCGTTGGGTGCAATGATATTTTAATGCCGGCAGTGTATTACTGGGTGGTTAGGTTAGGTTCGGCTAGGTTGAGAGCAGCGGTGGCCTAATGGTGGCTGCCCCGCCTTACGAACATTAAGTTGTGGGTTCGAAGCCAGACTGGCGCATTACTTTATGTAATTTAATTCATCACCACTGCTCTCAAAACGGAGAAGGAAAACATCGTGAGGAAACCGACATGTCCTAGAACCAAAAAATTCGAAGACATGTGACATCTACCAACCCGCACTGGGCCCATGTGGTGGATTATTGCCAATTCCCTCTCATAGAGAGGAGGCCGTGTGTCCCAGCAGTGGGAATATTATAGGCTGATTATGTTATGGTGTTAGGACAGGATAGAATTGTGAAGAGAATTCAAAAATGTAGTGGATTGACGTACACTAAAAGTAAGTCTAAAATCTAAAGCAAGTAGTTATTTTTTCATATTATATTTTGTACCCTATCATAATGTGATCTTAGGTAACCCAAATGTCCTGTCAGGGCTGCGGGACTCCTGCCGGGGCTGTGGGACTGTTCGAAAGAGATACCGTGGCTCCGGAACACAAAGGGCGATGAAGGAACATGGATGGGTTTTAGTCAGTAAAAGTCTGACACGCTCAGCCCAGAGCGGGAGGGGTTATTTGATGATATCCCATCAGAAAAAAAAAAAGTAACCCAAATGTTGACTGGTAGAAAATGCTTTTTGGTTAAGTCCGCCCATGTAACACTATTGTACGTGAAGTTTAAATAAATAAAGTAACGAAAAGCTTTTTTTTTTTTTTGATAAGGCATCTCGCAGTTCAGTCTCTGAGGCTGGCTACTGCTTAACCGGGCAAATCCTGTGGATGCCTTAAAAATGAATCTAAGGCATCCAGCCAAAAAAACAGGCCTCCAGCCAGGGGCTTAAAATTATACTTAAAAACTAAGCGACCACTCGCTAAGGGCACCCCCTGTGGAGTACGAGCCTCGGCTTAGGGCGTCGCTGGGGAGGACAGCAAAGGGACAGGCTGGATCTGAATGATATTATTTAGGGGCTGGTTTAAAGCTACCGGCTCAGCATCGCGGGCTGGCTCTGGCAAGGGTCGGGGGTGGGGGTTTGTTGAACGGGGGCGTGAAACAAGGTAAAAGATCAATAAGGACCCTGTATTGCACAGCAACATTAGGAGTTAGGAAGAGGGCTAAGTAGCAATTCAATAATATTAAAGGTGCATATAAATTATTAGGTGGTGCATTCTAATAATATGTATATCTGCATATTAATTATTTGGTATGCGCGCATAATACATTATATTAGTTATTTTTATTTATTTATTGATGAATAATATAGGTTAGGTTAAATTATGTTATTATTTATGCATTCATATTTTCATATTAAATTAAATTTGGTTTCCTACATTCCTTATTATATTATATATATTTTGTTTGTTGTTTCCCTACTGCTCTCCTGGAGGAGGGTGATGGGGTCATCGTGGGTGGTGAGGGCATGTCGCGGTCGGCGAATCATGCTGATACGCGAGAGTTCGTAACGAGCGGCCGATCAGGGGGTTCCTATGCTTAATAGCGGAATCGAAGAAACGCTTGGAAAGACGTTTCATAAACTGAGCTATGGTTGGGATCCTAAGGTCTACGTGGAGGCTCATTACGGCCATAATAGGGGGCACTGGTGATTTTACGGAGGTATCGGTTCAAAACGCGTTGATTGTCACTTTATAAAAAAACGAAAAATACAGCGCCATGTAACTTGAGGCTGAAATTTTCGTTTTTCCTAAATAATGTGTTTAATTATTAAAACTACATTATATCAATTGCATTCGAAATATGAATACCAAATAACAGTTCATTCGGTATTCAAGTTGCTATTAATAGACAAATATAACGTTTTACAATAAAACAAAAAATAAGGTGAATATAAGTACATTTATGAGAAAACAACCACAGTCTTGACAAAATTGAATTAAGCGACATAGCCAAGAAGACAAATCATATTTTATTCACTCCAAACCGAACATCAAAACACATCGAGGATTCGTAACAAGTCAGTAGGTACAAACGTTTCCAATCAGTAAATGGAAACCACAATAAGTTCTAGTACTGTTAAGGTGCATATGTCACCGTTAGCGCGAAGTTTTGGCGTTCCAGTTGGTGAACCTTCCCGATTCTCCTCACCCACGTGGATAAGGAAGCGAGTATAGTGATTGTGAAATTGAAATGCTTTTGAAAACATTAACCTTTAGTGAATTTTGAGTTTTATGTTGCAGTGTAAGTCACTTTAAAATCTAACTTTAAGGCGTAGCAGAAAGGTGCTTTTTTATCGACAACGGATCAAATACAAATTTTCAAATTCAAAAATTCAAAGTTATTCCTCTTTGTTAGCAAAAACTGAGAATTCGCAAACTCAAATAATTTTGAGATATTTTTATACAGGACCTACTTTTTTGAAGACAGAAGAAACACCCTTTTCCAAGATTTTTTACTCGCCAATAATTGCCAAATTCATCATCATTGTCAACTTCATATTACTAGGTTATAAGGTTGTTTAATTCAACGACACTTAACACGTACGTACCTACGTTAGATTACCCACACGTACGAATATGCTTGAGGTTAAACTAATACTATTCCACCCTCAACGTGTTGATAATTCATAACCTCTCCCGTTTTCTCCTAAATCGGATAATAAAGCTTAACATGGGAAACGGTACACCGTATGGAGCATTGTAAACCACAAATCCTGTAAGGTGTACCTTGAGGAATATCTTGCAAGATCAGATAAATGGTGAAAGATTATGTTTTGGATTTGAAACGAGAAATGACGAAGGCAAAAATAATTCTCGTGGAAGATGCGTTCTAATCTGATTCTAGGAAAAACTCTTAGAAAAGTAATTGGTTATATTTGTAAAGCAAAAGATTGTGATTTTTAGATGTTACTGTACTGAAATTCTGAAATGGAATTTAAGGTCATTAATGTGAACAAAGATGTCGCCAATACAAAAAATCGAAATGTACTAAAAGTAATAAGTAACTTGTTACAATTGAACGCTTGTCTTAATTCGTAAGACTAATATTGCGCACAGATTTCAGGTTTTAAGTGTCGTGAAATACATAAACTATAAAATGGAAACTCGAATTCCATGTCTTGGTTTGTTTGCGTTAATCTTACCAAGAGGTATCGTATACCCAGTACTAACGGGGTTTCCGTTGGGTTGTTGGGTCAGATTGACTGCTGCGTTGCGTGTCGCGGGTTCGATCCCCGCATGGAACAAATATTTGTATGGCCTACAGATAGTTGTTCCGGGTCTGGCTGTTTGTGTATGAGAGTTTAAATGTTTGTAAACACACCCACGGTACAGGAGAAATTCCAAGGGTGGGGCAAAGATTAAAAATAAAATAAAAATAGGCAGGCGCTCCATGTAAAATACTGGTATTCAGCTGCATCCGGTTACACTGGAAGCCGATCCTAACATAATTGGGAATAGGCTAGGTAGATGACGATGGTTTGTTTGCATTACACGAGAAAGTCTTCTTAATGAGACGAGTGAGCACTGAGCCATAGACCGAAAGATACCATAGACCGAAAGATACCATAGACCGAAAGATAGTAGATATGTAATAAGTCTTTGACACGATTCCAACGATTATTTTTTTTATTTCCAACTAGCGACTCGCCCGGCTTCGCACGGGTGCAATGTTTTACGTATAAACCTTGCTTTTAAATCACTCTATCTATTAAAAAAAAACCGCATCAAAATCCGTTGCGTAGTTTTAGAGATCTAAGCATTAATAGGGACAGGCAGCATGAAGTGACTTTGTTTTATACAATGTAGTGACTAAAACAATTTTGTCGAAAATTGCAATATTTCTCACAGTTAAAGTTTACTTCTGCCTAGCTCCATATTTCAGTTTTTTTATTACATAATCAAGTAAACGCGAATAGGAGAACTGTTTCCGCTCCAGGGTATAATAAAAACAAGACACAGTAACTATGACTTCCTTTTATATCAGAAGTTATGCAGCAACGTTCCCTCGCGAACGATTAATACCATACAATAGTCAGTAGTTACGAGTTCGTACTTTAGAATTTAGTTGAACTTGTTCTAAACGTAGTAGGTCTTTTAAATATAAAAAGTCACAAAGAATTCGTATATTATGTTCTCTTACTTTGAAATTCCATGAATTTTTAAATTAATGATGTACTACGCTAGATGGCCATTTTAGCAGGCCGTGAATAGATACACCGTGAAAATAAGCACTCGTCACGGTCATAATATCGCGCCTGTAATTCCCAAAGGGTTAGTCAGAGGTGTATCTAATAGTACACCCACATTTCACCAGTTATACTTAAGTCCCATATTCCAGGCACCGTGGCTCCTACTGAGAAATTCCTGATGGACAAAACCAGTAATACTTCGCCCGACCTGGGAATCGAACCCAGGACCTCATGCTCAGCAGTTGCACTTGTGACTTCTAGACCAACGAGGCAGTCGTCACTATCATTTGTTCAGAAAATCAGAAGGCTCCGCTCGCACTCGCGTTTGCAAAAAAATAAATAAACAATAATGCGATAGGTATTAGAAGAAACTATCATTGTCGCTCTACGACCGCGATTTCGAAATTGTTGACAACCACAGATCCGACAAGTAAAAAGTGATAATTCGAGGTTTGGCACTCGACTATTTCCTCCTCCAATATTCGACCAATTTAAAAGATATTTAAAAAACTGAATAAGAAGGATATCTACAGCTGTGTCTCTATGTTTTTTTTTTTCATTAATAGTTGTCAAATTTGTACACTAGGCCTCTGTTGACAGCGGTCCAAATAGGCTATTTTGAGTATTTTATAAAGGTTCCAGTGCTGATACAGATTATGTATCATCAAAAAGAAAAACATAGGGACTTATTTTATTACTACTAGGACTTAGATTGATATTTATTTAATTGTAAAAAATAATAGCTTTAAAGTAATAAACCAGAAAGAAAACAGGCGAGAGCGTTTGTATGGAGGAAAGACCACCCGCATTTCCTCTTACTGATCACGTTTCCACATGATGGTTTCCACATTAGGACACGGGACAAAGTGAATCCTTTTTTTCATCGAAACCTTTCACAGATCCCTGAAAACTCGAAATCAAACCGAGCGACCCACGAAAAAAAAGCACCTAGTCTTTTAAAAATTCGCCACTAAAACCTCACCTGAATCTAGCGGCTGTTCTCTTTTCCACCTTTATTGGACCGTATTGAGCCTCTGTGAAATGTGTAAAATTGCCAACAGTATAGGATTCTAGGGGAACTTTTGAAACGAGTTTGCTAAGAACGAAAGCTAAAGAAAACTAAACATCGGAATGGAAACGTTCTTCTCGTAATGTTTGACGGCGGAACTTTTTGTGGTTATATTCTGAGAGTTTTACTGGGATTGTCTTAGTCGTTGACATGTAGTTAGGACTTAGCGGTGTGTTGGTTTTGTTTGAAAAGTTTGATAACATCCCGATTATCGAAATAACTGATGCAGTCTTTATTTATGCAGGAAACTCGTATATTATGAGTTAGTATTATGAGTCCATCTAGTTATACTATTAGTTATTTAGACTAATATTATAAAGCCGTAAAATTTGTAAGTTTGTATGTAGGGGTAATCTCCGGAACTACTGAACCGATTTTGAAAATTCTTTCACTATTAGGAAGCTACATTATCCCCGAGTGCCATAGGCTATATTTACAACGTGCTTGTGGGATGATTTCCAACCAAAATGCTAGCGAAGCCGCGGGCAACAGCTAGCACAATATAACAGAATGGACAAAAGAAGTCTTATTTTTTATACAGCTCCAGAGAAGTATTTGTTTGTAAGTTTGTATGTAGGGGGGAAATCTTTGGAACTCCTAATCCTACTTCGAAAATTCTTTCATTAACGGCAAGCTACATTATTGCCAAGTTTCATAGGCTATGTTTATGTTCTATAAATGTTCCCGTTTGTTTATTTCCGTACATAACGGGAGTGAAGCCGCGAGCAAAAACTAGTGCAAAACAATTTGGATTCGAATGGGGATTCAATTGTTCTATTTTTAAACCGAGATTATTGCAAGTTCAACCAAAGAAAAATCCTTACCTTCCCCATATTTCTGCCTTCTTTATACAACATACTATGAGAAATATTTCACTGACAGCTTCGTTATTTTATCAACAGCGCAAGTTGAAGAGCGTTTGTCAAGAATAAATTGTGCAGCAAGTTTGCTTTTGCACTTGAGATTTGCTTACGAGTAGTCGATTTCCGGGACGACAAATAACAAGTATTGCATGATAAATTACGTTGTTACGGTTACTGTTAGTCAGTGACATCCCAGTGCTGGCCTATCCCCATGACAGCCAGCTCTTACGATCCAGCGTTTTCGTTTGTTTAGATCTCACCTGCCATCTTCTAGAGAGTCTCAACGCCTTCTGTTCTGCATCTTCTAAGCATTATTTTATTACTTTTAACTGCTCAAAACTCAAACTCAAAACATTTATTCAATTAGACCATTACAGGCACTTTTGAATGTCAGAAAAACAAATAAAGCGATGCTGCCGTCACTATGGAGAAGAATGGACAAGAAACTCCATGGACACTATTTTAAATAAAAAAATTGTTACAAAATTTTGGTTACATCATTCATGTTCAGATAATACATGAGTGAGCACAATGTATAAAGACGTGCAAGATAAGATCGTCCAGAGTAATAGCCAGCAGAGTATTCCGTATACCGTATACTAACTTTAAGGTTTAAGATTAATATAGGAAAGATTATTTTAGTTCCCGTATCTAAATCTACCTCAGAACTCAAGCTGTCACTGTTGTTGATATAATTACAAACATTAAAAGTCAATAAGTGCCTGGTTAGTCTATTGGTTGCAAGCACAACTGTTGAGCATGAGGTCCTGGGTTAGATTCCCAGGTCAGGCAAAGTGTTATTGGGTAGCCACGGAGTCGCTATGTTGCTAGGTTTTAAAACCCAGCGTTTCATCAATCCAAATCACTTCCGAAATTTCCCAAGCATTCACATTACTGTTACCAGTCTAAGCAATAGAATTTTTATGGCCCATAACTGAAGGGTCACTCCACAATTTTACTGAAGCTTTCGTTATAACGTTCGAAACTATGTGAGTTTATTAGCTCTACTATGAAGATTAAAGCTGAACTGAGTGAGGGTCAGACCTTTAATTAAGGGACCTTGAATTTGGGCTGTACCTTGGTCCGGATTTATAGTGGGCTGCCGAATTTCACAGATTATTTAGGGTGGGGTAGTTTCACATTTTGTAACTGCTGGAATTTGAGGTTTGGTTTGTGTCAGATTGTTGGGACTTTTAAAATTCTACTTTGGAGTTTCTGTTGTTTTGAATCATATTGTTTTAAAAAATCCATAAAATTTTGCAAGTAAAAATGACTGCTTCATTGGTCTGTGGTTGCAATCGCGACTGCTGAGCATGAGGTCCTGGGTTGGATTCCCGGGTCAGACAAATTGTTATTGGGTTTTTCCCAGGAATTTCTCAGCAATTGGCTCGCCCTCTATTACATGTGACTTTAACCTAACTAGCGAAATGTGAATGTACTATTAAACGATAGAAAGTGTAAAAAATCTGTAGCACTTTAAAATATAAAGAAAAATACCTTATAGTACTTTAGAATGGCTCATTTAATCTGCACACAAGTGACAAAACTATTTCATCTCGTCAAAACAATTGGAATAAATGCTCTTTCACATTCAACGACAAGCAACCTTCAACATAAAAAAATCTAATCAACGCCAAACGCATAAGAATTTTATACAAACAATTTTTCATAACAACCCGAAGCAATGTTCCGGGCTGTCAGTTACAAAGTACTGACGAGGTGCGAGCCCTGGTCTCGGTTTAATCAAAGCTCTAACTTGTTCCGACAACGTCGCGGCACAGAATAGATAGCGTCAGAAGGTCAGCTTCACGCAACGCGGCGTCTAAGTTAGCCGGAGAACGCTTAGACAGCGATTGCAAGCTCACTCGCGAATGCAATTAACAACATTTGTTTTAGATCACTGCAAGTACATTTCGACATTTTTGTCGTTCGAGAGCTCATGGCTAAATAATAACAGATGCACGGGTCGTTTGTCGAGGTAGGTCCATCGGTGACTATCCATTGCAAACCAATTGCACTCCATAACACGAAAAACACGTCCAGCAGCGGCAGTTGTCCCACTTAGTAAGAAGCCTGAAAGTCGACCAACCAGACAACAACCAACAATAGGTAGTTGCCTCGTTACCCAGCTATCGGCTCTTGCTGTTCACACTAACTGACAGCCAACCAATGAAAATCCCTAATAAAAATGTCCGCGCCTTCTGTTTCATCAGATCCGACTAAATAAATATTTACATTTTGCCAAATCCAACACGTTTTTTCCACAAGTCCGACCTTATAATTCATTATAATTTACTTGTTGTCTCTTGGTAACCTTCTGTACATATCTATTCTGTGATTCCAGGGTAATTGTTTCAATGAAACTAGCTTTAACAGTCGCCAGAGAATTAGCTGTTAAGGATTTGCTGGCGACTTGACGGATTAGTGGACGTTTTAATTTTGAGTTCGTCAATTTCTGTTCTGAGTCGATATTTTGGTTGAGAATCGCTTAATACCCTAAGAAATTTAAGATATTATAAAGAGGCTATCAGAAGAAATGTCAGAGCAGAACTGTGCGTCTCAGTGAGGCCATTATTAGCAAAAATAGCATTATTGCCATGTTTGATACGTTCCACTTTTACAGACGTTAAGGCCCGGATGCCACCGAATCAAAGAGGAGAGAAGATGTGTATCGCTCACCGCACTCCGCTGACAACACACCGCAACGCTCACCACATGCAGCTCGCATCACGTTGCTTACGTCTCTTCTCGTCCCCGTAGTGCGCTTGGCCGCCGAGTGCGGAGGCTGGGCTTAACAATTATGAGACATATCCCCTCCTCTATACTCAACCATTTCCACTAAAGCTAAGTGAAGACGAGAAGTGTAAACATCAAAATTCTATTGGTGGTTTATCTCCTCTCTTCTAGTCCCCGCTTAGCTTCTCTCCGAGTCCGGCCCCAACCACAAATTATTACAAGTACATAGATTACAATGTTGTTCACTTTGTCCATGTATGTCTTAATTAAGTATAAATTTTGTTATTGCAATAGCTTTGGTTAATACAGCAATGCAGGGCTTTGTGTCGGAAGTGGCATAAATAGCAATTGAGTTGTGGTTAATTTGACAGTAGATAGGTACTCTCAAAAACCACCATTACTGAACAGTAACATAAAGGTGCTTCATTGTAAAATTCTCATTACAAATGAAATTCTTATTCTTTCCAATATAAATTAATTTATACAGACACATACATTTTGACATTTTCGGAAACTCAATTGAGAATGCAGAAAATATACTTTTTGATTATTTGTTTTGTGAAAATCAGTGAGTCAGTTTTCAGAAAAAAATATCAAAAAGTGTTGTGTTGATTGATATTATTTTTCAACTCTTGTTCAATATAATGTAAACGAAACAAACTTAAATTAATTTTACATTTTCTGTAGAACTACACCTACTTGTGTAATAAGATTATTCAGCTGCTTAAGTTTTAATAACTTTTCATATTATTATGTGTCTTTCTTTAAGTTTACGTGTACCTATGAAATGTTTGCGTCAAAGTTAATCAAATGCTCGTAACAGAAGAGTGTGGGCCAAGTTATAAAATGATGTTGTGGACAGAGCTACACAACTGATTTAAGTTTATGTTGCAGCATATTTAAAAAAAAAAAATGAAAAATTTATCCTAATCTCAACCAAAGTTAGAAAGAGTAAAATTATTTGTTTGTTTGAAGTATTCATCCGATAACAATCACTTCATTACTGATACAAAGTGTAATGGAGTATAATATAAATGATTATTGTTAGCTTTTAAGCATTTTAGTAAAAAACCGTATGCTTAGAATATATTTCTGAATAAATAAACAGAGGGCTACCCAGGCAAATATTGGCTGGAGCTAGTAACAGCAAAATGATTATCCATTGTAAGTTAAACGTCTGTTACCGATTTTGATGAATGAACGGTACGAATCATTTATACCTTTATCAATTTCTTAGGAACGTATAAGAGAATTTACGTTTCAACATTGACCCAAAAAAAACTTACACTGACCGAGTATGTAAATACTTTGACGCAAATGTCTGTTATTAGACAACTGAAAACTTCAAAACTGTTTTTAGCGTGATATTTAAATTTAATGTAAAATTTACTGTTCTAGAACAGAACGCTATTTACGTCTCGATCTCAGTCCTCAGAATTCCATTTCATAAAACCACAAAACTCACACAATGAGGGCTATCGTTTTTGCGCTCATCAGATGGCACCACTGTCGCTTGTGGTCATGTCAATAATTCTATTTTATACTTTAAAGTACCAAAAACTTCAAATATAGTTAATTTTTTTACGTATACAAACATAGTGTAAACTTCAGATCATTCATTTACAATATTAAAATTAGCAAGCATGAAAAATTTAGAAATCATTTTACCTCCAAGTACTAACAAATAAGATCCTATGTTGCTACTTAAAATCTTCAAGTCATAAATAATCAGGAATAGCTCAATCACCACACCACAATTATTGTGAATATTAGTAAAAATACGTGATAAAAAATCACGCAACGCGTGAACTTTCTATGACAACTGACATTTCGGTGCCCTCACGCTACACTAGCGCCTCTAGCGGTGAATTCACACGCGATAGCCCCCATTCTTTGAACTATGCATGACCAACCACAACCACTGTGTAAACGGCCCAATTTCTCATAATTCCTGACTTACACTGAGACCTAACAGTAATTGTTCTAGTTCTCCCTTCACAGTTTGACATGTAATTACGGCTGGATAGCCCTGTTTGTTGTTCTATGCAAATACTGTGTTCCCCTCTGTGTCAATAGAGAGTTAGAGATTTGTTATTGTGACCTTGCTGTGTTCTGGGCTTATTTGGTTTATTAATGTTTAGTTGGTCAGGTCTTTCTTAGGGGTTTGCCTAGTTATTGAAGTTTGTTGACGGGCCTGGGGCGGTGACCACGGGTTTAGCTTCATAAATAATGAGCCAATGTTTTCAATGTTGGGTTTTATACCTGTTTTTTTTGTGAAGAAGTTGTGGAGTACACCACGTGGATGGCGTTCGGTTTGGTATATTAAACAAACCTTCGATTATTTCCAAAGACAGACCGGTTATTCCATGATGTATGGCTATATAAGCCGCACTCAGTCCCACACATTCGCTATTGGTTGTTACTGAAGCCCACCCGAGCCCCAAATGCACCAGTGTTCCAGATTTACATCTAACATAACATCCCGCCTGGATTCCCCAAAGGATTAGACAGAAGTGTATCTAATAGTACTCCCACATTTCCATTTAAGTCCATGGAATAGGGGGCTAGCCTATTGCCATCAACCGGGCACAAATCTAGACGAATTTTAAGACCTCGCCCCCTAGCTTATTTCGTTTCGTCCACTCCCGTCTATCGAAGTTAAGGTACCTACACACCGTACAGTAATTGGATGGGTCAACAACTTTATTCGATAACGTTCCAGTCGTCTCGCGCACGACGAGCATAAGTGGATTGAATCGTGTTTGGACGGTTTCTCCGCGTCCACGACAAGTTTCCACATTGTATTTGGTATTGCAATATGCAAGCGTGTGTCGGTGACCGCATCATTGCTTGACATTCAGTGAGGTCGTGGCAGAGCCTGTAAAATAAAACACAATAATCCCTTTATAATAAACTACAATCAAATTCTTATTTACCATCAAAATATTGGCTCTTTATTAAACTGATCCCACATAGGTGGGACCCGCGGGTCGTAGTATGACCTAATGCATTTTTGAATTGGTCAACTGGACCCGTTGGTTAATTTCAGGGATTAAGTTTGGCATAGAATATAATTTCTCTTTATTCAAGTATCCATGACTGAAAAACTGTTAGTAAAACTGGCGACTATGTTAGTAAGCACTGATAAAACATATAATGGTGGATCACTGCTGCGACAACCCATTAGTAATTGCACAACAGCGACCCACATAAACACAGTCCAGGCGACTTAACTTTACTCGTTTAGTTAAAAGATAAAACGTACCGTAAATGAAAAAATACACAAATAACGAAAAACATCTCTTTCATTGATTTCCTAAACGAGAGATTAGAAGAAATAATAAATGATGGCAAATAAAATCCGAGTTTACTAGAATAATTAGCAATATGAAATCATAAATAATCAGAAACAGAAAATTTTATAAAACTTAGGAACTACAAAAATATTTTACGAAAAAACAAAACACCTTTAATAGGCTAAAGATTTTAAAACAACCATTTATTCAACTTTTTTACTAATAACCCCACAACTGAACCAATAAACGCTCGACTGGTTTGCGAAAACTATTTTTATTACGAAATCGTGAAATGTTGTGAAGTTCTTTGTCCCAGCCGATGTGATTTGAATTCAATAAACGGCACCGACTCAGATCGTTTTCCATGGAAATGAAGGGAACGACTTTTATTTTGTGCGAAAGAATAATTCTATTGGCAGGTAATCGTTCTAGAGATTGGAGGTAGATATTAAAAATCCACTGGGAAGCTATTCAGGCATCCGATGGCTTTGCCGTTTTCATTGTAGGAAAATTTATGCTCAATTTTTTTTGTATTTCTTTTTTTTATTTGCATTTTCGTGCCCTTTTCGTTTTGGCAGGGAGTTTGCAATTTGTTAGTGAAAATTTGAGAAAGAAAGTGTTTGTACATGTTATTCAATTTTTGTTGTTTGTGAGACGTGTGAGGAAAATGCATATTATTCAGTAATTATCCATAGTGCCAATTTCCAAGCAGTTCACAGTGTAGCAAATCTACTTGATCCTATTAAAAATTAAGGGTTATAAGTAGACTTGTACATTTAAAAATTTAATAATGGAAAATGATGGTTTTGCAAGTGAAATAAAAAATACAAGTGATTATAAAAAAAGACCTATCTAACTCGAACTCTGGAAGTAGTTTTATAGTAAAAACACACGATTAGTAGCACTGTTGATGAAGCACGATCAAACGTTGGGGTAGTGGTGTAGGACGATGCATGCAGTTCTTTCAGGTCTGCTCCACAGGAAGGCGGCGTTTCGAAGAACGGGAGTAGAGGTCCCGGTAGATCTTTTAGTTAGATCACCAGCCTTTAGACCCAGGGCATCTCCGCGAGACCCGGGCAGGCACAAAGACAGTTTTTTTTTATAAAATTGGGAGTAGAAGTCCTTGGTGTATCTTTAGATGGACCTTGAAGATTGTCTCCAAATTGAAGAATTTCTTCTGTCCTCCGGTTCGTCAGCTCGTTTCCCAGTAGTCCCCACAGAGCATCTTATATAATTATACTGTAGTCCCTTTCCCATTTTCAGTTAATCGTTTTCTTCTTGCGGCCATATAATCATCTCATCTGACAAGTGTAGTCGGCCAGGACATAACAGACTTCCTTCATAAAACCATGAGTGCGTAAAGAATACAAATATAATTTAAAATAAAAAGATATTAAAAAGATAACAGTAAACAGTCGTTATTATCTATAAAATACAATATTTCGGCTAAACATTGATATATATAATTTAAATTAGATAAACCAAAAAGCATTCATCATAGACTAAGCTAGTAAGAAACTCTATGACAGAAAGAAAAAGTTTGACAGAAAAAGTTTGGCAGTTTGATGAAAAAGTCCCATATCTCAAAAAATAAACATCAAATCTTATTCAAACCAATTTTGGTTGAAAGTTTTTTTACGTTCTATAATCCTATTTTTTTACCCGAATATTTCTCCTCTTACTTTAGAAATTAGAGGGGGCGGACACACATTTTACCACTTTGGAAGTGTTTATCTTTCAAACTATTAACTTTGAGAGAAAATGGGTTTAGGAACCTCAATGTCATTTTTAAGACCTATCTATAAACACACCGCACGTATAAGTTTGATGATAAAAAAAAATTGTTTCAGTTCCATGTATGGGGAGGCCCTTAATATTGTATTTTTTCAATTTTTGATTAAAAACCTTATAGCGGTTCACAGAATACATCTACCTACTAAGTTTTAACTGTGTAGTCTTAATAGTTTCGGAGTAAAGTGGCTGTGACATACACGGACAGACAGACAGACTTGGCAAATCGATAAGGGTTCCGTTTTTTGCCATTTGGCTACGGAACCCTAAAAAACTAGTTTATTTCCTATTTAATGTTGATATGGGTAATTATTATTGTGTTAGTAAAGGGGTCTTGCTATATCAATATCAACCACAGTTTAACTTCCAGTAAAGCCATAGTCGCTATATCTAGGAAACCAAACACCCCGAGAAAACATGGAGTGGTACCTACGTAGCTACTTATTTTTGCAGCATGGCAACAGCATTTTAAAATTCGGAAATACCCAGTCCTTGCATGATCACGCGTGCCCAATAAATAATATCTCTCTCAAACAGAGAAACTGAATGCTCAAACAATGGCCGCTGATTTAAACACGCCGAACTTACTGTATCAGATGGAAATCAACATAATTCAGCCTTTCATGAAAATCCAATTGAATTTGTCCATTTTAATAAGTTTAATTAATAGATAGGGGTGAATTGTGGCGCCTTTTACGTTATCAATTGACGTATTTGCATATTTCACACAATAAATTGATATATGCTTTTTGATTTAATTAACCTGATATTACCATATTTGGGGCACTATTAATAATAATTCTATGATGGTAAAGATATATTATGATGACGTATTTCCATTATTAAAGCGTTGGGGAAATTCTGACAATTTTATGTTCGTATTTTTAATGGTTTATGTTTTGAGCATCGATTTTGATAGTGGAACTATTGAGCTTAGGACCTAGAAAAAATAACAGTAAATCATGGGATAACAATGATGGTAATGTCTAAAACGTATTGTAATGAAGGTTCTGAAAAATAAGCTGTCTAGGCCGTCTGACAACAGAAGATTATGGGCATTGTACAACAGTTTTTTATTTTTAAGAAAGCATGCTACTAATTTCATTGTTTTATGGCGACTGCCGAGCGTCGATACGTACGGTCAGCAACAGAAGTAGCTTAACATTTCGGATTTCTAATTATTTGATGGACTCCAGCTATTTTTTTAATGTTTCAGAAGATTATTCTTTAAAATATTCCGTACTCTTCAATACCTTGTTAGTATCGAGTAATATCTAACAAGTTTTTATTAAAAAAACTGCTTTGAAACTTTGTGTAGTGTTAATCTAATTCTGATGCTGACTGTACATATCTCTGGGTCTTACAAAGTATTATTGCAGGCTCTACTCAGCTGATTAACATAACATCACGCCTGCTGTAATCCTCGAAGGGCTAGGCAGAGGTGTACCTACATATTTCGCCAGTTATGTCTTGAGCCCCATGTAATAGGGGGCAAGCCTATTGCCACCAACCGGGCACGAATTCAGACTCCGTGGCTGCTACTGAGAAATTCGTGATGGAAAAACCCAAAAAACACTTTGCCTTTTGCCGAGCCCAAACCGAAAATCGAACCCAGGACCTCACACTCAGTGGTTGCGCTTGCGATCACTCGACTAACGAGGCAATCGAGCTCAGCTGGCAGTCTCAGCTGAGTATAATTGACGAAATGTAGGTGAACTATACACATTTGCCCACCCCATCTGAAAATACAGCCGTCGTCATATCAAAAGGCAATGTTTTCCTTCAATTCCATCTTCACAAAACAATGTTAGTACCCCTCATCTAACAGCATGATCCAACAACAAATCAAACTTCTGTGGGCCTTGTATTGACATAGTTATTCTGTTTATGTTGCTCCAACTCCTACTTATTCTGTAAACACCAATATGGAGTTGCTAATTCCGGTTTTGCGGCAATAGTTTTAGTATTTACAACCATTGTGGGGTATTGACATGATGTCGGAATTTATTGGATAAAGTTAGTGCAGACTGATTATAGTATTTACTATTTTGTATACTTAGGGTACTGTGTATTTTCTGACACAAATGAATACTAAATAGCTTAAGATCTTTTGCCGATTAAATAAAATTAGCAGGGGAGCGTTGGACGTAAAATTTTTCAAAAAAATTGTGCATAGCAAAATGGGATCGCGATCTTCCGGTGTCGTGTGTATTTGCGACAATAAGTTATTTGATCAATTATATTTTATGCCAATCAGTAAAAGCGTAGATATCAGTCAATGAACATTTTCTTGTAATAGATCAGTGTTTTTAGAGAAAATCAATTAATTAAAATCTTACAGAATAACTTCTAGTAAGGTCTAGTGGTCGCAAACACGATTGCTGAGTATGAGGTCCTGGGTTTGATTCCCGGGTCTAGCAAAGTGTTATTGGGTGTTACCATCAGTAATTTCTCAATAGCAGTCAGACAGTCTGAATTTGTGCCCGGTTGATGGCAATAGGCTCGCTCCCTATTATTACATGGGACTTAAACATAACTAGCGAAATGACGGTGTACCATTAGGTACACCTCTGCCAAACCCTCCGGGGATTACAGGCGTTATAATATTGTAGCGTTATGTTGTGTTACCATCAACCAAGCATAAAACCAGAACTCGAGCTGCGATTGAGAAATTGCTCATGAAACAAAATCAATAACTTGTCACCCTACTTGAGTATCAAACCCAAGACTTAAAAGATGTATATTATAAAACACCTTCATCACCACCATTCGTTTCATAACTGTGACTTTTTAGCTTGATTGACGATATCTTTGTTTAGATTAATCAAAATCTTAGTTAAGTTGATCATCACGACATGATTGCGGCAATACTAGTTCAAATGCTTGAACGCTCAAACAAGTTTCTCGATAACCCTTAACATGACATCATTGTAGAAGAGTTAAAAAAGAGACGAGTAAAAAAAAAAATAACTGTGATATTATAAGTTAATGTCGATAAGTTGTGTCAATCAAACATTTTGATTACTTCAATAAAGATCATTTGACTTGATAGCATCTATCATTGCAATTAATTGTATTAATCATACAACTTGATCAAATCTTGCGCTAAATCTTTTCGCTAAATAAGTTCCTTGGTTGTGTTTATCACTATTTGGTTGTTTTTATTACTATTTGACTTGATTGCTGCAAATAGGTTTTATGATAACTGCAATCAAGATCCCGTTTCAAATCTCAATCAAATAAAAGTAGTAGCTGTGATTATTGTGCTTGATAGGCTCAGATGCAAACAATTTACTTAGTCAGTCTAAACAAAATCGTGATAGTGGCAACTACTTTTTTTTTCAGTGTATGTGCCTGTAATCACTGACAGCCAAACTAGCTGGCAGTGTTTTACGAATGGCAGAATCAGGAATAGTATTAGTAATTACTCGGACGAGTCCAGTCACAAAGCGCGCTCTTTACTACTGCTAATTTCAAGCTAACATAGGCAAACGGTAGTAGAATAATTACTTACTACGGCTACACCTAACACAAATAAAACCAGGCAAGTGCGAGTCTGACTCACGCACGAAGGGTTCCGTAACTATATCTAAAAAAAAAAAAACACGTTTGTTGTATGGGAGCCCCATTAAATATTAATATTTATTTTATTCAGTTTTTAGTATTATAGCATAATCAGACTTTAAGGTTCCCACTGCTGGGACATTCGGCCTCCTCTCAATGAGAGGGAATGGGCTATAATCCACCACGCGGGCCCAGTGCGGGTTGGTAGATGTCACATGTCTTCGAATTTTTAGTTCTAGGACATGCCGGTTTCCTCACGATGTTTTCCTTCACCGTTTTGAGAGCAGCGGTGATGAAACAAATTACACAAAGTAATGCGCCTGCCTGGGTTCGAACACATGACTTACTGTTCGTAAGTCGTGGCCGCCACCACTAGGCCACCACTGCTCTCCAGGCCACCACTGCTCTCAGTTAGTATCATAGCGGCAACAGAAATACATCATCTGTGAACATTTCAACTGTCTAGCTATCACGGTTCATGAGATACAGCCTGGTGACAGACAGCCAGGCGGACAGTGGAGTCTTATTAATGCGGTCCCGGTTTTACCCCTTTGGTACGGATCCCTAAAAACTGTCACACGTAGGGCGATTTTCATTTAATGAAACTGAACGCGCTTAACACATTTAAACCGCGTTCAAGAACGATCACCTTCACCTCACCTTCACCTTGACCTTTTCGATGCCCTGCTTCACCTTAAAGTAAAGATTCGAGGCTTTAACGTTACTATTTGTGTTGCATACATATGCAAGATTGGGTTGATAGTGCCTTAAGCATCAAAGCTGTATAAGAAAAGGAGGGTCACCAACTTTAGCTGTGATTTTACAATTCGATTAGTGGTTTGAATCTGAAATTCACTTCTGTTGTCATATTTGTTCATAAGCAATCCAAACATATTGCCAGCAACTACGAGAAAATGCTAATAAACAAATAGCAGAATACACTCATTTTATTAACTCAAACAATTTGTACCAAGCAACAAAAAATTAAATGCAAAGTCGGATAAGTGAAATATTCGCGCTCACTGCAGTAAACTGACAAAATGAACATTGCAAATAAAAAGTCGCAGCATGTTCACACGGAATTATCTCTCACACAAAAAGAGGAATACTCTAAATGTAGCGAAGCCATTGTTTCACAGAATAATGCGCAGTTGTACAATATTATTTATGCGTCCATTACGACAGGTCATGCCGATAGTTCGAGCAATAACCGTACTAACATTAATATAAATTGAATTATGAAGTTTACTAACGAACCTACCAATTTTAATAGAACCCCTTTTGATAACACATGTGAGATTTTGTACAAGACTACGATCGCAAAAGCGGGGGATGAAGGAGCTCTTGGTACGCTGGCTGTAATTCATTAGATGGGTTCTTGGTCTAGAGATTATGTCCCAGTTAAAGGCCCTGATAACAAAATTGGAACCTCTTGGGCCCTATTCGGTGATTAACAGCTACATGATAGGTGTACCCCAAAAGACAGTGTTTCGGAAGGTGTTAAGTTCTAACTTAATGGAACTTAAGTTAATATCTTGTCATAAGACAGTGCTGGGAGTAATTTTAAGGTTTCGGGAAGTTTTTACAAAACATTGCAGTTTTAGGAATGCGTTTTAATTATTTTCTGTTTAAGAAGTTATTTTCACCAATGAACCTGCCCGTAATAAGCACATCTGCGTCGTGACCAAGAGCTTTTAAGTGCAAATTTTATATAGAATAACAGTTCTAGAACGCCCTTAAATAATAATTTGTAAACCTCATCAAAATTCTTTTCTAGTTTAGTAGAACAACGCGATAACACAGTCTTTATTTATCTTTTGTATACGCAATTTAAGGTTGGAGTATAGATCGTAAACCTGAACAACTCTCTGTATGGGACCAACATAGTAATCACGAAAAAATTATCAGCTGTCCCATACAAAATTTCAGTACCTACCCGACCCAAATGTATGGGACAGCTGATTATTTTTCTGCAATTGCGATGTTGGTCCCTTGGAGAAAGTTGTCCTATTTGATGGTCTGCGGTACCATCTTCTGGCTAGCCTTTTCCCAACTATGTTCGGGTCGCCCTCCAGTCTAACCGGATGCAGCTGAATACCAGTATTTACATAGAGCGACTGCCTATCTGACCTGCACAACCAAGTTAGTACTGAGTAATATGAAACCCGTTGACACGGAAGAAACTCGGTATGTAATGGGTGGTCACCCATCCACAGACCAACCTAAGCAAGCGCAGCTTAACCTAAAGAACAACCTGGTTGGCTGTTATTATTTAGCCACAAACTCCTCTACCACACCTTTATATACAACCAATCCTTTCTGATTCACACTGTAGATTGTACAATGTGACACACAAAGGAACAAAGTTGCTCAGAATAATACCTATTCGAAACCATTTCATACGGCTGAAGTGACTGAAGATAGAAACTATTTCTGAAATAGTTGCCAATTGCTTAGGGTATTTCTGTCGTTGTTGGCCCCATCAATACTTGCGGTATTTGATTGTCAATTACCTAAAATATAGAACCTTAGACAATTTTGGGGCCATTATTTGAGATCTATCTTTAAATTTGCGTCACTTTAAAACCGTCCGTACAAGAATATGTTGTCAGGTGACGAAAATAAAATAATTGCTACATACTTGGAACTGCCCCATCCGGAACCAGTTACAGGTCATTGTTTCCGGCGTTCATCTGCCACTATTTTTGCCGATACTGGGGCCAATCTTATTTTACTAAAAAGGCATGGAGAATGGAAATCCGATCGAGTTGCTGAGAGCTATATAGAAGAATCGATGGAGAATAAAAACAGAATTACACAAAAAAATCGGTCAAAGTATAAACTTAAAACAAACAACGTCTTCGAGTTCCAGGAAGCTACAACAACTGCTCAAGAACCTGAAGAAAAAAATTATGAAATAATTGAAATAAATGAAGAAATAATACAGCAGTCAAACACCGCATTAGAATTATCGCAAACTATTGACTACAAACCGGGAAAGTCGGTGTTGAATTTTAGTAACTGTACTTTTCATAATTGTCATTTTAATTAAAATTCTAGTTAATTAATATATTTTTATCTAAATTACTTGCTGGTTTTATTTAGATTAGGTACTTTCATTTTTGAGTAAAGCACCTTGGCCCACAATGACTGCTTCGCTGGTCACACTATGATTGCCTCGAGCTAGCCTAGCTACGCTCTAGGCCGGCGGCCGGTGTCGGCCTGGAGCTGCGCTACGCTGCACTGTCGGCCATCATCAGCGCGACCAGCAAAGTAGTCATTATAGATCGCGGCAGTAATGTACTATAATTAAATATCAGTTTAATAATCGGTAGAGTGTGAGTGGCTTTGAATGATCATATTATGATGGCAGGAATTCCTGTTTTCACCAACACTATGTGTCACCTAAGTCAATGCCTAATGTGCGTTTTCACCAACAGTAAGTGACGCCTAATTGAATGCCTATTTCCTATTTTCACCAACCCAAAGTGGCACCTAACTGAACGCCTAGTTCCTGTTATCACCAACACTAATTGGAACCTAACTCGATGCCTAAAGCCCATTTTCACCACCACTAAGCGACACCTAACTCGACGCCTTAAGCCCGTTTTCACCAACACAAAGTTACACCTAACTCGATGCCTTAAGCCCGTTTTCACCAACAGTAAGTATCACCTAACTCGATGCCTTAAGTCCGTTCTCACCAACACTAAGTGTCACCTAACTCAATGCCTAAAGCGCGTTTTCACCAACAGTAAGTGACGTCTAACTGAATGCCTATTTCCTGTTTTCACCAACACAAAGTGTCATCTAACTCAATGCCCAATTCCCGTTTTCACCAACACTAAGTGTCACCCAACTCGATGCCTTAAGCCCGTTTTCACCAACACTAAGTGTCACCTAACTCAATGCCCAATGCGCGTTTTCACTAACAGTAAGTGACACTTAACTGAACGCCCAATTCCTGTTTTCACCAACACTAAGCGACACCTAACTCGACGCCTTAAGCCCGTTTTCACCAACACAAAGTTACACCTAACTCGATGCCTTAAGCCCATTTTCACCACCACTAAGCGACACCTAACTCGACGCCTTAAGCCCGTTTTCACCAACACAAAGTTACACCTAACTGAATGCCTTAAGCCCGTTTTCACCACCAGTAAGTGTCACCTAACTCGATGCCTTAAGCCCGTTCTCACCAACACTAAGTGTCACCTAACTCAATGCCTAAAGCGCGTTTTCACCAACAGTAAGTGACACTTAACTGAATGCCTATTTCCTGTTTTCACCAATACAAAG
Source organism: Eugnorisma glareosa (assembly GCA_947578425.1). Taxonomy (NCBI): domain Eukaryota; kingdom Metazoa; phylum Arthropoda; class Insecta; order Lepidoptera; family Noctuidae; genus Eugnorisma; species Eugnorisma glareosa. The sequence continues at coordinate 19,533,005 of OX387970.1, read as the reverse complement.
TGGCACCTAACTGAACGGCTAGTTCCTGTTTTCACCAACACTAAGTGCCACCTAACTGAATGCCCAATTCCCGTTTTCGCCAACACTAAGTGTCACCTAACTCAATGCCTAATGCGCGTTTTCACCAACAGTAAGTGACGCTTAACTGAACGCCCAATTCCTGTTTTCACCGACACTAAGCGACACCTAACTCGACGCCTTAAGCCCGTTTTCACCAACACAAAGTTACACCTAACTCGATGCCTTAAGCCCATTTTCACCACCACTAAGCGACACCTAACTCGACGCCTTAAGCCCGTTTTCACCAACACAAAGTTACACCTAACTCGATGCCTTAAGCCCGTTTTCACCACCAGTAAGTGTCACCTAACTCGATACCTTAAGCCCGTTCTCACCAACACTAAGTGTCACCTAACTCAATGCCTAAAGCGCGTTTTCACCAACAGTAAGTGACACTTAACTGAATGCCTATTTCCTGTTTTCACCAACACAAAGTGGCACCTAACTGAACGCCTAGTTCCTGTTTTCACCAACACTAAGTGCCATATAACTCAATGCCCAATTCCCGTTTTCGCCAACACTAAGTGTCACCCAACTCGATGCCTTAAGCCCGTTTTCAACAACACTAAGTGTCACCTAACTGAATGCCTAATTCCCGTTTTCGCCAACACTAAGTGTCACCTAACTCAATGCCTAATGCGCGTTTTCACCAACAGTAAGTGACGCTTAACTGAACACCCAATTCCTGTTTTCACCAACACTAAGTGACACCTAACTCGACGCCTTAAGCCCGTTTTCACCTACGTAAAGTTACACCTTAACTGTCACCTAGCTGAACGCCCAAACCTCGTGCTATTTTCTTACATTTTTATGTCTTTTTTTTGTATTTTAGCTTAGAATACGTTATAGTAATCGACATGATTCAGATAATAGAATAGTGACTTTTGCTTATAATATGTCAACATAATTATTCATGCTATTTATTTGTTATGTTTGTTTGTTTTCATTTATTTTATTTTTTTTCCTAACTAGGGTTTTTTTATAACCTGCGAAGTAATTGCGTCTCACTTTCAGTAAGAATCGATTTCATTATGTCAGTACAACAACTTTTATTGATTTACATATTACTTGAACACATGAATATTCGATAACTTTTCGATTTAGTCAATCATTATCGTGGGTATTCAATTAAATTGCTATTGCATTGCACAACGATACCGAGCGATGTTTTTGTGTGGGTAAGTTGTACGGTGCATGGTAAATACACTCTGTGTTTGATAGGATAAGGTTTAGAATTGAATGTGAAGTATGTTCTGTTTTAAGAATTGCGGGTGTGTGCGCGACTGCGTATCTATTGTTTTTACTGAATTGTATGTGTAGTAGTTGCCGGGTGATGGGAGAAAACGGAGACAGTAGATTGCGATACATTTTCGTATAACCGGCTTATCTTTTTATTTATTATATCTGTGGGGTAAATGAGACCTGACCTGAGATGGTGCTTTTTGAGAGCTTCCGTTGCGTGCGCTGCGTAAACGGTAAAACTTGCACAAAAATAGTGTATCTGGGAATTATTCCTCTTAAAAAGATCTAAAAAAAGTCTGCAACAGTATATGCCTATCTTTTAAGGTTGACTAACATATAGGTTGACGAAAATAAAGCTTTAATTGCGAAGGTGTTTTTACCGATATAGTATTAATCCTTATCAAAATAAATAATTATGTTAGTCATCTTTAGTTGAATTCAAGTCAAACAAGTTTGTTGATTGGGCAGGTTATAGACTCGATTTCAACTCAAAGTGACCAGGCTGTGAAAGATCTAAGTCCACGCGGACGAAGTCGCGGGCACAACTAGTATCTAATACAAGTACGGGTCAAGTACGGGTCGATTATTATGAATTGATGATATTACCAAGCCTTTTGATGCCGATTGATGGTTTAAGGAACAGACAAAGACTTGTTGCATTTTATAATAACAGGTTGAGAAAAACCGAAGTCCACGCAGGCGAAGTCGCGGGCACAGCTAGTTTCAAATAAATGCTAAAACAAGGTTTACCAAAGTCGTTACTAAGTATGATCAAGTCATATAATTATTATTTTTTGTTTTTAGCCTATTTCGTCCCACTGTAGTGCAAAGGTTTCCTTTTGCTAGTTTCAATAATTTAATAAAAAGATGCCCAATGCGCGTTTTCATTAACAGTAAGTGACACTTAACTGAACGCCCAATTCCTGTTTTCACCAACACTAAGCGACACCTAACTCGACGCCTTAAGCCCGTTTTCACCAACACAAAGTTACACCTAACTCGATGCCTTAAGCCCATTTTCACCACCACTAAGCGACACCTAACTCGACGCCTTAAGCCCGTTTTCACCAACACAAAGTTACACCTAACTGAATGCCTTAAGCCCGTTTTCACCACCAGTAAGTGTCACCTAACTCGATGCCTTAAGCCCGTTCTCACCAACACTAAGTGTCACCTAACTCAATGCCTAAAGCGCGTTTTCACCAACAGTAAGTGACACTTAACTGAATGCCTATTTCCTGTTTTCACCAACACAAAGTGGCACCTAACTGAACGGCTAGTTCCTGTTTTCACCAACACTAAGTGCCACCTAACTGAATGCCCAATTCCCGTTTTCGCCAACACTAAGTGTCACCTAACTCAATGCCTAATGCGCGTTTTCACCAACAGTAAGTGACGCTTAACTGAACGCCCAATTCCTGTTTTCACCGACACTAAGCGACACCTAACTCGACGCCTTAAGCCCGTTTTCACCAACACAAAGTTACACCTAACTCGATGCCTTAAGCCCATTTTCACCACCACTAAGCGACACCTAACTCGACGCCTTAAGCCCGTTTTCACCAACACAAAGTTACACCTAACTCGATGCCTTAAGCCCGTTTTCACCACTAGTAAGTGTCACCTAACTCGATACCTTAAGCCCGTTCTCACCAACACTAAGTGTCACCTAACTCAATGCCTAAAGCGCGTTTTCACCAACAGTAAGTGACACTTAACTGAATGCCTATTTCCTGTTTTCACCAACACAAAGTGGCACCTAACTGAACGCCTAGTTCCTGTTTTCACCAACACTAAGTGCCATATAACTCAATGCCCAATTCCCGTTTTCGCCAACACTAAGTGTCACCCAACTCGATGCCTTAAGCCCGTTTTCAACAACACTAAGTGTCACCTAACTGAATGCCTAATTCCCGTTTTCGCCAACACTAAGTGTCACCTAACTCAATGCCTAATGCGCGTTTTCACCAACAGTAAGTGACGCTTAACTGAACACCCAATTCCTGTTTTCACCAACACTAAGTGACACCTAACTCGACGCCTTAAGCCCGTTTTCACCTACGTAAAGTTACACCTTAACTGTCACCTAGCTGAACGCCCAAACCTCGTGCTATTTTCTTACATTTTTATGTCTTTTTTTTGTATTTTAGCTTAGAATACGTTATAGTAATCGACATGATTCAGATAATAGAATAGTGACTTTTGCTTATAATATGTCAACATAATTATTCATGCTATTTATTTGTTATGTTTGTTTGTTTTCATTTATTTTATTTTTTTTCCTAACTAGGGTTTTTTTATAACCTGCGAAGTAATTGCGTCTCACTTTCAGTAAGAATCGATTTCATTATGTCAGTACAACAACTTTTATTGATTTACATATTACTTGAACACATGAATATTCGATAACTTTTCGATTTAGTCAATCATTATCGTGGGTATTCAATTAAATTGCTATTGCATTGCACAACGATACCGAGCGATGTTTTTGTGTGGGTAAGTTGTACGGTGCATGGTAAATACACGCTGTGTTTGATAGGATAAGGTTTAGAATTGAATGTGAAGTATGTTCTGTTTTAAGAATTGCGGGTGTGTGCGCGACTGCGTATCTATTGTTTTTACTGAATTGTATGTGTAGTAGTTGCCGGGTGATGGGAGAAAACGGAGACAGTAGGTTGCGATACATTTTCGTATAACCGGCTTATCTTTTTATTTATTATATCTGTGGGGTAAATGAGACCTGACCTGAGATGGTGCTTTTTGAGAGCTTCCGTTGCGTGCGCTGCGTAAACGGTAAAACTTGCACAAAAATAGTGTATCTGGGAATTATTCCTCTTAAAAAGATCTAAAAAAGTCTGCAACAGTATATGCCTATCTTTTAAGGTTGACTAACATGTAGGTTGACGAAAATAAAGCTTTAATTGCGAAGGTATTTTTACCGATATAGTATTAATCCTTATCAAAATAAATAATTATGTTAGTCATCTTTAGCGTTCAATTGTGACCGAAATTGCCCTTTCCATCATTTAATTTAGAATAAAAAATTAATTAATGAATGTGATGAATATCTTAGTAAATATTATAGAATGTAAGTAATTTGTGCAACATAATAATAATATCATAACGGTGACGAGGAAGACGAGGGTCCATTAGAAGATGACTCTCAATGGGAAAGTACGCTATACGAAGCTTCAACATGATATACAGCACAATCAACCTCACATTATGTTACTGTTTAACATAACATTTCGCCTATATTTCCCAGAAGGGTTAGGCAGAGATGTGCCATTAATAGTACACCCACAATAAGCCAGTAATGGTTAAGTCCCATCTAGTAAGAGACGAGCCTATTACCATCAATCGGTATCAAAAGGCTTGGTAATTTCATCGTTTCACAATAACCGACCCGTACTATTAGATACTAGCTGTGCCCGCGACTTCGTCCGCGTGGACTTAGATCTTTCACAGCCTGGTCGCTTCGAGTTGAATTCAAGTCAAACAAGTTTGTTGATTGGGCAGGTTATAGACTTGATTACAACTCAAAGCGACCAGGCTGTGAAAGATCTAAGTCCAAGCGGACGAAGTCGCGGGCACAACTAGTATCTAATACAAGTACGGGTCAAGTACGGGTCGGTTATTATGAATTGATGATATTACCAAGCCTTTTGATGCCGATGGATGGTTTAAGGAACAGACAAAGACTTGTTGTATTTATAATAACAGGTTGAGAAAAATCGAAGTCCACGCGGACGAAGTCGCGGGCAAAGCTAGTTTCAAATAAATGCTAAAACAAGGTTTACCAAAGTCGTTGTACTAAGTATGATCAAGTCTTATATATTATTTTTTGTTTTTAGCCTATTTTGTCCCACTAACTAGCAAAGGCTTCCTTTTGCTAGTTTCAATAATTTAATAAAAATATTAAATAGTTCAAATACTTAAGTTTTAAAAGTCCATTTTTATAAACCGCAGGCCACAGTTTAAGTAAACAAAGTCCAAGAATATCGCAATTCACCCCAAAAGCTATTTGTACAGAGTGAGGTTTAAATATTCAAACTTCGTAAGTGGCTCACTGGGAAGTGACATTGGCCGTAGCAAAACCGGTATTAATCATCAAAGTACTTTTAAATTAAACCAAAAACGTCTTGAAGACAGTCTGAACCAAGCCTTGGGGTAAATTGGCCCTTTACAGAATTTCTCTGGCAAACTAAACTTTAGTCAAATTAATTTAGTGGGGCCCGTCATTGTACTGAATACAAAGTTAATTTTCTTGGCGGCAACCGTAAGTATTGCATGAACAACTTTGAGCAGTTATGTGCTTAACTATTTCAATAATGGTTAGGAATTCTGATGTTACATACAATTGGTTAATTTTAGATCTATTGTATCTTGTATTTTCGAAGTGTTTGTGCTGGTCGAATGAAGACCAAGTTTGTTGATTGTATTATTCCTAAAATCCAAACTGAAAATTAGGAGATAACTACTGGTATATTACGTTCAATATACCTAAGGCGCGAACTATATGTATAGAAACGGTGTATGGTGAAGGCGCGGCGTAGACGCCGCGCAGGCGTGAAATTGTTAAAAAATGTTTTTTATTATACGACTCTAAACTCTATTTTAAAGACTGTTAAGTGTCAAAAGAGTTAATGTATTTTTGCTCTAAGTTCCGGCGGGACCGCACTAACTGAATGCGCCAATAAATGAGCTGCCACTACATGCATTAGTTAGTGCTCATACCCAGCGGCCCTGTGGTTTAACCTGAAGACGTGTGGCAAGGCAGTTAAGTGCTTCAGGAATTCTGGGTGGACGTCATTTGGTGCTATACATTTAGTACGCGTCTATTTAGATTTAAAGTCTAGTTTATTTCCTATCCCTGGGAGATTAACTAGGGTATCTTAACTAACTTATTAAAAATCGCTATTTGAGTGATCATGCCATCTTTACTACGGCCCTATCAGAAATGTCTTCTCTCTTTTCATGTTCATGCTTATGTACGGTAATCTTTATTTCGAATTATTGACTTGAAAGTCTATCGGGCCAGTACGTGACTGGGCAGTTCTGTATTTTTGTGTGTGTATGTTTGTAATGAATAAACTCAAAATCTACTGCGCCGATTTCAAAAATTCTTTCAGCATTAGAAACCTACATTCACCTTGAGTAACATAGCCTATATTTATTGCTAGAAAAGATTAGGGATCCTTACTAAAATTTTATTAACGTAACCCAAGGTGTAAAAAAATGCCGTATAACATTTTTCGTCGCATGCGCTGCGGAAACTATTGATGATAAAACAAAAGTATGTTCTACAATATTAAAGAGCATATCAATAACTACAAAAAACTTCGCGGATACTATATGTCCAACTATTATAGTTATTAAAAAAAATCTAATGTCCACCCGTGCGGAGCCGGGACAGGCCGCTAGTTCAAAATAATACAACATTTTATATTCTATTATGCAGATAAACCACGTAAGTTAACAAATAATAAATTCGCTTTCACCCGATTCACACTCACCATATTTGCAACACTTAAATCGCTAAATATACGTCGCGACCGCCATTTTAGTCACAACGCCGCCGAAATAAATTGTCCTTTAATTGCCACGCTAAATATTTTACCTACGTTTCAAGAGGGACCGCTAATGCATACAACTTCAGAAATAAGGAAACTGTCCTCTGTTCTGTTTTTCGCTGTTTTTTCCTTAACAAGTAACTTAGCACGTTGATGGGAATGAAAAGTGAGCATTTAATGCTTTTATTTGGGTATTTGCTGTAGAATTTTCAGTTTTTCTGACAAGTATTTACTTTGGTCAACCCACTATTTAAATGGAGCCGATTGACTCATTTATTTGTTACTAGCTGTTGCCCGCGGCTTCGCTTGCGTTTCGGTCGAAAATTATCCCACGGGCACGTTGTAAATATAGCATAAGGCACTCGGGCATAATGTAGCTTCCTATTAGTGAAAGAATTTTCAAAATGGTTTCAGTAGATCCAGAGATTACCCCCTACATACAATCTTACAAACAAATTTTACCTCTTTATACAATGTGTAACAGAATAAACGCACAACCTCTTACGGGGTCATTGTACTCATCATTATGAATAACTTTCACTATGGGACCAACACTGAAATCGCGAAAAAAAAGTCGACTGCCCTATACATTTCTGTGCGCATAATTCGACAAAATGTACTGAACAGCTGTTTTTTTTTTTCGCGATTTCGGGATTGGTCCCATAGTAAAAGTTGTTCATAATGATGAGTACAATGACCCCTTATGAGGTTGTGCGTTTATTCTGTTACACATTGTATAGATTTATTGAACAATTTAAGCCTACATAATGTACAGAGGCGGACTTAATATTAATGGCATTCTCTACCAGTCAATCTTTGACACCACCAGATAACTCATTCTCTATGCATCATCATCAACTATCTGGGATTTAAGTTAAAATAATGAAATAAGCATTAAACAGGGGTGTTGTGTGAAATAGCAAAAGCTTCCCTATGCAGACATCTTCCAGATTGCACTGAAACTCATGCATCTGTGCATTTTTTAATCTGCGCCTACCCTTAGGCCGTCTACGAAACTGTAGTTTCGTAACTAATTTCGATGAAAAAAATATTTTTCCTTGCACGTAACTAGTTTCTATGGAGGAATTATTTTTCTTTATACGAAACCACGGTTATGTACCATAGTTACGTACGAAGAATTATTCTTCCTTGTACGTAACTGGTTTCGATTGAGGTATTATTACACTAGTACACCGAACTGTGGTACAGTTGGTACTGGTGGGAAATCTCGTTCTTTATAGTACCACTATTTATATTAAATAATATTAGAGGTAGTAGTGAAACTTTGTTCCCAATAGTATTACCTATGCAAATTGTGTAACCTTATTTTTTACCGACGGTAAACTTATATGGGACGAAATACCGCGACCACTGCAAAACAAGGCAATATTCCACCTCTACGTGTAGTAACGAATTCCATTTCACTTTATCATTGTTTGACGTTGTAGATACTTCTATTCTAATATTATCCATTTTGTTGATTACTCGTCAATTCACTTTCAAAAAGTATTTTAGTATTGCAAAAGTCCTTGTACGTAACCGTGGTTTCGTACAAAGAAAAATAATTCCTTCATCGAAACTAGTTAGGTACAAGGAAAAATAATTTCTTCAACGAAACTACGGTTTCGTAGACGGCCGAAGGGCTTAAAATTATTCTTCCGTCTAGACGAGGAAGATCTTGGTAAAGTATCTATACTTCTATGGTCACAAATTTCTGCAACAAGCAGAGCTAGACGGCCACATCAGCTTAACAGCATCATTCTTCTTCCTTTCTCTCCTGTTAACCCCCACGCTAGCATAAGTATAATCAGCCTATAATGCTCCCACTGCTGGGACACACGGCCTCCTCTCTATGAGCGGACCCAGTGAGGGTTGGTAGATGGCACGTGTCTTTGAATTTTTGATTCTAGGACATGCCGGTTTCCTCACGATGTTTTCCTTGACCGTTTTTGGGAGCAGTGGTGATGAAATAAATTACACAAAGTTATGTGCCTGGCTGGGTTCGAACTCATGACTTACTGTTCGTAAGTCGGGGCCACCACTAATAGGCCACCATTGCTTTCACCGCCACGCTATCCTTGACATTATTTTCTTCCATAAATAACTTCAATCACAATCTAACGATGTCTTACTGCAAAAAATAATAACCCCATTATAAAACAACACACAAAGCAAAATTCTATCTAATTTAAATTTTACCGTCATAACGGCGCCTGTTCCCAAGTTCACACTGCGCGGTGTGACACGGGCAGGTGGCTAGCTAAGTAGCCGGTCACTCCACTACAGTGCCGGGCAATTTATAGCCTCCGGCTTGTACAAAAGAACACCTAGATTTTGTAGTAATGTACGAGAAATTGAGGTTTATTTGCACGGACAAATAAATGCTATCATGTGCCCAGTAGAATTAAAGTAGAATTTAATTTGGATGTATGTCTGAGAGGTGCTCGTGTGGCTAAATAATAATAGCCCTTGGATCAATGTTCCGGTTCAGCGACGCTTACATACCGAGTTTCCTCCGTGCCTCGGAAAGCACATTAAGCCGTTGGTCTCGACTGTCATTTGTAGATCTTTGACAGTCGTTACAGGTAATCAGTGGCCCGTAAGCTTGACAACCAGTCTTACTAAGGGGTATTACCCAGTAGTAACTAGGTTGTGGAGGTCAGATAGGCAGTCGCTCCATTTGATATACTGGTATTCAGCTGCATGCAGTTAGACTGGGAGCCAACCCCAACATAATTGGGAAAAGGCTAGGCAGATTGTAGTTACTAATTCCAGCATAAACTTATGTAGTCTGATGGCAGGTACCATAATCAGGCAACTGATGAATTCTTAAGAAACGGATATGAAGTTAGAACTTTCCATTAAATGGCTCTCGGGCACTGGACCCTTATGCACAGCTGCAGGTCTGGTGCAATGGAAAAAGGACTTCTCTATAGGTTTTTAAATTAGTTTTATTTTATTTTTGTTTAATTTTATATTAATGAGAAATGTTACTAACTTAGTTTATAAGTGTCAGGTACTAACAACAATATGAATCATGTATTCGATTTAAATAATAACAAATAAATAGGGCTACTAAATGTAGATCAGTGGTAACCAACAACCGCGACATGCACGTGGTTGATCGTAGGGTTCGAACGCAGACAGGCACGTTGCTTTCTGCATTTAATTTAGTCACAGCTGCTCCCACTTAAGACTATGTAAAAAAAACCAGCTGTGTCTACAAAAGTGGAATACGTCAAAAACGTATGGTACAGCTTTCATAATGTACCGAATACGTGGTAACCATTTGTGCGTCGGTGAATATATCATTGAAGGTAAGGTTTATATTGAAACCTAGCTAACAAAAGCTATTTGCACTAATCATTTGGTAAACCATTATGGGACGCTTAAAAGGTCTGTCTATTCTGTCAGATATAACCTTACATCTACATAACATAATTCCGGCTATAATGGACGCTAATAACATCAACCATCGACGTCCAATAATCTTGCTAAGTGTATTGGCTACTGCACGTTGTGCCGACATTAAGGGCTAGTACTCACCAACGGTGCGGCATGACACGATAAAGGATTGTTGAAAGCTGATTTTATTCAGAATATTATTAAATTTTTTATACTTATTTATTTGGGCTGGGCGCAGCGTGCCTTCTCCTTCTTATTTCTCTATTCCTTTTTATCTCTTCCTTTAAAAAAATAATAATAAGATGGATGACATCATCCATCTTATTATTATTTTTTTATTCAGATTTTGTCTGATTTTATGTAGTTTATAACTAGGTTTTTATTGTTCAACCATTATCTTGTAGCTACCTATTGTGTAAACTGTTAACCGTCGGATTGACGAGTCATGTCTCGAGTTCGAACCCAAGATACGCATCTCCGATTTCTCGGATTCATATGCGTATTGTTTAATAATCACATAATTCGGTGAAGGAAAACATCGTGAGGAAACCAAACCAGCTTGCCTGAGAGATATTTCTTGTAAAGCCAAGTCTAACTGACACCAGGTTAGGCACTAACCACACGAAAAAAAAAAGAAGACTGGTAATGTAAGTTGGTTATAAATAAATAAAATAAAATCCTTTGCACATTCCAGCCACCGTATTACTGAAATTAGTTTGAACCATATTTGAATAAACATTAATGCTACATTTCGTTGGTATCGTCATAATTTGAGGAGATTTGACCATGCCGCGGGATGTTTCAGCTTACTTCGACAAATAATAGAATTAGTGAGTACTAGCCTTAATGTGTCCTTCCACGCAATAGGTCAAAGCTTTTAACAGACATTACTGAATAGATGCTGATGATGCATTCACACTAACTCATATTTTACTCTCGAAATAAGTGGGTAGGAACACTTTTCACTACAATAGCGGAGGATTTTGTGCTCGAAGCACATGACGAGGCTTCTAGATTTTTTTTGAACAGTATTCAAGAGATGTAGTTAAGTGTGGGATGTATAAAATAAATGCCAAATGCCTCTTCTTATAATGAGTAGAAATGGGCTATGAGCCACAACAACTTTACTAATTTACAAATAGTTTATTGATATATCGATTGACTTTTGCCTGGCATTATTATTGTGTAGAGTACCACAAATATTTACGAGCTCGTCACTAAATAATAACACCCACTCGGGTCGATGTTCAGGTTAAGCTGCACTTGCCTAAGTTGGTCCACGGATGGGTAGCCACCCATTACATATTGAGTGTCCTCTGTGCCACGCGTCCCGGCTATCAATACCAGATCACTGGGCTCCAGTGGATTACGGCGTACTCCCATTATAATTATATTTTTCGCTTTTCGTAGTGACATAGAATGTGACAAATAAACCTCAGTCAAAAATAAACTTCATTTTGGCTTACTACCAGGAACACAACTAATTGCGCAGACACGACATGCACTTAGCTTTTAAACTGCTGCTCATAAATGTACCTACACCTACCAAATGTTTCTTTTCTAATGTAAGTTTACATTCTCGACGCTAAAAGCGAGGTGTAAAGATACAGCGGCACATAACCAGTGTCGGACTTAAGTGCCAGGTCACCACTTCACACGATGTTGGTGTAAATTTATTGCCTAAAGCGCTAGACTAAGAGTGCGCTCTGGATTCCATTTGTTGAATAATTTCTACGGAAGAGTTACTTAAAACTGTGATGTGTGAGGGTTGAGGAATAATAGGGATGTTTATTTCTGATTGTAAAGGGATTTTTTGTGGAATATAACGTCGTGAAGCCTCATAGTCTAAAGTTTTTTTGCAAACTGGAGTTTGCACGTTTTGATGCCAACTTGAACAGAACATGGGTAGCCAACTACTGCTTATTTTTCTCTTTATAAGAAGACTAGCTGTTGCCCGTGGCTTCGCTCGCGTTTAAGTCGGAAATCATCCCACGGGCACGTCGTAAATATTATAGCACTCAGGAATAATGTAGCTTCCTATTAGTGAAAGAATTTTAAAAATCGGTTCAGTATGTTCAGAGATTTCTTCCTACAACCTCACAAACATTACGTCTTTATAATACTAGTATAGACATAGATGTCTTCAGTCTGCATTAAGATCATCATTATTGGCAGCCTTGGTCCAATCACTGCAGAGTATAGACCGTCTCCATTTTGCACCATTCTTCCTTGGTTTTTGCGAGTCTCAATCACATCGACACGTGTTTCATCCTTCAACGAGCGGTAGTCGATTCAACATCTCCTGTAGATGCCCGTGAAAGGGTGCATCACGTGTCCATTATAGGTTAGGGAGCATGCCATGCAGCAACCTGCAGGTCTGGATGTTTTTCGCGGAATTAAAACTAACAGTAGTGTTATGGATTTCCGCAAATTGAAGCCTGATTCTATAACTTATCACTAAGTAATAATATAATTTCAATAAATAGGCTAGTAAGGTGCACACGACGACATATCAAGCTATACATTTCCAGTATGACATGGCTTTTTACCGATGGGAAATCATCAAATAACCCCTCCCGCTCTGGGCTGAGCAGGAGGGATTGTCAGACTTTTACTGACTAAAACCCATCCATGTTCCTTCCTTTGCCCTTTGTGTTCCAGGGCCGCGGTATCTCTTTCGAACAGTCCCGCAACTCTGGCAGGCGTCGGTCCTTACGGACCCCTTCCTGTTTGCTGACTCTCTTTGAGGCGCGCGTGGAACACGAACGCGCCGTCGACACTGCCTGTCGTCATAAGACGGACGGACAGCGAGCTAGCCCATAGCTCACCGTCCACAGGCCCGCGAGTATGACATGGCTTCGCTTTGTATAGATTTCCCGTACAATGAGAGATCCGCATAAACTAGTTTAGTATAGCTTGATTGGTCGCCGTGCGTACCCATTAGATCGCCACAATTATTTAAGTAACGAACTAAATAAAGCGACGGTCGCAACCTATCGCTTTGGTACACAGTTGTATATAAAATTAAACAATTGAAGCACGGACGTTTTCACAACCATTTTCAAATCGACATCGAGTAGCGAAAGTAAAGGAAACTCGGGAATGTAAAAGGCCATTTTAAAATAGTATTTCATTTCGTACAATGGAATCAATTGTAAAAAACGTATTTACCTGTAATAAAGCGCGCTGTACTTGTCATCGTCAGTTTTAACGCATAATAAAGTTAAACCGCTTTTATTTCAATGCTACAGTAATCGTACAACTTTTTATTACACGATTAAATGTTCTGGTTCGGTTTGTGTTTAAAAAAGACAAGAGTAAAAGCAGGTTAATAAATAATGAGAACAGTTCACGGTTTAATACGTTTTTATTCATTTAAATTATATTAATGTGCGTAGGTATGCGAGAACGGTAGTGGCCCAGTGATAATATAGGGTCCGACTTAGGGCCGAACTACACCGAAGCGAAGACGAGACCAGAGGAGAGGCGAAGTCCAGTAAACTACCAATAGGATTTCGTTATTTACACTTCTCGTCTACTATGCTTAGCTTTAGTGGGAACGGTTGAGTAGAGAGGGGAGGAAATGTCTCGTAATTGTTTAGGCTTGCACCCTGGGCCGCTTAGTCCATGCCGATGAGACTAAGCGGCCCAGGGTGCAGGCAATCTAAAGAAGCTATGCCATCCCTGGACACGAAGCTGACCAAGCGACTTCTACGCCTTGATTGATCAGCACCAGCTGATCTATGCGTCATGTTCGTGAACGGGCGCTGTCAGTTTGACTGGTCATCTCTTAGTTGCCACGGCTTATTTGAATTAATTATTTTTAGTTTTTGAATAGTTTTTTTTGTTTTTACTGTGGACACTTTTAATGTGCACATCTTGCTACATCGTCCTCAAAAAGTGTACCATCTCAACATAAATGATGTTACCAAGGTTTTGTAACAATATGCTGATTTAAAAGAGTGTCCATGGAGTTTCTTGGCCGTTCTTCTCCATAGAGATCTACGCTAGGGAATGGGCAACTACAGTACTTTCACAGTTTTTTTGCCTTGTGACTGGGACTGTAGCTACATTTAATTGTTATCTTTGTTTCGACAATTCAAAAGTGCCTGTAACTGGCCTACTTGAAATAAATGCTTTGATTTTGAAATCGGTAGTATTTTTTAGTTACCTTATAACTCCGTCATTTATTATAAGAATAATTTATGTGGTATAGTACAACTAAAAAGGGTACAATAAAAAAAAACTGCAAAAAAAACCGACTTCCAAAAAGACATAAAAAAGTCTAAAATAACTTTCAAAAAGTCAATGAAACAACCAAAATTTTTTTTTTCATTGACTTTTTGCCACCGACTTCTAAAATTAAAGTTATTATCTTTTAGTGTCTTTATGAAAGTCGGTTTTTTTTTTGTAGAAAGTTTTTTTTACACATCTCTTCTCTGCGCTATGCACATCTGTGCTCGTCTCCGCTTTGGTGGAGTCCGGAGCTTATACGAGTTAAAGGTTTGAACCCCATACAGACATCACTGAAGTTTTTGTAAATTTTCGCACTCTGCTCTCAAACCGGTTGTTGGACTAACGTGTTTATACTTTGATTGCATTTGACGCACCTTTCTACAACTTCTTCTTTTAGTCATCTATTAAATTGTTTCATCATACAGTGGTACAAAAGATTACAAAACCAAACAAATAAAATCCGCCATATTTTTAAGGAGCCTGCTAGTTTATAGGACAGAGCATTCGGTCGCCGGCCACCCAACATGGCATTCAACGCATGATATATACTGGCAAGCTAACTGCGCGGAAGTTCCACATTTGTATGGGAAGTCGTAATTTTATGTGTCCCAGTGCCTACACAAAATAAATATTGTGATAGTGTTTCGTTGTAAAAATTTTAATAAAACTGTCTGTATACGCATTTCCTTGCATTTTATTTGGTCCCTTTGTACTGATTTTTCCAGTAATGCTTTTTTCAATTAAGAGCGGTCAACCCGTCATACTTTTCATACAAACGCTCGTACGTGAATATGCAGTTGTTACACATCTATCTTTGAATGTTTTGAACTAATACCTAGGTATTTTGTGCACTATATCTAGGTTTCTATGGTTGCAAAAAATAAAAAAATTGTAGAAACAAATTCAGTATAAGCCACCAAAAATTGCTGTTTTGCACAAATTTTACCTGAACTTTGGCCGTTCATAATGTACTTATAAACTGTAAAAGTAAAAAAAAACATCTCGATAAAAACCTTGCACATGTAATGGAGATTCTTAGTGATAAATATTTATTTCACACACTTGTAAGGTTTATTCAAAAACACGTATTTCCTGGAACAAGTTTAAGAAATTTTCGAACACTATTTTTCGTTCAATGTCATCGCGTTAGGCGGTATGAGGTGCGCGGGAGACTAGATGTGCGGGGTCGAGGCGGGGTGAGACGGGGGAGTTGAAAGAAAATCGCCGCTGTGGCTCTGGATGAAACAACAAGCTTTTCGGCCATGTTCGCGTTGACGATAGACGTACCGGGAAGGGCCCTCTTAAAATATGCTTTTGTTTGCCCAATCAGTGCAGTTTCTTTGAATGATAACCGGCAATAAGGCTGAAAATGAGGAGACATTGATCTGCCTAGCCTTATCCCAACTATGTTGGGGTGGGCGTCGTCTAACCGGATGCAGCTTAATACACGTATTTAAATGGAGCGACTGCCTAAATGACCTCCACAACCCAATCAGTACTAGGTAATACGATACCCCTTGGTAAGACTGGTTGTCAGACTTTCGGGTCACTGACTACCTGTAACGACTGTCAAATATTCTACAAATGACAGCCGGGACCAACGGCTTAACGTGCTTTCCGAGCACGGAGGAAACTCGGTATGAAATGGGTGGTCACCCATCCACAGACCAACCTAGGCAAGTGCGGCTTAACCTAAAGATAATCCCGAGCGGCTGTTATAATTAAGCCACAAGCTCCTCGCAAGCAAAATGAGGAGACATTATGTAATCAAAATTGCTGGTTAAAAAGTTTAGCGCTGAAAAATGCCTACTATGATGAAACACATCACAAATAACTTAATAAACTGTACTAAAGTATCAAAGTAATTCATACCTGGCTCATTAGAATCGTTATTAGTTGTTTTGTTGTGTCCTATAAAATAGAAATCAAAATCAAATACACATTACAATAAATCAATTTTAGGTACAGCAGTTACGCGAAACCAGACCAAAATAAAAGCCGAAAATAACTAGTACACACGTAACGAACCTGTTAGGTTTCACATATAAAAATAAAGATAACAGCACAATCCTACACGTACCAAATAATACAGTTATTAGGCATAGCTGTTAGTAATAAACGTTGTGAACGAGACACGTACTTACAATCAAGTTAGATTGAACACCTAGTCCTAGTCTGGACTGGAAGAATGCTCTGCTGGATTAAGTGGACGGGCGTAATCTTGTGGTCGGAGGTATGATAGTAATATTGTAGTGGTAGGTAGTTAGAACGGTATGTTAAAAATAGGTACTTATAACTGAGGCCCTATAAGCAGTGATAGTCTAGAGGTGTGACCGTCGGACTGCCCATTCGTAGGTTTCACGTTCGAACTCAAGACACGCACCTCTAATTTTTCGGATTCATGTGTGTCACGCCCTAACTCGGTCAAGCCGCATATTTTGACTAAGGTGTAGAGTATGTGAAGTTGGGACTTGTCTCTACATGAGATCTGATAACTTTTTGTCATTGCGAGCCATAATCTTAACAAAATTTACATGAAAATGTTTTTGGTGGAATATTATTATCCTATTTTGATTCCATAAAAGCGGCCATTTTAAGCCCCCAGATCATCAGTATCAATAAAACTCAGTGTTTTCTAGTGAGACTTAACCATACCTTTGTACAAATCCTAAAAAAACTCGATTTAAAGAAAAGTATCCAATCCTTGTAACTAATTATAATAAAATCCAATTTTCAAGTTAAGATTACTAAAGATTTACGTTCGAACACCCCTAACTTCGCCACCCTTAGATTATTTCAACCTTAATCTAGTATTCGCTTTTTTATTTTCTAATTTCATTGTTTTAAGTAACACTACAGATGGTACCTATAAATTTTACAAGAAAATAACGGCGAAAGGTATAGAATTTTAACTTTTGTAGCTCGAGGGAACTAATTACTAAATTGTGTTTGAAAATTGAATTAATCTTCAACCTTCTCTCTGCCCTCTTATTCATTGTAACAAATGAAAAGTAAAGCTACTATTTAATCTTGTTTGTGATAATAGATCTTGTTAAAAAAATCTATACCAACACACAACACACAGCTTTTTACTGATTGCATATGAAAATATACACGGCATTTATAACAAAAACACATTATTTTCAATTTTTGTCTCAGCTAATCTCCAAATCGGCTTGACCGATTTTGACGCGACTTTTACTGGCAGACAGCTGATGTTATAAGGTCTAACATACGCTTCTTTTATTTTAGAAAAATAATTAGGGATCCGTGCAAAAAATAAAACCCTTGAAGTTGTTAACAAAAAGCGATTGAAACGGCTAATCTCCGAAACGGTGGGACCAATTTTGACGGAACTTTTATTAGCTGATGTTATAAGCAGTAACTAAAGCTACTTTTATTTTAGAACAAGAATAGAATTAAGAAATCGGTTTAAAAAATTCGATTCAAAAAGGGAAGTAATATTTTTTATAATAATAATTTAACACGAAGGAAGGTCGCGGGCAACAGCTAGTAAAAAATATATCTTTTGTTTTTAAACCCACAATCACGAGTTAGACCATCGTACAATAATCAGCTGCTATGAATGTTTGATCGAAATAACAAAGGCGAGATTTTCTATTACATTAAATTACGGACAATAAGAAACCCCGGGGCATGTTTCTGTTACCATTTTTTGTATAAATAATCAAAAACTAAATATACGTTGGTATTATACAGCGTGTAACAGAAAGGGTATACCATCAAACTGAACAACTTTCTCTATGGGACCACCATCGAAATCGTAAAAAAATTATCAGCTGTCCTATACAAAATTTCAATACCTACTCGACCCAAATATATGGGACAGCTGATTAATTTTTTTCGATTTCGATGGTGGTCCCATAGAGAAAGTTGTTCAGTTTGATGGTCCGTACCACCGTATTCCATATGATTATACCCTTTCTGTTACACGCTGTATAAGTAATTAGCACTTCGCCCGCAACAATTGTGATAGCTCGGCTAATATACCCGTGTGCATGATATAAATATAATTTATAACCTACAGCACCCACGCATTATGTAGCATTCTGCCAATGAAAGATATTTTGAAATTCGATCATTAGTTTTGGAGATTATCCCCTACATGCAAACTTACAAAATATCTCTTTATAATATTAGTACAGATTATCGATTTTCATATGCTCTCATTCACACTAGACTAGCTGCTTATAGAAAGAACACCCTAGCTATAATGAATGCCTTCTCTGTGCTCATGGAAATCCTCAACAACACACTCACCACTATGCCCAAAAGTAATCAAACATTCAACAGTATAAAAAAAAACCTTAATCATCTCCGACGACCAGCAACATTGCCAAAATAAATTAGCAACAAAATATATATCACAGACTATCTCTGCGAGAGCTTACCAGCCGTGTTTGGGCACCTAACATCCCCAAGTCGACCAACAACAGCGCCCTGGAAGCTTTCCAACCACAAATCGCGGAATTTATTTGCCTTCAACCGTTGCTAGTGCATCTACGTGGGTAGTATACAAAATGCATTGGTGCAAGGAGGTACGGCTACTGGATACAACAAAGAACTGCTTCTTGATCTTCTTTTCTGGTCTTCAATCGAACTGCTTCTCAATTATTTCCGACTAGTTTAGTCGTCTACAACTTCGAGTGTAAGTCTTCGATCTTGATAGGAGTGGGTGTTACATGGGCATTCAACATGGCCTTGGTTTTGTCCATGTTCATTTTAAGACCCACTCTTTCGGAAGCTCTACTGAGAAGAATTGTCAAACTTAAGAGGCTTAGGGCAGGGCACATTGCTCGTAGAACGGATGGCCGATGGGGCCGAAAAGTTTTGGAGTGGCAACCGTGAACCGGAAGACGTTGCGTACGACCGATGACCTGGAGAAGTTTGCGGATCCGCACGGGACCGGTCAGTGTGGCGACACTTGGGGGAGGTCTATGTCCAGCAGTGGACGTCTTTCGGCTAAAATGATGATGATGATAATGAGTCCAGCGTTATCGGGATACCTCTGTCATTCACTTCAATCAAAGATTCTTGGAACTACTTACTTACATGAAATGTCTCATAAGTATATTCAGCCTACTGCTTATTACAAGAGTCTTCAAGACACGAGTAAATCTGGGAAAGGTTCTAAGCAATCGTTTATCTTATTAACCGTGTCGTCATGTCTTGTAACACTCGATAAGGTCAAATGTGGGCCTTTCCAATAAATCTCTTTCGAAGATAGGTAGGCAGGGAGGGTACTTTTGTTGAGCCGCATCCTCAAGAATGCCTCAGTGAGGCGGTGGGTGCAGCCACCAAGAACCAACCAATCACCACCAACCAACCGACCAAGAGACCAAGTGACCAAGACCCAATACGGTGAATTGGATCGTCTCTTGGTCTCCGCTGTGCGAACGGTAGAAACAGGCGTAGAGAATCTTCTCTATTCTGGTGTTCACCAGAATCCAAAGAACGGAAAATCTTCGGTCTTCAAGATTACGAAGACTGTGATATCATAATTATGTCGTACCCGGCCATACAGGCACAGTCCGGCTCGAGTAAGTTGAATTTGAGTGTTCGTTTCACTCTAAACTTTCTGCTGAGCAAAATTCAAGGTATACCTAGTATCTGCTTGCATTGATCTACTAACTAGACAAGACCCTGTGTTGCCAGTTTATACAGTTTGAAATAAGAACTTACAGTCACACGCTTACTGTTTATTTATTATACTGAGCTCATCAATTTGTTTGTTCTATCCAGTATCTCTAGATCTTTGTTAACAGACTTGTAGCGGGAGGCCGTATTTTACTCAGTTCAGTTATGGCGTTGCAACTCAAGTATTGGGTGATAAATAAAGACACAATACATTCGAGTTTCTATCTATCGTTTAATTTTAAGTGAACAGTTTTGTTGAAGACAAGGGCATTTATTGTCGACCTTAGTAACAAACTTGAATCATCATCATTTCAGCCCGTTTGGGTCCGCTGCTGAACATAGGCCCCCCCAATCGATTTCCAACGTGTCCGGTCCAATGTCACCTGCATCCAGCGACTCCCTGCTTTAACAAGGTAGTCGGTCCATTTGGCAGGTGGCCGTCCCACGCTGTGCTTTCCAATGCATGGTCTCCACTCCAGAAAGTTGATAATGGTCTTGTACTCATAGTTTTTTGACATTCACAGTTTTAAAGATCAGGTTTAACGTCTACCATGGTGGCGTCATGTTGTTCCTATTTATTGTTATTATTTTTAAACTATAAGCAAGGCAGTCGTATCGGCTAAGGTACTTCATGAGAATGTATGTTAACCATCAAGACCACAAGAATACCTCGGCCATAATATTAAATCGCTGAGGTATTCCCAGAACTTGAAGTACCTATATATAAATATATAATATCAGTCTACTAGCTCAATTTCTCAGAAATATCATCAACATCGCAAATGTTTAATTGCCAGTTCATAGGGCTTCAAACAGACACCTATAATACTTATATGTAATTAAGAAATAGTTAATTATCGTGTTGATATCAAGCTGTGTTAGATAATCTTAATAATTACATCCAGTCAGAAGCCAATTTACAAGCAGAAAGGTTTCCTTGTAGTAATTACATAAAACACTCTATAGAATAGAACTACGGGCTAACGTGTGTAATTTCTTCGCCGAATAATGTTCTTAAAGAATGTCTGTTTCTGATCAAATGAAGAAGCAAATACAAACAGCTATTTGACGTTAAAGTCTTCCTGAAATAACGAACAAAAAAACTTTCCTTGTAACATTATTCCTGTTATCATCGCATCCCGACTTCAAAGACCAAATTTGGACCTTCATACGTATACATTCCATTATACTCTTTCCGTCCTTTCCTCTCAATTATTATCTATACCTACATATCACTCAAATCAACCTTTGACCTAAAGACTTAATTATCGTCGTAATTAACGTTGCTACAGTATAATTACGTTAATTTCCATACCTTATTATGGTCTATGGGTAACGGAGGGTGTTTTTAAAATAACACGTTAACTTTTGCGGGAGGCCGATGAAAAAATACAGTATACGGTACGAAACAACTGTTTAATTTACCTCGGAAATGTTTATTATCTTTAGGGAAATTTAACGGAATCGTGACTCGAATGTTGAATACTGTATTTTCATCAAACGCTCGCCCCGACATCGGGGAGCGTTACAGCATTTTTATTGTAATCTTCATCAAATAAAATTTGAAGTCAGTTTTAAAACGTGCATGAGTTAATGGTGGATTTCGAGGTTTTACGTCGCTTAAGCTTAATTTGGTTCATTTAGATCGAGGCAGATTCTCAAAGATTTTAGTATTTTTTCCACGATTATGTTTTTACTAGCGACTCGCCCCGGCTTCGCAAGGGTGCAATGTAATACATATAATAATAAGCTTTATTTTTCTCGCCACAATACACATTACCAACATGGTTTCTAGGGAACAAGTGAATACAGTAAGTATATGGATACAGTAAGTATATTGTAGGAGACTGGTGCCTAAATTTCATTTGCTTGGGGCCCGCATTTCAGGACACAAGGTCTCCACACTTTGGGTTATATAACATTCAAATGCTTTAACAAACAGTGGTCGCGAAATATTTAAAAATTTAAGATGCAATTCCTAAATCTATATAGTGTTAGTATGGTTAGTATTGTGTGAGGATGAAGGATTCTGTAGCGTTGATTGTGAGTGAGGATGTAGATTTTTTTCAATATAAACCTTCCTCTTGAATCACGCTATCTATTAAAAAAACCGCATCAAAATTCGTTGCGTAGATTTAAAGATTTAAGCATAGGTACATATGGACAGACAGCGGGAAGCGACTTTGTTTTATATGTTTTTGATCTGCAAAAGGATCATTTCTCCTACACTTGAGCAGACTTAGGTATACATTTTCAGACAAATAACAAGAAAATAATGTATAAGTACTCCGGAAAATATAACAGGACGTAGTATAAATCACTTATTATTTTACATACATACTCCATCGCTATATCTAAGCAAACATCACCAAAACGCATTTGAAAGCCCGAAAAAGTATTCGCTCAAGGCTTTTCTTCGTTGTGTTGACGAGACGAATAGACGATCTTATTCAGCCCTGTCGAATGTATGACGTGTGAATTATTCATAGAATATTTTATCTTTTCAGTGCGAACAGGGAATCATGTATGTTTTAGGTAGTTGATACTCGGATCACGGCATTTTCTGTCTCAATGAAGGAGCCCAGGAGTTTCAATAACGGTTTTTTTTTTGATTGAGCAGTTTTACACGGGGTTTTTCTAAGTCTAATTTTAGTAGGTAATTATCTTCCTTACATTTACTTTATTATGTACAGAGCTACAGTGCTATGAGCATTGTTACAAAAACACTTTGTGAAATAGAAGTCAAAACCCGAAACTGATAGCGTTAGTTCCGATTCTATCCACGAGCCAAAAGATGTACATGGATGATCATGTATATCTTTACGTAAAGTTAAGCAACCGAATTGTATGTATCTATATATATCATACGAATAAATGGAAATAGGATCGATATTAATAATAAAAATAATAAAATAATAATAATATCACTGGACATTACACACAGCGCCATCTAGGTGATACACTAAGCAACGAAGCTTGTGTCGTGGACACCAGATAGTTGATAATACTACATAGATACTTTTTGTTTGTAAATACATACATATTTATAGATATAAACATCCATGACTCGGAAACAAATGTCCATGCTCATCACACAAACATTTGCTCCTACCGGTATTCGAACCCGGGACCCTAAGAACGTAAGGCAGCCTCACTACCGCTACGCCATTCGGGTCGTCAAACATACAGATTATTAGGTTTGGTTAGGTGATTATTAGGTATATTGTAGATAAAACTCATCGTAATTTCCAGTGGAAACCGTTGAAGTTTATGTTCCATGGTGTTAAATGAAGATACAGATTTATACATTTTGTAAACACAAATTATTAGAGTCAAAAGACATACATAAAAACAGATTCAGTCCGGAAGGCTTACAGTACACGTCAAGTGAAAAAAGTAATTTGAGAAGTAGTTTTTCTTTCAAAAATATCTCTAATTAATAATTACTACGCCTTTCATTATCAACGATCTTTAAATTGCCAGTGAAAACCATTTTTTATAAAAAAAGTTTGACGTTTTATCCTACAATAGAGGAAGACTTCGCAATAGAGTTAAGCTCCTTAAACCGTTAAATATTCGATAGTTCGAGGCAGACGGCAGTATTCAAGCTCCAGTTGTTGCTACGACTGAATAAATTGTATTTTCCATGTACTACAGTGGATAAGAACTGTGTCGTTGGTCTACTGGTCACAAATGCTGATCTTGGTCAATTGTCCGCGACCGAGGGTTATAGTATATGCTATACTTACACTTGTCATACAATATATCATTTATCATCCTTTTTTATTGGTTTGTTTGTTTTTCGTTAATCGATCTAACTGCGATTCTTTTTACTGAAATAAAATATTAATTTTCATAATTTTCAATGTTATGACATATATGTCAGATTTGCCAAACTGTCAGTTACTTTTTCGTTCTGTCATAAAGTTTCTTACTAGCTTAGTCTATGATGATTACTTTTTGGTTTATATAATTTAAATTATTTTTATCAATGTTTAGCTGAAATATTGTATTTAATAGATAATTACGATTGTTTACTAAATAACTTATCATGGTTTCATGGAAGAAGTCTGTTATGTCCTGGCCGACTACACTTGTCAGATGAGATGAATATAAGGCCGCAAGAAGAAAACTAATATTCGAAAATTCGAAAGAATGACTACTGTGGAAACGAGCTGACGAACCGGTCAGACTGAAGAGATTCAATGTGGATAATGAATAGATTCTTCAATGTGGAGACTGGAGGGATTCTTCAATGTGGAGACTGAAAAGATTCTTCAATGTGGAGACTAGAGAGATTCTTCAAGGTGAGAAGGTGATCCATCTAAATATTCACCTGAGACCACTACTCCCAATCTTACTAAAAACTGTCTTCGTGCCCGCCCTGGATTACCTTGTGTATTACACTGCTGCCTTCCTGCGGAGCAGCCCTGATGTTCTGACTCTGAGAACTAAATAACGACTGTTCTACAAGCTACCCTGATCTTGCCTCTTCAACAGTGTTTAACTAATCGTGTGTGTTAACTATAAAACTACTTTACGAGTGCGGGTTAGATAGGTCTTTTTTATAATCACTTGCATTTTTTATTATTTTGTAAAACCATTATTTTCCAATATTACATTTTTAAATGTACAAGTCTACGTTTATCCTTTCATCTTAATAGGATCAAGTAGATTTTTTACAGGCTTCTGGTTCGATTCCCAGGGGAGCTAAAGGGTTATTAGGTTTTTTAAACCGGTCTTTTTTCAGCAATAGATTGGAGTCTGGGTTTGTTACCGGTTGATGACAATAGGCTAGCCCCCTATTAATTAGGAATCAAAACATGACGAACTTACACTTCTGCCTTATATTTTGGGAAAAGCAGGCGTGATATTATGTATAGTATTTATTATGCTACAGTACCCAAGGACAAAAAAGTGTAAAATCTTTTTTAGAAATGATTCGAGGTTTTATAAAGATAACGCTTCGAGAAAAAAATCATTCTTCCATCATTCAAATTCTTAGAAAAAAGATAAACAACAGGTAAAAGAAAGTTACTGGTTCGCTTCCTTTTAAACCGCCTTCAGAAAAAGAAAGTCTTTGACGCGTATTTTTTTTGTAATTTGACGCTCCCGGGATTTCTAATTAAAAATAATTCTATTTAAGTTTTTAAGTGGGTGTTTTTCTGGTATCTGATTAGATTTGATTTGTGATCTTAACTTATCGATTGCAGCTGCTTCAATCAGCGTCAAAATAAATAATTATAGACTTCTTTTCCCAACTACTTAAGTTGGGGTCGGCATCCAGTATAACAGGATGCAGCTAAGTACCAGTACTTTACATGGAGCGACTGCCTATCTGACCTCCACAACCCAGTTAGTACTGGGTAATACGATAAACCTTGGTAAGACTGGTTGTCAGACTTTCGGGCCACTGACTACCTGTAACGATGGTCGAACATCTTGACGGCTTATCGTAGCTCCCGAGGCACGGATGAAACTCGGCATATAATGGGCGGTCGCCCATCCACGAACCACCCTAGGCAAGCGAAGCTTAATCTAAAGATTGACTCAAGCGGCTGTTATTAATTTGCACTGAGCAATGTTTTTATTATAGACTTTATAAATAAAATTATGGAGAAAAATAGCCCAGTTCACGTAGCGTACGCTCAATAAACGCCTTTTTTGGATTCGAGAAGTACCTTAACTTGGTTTTAGGATCTGTAGAAAATCTCCTGAAAAACCAAATACGTTTTCTTTAAGTCAAAGTTTCCGTTCTTGTTCAACTCCACTAAAATGAGTCTCGACCAATAAATATTATCGGCTGTCCTCCTAGCTAAACACTGGACTGTTTAGCTCGGTATCGTGATCGGGTATTGCAACAATGCCTTGGAAGCCTTCCAAACGCATCATGAACATCATAATTTTCAACTGGCAACGACGTCGCTTTTTAGCTTCACTGACAATTATTGCTCTATTTTAAAAGTTAGCTGAACAAGTCAATTTGGGTGCGGTTTTTCCACCCATTATGCAATTTTTTCTCAAAAGCGTGTTCAAGTCTAATCGTATCTATAATAATGGACTATCACGGAAGATATCTCGTAAGTGACAGTTTAAGTTTTGTTACTAATATAGTTTTAAAGTTCTATTCACTAACACAAATTGTATTATCTTACTAATATTTTATATACGAAACTCTTCACGCGAAAAGTACTGAACGGATTTGGATGACATAAATAGTTTATAACCTGGATTGTATAGGATACTTTTTATCCTAGTAGTATGATCGTGGGACAGTTACCGAACTTCACGCGGGCGAAGCCGCGGTCATAAGCAAGTCATATAAAGGGTGTAAAAAGTGTTCATACAGACGCTCGTACGTGATTATGCCGATGTTACACATCTATCTTTGTTTTTTTTTTTAACTAATATGTATTTTGTGCACTATATCTAGGTTTCTATGGTTGCAAAAAATAAAAAAAAGTAGAAACAAATTCAGTATAACCCTCCAAAAATTGCGGTTTTGCAAAAATATTACCTGAACTTTGGCCGTTCATAATGTACAAATACAATAAACAAATATATAAACTGTAAAAATAAAGAAAACATCTCGATAGAAACCTTGCACATGTAATGGAGATTCTTAATGACAAATATTTATTTCACACACTTGACTTATTCAAAAACACGTATTTCCTGGAACAAGTTTAAAAAAATTTCGAACACAATTTTTCGTTCAATGTCATCGCCTTAGGCGGTATGAGGTGCGCGGGAGACGAGTTGTGCGGGGTCGGGGCGGGGTAAGACGAGGGAGTTGAAATAAAATCGCAGCTGTGGCTCTGGATGAAAAAACAAGGTTTTTGACCATGCTCGCGTTGACGATAGACGGACCGGGAAAGGGCCCTCTTAACGAAGTCGAAAGGCACTTGTTCTCCCTGTCATTGCGATATTTTTTTGTTCTAAACCATAATTGGAAACCTTCTATATACACACATCAAAAGTGTCTAGGGATCAAGCATTTTTATGTGGATTTCTTGAGATTGAGATGTGGCTTTGTAATAAATTTATGATTTTATAAATTTATATGGATCCTTTTTGGTGCATTTCATAATTTGAATCAGGAACTGTGAATCAAATTCGAGTAAAAGATGAAAATCAGCTGTCAATATTTTCCCTATAAAAACATACAACGCATTGAAGACATTATTAGTGCTACTGTTTCCCTACTACTGATTAAAACCAACGTTATTATGGAGCGGCGACGTCATTTAAGCAGGGAAGAAATGCTCAGAGCCGTGGGAATGATAGAAGCTGGTTCCCGGCAACGTACTGTGGCTTTAGCTCTGAATACAAGTCAGAGTGTTATCAGTCGACTTTGGACACGTTACCGAAGCACTGGTACCGTGGCTGAGCGCCATGGAGGACGGTATCGCTGCACCACACGGAGACAAGACCGATACATTCAAATCTTAACTCGAAGAGCTCCAACAATAACCGCCATGATGTTAGCCGTGAGGCTTCATCACTCTTCAGGGAACTTAATTAGCGACCAAACAGTCAGAAACCGCTTGCATGAAGTGAACCTTCATTCCCGAAGACCGCTACGGGTACCACCTATAGCAATGCACAATCGTAGGACACGATATCAATGGGCTCTTGAACACAGAAATTGGGCAGAAGAACAATGGCGTTTCGTGTGCTTTTCTGATGAGTCTCGTTTTGGTATGAGACCGGATACAAGACGTATACGACACTGGAGAACCCCTGGACGCCAACAGCGATTAAAATCCTGCCAGGAAGTCCATCCTTATAGTGGTGGAACCATCATGGTATGGGCGGGTATTTGGATCGGCGGAAGAACTGAGTTGATTTGGATCAGAGGCAACCTCAACGCTCAAATTTATGCTGAGACGATTGTATCAGACGTCATCGTTCCTCTACAAGTGCAAATCGGTCCCTTATTTCAGTTAATGCATGATAATGCACGACCGCACACCGCAAGAGTTGTAAGACAGACTCTCGCCGCAGCTAACATCAATGTCCTGCCCTGGCCTGCTCAGTCGCCAGACTTGAATCCGATTGAGCATGCATGGGATATGCTACAGAGAAGAGCTCTGCCGAATATGGAGGGTATCCAGTCGCAAGAAGACCTTTTTTTGTTGTTGCAACGAACATGGGCGGCCATTCCACAGCGTGATTTGGATGAACTCATTTTGAGTATGCCAAACCGATGTTCTTGTGTTGTTAGTGTTCGCGGTAGAAACACGGATTATTAATTGTTTAAGTTACCCAATAAAATTTTAAAGAAAACTGTTATTTCAGTCTTTTTTTCGAACTTTTGTGTTAGTGGTTCAAATGTCAAAAATCCCTTTATTAGGAAAATGGCAAATTTCTTTATTAATGCAAAGGTGACTTGGTTTATCGTTACTGTGACAAACGAAAACACTTTATTTGATGAATCCTTAAAGAAAATTTTAATTAATATCAATCAGGAGAAAAGTTATTGCAAAAATATATGTTGATCCCTAGACACTTTTGATGTGTGTAGTTACATATTGATATTGGGGGTCAAAGTTTCAAGATTTCGACAAGTTTTTTTTTTACATTTTTTTAATATAATATTTTTACTTTAAACACCCCCACAACCCCCGTACTCTTCAATCTATCCATCAGCACAATGTTTTGAGTGCGTTACATTGAGTCCTACCAACGTGATTTTTCACCCCAAAAAAAAAGTCGTTTCCCAGCAATAATTTTTGCGTAAAGTTACTTATTTTGATGTACATAACGCTTGGTTGACGGCTTCGTGAAGGGTCCTGTTACACCCTGTGTATGTCTGTAAGCTAAATAAATGAATGTTATTTAACCGAAGATTCCGGCTTTCCACAAAAATAAAGTGTCTATTACGACCAACTGCTTTGGTTATGGCACGAGGTAAATATTATTTTCATTTTATGTGTTTCAGTGATTTAACTCCCTTAATTCTGTGATTGTATAGACTTCGCCAAAGCTCGTAGTGGCTTAAACTTGTACTTCAACTTGGAATCCGCGTCCTATTTAGAATCGGTTACAAAAATAGAACAAGAATTCATAAAATGTTATCAAATTGATTTTGAAAGAATGATATCCACTAAACCTGTGCCAGGCTACAAATAAAAACTGTCTAGGAAACTATATTGATTGTTACTGACACTGGACGTAGAAACTCTTAAAATGAAACAAGTTATGAGCATTTGTTTGGGATACAATTTATTTTTGTCTTCTTGTATTAGTTCTGTAGCCTTCTTGGTGTCAGTTGTATTCTCGATGATAGAGGTCAAAGTCAAACCATTTATTTAAATTAGGTCATTAAAATGCACTTCTGCACGAACACGGAGTTTTTACCTGGAACTGTAAGTACGGCTGAAATCTCAAGTAGCTTGCCGACGCAACGAAATGGGCTCGCATCCGGACATGTTCTAAAAACACTCCTGTGAATAATGTCACCTGCAGTCAGTTTTTGGCTGATACGAATATGGTGATGAGTGGAAGGTTAATCAGATTTGGCTACACCAACCAGTATTAACAGGGAGAGCAGCGGTGGCCCAGTGGTGGCGGCCCCGACTTACGAACAGTTAATCGTGGGTTCGAACCCAAGCAGGCGCATTACTTTGTATAATTTATTTCATCACCACTGCTCTCAAAAACGGTAAAGGAAAACATCGTGAGGAAACCGGCATATCCTAGAACCAAAAATTCGAAGACATGTGACAGCTACCAACCCGCACTGGGCCCGCGTGGTGGATTATAGCCCATTCCCTCTCATGGAGAGGAGGCCGAGTGACCCAGCAGTGGGAACATTAAAGGCTGATTATAAACCAGTATTAACGTATCATGATCATTAACTTACAGCAGTCCACTGCTAGATATAAGCCTCCTCAATCGCACGCTACTCAACTCGATCCTCGGCAACTGTCATCCAGGGTGGCTGGTAGCAATTGCTACCAGCCACCCTGCGAAGATCGTCGCTCCACAGAGTCTGAGGTCGCAGTCTCTACTCAAGAACACGTCTACCACAACGGTCATCGGTTGTACGACTAATATGGCCGGCCCATTGCCATTTTGCTAACGTATATCAGCTTATAACTTGCGCCAAATATCCGGAGTTTCTCAGCACCGTCCTATAGAGTCTAACTTGACATCACGCGCAACAAATATGTCGGGACAACACACAAACTTCAGTAACTTTGTTTGGATTTCTTGTTACAGTCTCGCAACTTTTTAATTGGCTTCTGTTATATCGTATGTCGGCTTAGTTTCGGCTCTTTACGTTGAACACAGATTGGTTTTGTTAATAGTTTTGTTATTTAATAGGAAGAAAAAAGAAGTACCTATCTAGAATAAAAATAAAGGAGATGTTTGATTTTGGGCCACCACTATGTACACTATATAGATAAATAGGAGAAAAATAGGGGAATTTCATAAAAATACTAAAAAAATAATTTGAAGAAAGGTTCAGTGGTACAATAATGATCATTTGAAAAGTTTTTTTAATAAAATAACCCTATTTTTAGGGCAGCCATGACAGTTGTGTTTGACAAATGAAGTTTGACGACTTTGACAGTTTTAAGAAGTGACGTTTTTGAATCTTTCCTTACTTTGAGTTTGGATCTGTAGTATTTTATCGAAACCGAAACCCAAGATTTTCGAAATTCGTATTGTTTATTTTTATCGCTGGTATTACGATACACGTCAATCAAATGTTATTGTCAAAATGTAATTTTTCGCTTGCTGCTGATCTGATCCACCATGTTTAATTTCATTTTGTGTTCCTCTCCTTGCCCAAGTTAATTTGAATGTATTTTGAAACGAAATGAAATTAATTAAAATTATCAATAAAAAACGGTTACTGTAATACATAGCGGTATTTACATATAGTGTACATAGTGCTGGCCCAGGCTCCATACATTTCTGGAACATCTCCTTTGGTCTAAATACAGATTATGTAGGTAGTAGATGTGGGTAGGTAACAAAATCATTAAAAATTAATAAGATATCACTACCTGTTGCCCGCGACCTTAGTCTGCGTGAAATTATTAATGATAAAATTAGGTAAAATTAGGTATTAGGTACTTTCCTATTTGAATCGGATTTTTTAAACAATTTTCATGTGATTTATTTATTTGCACAGAACCCTAATTATTTTTCTAAAATAAAAGTAGCATAATTTACTCAATAAAAGTCCCGTTAAAACAGTGCAATCGTTTCGGAGTTTAGCTGGAACAGCAAGACCGATAAATAACGACATTGAAAAAGGTATAAGCTGTTCAGTTGCTTATGTCAGTGTCGTTGCAGAAAGACGAACTTGAAACTCCGTAGGAGGTCGTTGTTGGCGTCAGATGAAAACATAATTATATAGCATGACATGGCATAAAAACCACTTCATATCAGGTGGGCAATCGAACTCTGTTTGGAATCGCATGTAATGCAGGCTAGGCAATGAGGCACGCGTTGAAAAAGAATTAAGTTTCTGCATATTTCTTTAGCACAGCAAAAAGAACGCTGCTTATAATCGCACTAGTTTGGAAAGTTTCCTGAGAGGAATGCAGTTTATAGGTTTCTAAGAAGATCAAGTTAAATAGCTTTTTGTTTTTTGTGGCTTGAGTGAGAAAAAGTGAGTGTACGCCCACTCTTTACTCCTACGTCTTGTATCCGAAATAAATGATATAGCCATTTATTTGAAACGTGAGGTTATTCTGTAGTTTCATCGTCATCTCCGTTATAATGGAACAGAAGTCTAAGAAGACATTTTATATAATAATGCTTCTTCTTCTATCGCATCGATGGTATCTCTGGTCAAATTACAGAGGCCCCATCGGTGACAAACATCACGGTTATTGCCCGCTTATGTGCAGGCGTATGACACTTTAGATAATCCAGAAAGTAGACAATAATAATGCCAAATGTGATTTTACAAACTTGTAATTAATGACGTACAAATGTGCGAATTACGCGTACTTTGGAAATTCTTACACGACACCGCTCCTGCGCGCGGTCTGGCGGAGGCGGCGAAGCAAACGTATTGTTGATGGGCCGCGCGGCCGAGCCTGTAACAATCGCCTTAGACGGAATGTATTGCAAACATTTTTTTCAATATAACACAGAATAATGTTGGTAGACAAAGAGTTAAAACAATATAGTATAAAAATTATCATTTTTATGAGACAATTATTTTATTTAAAGTTATAAAACACAACTTCAAAACAACTGAACAAATTTCAGTCTAAAATTTTATTGTATACGGTTAAAACAGAGTTCCAAAAAATTTGGCCAAGCTGCAATCAGATTTACTAGAACGAGTTATATGAGCATTTTTTGGCAGCACGCGTTTGTTCTAAACAAAAACCAGTTCTGTGAGGACTGTTCTCACTAGACGAGATAGTTCTTGACTTCTTTTATGATATTAGTTCCATGTATTTGGAAGATTTTCTAACCCCTCGGCCACGAGCTACAGGCTTAAGCGTCATTCGTCCCGCGACACAGTCTGCGAAAAAAGCGCCAGCCATAGACGATATGTATGAAAGAAAGAAAATACATTTATTTGACACATGCCACAAGTGCAAACAACATAAAAAAAAGATAATGCATGTGCAGTTTTGCCTGTACAGTCGCATTGTGTAGAAAAGGGTGTAACAGAATACTGTGCACTTATGTGTACATGCAACCTGCAGATTACAGAAATAGATTATTTTTTCTGCTTAGTTATGCCCGCGCGGTGCGACTGCGCTGGTATAACCGACCGTGTGTGTCAGGTTGCATGCACAGCTCTCAGTTCTCAGTTGTTTTCTGTTTTTTATAATAAGTAATAAACCCACTAAAGCCACCATACCGTCTTGTATGCCCGGTGATGGCATGCTTGCAAATGAGCTAACTGACAGGCTTGCAGTTACATGTATGTCCTTTACGAAATTCGGTTTCGCATGAAGGTTTTGCATGCACATTCAAAACTGTCAGGCAAAACCTATCATGTATGGCCGGCTTTAGAGATGCCACGAGTCACCGCGACGCGGTACAAATGACGTTCGCGCGTTTTGCTTAGTCGCGTTGCAAGTTGCATTGCCTGTGGTCACGAAGGGGCCGTTATTGAAGATTGCCGGAGACCTCACCCGAAGACTTGAAGTAGCCTGCTTGTGTAGGTACCTCGTTAAATAAAACTTGCTCGGCTCTTACCGGAATCTTGGAGTTGTTCGCGGATATGTTTACCTTGAGCACAACCACGGCGAGAATAAAAGAAGATTGTAGCTGAGCACTTGGCAAACTGTGTCGTGTCTTCTACCTACTTCAAAACCCAAAACACTAAACAGCAAAATATTCTAAATCTAAAGTAGTTGGTTCGTGATCTTGCTGGTTTTGGAATATGGCTCAATCGTCTCAAATAATGAGGCATGTGTCTAAGGAGAGGAAATTTAATGGGTTGATTGTGACGCACAAGAGTGGAAACTTATAATTTTGCGATTATATGGGCAAAAAGTCAAAAGGTGTTCTACTAAGCAATATAATAACTGAATTGTCGGGGTTAAATTTAAAGATTCGTAACAGATAACTCAGTTTGACGGTATGCTCCACATGTTAACCACAAACCATGAATCGGATACTGGAACTATAGGATATAGTGTCGAATACGCTCAGTCTTGAGTTTGATAGAGAGGGAAACCTAGTTCTACCTGGATGTCACTCGAAGTGACAAACAATCTTTATTTGTGTGCTTCTGAAGAGACCTTATTTGAACAAAAATTAATTTGTTTCTTAAACACTTAGTTGGCACTTCTCGTAACTTTTACCTTGACCAGAGGCCAAACATTGCCATACAACGTGGCAACGCCGCGCCGCATTTTTTAAAGTTTATTGTTAAGTAAGTTACTTTAGGTTATTTTAATTTATAAATGTATATGATATTGTACGCAAAGTAAATAATATCTCCTTTTGTTTCGCTCTCAATCGCTATCTAAGTTTAAACTTTGTGAATAAACAACAAATCCACATCAACGAAACTGCACCAACTTTACACAAACACTACACCGAAAAATAGTGAGAAATACTCTTTAGTTTTTAACAGTGGAAGCTGCAGACAATGTTGTTCAAATACTGTCGTTCCGCAACTCTTGCTTCGTTAGCGACCACGTCCTGAATCACGGTGCACCCGCGAAATAAAGTTGCCACAGCAAAAATAAGCTTTTGTATATATTTTTATGTTTACATCGTGCAAGTTGGCTGCATAATGTTTTGTCTGTAAATCTCCCCGTGTTCTTTATGGGGTTGGGTGTTTTATTAAAATGTTCTGGGTTTATGAATTTTTGTTAGGATTTTTTATTGATATCTTTTTATGTCGTGTTCATGTTGTGGCACTTGTTTCAAGTACGTGATTTTTAGGGCCTGTTTCACTACCCATCAACTTACTTAGCAGATAATTTCATATAAATTCTGGTCCATATCTGAATTTATTCGGTAAGTAGTAACTATTCGGATATCGTGAAAAAGGCATCTCACTTATTAAATTTACAAGATCCACATATATAATGACTATAAAATGCTTGAAATGGGCAAAAACTACGAATAGTCCTTAATTGTTTTTAAAATAAAATATGTCTAATGAAATAATTCTCATATTTGTTTATTTAAGGTATAAAAACATAGGAATCATTAAAATATTTAACTTGATATCCGTTTAATTCATTCTAATTTTTATTGGAGGTCAGTGTTTTTTTGACACGAGTAAGTGACATTCAGCCAAACAGGAACCGTCAAATAATCTCTAACGAAGTATTTTACAGAATTAGTGCACAGTTATCATTAATTGAATAAATGGTGACCTATGTGTACCATAAATCTAATCAAAATGCTTTACGCATGTCAATATTAATTAAAATCAAATTATTTTTGAAATAGAAAACGTATCACATGTCCTTTGCCTTACTGACAGTTTGACATTACTGCATTTTCGATTGTTTGCTTACAAGTTGATTCCAGCGCTTTCGACTTGAGTTACGTATGGATTGCTTTTTTAATGATATAACGACGACTGTGGCCATTTTTAAGAATTTCGATTTAACTTCTGCGCTCGACACCCATTTTTTAATTAGATTATAACCGCCTAAACGACGACTAGGCTGTATGACGACGGACCTGAAATCCTCAGCCTAGACTTAACCTATATTTCAGAAATAGGTTTGTAACTGACTTCTACCTAGTTTTTTGATAATTATTGAAATTGTAATGGGTTACCTACGATTTGAATTGTTGTTCATTGTTGTTCATTTCAGGCATTTTTTTATATGGCCGATGGGCATTCGCCTTTATAATCATTTTTTCTCTGCTTAGCCTTTACGACACTACGTCGCAGGGATGTCATTTGTAGATCTTTGACAGTCGTTACAGATAGACAGAAGTCCAAAAGCCTGACAACCAGATGTGCCGATATCTTGGCAAGACTGGTTACTGGGTTGTAGAAGACACATAACATGAGCTCCATGTAAGACTGGTTTTTTCTTGCCAGGTGGTATTTTTTCTCCATCCTTCGTTAAGTTTTTAAGTGAAGACTTGTCATGGCTGTCAGTTTCATATACTATTCTGTTCTGTTAGCTGTATTTTATAGATAATAAATAAAAACATCGTAAAAAATATGTGTTCACGCAAAATGCAACTTTAAGATCTGATACATCAAAAGTTGCGCCCGTTAGTGGCATTTCCAAACGCCATTTATATTCTACTCGTACGTGTTGGTAAAGAGCGTCACTTAATTATTGTTCCAGGTCCAATCCAAGTCTACTTGAAGATAAACAATATTCCACTTTCAAACAGTAATATTGTAAACCTCGTGAGGAAACCGGAGCGCCGCCGCCGTACCTACATCCAAAAAATAGAAGAGATTTCTATAGATACTAACCCACACCGGGCCGGCGCGCCGGCCCGGTGTGGGTTAGTATCTATCCAACTCGCCGCGGCGAGTTGGATAGCATCCGACTCTCTCTCATAGAGGGAAGACTTGGATGGCAGGACTGGGAAAAATAAATCATAAACTGATTATGAATTATGATTACAATCAGTTAATAATTTATTTTTCCCAGTCTAGCCTGTACCAAGAGGTTATATTTTTCTATAAACATCGTGATCTATTTTCTCTCCACGCACAAGGCAACTTTACTGTACGATGCATCAAGAATAAAGACTTCTAGTACGTGCTGTAAAGAGCACTTATATTCAAACTCAAACTCAAACTCAAAGCATTTATTTCAATTACAGGCACTGTTGAATGTCAAACAAAAAAAAAAGTTAAGCTACAGTCACAGTCACAAGGCATAATAACTTGAGAAAGTACTGTAGTTGCACATTTCAAAGCGTAGATCTCTATGGAGAAGAATGGGCAAGAAATTCCATGGACACTCTTTTTAATCAAAATATTGTTACAAAATCTTGGTTACATCATTCACGTTGAGATTATACATATATGTGAGAACGTTGTAGAAAGACGTGCACATTAAGAGCGTCCAGAGTAAAAGATTAAAATAATCAATACTTTCAAAATAAAGTAATTTAAATAAACCGTGGCAGCTAAGAGATGACCAGTCCCAACTGACAGCGCCCGTTATTGATAACAGTATTCTATTTATGAATACGAGTCTGCAACTATAATAACTGTTATTGTCTTTTCGAAGAGTGAGTGGTCCCGTGTGTCTCGCATTCAACGGATCCCCGCAACCTTCACCAGGTTTTTTTGGTTTGTCCAGGTTTTCTCCTTCATTTTTTCCTTATTTCTCAATAGCGGCCTCAATTTGAGTTTGTTTGATGGCAATAGGCTCGCTTCCAACTACATGGGACTTTAACATACTGGCGAAATGTTGGAGTAACTACTGAGGCATAGCTCTGCCTACCCTTGGGGCACTACAGGCGTGATGTTAAGTTATTTCTAAAAACATCGTATTTTTTCAGCTCCACGCACAAGGCAACTTTACGATACGATACATCAAGAGTTGGGCCCATTAGCGGCATTTTCAAACGCCGTCCATATTCTACGTGCCGGTAAGGAGCGTCACGTTGTCGCGATTATCACGCTGTACCCGAATGTTTCCAATTCACCCTAAATACCGTTTAAAGGGCGATTATTTTTGTTTTTGTTTGCTTGTCTTTTTTGTTTATTTTTGGGTAATGTGATGATATTGTTGCTAGATAATACTGGCTCCCATTACAGCGTTCATAACATAAACAGAAGCCAACAGAGGGCGAGTATTTTTATGTTTTCTCACTACGTATCGTCAAATTCAGAATGTCAGTCAGTTTACATAGGAAATGATGGTCTTAAGATTATCTATACATCTGTAACTATACAAATAAATAAAAGTGAAGTGTATGTTAGTAATATCAAAATAACAGTTTTTTACTGAATGCATATGAAATTATATAAGGTCCCATTAAAATAGGTGGACAAATTTTAACACAGCGTTGAGTACGTCTAACCAATGATATCCCAGCAAAAAAACACTGATTAAAGTGATTTTATTTTGACCTAAAATAATAAATTGCCGGCGATACTCTAGAATAAACACATCCATTAGGTCAAAATAAAATCACTTTAATCAGTGTTTTTTTGCTTGGATGTCTTTGGATAGACGTACTGAACGCTGCGTTAAAATTTATCCATCTATTTTAATGGGACCTATTAAACGATACTTCTAACAAAATCATTTTTTTTTTTCTATTTTGGTTTGTCCGACTAATCTCCAAAACGGCTTACCGATTTTGACGGGACTTTTATTGGCAGCTAGCTGATGTTATAAGGTCTAATATAGAAAAATAATAAGGCTTCCGTGCAAAAAAATTAAAACCCTTGAAACTGTTAAAAAAATCAGATTCAAAAAGGGAAATATTTTTATAATAATTTCACGCGAACGAAGGTCGAAGGCAACAGCTAGTCTAAATATAAACATTTATTTTTGTATATCATCTGCCTAGCTTTTTCCCAACTATGTTAGGGTCAGCTTCCAGTCTAATTGAATGCAGCTGAATACCAGTATCTTACATCAGCGACTGCCTATCTGACCTCCACAACCCAGTTAGTACTGGGTGACACGATACTCCTAGGTAAGACTGGTTGTCAGACTTTCAGGCCACTGACTACCTGCAACGACTGTCAAAGATCTACAAATGACAACCGGGATCAACGGCTTAACATGCTTTCCGAAGTACGGAGGGAACTCGGTATGTAATAGGTGGTAACCCGTCCACGGAACAACCTAGGCAAGCACGGCTTAACCTAAAGATGGCTAGCGCCTGTTATTATTTAGCCAGGAACTCCATTCATACTACTTTTCCATATACATATTTATCTTTTTAACAATCCAAAACTAGTAGACAGCCTACTCGCAGTCGGTTGCTAACTACAACTTAACTAGCGGCCTTATTTATCCAACTATAGCGAAGCCAAGAAAGGGTTATGATTTTAGCAGTCTAGGTATATGTATGTATGTTTGTATTTACGTAACTATGTTCCTACGCAGAGCCTTTTTTTTTTTTTTTTTACCGATGGGAAATCATCAAATAACCCCTCCCGCTCTGGGCTGAGCAGGAGGGAGTGTCAGACTTTTACTGACTAAAACCCATCCATGTTCCTTCCTTTGCCCTTTGTGTTCCAGGGCCGCGGTATCTCTTTCGAACAGTCCCGCAACCCTGGCAGGCGTCGGTCCTTACGGACCCCTCCCTGTTTGCTGAC
The DNA here is from genome assembly GCA_947578425.1 of Eugnorisma glareosa. NCBI lineage: Eukaryota > Metazoa > Arthropoda > Insecta > Lepidoptera > Noctuidae > Eugnorisma > Eugnorisma glareosa. The sequence continues at coordinate 19,494,110 of OX387970.1, read as the reverse complement.
TCTCCTTGAGGCGCGCGTGGAACACGAACGCGCCGTCGACACGGCCTGTCGTCATAAGACGGACGGACGGCGAGCTAGCCCATAGCTCACCGTCCACAGGCCCGCGCCTACGGTGGCCGGGGGCCACCACGTGGCCCCCGACGCCCGGTGCGTCTCCCGCGGCGGCTGGGACGTGAGGTTCTCTCCCTCTCACGTTCCGCCACCTCCTTCGCTAGCATGACTGCTTCGCAGAAGGAGGTGTCGGCGTCCCATTCCGTCTCGCTCCGGACCATGGATTGAACCAAGGCCGGAAGCGAGAGGTCGCCGCCGCCGATCGCCACTACGAGGACACGGCGGTGCTCCGCCCACGCGGGGCAGATCTCCACCGTGTGCTCCACCGTGTCCTCCGGTCGATCCTCACAATGGTAGCACCCGGGCGTTTCCTCCCGCCCGATTCGGTGCAGGAACCTCCCGAAACAACCGTGTCCGGTGAGGACCTGCGTCAGGCGGAAGGTGAGGGCGCCGTGGCGCCTCTCTAGCCACTCCTCAAAGAGGGGACTTATCGCCACTATTGTGGCGTGCCCTGCACGGGGTTGCGATAGACGCTCTCTCCATGTCGCCATGAGATCGCGCCGGAGGTCTGTCCGCTGAGCGACAATTTGCCGTGGCAGCGGAGTTACCCCCCGGCGTAGTGCCTCCACGCGCCATTCGTGTAGGCGCGCGAGGACTATCGCCTCCAGATCCCATGGCGGCAATCCGGCAAGGAGGCTCGCCGCCTCGCCGGAGATCGTGCGGTATCCCCGGACCAGCCTTACGGCTACCACCTTTTGGGGCGCGTTCAGGTAGTGGGCGGCTCGCCGCCTCAAGGAACGCGCCCACACCGGGGCCCCGTAAAGGGCCATGGACCGCACGACCCCCGAAACCTAACTACCTCCTACGCAGAGCCTAAACTATTAATCCGATGTTGATGAATAAGGTGTCAATCGATTCGTTATCATGGCCCGGGTAACATAGACTATATATTATAAGGTGTATCTATTCATACACGAAATCTTTTAAGGGGTCATTGTACTCATTGGGCTGTTTTTTTTTTGCGGTTTCGTTGTTGTTCCCATAGTAAAAGTTGTTCATAATGATGAGTACAATGATCCCTTAAGAGATTTCGTGTATGAATAGATAGACCCTATACGAGTATACATATACAAACCGAAAACAAACAAAAAAACGATTTTAAGAGCGTGATTTTTCAGTAGTCTGGTTTTTAGTGGTAGTATACGACACAAATTCTAGTTTGCATAAGACGTGTTATTATTTTCTTCAAAATTTCTGAATCACACGGCAAAAATCGACAAACAAAAAATAATCCCTTTATAAACCCAATCAGCTGATTACACAAGAGTACCGCTATTGTAAAACCGTTTTCGCGATGACCGCAAAGGAATAGGAGTGAACTGGAAAACATAACACTGAACAAGAAAAATTACAGGAACAAAACACCCGAACTGTGAATAGAGGCTGCGGAGCGCAAAATTGATTGAATTTTAAACTTTGGCTACCGACTCGTTGAGTTCGGCTATGAAATAAGCGGGGCTTGTGGCTACATGTGAAAATTATTCATACATTTCCATCAACGTCTATTTCCTCAACCAAATTAATAGTTAGATCTAAGTGATCTAAGTTTTATCCATTGTCTGATCCTATCCTTGACTGGACCATATGGCTAGAAAGGAGGTGACTGCTGAGATGACATCTAATAGAGAAGTATGGAGGAAGAAGACATGTTGCGCCGACCCCAAATAAATTAGGATAAGGGTACGAAAATCTGACTGTATAACGTGACGTAGTCGACAAACGGAAGCGCCATTAACGCTTGTGCGACATAACTGTACTGCGACTAACTATAGTTCGAATGCACGCTTGTGCGACAAACTGAGACTCTACATGACGCTAGTGCGCCATGAATGTAGTGTTAATTCAATTATAGTCGCTGAAAATTTGGCGAGATTTGGAAATCCAGGAAAGGACTTATAAGGAATAATATGTTAAAAGGGAGAGGAATTAAATAAACCGGACGAGTGTCACTTTTTAGGGTTCCGTAGCCGTAGCAAAAATGAAGTTCGGATTGCACATAGCTATTATTATTTCCTTTATTCAATTATATACATATAAATTACATTTTTAAATATTTATAAACAAATTAATATTAAAAAAACATTTAAAAATATAAAAATAGTGGTCCGCCGGTATCGGGAGCAGGGTCCAAGCTACCGGTGGTTAGGGCTCCAGAGACAGGAACCTCCTCACAATGCGAATAGTTACGACTGAATTTATATTATTGTTAATTAGTTACCTATAAATGTATTTTTGCTATACGAGCATTATTGGCTCTTGGATCGTACAATTTGCTTACATGATCTCCAATTTATTTTTATACTATAAAATTTAGTTATTTGTCATCGTTAGTTTAATCAATTTAATTTCAAATTGTTACTCTACTGTCTGTCGAATTGTAAATTTTGATTATCTTGTAACATATTTCGTTTTATTTATGGACAGAAGTAATTGCTTTCTTTCAGTTTTTTCATTTAAAATCTAAAAAGCCGTAATGAAGCCGAAAGGCGCTTGTTTTCCCCTTAGATCATTCCTGAGAATCTTCTAGTGACGGAGATATTGGAGGTTCCAAGTTTAAATATTATAACTTTATTTTTAGTACCTCCATGACGTCTGTACTATATAATGCATCCATCAACAAAATATTTTAGTGCGTCACATTGAGCGCTACCGTAAACAGTTATATTTCACGCACACAAAAAATTGTGTCGCAGCAGTAATTGTGGCGCAATGTTGCTTAGTTTGATTGATGTACAGAATGCTTCATTGACGGCTTGTGAAGGATCCTTTTACACCCCGTATAGATGGTCGCACGAGCATTTGTCGCATTAGCGTGATGTCGAGTTTCAGTTTGTCGCACTAGCGTGATGTTGAGTTTCAGTTTGTCGCACTAGCGTGATGTTGAGTTTCAGTTTGTCGCACTAGCGTGATGTCGACCTTCGTTTGTCGCACAAGCGTGCATTCGAACTACAGTGAGTCGCAGTACAGTAATGTCACACAAGCGTTATTCGCGCTTCCGTTTGTCAACGTCACGTTATACAGTCGGAAAATTTTATCTTTTCCTATTGATAGAACTAATCATTGATAGTTCTATCAATGCTCAAACCAACAGCTGATGACATACCTACATGAAATATTTATGTATATCGGTTTTACAAATTACTTTCAACGGTTTGTAGTTATATACACTTACACTCAATTATTAAACCTGTGACTAGAAAGAATGTCATGGATTGTAAAGCATGTGCTACTCTGTGGTATCACCCTCTAAGAACCAAAATTGTATGTACTTTTGCAAATGTATTACGAATCCACGTATCAGTCCACAGGTAACACACAAGAAATCAAATATTCATACATTCGTCATCGCCGGCTGTTTTAACAGCCACACTCTTAGACCTGTTGGCTTCCGCCACGAACAGTGGAGTTAATTACCTAACTCCGGCTTTGAAGCCCGATAGATAACTTGTAGTATGGCATATACTTTAAAATCTTAAATGTAGTTGTTTAACTTTCGCGTTCCAGCGTACGAGTATATTGAAACTTGGGAGAATTTTAAATAAGCAATCTGTAAGTATACGATGTACTTCTTGTCTTTATGTTTTGGTTTGTTTATTATGTATTATGTGTGTTACCGGCGTGTTATGTTTCTTGGTATAAAAGTTATGATCATGGGTGTGGTGGTTAAAATAGCGTCATCGTCGTCATATATATTAGGTGCGTAATAAGGTTTATTAAATGAAGTCGGAGTGAGTACGAACATAACTATTTTATCATAAAGCATAAACATTAGTGTTGCAGACAACGAGCTAGAAGAATGTATATGTAGTAGTAATGTAATGTATAGATGATAATTAGTACCTTAGGTTTAATAAAACGATCAGTCAGGCTCGCAAGAGGCGAGAAAACCCTAGGGAATCAATTACAATGTACCTACTCATATAAAAACATTGCATCATAGTATTACCACCTTGCGCAGGTGTCAGGTGCAAAGCGCAGGTGTCAGGTGCAATGCACAGGTGTCAGGTGCGATATGCAAAGCGCAGGTGTCAGGTGCAATGCACAGGTGTCAGGTGCGATACGCAAAGCGCAGGTGACAGGTGCAATGGGAAGGTGTCAGGTGGCAGGTGTTTGGACGTCGGGAACTGATGTAATCATTGTGCAATAATTTTTCTATAAAAGGCCGAGGTAAAAATGCTTCGACACAGTTCACTTTGCGCGCAGCTAAGAGCAAGTCATGCCCTAATATTATCTTATGTATCTTTTATGTGTTTCTTATGTGTTGTCTTAAGTACTGTAAATATTGTGTGTTATGTGTCCCGTTCTATTTTAAGTCAGTGTAATTAGTGTCTAATCGTGTAATGAAAAGTAAATAGTGTTAAATCGTCGTCCGTGTTTCATTTAAGTAAATAACTGAGCTATCGAAGCGACGGAAATAAATTCTAATACAGTCCAACCATAACAATTAGAGCTATGCAAAGGCACAACAAGAGTTAAAACGGGGATTGTAGTCTGCAGCTTGAATAGATTATACTCTTTATTCATTCTTTCTCATATCTAACACATTTTTTTTGCTGTCCTATTTTTGTGTCCCACTGCTGGGCAAAGGCCTCTCCTTTCTCCTTCCGAACCTTTCTATCCTGTGCAATAACTAATCTATCTAATCTAATATATAAAATATTTAAAAAAAAGTAAACAAAACATTAAAATATATAAAAAAATATATAGCCCATCGTCATCAGGAACAAGTTCCAGGCTGCCGGGGGTCAGGGCTCCAGAGAGAGGAACCGCCTCACGATGCGTGCCGTGTCTAGGAGTACTGCTCTCTGACTAAAGCCCTTGACCCAGCCGCGCAGTTATACTAATTGTTATGACGGTTAAAAAATACAAAAAAATGCTTTAGAGTGACGTCATAATTATTATTTTTGGTATTCTTCTCGGCAAACCCTTTCATTAGATACCCATGTCATGCGAAAAATCACCCATATATAAATTACCCATATCATGGCATCATGCATAAAAAATAAGTAGTCCGCATTTTGGATTTAGATGACGTCACTTAGCAAACCATGCATTGTTAAACCAAACTAAACATGTATGCAAAATTTAAGCTGAATTGGAAACCGGAGAGATTGGAGAGTTGGTCAAATTTAATTTCTAAATTTTTTTACATAGTTATTTACAGGTGAATCTAATAAAAGCGTGATCATAAAATTATCCGTTCAATTGTCTCTATTCATAGATTTTAGCGCAGAAAATAACGTACATTCTTATGTTTGCTTTCAATTTTTTTTTTATTGTTAATTTGAATAATGTTGTTTTGTCCTGTACAAGACAAATTAATGCTTTTCTTCCTTTTTTTACGTAAACATTACCCAAACATTCCACTCTCAACCAAAAGCTACCTTTTACCAACCAAACAAAGAAAATCACCGACCGTAATCCTCTTCTAAGTAGAAAAGTAGAAATCAGAAACACCAGTAATCAAACTAAAAAGGATTGAACGGACTAGCACTATCCATTAGTAGTGAGGAATCGGGATTGTCTTTGCTCCAGTCTTTCACTTGCAAGACAAAGTGCTTGGAAGCACAAATGGTGAGCGATGCTGAAGTCGTTAGCAAAAGTGATTTTGTGTGGGAAGATTGGCGATATGTTGTGGGAGTTGGGGTGCGGTTTATTTTGTAGTGAATTGCTGAATAGATTTAATAAGCTTTTTTATGAAAGCTTATCATGAGGTCCCGGGTTCGATACCCAGTTCGACCAAAGTGTTCTTGGGTTCTTCAGTTATTTCTCAGTAGCAGCCAAGAAGTCTGATATTGTGCCCTATTGATAGCAATAGGCTCGTCCCTATTACATGGGACGTAAATGTGGTGCGACGTAATATGGGTGTACAAGTAGGTTCACCTCTGCCTAACCTTTCGCCGATTACAGGTGTAATGATTCATTTTCATTTTCATAGACTCTATAAATGGGTTATGGACGTCAAATAGGTAGTCGCTCCATGTGATTTATGTACTGGTATTCAATTGCATCTGATTATACTGGAAGTCAGCACTAACGTGGTTTAGAGAAGGCTAGAAAATGTAATTATCGACTGGTCAATATAAATTGCCTGTTATCTACCAAACCTTAGTGTACACACAAATGAATTATGAAGAACATTCTTTATAAAGCACTGCCTTGCGGGGAACGGTAGCTATATTCCCTCTAATAGAGAGGGAGGCCTCTGTCCCAGCATTGGGAATATCACAGGCTGATCATGCTTAGTAAGCATTATACAGGGTGCCTTCACGAAGCCGTCAACCAAGAATTATGTACATCAAACTAAGTAACTTTACGCAAAAATTGTTGCTGCGAATCGACTTTTTTTTTTGAGGTGAAAAATCACGTTTTACGGTAGGACTCAATGTAACGCACTCAAAAATTGTGCTGATGGATGGATAGAATAATACGGGGATCGTGACAACATTTATTTCAAAAAAAGTTGGAACTTTGACTCCCAATATCTCCGTAACTAGAAGGTACCCGGGTATGGTCTAGAACAAAAACTTGGTCGCAATGACGGGGAAAACAAGTGCCTTTCCGTTTCGTGAAGAGTCTTGTTCCACTCTTTAGATTTCAGTGATGGCCTTCTATCATGCACATCTTTACAGTTATTGCAGACTGTCGTCTTGGTATTCGCGTTGAAGTCGAATGGCAAAAACAAATCATTATCCACCGAAATGTCGTCTGTAACATAAAATTCAAGGTCCTGACTGACTCATTGACTGACTGTTTGATATATCAACGCACAGCCTTAACCACTGGACCTAGAGACATGCAATTTGGAGGGTGTGTTCTTTGTGATGAGTAGATTTTCATTAAAAAGGCAAAATGCTGCCCCTAAGAGGGTGAAATTTGGTGTTGAATTTTCTGTGAAACGTTTTATTCTCTGGGTCAATTGACTCGAAAATTTATGTAAATACTCTTCAAGTAAAATTGTGCTCGTTATGGCTGTCTGACCATATGCCTCACAAAATTTTAATAAAAGCTTGTTGCTATATTTTGGAGTATATTAAAGCTGTAAACAACAGTTTCTAAATAATATACATTTGCACAATAGATTTATGATTGTAAACTCACAAATGTACAAAAATGATATATTTTTTCTCTGCCAACAAAACATCACAACAAAATTCACAATAATAAATATTTCGTGACTGTCATAATCAAAAACTCAATTATCATTTCGTAAATATAAATATAAAACAGAACAAATGGACGTCACAGCTGAATCAACCGTCCCGGGAGAAACGAAATGGCGAAGAAATTATTCACAATTTGCCAACGTTACCGTGCAAGCAATGAATGCTTTTATTTGACAAGAACAAGATTTATTTGCTTTTGTCTAGAATGAGTGGAGCTGAGCTGTCAGTGCTACTGAGCAGATAGGTGAAGGTAGTTGGGATGTGTTAATAATGTAAGGATAGAATTTGGATGATTAAATTCTTGCTTGCATATGTGATGAAGCTTGACGAGTCTGATTGCAGTAAGAAGTTATTAGTATGAGGCATGGTATATTAAATACTGCGAAAATATATAATTATGAAACTTATTTCTTGGAATAATTAATAATAATTATCCAGAGAGTTGAGAAAATCCCATTCGGATTACTTTTTCTGATGTAAAATAAATTTAATTAACCTGAGTTTAATTTACTTAATGCATTTTAAACTTTTATTGTTCTTCGGGAAATCCCTGAATTTCAACTAAGAGTGGTCTGAATATCCAGTTTATTAATTTAATGTTTTAGTTTATAATTATTAAAATGCATCAATTGAAGCAATTTGTATTAAAATTTCCCAAAAACTATTATACTTAGCTTAATGTTTACAAATACTTGGGGCTTATAACATTTTCAATTCCCTATTGACAGTCATAAAAGTCTGAAGTCACGTTTTAAGGTGGACGCGCCGAAGGAGCCGTACGCGCCGCAGTCATCACATTTTTGGATGGTCCCGTGCACCTATCAGCAGCGTACGCGCCTCATACGCCGAATTTGACGATGTTATCCGCGCGCGCTGGGTGAATCGGTATACCCTATAGCATTTACTGAAATGCGGATCGTTCGACAATTTGAGAAAGGAAATTCTAAGAAAGGACATTTGGAGAAAAGGACCTTTTGAGAAAGGACATTGCGTGCGCTGAGACGCTTTAAACGATTTTCATATCGAAAATAATTGTTTCGCACATAGTATTTATGAACTTTGAAGTCTTAGCAAATATGTATCTGTGAAACTAATCTTAACGAAAATACTGGAGGAAAGTTGTATGTTTGATTTAAAAATCGAACGAAATTTTGCTAAATTCATTTTACACGTTCGTGCTAGACCAGCCAATGCAACTACCTTATCGTGCAATATGACACAAATGTGTTTTTAAACCAGTGAACCAGTGAATTAAGTAAAACTGCACATACATGAAAAACATCAGTACTTTATCTACTGATGTCGGAAAGCAATTAAAACTTATCCCCATTTATCTGGTGTCGACGTTGTGCGTTTACTATACTGGAACAAAGAGTAAGAAAACACTAAAGAAGCGACATTCTTGTGTGCCTTTGATGCTTGCGCAGATGTCCCTTGAATAATCTCTATTGACTGCTCACCATCTTTCTTCGAACCAAGCCGGTTATAAAATAATCAAAGATTGATTTTGAAGTGTGTAATGTACACCACAATAATTTATGTGCAACAGGACGGAGCGTAAATTTGTTTTTTAGATTTTCCGACCTCCAAAAAAATTATGATGAAATTGTATCCCTCTTTCATCTGATAAAACGAAATACCAAATGTATCTTCCCGGAACTATAAAGATCGAAAAAAAAATACGTTCTCTTATATACAAGCGCTGAGTGTGTGTGTGTGTGTAAGCGAGGATATAAACCTGAGCTTGTTTAGGGTTATATCAAAGTCATCACTATTACATAACTGTTACACTGCAAAGACTGACGGATAGTGTTTTTTATATTGCTTGCTCCCTTTCATGCAGTTTGTTTATTTATTTATTTTTAGTACATGGAGGACTTACAGCTTATAAAAACAAACAAGAAAAGGAACCACAGTCACCAGAAAGCCAATTACAAATCCTTACGCATAGACTCATAATAACAATGTATGGTGTGAGCACAAAAACAGATAACTCGCCGCTAACAACCGTAACCGTTAACATTAGGTTTATTCCACTATTCTCTACAGTTTCTCTCTGTATATGACCAGTTCAGTTTTCCTTTTGTCCCGAAGCTAAAGGTACTTAGAGTGATTCCAGACTAGCGTATATTGTAGCCCGTATTGGGTGTCGCGCAAATACCCGCTCCAAGCACTTCAAAAACCCGAACTCGCGTATACGCGCTCCAATCGGCATGTTTGCGCGGGGTGAGTGGGCGCGCGGGAAGGTGTATTTCGCTTTTACGAGATTATAATCACGTCAACGCTCGTACGAGCTGCACGCGTGGAAAAAAGCGCGCTTGTACGCAAGTACACGCGCTTCGAAAAACGATCCTACACGCGCCGAAACCTTGAAATGCGTTCGGAATAGATGTGTCGCTTCTGTAATTTTTACTCTATGGCTGTAGTTTTTGCTAATCGCACCATACAAGTTTTAATTGCCAAGTGGTCACGTGTAAACTTATCTAACGCGGTTTTGTTACAAAATAGTTCGCTATACACATATTACACATGAATTGTTTTAAATTGATACTGTAAATAGTTGGTGACGCAACGGTGATTAATTAAAGTCTTTATTTTGTTTGATATATTTTGGGTTAAATTTGATGTTGGTACTAGTTAGGTAAAATTATATTATGGGATAGTTCATACGTAAAGCCTATTCAAGTCATTGTTTTCGATTCTTCTTTCTTTATCGCGTGGTTAGTGCCTAACCTGATGTCAGAGTTTTTATGCCATCCATGGGCCTCTGACTTGGCTTTACATGCCATTAGGAAATATCTCTCAGGCATGCTGGTTTCCTCACGATGTTTCCCTTCACCGGAGAAAGTGATAGTTATACAATACGCACATGAATCCGAAAAATCAGAGCGGCGTGCCTTGGGTTCGAAATCGAGACCTATGACTTGGCAGTTCGACGGTCACACCACTAGGCTATCACTGCTATAAAGTATAATAATATAGTTCTCGATTGATGTTAATAGGCTTCTCATTCCGCTCTCGGCAGCCGCAGAGTGCAAACGTGCGCTCTGTCGTTGCAATCGACCCCCGTAGCTCTGACGCGCACTTGCGCTCATAGCTACACCACCGCTCGCCGGCCGTCTAGCTCCACCACCGTGGTATCGAGTTAGACTACGTCGTAGCAGATTGGCTACGAGTGCTACGCGCTTGTAGTCGGTTTTCTACGTTCGCGTATCGCGTCGCGTTCGTTTGGCTCCCTAAGAGCAAAATCCACCTTTTTCGGTGGTACTTGGGTGGAAACCTCACGGTGCCAACGATCCTAAGTGGGTGGTGACCCGCCACACCCACCGACCCTCTTCAAGGGGCAGCAGTTAGTTGGAAGGGCTCCGGCTGTTGGCCTTGGGGGATCTCCTAGTCACAGTCTGGTGTACTACCAGAAACTAACCTAACCCACGTTTGTCCACAGCTGCACCCGGGACGTCTGGGTGTCTCTACCCCAGCGGCCCGGATCGGTCGCAAGACCCATAGGGCCCTGTCGCACATTAAGATTGGCGATAGGTTCTCAAGCTTAGGGCACACCTTAGGCCCTCACCTCCCTGTGTCACCCGACTGGGAGTGTACTCATCCCGGGCTATCCCTCCCGGGGAGTTAGGTTTAGCGGCCCCTCTGGCCAGGACAACTGTGTAGCTGGCGAGTTTGTTTGTGCCTTTGTTCTTGTCAGTATAGCACTAGGAAAGTCACATGGGGGGTTCGTTTTTGTGGGAGTGGTACGCCCGGGGGGTTCACGATTTTCGTGTCTCCTCGGGACTAGGGCTAGGAGATTTCTTCCCCCTCCCTCCCAAATTAGTCAAATAAGGCCCCATAGTTATGGTTCCTCCTTCCTCAAAGAAGGATGTCTGGGCTAAGTCCCTTACGGACCTTCTTCAAAGGCTCCTCAATGACGAAAATCCCCATATTAGGGATAATTATATTGCCAGGGTTGCGGGACTGTTCGAAAGAGATACCGCGGCCCTGGAACGCAAAGGGCAAAGGAAGGAACATGGATGGGTTTTAGTCAGTAGAAGTCTGAATCACCCTCCTGCTCAGCCCAGAGCGGGAGGGGTTCTTTGATGATTTCCCATCGGTAAAAAAAAAAAAAAAAAAAAAGGGATAATTATATCAGCATAGCCGAGCCCTTTATGGGTATACTTTCGGATAGTTCCCCCGTTTTGGACTCACCCGCTAGTCCAGATGCCCCTGTCTCTCGTCCAGTAGTTTATACTCAGGACTCACCCGGAATTCCAGATGCTTCTCCCATGGAGATAGCGGACGCGCCTTCCGATGGCTCTGAGTATTCCGCGTCATCTAACGCCACCTGAGACTCGGAAACCTACACGCTGGTAGGAAGGGGGAAGCGCAGAAAGGGCAAGAGTGAGAGTATACCAGCGCCAAGTCTACCCTTCAGGGTATCAAGGTCATGGTCCCCATGTCCTCGGACTTCAGGGCCAGCGCCTTCCACACATATTCTCTCCCTGAGGAGAAGCCCACCCGCGTGGTGATTAGGCGGATCCCCAAGGGGATTCCCTCTCAGGACATCCTGAACAACCTCACCGCCCAGAATGTCCCGGTCTCTGCCATCCACCGCCTCCACAAGGCGCGGGGAGGTGACGAGTACGACATGGTACTCGTCATCTGTGACCCGATCGAGGGTCCCAATATCCAAAGTTAGGACTGTCTGCTCGCTATCGGGCATCCTTATTGAACGTCCCCACCGCAACAAGGTACACTCACAGTGCCACGGTTGCCAGCTCTATGGGCACGCCCAAAAACACTGCTTCGCACCTCCCCGCTGCGTGAAGTGCCTAGGCGACCACGCCACGGCAGACTGCTCCCGTCTCAAGGACAGGAGCCTTTGCACTGAACCACCCAGCTGTGTGCTGTGCGGTCAGTCTGGCCATCCGGCCAACTACAGGGGTGGTCGCAAAGCCCCCAAACAATTTCCGGGTAAGCTGGCGAAGCGTTTTAACGCCCGCCAGCAGAGGGAAGCTCCTTCGTCAGTCCCGATCCCTTCTGCTCAACTACCTGAGCATCTCAGTCCCCAGAGACCGTCCCCCTGGAACGCGCTGAACCATCAGCGTGCCTTCCCGGTCCTTGGTAGCCCCAAGACCGCCGCCCTTATGCCCGGGTTATTAGATAATCCCGTCCCTTGCCCAGCGGCCATTCCAGTGGCCGCTACCCTAACTTCACCAGCGCTCCCTCCCTCCAGGCCTCTCGGCCCCGAGGCTGTAGTAGAAGAGGAAAGCTCTTTCGATACGATAGCTAGGTTCGCGATCTTCATCTCCCCTGAAGCCGACCGCTTGGCGGCCGAGCTCAGAGGCACGACTGATATTAATAAGATCAATAGGATCTTTAAATCGTATCCTAGGATACGTTCAGCTCTCCGCGCTCTCTCCAACGAAAAGTCCGATAATGGTTATTACTAGACCCTTAGCTTGTACCCAACCCCGATCCCTTAGAGTAGTCTTTTTTAATGCCAACGACATTGGAGGTCAACGCGATGAGATCGCCGCGTTCCTCCGCGATCATTAGATAGATGTCTTTCGAGTTCAAGAGACGTTCCTTAAACCCTACCACCGAAACCCCAAAATTGCAAACTATTGTATAGTTCGCAATGACCGTACTCGCTGCCACAAAGGCGGCACGCTCATATATTACCGAAAGGAACTGCACTGCATCCCAGTAGACTCACCCCCTCTAGAATCCCCACTTGAGGTATCAATCTGTCGGCTAGACATGACCGGCCATCAGTCGGTCCATATCATCTCTGCCAACATGCCCCCCGTAAATTCGTCTGAAGACCATTCTCTTTTAGAGAATGACATGAATGAATGACTGCTCTTTTCGGCTTGAGTGAGGCCGTTATCATAGCGGGCGACCTCAATGCCAAACATCCCGCCTGGAACAGCACAACGACTAACCTGAGAGGGCGAGCGTTGTTCGAACAAGGCGACTCTCTTCATTTTGACCCTATCGCTCCTTTAGAGCACACCCACTCCCCCGATACTGTCGGTTCGCGTTCCGATTTGCTCGATATAGCGCTGCTCAGGAACGTCAGCCTCAGGCTGCACTTAATTGAGATGCTACATGAGCTTAACTCTGATCACCCTCCGGTAGTCATGCATCTCGTCTCTCGCTCGGGCCTCTCTGACCCCAGCCAGCCCCCTCCCTCAATTTTGATAACAGACAGGAAGAAAGTAAGCGATAAGCTGAAATCCGACAAGTCTCCTCTCACGGACGGTATCCCTGATCACATAGTCTCAGTCGCAGACACGACGGCCGCCATCAACTTGTTTACAGATCACGTACAATCCATACTGAAGGATTGTTCACGGGAAGTCCCACCGATGAGCGATCACCGCTGGAAACTACCCGCTTACATACGTGAACTGATAACCGAGAAGAACGCGGCCGTACGTGCCTATAGCGTCTTTCCCTGCGATGCGAACAAGGCAGCGCAGCTTGCAGCTTGCTGTAAAGCAGTGCACGAGTGATTTTCGTCGGAATTGTTGGGACAAGGAGCTTAGCGAACTCGAGCCCACTCACTTAGCCTTCTGGCAATTGCAACGAAAGTTGCATGCCAGCAGCGACGAGGTTACGATGCCTCCTCTCATTCGTCCAGATAAGAGCGTCGCTTTTGACGACTCTGAGAGGGCAGAATGCCTGGCCGACAGCCTGGAATCTCAGTGCACGCCCAGCTCTCAACCAGTAAACATGCGACATCTCACTGAGGTGGACGCGGAAGTCAAACGTAGAGCCGACCTTCCCCCAGTAGGAAACCCCGACTATCCTCTTCCTTCAGTCACGCCCGAAGAAGTGAAAGACATAATAGATAGGCAACAGCCGCGGAAAGCCCCTGGCGCCGACGGCTTCACCAATAGGGTGTTCAAAGTCCTCCCCTCCCAGCTCAAAGTCTTGTTGGCGGCCATCTTCAATGGCGCCCTGAGCAATAACATCTTCCCCCAAGTGTGGAAAGAGGCCACTGTCATAGGTATTCCCAAACCGAGTAAACCCAAAGCCGAGCCGACTAGCTATCGGCCGATCAGTCTTCTGAGCGCACTCGGCAAAATCTATGAGAGGCTTATTTATAAGCGCCTCAAAGACTTTGCCGAGGCTAAGAGCCTCATTCCCAACGAGCGATTCGGCTTCAGGACCGAACACTTGTGCGTCCAACAGGTCCACCGCATCGTAGAACACTTGAGCACTGTCTTCCAGCGTGGAGCGATGCCCGGTGTGTTATTTTTCGATATAGCGAAAGTTTTCGACAAAGTCTGGCACAACGGGCTGATATACAAGCTATATCAGCTTGGTGTGCCTGATCGTCTCGTGCTAATCTTGCGAGACTTTTTGGTGAATCGCTCTTTCCGCTACCGCATAGGGAATACGCTTTCTTCCCCCACCCCATTCGCGCGGGAGTCCCTCAGGGCTCTGTCGTTTACCCCCTCATTTTCACTCTCTTCACTAGTGACATCCCCAAGAGCAAAAAGGCACACTTGGCCCTATCCGCCGACGACACGGCAATGTATTATACTGGGCACGGCCAAGACGCCATCGCCCGTCAGCTCCAAAGTCAGTTTATGAAACGCCTTTCCAAACGTTTCTTCGATTCCGCTATCAAGCATAGGAACCCCCTGATCGCATCGGCCGCCCGGTACGGACCCTCGCGTATTAGCATGATTCGCCGTCCGTGACATGCCCTCACCACCTCCGATGACCCCATCACCCTCCTCCAGGAGAGCAATAGAGAAACCAGCACACTTTGTAAACCACACAAACACAGACCGCCGAGTTTCCGTCCTCGCCGTCGAGGCCCGTCGCGATACCCCCGTTCAACGAACCCCCCCCCCCCCCCGACCCTTGCCAGAGCCAGCCCGCGATGCTGAGCCGGTAGTTTTAAACCAGCCCCTAAATAATATCAGATCATTCAGATCCAGCCTGTCCCTTTGCTGTCCTCCCCAGCGACGCCCTAAGCCGAGGCTCGTACCCCACAGACCCTTAGCGAGTGGTCGCTTAGTTTTTAAGTATAATTTTAAGCCCCTGGCTGGAGGCCTTTTTTTTGGCTGGATGCCTTAGATTCATTTTTAAGACATCCACAGGATTTGCCCGGTTAAGCAGTAGCCAGCTTCAGAAGCTGAACGAACGAAACGCTGAAGTAGTTAAAACTAGTGTAATTTAAGTTGATCTTAAATCTTAGAAATAAGTCAGTGATATTCGAATTAAAATGTTTTTTTTTTTTCGTCTGATGTTTATTTAATCTGTAAAAAACCTTCCTACTAAACTTGTTATCAAAACATCCACCGTGTTTGCTGAAACGCGTTTTGCCAATTGAAATAAAAACAATAGAACGCTAGCATTCAATAAATAATTCATTCACTGATTACACTGTGAATTCATTTATTCGCTTTCTAACAATTCAGCTACACATAAAACGTTCACAGGAGATTAATACTTGATTAACAAAGTTTGCTTAATCCAAAAGTAGAGATACATTATATGGCATGAGGCATACATGTACTGCATAAATATTGTATGAGTTTTGGCCCGAAATTGTTTGTGTTTGAGGTGAATCGTTACCAGTCTATGTCTCATTCTTCAGGTTAGATACTTATTTTTTCAATCATGCTTCTTTTAAACCAGCATTTCACAGAGATGGAAACCTAAAAAAACCAGCCAAGTCTGAGTTGGACTCGCGGCACCGAACGTTGTTGGTATTTTGTTATTAAGCTACATATTTACGGTTTTCAGTATTTTTTTTTTATATGTGCTGTAAGATATTGCTTCTTGCTAATTTTCATGATTCTAGGTCAATGGGAAGTACCCTATGCATTTGGATTCCCTTGTGAAATCGCAAAAATATTCAACACTAGCTGTTGCCCGCGGCTTCGCACGCGTTTTGGTCTGAAATTAATCCACGGGCACGTTGTAAATATAGCTTAGGGAACTCAGGAAAATTGTAGCTTCCTATTAGTGAAAGAATTTTCAAAATCGCTTCAGTAGGTCCAGAGATTACCCCCTACATACAAAACTTACAAAGTTTTACCTCTTTATAATATTAGTATAGATAAATGGCCATATCTTTTGATCGCGTTGACTTACAAGTTTAATTTTTTCACTGCTTTAAGGGGTAGCAACCACGCGTACCTGTGAAAAATGGTCTTCACAGATGGACAGCCACACAGACGGACAACAAACTGATCTTAACCTTTAAGTATCGACGTGTGGTCTGACAGACACTTCGAGAAGTCGAAAAATGTAGTTACCTATGTTGGCGTAGTAGTATCCCCCCGCGCTTCTTTCTACCCCTCGGGCAGTCGCCCAGCAGCGTTCGTGGAAAGTGGCAGTGTCGGCGAGTGTAATGTCAGTAAATTTTTATTGTTAATAAGATCGGGAGTGGTCTATCAGACCACTTGTCGGTACTTATGTAACTTTTTTTGATACAATTTGTTTCAGATTAGATTATATGGTTTTACTCTATTATTTTAAGTCAATTAAAACAATTAAGTTCTTTGGACATGAAACGGGGAGCCCCAAATCTAAATAACAGTATTCCTGACACTAGGAAGAGACATAAAGCATGGCCTCAAAATAGATACTACAACTTTCACTAATACATACAAAGATGGGATACTCAGAATTTTAGGATGTTTTGAAAAGCAGTTTTTTATATAGGCGTTCGCTTTGCATCCTGGTCAAATTCAAGGAGGTATCTATACTAATGATTCTCGACCCGAATTGATACTATTTTAAGGGAAATTACGCCCATTAAATGCTTCGCATGATTTTTACAAAATTAAATTTAAAAATTTCGCTGCTTACAACGTGATAATTTCCCTGAATTTTCATCTGCGATATTTTTTGTCGAAGGGAGTTTTTTAGTACCTATTGGATCGAGGACATCGCATATTGACACAAAGAGAATTTGAATGGTCGAATGTAAACAAGGACTTAATACTGTTGACTGGTTTCAGTCGTTTGAAACTTTTGTGCTAGAATTGACTATTTTGTTTTATTTTAGACAGTGCTGTAACTTTGTACAACATAGGCTACCTTTTAGTTTAATAATAAGTTTGGTAGGGTTTGTATTTTTTAAATTAAAAAATAAACAGGTTATTTTGTGTTTAAATTTTATTACGAGTGCTGCTTATTTTTTCAGCAGCCTTGCCAAAGAAAAAGAAAGAAAATAAAATAAAATCCATTCAGTTTAATGTCTTAAATTGTATTTTATTCATTGGCATTAAATTTGGCATTAAGAGCGATAGACCTATCGTCATCATCGTCATAGCACAATTGAATAGACTCCTAGAATTTGTGCATTAGGATCGAAAATAGGACAAAGCCTCTCTATTGAGTCAAAGCAAAATCAGACAGCTGATAGACAGTTACCGGCTCTATTACGCTTCAATATTTTGATTTATGAAATAAATGAGGTATTTCTAGGGGATCTGAGAAAATAAGAACGCTATGCGATGTCCAAAAGAATGAGTCATCAAATAAAATCAAAATAAAGTAAAAACTTGCATTTATTTCTTTGAAATCAGTATGAAAGGATATTGATATTACAGCTCTACAAGGACCTTCTGGCGGGGGGAATGTAGGAAAAAACCCATTTTTTTTTTACAAATATTTTTTTCTTAGATATTAATAATTATTATTAAAAAATAATTGAAAAATGCAATGATGCTGATGTTAGTTCCGATCTTGGTCACCTGTTAAAAGATTCTTACACCGGTACTGGTTAACGTTGATGAATATATTATTAATATGAATACAGATTGACTGTAAAGTATTGTGGTCTAAATTGCAAAAGGACCTGAGTACATACATTCAGACAGTGTGTAATAGGTAGCAAAGTTCAAAATACGTGTTCAATCGTAAGTTAGTAGCAGTGATAGCCATAATCCAGAGCATATTGAATATTATAGTAACTCTACAGAGCAATTTTGTGATACTCCTATTTATGGCTCAAACCGATACTATACAGGATGAAAACAACGAACGTCGAATGGACAATATCAGAGGGGCAATTGCCGTGTGTTTCTAATCTCATCTCTAAATTACATAGTACAGAGTGGAGAGGTTTGGTAACAGAAACGGCTTCGATCAAATAGTGGGACATGACGGAGGCTAGACATAAATAATTAAAACATAGCTACAATCAATTTAACCTACATTTTATACAAGTTTTTGAGTATGGACTGCAGCTGCTGAGATGGAATTGCGTTTCGACTTACATTTTACTGTGTTTTTTTTTTATGTACAGACGCCAGCATATCAAGCTACTACAATCTGTCCAATTTCTTTAATAGATTTTCAACTTTATCGCTGAACCATATAGTATATGCTATACTTACACATTGTCATACCATATACCATTTATCATCCTTTTTATTGGTTTCTTTGTTTATACTCAGCGAATCGATCTAAATACGATTCGTTTTCATAGTATTTGCTGAAATAAAATATTAATTTTCATAGTTTTCAATGTTGATTGTCTGATTTGCCAAACTGTCAGTTACTTTTTCTTTCTGTCATAGAGTTTCTTAGTAGCTTAGTCTATGATGAATACTTTTTGGTTTATCTAATTTTAATTATATTTATCAATGTTTAGCTGAAATATTGTATTTTATAAATAATAACGATTGTTTACTAATAATTAAATTTTAAATTATATTTATACATTCTTTACGCACTCATGGTTTTATGAAGGAAGTATGTTATGTCCTGGCTGACCACACTTGTCAGATGAGATGCTCGTTTTCTGCATTCGAAAATTGGAAAAGGACTACTGTTGAAACGAGCTGACGAACCGGTCAGACTGGAGACTAGAGTGATTCTTGAATGTGTGACTGCAGAGATTCTTCAATGTTGAGACTAGAGCGATTCTTCAAGGTGAGAAGGTGATCCATCTAAAGATTTACCTAGGACCACTACTTCCAACCTTCAAAACTGTCTTCGTGCCTGCCCTGGTTCTGTCTCGCAGAGCAGCCTTTCGTCTGACCTGTGAACTGCGCTGCTGCCTTCCTGTGGAGCAGCCCTGATGTACCGTTCTACAAAGTACAAAGTTCATGTTTCTACAAAGCTACCCTGACCCCCTGATCCTGAGCCTAATCTTGCCTCTTCAATAGTGCTGAACTGAGTGTGTTTTAACTGTAAAACTACTTTCATAGAGTGCGAGTTAGAAAGGTCTTTTTTATAATCATTTGCATTTTTTTGCTTTTTGTAAGTCCATCAACTTTCTCTATTAAATTTTTAAATGTGCTAGTCAACTTATATCTTATAATTTTTAATAGGATCAAGTAGATTTGCTACAACCATTAGGTTTAAGGTTGATTGGAAAAATTTGACCGTTTTGGGGAGCTTGCTGTACGAGAATTGGCCGTTAGGAATATAATTTGGTGAAAATATTTGGTGATATTTTTTATTTATCAATTTTTGAATCATGGATACACCGAAATAATGATTCTTTGCAAAAGTAATACGATAATGGTGATGATATTTCCAACATCCACGTTCTGGTTAGTTGTTTTTAACAAACCATTGAGAGTCAGTAAACAGACGACGCCGTTTGTATTATGAAAAATCAGACAACACATTTATGTGTTCTTTCTACAATCAAAAAACTTGGATGCAAAAAGATCATGGACCCCGAAAATAGGCCTCAATTTCTACACTATTCCCCCAATCCAAACAAAAGTAAAGAGCAAACGCTCAGAAAAAAATGTAGTCAACAATACAATACTTTTTCCTACAAGGTACAATTTCTTTTTCAGACCTTTTTGACTCAATAGGTTTACCCCATCTGTGGCCTAAGGCGATGGCGTCATCGGTAAGATTTGATGGATTCGCTTGTAAAGCTGAGATAAAATTAAAATGTCTGCTCAAGTCTTGCCAAGTTATTGATATTATGTTGGAAATTTTTGTGTATTATTTTACTACTCTTTCTGTTTTTAATTTATTTGCTATTTTGATTATAAGGCATTAATTATACAAACTCATAATTCATGAATTGCCTTTTCCCAACTAAGTTTAGATTGGCAGAAATGCAGCTGAAAACCAGTATTTTACGTGGGGAGACTACCTCTCTGACAGTTGGTTAACAAAATACCCCCTGGTCAGATTTGTTGTTAAAATTTCAGGCTATTGACTTTCTTTGATGAAGTAAGACACAACGTTGTATAAGTTATATATTGTAATTTTGTGTGTCCTACTTATATATTTTGTGTGCAATAAAGAATAAAAATAAGACAGTCACCGGGGACCAACAGATCTTTCCGAGGCACTTAAGGGTCTCGGTGTCTCACTCATCCTCGGACCCAACTCCGTAGGCGTAGTTTAACCTTCGTTCGTATTATCAAGTTGTACTCGCAGAACGGATAATCCCGGTGACGTCCTTAAAACAGACTTCGAAATTGAGAATCTCTTT
This sequence comes from Eugnorisma glareosa, assembly GCA_947578425.1. Lineage (NCBI taxonomy): Eukaryota > Metazoa > Arthropoda > Insecta > Lepidoptera > Noctuidae > Eugnorisma > Eugnorisma glareosa. The sequence goes on along the minus strand of OX387970.1, from coordinate 19,473,395 downwards.
CATTCTTGTAGTCAGTTAGAAAGGAGCCGAAGTGTTCAAAAGTGACACTAAATATAGTCATAAAATAGATTGGAACCAGTTATGAAAGCTATAACGTCACTACTTTTATGACCAATAGCTACGTATTACGGCTTAGCTTCTGCAATTGAACTGCAAGGAGATACATTGTATGTTTTGTTGTCTTTGAGAATAAATACATTTTTGAGCGATTAAAATTAAACTTATCTCGAACATATTAGTCATTCGCAGTGGTTCTAATACCTGAGAGCTAAATATTATATACATTTATAAATTAAAATAATCTAAGCTAACTAACTTAACAACAAACTTAAAAAATGGCTCCAAAAAACTCCTCCTCAACGCTGTCAACTGGTAATGTACCCAAGAGACTGGCGGCGTTGTCACGTTGTATGCCAACGCCTTTGGCCAAGGTAAAAGCTAGCCCTTGGGTATACTTGAGGAACATAGAACCTCGTCCCTAAGACGACCCACTGACCCTAAATTGATTAAAGGTAGAATCTGAAGCCGCCGAAATCGTGCAGCCAAGCTGCCCATTCGCTATTACAAACCGTAGCGAAACGACTGGTCTCAGAACAACTTGACGATTTGCTCCTGGGGTCGCTTTCGAAATTGTACCTTCAAAAAAGTTATCGATACTATGATAACTACTGAAGTCATAACTTCATCGATTATTTATTTATTTATTTAACACTTCAAGCACATAGTACAGTGGCGGATTTAATGCCATAGGCATTTTCTACCAGTCAACCTTTGGGTGATGCAGAGACAAACATTGATAGGTGTACCTATGTATAAACTACAAGGATATATAAAATACTATAAAAATATATCCAAATTCATTCGGAAAAGATCAGAGTTGCGTAACTTTTCGAGTAATAGTATGAAGATGAAGACAGCCTAAAAGTAATACGCAAAGTCACTGAACCGATTGAGAAAGAAACTTTAACAGCATCCAGACTTCTAATGTAAGGGGGTTACTATACTAGCGTCTTTAAAAGATCACGGTGGAGTTTTGTTAAAAATATCAGCTGTAATAGCTGTTCTGGGAAAACAATAATAGCGTATATGAAAACAAATAAATTAAAATTAAAGCGTCTGTTTGTAATTTCAAAATAGCAGCTTTTTACTGAATGCATATGAAAGTATACAGGGTGTACCAGGACCCTTCACGAAGCCGTCAACCAAGCATTATGTACATCATACTAAGTAACTTTACGCAAAAATTATTGCTGGGAAACGACTTTTTTTTTTGGGGTAAAAAATCACGTTTTACGGTAGAACTCAATGTAACGCACTCAAAACATTTTGCTGATGGATGGAATGAATAGTATGGTGTCATGGAGGGGTTTAAAGTAAAAAAACTTGCATTAAAAACATGTATTTAAATGTGAAAAAGTTGGAACTTAGACCCCCAATATCTCCGTAATTAGAAGGTTCCCAAGTATGGTCTAGAACATAAAAATGATTCTAATAACGCGGAGAACAAGTGCCTTTCGGCTTTGTTAAGGGTCTTGTTACACCCTTTATACAGTTACCATTCAAACAAGAAAACATCTGTGTCTGTCTGTTTTCCGGCTAATCACCGAAATGGCCGAACTGATTTTGATGGGATTTTAACTATCAGATAGCTGTTGTTATAAGGTGCATCACAGGCTACTTTTATTTTAGAAAAAGGATTAGGGTTCCGTACAAAAAAATTAAAACCCTCCAAATTTTTACCAAATCCGATTCATATTTGATTCGGATTCAGTTTTTCAGATTTTTATAATAATTTCACGCGGACGATTGTCGCGAGCAACAGATAGTTTGGATTTTTTAGTGTCGTGTTATAATGTTTGCACCAATTTAATTTCTTAGTAAGCGACGATGATAAGCCTAACGTCTTTGCAGGTACACAGCCATAGCAAATGTGCAACGATCAAGTAGCAGATGTGCTACGGCCGTGTAGCAGATGCGCTACGACCGCATAGCAGATGCGCTACGATCGCATAGCAGATGCGCAACGACCGTGTAGCAATTTTGCTACGGCAAAATCCAGTTGGAACATATGCGCAGGGCTTTTCATACTTTGTTACATTGTTTCAATAAAATACGTTTTTTAGACAATTTGAAAGAAATCCAATTTACTGAAAATCGTATGTACAAAATGTACTAGCCCTAAATTCACAGACGACAGGTGATATATTTCTAGATAAGTATGACGGATTGTTTCTAATATAGTAGACACGATTGAATTCATATACATTCTCAGAAAACTTACCTATTTTGAGATAAAGTTTGGCAGCAATAATTTATAAGTCGATTGAATATGATAGGCAATATTATACGATAGTAGTGTTATAAATAGGTGACTATTTTTTAGTAGCCTTGTAGCGTCGCACATCACTATGAACGACGCACATCACTACACTCCTAACCGCCCAGGCGCCCGAGGGGTGAACACCGCGGCGCGGGGGCGAGAGGAGGCGGACGACGGGCAGTCGGCCGGCGCCCGCGCCTGTGCGCTCCAAAACACGATCGAAGCACCTCGCTGTCACTCCGCGCGACCGCGCTAGACTCGCGTCTCTGCTTGCCCTGTTTCGATTCCGCCGCACTTTCTTGATATTGTACAATTTAATTCTTAGTCAATACACCTTTTCTAAATCGTTCAGATCGCATTATTTCCGACATCACCTCTAAAGTGGTGACCCGCGACTAGTAGGTAATAGGTAGTTATAACCGACCACGCCGCGTAATAATTATTCGCATAAAATCCGCATAATGCCTACGGAGGAATTTCAAGATGCCAACACGGGGTCCGTGGACCGCGTCAGCGTCAAGCTGCCGCCATTTTGGGCCGACGACCCGGAGGTGTGGTTCTCGCAAGTTGAAGCACAGTTCGAGATTTCTGCGATTAAATCGGACAGCACCAAATTTAATATGGTAATACAGCACCTAGAACAGAACTACGCCAAGGAGGTACGTGACGTTATCCTGCACCCACCCGCTACCGGGAAGTATGACAAGGTAAAAGCAGAATTAATTAAACGATTATCCATGTCCCGTGACCAGGGCATACAGCAAGCGCTTTACTTAGAGGAACTGGGAGACCGTAAGCCCTCCCAATTTTTACGAGCGCTACGATTGCTCGCAGGATCGGACGAGCAGGATGAATTTTTATTTAGCGTGTGGTCAGGCCGCCTACCTACACAAATTAAGGCAATTTTAGCCGCACAAAGGAGCTTGACCTTAGATGAAGCAGCCGACATGGCCGATAAAATTTGCGAAGTGATGTCGCTAAACACGCAACAAATAGCTAGTACTAGTAAGGGTAACGCTTCAAGCTCAAATTCAAACAATTCAAATACAAACAATTTTGATGACATGTTACAGAAAGTGGAAGAACGCGTCATGGCACGCTTACAAAATGGCGTCATGCAACAGTTGGCGCAACTTAGCGTGGGGCAGCAGACACGTGGTCGCACGCAACAAAGAGCTGGTAACAATTACAGAAACCGATCCCGGAGCCGCAGATCGTACTCACAGAACCGGACTCCAGGTATTTGTTGGTATCATGATAATTTCGGCGGGAAAGCGCGCAAATGTGTCGAGCCATGCAAATTTAAGGCGGAAAACGCCCCCGACAGTCAATAGAAGCGGCGTCTGACTGTCTGCAATCCACTAGCCGCCTTTTTGTTACAGACAGGAAAACCAAGGTACAATATTTAATAGACACCGGTTCGGATCTTTGCGTTTTACCAAGGAAATTCATGAAATCGCAGGCTAAGCACACCAACTACCACTTAGTCGCCGCGAACGGCACCAACATACGAACGTACGGATGTTTAAAGTTGCACCTGGACCTGGGACTCCGCCGCGATTTTACCTGGAATTTCGTGGTTGCTGACGTGGACAAGCCCATAATAGGCGCCGACTTAATGTCATTCTATAACTTGCTCGTTGATTGCAGAAATAAGCGGTTACTGGATGGGGTAACTGACCTCTCGACACCTGGGGTGCCGACTACAGCTACATGCCACAGCATCAAGGTTATTTCTGGCACCACTGAATACCACAGGCTGCTCTCACGGTACCCAACTTTGACTAAACCCGCTGGCATCCTAAAAGAGGTAAAGCATTCAACCATTCATTTTATACGCACTACCCCTGGGCCGCCTGTCTTCTGTAGGCCTCGTCGGCTCGCCCCAGACCGCTTGAAAATAGCTAAACAACAGTTTGAAGAGATGATTTGTGACGGAACTGCTCGCAGATCAGATTCACCTTGGGTTTCAGCGCTGCACCTGGCTCCCAAAAAGGATGGATGGAGACCTTGTGGGGATTACCGAGCGCTCAACGCTCGCACGATCCCTGACCGGTACCCCATCAGACACATAGAAGATTATTCCTTGATGTAAGAGGGTAGTTCCATTTATTCAACTCTTGATTTAGTCAAAGCCTATCACCAAATACCGGTTTTCCAGGAAGATATACAGAAAACAGCGATTACAACCCCTTTCGGCCTGTTCGAGTTCCCCAATATGTCGTTTGGTTTAAGAAATGCAGCCCAAACCTTCCAAAGATTCTTGGACGAGGTGCTGCGGGGCCTAGACTTCTGCTTCTCATATATCGACGACATTTTGGTTTTCTCCAGGAGCAGAGCAGAACACTTAGAACACCTGGAAAAACTTTTTGAACGTCTAAGTCAATATGGAATACTTTTGAACGAAAGTAAGTGTTTTTTCGGGCAAGACAAGGTCACATTCCTTGGATACACTGTGTCTGCCGAAGGTACACGTCCCTTGGTCGACAAGATTAAAACAATACAGGATTTTCCGCTTCCAAAAACTGCAAAAGGCCTACGTCGTTTTCTAGGCATGATTAACTTCTACAGGCGTTTCTTACCGCATGCAGCTGAAGCACAAGCGCCTCTGCATGATATGCTGTCTGGTTCAAACGTCAAGGGTTCAACAGCCCTGACCTGGACCACAGAACAAACTACTGCGTTCGAGAAATGCAAAACACAGCTGTGCAATGCAACTCTGCTTTCGCACCCTGCACACGATGCACCGCTTGCTTTGACTACTGATGCTTCTAACACTGCTCTAGGGGCTGTCTTGCAGCAAAGAATCAACCATGAATGGCAACCACTCGCTTTCTTCTCGCAAAAACTGTCAAAATCACAAATTAAGTACAGCGCTTACGACAGGGAGTTGCTCGCCATATACGAAAGTGTAAAACACTTTAAACACATGCTTGAAGGCCGACACTTTGTTATTTTTACAGATCACAAACCCATCACTTATGCATTTCAACAGAAGGACCGTAAATGTACTCCCCGCCAGTTTAATCATCTAGATTTCATTTCTCAATACACTACAGATATCCGGCACATCGCAGGCCAAGACAACCTGACTGCCGATACCCTCTCTAGAATTGAAGCCATCTCTACGCTTGACCTGACTACGCTGGTGCACGCACAGGAAACGGACCAAGAGCTGAAGGACCTTTTATCGGGTAGCACTTCTTTAGACCTACGTCTGGTTCCGATCCCAGGTACGAAATTTGAACTATTTTGTGATGTCACACAAACCAAGCCACGACCTTTTGTCACAAGAGATCATCGAAGGACCATTTTTGACCAGCTACACGGTTTGAGCCATCCAGGGGCAACCGCTACAACAAAACTGGTCACTGAGAGGTTCGTCTGGCCCTCCGTGCGGAAAGACTGCCGTGCCTGGGTTCGAACCTGCGAGGACTGTCAACGTAGCAAAATCCAACGCCATACATCTGCACCACTAGGGAAATTTAATCTCATTGGTACTCGATTTTCTCATGTCCACATTGATTTAGTGTGACCACTCCCACCTTCTGCAGGCTACAAGTATTGTTTAACAGCTATTGACCGGTACACCAGGTGGCCTGAGGTTGCACCACTTGAAAATATCACTGCTAAGACTGTCGCCAAAGCATTTTATGAGACCTGGATAACTCGGTTCGGCTGCCCGGAAACAATAACAACTGATCAAGGACGACAATTCACTTCCCAGATCTTCAAGGCGCTGAGTGAGCTGTGTGGGGCCCAGCTACGGCACACAACGGCTTACCACCCGCAGGCCAACGGGATGGTGGAGCGACTGCACCGGACGTTGAAGGCCGCCATCATGTCACACAGCACTCCCACCTGGTCTGACGTGCTTCCAAGCATTTTACTTGGCATGAGGGCATCGTGGAAAGAAGACCTACAGTGCTCGGCTGCTGAGCTAGTGTATGGTGAGACCTTGAGGATGCCTGGTGAGTTCTTTCATTCTAAATCTGACACACGAGTACCACCAGCAGACTTCATACAAGAACTCCGACAACACATCTCTCGCATCAGACCAACACCTGCATCTAGGCATGGAACCAAGGCAACTTTCGTCCACAAAGACCTCGAAGCTTCTAAGTTCGTTTTCCTACGCAAAGATGCCCTTCGTGGAGCACTAGAGGCACCATACACAGGCCCACATAAGGTCACAGCAAAGACAGAAAAAACAATCACTGTACTATTGAACAGAGGACCTGTAACTGTCTCCATAGACAGAGTGAAGCCAGCTTATACAATGGCTGACAACAAAAACGAAGCAAAGATTTGCAAGCACACCGACGACCCACCGGTTAGAATTACCCGGTCAGGTCGCAGAGTTAATTTCCCAACTTATTTACAGGTCTGATTCTCCAAGGGGGGTGGTGTAGCGTCGCACATCACTATGAACGACGCACATCACTACACTCCTAACCGCCCAGGCGCCCGAGGGGTGAACACCGCGGCGCGGGGGCGAGAGGAGGCGGACGACGGGCAGTCAGCCGGCGCCCGCGCCAGTGCGCTCCAAAACACGATCGAAGCACCTCGCTGTCACTCCGCGCGACCGCGCTAGACTCGCGTCTCTGCTTGCCCTGTTTCGATTCCGCCGCACTTTCTTGATATTGTACAATTTAATTCTTAGTCAATACACCTTTTCTAAATCGTTCAGATCGCATTATTTCCGACATCACCTCTAAAGCCTTTTTAACTCCAAATATTTTAGTTGAAATTGAAGTGCCGCATAGGGGTAATATAAAACGTGTAAGGAGGCGTGATTGTGATGGCAACTAGAAACGCCTCATAGAGTAAGATCCCAGGGCCGCCAGACCACACTTATTTTCTCATTGTCAAAATGTGTGGCATCAAGCATCAAATGTGTGGGCTTTAAGAAAAAATTGCATTATTTTTACGCAACTTTGGCAACTAATATCTAAAAATTGGCCGACAGCACCAGTCAGCAGGTATGCATACGTTCACAGTACATACTAACACTACTTGATGCCACACATTTTGACCATGAGGAAATAAGTGAGGTCTGGCGGCCCTGGGATCTTGAACTATCATATATTATGGATGGATATTCAGTAAGATAAGTCTGACAGACACCCCCCTGTCTGACTCAACACCCGCCTACTATAAGGCTCTTCCCGTTTCAATGGAAGATGAGGAACTTTCTACCTTATTTCTCATACTTAAGGGTTGACCATTACCTTAACATCAAGGTCATCATCCCCGGACAAACAAAAATGAAGCGGGTTCACACACAAATAACAAAAAACAAGTTCGCGTAATAATATAAATAAATCTAAACATTTCATGGCTCTAATATATAAAAGCCAACACGACGTCACGTAGTTCACGGTACTTTTGTGACGTTTCCCTCTTTATTAAATTCTGTCCACGTAGTAGAATAGCGAAGGTTTCATAAAAAAATAAAAGTAATGGTATGATAGTAAAATATTGTATGAAATGTTCGGCCCGTTTTGTGCGTTTTTAATGGCGACTGTGTTTACGTTGTATGATAACATTGCATCTTATCTTGGGCTTGTTCACGACCTCCGGCGACCCGACTTATGTCACGATACATGCGCCTCTTGCTTCGTTTGTGTGAGAACCGTTGCTCCACAAGTTGCGTCGCGGTGACTCAATTGTTTTTCCGCTGTCAATGTCGTAAAACGCAAATCGCTTGAGCTCGGAGCTCGTGGCAGAGAGGGTAAATTGTGTCTACTTGGTTCTAGGGAAGGGTTTTCCGGATTATGAGCCTTTCGGGGTCGTAGTATGTTTTTAAAGCATTAGAGGCCAGAGTCTGGAGGCGTTTGAAATATTGCAGATAAATCAATGCAAGCAATCTTTTTCCGTCTTCAGCGACAACACAGACGTCTTTGAATATGATTTATGTGTGGATAGATCTCTAACAGATCCCGAGGTATCACATATTTTTCCGAAAGCATTAGACTCTGTTAACTACCTCGTTGGTCGAGTGGTCGCAAGCGCGATTTCTGAGCTCAAGGTCCTGGGTTCGATTCCCGGGTCGGGCAAAGTGTTATTGGGTTTTTCGTTCAGGAATTTCTCAGTGGAAGTCACGGAGTCTGGATTTGTGCCCGGTTGATGGCAATAGGCCCGCCCCCTATTACAAGGGACTTAAAACATAACTAGCGAAATGTGGGGTACTGTAAAACGTACCTGTAACGTAACTGTAACGTACTGTAAACGTCATCTCTACCTAGCATTATTACACATTACAGGCGTAGTGTTATATTATGTTAGTAGACTCTGTCCACTCTATTTCTTTTTAGGGAAAATTATGTCTTGATTTCAGTGTCTAATACTAAATCAATTTTCTCATCATTCATATAAATACCCATTGTTGCACATCTGATTATCGCACTAGTACAGAACCACTCTTGAAAAACGCTTGTCATAATGCCAAGAAAACTTTGACACTGTCATTATTACGTCCAATGTGAACGGAGCTTAAAATTTAAATGAAAACTTTCCGCAGATAGCCCGAGGCTAAAGTCATTGTCTCCTTCAACGATTATAATAGATCTAATTTTCGAAGAGCACTCCACAAATTAAGACGAAAATATGGGCCGAGGCGTCGACCTGAAGCTGGGAGCTCCTGTTATTATAGAAGATTGTGAAATGTTACGTCGTTTCTGTACATTATTGTGTGGGATATTACTTTGAAAATCTAATTCACATACATATCTCTTATCGAATTTGATATAATGGTGCAATGGGCTGAGCGAGCTTATGTGCTATGGTTTTTGAATCCGTATGTCTGAGATTGATTTTGTTTAGCTACTCAACCATTACGAAATAATGAGTTCACATTTTTGTGACTTTAAAAAAAATAAAGCAAATACAACAATGCCAGAATTTTTTTGTGAACAAACAAAAAAAAATACAACTAATTCTTTGCAAATCAAGAAATTGGGTACCTAGAATACACACACATACACACACATTGCATAGTTGTATACATTGTATTGAATTTAATGACATACACAAAACGTTAAAGGCCTGGTCAGACCAGATGCGTGGCGTGACGTACACGTGTACACGCGCGTGGTGACGCGCGTGAACCCCTGACAGACCGGGTTACACATATGCGTACGCTTACGCTTACGCATACGTGGTACGCACGCAACGCACCGGTCCTTTGCGTACCCAGCAATTCTTGTGCACGATATCTGAAGAAGATTGGGTAAATGGACCAAGTAGTTCTTCTGATGAAGAAGAAGAAATATTACTGTTATTGTGACAGAATATTCCTGGGTGTGCCAAAAACAATGGGTTCAAGTTTTATATGACATATTTTTTACTCTTTGTTTTTTGTGTTGTACAAACAATTAGTTTTTCTTTAATTTCATTATTCATCATTAAAACCGAAACAAAACATCACTTACTATCGGTAAAACTTGAAAACAAATACAACTGAATGCGTAAGTCACGCGCGTAGTCACGCGCAGCAAAGATACGTGCGTGTTCAAACTTGTTCGGTGTGACGTCCAATACGGAATGCCATTGACTACAACGTCATCACTGCACGCATCAATGTGACGTTGCTGTTCCGCTCTGCGTAGGTACCCAGCAAGTTTGACACATGGCAGCTGCAATGCGTAGCGCTACGCATGTAGTCTACGCGCACGTGTACGTCACGCAAGCGGTGTGCCATGTCTCTATAAAGTTCCATATATTACAACGTCATGGTACGTGCACGTACACGTGCACGTCTACGTGTACGGATCCGGTGTGTTTCGGCCTTTATGCTGTCCATATTTTTTATAAAACAGCTTGAAGCATTTATAAATTTTATTGCCAGCTCTCTGGGAAATCGTAGCGAAATCGTGACCACGCACACTTAGGAAGAAAATAAAATTATAACAATAAACATGCGATATTCTCACCCGTAAAGGTTTCTTTCCTTAGAATGAAATAAAAGTCTGATATCACAACTTTTATGTTCCTTCTGCTATTGTGTTAGTTACTGCAAAATCTCGGTCATCCGTGCTCTCTTAGATTTGTTAGCGATATTTCTGATCTATCAGGGTATATTTTATTTGTTATTGAGATTAAAACGCTATCTGTTAAGATTGTTTAGCTATACTATGTTGATACACGACGTTGTAGGTTGCGGGGATCCGCTGGATGCGAGTCGCACGGGATCGGTCAATGTGGCGACATTTGGGGGAGGCCTATGCCCAGCAGTGGACGGCTTTCGGCTGAAATGATGATGATGATGTACGTATCAATTTTTATTTAATACAGATTCATTATTTTTCTTCTTTCTGATTGGGCTTGTTAGTTTAAGAATAGCATATGAATATAACTCAGTTCAGTAACATAGCGTTGATGCATGTTACGTAAGTAAAGTTAGCAATAAAAACTCTGTAAGATTCATCAGCATCATTCTCTTAACTGTAACCCAATTTATTTGGGGTCGACGCAGCACTTTTTCTTCCATACTTCTTTATTACTCGTCATCTCAGCAATTGTCTTCTAACACTAAATATTTTCATCAACTTTAACACACAATGATTTGATAATCAGCTTTTCAGCATTCCAGGTTATTTTGCATACGTTTTCTCCAAATTCTTTACTCAATATCAAATGAATACATTAATGAACCATGACGATCATCTACTGTCTAATTTGTTACCTCCCTATTTATTTATACAGGCTTAAGTTGCCGTCAGCAAAGAGACAGCAAGCATCGCACGTAGTCTCCACACGAAGCAAAGGTCACCGAACTCAAAATAAAACTTGCATTATTTGAAAGGCATCCTAAAGAAACTGCATCTTAGACTTTCAAGTTTATATTGGAAGCATCCCAAGACTTTATTTATTCTGAACATCGCCAGTACAATATACTTGCAAATTTTTCGATATGTGCTGTCATTTGAGAACTATGAATAAAATATCACAGTTTATGTCACGCGGTAATTCTGTAATATGTTCATGAGAAGGTAAATATGTGTTATTATATAATATGTTATTTAAGTTGGTACTATAGACTTTGTACCTGGGTTTGTTCGTGTGTTTGGAGTCATAATGCATTATTTGTTATTTTACACATGCATCGGGTTACATAACACCACCAAGGGTGAAGCAGAGGTTTAGGTACCCATTAGTACACATTCCTCCACATTTTGCCAGTTATGTTTTAAGTCCCATGTAAAAGGGGGAGAGGACATTGCCATCAACCGGGCACAAATCCAGACTCTGTAACAAATCTACTAGATCCTGTTAAGAATTAAAGGATAAGAGTAGACTTGTACATTTAAAAATTTAATAGAGATATGGATGGTTTTACAAATGAGATAAAAAATACAAGTGTTTACAAAAAAGACGTATCAAACCCGCACTCTGGAAGCAGTTTTTGAGTATATTTACACGATTAAGTAGCACTGTTGAAGCACGATGAAATGTAGAGGTGGAGATGTAGGACGATGAATCAGGTCTGCTCCTCAGGAAGGCGGCGTTTGTAAGAACAGGAGTTGAGGTCCTGGTAGATCTTTAGCGTTGGATCACCAGCTTTTAGACCCAGGGCAGCTCCGCGAGATGAACAGCAGGGATGGCACAACGACAGTTTTTAATACTAAGATTGGGAGTAGTAGTCCCAGGTGTATCTTTAGATGGATCACCTTCAAGAATCTGTCTTGTCTCCAATTTTAAGAATTCTTCAGTCTCACATATAAGAAAACGCTCTCTCGTCTAGTCTAGTCTAGTCTCGACTGCCTCGTCAGCTCGTTTTCCACAGTAGTCTCCTTCCATTTTTGAATCTCAGATTTTCTTCTTGCGGCCATATAATAATCTCATCTGACAAGTGTAGTCGGCCAGGACATAGCAGACTTACTTCATAAAACCATGAGTGCGTAAAGAAATTACAAATATTATTTAAAATTAAGTTATTACTAAACAATCATTATTATCTATAAAATACAATATTACAGCTAAACATTGAAAAATATAATTTAGATTAGATAAACCAAAAAGTATTCATCATAGACTAAGCTAGTAAGAAACTCTATGACAGAAAGAATGTACGTCAGTTTGGCAAATCTGACGTATATGTCACAACATTGAAAATTATGAAAATTAATATTTTAGTTTAGCAAATACTATGAAAACGAATCGTATTTAGATCGATTCGCTGAGTATAAACAAAGAAAACAATAAAAAAGGATGATAAATGGTATATGGTATGACAATTGTAAGTATAGTATAAAGTGTAAGTATAGCATATACTATAACTCCGAGGCTGCTACTGAGAAATCCCTGATGGAAAAACCCAATAACACTTTGCCCGACCTGGGAATCGAACCCAGGACGTCATGCTTAGCAGTCGTACTTGCGACCAATAAGACCAAAGAGGATATTATTGTTTTGGTTATTTTTAAACGATAAACCTGTAGTCTATTATACTTCTATACTAATATTAGAAAGAGGTTAAGTTTGTGAGGTTGTAGGGGGTAATCTCTGGATCTACTGAACCGATTTTGAAAATTCTTTCACTAATAGGAAACTACATTATCCCTGACTGGCTATATTTACAACGTGCCCATGGAATAATTTCCGACCAAAACGCGAGCGAAGCCGCGGGCAACATGTTAAATATTTTTACTTACAAAAATTCCTGTTTTCACTAAATACTGGACGACACCTCAACCGAAAGCGGGACAAAAATATTGCAATTTTGTTTTAACATTAATTGAGGTACCACTTGTTGTTAGTTAAAACGAGTCTTCGCTTCTCGCTATTATTTAATTTTTCTAACTAAGACCTGTATGGCATCTAAAACTTTTACGATTCGAATGACTACATTTCATAATCCAAATCTCTATCCTAAAAAACTTAACCCATAAATTCCTTAACCATTCTATCAAAAGGCTTTAAAACGTGCCAATATGGCCCATTGTGTGCAGAAGCCATAAGGTTATAAACCATGGGAGCTTTGCACACCACGATAAAACGTCAACGAAGAAAAGCGATTAATGCGTTCCGTGGGTAAGGGGTGCTACATAATGTGTTGAGACTGTATAATTGTGGAAAAACAAATCTAACTTGAAGCAATTAGTACTCATATTCGATTCAGCAGGACTATTACGTATCTCTGTTGACGGTTCATAGTGATCATCACTTGGCGAGTTTTGATATACACTGACAGTTCTGCACGGATAGCGTCAGTTGAAACCAACAAGAACGGTCAATGTATATCAAAACTCGCCAAGTGATGAGCACTATGAACCATAGCCCTGCTGTTCCCATCGCTAAATTATCTACCATAGATACATAATGTGTATGTTTTTTTTTTAGAAGAATTATGTTCAGACTCCGGCCAGCTGCTCACTCCGAATGCATATCATTCTATAATAACAACTGGGAATCCACCCCTCATTCATACGGCGCCACCTAGTGGGTTGCACAATCATGCGCATTCACAAAATCGGTCATTAAAATCGGTTGGGTGGCTTCATGTATTAGAGTATACGAACATAGTGACACGTAATTTTTTATACAGTAGAGTCTCACTAATTCGGCACTTCAGTATTTCAGCTGCGTCACTGCGAAAAAAGCCAAGGAACAGCACGTACCAATCACACACGTTTGCACACATTGTCGCTCAATATCGTAGCTTGCGCTGCTGTAACTAAGTTATTTGTATTACAAAAATACATATTAAATTAGAAAGTGATGAATGACTTTATTTTATTTATCTTGACTTTTTTTATACAATTCACTAATCCAAGCACTCCAATAATCACCCTTTGTTTATCTCTTCACTCGTAAAGTAATAGTGCCTGATCAGTGAGACTCGGCAGCAAAAAACGAATTTCCTTTTTGTCGCCGGATCATGCCGACTTCAACATGTGTGTGGAACCCCTAATTCTCACATAAAACATACCAGATAGAAAACAAGACACAATATTCCAACGTAATTCTAAGTTTTAAGACCCACCATGTTCCACATCTTGCCAACTTTGCCGACAAAATGTAAAGTAAGCATAAACGAGAGTTAAATTTTGCCAAACTGCCACATATAACGTTCTGAGCTCGTAAACAAAAAGATAAAACAGTCGTATTTGGGTTGTGTTTGGTTGGTCGACGGCGTTTCCTTTTAACAGATATGAAGGGACGTCAGTGTTACGATTATAAGCGTAGGTTAATTTTGTGAGCGCATATTTTTTCTTTGCGATCTGAACTTTTAATTGTCAAATCAAATCAAATCAAATCAAATTCATTTATTGCAAATATGGGTAAGTAATACAGGTGGATTTTTGAAAAAGAGGAAAATTGTTAGTGTCGCCATATTCTGCACTGGGCATGCAACATTTAGTTCAGAACCTGGTTAGTCCCTTAATTAAGAAAAAAATAATAATTAAATACATTCCAGTTCAAAATTACTTTTAAAGTATATAATGTCAAAGTAATAATGTCAAATTACATAATGTCAAATTAATAATGTCAAAGTAAATTCATTATGCTAAAATGTCAAGAATTAGTAAATAGCACCGCAATTTATGTCAAACTTTAATAATTAAAATTAAGTTTGATAATAATAAACAATTAATGATTACAATTAACATTATTAAAGTTTGTCACACAAATATTCATTAACACTATAATAAGATTTTTCCAATAACATTTTTTTAACATTACATTTAAATATGTCCACATTTTTTGATTCTATAATACATTTTGGTAAATGGTTATAAAGTCGAGGTGCCATCCAAAAAATGCTATTGCTAAACAAAGTAGTTCTACTGCTGTCAGGGAAATATATTTTTTTATTATTGCGTTGACTTCTATAATTTTTGAAAAAAACCAAGTTGCGTTTTACAAACATTACGACTTCCAATATATATAAACATGGTAGTGTTAATATTTTTAAGCTTTGGAAAAAGGGCTTACAACTATCTGTTTGTTTTAAACTACATATTGCTCGGATACATCTCTTTTGCATTTTAAATACAGTTTCTTTTTCTGTAGAATTGCCCCAAAACATAATGCCATATCTCAACAAAGACCCTACGTAACCATGGTAAGATGCTAAGACCGCACTGGTACTGACTATTTTTGCAAGCATATATAGTGCATAGGACTGCTGACTTAATTTAAGACACAAGCTTTCCAAATGTGACTTCCAGTTTAAGTTATAGTCTATTTGTAAGCCTAAAAATTTTGTTGTATTGATTTGCTCAATCTTCTGTCCTTGGAAATAAACATCGACGTTTGTTTGTTTGCAATATCTATTTTTAAAAGTCATAATTTTAGTTTTGGTTAAGTTTATTTTTAATTTATTTGATGTCAGCCATTCTATAATAATTCGTAATGTATTTTCTACTTCTTCTTTTAGCTTAGACAGTTCTTTACTAGAAAAAACAACAGTGGCATCATCAGCAAACAAAACAGTCGGATGGTTCGTAATGCGCGGCAGGTCATTCACATAAATTATAAATAAAAGTGGTCCTAAAACACTGCCTTGCGGTACCCCAATTTTTACTTCTCTGTATTTTGATGAGTATGTTATTTCTCTTTTAGTCTTAGCACAAATCCTTGTGATCTGAGTCGATTGTCTCCTGTTACTTAAGTAGGACTTTACTAGATCATAAGCACTGCCTCTAACACCATAAGCATACAATTTTGATAACAGTATATTGTGATCTACATTATCAAACGCTTTGGTAAGGTCCATATATAATGCACAAACATGATTCTTGTTATTTAAATTACGCATTACTTCATTTAGAAAATTATAGACTGCCATATCAATCGATTTATTTTTCCTAAACCCCGATTGTTCATCCGCAAACAAGTTATTATTATCGAAGTAATTGTAAATATTATCATGTATTGCTTTTTCAAATACTTTTGAAAACACTGGTATAAGAGCTATAGGGCGATAACAATTTACGGACAGTCTATCTCCCTTCTTGAAAAGTGGTTTGATTATTGTTACCTTTAATTTATCAGGAAATATACCATGAGTAAAACATAAATTTATAATATGACTAAGAACAGGACTAATTTTCAAGGCTACATGTTTTAATATACTTGTACAAATATCATCATATCCAGTGCTTTTGGTATTCTTAAGATTTAATATCAATTTAAGTACATCACCGGGAAGTATTGGATACATATACATAGAATTAAGCTGAGTATCAAGACTGCTTGGCATACTGTGTTGCAGCTCTGGATTTATATTGTCAATAAAAAAGTCATTAAAAGAGTTAGCAATAGATGATGCATCATTTATTAATTTACCATTAACCGTTAAATTGTGTGTTACGCTATCTGGTATATTACATTTAGAGTCATTTATTATGTCCCAGGTAGCTTTGCATTTATTGCGAGCTGTGTGTATGTAGTGGTTGTTTTGTGCTTTTTTTGTTGACTTGATAATGCGATTGAGTCTAGTTGAAAGAATCTTAAATTTTGATTTATCGCTATGGTTTTTAGTAATTCGATATTGCCATAGTAGTTGCCGCTTTCGTTTACAGCATGCTCGGATTCCTTTAGTCATCCAATTCAGACGTCTTCTAGTGTCAATTTTAATATTAATTAGTGGGAAACATAAATAATAAAATAATTTAAAAATGTCATAAAAATTGTTAAACGCATCATTGGGGTCATCATTTGCGAATACATCATGGAATGATAAAGAACTAATGCATTCTTTGAATTTTTCAATGTTGTCTTGACTATAGTCGCGTCTCTTAATAAACCAATATTTGCAAGTACACGTTGCTTTAACAGGGCAGGTGAGCAATTGCGCTGTGTGATCAGATAGTGCTAGCTCAAGAAGTTCACCTTTACAACCTCGAAAATTAACCATAAAATTGTCCAAACATGTTCCACTAACTATTCGTGTAGGTTCTTTAAAAATAAAAGTAAAATTAAAACTCTTAAATACTCTAGCAAATTCCATAGATGATGCATTTTTTATCAATGTGTTAACGTTAAAATCCCCACATAAGATAATTTTGCCTTTGGTTGCGCACAGGACTCCAAGTAACTGACTCAACTGTTCCATGAAAAAGATAATGTTTTCCCGATTTGAATTTGGCGATCTATAGACGCATAACACTCGCAGATTGTGGTCCATTAGTTCTACCCCAGCACATTCCATTACACTTTCCTTGCAATACTTTTTAAGTCCATCCAATGGTTTAAATTTAAGGCTATTTCGGACTAAAACACATGCACCACCACGACGAGTACTACGCGAATACAGAGACCCAAGTACATAGTTTTCCATTTTCAGCAATTTAATATCTGTGTTTAGCATATTATGTTCTGTAATACATAAAATATCCACTGCCTTGTTTTCATCAAACAGCGATTGTAATGATACTGACAACAAGTCGGATTTGTTAATAAGACCGTTGATATTTTGGTGAAGGATATTAATATGTTTATACACGAAAAAACTCAGATGCGCTATGTTCAATGTTAGTCTGTTCAGCAATATTTAGGTCAATCAATATATTGTTCATAATCTGTTTAAGTATAGTCATGATACCACTTCGATTTATTTTGCCACTTTTGTAAGAAAACATGTCGAGGGATAGGTCACGATTGCTATCAAAGTAGTATAAGGAGCTATTATTATTTTGAAGGTCAGAGCAAAGAAGATTATTGAATATTTCCACTTTATAATTGTATATTGGTGCTCCTATTTGGTATGTGGGCGCACAAATAACTATATTAGTGTGTGCAACGTTTTCCAAAAGTTCCTTTATTGTTTTTATCATGTTTATATAGTCATTCTCTTCTTTAATGTCATTTTCTTCAATGAATAATAGACAATAGTCATTTATAGTGAAGTGCTTCAATTTTTGTTCTATATTCTTAAGTCGTTCGTATAGTGTACAGTTTGACATAATATAGTGGCAGTAAACAAAATATTCTGAAAAAACACTTACTATTGCAGATAACGAGCTTCTATTCACACTACTGAGAATACATTGTCTTGGTTTCTTCCTGCTTTCAAGCTAGTAAAGAGAAAATAAATAGCTGTTTTTTTTTTTTCAGAAAAAAAGTCATTTTGAATATTATTAGATCTGTTTATTATTTCTATGGTAAACTGTTTTTACATAGGTAAAACAAATTAGACAGTCATGTAGAAAATATAAATAATTTTCTAAATAAACCGAAAAAAAAATAAGGTGCTGTAGTTTAAATTTTTCTCGCAAATATTTCTTATCTTTTATTTTATTTATTTAAAGTTGATTAAAACGGGCTATAAAATACTTAACAACAATAATTTAACATTTTTTTATCAAATTCACTTAAAAACATAAAAAATATACAAAGTAATTGAACCTGACACTAAAGTATCGTCCCTACTTGTTAAAAACTACCCTCAAACAAGCCAACAAAGAACGATACTCAATGAATATTTTTTACAAGAACTTTTCGTTTGAAAATATTAAAAGTTTTAAACAAGTCGAGCTCTATCGAACCGCACTATTAGGGTATTGTGGAATTCGCATAATAAAGAATATGCTTGGCGAACTTTCAGACAGTTATAATCCAATTATGTAAGGCAATATTACTGGATGGAAGAATCACTTTATTGCCAGCAAACTTTTGCCTACGGATTCGCTCGCGTGAATATAGGAAAAGATTCCACGGGAAATACAACAGGGATACAAGCCCACCGAAATTACATTATTTCTTTCAAGTTGTGGCGCTAAAATGCCGTATAGGCCTTAATTCCGGCCTTTTTTTGGTCCCAAAAGATGCTGCTAAATTGTCTCTGCGCTGCCACTGCACAAACGCCGTGGAAATGGCAAAGTATTGAGCTAAAAAATATTTGTATACTATCGTGCCAGCGACATGCAGAAGAAGAATATTCCTGGCTTATGAAGATAGGTTGGTTTGAAATGTACAAGTTTATTTACTTAACTGTAAAAAATCGCGGTGCCCTTACAGGGTTCATGTCAGATGCTAGCTTTGATATGGTTGATATATTTAGACTTACTACATAAGCGCAAAAAAAATAGTTTTGAGTTAATTATGGTAGGTACCTACAGAATTACTCTTTAAAAACGCCTAAGGAGACAACTGTATTTTTGGACAAAGTTTAAAATGATTGTGTGTAGCTTATTTTGTCACAGAATTTTTAAATTCAATTGCAATAATTTTCATGCAATAGTAAATTATGATTGATATTACCGATCCACAAGCTGTCGGTCAAAACAATGAAAAACACTTTGCAGAATTTTATCGAAGATTGCAAAAAATATTGAAATGTTAAATTCTCATTTCAAACCATTAAGAGCTAGCGCAGCTGACACAAATTGTATGAACACCTACAATATGCTAGCACCAGCTTTTTAAAATGCGCCATTTTAGCATACAGATGTTAGTATCAGATAAATCTGATAATACAATATCCACATTATTCCTTAAGCACTAAAGTCCGAATCGCTGTACGCATAATCTTTCATCTAAGTACCGATAAATCACCGAAACTTCAATACAGAGAAATTTCTAGTTTTATGTTCTACTTAATGTACTTTGGAATTTTATTATGAAAGTATATTTATTGAGTTTGAGAGAATTAACACTTTACTGACTTTTATAACACGAAGTTTTCTTAACGACTTAATTTTTAGAGTTCCGTACCCAAGGGGTAAAAACGGAACAGTATTTCTAAGACTCCATTGTCCATTTGTCTGTCTGTCACCAGGCTGCATCTCATGAACCGTGATAGCTAGACAGTTGACATTTTCACGGATAATGTATTTCTGTTGCCGCTATAACAACAAAATAAAATACTAAATATTATTATAAAATAAATATTTAAGGGGGGTTCCCATACAACAAACGTGTTTTTTTTTAGATAATGCTGCTGTTGCTGTTGTCCGACTCACACTTGGCTGTTTTTTTTCATCTACAGAAGATGTGGGAAGACATGCCCTAGAAGGACATAGGTTGACCTTATTAGTGATGTTCTCCAGAAAGGTCTTTTTTTATTATTATTTAAAGAAATTATAGTACAGAGGTGTTTCTTAATTCTAAACTCGCCAAACTTTTACGTTTGATGGCGAGAGGCGCTGTTTTACATCACAATTTACCGACTTCCTTACATAGCTAATACTTATATCTATCATACTGTTATGTTTGAATCATACACAATGTTATACGGTGTAGGTATTTAGCTCTGTTTGCTATCCTGTATAAAGTTTTTTAATTTTGTCTTTAGTGATCCTTTACTAACTTTTACTTTATCTCTTAATAAATCTATTTTGTTAAACACTTTAGGTACCAAATACTTAGATGTTCTCTTACCACTTTCCACACTCCTCTCCACTCCTCTTTTCACTTTTCTTTCTTTGTCTGGTGCGTAGTGTTTGCAACTGGTGTGTATGAACATGGATGAAACAAAATGAGTACGTAAGGATTGTAGCAGATGACGCGTTCGTGTTCCACGCGCGCCTCAAAGAGATGTCAGCAAACGGGAATGGGTCCGAAAGTACCGATGCCAGCCAGGGTTGCGGGACTGTTCGAAAGAGATACCGCGGCCCTGGAACACAAAGGGCAAAAGAAGGAACATGGATGGGTTTTAGTCAGTACAAGACTGACACTCCCTTCCGCTCTGCCCATAGTAGGAGGGGTCATTTGATGATTTTTAATCCGAAAAAAAAATGCCTTGAGTGATAAAAATGTATGTCACTTACAAATATAAATTAAATATTGTACTCTTCGTTGAGTTAATTAGGTAAAATGATAGTACTTAGTTAAAGGTAAACCCACTTTTCAGGCCAGTCCTCAATGTAGCACAACTCGAACTAGTGATTGAACCCACTTAACCTCATGTTTAGCTGACAATCCCTTCCACTCCACCCAGAGCGGAGATCCGTAAATAAAAAAAAAGAATTGTAGCAGATAGCATTCTGTAGGTAAGGCGTGAATTTACGTATGTATGTTATAAGAGGATAATACTTTAGGTTTTTTATTCAGAATATTGTAGATAGCTTTTTTAATAATGATCAATGGGAAAGGAGAATAAATGTCGTAGCACAGAAAGTTTGCGGCTGCTGTGCCCGTCCAATTAGTAAGCTGAGAAAAATGGATTATCCTGCAGTTTGTAGCGTCCCAGAGTTTTGCTTGTGCATAATTTTGAATATTATTTATCGTCTACATTATGGATGAAGGATAATTAAAATGTGCGATAATCCATTAAACACACAGAGTAATTTTCACACATCAATTTGGGGTTATACTTAATGTTATAAGTAAATGACGCTGGCATATCCTAGCAGATTGATTATTCAGAAGAAATTCTGGAACGACCTCAAATATTACCTATGTTTTTTAGTGTTACCTATCTAACTCGTTTCACTTCTCATAATATAATGTAATCCCGAAGGGTTCGGCGGAGGTGTGCCTAAATAGTACACCCACATTTCGTCAAAGTCCCATGTAATACGAGGCGAGCCCATTGCCATCAACCGGGCACAATAACAGTCCCCGAATACCATCATATTTTTAGTTCAATCAATCAAAAACGGTTTTGGTAAAATTAGTTAGTAATTAATAAGTATTTATTTAAAATTCTTGCATTCCATTCTTGCATTTTTTTTTCTTTTCTTTCTTATTTTTCTTTCTATTTCTTTCTTATTTTTCTTTCTATCTTTCTATTTATTTCTTTCTATTTCTTCTTTCTATATTTCTATCTCTGATCAGCTATGTGTTATTAAAAAGGCTTTTTTTTAAAAGAACAGTCCCACCAATAAATTCAGGCAATTACTCCAAACTTCTTACATATACAACCGTTGCATAATAAATCTTTATGCAAAAATACCCTCCATTTTATGTGTCGTTACGATCTTATGTTACAGTTTTCGCCCCTTTCAAGGGGTTGAAGATCTAAGGGACGAAGCAAAATGGTATATGAAAAAAGTCGGTCAAGTGCGTTAAATGTGCTCACTGAATAGATTCTGTACTGTTAGTCGCGGGGTGTAGGGGGTGAGTAAAACATAGATGTTTGGAAGCCATGTTTATCATACTTTGTTCACAGTGTTATGTGATGTGTGGCACTTAGAAAGGAATTAGGGTTTTTGTGGTGAAAAAGGTTAGCTTGCTTACTAATTTTGTTGACCGAAAATGGTTTTGAATAGCTGAAAACACAGTTGATGTTCCAAGCTTTAACTCTAGAAGTTGCCTTTTAAACTTTCAACGTACAAAAAGTTATAAATTTCAGGTTTACGTGAAGAAATTTTAGTTGAATTTAAATGTAAACAAAAAAGTCAGCCTTAATACGATATTTGAAAGTTTCTCGTTATATGTACATGTATAAAATATTGGTATTCTCCTTTATTTCTTGTTTAGCAATAACATTTGCTATTTTATCACAATGGTGTTGTTATTTTTCAGTTTTATTTTAAAATGAACACCCAGCTGCAAATCCGAACTAAACCGAAAAACAACGAAAGCTGTCCCGCAAAAAAATATAACAAAATATTCAAATGGCAACTTATCAAAAAACTATTTGACAAAACAACGGCCATACGTCACAAATATAGTGGATATTACAAGGTAAACTTTAGTGAATTTCCCGCTACAATGGTTTTATATAGCCTGTTACATACACTCGGCTTTCTAGCTTAGGGCTTTTATGGGGAGCTCATAAAAATGATAGATCACTATGCGGTTGCTCTTTACATAGTAAGGTAGGCATTCCCCTTTTATCGTATTTCGCTCAGTACCATATTGGATGTTCGAATTCAGAAGGTATGGCTTTAATGTTGCGTGACAGTATTTTGATGGTGAATTGCTGTCGGAGAAAGATTAATATAACAGCTACCAAATAGAAAACGCGCGTTGTGTGTGTAATATTGCACTAATAGATCACTGAGGGTAGGGATAGACAAGAGAAACCATAACGTAAATACAATATTGCGGTTTGCGCTCTATCGGCGATAAATGAGCCTTTTGAAAATGCAAGCTTATTTAAATTAACTATTTTTATTTTTTGGTTTGTCTTTTTTGCTTTTATTATGGACTCTTTTAATGTGCACATCTTGCTACATCGTTCTCACATAGTGTACCATCTCAATATTAATGATGTAACCAAGGTTTTATAACAATATGCTGATTTAAAAGAGTGTCCATAGAGTTTCTTGCCCGTTCTTCTCCATAGAGATCTGCGCTAGGCAACTACAGTACTTTCTCAGTTTTTATGTTTGTAACTGGGACTGTTGCTAAATTTCAGAGTTATCTTTGTTCCGACAATTTAAAAGTGCCTGTAACTGGCCTACCTGAAATAAATGCTTTGATTTTCATTGATTTTGATTTTGCAAGCAAACCGAGTCTAACCAAAATGCGATCATTTTGGGTTACGTCTTGTCTAAAATATTGCCTTTTCTATTTCCAAGTTGTGTAATCCAAAAGCCGATAGTTACTCTCACAGGAGACTATTGCGATCTAGAGATCGCAAGCCCATTTGTTTTGTGCTGCAGATCTTGTTTTTTGTCCTATGTATCTGTATCAGCAAGACTTGTTTCTTCCGCAACGTTGATTCCATTTTCCTACATACGCATTGAGCGATTATTTTTACTAAAAAGTTTTGTATAGGTAAGGGTGGCCTTATACAAAACTTTTTAGTAAAAATAATCGATGTAGTATTAATTAATACTACATAGACATTCTAGTTTGAACAATTAACAAAGTGTTGGAGCATATGTAAACAAAAGTGAAAAAGTACTGATGTGGTAACGAAACCGTCGGCTCTGTTTACTTTTAATTAACAAACAGTTTGCGTGAAACAAGGTACGAACTATTTTCGTTTTTTGGTTAAAACCTACGCCAAGCTTCGAGCACAGGCTGTTAAAATATTATGGGCATTTATTCATTATGTATAAAAGCGGTATAATGTAATATTATTATCTACACTAATATTATAAAGAGGAAAGATTTGTATTTTTGTGTGTATGTTTGTAATGAATAAACTCAAAAACTACTGTCCCGATTTCAAAAAATTTGTCACCATTAGAAAGCTACTTTCACCCTGAGTAACATAAGCAAGCCCGTGCGAAGCCGGGACGGGCCGCTAGTATTATAGTAATATTATAAGGTTGAGTTTGTATTTTATAGGCATAATTCTCTTAGATTTTGAAGACTCGTGTGAACAATTATGTGAAAAATTCTGATAGGAGTAACACGTCAGTTTGTAGATTAAGATTTTTGACATCTCCACCCCAATGGGGTGAAATATGAGATTCAAGTTGATCTTAGTCCAAAACCTACACGGACGAATTCGCTGGCAAGGTATAGGTGTGGCAGGGTGGCAGGATAAACAATATACTAAAGCAAAAATCAAAGAGATCACTATGAATGTTCGGTGCCTTTTCTGATATCGGATCAACCACATCAGCATTTGAACTACAAAAATCGCCCTTGCGTTTACGATATAAAGGCGCTGTCAATTTCAAACTGTAACCACAGATGTTGGCTGTGGAAATACGTAGAACACGTTTGAGAGTGGCTCCTGAGGAATTTGGACCATGCATCACCAGGCTCCATCTGTGTCCAATCAGCTGCTGCAAAATGTACGAGCATTCGTCTGTTGCGCGTCTGTACGGTAGGCTTCCGTACGATCCGGTGCACTCTATCTTGTATGAATTTATACTGGCCTAGATAACCCTACCGCAGTAAGAAGTATAGATACTGGGGGTTATTTTATTTTAGGGATCCTTATGCTCTGGTTTTATAGAAAAGCAATGCCGTTCAGCCAATATCAGACGTAATTTTTTTATATTTTCGCTTTTCAATCGATATCTTTTACCCGAAGTGTAAACTCTATACACAAAAGGTATCAAAAGTGAAAGATTATTTCATAAAAGAACCGGTCCCACAACGTCGAATTTTACTCTCACCTACCGATAAATGAAATAAATGGAGCAGATGAACTCTCATTCCTTTGTAATTATTTCGGTGTCATGTGAACGTGGAACGAAACAAAAGTAAGCCGTTCACTAGACTGAAGCATCTGAAATCGGATTTAATGTCATTCATACAATAAATAATTTTTGACACCGTAAAATAAAGCTATATCCGGGTAATTCAGTATGGCTTTTTTTTTTGGGTATGCTTAAGCTCACTTAGCATACAAATTTAGAGTCACCAAATTAATAAAGTCGTATTTAGCAAATTTGCCAATTCTTGTAACATGTTATAAACTATTATAGTGACACCAGTATCTCGGATATTTTGGAAATTGGCTCTCATGCAGCCGAAGTGGGCGGTAATTAAACTATAAGTACCCAATTACCATAATTACGCTTGATTTGCTAATCGGATATTACCATTAATTGCAGTATCAATCATTCGATCCTGCCAATAAATTAACAACACGTCATGATTTTTTAAATAATTTTAGCCGCTTTAATCTGTGCAAATAAATAAAACTGAAATGTCTGTTTTTAATATCAAAATAACAGCTTTTTACTGAATGCATATGAAAGTATATACGGTACTTATAACCAAAACACATTTTTTTTCAATTTTTGTCTTTCTGTCTGATTGTTCCGACTAATCTCCGAAACGGCTGAACCGATTTTGACTGGACTTTTTTTGGCAAATAGCTGATGTTATAAGGTCTTACAGAGGCTACTTTTGTTTTAGAAAAATAATTAGGGTTCCGTGCAAAAAAATTAAAACCTTTGAAATTGGTAACAAAATTCGATTCAAAAAGAAAAGTAATATTTTTATAATATTTTCACGCAAACGAAGGTCGCGGGCAACAGTTATAGTACATTCTAAAATAATAATGCCAGAATTGGACTCGTATTAAAATTGAGTAGCGTTTGCTTTTAAGAGAGCTTTATGAAGAATGTAAGTAATTTAGATTCGAAAAAAAATACATAAACATAACAGTCTGTAATTCCCGAATGGTTAGGCAGACACCTAAATTTTGCCAGGAATGTTTAAGTACCATGTAATAGGGGGCGAGCCTATTGCTATCAACCGGCCGCAAATCCAGTCTCCGTGGCTGCTTCTAAGAAATCCCTAATGGAAAAACTCAATAATACTTTGCCTGACCTGGGAATCGAACCCAGGACCTCATGCTCAGCAGCCGCGCTAACGACCACAAGACCAACGAGGCAGTCATGCAATTTATTTAACATAAATGTAATTTATGTACTTCTGTGTAATTTTAGACCTATTTAATTGATATTCATCCACTGTCAACAGCTAAATATAGTTTTCTTCATAAAAAAACTTTATTAACTACACCTGTTTATACACCCACATAAGTTTTACAAAGAAATCTTAACCTTTTGAAAGTAATAACCGAGTCTATTTTTGAACACCTCAAATCTTTTCTTTCTTTGTATTTGTATATTGTACACAGAAATAGCAATAAATTATTATTAAAGAAGTCGCCTAACCGCAATGTGTACTCGTAAAATATATTTAGTACACCAAAATACCTCGCGTGGCGTAATGTGAAAACT
This sequence comes from Eugnorisma glareosa, assembly GCA_947578425.1. Taxonomy (NCBI): domain Eukaryota; kingdom Metazoa; phylum Arthropoda; class Insecta; order Lepidoptera; family Noctuidae; genus Eugnorisma; species Eugnorisma glareosa. Next base: position 19,446,575 of record OX387970.1, on the reverse strand, counting down.
TTCGCTATAGTACCGCCCTCACGAACGAAAGCAATAGGTTATCAAGGAAGTTTACTAATTTAATGTTAAACAACTATGTACTGGTCATGTTAGGTATGTGTCTGAGGTAATTATTTTGAGGGTTCTTGTCATATTGTTTCTGCGTAGGTGTACTTGTAGGGACACAAGGCAGACAAAATGTATACGTGAGCGTGAAGTATGCACGCACATGTTACTCCGCACTGGCCGGTCGGAAGGTTCTCTCTGGGTTTAATCGGAATAAAACACCTTTAATAGTAAATAGTCGTTTAATCAAAGGAACCCAGCGGCCTTATAACCAGGTAGCGCAGTACTCACATTAACAGGGATTGTTATAGTCATTAAATTACGACATAATCCCTGAATACTCAATATTTGATGAATGAAAATGGTTGGATTTAAATATGATTCACAAAATATCGAAATTATTGCAATTCATCATCCGTATGATGATGAAAATCATAATCATCTGCCTAGCCTTTTCCCAACTATGTTAGGATCAACTTCCAGTCTAACCAGATGCAGCCGAGTACCAGCATTTTACATGGAGCGACTGCCTATCTGACCTCCACAACTCAGTACAGGGTAATACGATTTCGCTTAGCAAGACTGGTTGTCATTGACTTTCTGGTCACTAACTACCTGTAACGACTGTCAAAGATCTATAGTTGACAGCCGGGACAAAGGCATGGAGGAAACTCGGTATGTATTGGGTGGACACCCATCCACGGACCAAACTTGTTGAGCGCAGCTTAACCTGAAGATTGACCTGAGTACTAGTTGAGTGAGATATTTAGTCACGATATGAAAATAAAGCATGCAAATTATTTTATGCAGACTAAACAGAGGATTTTTTTTTATTTTATAATCCGTTCTGATTGTTTACCCTAGAATGTAATATGCATTCCTACATTAAAATGTAGTTTCAGCCTTTTCGGTTCAAATAAAAAAAAAACAGTATTTTAGTCAATCGCTCTTGATATTTTCTTTTACGATACTTGTAAGTGCCTGTATAACAGCCAAGTAAATTGGATGACATTTTATAGTGTCCATCAGACAGTGTTTCATAAAAAAATATTAACAAGCACACGTAGCGACACTAATCCTACTAATAAGAAGCCAAAGCAGCGAAAAGTTAATAAGGTAGATAAAAAACGGACTGTATTTTCATACATGATAATAAATGGGACGACTAAATCCACAATTTGTTCTAGAAAACAAAGGAAAACTCAGTATAAAAGTTTTAATAAAATAGTACAGGGTACTTCGGAGATCTCCCTGGGAGACCATGAACCGTTATAAGTTGAAAGCATCGTAGTGTGTTAGTGTTCTTTCCGTGGAAGTATACCGGCTACTTTTTCTTATGGCAACTAGCGACTTTGTACAAGGATAGTCCCCTGCTGGTCACAAGCGCCACTGCTGAGCATGAGGTCCTGGGTTTGATTCCCGGGTCAGGCAAAGTGTTATTGGGGTTTTCTACACTAATAAATCAGTAAAAGCCATGGAGTCTGGATTTGTGCCCGGTTGACGGCATGAGACTTAAATGTACCTGGCGACATTGAGAAGAGTTTGTTTAGTTTGGGTACACCTCTGCTTAACTCTCCGGGGTTTACAGGCGTCATGTTATTGGTTGGTTGTGAATGACTTCTATTTTACTTATGCATACTATGATGATGATACAAATAACAAAATATTATTTTCTTACGGTAAAAAAAGTCATCCAAAGTATTTAATAAACGAACGAAAAGAAAACTTAAATAAAAAAAACTATTTGCAAAAAATTACTTAAACAGACTTCAAAAACACAAAAAAGTAAAAAATAACTTTAGCTTCAGAAGTCGGTGACTTTTGCTAGTTTGATTTTGTTTTTTTGTCTCCGACTTCTGAAGCTAAAGTTATTTTTTACTTTTTTGTGTTTTTAAAGTCGGTTTAATTTTTTGCAATATTTTTTTATTTTTCACTTTTTTTTGGTTCACATGTGCTTACCCCTTCACAGCGTACCGGCGTGATGTTATATTATGAACTGGTGTAAACAATAGACAAACATGAGATTTCAGAAATCCCAGTCCGACGAATTGAGAACCTCCTCCTTTTTGAAGTCGGTTAATTAGATGGAACTTTCACCGATTATGCGAACTAACTAAAAAACTTTTAATTACAGGAAAAATAATTTTGACCATTCCTGGGAACCTTTCAGTTACGGAGATATTGGGGGTCAAAGGAGGTGTTTTTTTTTCGGCCAAAACATGTACCGAGGTACAAATTACTATTTAAATTCTTTCCAATACATTGTGTTATTAGCAGTATTTTAAATCCTTTAATATTCCATAGGTTAAGAAATAAAAGAATATGAAAAAACACTACCTCGAATCGTAACTGCGTTCAAAGAAACGTTCATAACAGCGCTGGCGGCTGTCAAACTATTCCATCTGTCAAAATATTAAACTCTTTCGAGATCGGTCGTCTGACAAGGGCTAGAATAATCTGAATGACAATATTGACAACGACAACAACAAAAGGAATAAAATAGTAAATTATCGACCCTGGAGCACTGTCTTTTGGCTAGTAGCTAACCAAACGCAAAAAATAATCTGAATAGTGAAATAAATGTATTTTTTAAATTCTTGATCCCATAATGTTTCACAAAAAAGTGTGCCGGAGAATAGCCTATCTTTAATACAAAACTAAATTCTAAATAGCACATTTTTAGGTTTTCATACGTGTATAAAATGAAGTAACGAAACGCATCATCGGAGAAATGAATCACGAGATTGCCAGATTAAAATTCTTGGGTTGCAAGTTTTAGCATCTTTGATCGACAATTTCAGGTGGTACAAATGCATTAATAAATCCAATATTTTTTTTTCAGAATCTGCGATATTTTCCTATAACTTCGTACCTTTATTGTAAAGGTACATTGTTTGGCCACAATTGTATGGGGGAAAAAACACCTCCTTTCCAACATCTATCCAAGTTTTTTTAATTAAAGTTTTTAACTTTACTTGAAATACCTCCACGACCCCCGTACTATTCAATGCGTCCATCTGCGTGATTTAACATGATTTTGTCACCCCAGAAAAGAAGTCGTTTCCCAGCAGTATTTTTTGCGTAAAGTTACTTAGTTTGACGTACAGAATGCTTGATTGATGGCTTCCTGAAGGGTCTGTTTACACCTTATATTTACCCACCACTACCAAGTATAGTCACATTCTTCATATTCTCAAATTGAAATTGATTTTGAGAACATAATAAAAATATACCTAGACGTTATATAAAATAAAATTGGTCCATACTATGTCTCGCCAGAAGACATACAAAAGAGCGTAGGTAATAAGGTCTCAGCTTTTCTTTAATTACTTCCCTTAACGGTTCATCTGTCTAGCTACCAGTGGCGAAGGTTCCATACAACTTGATTCCTACCGGCTTCCCTTTGAAAAATGGCACAGTCAGTATTCTATAGACAAATAATTTACTCACATTAAAGTTGTACTCCGGCTTACTTCTTACAAAAATTCCTTCGGCCCTTCGCTACTGCTAGCTACTCCCAGCTGCTAAAAGTATCGTGTCTGCGACGTCCATTATGAACCTACGCTACTTTTACAGTGGCGAGCAAACTAGCTAAGATAGTTTCTACCTGCATTATACTTTGTTAAGTGGAGTTGAATTGTTTATGTGGTACGATCTATGTACTAACGATGTTTGAGGAGTGGACGCTACTGGACTAACTTTTGCATTGCTTAGGATTGTTTCTCCTATTTTTCCTTCCGATGTTTGTCTTTGTAGATTTGTGATGGTCTTGTTTTCTTTCAGTCTTTTGCTAGTTTGTTTTTATTTTACATAACACAACCTTACTCTTGTAATCCCCAAAGGGCTAAGCAGAGGTTTACCTAATAGTACACCCATATTTCACCAGTTATGTTTAAATCCCATGTAAAAGGGGGAGAGCTTATTGCCATCAAGCGAGCACAAATCCAGACTGTCTGATGGCTGCTGCTGAGAAATTCCTGATGGGAAAACCCAATCAGTTTGCCTGACCCGGGAATCGAACCCATGACCTCATGCTCATCAGTCGCCATTGGGACCAGTAGACCAACTAGGCAGTTGTTTGTTTTTTTACGGTAAGTTAATTCAATAGTGAATTAACTTACCGTAAAAAAACAAACAACCTAAGGCCCCTGATCGTATCGAATTGATTTGATAGCAAATCAATTCGATACGATCAGGGGCCTTAGTCTGCTATTGCAATAGTGTCAGAATGGTCTATCATTGATTTAATAAGGCCCCGCGCAGACGAATTACCCTTTGTACGCACGTCAAACGAGTTTCGAACGCGCTTCAATACGCCGTGGGCTAGCGGCCTTATTAAATCAATGATAGACCATTCTGACACCATTGCAATAGCAGACTAAGGCCCCTGTACACACTAAGTCAATGCTTGGCCGTATTTTCATTCATCGTTTCTACGGGAATAGAGATTTCCTAGTCAAAATCGGTCTTCAATTCTTGCAACAAGACTACGCTACAGTGTTGTCCGTCATAAAAAACCTGTTTTGGTTACAGACGCAACATTAACATAGTCATTAATTGGGTATGATAATGCTCATAAGTAAAATTGTGATCCCACTTTAATAACAGCCCCTCGGGTCGATCTTTATGTTAAACCGCGTTTGCCTAGGTTGGTCCGTGGATGGGTGACCATCCATTACATATCGAGTTCTCTCCTTGCCTCGGAAAGCACTTTGACAGTCGTTACAAGTTATCAGTGGCCTGAAAGTCTGACAACCAGTCTTACCAAGGGATATCGTATTACCCCGTGCTAATTGGGTTGTGGAGGTCAGATAGGCAGTCGCTCTATGTAAATAAAATACTGGTATTCAGCTGAATCTGGTAAGACTGGAAGCCGACCCCAGCATAGTTGGAAAAAAGTCAGATGATGACACGTACTAGTAGTAATTTAAATAGTCCTAATTTAACTGAGTTAGTCGGTATTAACCTAAATTAGGAACAGCATCCAAAGATTGCACAAAACAACAAAAACGTGAATCAATATAATTACACTAGCACAAGTATTCGGTATATACGTGACTTGCAAGTGAAGAAGAAAGCTCTCGAAGTCACGCAATCTTCGTCAACTGTTGCCATGACAACCGTACGTGGAAGGTACTTGTGCGATAGTTGAAGTGTCTAGATATGTTTTAAGGTGTATTGTTATTACATGAGTATATTAGATTCTGTTTTCTTTGTCACCATTTCTTATTGTTCAAACGTCACGATTTACTACCGATATGGCTTTATTTGCTACGGAGAATCACTGACTCAGAGTATCTTGATTTTTGTGACCCAGATATAAATCTTATGTTCTTAGTTTTATGGATATTTAAATGATTGTGATACTTTACAATATCCACAAAATATAGGCTTCTGGTGAAATAAATAATTTATTGAGAGAGCTACATTTGAAGTTGATATTAGAAATATTAGAATAATTAAAAAAAAAAAAAAACATTTAAAACTATGATGAGTTATTAATAAAACAGACAGGCAGGCCGACGGACAAACTTAATTTAAGTTTTTTTATTTAAACGTTTTACACAGGCCATAGTTTTTCACATGACTGTATCTATCACCATTTTTAGTATTTTTTAACCGAGTTCAAAAAAAGAGGTTCTCAATTCAGTTGTATTTTTTTTATGTTTGTTAAGTACCTCATAACTCCGTCATTTATGAACCGATTTGAAAAAAATATTTTTTTTTTACAAAAAGTCACTGTAACAAACAAAGTCACTGACTTCCAAAAGTAACGTTATTATAGACTTTTTAGTTTTTGCAAAAGTTTTGTTTTTTTATACCCCGATTCTACGTTGACAAGTCACAAACAAAGGCTGCCTTATGAAATTCCACGAAAAACATCCAACCATACATTTCCCAACACTGTAGTCAGCATTCTTTATACACGCTTAACTGAACATTTGGCTCAATCGGATCGTGTGAATCTTCGATAGTCTTCGAGGTCAAGAGGAGCACGAAATTTTCAGTGTAAATATTACATGAAAGCTTTTGTGCCCTGCGAATCAGAACAACTTACACGAGTGTTATTTATTCCGAGTCTTAAAGTTATGAGGGTTACGTTTAATGTTTTATTACATTTATATCTTTTTTGAAAAACTAAGTTGCCTGACTGCTAACAGGTACAGTCACTAAAACTTACGTCTGACCATCGTAACGGCTATTCCTGCTTGCAGCGGCGCCAGGCCGCCATAAGCACTTAAAAACTTTCCTTTCCTCGGTCCCGTTAGGGTTCCGTACTTCAAAAGGAAAAACGGAACTCTTATAAGATCACTCTCTTGTCCGTTTTTCCGTCCGTCTGTTTGTCTGTGACACCACCGAATTTCTCAGGGTGGGTGGACTTAGCAAGTTGAAATTTATACCAGATACTGAGGACAATTAGGTGTATAAAAATCAAGGTCCTGAATCAACACGATAAAAAAATATGGGATAATTAAGATTTTCGCGAAAACTTTTAAGTACCAAACTTTACCTTCATTTTCAACGTTTTTTATTTTTCGGAATTTTCCCTTTGCTTGTGCTGTACGACCTTGCTTTTAACCAAAATTGACAATTTTAGGCCAACCGGTAGCACCCTATGGGTTTTGGGTCGAAAAGCTATAGCTTTTTCATTACCATTTATATTTACCATATATGGTACTTCCCGTTGACTAGAATCACGAAATTTTGTAAAAAGCAAGGCCTTTACAGCACATCTGTAGGAAAAATTCCAAAATAATAAAAAAGTAAAAAAAAAATATGTGTTTTTTCTTTTTAAATTAATTAATGGTCGATAAAAAAGTGGTCATTAACAGAGCTAGTTTTTTTTTTTTTTACTTCAGTTCCGTTCGCAGTTTAACCATACCAGTTTGTCCGATCCCTTATAAAGCTGCCGTTTACGCGTAGCTTGGTTATATTCTGCTACGACTGCTTAACTGTAAAGTCATAATATTATCAGCTACGCAGATGATCATCGGTAATTAATATTATTTGCTTCTGCGTAAGAATATTCATTTACATTTTATCTTGATTCCAGGAAACCATTCCTAATTCTAGTAGATTGAAGTCACGTGCAAAACTTATTAGGGCATGAAAAATTCCAAGTACATTTATACAATCTCAAAATCTTGATTTCATTACACTGGACAAAGAACTTTTTCTTTGGTTGTGTATCCGTTTTCTTTGATTTAGAAGAAAAAAAGCAAAGCGTTTCTGTTGTGTTTAGTGACAAGTTACGATAAGTTTTGAATTCAAAATTGTATAAACAAAATACTAGCAATTTTAGCTTATATTTGATCATTATGTCACCCGTTGTAAACAAAACGGTTGCCTAGACTCAACCAAATAATATTCGCTAAATACTGCCAAGTTTTCGCACCCAAACACAAACAAGTAGGAACCTTAAAAAGTGTCCTTACATCGCGTTCTTTATTTACACTCGACTAGGCATTTAGCTCAACCAACGTATCGTGTGAATCTCTTACACCAATCAAAGAATTAAAAAAATGTGTAGAAGCGATTCTCGGGCACCCTTCAGTGACTCACTAAAACAAGGATTTTAATGATTTAGATGATTGAGCGCGAACCACATAACTTGCCCCGCAATTTTGCATAGAAATACCATTTAGCCGAACGACATCCAGACTGCAGGACATAGGGGTCCTCAGTGATTCATCACAACAAACCGGCCTGCGTTTCTCGTGACAATGAGTTCATTCAATTTTCACCAGGTCATCGTATCATCATACCACAAGGTGGACGTGGTAACTAAATTGCAGTTGACTCTCAAAAATCACAAATATTGTAGCAGAAACTGAACTTTAACAGGTAACAGTGGTTTTTTTTTTCAAAAAACACATAACTATTTATTTACATGATTAGGAACTAAATCGCGACTACCTACGGGGTCGGGGGTGTTTAGGAAATGAAATGAACAACTGAAACCGTACTAAATACATTAATGGATGTAACCGCCGTAACTGTAGCTAATACTGCTAGCTACGAAGAAAGCATTGAAGCAAGTGCTCTTGTGCCGGCAAAACCACCAATTAAGAAAACCACGTGGAGTCGAATTGGTGCCTGCTAAACACCAAGGTCGGTCCTTTCTATTCCCTCTCTCTCTACTGCAAAGCTTGTATCTATGTGGATACATCGCGCAAAATAACCATACTCATGCATTTGTTGTAGCCACCGCTAAAAATATCAACGAAACTTATCCCTCCATTTTGGTCCTTCGAGCCGGATGTAGCATGAGTCTCGCTTCTACCTAATCCTTACTCTATGCAGCGTACAAGTGACGTCACTAGTGACGTCCCCCACATCCCACGCTTGTTTATCACGATTATCCGAAACATTACGCGCCACGATCTCTTGTTCGTAAAAAGGAACGAGGCGATATCTCTTTCCTTAACGTTGCGTCGTCTTGCCGTTCGCGTTGTTCTAAGAAGGCACTCTGACATTTTTTATGGAGTTTTTCTTCATTGAGTTTTGTCGTGTTTGTATTGAAATTTTGAGAGAGGGTTGGGTTATGGGAGATGTGTTTAGACAATTTTGGTAAAGCTTGAAAGTTAACTTCTTCTTATCCTATAAATGGAGTTAAATTTCCCTTTCAAACAATAAAAGACTGCTTCGTTGGTCTAGTGCTGGGCATGAGGTCCTGAATTCGATTCCCGGGCCGGGTAAATTGTTGTTGGGTTTTTACGTCAGGAATTTCTCAGTAGCAGCCACGGAGTCTGGATTTGTACCCGGTTGATGGCAATAGGCTCTCCTCTATTACATGTGACTTAAACATAACTGGTGAAATGTGGGTGTACTAATGGGTGCACATCTGCCTAGCACTTCGGTGCTTGCAAACGTGATAATATGTAATCTATAAGGTAATGGTCTCTATGACCATTGACCGGTCTATAAGAGGATTTTATCGAACAGTAGGTCGAGCGCTTAAGATAAGATAATATTTCTTTAAACATTGTGTGCATACAAGAGCATGCAAGATATTATGGTTCATTGTTTTAGTCCAGACATGTTTAGCCGTAAGTATCGGCGTACAAATATTTCCATAACATTAAAAGAAAAAATTAAAACACAAAGTTTACAATTACAAACAAAGTTTACAATTACAAAGTTTATAATTTAACAACTATATAGATTTAAAAAAAAAATCTAATGTGATAAATGTCAAAATTCCATGTTCATATAAATAAAGTATTAGTGTCAAGAAAAGATAAAATTATTGCTATTATTGCTTTGTGGGTTCATACAGATTGATGTTTGTCCTGTATAAACCACCTGTGTCTTTAATATTAGGGGTTAAAGTATGAAATTGTAGATTGGGATGGACGATTTCTTGAAAAGTGATATTTCCATACTAACATTTTTTTAATTTTTCTTGGAAGTCTCTGAACCATGTATGATGCAGTTGCAAACTATAGTTAGAGAGAAAAAAGTTGTGCTGTACTACGTATCTTAAATTCTCAAACACAGTCTATGACAAAAATATGACACACCGAAATACAATTGAAACAGGTGTTTTGACACACTACCCTATGAGGTATATGCAAATACTAGTACGGTTTTGAAACTTTAAAAGGTACATAATATAACAATTAATCCAATTTATATGGAATTTGAAAAAAATATAACTAAACGTCAAAGTTACAAACAGAACAAAATGTGCGAAAGAAACGGCAATTTCATAGTTATAGACCTATTATTAAATACACCTACATTGAAAAAGAAATAACATTATTATTTTGTAGATTCAGAAAGATGTATCCAATAATTCGTTCGTATATTTTGTAACAAATTACAGGACTTTAAACAAAAACCTTTCATTTCTTAGTGTATATTACACCATTTTTTTTTTTCGGCTGGGGAAGTCATTAAATAACCCTTCCCGCTCTGGGCTGAGCAGGAGGGAGTGTCAGACTTTTACTGACTAAAACCCATCCATGTTCCTTCCTTTGCCCTTTGTGTTCCAGGGCCGCGGTATCTCTTTCGAACAGTCCCGCAACCCTGGCAGGCATCGGTCCTTTCAGACCTCTTCCTGTTTGCTGACTCTCTTTGAGGCGAGCGTGGAACACGAACGCGCCGTCGACAGGGCCTAGCCCATAGCTCACCGTCCACAGGCCCGAGCCTACGGTGGCCGGGGGCCACCACGTGGCCCCCGACGCCCTGCGTCTCCCGCGGCGGCTGAGACGTGAGTTTCTCTCCCTCTCACGTCCCGCCACCTCCTTCGCTAGCATGACTGCTTCGCAGAAGGAGGTGACGGCGTCCCATTCCCTCTCGCTCCGGACCATGAATTCAACCAGGGCCGGACGCGAGAGGTCGCTGCCGCCGATTGCCGCTACCAGGACACGGCGGTGCTCCGCCCAAGCGGAGCAGACCTGCATAGTGTGCTCCACCGTGTCCTCCGGTCGATCCTCGCAGTGGTGACACCCGGGCGTTTCCTCCCGCCCGATTAAGTGCAGGAGGACCTCCCGAAACAACCATGTCCGGTGAGGACCTGCGTCAGGCGGAAGGTGAGGGCGCTGTGGCGCCTCTCTAGCCACTCCTCAAAGAGGGGACTTACCGCCACTATTGTGGCGTGTCCAGTGTATAGTACACCTAAAATAAACAAAGCTTTACTTGGACAAACCAAGACTAAGATATTACTAGGCAGCTGATGAATTACTAGGTAGCTGACGGGTTACTAGGTTAATTGCCATCGAATTGTTTACCTCTTACCAGCCAAGATCAAGAATTACACAGTAATAGTAAATTGCATGGCACATACAAGACTATGGAAAATCTTATCCTTACTTCCGCAATCAGCAACTCAGGAACAACCCAACCTCATTTCCTTCTTCTGGCAACATAACATATTCATACTGCAATCCAATCAATCAAACATTCAAAAGAAATTTGCATGAAGGCCGAAGAAATCAAATTTCCGTCGACGTCGCGACGGACAACTTAGGGTCAACGTACACTTATAAATTTCTACGGCAGAGTTGCCTCAACTCTATTAGGGCTGTTGAAGAGTGTTTGTATGACCCTGCATGTAGCAACGCATACTTATAAGCATCGTTACGTCACAAAGTGCTGAGTGGATCCGGTTACGTGCTTAAATTGGATGGACGCATGGTTGACCTAGCAAGGTCTTCTTCTTCACCTAGCATGGCGCGGTGATGGCAGGTGGAGTAAATCTGTAACCGAGTGACGTCCAAGGACTGGAAAGAGAACTGTTGGTCGTACGGCGGCGAGTTGGGCAGACGACATTGTTTGCCATCGCGGGAATACCCTGGATGAGGCTGGCACAATAACATGGACCTGGCACAGGCAAAGAGAGACCTACTCCCCAGCAATAGGTGAAGTGTGGATGGTGATTGATTCCGTGCAGTACTTATACGTGTGCGCTGACCTTTATTGGTCAAGCGAATATTCATACCGAAGTTATACGGGAAGCTATTTCTCTGAATATACAAAGCGATATTTTTGATCAACAATATATATCAGAGGAATGGAAAAACGGAATATATAGCCGTCGATATATTTAAAAGTAGTCGAGATTGTGTGACTTTCGGTGACTTTATTGCACGTATATAACGTGTATACGTTTTTTTGTTTGATTACTTGAAACAGAGAGTACACCTGCGCACACACACTTGTGCAATATAATATACTGCGTGCTTGGTTTAATTCTGTTGAAATCGGCCACCGCATCCCGTGACCAAAATCCAGTCGGGAGGAATTCATTTTTAGTACTCCATTTTGGCAATAAGTCTTACGTATGTTCTATGTATATGTATTACATAGGTTGCTGGGTCGTGGGGGTCAGATAAACAGCCCCAAAATAACCAATTAACCAAAACGTTAAGATTTCAGTACCTAGCGATTGATTCATTCTTCACTTACCACGTCAAAAATGAATCAAGGATCAATGACTTTTTTTTTTCATAGCCTAGATTTTGTCCCAGTGCTGGGCAAAGACCTCACCTGTCTCTCTCCAAACCTCTCTGTTTTGTGCAATTTCTGGCCATGCTTGTCCTGACATTTTAAGTAACAGCATGAATTTGTGTGGTACGAGTATAATACCACTAAAAACCCGAATTCTGAAAAATCACTCTCTAATTTAAATCTGTTTTTTTTTTTCGGTTTGTAGCTTAAGTTATCTAGGCTATAATGATGAATCGATTGACTCGTTATTCATCAAAATTGGATGAATAGTTTAGGCGCTACGGAGGAACATATAGAAATACAAACATACATAGGCTGCTAAAATCATAACCCTTCCTTTTGGCTCCGTCGTAGTCGGGTAAAAATTGCAAGTTTTTTACATAGAAAAACCCCACAAATCTCCAAAATAAACAAAAGAACATGACGTGACTATAATGAAGTCTCCAGCATTTTAAGAAGACGTAAACCCGCACGTCAGCTTACCCTGAACAAATTCTTTGAGCACACTACTTGAGACAACCGTCATATTTTAGCTGAAACGTAAGAAATACGGTGGTGTCCCATGCAGTGTGGGCCATGAAATGTAAGTCGGACACGTCATTTTATTTTTGTAGGTCAAGAATAATTATTCTGGTACAGTTAAATTAGCTCGCTGCAATGTAATTGCTGCTGCTGCTTTTCATATGTTCACTTTTTATATTTTTTGTTGCATTGATAATTTTAATCATTTTGTTTTGTCCTGTACGATACAAATAAATACTTTTTCTTTCTTTCTTACTGTCAGACTACACACAAGTGAGCAGTTTATCACCCGAATTAGAGGTGGGAAACTATTAAATTTTACATAGGCAGTACCTACTTTAGTCGATTCTTTAATTTTTTAAGAAAATTCAACATTTTCTTATTTTTTTTTTTGATATAGAAGAAACTTATTTCTTTTTTGGTAGTTAGGTCATCATAGGGTTGACAAGGTAATGTTAGATAACACAATTGTGGTATAATAATTATAACTAATGAACTGGAATTTGAGCCTGAAGTTTCTTATATAATTATGTATTGTGGCTTTTTACTGTTTTACCATAACGCTTCGTGTTTTACTTTTATGGCTGAAACTATGAAACACCACTTTTCCTTAATCGTGCACTTTTATTTAATAATTATCGAATGTAAAATCAAATTAGGTATGCAATTACTTCGGAATTCCATTATTGACCGCTGGTTATATTATGAAAGGTTTAAATGCTAGTAATTTCGCACAAAATTGCACGGTACACACGGCTGCACATCAAGCTGTACATAATCAGTATAACCTGACTTCGCTTTGTATGAGCTTCCCGTACGATGAGAGATCAGTTTAATTGGGTTTTCCATAGATTGATTGGCCGCGTGGTTTATAGGCTGAAATTTTTGAAGAAGAAGCAATTTAATTTTATTTGTTTAAGAATAAGTTAATTTAACGCTCTAAAATGCTGATGATTTTAACGAGTCATAAAATGATATTAAGTACATTGTTTCTGTTTTTAATAGGAACGTGAAGCCATTGCAATGGTTTCAACGTCTGCGTAAAAAAAATTGTAAAATATTTTTTTGCTCTGTAAAATGCTGATGATTTAACGAGTTATGAAATGACAACATTAAATGTACTGTTTCTGTTGGTAACAGAACTGTGAAGTCGTTGCAATGATTTTTTCGTCCGTGTAAATGAAAACTTTTGTATGGTACGTCCACACAATGAAATAAGAAGTGTATCATTATTCATTAGGGAAGTACTTAGACAGCTACCATTGCAAGTACCACTTTATAGCATACAGGGTGGAATAGACACTGACGCACGAACGTTTACCACGTCCTCAGTACACTATTCTGAAAAAATCAAATCAAAAATAGAAAATCTTCGGTAATAAAAAAAAATGCCGTTCCATACATTTTGACCGTGTAGGTATCGTATTTTTGTACGAAAAAGCTGTTTTTTTTTTAAATTGCCGCTGAAAGTTTATGCAGGGTGTAGGACAGCCCTCCACAGACTCATGGGGTGAATTCAGTTTAACATAAGTACTAAGACAACCGGAACAAGAAATGATTTCAGGAATGTTATGGGAATCCACTAAATTTTATTTGTTTTTATTTCTTCATACGCAATGTAACGTTATCGTGGCAAAACGCACGTAGCAAACGGCAAGCGCGAAGACGAATTTGATGAACTCTATAGCCAGGCAGGAAGTGAACAGCTGATTTCACGCGTCGTTTGTTAGAGTATTTCAAAATCCATTTTTGGATTTTTCATTTTAGCTGTATTATTTACATAAATGGAGTGCTGCGTACAGAGAATGTAATTTTACAATGAAAGTAAAGGAATAAGTAACTGAAAAAACGATTAAAAAAATGAACATTTTCCGGAGAAAAATTCCGGTGGAATGTGATTCAAAATAAAGAGCTGAATGCACCCTGTCAGTTTGTGGAGGGCCGTTCCTTACATCCTCTCTGTTGGTGTATTAGTGTGTCCATATATTCCATCCTCCACGTCTATCGCTAACGCTTCCTTTATAGCCACACCCAAAATCATAGCCCCACAACAGAAGCGGTTTGAGTAAACCTTTGACAAGTAATCCAACACAACATAATCGCATTATGCTGCCAGCGGCTGCAAAATGTTCTGGACCACTAAGGCCGGAACTGGCGTAGTAAATACTAATAACATGGGGAAGATCTTGACTTCCGGTGGGTATAATATTACGGTATTTACGAATTAATATTAATCTGGATTATGATTGACTTAAATTCCTATCACGTGATGCTTATTGCACTGTTAGCCTAGTGGCTGCAAATATGGAAGCAGAATGTTAGGCCTTAAGTTTGATTCTTGGTTTGGGTAAGTAAGTAACTATTGAGTTTTTACTAGCAATTTTGTTGTAACAGCCAAGAATCTAGATCTTTTAGGGAAGTTATAGCAGTCACTGGATATTCATATTAGTGAACCTGCTATTTAATTTACGCGAAAATTAAAGTATGTGTTTGTGTGCCTAGCCAAAAATACAGAAAATAATCTATAATTGACAGCTGGGACTAATGGCTTAGCGAAACTCGGTTGGTAATGGATGGTCACCCATCCACAGACTGACCTGGGCAAGCGCAGTTTAACCTTGAAGATCGATCCGTGTGTCTGTTATTATTAAGCCAAGAGCTTCATTCAGCCTGCGATTACTGCAGCTGAATTAACCAATGTCGCAGATTCATTCTTTACAACAAAAATTTTCAAACTTAAAAAAAAAAAACTAAACCGCTGGAATTCGATTGTTCTGGATGATAAATTCAAAATTCTCCCCTGCCCGTATCCCAATTTATTTAAGAATAATCATTACAATCAATTTATTGGTCATCCATTGACTGTACTATATCAATTATTGCCTATTTCTATTAACCATTTTATGCACGACAAATTAACAAAAAATGCATATGCAGACAACATTTTTCAATATTGTAACCGTAGTTTTTCATAAAATAATTCCGCATTACGTAACTCGAAGCTCAAAATATAAACACGATTTATTACAGCATTTATGGTGAATAAAAAAGTAAATATTCACAAGAACGGGAGCAACATTTGTATGAGACAAACGTGACTGGAATGACGGTAACGAAGCGAAAACACGGCTGCGTACACTCACTAGTTTATTTACAAAAAATGTTGGCCCTAAAGCTCCGTACAGATCAACCCAGCATTTGTTTTTAAAAGTTACAAAGAAAAGGATAACAGTATTTATTAGTCTCGCTCAGTACAAAACAAAAAAAATGGCTAAATCACTACATAGTATAAAACAAAGTCGCTTCCCGCTGTCTGTCCCTATGTATCCTTAGATCTTTAAAACTACGCAATGGATTTTAATAGGGTATTTTTTTAACGAAAAACAGAATTTAGTAGTCTCGCTCAGAACAAAACAAAAAATAATGTTAAATCACTACATAGTTTAAAACAAAGTCGCTTCCCGCTGTCTGTCCCTATGTATCCTTAGATCTTTAAAACTACGCAATGTGTTTTAATGCGTTTTTTTTTTAATAGATGATATGATTCAAGAGGAAGGTTTATATGTATAACATTGCACCCGTGCGAAGCCGGGGCAGTAATAGTAATAAAAAAGTAATATAAAAAATTAAACTTAGGAAAAAATTAAACAAACGAAATTGGTCCTGTACGAGGCCAGAAGGCCCTATCTCAGCATGGTGCTATTCTGATAGGGCACAAAGTGATGAAGTTGAAAAAAATACAAAACATAAAATAAAATAACCAGCCAATAGCGAGTCGGGCTTACAACATTTAAAACCTTATCAAACCACACCCAGTAGTATTTAGAAAAGTCACTTGTAATTAATAAACCTGCGCATTCCTAACTATAGGTATACCTAAATGACAAAACTGTCTCGTTAGTCCAGTGGTCGTAATCATGACTGCTGAGCATGAGGTCCTAGGTTCGATTCCCGGGTCGGGCAAATTGTTATTGAGTTTTTCCATCAGAAAGTAGCAACCACGTCTGGATTTGTGCCCAGTTGATGGCAATAGGCTCGCGCTTATTACATGGGAGTTACAACACGCGATATATGGGCGTACTATTAGGTACACTTCTGCCAAACTCTTCGCGGATTACAGGCGAACTGTTATGTTATATAAATGACATAATTACTCAACTACCCACAGTAACCCTCACACGTCACGCGTCAGTGGTACCAGTTAAACTACGAAAACGGTCTAAACAAAACCAATGTCCCTTTCAAATTGGAAAAAGTAAGTGCAAATGATTGTTCGTAGCAGTTGCCTAGAAAATAAGTATGCACGATAACCCATCTGATCACAAAATCTTTATCTAAATGACAAAAAAAGCTGATCTCTCATTGTACGGGAAGCTCATACAAAGCGAGGTCAGGTTATACTGGATATGTATAGCTTGATGTCTCGCTGTGTGTACAGAGAAAGAATCCGAAGTCAGTTTCACCATAACCCACACATCTGATGCAACGAAGGGTGCTGGTAATATCACAGGGACATGAGACTTTTTTATTCAGTTTGTTTTTGAGTGACGGGGGAGTCTACGACGTGTTAATGCTTTGAACCTACGCGTCGAGTTGACGTATCATACCAATACTTTAGCAGATGAAATAGACATATGCTGCTTACTTTGTATAAGAGTATATTAATTTTAACCAGGTATTTTTATACAAAAAACTAAACAGGAAAGCTTTACTTATACTGTCACTTACGAGATATCATCCGTAACATCTATTATATACCTATGTTCACAAATAAATATATTGAATTGAATTGAATTGAATTGAATAATTATTGATTATTTTGAGCTCCCGATATTTCGACGCTGTTAAAAGCGCCACGATCGTAGAACGACTGGAATGACTGGTGGGCTGGCTTGCAACATCGTCGAAATAATCAATAATCACGGAAGATATCCCGTAAGTGACGCGGTTTAAAGTTTAATTTTAAACCGTGAAAGCTTAAAACAGTAAAATAGTAATAATATCTCGACTTGGCACAGGAGGTTTTTGACATGTGGAATGTAAACTCGGCTATCATTGTGCCGATTGTCGTGCCGGCCAATGGCCTTACGGCCATCTTTTGAGGGCTCTCTTTAGGCAGTTGGATCAAGGGCCTGATTCAAAAGGCAGTACTCCTCGATACGGCTCGCATTGTGAGGAGGTTCCTGTCTCTGGAGCCCTACCCACCGGTAGCTTGGACCCTGCGCCCGACACCGGCGGAGTACTATTTTTTATATTTTTAATTGTTTTTTATATGGATTTTTTTAAAGAAATATTTAAAAATGTTAAAACTAGGTAAGAAAAATGAATAAACAAAATAATAATAAAGGTTTATTTCGGAACAAAAATACAAGATTAAGTAGAACCAGTAAAACCAGGGTAGCTGCAAAAGTATAAACTGTAGCGCAGCTATCAAAAAGCTTAAAACAGTGTAGGAAAGCGTTTGTTTTGCTTTTCTTATGAAAAATCTATGTTGAGACTTGCTACTGCCATCAAAGGACACGTAACTTGTTGACAGTAACAGGTACAATACTGTCACCTTACGATGCCTGAAGACATTTTCACCACACTTACAAAAAAAAATGCGGTGTCCCATTTATTACGAGGCCACTTGTACGTCAAGACACACGCTCCGGTTGTTTAGAATGTCCGGAAAAGAAGCCACTTTGTGTGCACACAGCTATTCTTGTGTGCTGAGCCACTCTCTGTGTTGTCTTCCCTTCAATAGAGCTTGTCTACGCTAAGGATAAATGTGGTACAAAGCTTTTGAAGAAATATGGTACTGGTTTTTGAAAGAATATTGGTGGCAATGATGATTATCTGCCATGACCAGATGACAATTTTTTAATTTTTATTATGACTTCACAATATTATTCGGTACCAATAATTATGTTATAATACAAGATTCAATAAACAAAAATAATAATGAAAACTATTATTTAAAAACACTGCAGCATATTTCTAAAATCAAAAGTAATGTGGTCACTTCAGAAGCGAACTAAAAATACGGCCAAAATATTTTAGGCTTCAGTGAGTATCCGCCTTTAAAACATACTCGTAAACTGAATAAAATACTTGACTAGCATAATCTGAACTCGCCTTAAAAGATGTAAATAGAATAGCGGGATATTTTTATTCGTTCCTTTTTTACGTTCTATTTTTATGATATTATTAAAACCTTGCTATAAGGTAGTATGAGCATGCATAGAAACTAACAAAATTAAATTCCACAGCTACTTATGTGCCGGTTAAGGTGCAAGTGTGGCTATAAACTGAAAACTTAATATAATGCAACTTAAGCATGCATTTATTACCTACAGAAATATATTTTTTTCCCGTTTCATCTGCGGTTATAGGGTAAAATCCTCTCAGATCGAAGTAATTTTAATGACGTCACAATATTAACGTTTCTTTTTGATGCAGTTCCGATGAAGAGGTTCACTCAAACACACGCAAACGGGAACATCAAAAGTAGGAGGTTTCAACCTCCTACTTTTGATGGTAATATTTTTCAGAATATTCGATATTTTGTTCATTATTATCCACTGAAATTTTGCGCTAATGGGTTCCATATACCAACTTGTTTTGCTTTAATGATCATGTTCGATGTTCGGTTAGCAGAAAAGTGGTTTGTGTTCCTACATTTTTATACGATTTTTAATTTAATTTTTAATGAATGGTGACATGGATGCTGTTGTTTATTTATTGAAATAATGATCAATGAATAAATAATAACGAAACAGAACATAAAAATTCGAGCATTGATTTCGGAAAAATGTAGGCTCTTTATTTTAGTGCTAATTGCGATATTAGCAATGTTAGGTAAACTGTATTAAAATCTCACATCACATGACAGTCAAAGCCATGTCAGTAAATTGTAGCTGCTTTCACAGGGTTGCTTGTTATTCAATGCTTGAATCAATATGCCAGAGGTTCATAAACTTGACCACCAAAAATCCGTTAGAAATAGAAAGAAATCCTCACTTTTATGATTAAAAATCTGTTCATCCCAAAAACGAAAAACCTGGATGTAGCATAACAAATCCTAACTAATATAAACCCAAAAGTCTGTTTATTTGTTTGTTACTCAAACATCCCTCGACGAAGCGATGGGTCGTAATGAAATTTTGGGTGCGGGAATGTAAGGCGAGGGGAAGAGGTCTTATATACCCAAATATTCAACCTGCGTCCCGGCGGGGTATTTCTGTCCGACCCGTTTTATATGAGCTTGGAGACAACGTATTAATACTAGGAAAACTTAGTATTAAAACTAGAATAGGCTTTCGGAAGTTATAAAAGTATTTCTGTGTTTTGGGTGGCATGTGCCTGTTTCTGTGTGGGGTGTTGCGTGATTTATTTTCGTAATATATTAATAGGTTTTTATTTTTTTATGTTGCCCCACATTATGAATTTCTCCTGCATCGTGGGTTCTTTTACAAACATTTAATCTCACACAAACAAATAGCCAGACCTTGAACTACTACCTGTAGGCCATACAAATATTTGTCCCGTGCGGAAATCGAACCCGCGACACGCAGCGCAGCAGAAAATCACTCAGCCACTGCTCCGACCGTGCAGTCAAACTTTAGTCTTAAGTGCTTTTGACTGAAGTCGTTTGATACTATGTATAGCTTAATATACATTTTTAATCCGGTCAAAGATACACACATAATAATACACCCTGTTCACGAGCTCAGGTGATGCAACTTGAACGCGACTTCCATACTGATAAGAATTTAAGAACCTAGCAACTGGCTAAACACCTAGTTTGGGCCTAAATGTGGGTTGGCTAGTCAGCAAATCAACAAGTCAAAATCACAAGATCATCTCTTTTTTCTATCGATATCACCCATCAAGAATCTGACGTCTACAAGTGAATTCTCATCGCGTACTCACGTCCTGTCAAATTACCGCTAGTCCCCAAAAAGAGGGTGTTGACAACACTGGGTGCGATATTAAAAGTCCCAACTCAAGAGCTGGACTTGTTATTACGCTTGTGGTCGCGTCAGCTGTCTCTCGACCCATGTTAGAGCCGAAGGTATGCCTTCCCTGCTTATAAAACCGAATCAACAAGTTTAGGTAATGGTGGGCAGTTTTGTTTAATTTATGTTTTGTTATTTATTTATGGAGGAGGAGCTCGTGGCAAATAGTAGAAGGCACACGGGTTGATCTTCAAGGTTAGGCCACGTTTGCCAAGGTCGGTCTGTGGATGGGTGAACATCAATTACGTACCTACATACATACCTATATGATATATAAACAGCGTGTAACAGAAAGGGTATAATCATATGGAATACTGTGGTACGGACCATCAAACTGAACCACTTTCTCTATGGGACCACCATCGAAATCGTAAAAATAATCAGCTGTCCCATACATTTGGGTCAATTAGGTATTGAAATTTTGTATAGGACAGCTGATTATTTTTTTTAGATCCCATAGAGAAAGTTGTTCAGTTTGATGGTCCGTACCACAGTATTCCATATGATTATACGCTTTCTGTTACACGCTGTATATACTCCGTTACCCTTCACGAAGCCGTCAACCACGCATTATGTACATCAAACTAAGTAACTTTACGCAAAAATTATTGCTGGGAAACGACTTTTTTTTTCACTCATTTTATTGTGCTGATGGATGCATTGAGTAGTAGGTTGTGGAGGTGTTTAAAAATGTTACAAGAAAAACGAGTAATTAAAACAAAAAAATGATCGCAATGACGGGGAGAACAAGTGAACAACTTTCGGCTTCGTTAAGGGTTTTGTTACACCCTTTGTTTATGGGTTGAACATGGGTTTCATGCAATTCGTTACCAATAACAATAATAATTTCCTCTTTATGTACCTATACTTTTACAAAAAAAAACTGACGAATTCGTTAATAATCAACTTTTCAAAAGATTCACCTCGTCAAGATCAAATCAATTAAACTTTATCCCGTTGATGTCATCGTGCCATCGACTAAAGACTTTTGACAGTAAGTCTCCTCTTCAATGCCAAAGCCTTTAATGAAGCGACCTTACTAATCAAAGAAACCAATGAATCGATGAAAACGTGTCATTTTCATTTTCCAAGTTATAGGAACTTTCATTTCTTTTGAACATAAATTAAATTGTCTGTAGTTCCACGTAAAGAGAACGAATCACGTGGAGCTTTATGTAAATAACATATTATTTATTAACAAGGATGAAGATTATTATATTATTCTAGCTACATAAGCTATACATGGTGTGTGCAATAAAGAATAAGAATAATAATTATACCTAAGTCTGTAGGTAATAAAAAGAAATTGAGATCGAAAATAATACATTGGTTTAAGTAATCGAACACAACAAGAAAACCGTCCAAATTTGAATGGGACTCGCACCCAAGGGGTTCCGTAGCACTAAAACAATATAATGACAATAGTTTTAACGCTCAGTCATAGGTCAATTTTTAACACTCAACAGCAAAAGTAAATTTTGTTTTTCATAGTAAGTTAAACAAAGTTACCCTATTTTTTTTATTCGTAATGTTATCTCACTTTTGTGTAGCGGTTCATAGAAGACACCAGTACTCTCAAAATTTCATCTGTGTGGTCAACAGTCTCGGAGTAAAATGGCTGTGACATGCAGACGGATTGACGGACAGATGGATATATCCGTTTTTGCCATTCGGTAACGGTACCCTAAAATTACATTTAAATTACATTTCACGGGCGTATAATAAAATATGTTTAAATTCACATATTTTATTATATGTAGATTAGTTGATATTGAGCAACAGTCAGCAATAATCAGCAACAAATCATTATGTAGTAATAATGTATGTACCTAAGTACTATACCTACATTTTTTCACTTTTCTGTGATCGTTTTCTGAAAGACTGCCTTTTTTCTAGGCCCCAAGGATACGAAACTCCACATTCCAAAGAGTTTTCTGGTGCACAATTTCTCGGTTTAATCCAAATTGTTAGTAGGTCTTAACTGCTTTTACCACGACTCTTGCATTAGTCCAGGCTCGAGTGGAAACTCATTACATCATGGAAAATAGTCGTGTGTTCTCCCATAATTTTTAAAGAGTATTATAATATGAGCGTTTTAAAAGAGTAACACGGTCTTTTATATCTTTTCTTGCCTTGGTATTAAGTTTCTAGGTTTGTGTTCCTTAAACATTCCAATTCTTCATTCAGCCCCAAACTACATGGCCCATGCATAATATGTAACTGGGTTGCAGCAGTACGGCTGCATCGCTACGTATAAAATATTGATACTTCACCGCATTTGGTTAAACGGGAGGCCAACCCGAACATATTTGAACACATTCACAACCGATGAATGTATTTCTCGAGACCCACACCGTCCGGTCAATATAAAGGGCTTTAAGCCTTTGAGCTTCTTTTGATGCGTTTAACAACATAACACCACTCGAAGAGGAAGAATCTATGAATAATTTCACGCGACGGTCGTAAACTGCGAAGATTGTAAACATTTTAATTTATAACCTTACATTATTCATCATAACTTTGCTAATGCCTGCACTGCTATGTAAGTCAAAGTAGATTTTAATAAACTTTCACCTCCACCATGAGTACACAATTTTGTTGGCGTGAAATTTAAAATCTCACCTTACTTTTTACATTAAGGGAGTGTGCAAAGAGTGTGTATTATAAGAAATTTTAAAAGCTAGCTCGACTGAACCGTTTAGTGCTGAGGATTAAACGACACACGACACTGAAAGCTCTTTGACACTACGAACGAGTAATTGAATGTACGCCCAAAGTAAAGTAAGTCTGCGCGTTTTATATGCGAGAGGGAATATCGCCCAGCTGTGGAGGCGGTGGGAATGTTCGATGAAGCGATCGTTTAGGAATTTTAATTTTGAAAAATTCAGTTTTCGTTGCCGGGAGCTTGGGTGGTATTTTAAGACTTTTTCAATGGGCAGATTAAAGTAGGTCTTGGTAATTTTTCGGTAGGTATAATTTAAAAAAATATGTGTAGATGCGATAGGTATCGATATTGGACTACGACACTAACTTGAGAAACGAACGAGTTTAATTTTATTTGCCCTTTTATAATGTCGATGGCTATAAGAGTAGTCAAAGACCAAAAACACGACAGATGGACTGTGTGAAGGATGATATGAATAGAAAGGAGGTGAATGATGATATGACGAGTAGGTAATAATAAAGAAGTAGGGCAGAAAAAGACATGCCAACCCCAAACATTGGGTTAAGGGCAGGAGACTGAAGATGATACCCAATTTGATAGCTAGACACGTCTTTCGAATTGATATAAAAAAGTAATAAGAAATCAGTGCTAACTCAGTAATTTCGAAGTTCGAAACCGTAATAATTGCTCATAATTCTTAATACTCGAACAGTTTCCACGAATAGACAAATTACGTTGAAAAAGTCAAAATGTAATTTCAAGTCTTCTAAATTCAAATCCAACTATTTAACGTAGTTAACCCGTGTAATCAATTTAGTGTGCTCATGACCAGCAGTGTGAACGAAACGCCGAAAGAGTGAAGATTAAATTAACAACAATTAACTCGACATTACTAATGAACTTTGTTTTATTATTTTGTTGTATTTATTTTTGAATTAAGGATTAAATAAGGTTTAACATTGTGGCAACAAATTGTGGCCAGTGTTACCAACTAAAACTTAGAAGCGATGGTGGTGAATGGTGATGGCTAAGTTCTTAATGTAGGTATGGGTAGATATGAGCTGAAACCGAAATGTTAATGTCGATCCTTTTGAAGTTGGTTATAGAAATACGAATTGCTTCGTACGTGATTGCCACTTAATTGTCTACTGCTAGTGTTCAAACTGTTAGCCATTTTGAAATAGATTATTTGAAGTTACGCAGGTGTGAAGTTATGATTTAAAAAGTGAACTTACGCAACGCAGTTCAGGTATATGGATTTTTTTGCACAAGGCAACTTTCTTTTTTTGAAAATAATCTTTAAAATCAAATAGCAGATTATACTCTTGCCAAGCTGTCTCAACTTCGTTGTTTTTATGATTCAGAACTTATGTACCTTACACAATAAATTCCTATGCAGCACTAAAACACACTAGAAACCGACAACAAACTTCTATAATTGGTAAAACGTCATAACTAACAAATACAACAGTAACGAGTACAACTCTCCAACAATGCGGTTTTGACTAAATAAACTGATTTGAATTTTGCTTCCTTATAATTTAATCCATGGTAACAAGTCAAATAATCAAATGTAAGTTTATCAACAATGACTGGACGGGTTTGGGTGAAAGGTACACGATTAGATCATGACCAAGATTACGATATAATTATTTTATAGTTCGTTCAGGCGACAGTAGGACTTTACTGTGGGATTATATTTCAGGCTTCGTCCTCGAGATTAGCATTTGATACACTTGTAGTAACGCGGTAGTACACACCATTCCACACTATTTTGAGAATATTTGATTTCTTCTACTCTCATTTTTTAATTTTTTTGTTATTTATTTTGCTGAGGGTAGATTAATCCACTTGATTCCTGCGCTCGCAATGCGTCTCATTTTCGCTTTTTAGTGCCGCGCCGTTCCACACTCGCTCGCTCGAAAAAAGTTATTTTAAAAGATAATATCTAGTGTTAGTGTTTTAATAATGCCTAAAAGAAAAGGTGATGATTGTGGTCGTATAAAACGAAAAATTAGAAGATTAGAAAGAAAATTAAGACGCAAGCGGCGTCGGTCGCATGATCGTTATTACTCGGATGACTCAGAGTTATCGTCAACAACTTTGCGCCGCCGTTCACCGTTACAAGGTATGTTTTTTTTTTCTCCATGCTATAATATGCAGTGTATGGGTAAGTGTGTACGTAGTGTTTGACCTGCTTATGTACTAATACTACTATACTAATAAAATCTGTAATGTTATTAAAATGAAAATAGACGAGACATTATTATATGTACTTCTCGTTTAGTTTTTAAACGAATATAGGTAATTAGGTACCTGTAATTTTCTGCTCAAGATATTAGTGTTACGGACAGTACAATGGGACTGTTTTTTCACTAATATGGGCCAGAGTTATTAAGATTTAATTATTCTTTAGTTAGGGAATAATAGTTTGCGGACAGTACTTGCTTGCATTGGGACTGTTTCTTACTGTAAATTTCCTACTAACAATTTAGTTCAGTCTTTTAGACTAACATTATGTAACTCACAAGTTAGTAAAGCATTCAACACATTGAATAACTTATTCTAAACATTTTATTGTTACAATGATAATCTAATGCAGTCACTTCCCAGCCCACCGAGCAGTACATTGGGACTGTTTCATGGTGATTGATAAATTTGTTTGTGGACAGTACGTGATAAAATAACTTGGGACTGTCACTTAAAATATAATATTGACTCGCATTGCCAGCCTACATGGTCCAGATTCGGTCTGTCGTGATAGTTTCCCCGGATCCTAGGGACCCTTCACCACTGGTAGTCCCAGAGCCTGTTCCAGCTGCAGACCCGATAATACCTGCAACGTAATGAGCTGTTGAATATATTGGGCACAGATCCTACATTCTCTTTCAATCTCTTCGGAGGAAGCCTTCATATAATTAGGATCGAACTTCACTCACAGGTAAGTTCGTTTAATCTCTAATTATTTCGTTGGAACTCGACGCTAGCAAAACTGTGTGTAAAAGCTAGTATTCTAAGGCACTCAAGCATAAATACTGCTAACGGCAGATGAGCTTTATGTTGAAGCTAAAATAAAACTAAGATACTTAAAATAAGACAAACAGGACAAAAAGATTTTTACGTTCGCCTTTATAAAGTGGGTTACACACGAGTGACAAAGTTGCTAACTTTTCAGCGCAATTTAATTTTATTGATACAAAAAAAAAACCAATTTAGTGTTTTACGAAACATGGCTTACATTCATGTCTTTTATATAAATGTTACTTAATTACTAGAAGAAACTGTTTGTAATAGAAACAAAATAATTATGGATTACTGTTTATGCATGGCATGCCTACGACTGGTTGGAGGCGCGCGGCGGCTGAGGGGGAGCGCGGGAGGTGGCATCAGCATCGGGTGTCGGCGGCGGCAGAGGGGCGCACGGGCGGCGCGGGCGCTCGCGCAGCCACGCGCTCCAAACCGAGGCTCACTCAAATTCTTACCACGGCGAAGGCACTGCGCTTGTTAAACCTTGCTTTCCTGCAGAAAACGAAATCTATACAGTCCACGTATTTTCATTTCTTAGCTCCTGGAGCTGAACCGTCGACGTAGCAGCGTAAACAATACTGTTATCCGAAATGAATGAATTTTAATTCATTTTATTTATCTAAAGCTTCAATCTGTCTCAGATATTTTACGTTACTATTTGTCAATAGAACTCGACAAGTCATATAATTATCTTTTAAAGCAGTTTTAGAGTGATAAATTACAGGACCGAAACGTGGTCGCTCACAATGGGCCTCATCAGAAGGCTTAAAGTCACCCAAAGGGCAATGAAGACGGCTATGCTCGGAGTTTCCTTGCGTGATCGAATCAGAAATGAAGAGAGAGAACCAAGGTTACCGACGTAGCCCGAAGACTTGCCAAGTTTAAGTGGCAGTGGGCAGGGCACATTGCTTGCAGAACGGATGGCAGGTGGGGCCGAAAAGTTCTGGAGTGGTGACGGCTGAAACAGTTGGAAGGCCTCCCACTAGGATGACCGTTGACCTGGTGAAGGTTGCAGGGATCCGTTGGATGCGAGACGCATGGGATCGGTCAATGTAGCGACACTTGGGGGAGACCTGTGTCCAGTCCAGTCTTTCAACTGAAATGATGATGATGATGAAAGGGATTTTAGTTTTTTTTTTGTTAAACGTGATCCAGCGTCTCACTTGTATTTTGAATGTCGAGTCGTTAGACCTGAGCCAGGTCAAATGAATGCGTCTCGTCTAAAACGCAATTGAAACTCTCGACGACTTGATACCCTTCTAAGTTATCTTTTCACCCGTTTATGTCGGATACCGCGTGTTGGCAGTTCGTACCCCACCTTAATCGTGCGGAGTGACATAGTAAATACACTTTGTTAATACCTCTGCCGTGTGTTGTGAATCGCATCTAAATTCCCTTTTGTCTGACTTTGGGATATATTTTTTGTTTTCGTATGAGTTTGAAGTTTATTTGTTGTGTCATTTTTTGCGAGTAAATTATTTTAATGATGTTTTGTGATAACTTCATATGGATAACTAGCTGTTGCCAATGAAATTTGTTCGCTTGAAATTATTATAAAAAATATTATCTTTTTTGAATCGGATATTGTTAATAATTTGAAGGGTTTAATTTTTTTTGCACGGATCCCTAATTATTTTCCCAAAATAAAAGTAGCCTTGTTGACCTTATAACATTAGCTATCTGCCAGTAAAAGTCCCTCACTAAAAACAATTTTTTAGTTTCAGTTCCATGAATGGGGAGCCCAACTCGTAATTTTTTTTTTTATAAATCTCGAAAAGCGGTTCACAGAATACATCTACTTACCTACTAAGTTTCAACTGTGTAGTACTATTAGTTTCGGAATAAAGTGGCTGTGACATACACGGTCATACAGACAGACAGACATGACGAATCTATAAGGGTTCCGATTTTTGCCATTCGGCTACGGAACCCTAAAAAGTGGTCGACCGTAGATGAACATTGTAGGCTGATTATGCTAAGATTAGTTTTAATTGCCAAAATATTTCTCTAAGCTGACAGCCTTGTTGGTGGAGTCGTCGCAAGCGGAACTGCTGAGCTTGAGGTCCTGGGTTCGATTCCCGGGTCGAGCAAAGTGCAATTGGGTTTTCCCATCAGAAATTGTCTCAGTAGCAGCCACGGATGCTAGATTTGTGCCCAGTTGATGGCAATAGGCTCACTACATGGGAATAAACATAACTGGCGAAATATGGGTGTATATGGGTGTACTATAATTGGGTACACCTCTGCCTCACCTTACGGGCATTACAGGCGTGATGATTATGGTATATTGCTTTAAAACGATAATATTGACTTCTAAGTAAATCCAGGTTAATATCACACTCTTTTAAATTTCCTGAACGTTTCAGATACTTCCCTTTTCCAAAGTTTCGTATGAATCGTCCGAGAATATATGGCTGTTACGTGATCCGAATTATTTGGTAATCGGCGTTTTATTTAAAGTTTCTAGTGAAGCTTTGCATACACAATATTATGCATGAAGATTTGAAAGAGTGCACTACTACTCGTATGTTTTCGATTAGAGGTTATTTTATATTTAAACTAGCTTTTAGCTAACATGGCTGAAGGTTATCCGAATTTTAGAAAAGAATTGTTGTAAATATTGTAAAGAAACAGTTTTTCTCGTATATAAAGAATTTCTTTTTTGTCCATAAACTCAACATGTATATGCCCGGAAAAGGTTCTAAAAAACTACTCACTCCATTGAATCCCAACTCCCAACACAGCAAGCACCGTAATCGCCACAACCCCAAAAAATGTGAACAAAAACATGTAAAATACAAAACATAAACAAACCATCCGTGTTCTGTCCCAATAATAATGAAGGTGTAACTACGGATGACCGTTCCCTTCCCTTTGACCCCGTTTGGAAGGCTCCACGGCATTGGTTCTCAACTAGTGGTTCGCGGACCACCAGTAATTTTAATTTTCTATTCTTTCTTTGTCGTGTGGTTAGTGCATAACCTGGTGTCAGAGTTTTTATGCCGCCCATGGGCCTCTGACGTGGCTTTACATGCCGTCGAGAAAAATCTCTCAGGCATGATTGGTTTCCTCACGATGTTTTCCTTCACCGAAGCTAGTGAAAATTATACAATACGCAAGGAACCCGAAAACTCAAAGGTATTAATTAATATATATTAATTTTCTAATTATATCCTATTACAATAAAATCTGTTAATACACGCCGCATGAACTCTACTTGTTGACGTAGGCCATAAAACTGCAAGAATAAAACGGGAATAGGCAAGCCATGTGTCGCAAGACATATAGGTCCTGAGACAGCTAGACGGGAGTATCGGCAGACCGGTAAGATCTTATTTATCGTGTGGTTAATCCTAATCTGGTGTTAGACTTTTTATGCCACCAATGTGCCTCTTTTTTTTTTTTTTTTTTTACCGATTGGATATCATCAAATAACCCCTCCCGCTCTGGGCTGAGCAGGAGGGAGTGTCAGACTTCTACTGACTAAAACCCATCCATGTTCCTTCCTTTGCCCTTTGTGTTCCAGGACCGCGGTATCTCTTTCGAACAGTCCCGCAACCCTGGCAGGCGTCGGCCCTTACGGACCCCTTCCTGTTTGCTGACTCTCTTTGAGGCGCGCGTGGAACACGAACGCGCCGTCGACACGGCCTGTCGTCATAAGACGGACGGACGGCGAGCTAGCCCATAGCTCACCGTCCACAGGCCCGCGTCTACGGTGGCCAGGGGCCACCACGTGGCCCCCGACGCCCGGTGCGTCTCCCGCGGCGGCTGGGACGTGAGGTTATCTCCCTCTCACGTCCCGCCACCTCCTTCGCTAGCATGACTGCTTCGCAGAAGGAGGTGACGGCGTCCCATTCCGTCTCGCTCCGGACCATGTATTGAACCAGGGCCGGACGCGAGAGGTCGCCGCCGCCGATCGCCGCCGCGCCGCTACGAGGACACGGCGTTGCTCCGCCCAAGCGGAGCAGACCTGCACAGTGTGCTCCACCGTGTCCTCCGGTCGATCCTCGCAGTGGTGACACCCGGGCGTTTCCTCCCGCCCGATTAGGTGCAGGAACCTCCCGAAACAACCATGTCCGGTGAGGACCTGCGTCAGGCGGAAGGTGAGGGCGCCGTGGCGCCTCTCCAGCCACTCCTCAAAGAGCGGACTTACCGCCATTATAGTGGCGTGCCCTACCAATGTGCCTCTGACTTGGCTTTACATGCCGTCGGGAAATATCTCTCAGGCATGTTGGTTTCCTCATGATGTTTTCCTTCATCGAAACAAGTGATTATTAGGTGTATTCCCGTTGACCCCACCGCCCGTGGCTCCACTGCATATTAAAATATAAAAAATGTTCCCGTTTACCCCATCAGTGGGGCCACGGGCGGTGGGGTCAACGGGAATTGATAATTAAAAATTGTACCCGTTGGCCCCACCGTATTTTTGAGTAATAAAATATTTCCCAAAAACATTGTAAGGAATCGAGTAGTGTTAGTACAGGAAGATGGCGGGTAACCTTGGATGGCGTCCTCATTATTTGGCGAGAAGAATTATTACAATAGTGGGAGAAGTGGAAGAAACGGGGGAGCCCTTTGCTTTGGGATGAGGCAGAATAGGCTCAGTTTATTCTTCAGACTTTTAAAAGCAATAAAAAAGTGTCTAGCCCAAAGGTTGGGAGCCCCTGCTCTACGGATATTCAATTGGAAACTTCTCAATATCTTTGATGAAGCAAAGCGGATCATTTCGTTGCTCAATTTGTAAACATCCTTGTATGGAATTTTTTTGGGTGTTGCTATTTTTGCTTCCGGCTCGGGTTTTATAGTTATTTGTGTGAAACCTGGTAGGGTAGCGTCATGTTCTTTTATGGGTTTATGGGCCATCTATGATAGTATTGATGCCCGGAAAGTGAAATCTAGCCCAACCACGTAGGGCAAAATTCACCAACACACTTCATCCACGAACCAGCCTAGGCAAGCACGGCTTAACCTGAAGATCGACCCGAGTCTGAGTTTAAAATCAAACCACTTTAGCGGTTTATACGAAAATCTGTCCGGTCTATTATTTTATGTCTTTTTTTTTAATTTGGCCCCTTGTTGGCGACCATAAACAAAAGTATTTTCAGCAAGTAGATCAACAAAATTACATTTTTTTCCATCCAAAGAGTCATGTCCAACAAAGCTCATGGCCTGGGGATATCTAACTGAATGCTTAATGCCCGTTTTCAGCAACACTAAAGGATACCTAACTGAATACCTTATGCCCACTTTCACTAACACAAAGAAACAGAAACAGAAATATTTATTTTTAAGAATGTAGTTTTACATGTATGGTGTTAGGAGTTTGTTTAAGTCCATAAGTTACATCTAACTCAATACTGTAACGTTACAGTTTCCTAGAGCAGGGAAACTGTGAGGTCACAATTAAGGTACTCACCTACCTATTCTGGAGGAGAGCACGGGTTAAAGAAAAGATGGGAAACAATAACAGAATTTAATAAATAATACACAAACTTATTTTAAAAGATGGAATTAAATGGAGCTGGAGCTAGCTATATACCTATCCTCACTAGACCAGAGAAGCAGGGAAATGGAAATTAATAATAAAATATGATGAAGTGGAGAAAAGCGGCCCTCTCGGCTGTAGCAGTGGCCGAGGAACGTCAGGGTTCAGTCTTCGGAGGAAGGCGGCCCTCTCAGCTGCAGCAGCAATGGCTGAGGGACGTGGAGAACAGCAGACCTCTCGGCTGCAGAAGTGGCCGAGGAACGTGGAGTACGGCAGCCCTCTCGGCTGCAGTAGAGGCCGAGGGACATCAGACTTCGTCTTCCATCAGTAGAAATGGACGGAGGGCGTTAGTACGTCTATAGCTCAAGCAACAGATAAGGAACCACGGGTACGCGCTGTGCGATGACATTATTAATAATGCGACATGAATTTATTCATGTCTCATCTTAGAGGACTTCCTCTTAAAACTTATAAATTTGAAGACTTGTGATACTTTTGAGCTCTGGACGAAGACTGCCGCTTCACAGCCATCTCCAGATAATTGACCTTTTACAATTTTTGAATGAAGAAATTTCTAGAACTTACAAAAAAAAAGAAAATATAACGAGGTTGACATGAATTTTATATACGACCTAAAACTAGGCTCCAGCAATGAATTAAAAATAAAAACCTAGGCCTGTCATTACCTGACATAATAAAAGTAAACAAACATTCAAGAGAGATAAAAATCTACAGAAAAACTTAAATAATATGAATTACAAGGTAAAAAGTATGCTAAGACTACAGGTAATGAGCATGCAGCTACCTGAAGAGCAGAAATGTTATTTTTTCAGGTTAATATTATAAAAATGCAAGTATAAAAACCATGTCAAAATACAATCATTACAATACCTAAGGCCCGTTATTTCCAAAACTAAGTGACACTAACTCAAAATCAAAATCAAAAATCAAAATAAGTTTATTAACCAATAGAAACAAAACAGTTGTGTCATATAATCGGTGAGCCAGAAACTAAGCATTGCTTGTATCTTGTGGCTCAGGAGTGCGAATTTTACAAATTTAGAATACTTACATTAAATTGAGGACATAAAAATTTAATAATAAACATTATCAGGGTATGATAAAAAAGCGAACAGAAAGTAGTAAAATTAAAATAAAACAGTGTTTACATTCGTTGGGCTGGTGTTAAAGTGTGTGTGTGTGTGTGTGTGAGGGTGTTAGTGTGTGTGTGTGGCTGTTGTAGGGATGCTATATCAAGGCTTCGGTGTCGTCGTATGACAATTTCAATAGGGCTAATTTTAGAATTTTTTTACAGGTGGTGGTAGAGCAGTCTCGTAGGTCGCAAATTTTACTTACTTTATTATAAGTGTTTGGATGAGAAAAATTTGTGCACCGTCTAGCTAGTTCCGATTTGGTAATTGGTATAGGTACTCTAAATACTCGTTTGTTTAATAAAACCTCGTATTCCGGCAGTTTTCTAACTGTTGCGTGATATTTTAACTGAATGCCTAATGTCCGTTTTCACCAAAACTAAGGGATACCTAACTAAAAGCCTAACGCCTGCTTTCACCAACACTAAGTGAGACCTACATCAATGCCTAACATCCGTTTTCACCAACACTAAGTGCCACCTAACTGAATGCCTAATGCCCGGTTTCACTAACACTAAGGAATACCTAATCTTAAATGCTTAATAACCGTTACCTCTAGCCGCGCATTACTGGCCGCTTCGTGTAGATGGCATGAAGGCCCACACGATCCGGCACGTTAACGTCCGCGCCCACTCGCACTACTAGCTCCGTCACTTTATAGTGGCCGTACGAGCATGCGTTGTGGAGGGGGACTAGGCCTCTGTAAAGAAGACAAATATTTAATTAATTCCCAATTGAACTTACCGCAGTATCTCAAGACTAAATTCCCACCAGTGTGTGTTGCCAGTGATTACATACGGGACTGAAACGTGGTCGCTCACGATAGGCCTCATCAGAAGGCTTAAAGTCACCCAAAGGGCAATGGCTATGCTCGGAGTTTCCTTGCGTGATCGAATCAGAAATGAGGTCATCTGCAAGAGAACCAAGATTACCGACGTAGCCCGAAGAATTGCTAAACTTAAATGGCAGCAGGCAGGAATGGCCGCTGATGCAGCGGACGAACTCGCTAGAAGGGGATCGAGCATGGCAGCAGTGGGACCTGAACCCATCGTGCCCCTCCCTTTCGGGTACCTACGCACACTGGTAAGGAAACGAACTAGTGAACAACACCACAAGCTATGGCAGGACCATGGTGAGTGCAGGCAGGCCAAGGAAGCACTTCCTGCTATCGATGGCCGCTTCACGAAACGAGCGCTTCGGCTGACCAAACTACAGCTGCGCACAGTTACAGCCGCCATCACTGGACACGGCTCTTTTAATAAACACCTCTTTGTCATAGGAGTCACAGACAGCCCCCTGTGCCGAGCCTGCATGGAGGAAGACGAGACAGCAGCCCACGTGCTTCTGCACTGTCCAGAGGTTGCAACATACAGGGCAAAGTACTTCGGTAACCCAGGTACTCTCCGCGAGATTACCAGCAACATCAAGGCGCTGCTGGCCTTTCTCGGGGAGCTAGGGTGGATCGAATAAATTTCCCACCCGCACGCAAAATACGCGCTCAGACGTGGAGTTGCGGACACCAGCCCGCTATACAATACATTACAATACAATGGCAGCAGGCTGCAGGGCACATTGCTCGCAGAACGGATGACCGATGGGGCCGAAAAGTTCAGGAGTGGCGACCGCGAACCGGAAGACGTTGCGTTAGAAAGCCTCCCACTAGGTGGACCGATGACCTGGCGAAGGTTGCGGGGATCCGCTGGATTGGAGTCGCAAGGGACCAGTCATTGTCCAGCAGTGGACGTCTTTCGGCAGAAATGATGATGCCGAATAAATAAAAAAATGTAAAATTACCAATTAATTTGCAAAACATGTGTTTCGAATCCTACAACTTTATAAATTAAAAAGCCAAACCAATATTGTAGCATGTAGTCAACAATTTTTTAACGACCACGAATGCATATTTTCCATTAAAATGTTTGAAGTAAAACCAACAAAATCGCAACACAATTGTAAAGGAGTTAAAGTAATCGATATTCAATTGACTTTAACATCCGTGGGAAGTAAAACAGCTGATCATTTTGTTCCTTCTGTCCTGAGATTAGCTCCGATTCATTTGTTATTCCTTTCAATAACTGTCACGTTGATTTATCGTCGGGTATCAATAAAGAAATTAACGATTTATATTGGCGATATAGTACAGGATTTTATTTGACGGGATCCTATTTATGTGCATTTGGAGGTTTTATGAGGTGGTCTTAAGCTTGCTTCATTTATATTGTCGCTTTGCATCCTGGTCAAATTCAAAGAGGTATCTATACTAATGATTCTCGACCCGAATCGATTATAAAAAGGGTAGGTTCTTTTTTTTACGGATATCGGTAAGCATAAACCACCCCCTAGTTTCCATACTGTCCATAATTACACTGTGGAATAAACGTTTGCGTTTGTGTGTGTGTCGGCGCGTTTATAGGGCTACGTTTTAATACGGGTGATTTACACGTACTGATTTCCTTTTATCACGATGGTGTGCTTATTCTCGCCAATTCGTGAGGATGCCATCCAAAACGTCCCGCCATTCCTTTCGGTCTGCCGTGACCCCATCTAGCTGTTTCAGGGCTCGAGTCTTGCGATATTCGGGCCCGCAGCTGTGCTGGCAGTATCAGTCTGACATGGCCTGCCCAGTGCATACGAAAACTTATCATTAATAATTAAAAATAGGTGGAAACTGAAGAACACCAACTGCTGCGAACCTTAGATACTCACACACAAACATAACATCACGCATGTGATGTCCGAAGGGTTAGGTAGAGGTGTACCTAATAGTACACCCACATTTTATCAGTTATGTTTAAGTCCCGGGGGCGAGCCTATTTCATTTCATTCATTTTATTTATTCAATAACAATTTACATTGTGTTGAATATATAGGGTGACTGGTAATTAGTGACCGATACATAAACACGTGATTGTACTCATGATAGCAAACAACTTTCCAAAGAAACTTTTTTTTTAGTTGTTACTTTTATCCCAATAACACAACAGCCGTATGTAATTCGCTGTTAGCCGTGTGACGATGTTCTGTCTCCCACTGTTGCGTAGTACCATAGTAATTAGACCGAACGGCGTCACGCGGCTAACAGCTGATACCTAGGTCACAGGCGCGCGCGCGCGAATTTTATACGGTTGTTTGTTATTTGAGCTAAAAGTGAACGAGTAGGTATAAAAAAAAGGTTTCTTTGGGAAAGTTGTTTGCTATCATGAGTACAATCACATGTATAAGTATCGGTCACTAATTACCAGTCACCCTATATATACATGAAATTTAAATACAGCCGCAATAATACAGCTGGTCTATTGCCATCAACCGGGCACAAATTCAAACTCCGTGGCTGCTACTGAGAAATTCCTGATGGAAACACCCAATAATGATTTTTCCCGAACTGGGATTCGATCCCAGGACCTCGCGCTCAATAGATGCGGTTGAGACCACTTGAACCACGAGGCTCCTTAGGTACTGATTTATCCACGATAATACATCTGGTCATTTATAGTCCCAACTATGTTAGGGTCGGCTTCCAGTCTAACCGGATTTAGCTGAATACCAGTATTTTACATGGAGCGACTGCCTATCTAACCTCCATAACACAGTTATTACTGGGTAATACGATACCCCTTGGTAAGACTGGTTGTCAAACTTTCGGGTCACTGACTACCTGTAACGACTGACAAAGATCTACAAATGTCAGCCGGGACCAACGGCTTAACGTGCTTTCCGAGGCACGGAGGAAACTCGGTATGTAATGGGTGGTCACCCATCCACAGACCAACCTAGGCAAGCACGGCTTAACCTAAAGATCGACCCGAGCGGCTGTTATTATGTCACCACGAGCTCCTGTTATACCGATACGATACGATGTTATACCGTGCCATTAATATTCACGAAAATAATTAATAGGACAAGACTTTTTATATCGGTCATCAGCATCACATCTTCTTCTTCGTCGTCACACTCTTGGCAGAGTGGTCGTGCTCGTCACATCATCATCATGTGGTGGCAAGCTTCACAGTCCGCTGCCATTTCTTCCGCACTGTAATTTTTCTTGCGCATTCGTGGAGTGGACCATTGAGTGCAGTTTTGACTTGGTCGGTCCAACGCATTCGTGACCTGCCGCGCGCTCATGTACCTTCAACCTTTCCTTGTACTACAAGTCGCTCCACAGATGTGTCTTCTTGACGTGTGATATGTCCAAAGAAAGTGAGAATACGACATTGAACGATGGAAGAAAGACGCTGCTTGATTCGAAGTTCTTGGAGGATTAAGACGTTGGTTCGGAACTCTGTCCAGGTTATGCCAAGCATTCAGCATCACTTAGCTAGCTTAAAAAATATGTATCAAAAGCATCAATTTAAAGGTTTCCTTACTCAGTAAACTGAATTCAGCCGACAAGAACATACGCTCGCAAGAAAATGAGGATCATAACACTGCCTAACTAAATCAGGCTTCCGCAAACTCAATGTTGACCGGAATACTTTGCGAAAATCGCGCAAAAGTCCACAGTAATATACCAGGGTTCTAGCAGAAAAAAGCAGCCATTGCGAGTTGGACTAGCGCACGGAGAACCGCAACCGCAAACTTGTAGGTATTTTGTTATTAAATTATATTTTTACGGTTTTCTGAATTTTTCCTTTATATGCTGTAAGACAATGCTTCTAGCCAGATTTCAAGATTCTAGGTCAACGGAAAGTACCATAAAGGTTTTGATTACTTTGTGAAATCGCAAAAAATGCGACATGAACGGTCATACCTTTTGATCACGTTTACTTACAAGTTTAATTTTTACACTGCTTCAAGGGGTAGCAGACTTGTTTATTCAATATTAATTTCAGCGCGATACCTCCACGTGTTCCTGACAAAAAGGGTCTTCAGACGGTCAGACAGACGGACAACCAAGTAATCCTGTAAGGGTTCCGTTTTTGCCGACTGAGATACGAAACTCTAAAAACTACTGCTTCTGAACTATTTGCTCCTAGTATTTGCAGGCGCGTTTCTCTCAGATATTTCTAGGCTGTGTATCGTAGCTTACTGTTTAATATGGCTACTAGATTTCCTACGGATATTTTATTATTTGTTACTGGGTTTCAGGAAATTAAGTCTTATAGGATATGGTTTATTTGGTTTGTTTGGATGTTTGGTTTGATGTTCGGAAACCTACTTGATATTAAAAGAAATACTAATGTTATCCTACTATTAAATACAGAAGGCGTTGCGGCAGACCTCGTAGAAGATGGCGGGACGAGCTGGATAAAACCAACGACGAGTGGCATACATTAGCCATGGATTGAAACAACTGAAAGTAATGGGGATGGGAGGCTTTTGCCCAGCAGTGGGATGTAGCAGGCTAACAGTATCAGTATCCCACTATTAATATGTTCTACTTCTTAGCAACACGCCTGTAACCCCCGGAGGGGTTATCACAAATTAAATCACCATATCGATCATCTACTGACACACAGATAACTCTCTAGCTAACACATTGCGGGAGACAGCACTCCAGCTTAAGAGAAAATGCTGTAGGTATTTGAAGAAACTATCGCTGACGCTCAACGAGCGCTCTGATCCGACACGTAAAAAGTCATAATTCGAGGTTTGACTCTCGACTATTTCCTCCTCCAAAATTCGATCAATTTAAAAGATATTTCATAAACTGAATGAGAAGAATATAACTGTGTTCCTTTGTTTTTCTTTTTTCATTAATAATTTTGGATAATTTTCGAATGGCGCAGCGGTAGTGAGGCTGCCTTACGTTCTTAGGGTCCCGGGTTCGAATCCCAGTAGGAGCAAATGTTTGTGTGATGAGCATGGACATTTGTTTCCGAGTCATGGATGTTTATATGTATAATAAGTATGTATTTACAAACAAAAAGTATCTATGTAGTATTATCAACTATCTGGTGTTCACGACACAAGCCTCGTTGCTTAGTGTGGCACCTAAATGGCGTTGTGTGTAATGTCAAGCGATATTTATTTATTTATTTAATTATCAAATTTGTACAATAGGTCCAAATAGGCAATTTTGAGCATTTTGTAAAGGTTCTAGTGCTGATACAGATTATTAACATCAAAAAGGTAAATATAGGGACATGTAAGAGTTTGATATTTATTTAACTATAAAAAATCATTGCTTTAAAGTCATAAGCCAGAAATAAAACAGGCGAGAGCGTTTGTATGGAGAAAAGAACAACCGCATTTCCTCTTAACCTGTCTTATTTCTCGCTCCACGTTTCAGTTTATCAGCTAAACCGTTACAGATTCCCCCGACATTTTTTGTAAAGAATTGACAAAACATCCAGTGATGTTTTTGTTATAATTTAAGCTTCTTATGTAATGTCCGCACTACGAGAATATGTTGGAGAAAACCACATTAATATCCATTGCGAAATTTGGAAAAACAAAGCAGTCACACAAATATTCACGAAAAACACATTTCAGTGCTAAAACGAATATTTAAAAATTCAACAGCTCAAAATTTAGGCATTCATTTAGGTGTCGGCGAAAACAAGCGTTAGAATTTTAACTAACGCAAATGGTGTCAAAGACCCTCCGGCCGTTTTCGCAACTGTGATTCGCAACCAGCTAAAGACCATCTAGTGTCAATTCAGCAATAAAATATGGGTTCAAAGTAGCAGTAGATAGTTGGCTGCTCTATTTATCTTTTGTCACCACACATTAAATTACCGAATCGATCACTCAGAGACATTAGCTAACACATTGCGAGAGACAGCATTCAATTTAACCTCTCTCATCTCTCGCTCCCCGTTTAACTTTATCAGCATAGCCGGTAAATGTTCACGGGAGCGATTTATTTTGCAGCAGCCCCCACGGATATCGAGCGTGCGGCCAATTTCGTCACGTACACTGGCGTGCGCTTTGTCAACGCCACGGCTACGAAATAAACGTATTTACCGTGGCTTGAATTAATCATAAACCATTGGTGGCGATGGGTTGGTTTTAAGCGTTGGTAGTGTAAGTAGAGGCTAAGCTTTGTGAAGGGTGGGTAAGGTTTTAGGTTTGTAGGGGGTATAAATATGTTTTTGTATTCGAAATTTTAAGTTACCTGTTCCTTTTGAAAGATAAGACTAAATTTCTAATAGATCAACTCAAACGCAGGTCCCAAATAATAGATCTTATACCAAATCATCTGCTTAGCCTTTTCCCAATTATGTTAGGATCAGCTGTCAGTCTAACCAGATACAGCTGATTTTTTAATATGGAGCGACTACCTATCTGACCTCCACAACCCAGTTAGTACTGGGTAATACGATACCCCTTGGTAAGACTGGTTGGGTTGTCAGACTTTCAGGCCACTGACTACCTGTAATTACTGTTAAACCGGGACCAACGTCTCAACATAGTTTCCGAGGCATGGGGGAAACTCGGTATGTAATGGGTGGCCACCCATCCACGGCCAACCTAGGCAAACGCATCTTAACCTGAAGACCAACCCAAGCGGCTGGCTGTTATTAGTTAAGCTCCTCAGAACTCCTCAGAAACCATAATCAGCCTGTAATGTTCCCAATGCCGGGTCGCAGGCGTCCTATCTGCAAGGAGTGGGCCGTAATCCAATACGCGGGCCCAGTGTGGGCTAGTGGATGTCCCAAGTCTTTGTAATTCTGGTTTCCTCACAATCTTTTCCTATCATTTACAGAAAAAGGTGAAATTAAAGTATACTAGGGACTAATTTGTCAGAGCGTTACGTTCCTAATTGCGCTGTCTTTCTCTTCGCTAAAGTAATTCATCTGTATAATCCCGAATAACATAGAACACACTATTCTACCCACTAATTCATTTCAATACAATTGTCGCAGTCTTGATTCAAGATAGATTGAAACTCACCAACTTGCATTTCTCGATAGCTGAATTGAAACCTGTTCAAACACGGTTTAAGTTTCCAGCGACGCAGTGGATTTGTGAAAATTTACACGAGTATTCACTATTCATAAGTGGGTTTAAACTTGCAAAACTGGATTTGGAAACTTTGTTGGTGTCTGGTAGAATTTTTGCGTCACTTTTTCGACGCGATCATACGTTGGCGGAAGTGAAAATTGTTTGATAGTTTGTTCCTTTTCGTTTTATTTTTACATACATACATAAACTTACGCCTTTTTTCCATGGGAGTAGGCAGAAACCACAGAACGCCGACCCTTACATACTCCTTTTGCCTCATCCACGTTCATACATCTGGTCATACACGCACGCGCGCCGGTTGCGAGTACTACGCACCTGACCTTTCTGAAGAACCTCACCAGTAAGGTCAGTGTATGTCCTTGTAGGGCGTCCTCTCCCGGCGTTGCCACTCACAACTGCCTTGTAAATACCTTTTGCTAGTCGCCTTTCACTCATCCTTTCTACATGACCATCTAAGCATACTCTTATCAATGTTTGCCACTACATCTTCTTTTAAACCGCAACTCAATTTATCATTCAGAGTTTTGTGCTTTGTTAAATTGTGCGAGTGCGATAATCGTCTCAATTCTTTACAATAGTTAAGAGCGTTTTATAAAAGTCTTGGATGCGCAAGGGTAGCCGCGAAATTTAAATTTTCTTACGTTTATTGCCATTTGCAGGTCAGTGTCAGGTTGTATGTTGATGAAAATATGAATCGCGCCAGTAACACGTATGGAGTTCCAGAATTATAACCATTCAAATCATCAGTACAACCTTCCAAGTTCATATAATCACAAAGAATGACTTTTTCATGAAATAGCCATTGAATGGGTTTTTATATTCTGACACGGACAAAGTTGTCAGAAAACTAGACCTCAAAACATTGTTCTCACAACATGTTACTGTTTTAATTTGAAACAAAAAATACGAACTTAAACTGTAACAACAATTTCAATCCAACGATTATAAAAATGTCAAGTTCCCTGTTGTAAATCAACTTCATTACTTTTACAGATTCAGAAAAACGCAAATGCGTTGACAACCGTTTCTGGTAATGCCAGGATTACATTAGGCACGGCTCCGCATGAATTACCGATGTAGCACGCAAAGAAGTATTGAACGTTTTCCATAACGAGTATTGAGGTAGACTTTTCTTTTGTCTCGATATTTAAAAATTTGGTGTGATAAGTACACAGTATGGCCGAAAGTATTACAAAAATGACAAACTTCTGTGGAAACTCTATCACCTATTTATCAAGACAAATTAATTATGAATTTTGTAAAATATATATCTAATCCTTGGTAACTTTCGTTCAAAATATGCTGTTTCTCCCAGTAACTTAGCGTCGTAGTCTGTCAGTGAATCAATTTAAGATTCTTAAAAATAAATTCTTAATCCAAGAAACCAGGAATGCAGGCTTGAAAAGAGATACACTTGTTTAAAACTATAACAAACAAGACATTTCTTGTTAACAAGCAAAACAACAAAAATTCTCTTTGTTAGCACTTTAACAGAACCTCACAATTCTATTAACACAGTTTCTGAAAAAAAAAAACCTTTTAAAACTAAAAAACATTTTTGCAAAAGAAAAAGGAACTAGCAGAAACGAAGGAGTCTTTAATAGGACGCCAGGTCGAGTACAGTACTGGCAGTGAGTACTGGTGAGGGAAAGCGAAAAGCTGTTGTCTTAAATAAATAAAGAAACGGTCCCCTTTATAAAATGTATTACGTTGATATTTCTGCTCTTTAAGCTGCTTCAGATAGGATTA
This sequence comes from Eugnorisma glareosa, assembly GCA_947578425.1. Taxonomy (NCBI): domain Eukaryota; kingdom Metazoa; phylum Arthropoda; class Insecta; order Lepidoptera; family Noctuidae; genus Eugnorisma; species Eugnorisma glareosa. The sequence goes on along the minus strand of OX387970.1, from coordinate 19,404,068 downwards.
AAAATTCATTTTTGTTCAGCGTCAAGCTATTTTTGTCGACTAAGTGGGTTGATGATTCAGTAGGATTAAGTTTATAATTATTTTGTGGTACGTTTTGGGTGAGGATATGTCCGATAATGGCTAACCTAGTAGGTACACCTCTGCATAATCCTCCAAGGATTATTGTCGTGACATTATGCTTTGTCATTTTGGTAAAATGAAAATGTATTCTTTTAGCATCCCCTTTTTTCAGTCAGGCTACTGCAGCCTTGTTAATTATGAAAAGAACAAAAAGAACAGTGATGTTTAGCAAGAAAAAATAACTCCTAACTCTAAAATTCCTTATCTAACGGACAAAATTATCAAAAAATTTCGCATCCTATTTTATTTTCCACTACACAAAAGTCAAGATTACAATAAATACTACAGACAATCTCAAAGCAATCCATTAGTCCGAAATAAATTGTAGAAAAAAAACAAAGGTAAGTTAAAAAGGTATTTAAAGCTTACTCCGAACGCCAGATTACGATGTCCCCTAAATTAAGTCGGAGAGTTGCAGGTGATGAATATTTAAAACAAAGGAAAGAACAGGGTCCATTTCGATCGTACCTTTAGGGGTTTGTTTTGCTAAATGTAACAACTGATTCGAATCGTGATAATTTGATGATTTAAAATTATTTTTTTAAGGTTCACTCGTTCTATTCATAATTTTGTATTATAATACGTACATAATATTACGATTTTTCTTAATAACGTCTATATATGTTAAATTTATCTCACATCACATCGCCATTTATGACATCTTTTAAAAATAAAACAGATAATGTACTGAAATACCTGTCAAACTCTATTGTCTGCAGCTGTCCAGTGGATTCCAGTCCAGCTTGTTTGATTGAATCTTACACTGAAAAAAATGCACTCCAATCAAGTGACTTTTTAGCTTGTTTGACGATATCTTGTTTAGATTAATCAAAATCTTAGTTAAGTTTATCATCACGACATGATTCAAATGATTGAACGCTCAAACAAGTTTCTCGATTACCGTTAACATGACATCATTTTATAAGAGTTAAAAAAGAGAAAAGTAAAAAAAATAATAACTGTAACAAAATAAGTTAGTTGTGTCAATCAAGCATTTTGATTACTTTAATAAAGATCATTTGACTTGATAGTATCTATTATTGCAATTAATTGAATTAATCATACAACTTGATCAAATCATGCGCTAAATAAATTTCTTGATTGTGTTTATTACTATTTGACTTGATTGCTCCAAATAGGTTTTGTGATAACTCCAATCAAGATCCCATTTCAAATCTCAATCAAATAAAAGTAGTAGCTGTGATCATTGTGCTTGATAGGCTCAGATGCAAATAAGTTACTTAGTCAATCTAAACAAAATCTTGATTGTGGCAACTACTTTTTTTTTCAGTGTACCATTCAGTCATCTCAAAAGCCAGATTTTGTCGCTTGAAAGTTTATCCCGATTTTCTCGGATGGCAGAGGATCTCTTTTGATACCCGCAGCGTACCGTAGAGAACCATAGTACCATTATTCAACTGTAGTAAAGTAAACTTTATTTGCATAAAATAAGATACATATTAAAAATTGAAAATCTGGCTGTGATGAAAACTCACGAGGTCCTGTTCTACTAGGAACCATTTTTTTAGGCAAATCCAGTATTAATTGTTCTGACGTGCTCAGGTTTGGAGAGTAATTATACATTGAGGAAAGAGATGACAAAGACAATGTGTGCTCAGGATTACATTACTTCTAAACACGAACTTTTATACAAATTTTATACAAACCAAAAAATATTCACCTTTCTGCAATAAACTCGATGGGACATTTGTGTTTTACTTTCCCCAGATCATTGTTCGTACGTCCGTAGAAAATCAAAGTTTCAGCTTACAAGTCCAAACCAGAAAACGCGATTCAGCTAGACTCCCCACAACCAGAAGGCTTCGCGGCAGACCTCGAAGAAGATGGTGAGACCAGCTGAATTAACGACCGGTGGTCCCATTGGCATTCAATCGAAAGTTCTGGAAGTCATGTCCCCATGACTTCCACTACTTTTATTCAAGAGAGTCCTTACCCTAGCATTGAAATTATGTAGGCTTATAATTATAGAAACGCACGGATTAAATTTTCTCCTCGATAATAAATCAGACAGACGAACCAGAGTCTTATAAAAAAAAAAACATATTATTTTAAATTCCTAAGCACGTTATAAAAGCAGGTTGGCTTGTAAAACGTGTAGATTAAGTGGCTCTTGATAGCTGTGCCCAATGATATCTGCTACATAATGAATCAAACGCTTAAGAGGTTGAAAATAGAATGGGATAAACGGGACTGATGCTGTTGCTTAATACGAGAAAGAAAATGGTGATTAAAATCGTTCGTAAAACGAATGAAAGAAATGGTATTTTTTTATTCTTGTTGAAAATTTAATACAATTCGCAGAAAGAACATAGACAATATGCAAATAGAGTACAAGGATACTTTAATTTAAAACCCGTGGTTAAGGAAACGGTAACAAAACTGAATTTGCTTGTAACTTTTGGCAATTTTGGACTATGACTGATAAAGTAATATTACGGTCGGTGTAGTTTAGTAAAATAAAATAAAATTAGTCTCGCAATAACAAAAAAAAATGATAAAAATTTACCATAAACAAAATAATAAATAAAAAAAAACATAAGAAATGCGTAAAATAAGACGAAATGGATTAATGTTGTTGCCATAGTGGATACAACCTGGATGTGACAGAAATTGGCACAAGCAAAGAGAGCTAGGGGCAGTGCTGGTCAGTGGAGTCATAAAATATAATGATTATATTGATGGACGTATGGATGGAACCTATAAATAAGCTCACATGCTGTTGAAGATATAAATGGCCAGTAAACTAAGTCGGATTTACTGCTTAAATGTGTAACAACTATGATGACCTTTCATAATTTGACATAGGTACCAAAATATAACCCAAAATAATTTAGGGTACATAATATTTTCATATAAATAGGTATAGTTGAGCAATTAAGCCGTCGCTTAATTAACAAAGTTTTAGCTCTTACCCTAGATTCAGCCGTCCAAAGTGTAGGTCAAGCGGTATTATACTTAATGTGTAAACAAACTACGTCCAATTTAAATTAGAACCTAGTTTTTGGGCTAATAAGGCAAATGTGCAGCTGGATTGCGATAACGAATTAGTGTTTCGAATTCATTATGTAAATGTGGGTAAATTTGTCTGAACCGTAATAGATGGTTTTATTGGTGACTGATGATGATAAATGCAGGCTACATTTCAATCATCATAATCATAATCATTTAAAAGCAGCTCACTGCTGAATCATCGAACATTATTTCCCTAGTCTATTCTAAACCTTATTAGGGTCGGCTTCTAGTCTAACTGGATGCAGCTGAATACCAGTAAATGCATTCATGGCATGGAGTCACTGCCTATCTGACTTAATCTGTATCTCATATTTCACCAGTTATGTCTAAGTCCCATTTAATAGAGGGCGAGCCTATATTGTCATCAACCGTGCCAGACTCCGTGGCTGTTACCGAAAAATTCTTGATATAAAAAACCAATAACACTTTGACCTACCTGAAAATCTTACCCAGGACCTCTAGACCAATGCAGCAGTAAATTTTCTGTATGTGTTGTATTTAACATAACTTTTTATAATTATAATTTGGTAGGTCTCATGTGGTTATTTCTTTCAAATCTCATTCCTAAACGTCGGTAGATATTTCAGCGATAAATCTAATTACTTTAAGTTAATATTAAAGGCGTTAAATATTAGCATTCATTAACTACAGACATTCTCATCCATGCATCACTCATTATTACGCGAACGAATGAGTGAGTGTATACTCACTCAATATTAAACAAATATTGTTACAATATTGTAACAATATTTCCTTTTAAATATTTGTTTGTGTTTCATTCACATTCTTGTGGATTTAATAAACACAATATCTTATGTGCTTGGTTGCTACAATAAATTACTTGTTTTGTTTTCATTACGATACAAAGTCTTGTTTCTGAGGAGAACTTTGGTTTGTAAACAAGACGATGGCTGTTATATTTTGTTTTAAATTGAGGCTGAAAATGGTACAAATAAACATCTCATAACTCAATCGCGCTTGTGTTACTAATAGGAGTAGCAAAAAATCAATGTGTACGGTAATAAGGTACTCATTGTTTAATGACCGTGTTCTTTTATACTGGACGATACCTCTGTTCTAAATAGTTCATTCAACGCGACCGAAATGTCGCCTGTAATTTTCGCTAGGCACCGCTCATTTAGTTACGAAAAATAATATTTGTTAAGACAGGGAAAGCATAGGAGAAACACTATCTTCAAATATCGACGCTACTCGCCATATTGTTCGTGCGGCGTCATGATTCATTGTTGGTAGATAGGTAGGTGTGTAGTTTAAATCACACACAATACTTGACTCAAACTCCAAACATTTATTTCCATTAGTAGCAGTAGTAAAACATTTCCAGGCACTTGTAAACTTTCTAGAGTAGAGCCACCCGTTCGCAAACATGGTTGTTTGTAAGGAGAAGAACGGGCTAAGAAACTCTTTACACACTCTTTTAAATCGTGTTACATTTCTCATTTGCAAACTTAATATTGTTCACTACAAAAACCACTTTCAATTACTTAATAATTCAATTATTCGCTAACGCGAGCTAACGAGACTCCTCGTTGCAAGCGCATATTCTAAGTGGGCGGAAGTAACACACACACCCAGTACAGTAATTCATTACATATTAAGTTTCATAAAACTTACAAACAGTACTAGAATACTTCACAATTAATTACTCTTATAATTAAACAATACCAATATTCACAAATGCAAAGACGTTATTAAGTTAAACTTAATTTTACTTTTTACAATGGCATAAAACTATTTCCGGCAGTTCAAAAGACAGATATAATTTAATACAAAGAACAGGTCTTCCACTAATCAATTGCTTTGTAAAATAATCTTGTTACTTTTTAGTTTGTAATTAGTTATAGAAACTGTTTTATTTGTAGTTTCAAATTATAAATTGTGTTATTGACCATTAAAATCGTATTCGCGCCATCTTTCACAACATTGTGGAATGTTGCCTCATAAACAAATCTTAGTGTGGACACTAAGATTTGTGCATTGTTAAAATCCCAATTGTCATCAAATATTTGCTTATCTTAATTTTAACTATAGTTCTGGATAAAGACTTTCGTTTAATAAATTAATCTTCAGAAGATCTAATCACGAACAATCTCAGTACTAGTTAATACAGAGGCCAATAGATGGCGCTTATCTCTTTGTCAATCGATACGGATCATTGTAATAATAATTGTACTGTCAACACACAGATGGCAGGTAAATATTATGGTGGAGCAGACGTTATAAATTGGTTATTAATTAGATTAACTAATTTTCTAAGCAGATATCAGATCTGTGCGATCCGCCATCTTAATCAGACAACTTCTGTAAATCTAACGAAAACCAATAATTTAATGTACCTGTGTAAAAATAAACTCCCGAAACTTAGAAACTGATGTTTAATTGAAGAATCTAAGACAACCTCAACATCAACCACAGCCCGACTATTCCCAGACGATACGTTAAATGTAACGCCTTAAAAAACACACACTGTCTATATGCAAGTTATTATGCTGGTCGCAAATAAATGCACCAAAATGCTATATGTTTGTTGTATTTTTGATTAAACAATCGTTGGAATTAACGTTTCGTTTACGTAAAGCTTTCGTGCTAGACACTAGGGTCAAAGAATCTGATCATCGCCGTGTGAAAGGGTGGCATTCAAGTGTGTTTGTGTATCTTAAAATAATAATATTATTCATTCAAAACATTAGAATTGGCACAATAGATACAATTAAAATCTTAGAAATAATGTTGGTCTAACAAAGTTAATTTAGATAAAATCTGACGAAAATGGTTAAAAATTGCTGAAATAATTGACACCAACTTTGTGCCAACCTCCACGTTTTTAGACACAGAACTAAAACGAACTAGCACACTTTATACTCACAAAAGAGACTGTCTACAAAGAATCTGAGAAAGAAGCTGGCTGCAACATTCCACTTTGTATCAACAAAAAAAGTTCTGTTTGGAAAAGTGCTCCTAACTGTCGTCCCTTGCGGTGTTGCTATGTATGGGCCATTATTCCTGGGTGTTTACACTGTGATACAGGAATATCCAAAGGAGAAGACAAATAGCAATTACGTTTTATGCATTTTATATAATATTATTTTCTACAACTTTATACAGGTTTGTCGTAAGCTATTCGGTAGCCGTACCAGTAACAATTATTATACACATTTTCGAGTTAGCAGAGCATCTTCGTCCGTCCGTCTTATAACGACAGGCCGTGTCGACGGCGCGTTCGTGTTCCACGTGCACCTCAGAGAGATGTCAGCAAACGGGAAGGGGTCCGAAAGGACCGATGCCTGCCAGGGTTGCGGGACTGTTCGAAAGAGATACCGCGGCCCTAGAACACAAAGGGCAAAAGAAGGAACATGGATGGGTTTCAGTCTGTAAAAGTCTGACACTCCCTCCTGCTCCGCCTAGAGCGGAAGGAGTTATTTGATGATATCCAATCCGAAAAAAAAAGGTAGGTGACCTTGACGCGCGCTAGCGTGTTCTAGCAGCATCTAAACATAGACACAAGAAATACCCATACACATGTACTATTATAGTAAGGTACTCAGGCACCTAGTTTTTTATACAATGGTTTGTAAACCAATTGGGAGTCGGTGTGATTACATAATCAATAACCATATGACATGTTTCATGTCAGGAATGTTCAAAAGCCTGTGACCAGTTTACATCTAATGTGCTGTACCTGGTGTTTGGGTGTACTATTAGGTAAACCTCAGCGTAACCCTTCGGGCATTACAGGCGTGATATTACGGTATGTTATGTGAGCTGTAAGTTTCCAGCTATTCAATAAAATATAGAAGTAAATTGAAAAGATTAAACTGCCATTTTTCCTAACAAAATATCTCCAGTAGCAAAATATTTATAGAGAACTGTAACAGAAAACACTTCATAAAAGAGAAATTCAGAAGTTTCTTTAACAAAAATTGTCGAAGAGATTATTCAGAAAGTTAAGAAAACTAAAATAAGTTACAGTCGACGCCTTTCCTATCATTTATCACGGGTATTATAAAACTTATGGAATGATCGATGGTATCTCACTTTGCAACTTTTTGGTTCAGGGCTTTTAAATTTTGAATATCAACGGTGATAAATTGTTTTATTTATTTCTCATCTATTTTAAAAACAATTATTAACTGTTCTAATCAGTTTTTTTTAAATAGGTACAGTTTTAATAAAAGAAATATCAAATATTAAAAATAGAACTATCGTGTACTATGTGTTCGTAGTAGTTTATAATTTTTTCATCAACCATTAGTTTTTATTTAATTATTGTTTATTTCAAGCTTTCGGATAAGAAATAATTTTCAGTCATAGCTATGAGTTATCAATTTTTATAGTGATTTACTATTTTAATATACGTGCCATTACTGCAATTTGAACTTAACTTTGTGATTGATGAACACAATTAAGTATCTAAATGATAACCGTAAATCCACTTTATTGATATAGTGTGTAATTAATGTTCACGTTTTATAGATAGATTTCTAATATCATTAATACTTTATTAATCGGGCAATTAGTTTTTCAAATTTATAAAATTAACGATGGTAATATTATAAAGGAAATTAAAGGTTTATTTCTATTAAGTTGTTGCTAAAGTTTTGTTACTAAACTAAATTAATAAGCTAAATTATTTTGTAGCAACACTGGTATAGAAAAGTACCTACCCTATTTTTCTATATTGGCAATATTATGACAGCTGTCAAATATCCGGATCGTTGAAAAGTCTGATCACGCTGAAATATTTAAAAATTAATGAACCATAGCAATTACTGTAATTTCTTAGCGGTGTTTATGGAGTATTTTATTTATTTTTTAACAATTAATGTACACACTAAATATAGAAAAGAAGAAAGGAACAGAAAATAGCACAAAGGTGATGCTTATTTTTAAATAAATCTCTTCCAGCATACGGGTACCTGCGAAAGGAGATACTGACTATAAAAAACGAGACGTAATCATAGTGTATAAAAGAAAATGGAATACATAAAACACAAAGCAGATAACTATTTTAAATATTACAATATAAAAATATACTTACAAAGTTACGTACAATTACAATATTATACTATATCATAATTACTTTTGCAACTATGACGAAATGGAAGGATAATGCTATTTCACTCTTCTTTTGATTACTGGAACAGATATTGTAGGCGACACATGCCACAGTTTCTTTTGTCTTATATAAAAAAAAACTTAGCCTTAATAAGTTAATTAGTTTCTAGTTTTAACTACATTAAGATTTAATATTGTAACAATATTGTACTTTTGTTGTGCTTTCAAATTATCTATGGCAACGTGCGCGGGCTTATTCAAATTTAATTGCACATTGTCCCGCCAGATGGCGACTTTCAATTTAAACATGGTCATAATGATTTTTATTAATTGAATCTATGACAAGATATCAATTTGTTTAGCATAATCTGTATTTGATAAGCTTCTTAGTAAAACTATGCATTTACGGGCGATTATTTTTTGTGTAAGCTCGCGAACGGCCATTTTTCCCTCTGCGCCGAGTTGTTTCAATTTTTTATCGCCTATAGATATCTTAAAAATCAATTTCATGTAAAAAAAAATTGTGATATGGAAAATTCTAATATTTTTCTTTTTGATGAGGGTATGATGTTATATGGGGTATCGTATTATTCAGTAACTCAAGAGGTCAGATAGGCAGTCGCTGCATCATCATTCTCCTGCTCTTATCCCAACTTATTTGGGGTCGGCGCAGCATGTCTTCTTCTTCCATACTTCTCTATTACTTCGTCATCTCAGCAGTCACGTCCTTTCTAGCCATATCATCCTTCACACAGTCCATCCATCATTTCTTTGGTCTTCCTCTACTCTTATAGCCATCTACATTCATACTCAACATTTTCCTCAATACATTCTCCTCACTCATTTCATTCGCTCAGGCAGTCGCTCCATAAAATCTGTATTTTACATGGAGCTACTCAAATGCAGTTGACTGGAAGCTGACTGCAAGATAGTTTGAAAAAGTATAGGCAGAAAATAACGATAATTAAGATATACACTGCACTTGCAACATAAACCCAGAAAATAGGAAGGTAAAGAATCTTATATTCTATGTTGCCAAACAAAGAAAACCAAAATACATGTTGCAGATTTAGTCAAAATACGTTTCGAACCGACAATATCAAAGCTTGAATACGACCATAACATATACATTCAAATCGTCCTAAAATACAAGTAATAACGCTGAACATTGAGACTCGAATAAGAGTCTGAAGTGCTTCTAATAGGCACAGGAATGGTTAGAGCCCTTGCAATATCAGAGACAACACAATCGCATTAAAATATTGCCTCTACTATTTGTTGTCGTTTCAGTAAAGTTTTTTTTTAAAAATGCGACCATTTATATTCTTTTATATTCTTGAGTTAGTGTGTCTACTGTAGGCAAGGAAAAAAAATTGACAATCTATCTTACTTAATATTTTTAGTTAAAATGTGTTTGAGGATGAACGGTGCCGCCGAGGCCAGCCTAGAAAGAGGTGGCGAGATGATCTAGCTGCATCTCGAGGGCTGGTTCGAGGTGGGGCAGGAGAAGAGTACCTACCTGGAAGGATATGGGGGAGGCCTTTGCTCAGCAGTGGGATACACAAGACTGTTAAAAAAAGGTTTCAATCTATTATCCTTTTTTTTTTGTTGTAAGTAACGAAATAATTACACCATTTACGAGCACTTTTGGATTGGAAATTATTGACGAGACGTCTTTTCGTAATGTTTATTCAAGGACTCGTAATTTTGAAGCCTTATTATGATTACTAAATAAAGCAAGTAAGAAGGAAGAGATATTTTCTTAGCATCTTCCCATCAAATCTCATAAACTCCACGATCTCCACTTAATCGTTTAACACACCCATAGTAAGGGATACAAAGGAAGTTTGGCAATCGTTTAGTTAGGATATGTTGAAACGCGACATAAGAATACTCTTTGATTTTATTGAGTGTAAGGGAAGAGATTGGAATTCGTCGACTCGAGCCGATTTACTGGCATATTCTCATGTGACGTCACATGTTAGTATCTTGTGGATGCTCAATTTATTAAAATGTGCAGAAATACTTTGAGGGATTGTCGAGGTCAGGATGGTAGCAGCTTAACCGCAGCCATCATGGATAGATAACAGTAACGAGAAATCTTGCTATACCGCAGGTAAAATACGGGTATTCAGCTACATTTAGCTAGACTGGAGAAGCCGACCCCAAAATAGTTGGGAAAACACTCAATAAATGATGACGAAATTAAATTCCTTAGCTCTGCAGTGCAACCATTACGAATCATTAAACAATCATAATGAATATATTCTCCAATAATATTCGAAACCCGACAATACACTGCAGTGCAATTCAATACAATATTCTCCATTATTATAATTACGTGAATCACTTTGGTGACTACATTCACGTGCAACACAATGTAGCTATCTCAAAGAGATATCACCTTTCGTGTCTATTGCAATAGCGTATAGCATTAAATGCTTATGCATGTTGTGATTATTATCAATATGCTGTGGTTAATGGATAGACTAGCTTTCATCTATGATTTGGTCTAAGTAGGAATAGCATGTTAACAGCATGTATATCAGAGGCCCACATCTGCTAATGAAATCGTGCCGAATGGCTGGTCATTAACAACATAATTGTTGATTTTGACGGTTTTGGTAATTTTCTCATTGAAAAGCGTCATTAAAATTGTCTAATGGCAATGCCACACAATTTTTTAACGTTTGACTTCAGACCACTGTGTTTTTATTTATTGCTTATTAGATCAGTCGTTTACAGAAAGCCTTCTTTTGAAAGTTCGTGGAATAAAAGAAATGTAACAAAATATTAAAAAGATTTAATTTCATTCACCATACAATAATTCGCTTTATCACATAATTATGACATTGTTCTTGAACATTTTTCAAGTTAACCAGTCGTTTTCACAGGCGACACCTAAATATCATGCGCTTCACAATGCAATTTTATTAAGATACTCATTTAGGTGTCTTCAAGTTTTCCGTCCCTAAATAGGACCCTTCAAAGTATAAACCAATAAATACCACCGGCAATAAGAACACGGCCTACGGAGGAAAAACAAAATAATTAGGTACACCATCTTCACAAAAATGACACGAATTCCCAAGTGAACTAGTCAGCAATTATTAAATACGTGTTATAGCACAAGTACATAAATAAAAGATTCAGTACTTGATTGCTCACAAATTTTCTAACCTTTTCCTGTTTACCCATTTTTCCTCAAAAAGATACTTGATTCACCGGGAAATGTGACAAATAAAATGCGCCTAAAACCTGCCAGATGACAAGCAAAAAATGGCATTCAATATTAGGTTAGGGAATCATGTTGACTTACTTGAAAATATTTTTCCGTCTTACGTTGGACTGTTAATAGTGTAAAAGACATTTTGGGTTTGATATTCAACTTTATTTGTCACTGTTTGATAATATATTTTATTAAAATAGATTATTTGCCTTTTCTACATGATTTATTTGATTTTTTATTAAGTGTGCTACGCGATATTTTCCTATTTTTATCTACTCATGGTATCAACTGCAGTTACATTCTACCTATTTACAGAGCCTAGTTCATCGTCTATGTACAAGAGTGAGAGTGAGAGTGTATGTGCGTTCGAGTTCGTGTAAGTAAAGATGTGACAAGGTATAGATACTTTTAAAATCTTGACGAAATACTGATGATAATTTTAAAATATCAATTTAAAGATATAAATCAATTCACCCTCAAAGAGAACATTCTGTTAGCGACAGAGATTTAAAAAAAGAACATGGGTAGGTGCACCAGTGAACGTCCAGAATCGAGCAGTATTTTCTATATTCGAGCGATTTTTCTATTCGCCCGTTCCTGCCATGTATTTCAACCGCGCGGCTCGATTCTGTCTAAAGTGTTCCACAGTAAATCTAACGCTACAAAAAATCCCGAAATCTCGAACCATTACGATCGGATACTGTCGGTTCTTTGTGAAATCTCACTGGCCTATTGTTGATAGGATTATCATGTTTGATTAACAAATGGAGTGTTGTATCATTATCAATTATCATAATTGGCGGACTTGTTCGCTTCGTATTACTTTTCGTAGAACTTTTCTCTTTTGTGGCATCCTCACCTGGTTTGTGCTCGTTTTATTCAGGTGACATCAATTGCTAAAAAAACACATTTATTATACGCACATAAAAAAAATGACGTTTCCGTCAACAGCTGATATAATTTTACTTAAAGAGCAATCATGAAGAAGCAAATATCTACAGGTTGACTTGTGATTCAACATTTTCCTTACAGGACGTGATAGTGTTGGAATGCCAGACAAAAACAACACAACAAGACAATTCAAAACTGTCTGAACGCAGCTCCAATATCCTCAAAAAGCAATGAGAAATCTCCGAAATATGTTTGTCAATTTGTATTATGAAGAACAAACTATTATCCACTGTTTAGCTCCGCCGTATCGTCATCCATTTCTCACGAAGTGAACACACAAACATGTAAACACTGTCTAATATTCATTTCCTTAGCCGTCTAACAGCCACCATTCTTGTCTTAAGGGGCACGAGAGCGTAAACAATTTGAGATTGTGCCTTCTACCTAAACGGAAGCTTCTACTGAGTGGACTTTTCAATTTTGCCGAGTGCCAAGAATTTATGCTGGGAAACATCGTAGTGTTTTCTTTTCATTTTGAAAAGAGCATTCGTATTCGTACTCCTCTGTAGACTTGGTGCTTTTGAGGGAGTCTTTTGATACCGTTTGACTTGTGACGTTGGTTAAATGATTGGAACTGTTCGGATTTAGATTATACCCAAATGTTAGGTTCCTGATTAGATATGTGGGCTTAGTATCTATTTTGTATGGTTGTCTTTTTTTAACCGACTTCTTAGAGAGGAGGAGGTTATGTATTCCACCAGCGTATGTATGTACACCGATTTCTATGTAATCGCTTTTCATGATTATTCATTTGGTAGCTTTTTTATTAACTTAACTTGGGATATTTATGAGTTATCTTTTATAATGCGTATTTTTTCTTCTTCGTTTATGTTAATGGCATAAAATTTTAAAACCATAAAAAAACTGACTTAAAAAAACACAGAAACAGTGAAAAATAACTTTACTTTTGGAAGTCGGTGATTTTCTTTGTTTCATTGACTTTATTGCCACTGTCTTCCGAAAATAAACAAATGTTTCACTGTTTTGTGTTTTTCTGGAAGTCGGTTATTTTTTGTGCAGAAATGTTTTTTTTTCTTTTTTAGTTTTTGATGGCCATTATTTTGGGTCCAGTGACAAAATGCATAAAGCCGAGTGCAGTTAGACAAAAAATACTCAAAAGTTGGAATGAAGTTTATAGTACTTACTAGCTGGGTGTGAACGGTATGCGGCAGATCACGGTCTGAAATATAACGCTGGTAAAAGTGAGCTGATGGTTTTTAAGTCTGGTACCAAGTGTCCATCGTATGTACCCACAGTGTCACTTAATGGTAAACCTCTGAAAAGGGTTAAAACGTTTAAATACCTTGGGCACTTGATACCAGAGGATTTACGTGATGAGCTGGATATTGAACGGGAGCGTAGAGCACTGGCGATAAGAGCGAATATGTTCTCCAGTAGATTCAATCGGTGTACAGCTCAAGTCAAAGTTACACTTTTTCGAGCCTACTGTACATCGCTGTACACCTGCTATGTCTGGAGTAACTATACACAAAAATCGTTCAATGCTTTACGCGTCCAATACAAGTACTCGTTTAGGGTATATACGGTTGCAGTAAGTTACAGTTGGCATGCAGCGCATCAGGGATGTTTGCGGATGCACAGGTGGATGGCTTTCATGCCTTCTTGCGTAAGCGATGCGCCGCCTTGCGCTGCAGAGTTCGCGCCAGCCCTAACAGCATTCTGGCGATGTTTAATAACAGACTGGACACTTGATTACACAAGCTTTGGAGCAACCTACACTTAAGCTTAAATACTAACGTAGTTAAGTAAATATTAATAGGAAATGTTCCAAAAAATACTTTAAATATGCATTACAAGAATAATGAACAAAGAAACAGACCAAATTGGCGTTTAACGGATGCACGCAGGTCACACTATTACGCCACAATATGAATTCGTTGAATTTGAAGTTATTCTTATGCAAAAAAAAAAATATTCCAAATGAAATTCAATAAAAAAAAAGTCATGAGCGGTGAATTTTTTTTTTTTAACTTTCTTCTCCACTCCTCTAGGAACTCAATAAAAAAGTCCCGTGAAAATCCGACCACTATAAACTTCGTTCCACCTTATTGTCTATTTTATTTTTATTTATTTAAAATCTGTAATACTAACATACAAAACGTCTGCCAAACTGCAAAACAGTTTGTCGGTAGTTGTTCTCGTTTCACATTAACATAAAAACAAATTTCAATTTTTTTTGGATAAAATAACTAAAATAATAAAGAAAGTGAACTTACAGCTAGAACATTCTCACATTTTACATCTATGGAAAATTACTAATGTTCATAGATGAAAAACAAGCAATGGACACAATGAGAGGTAATGTTTTTTTAAGTTGGTTGGTTGATTTGGCATGCGATATCAACTGTGGGGGTAGCCCATTCACTAACGTCGGTACTACATATTTTCTATTGCGCTTACCAAAGTATGTAGTTTGCGACTTTGGGAACTGCAAGTGACTTCTTTTTCGATAAACGAGTTGGGTACATATGCCTACGTTCTTCCTTGTAATTTTGATTATTTAATTGTTCAGTCAAGATATTAAGCTTACTTTTAAAATGGACCGGAAGCATTTTACAAATTTTGAATAGCTTTTCAAAGTTTTTATTTAATCTTTTTTTAGTGTTACTATCTACAAGTAGTTTAAGTAGCCTTATCTGCAAGGTATTGATTTTATTTAAATGTGTTGGGAACGTAAGGCCATATCCACCCAACCAATATTCAATAACTGAGTCAGTCAGTGCAAAGTATAACGTATACAATACTTTTCTGTTGACAGCATGTCTTCAGTTTACCCAGAATGGATCGAAGCTTATTGCAAACGTTATTGACATGCAGATTCCAAGTGAATGTGTTATCTATGACTAATCCTAGGTATAAGATGTAACTGTTTCTAAATATGAGCATACGAATGACAAATTGCACTCGACTATTAGCAATAGTGTAATAAACACGACGACTAAAAGATTGACAAGTTTAAAAAAAGCAATCGTGCATCCAGAACAAATTGGGATGCGGTCAAGAGAATGATGATTATAATAAAGCCAAGCAATTAGAGTATCATCATCATCCATCATCATTTCAGCCAGTTGTTGTCCACTGCTGAACATAGGCCTCCCCAATCGATTTCCAACGTGTCCGGTCCAATGCCACCTGCATCCAGCGACTCCCTGCACATTTAACAAGGTCGTCGGTCCATCTGGCAGGTGGCCATCCCACGCTGCGCTTTCCAATCCAACTTCGAGAGAGAGGTCAATCGTCGAATCCAACTCGGCTGGGCAGCGTTCGGGAAACTACGCGATGTCTTCTCGTCCAAAATACCTCAGTGCCTCAAAAGTAGGGTTTATAACCAATGTGTGATACCAGTGATGACTTACGGATCTGAAACGTGGTCTCTCACAATAGGTCTTATACAGAAGCTCAAAGTTGCTCAGCGGGCTATGGAGAGGGCTATGCTCGGCGTTTCTGATAGAATCAGAAATGAGGAAATCCGTAGACGAACCAAGTTCGTCGACATAGCCCAGCGGATAAGCAAGCTGAAGTGGCAATGGGCAGGCCTTATAGCGCGAAGATCGGACGGCCGATGGGGCAAACGGATACTGGAGTGGAGACCACGCATTGGAATTAGAGTATATTAAAGTTATTTTCTGTATTTATTATTAGTTGCATTAAAGCGCCAAGACTAGCATAAAACATACAAGCACGGTGTTAAAAGTTTTATGCTCAAATATTCTAATAAAAAACCGGCCAATTGCAAGTCGGATTCGCGCACGAATGGTTCCGTACCATTATCTAAAAAAAAAAACGCTTGTTGTATGAGAGCCCCTCTAACATATTTATTGTATTCTGTTTTTAGCATTTGTTTTAACGGTAACAGAAATACATCATCTGTGAAAGTTTCAACTGTCTAGCTATCACGGTTCATGAGATACAACCTGGTGACAAACAGCCAGACATACAGGCGGACAGTGGAGTCTTAGTCTGGTAATAGGGTCTCGTTTTTACCCCTTCAGTACGGAACCCTAAAAACGTGTGCAATTTCGTAAAACCCCCAAGAAATATAACCGCGATATTAATTTAATTAAAATCAAGCCGCAGCACCAAACAACATCAAATTTCACACTAACTGCAAGTTTTCAATGCACCTTCATTGTGGTTTTACAACCACATCATTTAGTGCGTCTGTCGGTACATGCCTTGTATGACGTCAGATGCATAGTTGCTATTTCAGTTTACATAAAGGAGCTCCTGATTTCACAAAAGCTTTCTAGAAACAGTGGCAGGTAATAATTAATTGTAGCTTTAATTGCAAGTCGTACTTTGTTTGTATTTCTGTTTGGGTGTAAGCGAATGTGTCATTTTGTTTGATGTGGTTTTGATACCTACGTAGTTTTATTTAAGGAAGAATAATTGAAATGAAACCCACGGGGGTTGCGGGATACAACTACGTACTTTGTTTCATTTAATGATTACAAAAGTCACGCGAATATTTGCGTGAGATTGGACACCTGCAATCTCCATAAAAGCAGATTGTCATAATCGGCGGCAGCAAAACCTGTGCAGGAGTTGCTTCAGTTTGACCGGAGCTTTAATCATACTTTTACTGAAAAAGTTTCAGTCTGTCTATTACAATTTTAAGCTCTTTCCATTCGAAGTTTCATCCGTGCCTCGGAAAGCACGTAAAGACGTTGGTCCCGGCTGTCATTTGTTGATCTTTGACAGTCGTTACAGGAAGTCAATGGCCCGATATTCTGACAACAAGTCTTACCAAGGGGTATTATAGTAATTATCCAGTACCCATTTGGTTGTGGCGATCAGTTAGGTAGCCGGTTCATATAAAATACTATTATTCAGCTCAGTGGAGGACCTATTATACAAGCCGAAAAGTCTGGCTTGCCTGGTTTTTTTTTCGGATGGGTAATCATCAAATAACTCCTCCCGCTCTGGGCTGAGCAGGAGGGAGTGTCAGATTTTTACTGACTAAATCCCATCCATGTTCCTTCATCGCCCTTTGTGTTCCGGGGCCACGGTATCTCTTACGAACAGTCCCGCAGCCCCGGAAATCTAGCTTGCCTGACAATCAAACTCAAACAAATAAAAATAAAACATTCTTTAGGGGTTTTGGCCGGTGCTAACGCTTTCTCTTTCACACCCGCTAGCTTGCATCTGGCTTCTGACCTCTCACTTTCTCCTAGTAATTTTTAATAATCTTTATGTACTTATTTGGAGATATTGAACTGAATTTATTGTGGTAATTGAGCTTTGCCTCCCTTTCAATGAAAGGGAGCGGGCACGCCACTGATTCAGCTGCATACGGTTGGACTGAAATCCGGTCCCAACATTGAAGGGATAAGGCTAGGTAGATAATGCGAGACTTTCACAGGATGCGTGTTATTTCGTTGCGCATGATCACCTTTGATCACTACACGTTCAGCGTGTATTTATTGTATCGGTCGCGGCCTAGAAAGTATTTATGCAGGTAATTTGCAGTAGTATACCAATTAAATAGTCAGAAAGCTTTCTGTGAAATTCTATCATGCTTTATCAAATAATCATTATCATTCATTCATCATTCACGCAATTCAATCATTGACTGTTAGTTTCCTACTAACAGTATTTATTCACTTACGTTTAGCTGATTTTGGTCAAAACGTTTGTAGTATGTTATGTACAATAACTATACTAACGACACACGGGAATTTAACCCGTATGGTAAGGCTATTAAGAACTATAATAGCAAGTTTGTGAAGCGTAGCAGAATAGAGGATGATGAATGAAGAACGATTTATGATGTTGGTAAATTAATGTAATGATTAAAATTTAAACTAGTAACAAAATAATAAGCAAGGCAAAAGTCAAAACAAAGCAAAGCGCGGCGCGAGTAGACGGACTGGTAGCCAACAGTAGACTGGAGCTCGCAGCTCGGCTCCCTCACCGGTCGCCTGCGCGCACGCCGTCGCACCGCCGCTCAGGGTCGTTGCCGCCTTCGCCGGTACAAATATCACGCGCGCAGTGGCTGAGTGCGGCACGTGTAAGCGATCGTATGATTTGTGAGTGTGGGACAAGATTCATAAGCGGAGCGTTTTCGCTCTGGAATCAAAGGTGGCGGTCCATGTGAAATTAATTACGCCACAGTTCCCCCCTGCCAGACCGTTACTACGGTCGATAATAATCTGGGAATCGCACGCGCCGCCCGCTTCTGGTTGTCTTTTCTTCGCCCGCCGTTTCTGCCGTAGTAACGACAGCAGGTGGTGGGGCTACCTCTGGCTTCTTCTCTTCTTCCCTCATCATAAAGGCTGGTTTGAGTCTGTCAACAGAAACGTTAGTTTTCTTCCCTTTTACCTCTATCGTGAAGTACTTTGGTTTTCTTTCTAGGACCTCGTATGGTCCAGCATAAGGTGGCTCCAGAGAACCTCGGACGTGGTCACGGCGAAGGAAAACGTGTGAAGTGGTATGGAGGTCTCGTGGAATGTAGAAAGGAGAAGTCGTGTGCCACGATGTTGGCCTCGGAGTGAGTTTGGCCATGTGTACTCGGAGACGCGTGGCGTACTGTGTGACATCGCCTGTGGTGAACTGCTCTGTGGGAGATAGGAATTGACCAGGTAGTCGTATAGTTTCTCCATATACCAGATCCGCAGGCGTAGCTTGGATGTCTTCCTTCCAAGAACTCCGCATGCCGAGTAGTACCAGTGGTAGGGCTTCTGTCCACTGTGACGAGGAATGGCACATAATGGCTGCCTTAAGCTGACGATGTAGTCGCTCAACGATGCCATTTGCTGCAGGGTGGTAGGCAGTGGTGCGAAGATGACGCGCACCAACCAGGGTAGTGAGAGACTTAAACAGGTGGCTCTCGAACTGGCGACCCTGGTCCGTAGTCACACGTGCGGGACAGCCAAATCTAGCTATCCAGCCAGACACCAAGGCAGCAGCACAGGCCTCAGCGGTGATCTCCTTCAGTGGATACGCCTCAGGCCACCGAGTAAATCGGTCGATGACAGTGAGGCAGTATCTGTAATCATTAGAAGGGGTTAGGGGCCCTATTAGGTCAAGATGTATGTGGGTGAATCTGGAGGATGTAGTTGGGAATGGGGATAAAGGTGAAGTGGTGTGGCGGGTAATTTTGCTGGTTTGGCATTTCAAACATTGTCTAGCCCACTCTCTACAGTCTTTGCGAATCCCAGGCCATACAAAGTTTTGAGTTACCAGTCGCACTGTAGCAGAACATCCTGGGTGGTGTAAGTTGTGTAGTGAGTTGAAGACTTGCTTTCTGAACTGTGGTGTCACATACGGGCGAGGGTTTGTCGTGGAAGTGTCACAAAATATGTGCTTGTTACAGTTTAGTGTGGTAACCTTCTCCAGCTTGAGGGATGAGCCATTTTGGATGAGACTTTGCAGTTCTGAATCTTCGCTCTGAAATCTTGCAAGGTCCTCGTAGTTGACTGCTGGTGACACTTCTTCTACCCGTGACAAGGCATCAGCGACCACATTTTCTCTGCCTGGCAAATACCTGATGTCGGTTGTAAATTGTCCGATATAATCGAGGTACCGGAATTGTCTTGGTGGTAAGTTCTCCCTATTTGCCTGAAATGCGTACACCAAAGGTTTGTGGTCTGTAAATATGGCAAATACTCTGGTTTCTACCATATGACGGAAGTATTTCACAGCCTCATATGCCGCTAATAATTCGCGTTCGTATGGACTGTACTTCTTCTGTGCGGGGCTGGGCTTCCTTTTATTTTGGGGCCAGCGAGGACGGAATTTAACGGCGCTTGAGTCTTAGCTGCTTGAGGAATGAATCGATGATAAAAGTTTACCATGCCTAAAAATCGTCGTAGCTCCTTGACTGTCTTGGGAGCTGGGTAATCCTGGATGGCCTGTACTTTTGATTTAAGAGGCTTCGTACCTGCTGCTGACACACAGTATCCTAGAAAAGTTACCTCTGTGCGACCAATATTGCACTTTGTTGTGTTCACTACTATACCGTAGTCTCTCAGGCGATCGAACAGTTTTCGTAAATGTTTTTTGTGCTGTTCGTGAGTTTTTGAGTATACTAATATGTCGTCGATGTACCCATAGCAAAAATCTAGCCCAAGCAGCACTTCGTCGATAAATCGCTGGAAAGTCTGCGCTGCGTTTCGCAATCCAAAAGTCATGTACCTGAATTCGTAGAGGCCGAATGGTGTTGTTATGGCGGTCTTTGGGATGTCATCAGGGTTGATAGCAATTTGATTATATGCCTTAACTAGATCGATCGTAGAGAAGACTGCCAGCTGGTGAGAAAAATCATGGATATGGCGGATGGGGTACCTGTCTGGTATTGTTCTGGCGTTTAGTGCCCTATAGTCACCACATGGTCTCCATCCGTCGTCCTTCTTCCTTACTAGGTGAAGAGGGGCTGACCAAGCACTCTCTGACCGTCTGGCTACCCCGCTCGCCAACATGTCTTCGAACTCCTTCTTGGCCGCCAAAGTACGAGTGGGATCCAGACGCCGGGGTTTGCATGATACTGGTGGACCAGGCGTCGTCCTAATATGATGCATAGTGCTATGCTTACCCGGTAGGTGAGTTCCTGGCGGCCGTGTTATCTCGGGGTACTCGCGCAGAATGTTGTGGTATTCTGTGTCTCCTACTACAGCTTTCACTGATGCTATGTCGTCAGCTGACCTGCAATGTACTCCAGACACTGATAGTGACGTTACATTGTCTATTAAGCGCTGGTTTCGACAGTCAACGAGTAGGTTGTAGAAGCTGAGGAAGTCTACCCCTATTATTGCTCGCGACACGTCAGCTATCGTGAATTTCCAGGTGTAGTCCCTCCGTAGCCCTAAGTTTAGTCGTAGCTGTATGGGTCCAAAAGTATGAATAACAGTGTTGTTGGCAGCCACTAAGTCAAACTTTGATTGTATTACTGGCGTCTTGACTGCTGACCGAGGAAAAACACACAAGTCCGAACCTGTGTCCACCAGGAACTGGACTTTTGTTGTCCGGTCGGTTATAAATAGACGGCCTGTTGAAGAGGGGCAGTCGTTGGCCGCTACTTGCGACCGCCCTGGGCGTTTTCCGTCGTAAACGTGCAGGGCTGCTTGCATTTATTCGCCTTATCACCGTACTTGTAATGGTAGAAGCAGTGCGGGTGATTTGGTGGTGGCTGTTGTGATCTAGAGCTATTAGAGCGGTCATACCTTCTATATCGAGCCTGTGAGCGTGAGCGTGAACGTGAGTGTCGTCTCCCTTGGTTCATCTTCGTGGTAAGCAAGGCTACTTGCTTCGTGAGCTCGCTTACTTGCTTGACCAAGTCGGAAGTAGCAGCGCTGGTGGACGCTACTTGTGGAGTTGACGGGGCTATCTCGTGCACCCTGTCTGCGATCTCGGCTAGTTTTTCCACCTGTAATTCAGCAATCTGTGAAGCAATGACAGTTTGAATATTTTGCGGTAAGCGGCTGGTCCATACGCTCTTCACGAAATCTGTTGCTCCTGAAGGTCCGGCTAAGTTTTGTAAATGCCGAAGAAACTGTGATGGTCTCCTATCACCAAGCTCCTCATGGACTAACAGTTGCTGTATCCGCTTTTCCTGTGATGCAGACAGGCGACTGATTAGCTCTGTTTTGAGTTTACCGTATTTATTTGTTTCGGGTGGGCTCGTAATGATGTCCTTAACCTGCAGTGCATATTTAGTTTCCAGCTGTGTAGTGACATAATAATATTTAGTTGTGTCGCTGGTTACTTTTGAGAGGACGAATTGTCCTTCCAACTGCGCGAACCACAATGCCGGTTCTTCTGGACAAAATGGTGGACAGCGTACTCCCACTCTCGCTACCTCTCCAGGTGGCACCACTACTGCGCCTTTAGTATCAGCGTCAGAAAATTCTTCTGCATCTGACATCTTCACTTATTAAAAAAACAAATCGCTCACCGCTTATCCTCGGACCACAACCAACCTCCGATGTGAATAAACTTGGCTCCTCTTAAATCACTGCTCTTCTTTTTTCACCGGCAATGCTTGTGAACAGCTGCACCTGAATCCTCCGTATGCGCACGTCGGGGTCACCAATGTAGTATGTTATGTACAATAACTATACTAACGACACACGGGAATTTAACCCGTATGGTAAGGCTATTAAGAACTATAATAGCAAGTTTGTGAAGCGTAGCAGAATAGAGGATGATGAATGAAGAACGATTTATGATGTTGGTAAATTAATGTAATGATTAAAATTTAAACTAGTAACAAAATAATAAGCAAGGCAAAAGTCAAAACAAAGCAAAGCACGGCGCGAGTAGACGGACTGGTAGCCAACAGTAGACTGGAGCTCGCAGCTCGGCTCCCTCACCGGTCGCCTGCGCGCACGCCGTCGCACCGCCGCTCAGGGTCGTTGCCGCCTTCGCCGGTACAAATATCACGCGCGCAGTGGCTGAGTGCGGCACGTGTAAGCGATCGTATGATTTGTGAGTGTGGGACAAGATTCATAAGCGGAGCGTTTTCGCTCTGGAATCAAAGGTGGCGGTCCATGTGAAATTAATTACGCCACACGTTGTTCAAAATAATCGTAACATTAATTAGATTTGCTGAAACAGTGTATTTAAATTCAATTTGATATAAAATACCCAATCTGACTAAACATGCATTCATAATATGAAAATATTTAAATGGTTTCCAATTTAAAACATGTATCAAATATATAAATGGTTTCCGAAATTCCATAAACTCATTAGTCATTACCAAATCCACAATCAATGACCAATTTTTTTAAAGCGAAAATAGATTAAGAGAATTTTATTGAGCTTGTTTTACAAGATAATTAATTAAATTAAATAAATTTGACAGTACTGTATTTACAATTATTTATAATAAACGAATTAACATTATATATTAATATCCGTAAGAACAAAGACTATACACGAACTAATAAATATATATATAAACACCAGTGACCTTACGAACGCGCCATGAATCTAAAAAGCTTTACCCCACAAACGTACTCAAAAGACGTGCACAAATATTGCTCCAAGCGCGCTAAATGTTTGCATGAATCGGTAAGCCATGCGTTTTCCCGTTCACCGTGCAATACCGAGCACCAAGATTGCCCACGATTATGCGAACGATGCAAGAAAGAACTGCAAGAAAGACTACGTCTAAGTGGAGTGTACAATTTAAATGAGTGCGTCTTGCAATGTTTGAACACCGACGCAATGCACTATGCACACTCTATTTCTAGTTGATATGAAACGGCTCCTCGCTCATGAAAAGGCTTTTCGAAAGATCTTCAGCCTCTTTTTTTAGTGAAAGCAACGGGATTGAATAACAAAGAGTGCCTTTGATTGGCCTCACAGAGCCTCATTTATACTTTTTTCCGTGAAACGTATGTTTATCTGGAGCAAATGATGCTCGTCCGTTTCATTTCAATTGATTACGAAGTGGCCTATGTGAATAGCGTCGATACTTTATTAAATGAAAAGGCTTTTTAATTTGGGAATGTGTGTAAAATGTGTTCGGATAATGGTGAAACAGATAAGGGGAAGCAAAATAGGCGCAAATAATTTTGTTATAGTGCAATGTATGTAACATTTTTTTTCCTTTATGACTAGGGTACCTTACTTTATTTAGCTCGTAGATAAATAATAACAGCTACTCGGGTTGCTCTTTAGGTTAAGCTGCGCTTGCCTAGGTTGCTCCATGGATGGGTGACCACCCATAAGATACCGAGTTTCCTCCGTGCCTCGGAAAACACGTTAAGCCGTTGGTCCCGGCTGTCATTTGTAGATCTTTGACAGTCGGTGGCCCGAAAGTCTGACAACCAGTCTTACCAAGGGGTATCGTATTACCCAGTACTTACTGGGTTGTGGAGGTCAGATAGGCAGTCGCTCCATGTAAAATATTGGTATACAGCTGCATCCGGTTAGACTGAAACCGACCCTAACATAGTTGGGAAAAGGCTTGGCAGATGATGAACTAAGGTACCTTATACTCTATGAAAAATAGTTGTTTATGCATACTTTACGTAAGGAATATTTGACGACCCAAATGGCGCAGCGGTAATGAGGCTGCCTTACGTTCTTAGGGTCCCGGGTTCGAATCCCGGTAGGAGCAAATGTTTGTATGATGAGCATGGAATTTGTTTCCGAGTCATGAATGTTTATATGTATAATAAGTATGTATTTACAAACAAAAAGTATCTATGTAGTAGTATCAACTATCTGGTGTCCACGACACAAGCCTCGTTGCTAAGTGTGGCACCTAGATGGCGCTGTGTGTAATGTCCAGCGATATTTATTTATTATTATTATTTCTGGTTTGTATTATTTTAATGATTTTCGCTTATATTAAATGTGAAAAATGTCCTGAATTTCCACCACTTTGAAAGATTTTCTTCAAATGACAAATAGCAATAGGATACATAATGCAAGCTAATATTTCGAAGCAAGTTTAAAACAGTATTGTATTTAGCCTCATTTAAAAGTACAATATCAATTGCTACACTACAAACTTCTGAAATAAGTATACAGTAGAGTTTTCACGCAATTTGAACACGTTTCTGCGGATTCAAAAGTTTTTTTTAGTGTCGCTTTAGAATACGGATTTCAACAAGATATAACTTTTTCAGAGTTGCGTCCGTGAAGTTAATGGATACGTAAATTACAGGGTGTAACAGGACCCTTCACGAAGCCGCCAACCAAGCTTTAGGTATATGAAGCTATGTAACTTTACGAAAAGAATATTGCTGGGAAATGACATTTTTTTTTGGGGTGAAAAATCACGCTTTACGGTTGTACTCAATGTAACGGACTCAAAACATTGTGCTGATGGATGGACTGAATAAAACGGGGATCGTGGAGGTGTTTGTCCAAAAATCTTACATTAAAGAAATGTATTCAAAAAAAAACTTGTCAAAAAGTTGGAACTTTGACCCCCAATACCTCCGTAACTAGAAGGTATGGTCTAGAACAAAGAGTGATCGCAATGACGGGGAGAATAAGAGCCTTTTGGCTTCGTTAAGGGTCTTGTTACACCCTTTATAATATAGTGTTTCTATATACAATTTTTTGTCTCATCATTTAAATATGGATCCACACATTTGTTCATGTCGATTGTACTTAAAGAACAAAGCTAATCCGAAGCAATAACGATGGCTAACTTCGTTTTGCATCTGTCATTGTCTGAATCATGTTCGGGTCAGTTCGACATACTTCGTGATAAGCCGAGTGACTTTATACTGAACATAAACATCTTGTACCTAATTTGATTCTCCAACTCACCATGCTGACCCAAATATCTGTGTTTCCTTTACCTATTATATTCTTCCAGTTTATTTTGTTAAGAAAAACTTGGCCCATGCTAAGAATCTCTCCTTTGTCGTAGCAGTACAGCCAGACGCGGTACAACTACTAATTAAAAACAATTGGGCGCTCCTTGCGGGGCTCCTCATCGCTGTCAATGTGGTGAAGCAGTCGACTGCCTCGGACACCATGGGCTTTCTTGTAGTAAGAATGCAGGTCGGCTTGCGCGGCACGCTAGCATTAATGATCTCATCCGTCGTGCTCTTGCCACCGCCGGGGTGCCAGCTGTCTTAGAACCGACTGGCTTGGCACGCGTCGATGGGAAGAGACCAGATGGTATGACCATAATGCCTTGGAAGTTGGGTAGGCCTTTGGTGTGGGATGCAACTTGCGTCGACACCCTTGCGCTATCCCATCTTCCTAGCACAGTGAGCTGCGCTGGGGCGGCTGCTGCAGGTGCTGAAAACCTCAAACGGCGAAAATACAATAATTTAATTGGTAGTTACGTGTTTGAGCCGTTTGGGGTTGAAACACTAGGCCCATGGGGTCCGAGTGCCCACCTAGTATTTCGGGAAATCGCCAAGCGGTTGGTCGACTCTTCATGTGACCAGAGGGCGGGCCTATTTTTTGGCCAAAGAATCAGCATTGCCATACAACGTGGCAATGCTGCCAGCCTTCTGGGCACTTTTCCTGTTGACAGCGATGTGGACGAATTTTTTGACGCCCTGTAACCCTTTTGATACTTGTACATATTTTTATTACTATTATAGATTTGTAGTTTGTAAATAATGTAAATATCTTGATTGAAATAAACAACTATTAAAAACAATTACTAATTTCAGTCCATACAAATAATTGTTCCGTTTGGGAATCGAACCCACGACACGCAGCTCAGCAGCCATTCGCTGAACCACAGCGCCAATCGTGACATAGCGGCCAGTTCGGTAGTCTGTCTTTTATTTTATCAGAAAAACATAACTCTGAGAACTAAAACCTATTCACCATACTGTATCATATATGCTTTGACGACTGTATTACAAACAGACAAACACAAAACCAATTATCACCATAGAAATCCCAGCTAAAAACCAACACACAACGCAAACATTACTTTTATCCGCGCCATTTTCAATCCCCCCGATATCCGAACACCGTGCGAGTATAATAAAATACAATTGAATCTGTTAACGAGACACGACACCCTGTATATCCGCAAAGTACACACTCCACTCATTTTCAGAGGATCGAATAAACAATGTTGACATTGGGCGTCGCACGCGCTGGGATCAGCCCTCGAAAATGGGCACAGAGCTTTTGTTTATATCCTTACATCTCTATCAGTTGTTTTTAAAAGCAATGTGGTTCTCCTACGCTACTAGGTAACTTCATCATCATCATCATCATCATTTCAGCCGAAAGACGTCCACTGCTGGACATAGGCCTCCCCCAAGTGTCGCCACACTGACCGGTCCCGTGCAACTTGCATCCAGCGGATCCCCGCAACCTTCACCAGGTCATCGGTCCACCTAGTGGGAGGCCTTCCAACGCAACGTCTTCCGGTTCGCGGTCGCCACTCCAGAACCCTTCGGCCCCATCGGCCATCCGTTCTGCGAGCAATGTGCCCTGCCCACTGCCACTTCAGTTTGTCAATTCTTCAGGCTACGTCGGTAACTTTGGTTCTCTTGCGGATGTCTTCATTTCTGATTCGATCACGCAAGGAAACTCCGAGCATAGCCCTCTCCATTGCCCTATGGGTGACTTTAAGCCTTCGAATGAGGCCCAATGTGAGCGACCACGTTTCGGTCCCGTATGTAATCACTGGCAACACACACTGGTCATAGACTTTCGTCTTGAGACACTGCGGTAAGTTGGACGAGAAGATACCGCGCAGCTTCCCGAACGCTGCCCAGCCGAGTCGGATTCGACGGTTGACCTCTTTCTCGAAGTTAGACCTACCTAGCTGGACCGTTTGTCCCAGATAGACGTAATCGTCTACAACTTCGAGTATAGAGTCTGCGATCTTGATAGGAGTGGGTGTTACATGGGCATTCAACATAACCTTGGTTTTGTCCATGTTCATTTTAAGACCCACTCTTTCGGAGGCTCTAGTGAGGTCATCGAGCATTGTACTGAGGTCCTCCATGGTCTCAGCCATGACCACTATATCGTCGGCAAACCGAAGGTGAGTGATGTACTCGCCATTAACGTTGATGCCTAGCCCTCTCCAGTCCAGAACCTTGAAGACATCCTCCAGTGCAGCGGTGAACAGTTTCGGAGATATGACGTCTCCCTGTCTCACACCTCGCTGCAGAAGGATAGGTTCCGAGGTCTGGTCCTGAAGTCGGACTGACATGGTGGCGTTTTTGTACAAACACTTAAACACCTCGATGTACCGATAGTCGATTTGGCACCGTTGGAGAGACTGCAGTACAGCCCAAGTCTCGATCGAATCGAAGGCTTTCTCGTAGTCCACAAACGCTAAACAGAGAGGCAGGTTATACTCTTCGGTTTTCTGTATAACCTGCCGCAGCGTATGTATGTGATCTACGGTGCTGAAGCCTTTTCGGAATCCGGCTTGTTCGGGAGGCTGAAAATCGTCAAACCTGCGCGCGAGACGATTCGTGATGACTCTTGAAAACAACTTGTAGACATGGCTTAGAAGTGAAATGGGCCTATAGTTCTTCAGCCGGGCATTGTCGCCCTTCTTGAAGAGAGTACCACCACACCCCTGCACCATGCCTGTGGCGTTTTCCCCTCGAGTATGACGGAATCAAACAGCTTCTGAAGGGCCTTAAGTACCGGTTTTCCACCCGCCTTCAGGAGTTCGGCCGTAATTCCATCATCACCCGGTGCCTTGTTGTTTTTAAGCTGTTTCAGAGCCATCCTAATCTCGTACAGGCTGACGTCCGGTATGTCTTCGGTATAATGTTGGGTCAGTCTAGCTCTTGGGTCGTTTGCTAGATCTACGACGGGTTTACTGGTTGACGTGTACAACTGCCCATAAAAACTCTCGATCTCTCTCAGAAGCTCCGGTTTGGCGGATACGATCCTGCCATCGTCGGTCTTCAGTTTCATGAGCTGGCTCTGCCCAATAGCCTGATCTCTCGCAAATACCTTGGAGCCTTTATTCCGCTCAATTGCGTCTTTAATACGCTCGGTATTAAAGCGGCGGAGGGCGCTCTTCAAGGATTTAGAGATCCGTCTATTGAGCTGCCGGTATTTCCACGCCTCTGCAGGATCATCTCACGCCGCTCCTTCATGAGCTTAAGAGTATGATCAGAGAGCCTTTTGTTCTTATCTGCACGACGTGTCTTGAAGAACTTAGACCCAGTCGTATGGACAGTTTCCACGAACCCATCATTGTATTCGTCCACTGAGCTTCCTAGGCACTCGAAACGATTCTGGAGTTCAAGCTGAAAGCTCTCGGGGTTTTGGATCTGGATCTGTGCAGGACGGAGCGTAGACTTCATCAGTCGAGACCTTTCAAGCTTGATATTGATGTTCAATCTGCCTCTTACCATGCGGTGATCGCTCCCGGTTTTCACCGAATTGATCACAGAGACATCATTGAACATTTGCTTCTTGGTTGACATGATGAAGTCAATCTCATTTTTAGTTGCACCATCGGGGCTCTGCCAGGTCCACTTCCTGTGCTCACGCTTTTTGAAGAAGGAGTTCATCATATAGAGGCCCTCCTTCTCCATAAAACCAGCCAGTTGGTGACCCCGGTGATTCCGCCGTCCAACCCCAAATTGCCCCACCTGCAGCTCATCCCCGTCTCGTTTGCCCAGTTTCGCATTGAAGTCCCCCATGACAACGGTGAAGTGAGTATTGAAACCATGCATGGCTTTAGAGATATCCTCATACATGGTCTCCACTTCGTCGTCGGGGTGTGCCGAGGTCGGGGCGTAGACCTGTATGACCTTCAGCGAATACCTCGAGGATATTCTGAGTATAAGGTACGCCACCCTATTCGACACACTCTCGATCTTCACCACGTTATTCACAAGGGACTTGTGGACGATAAACCCAACACCACCCTGGGACTGCCGGTCACCCTCTCGGAAAAAGAGCACGGTCCGGAGTGTACGCGTGTTATATGTTGCCAGGTCAAGTCGTCGGTATAGGCAGCCGAAACCCTTCCGGAGATTCTTCGCACCCCTTGCCACGCCGTCACCTCGACCGCTACCATAGTCGAGGGTAGACGGGCTGCCGGGTACTAGGGGCCATCTTTGTATTGCGCTCATCATAAGGGGGTTTTGCCATAATCGCCACGCTTGGCAGGCGTGTTGGCGATCGCAGTACGGTTGTTTCAAAAAACACAGAAAACGCTGCTGCCCATTCTCTGGTAAGTCCCCTAGTCGCCTCTTACGACACCCACGGGAAGATATGGGATGGTGCTATTCTTTACGTCCGACACCATACGGAACTAGGTAACTTGAGGATCACTTAATCATTTGCATGTATTTGTTAAATAATATTAGAATTTAAAAGAGTATGTTTAGATGGTTTGTCATGGAAGTTGAATAAAAGGCGATATTTACAAGGCAGATGTGTATGGCAACGCTGAGAGGGGACGCCCTAGAAGGACATACAACTAAGGCAACTTATTGGTGAGTTTCTTCAGAAAGGCCACGTGCGTAGTACTCGCAACCGGCGTGCGTGTATGACCAGATGTATGAACGTGGACGAGGCAAAAGGAGTATGTAAGGATCGTAGCAGGTGGCGATCTTATTTCTGGCTGCGCCTATGGGAAAAGACGCGAGTTTATGTATGGTAGCTTGAACTCTGCTCCCGGCACCGGCACGGCGGACCACTGATAATGATACTGTTAGCCTGCGTCATCCCACTGCTGCGCCAAGGATTTATTAAAAACACGTACTACTTTTTCTATCTATATAAGTAAGTATCTGAAAGAAAGAAAGAAAGAAAGAAAAATGTTTATTCGACGTCAGTACATCAGGCACACACACACAATAATATTTAAAAAAGTTACAAAAAAGAGAAAACACATAGTATGACTGTACTGTGTGCCTCACGGCTGCGCCAAAAAGGTCCATTTCAGCATTAATGCCAGACAGGTGAGGCTGTCTGACGCTGATCTTCCAATGAACCTTGAGGGGGTAAGTGACATACAGAAAACAGTTTCAAAAATAGTATATTAATAGGTAAATGATTAAGTACAATAAATAGATATTGAGTTAATTTATGAAATGTGTATGTAGGTACGAGTTAGGATAAAAATGTGAGTAGGTAATAAGTGTTATAACGTGTTCGAAAGTACTACTGGTTACAATATATAAATACAGAGAAGCCAAAACAGGATAAATATTATAACAAGAAAAAAGAAGAACAAAGAAAAATATACAATGAATAAACAAGTAGGATATGTGCATTGTGCAATGTTATGAAGGCGTGATTTTGTCTCGTAATCCCGCATTCGTGTCGCCGTTGCATGCGCGCGCGCCCCCCGATCCTTCGTCACACGACGCTACGCAAGCGCATTTCTCCTCTGCACCTGTTTGCGCGATGACGTACGCATCAGAAAGTCAGAGCGGCCTCGGTGGCGCGGCGCCCGCCGCGCCAAGAGTCCTTTGCGCTCATGCGACGAGTCCCGCTCGCGTGATTAGTTACCTACCTGCTTTTATTTAGTCGACGCTTACCAAAAAGTAACGTGTTTTCTCGGAAATCGTGATACCGTCTCGAGCTGATTGGATTGATTATGCCTTGCCGAAAGATGATAAACCTAATGTGAGTGTTTCTTATTTATACCTAATTTATTTGTTGTTCACACTATTGTTTTTTAAAGGACTTTTTTCAACGACTTTTTTCAACGTTATTTTAAAATGTTTCTTTTGGTTTTAGGAATCTTAAGGGAGGTGGCAAATAACTCCAACAGCGAGTGGCGGCGTACAGATTACTTGAAACATCCCCTGCAGGCTGTGGACTTACGACGAGGAATTGAGAGCGGATTGGCCGTGGACCGGGCAGAGTAGCTGTGGTACTCGCTGTAGTGAGTTGTTGCTGTGACGCTCAGTGTGTGTCAGGTTCAGTATGTGAGAGGGATATGGACCGTAAACGTAAACAGTGTCGAATAGTTCGCGAGTATGCGTGTATAAATAGGTACCTACGTACACGGTGCAGTCTGTAATTGCTGAGCGTTTATATTATCGAAACATTCATTGTGACCATATCTAGTTTCTGCTGTGCTGCTATCAAATACTGCCGCAGTCGTGTCCTGAACGTGTGAATAGTGCCCAGTACCCGTAATGGTGGAGGAATATTATTCCACACTTTAGATGCAGCGTATCGAAAAGTACCTCTGAAAGCTGCTGACCCATGAGATTGTGTCGATAATTGCTGCGCACAAAGCCTTGGTGCACAATCTCGTTTACTAGCCATCCAACTTAACTTGTCGTACAAATACTTCGGTTTCGTAGTCCTAATAACACCAAAAAGAAGACACGCTAGGTGTAACTTTCGCCTCGACTTCATTTTGAGCATGCAGTGTTTGTTCAGATAAGGGGTAACATGACTTCTAGGGGGAACTGAGTAACAGAATCGAGCACACGCATTTTGGACTCTTTGTATAAGTCTATCCGTACGAGCCAGCAAACGAGGGCCGTAAACCGTATCAGCGTAATTTAATTTGGATAGTACAAGGGTTTCGACTAGCTGTTCGCGAAGCTTTTCAGACAGGTATGGCCTCATCTTGTATAGCAGTTTCAGGCGGTAAAAACAGTTTTTCACGGAGTTAGCGACGTGTTTCTCAAACCTAAGGCTGTTGTCCATACACAACCCTAGGTTCCGCGCCTCATTAACTCGGTCAATAGGCTCACCCATTAGAGTCAAATTAAGGCTTACAGGTAGCTTCTTTAACTGCTGCCTCGTACCAAACAACATATACTTAGTTTTCAATGGGTTTAAGGCTAAACAGTTCTCATCTGACCAAGTGGCGATTCTTTCCAGGTCGTCATTTAGGTCTTTAATAGCTGAGTCAATGTCGTCAGGCTTAAAGGACAAATATCTATATAACAAATAATTAAAATTGAAGTGTCTGTGTGTGATATCAAAATAACAGCTTTTTACTGAATGAATTCAAATCAAAATCAATCAAATCAAAATATTTTTATCTCACATAGGCCAAGATGGGCACTTATAAAACGTCGACAAAAAGGTGCACGGTTCGAGTTGGTCGTTTCCTATGGAGAAGAACCGGCAAGAAACTCCATGGACAATTATGACAACATATACATAATATAACAAAAACACTTTTTTTTTTCGTTTTTGTCTGTCTGTCTATCTGTCTGTTTGTTCCGGCTATCTTCGGTTATCTCCGAAACGGCTAGACGATTTTGACGCGACTTTTGCTGGCTATTAGATGCTGTTATAAGGTTTAACATAGGCTACTTTTTTTCAGAAAAATAACTAAGGTTCCGTGCAAAAAAATCGAAACCCTTGAAATTGGAAACAAAATTCGATTCAAAAAGGGAAGTATTTTTTTTAATAATTTCACGCGTATGAAGGTCGCAGGCAGTCAGTCAGTCAGTGTATAATGTTCCTATTGCTGGCACAAAGGCTTCCTCATTATTAAAGGGACTGGGCCGTAGTCCACAACGTGAGCCCCGTGACGTCACATCAATAGTGGTGATATAATAAATTACACAATATCTGCTAGGGTTCGTACTAACGCCCTAAAAATTATAAGTCAGGGCCAATAGATACCACGTTCGCAAGGGGAATCAGGTGCATGCATTCGATTCGGCACTATTAATTTGCCAAAGCAATAATTACACATATTCGGATTTCGACCCGTTCGTGCCGTTCAGCAAACCATCAATTGGAACTAAGCCCAGCGGTTGTTTCCCTAACGTTCATGTGCGCATATTCGTCCCGGAACATTTGTGTGCAATACCAAGTCGGTTTTAGCGAATATCAGAAAGAATTTTGGCCGGCGGGTGTCTTGTACGCAACGTGTTTGTCCCGGAAGGCTACACGACAACGGGCTCAACGAAATATGTCGCTGAATTTACATACCAGTGAAATATAGCATAGTCATATGTTTAGTAGTTTTATATTTGTTTGTATTAGTTTATCATATTATGCCTGTAGGCCTAGTTTAAGTATAAATATCGCTGGACATTACACACAGCGCCATTAAATAAATAAAAAAATGAAAAAAAAAAAAAAGAAAACCACGGTAGGCACGGTCATTACCTGTTACTGATTGAAAGTAATTTTACACCATGAAAATATTTACAATTCGTTTTTTCCCGCGGTTTCTCAAGTGTTTTGGGTTTAAAATATAGCTTAAGTAAGATACTGTGGGATAATGTAGCATCACTTTTTTTTGCTTAGCTTATAACTGTCCCACAACTGGGCAAAGGCCTCTGGAGGCCTTAACAGATACTGCCTATCTCTATCAATAGCCTTCCATTCATGTTTTTTTTTTCTTTTCTGTGCGGTTTTCTCCTAGCGGTTTCTCCATAGCTTCTCATTAATGAAATAATTTTTGAAATCGGAATTGCTCCAACACACCTATATCCAAACATCCAAACTTGAAAAAATTCAAACTTTTCCCTAGCTTTTATTAGTGTAGATGTTCCATTATGTCTTGCTGCAAATATTTCTTTAGATCTCATAGATTAAGTTTGTAAGCTTACAAAATCGTGGGCAAAAGGTATCAAAGTATCTAATGAAAATCCTTTTAGTATCAATGTTCGCGTCCTGCTCGATTTCTTAGTCTCACCGATAACGTTCGCATATCTTTACCAATATCAAAGTCTTGTATTTATGGCTTAGCGAAAAAACCCTTATATTCTTTAGAAACGTTTACAGGTAAAATTGCCTTAAGGGTATTTTCAAATGGACCGCAGTTAGGTAATATAGGATTTGAACAAATATTATTTTATTTTCAATCGGATTAGGCCATGAGAGAGTGGTCTTCATTTTCTTGGATTTTCTGGAAGGTAGTAAAGACACCAAGTCTGCCTATGTACCACTATTAACATGAAGCTTAAGTTTATTTTTTTTCTCTAACAAAAAATAAAGGTAAAAATTTTAAACCATCATACGAGTATAATATTCCAGATTATGGTTATTTTTTTTTCAGAAGCTTTTCTTTGTTGGTGGCTGCGTTTCTTGATCTTGTAAGCATCGATATTCTATTATTTTTATCTATGTCATACCTGCCAAAGTGCCAAATACCATGGGGATGAATTTAATCTGCCATCGCTAACCAATTGCATATTGTAAACTAGATTTGAATATATTTTGACGTCCGTTTTGTTTTACGTGGTGTACATTATAGCGTTTCATAATTGCTAAACATTGTAGAGAAAAACGTGAACAAATAAAATTCACCGGTAGTTTCAGTCCCAATAACATGCAATTAGTTGATAAGTATACAGATTAAAAAAAAGTTGGATTACTCCAATAAAATTCTGAACTGATTTTCTGTGAATAATCTACCTGAAAAATTGATATAACCCAATACAAAGAGACCTATAAAACTACATCACCATCGTTAAAAAAATATATAAATTCAAGTAGAAAATCTGTGGTTCTCGTACATACATATTGCTGACGGAAAACAAGCTGAAAAAGCGCGGTAATATTTAATTGGCGCCAATTTGCGAGTTAATTGAAATATTGAATAGCTGTTGCGGTTTCACGTACCGTTTGTTGCTTTAGTGATGTTTTGCATTATTTTTACGTCGTAATGATAAATTTATTGGGAGTGAACAGATTGAACACACTCGTCATCGTTATCAACCTAGAGGCGTCCACTGTTGGACATAGGCCTTCCCCTTGCGTTCCCACGTCGCCATCGAGTGGCCCTATGCATCTACTTTATAGTCTTTGGTCTACCGTGCCAATGCCTTCCACTAATTTAATTGCTTTGAGTGAACCTAATAGAAAAGACTAACAAAAACTTCAGTATTATCAAAAATTAAAAATAGTTTATTTAAGATCTGGTTATTTACATTATTTACAAACTACATATCTATAATCTATAATGTAATAAAAATATGTACAAGTATCAAAAGGGTTACAGGGCGTCAAAAAATTCATCCACATCGCTGTCAACAGGAAAAGTGGCCAGAAGGCTGGCAGCATTCCCCCGTTGTATGGCAATGCTGATTCTTTGACCAAAAAAGAGGCAAGCCACATGAAAAAAAAAAAATTAAGAGGTTGATTTTATCGCCATTAGGTAACATCCGACTGCGAAAAGTCAAAAGGAGGGGTCTCTACAAGTTGGAGATGACAATACGTTGACAATGAAACTGCGTAACGAGGTCTGCATACGAAAATTCAATCGATTCGATACTTTAGTAGCAATTATTTTTAATTTTTAAAATTTTCTAGAATTATGACACGTCTCTTAAGGTGAATCCACACTGCAGTTAATTTTTGTAGAACAACGTTTCCAAGTGTTACTGAGCAACATCTAATAGCAAAAAGTTATTACACCCTATATGTTGCCGTGTTAGAGTTATGTTAAGTATTGTTGCCTAACTTTTGAAAACAGTCAACATGTGGTAACAACTTATAAAATTGTTAAGTTTTTCTCTAGATTTAAAATGAGAAAACTCAGTTCTTCATCTTCCATGTCGACACAAGTGAGACACGTCCGCTGCCAGCATAAGTTTGAGAACATAATTATGCCGTGCAACTCGTTTGTTGCTGAAAGTTACTCTGTCATATTTTGTTAACATATTATTGGCGGTATGGACGCGATGAGGAACATTCAACAAATAGTAACAAGTAGCCTCAAAAGTTACAGATAGTTATCTAATGTTACCGTGTTGCTTCACAAAAGTTAACTGCGGTGTGGATGCACCTTTAATAGGCTAGCAACGACAGGTTGACAGCCCCGGCATCAATATAAACATTAAAAACAATTGCCAACAAACTTTCACCAAATTCGTTCTAATATAAATATTTTGAACTAACGCAAATTAAACCTAAGGTTAGCGAGCAATATTTATGAATGGTGTTATAATTTAATTTAAAGTTTCATGCTAGTTTGATTGTTTTTTTTTAGCTGCTCGCTTGCTTTCGATTGCAAAAAACTTAACTTTGCTCATGAAATTTGACACTATGCACTCAGGGCGGCAGCACTCATTATATCTTGATTTACAATCGATCTGAGTGGCCTAGCGAATTTTGTTTATTGTTTTGTGTTAAAAGGAAAAAAGTAACATTTGTTATTTTGGCAAAAGTTTTGTGTATATATTTTATATGACACTACTACACAGTACTAGTATTGCCAGTGTTTTCATATAATTTAGATGTCGTCTTCACCTTGTTTATGTTCACTTGTTCAGCAGTAACCTCATAATTTCTTAAGCTACTAGTTACAGTTTAGTTTGTTTATCATCACAATTTATTATTTAAATGTTTCTTATTGGTTTTTCTCTAATTTTATATGATGATGCGATAATGATCTAGCTGGTTTCGGTCACAGCGTCTGCATTCGATGGTTTTCTAAGGTGACTGTCGAAGGCTTTGGTGTGCTGCTCTATCATGTGCTCTCAAGTGTCTAGTATATCCAACTTTGGCCGAAACTCCGAGCACAAAGCGGACATGTCCGAACACCATTGACGAAAATGTAGGGTATAGCTGCAGGTGGCCTAGCTTTATGTTCATCACGCTTTAAGTCTAGCTGCGACCTTCTCTTCTAAATATAATGTAGGAGCGAACATTATGCAGGATCGGCTACTTTTCACGTCTTCATAATTAAGTATGTTACACAAATGGCTTCGCCGATTAAATTTATGGAACTCTTTACGACTTTCATTACTGTCTAAATCTTGGTTGGCGCTAATTAGAAGCTTACTTCGTAAATTACTTGATGCACGGTATTACCTTCAGTCGAGATTGAGCTTTTGATTACCTACCGCGCGTTTATTATCTCTATTTTCTTATGTTGTGTACATGCTGAATAACTTTTTTGAGCTTAGAATTTAGACGTAGACAATAGACAATAAAATTACCTAATAGGATAACATTTTTATGAGATCTTCCTAAGTTTAGAGATGTTTTTCAAAAAGTGTAAGAAAAAGACATTTTACTCTGAAATTAAAACGCATTTCCAAGAAAATTCATCATATCAAAAGTGCACTCAAGATGCTTTTATGAAATTAACCTGTATATATAATTACAACCAAAATCTCCGTTAATAACTCCTTAAGATTCCACTTCGCTGACGTCATAAAATGATATTCAGCTGACAACGAACAATTCACACGTTATATCATGCCGGGTAATACAAAATTTACTGAACACATCCCATTTCAACACTCGTGCGAAGACGTTATAATAAATATTTCACACTTTATTGCTACGCTTATTTGACGACGGGGAGGCCTAATGACCAATTTAACGCTTATGAAGTGCAAATTCTCTGTCATACTGTGAAACGAGACATTATAATACCCAATTTCAGCTTCAGAAAGAATATAAATGGGTAACGCACCTGTGAGACACTGTCTCCTTCCTTTTTTGTGACCCGATATTTTTTAATTTTATCTTCCCAATTGCTGGAGAAAAGTTGGAGAAGTGGGGTTTATTAAATTTAATAAAAACTTGACAGTGAGTTTGGTTTTCAATTTTATTATTAAAATGGGTTTCCGAATAGTATTTTTATTGGAATCTATCATATGGATGAGAGAAAATATTGACCAAATTGAATTCAAAGAGACATTTTTAAGGGAATGTAAGGCTTTAGAATCAATCAAATTTTCTCGTCAATTCCCCGAAGTAATCACTCTAGATTGGCCCTCAATAATTTACTTTAAAAATACTCACTAAGTGCTGTTTTCATGAATTGTTAAATGTTTCGATTGGAGAGTTTTATTGAAAAAGAAAATTACGAACGGCTATCTATCTGTCCGGATGACTTCTGATGACTTCTGAGCTAAAATGGAAAAGATCAATTATTTTTGTTGCTTTCTTGACTCTCTTGATTGGGATGTTGTCTTCATAGTCTTATCCATAACCATCCCAAAGGGCTTTACTTTCATAAATAATTATATCTACCTAAGTACCTAGTCACCTGAATAGTTAAAAATAGACCCGCACATTGGTAGTCAGAGTGACTTTTGCTCATTTATGTTATTTTTCGTAGACAGGAACACGCTAAAATTTTTCATCCGCGTGATTCTAAATTCTTTCGTTTAAATTTAGGTCAAACTCAATAGAGTTTGACCAAAATTTAAACGAAAGAATTTAACAATAGTAAAATTGTGAAACCGATGAGAATTGACGAGATCAATCTCGAACATCACCGTTACACTAGCTCTGCAATGATATCGAAATAGTACGTATTTATTTCTATAGTGTAAGTTGATCTACACTTTCTAATGTCAATATTTTTAGATAGTACTTCCTAGCTGACGATCTTGGAGAACGAAATGCCGAAGAAATCTCAAATCTCATGATATCTTTATCAGAGTCTTTCTTCTTCAGTTTCTTGTGGTTCTGGAGACCGGCGTATATGATAAATGACACTCAAATAATATGCTAGTTAACCTCAAAGGGTCACACTAGTTTGGTTCACAAGGCAAAGCAATTATTCTTTTGATCGTTATCGTAAACCGAGAGAAAAGACCCTTTGTTTGTTTAGGCTTCGTTATTTCAGATTTGTGATTTTTGCCTCCAAATCTCATTGTTTGGAAAAGGTTGGATTCTTTTCAGTGAGGTAATAGATATGTTATTTTTCTTTTGTTGTTGAGGGTTCGTGGAAAATTTTGCGTTTCAAAAAGTTTGTTAAAATGGAATATTTAATTTTAGTTCAATCATGATTCATGATATTTAAATATGTCGAATATTTTCTAGGAGCTTTTATTGTGAGTTCAGTTAAATGATTTACCCGTTAAGACGTGTACAAACGTGTATGATGTAATAGATCATAGATTCATTACCATGACGCATATTTGAAAGACCTAAGAGAATCATCTCACCATAATTAAACATCATCTACAATCTAAACCAAAATAATCAACCCACAGCCCAATTAAAAAAAAAAACATATTTCATTTTCATAATTCCATCTGGCCAAACTTTTTATTTTTATAATTCCAGCTGGTAGAACCGTTTATAAATTCAAGAGAATAAACTGGGAACGTAACGTCATTTCCTCCGTCGGGTCCGACACGAGTCCACGCCGACGGAAATGAGATCCCTCCACCCTTTTATCAGGGACTAATCGCGATAGAACATGGTCGCGTACTTGGAATAAGATTTCCTACTGAGCCGCAAAACGTTTGTACTTAAATCTGGCCTGAAGTGTATTTTTTTCGCTGTTCTTTATTTAAGCGAGAAAATGAATGGCACAGCTGTTGCAAGAAGGATTTAATTGAATGCTCTGTGATGTTTTGCTGCGGCTTCAGGTTTTTTTTTAATGTTTTGTTTTATTTTAAAGAAATAATTGCGCTGTATTATATACATTAGTAAATTAAATAAAGTAACAACGTTTACTGACATAAGATAGAATCATCATTTGATTGCTGTTATCAATGACAATGATGTCACTTTCTTTTCAAGGCGTATCAGTTCCTCTTAACTCATGATCACCTGTTTGTCTTTTCCAAACTATTATATGTTGAGGTCGGTTTTCAGTCTAATCGGATGCAGCTGAATACCAGTATTTTACATGGAGCAACTGCCTATCTGACCTCCATAACCCAGTCAGCACTGGGTAATACGGTACACCTTCGCAAGACCGGCTGTCAGACATTCGGGCCACGACTGTAACGACTGTCAAAGATCTACAAATGTCTGACGATACCAACGGCTTATTGAAGCGCAGAGGAATCTCGGTATGTTATGGGTGGTCATCCATTCACGGACCAACCTAGAGAATCTAAAGAACGACCCTGTTACGATTTAACCACCTTATTCCTACTCAATGACAGTAAAAACTTCATCGACAATTACGTACAAATTACCCTTACCACCATTACTACTACTAATCTAACCCTATACAAACTTAGAAACACGATAACCCGCACTATTTTTAGGTATCAGAACGAACGGTGGATCGTAAAAGTCCGTGTTTGGCGTATAAGCCGATTACCGCATGTAATCTGGCTTAAGAGTGACACATGACCCCTCTCTCTGCCTTCAATTAGGTTTTCTGTGTCGCTACAGTACCTTAGCCATGTGCTACTGCTTTATTTTGAGCAGGTTTTATGTTAAAGCTTGATGTAATAAACTGGGTGTTCTAGAAAGGGGAAAAGTACGCGAAATAAAAATTAATACAAATCCGAGTCGTGTGATATAATGCTATGCTCGTTTAAATTCTCACGCCGACTACAAAAAAATACTCGTGTTGTAGAACTATGTCAAATATTTTTTTGAATTTAATATTTTTTTGAGATAGCTTCGATGACTGCCTTGTTGGTCTAGTGATCGGAATTTCGACTGCTGAACATGAGGTCCTTGGTTCGATTGTTATTGGGTTTTACAATCAGGAATTGTTCAGTAGCAGCCACGGTTGATTGGTGATATTATGTAAATTATTTTATTCGCAGATTTTTGAATATTTGTATTGCCAACTTAAAGGTCTACTACGTATTGGGCGTGGTTTTAGTATGTTTTATGGAGCCTACACACTAAAGCCACCGGGCATGTTGGCAACTTTCATACGCGTGACATGCCTGGCGGCTTTAGTACGTAGGCTCCATTAAGGCTAGACAAATGGACTATATATATAGGAATTTTTTGAATTTACTGTGGTGATCTAATGGAAATGATCATCACTATCCAACGGCTGACTTTAGCGAGCCCAGAATTTAATTTTAGTTAGTGAGGTATTCCACGAGAATCGTCCCTACTTCATTGTTCAAAGTTTGTACCAATATTAGCACGATGCATTATTAACTTTCATGTAACGATATAATTTCAAAGTATTATCTGAGAGTGCTCAACTCTTGTTCAGCGCTCAACAACGTTGGATTAAAACAGTAAACTCGTTTTCTCCCAATCGGTATTCCATGCATGCAGTTAACTAGTTAGGTTCTCGCTTAGTTAGCTATTAGGTTATTACATGTAAGTGGTTTGTGGTTACTTGGAATCTCCAGATTAAGAGACCCAATATCTATCTTACCCAATCTAAACAATTTAGTCAACGTAGCACACGGCGAGCAAGCTTGCTAGTATTACCTAAAACAAGAACTAACTATGGCAAAAAAATTATAACCTTTGAAGGAGCACAGCTCTATAATAAATTACCGTCCTGTTTATGACATCTACACTCTTTCAATGCATTCAAAACTCAACTTAGCCAGCACATAATTGCGGAGAAATGAATGCATTGGATGGGTTACTATCTTGTAATACTGATGACGAACTTTTTGTAACCTTTAAATGTATGTTTTTTAGTATTGTTCTCAAGTAAGTGACATAATATGTCATATTATTTTAGAGACATATTATGTCTTTATTGGGAATAAAGTTCTATATACCGATCTTCGAAAACATATCATAACATGCCTTTAGTTACAAAAGAGTGTGTCTTGTGAACCTAAGAAAGGTTAAGTAGAGGTGTTTCTATTAGGCACAATCATTTCACCTTTGGAGTTTAATTCCCATTTAATAAGGGGTAAGCTTATTGCCATCAACTGAACACAAACTGGAGTAGCAGCGTTTGCAACCATTACTCTATCAAGGCTGTCCACCAAGATGTCTGTGAAAATCATAGCAGTGGTCCAATATTTCAATAACATACAATATTTTTGAATTATCCATAACCAAGTTTTCAAATTGCTTCCAGTGTAGCCTTGAGACTGCCATCAAATCTAGACCAAAATTCTTCCATTCCAAATCAAACACGTACATAAAACAGTTAAACATTAATAAACACGAATCAATAGTTGAAACAAACGCCACTTCCCACACTCGTAAACAATGTAACCGTAAAAAGAGCCGGTAGGGATCATACGGTACGTGCCAAATGTTCTATAGCCTACAAACGGATTGTTTGCTTGTAATCTAAATCCGCACAGGTGTATCGCACATTTGAATAAAACAACGTTTTCCTAGCGCCCATTTTAGGGTTAGCGAAACGTAAAAACTGTTTCGGTTTCCGTCAATGTTTGTTTTTGTGTGTCTTTCGTATTGTTTTGTCGTGTTTCGTTTCGTGACAACCGGTTGACGACGATTATAGGATTGGTTTATTTGCACAAGTTCTTATCGACGAAAGGTACAGTTACGATTTCAAATATTATTTTATATCATTTTTTACAACTGGAAGTCATGCTCTTTGCCCAGCAGTGGGATGACGCAGGCTAAAAGTGTCAGTATCAGTATCATTTTTTTGTCCTATATTTCTTTATGACGTACCAGTCGTGAAAGTCTTCACACAGATTTGAAGCTTATATGCGTCACGTCTAAATTGAGGAACACAAACACACACACATTGAATTAAATTAATCACGAGAAAATATTCCCCTCACCAACAACTCCACGTTACTTAACATATTACTGAACGCGATCAGTTTCAATGGAGTAATTCTCCCTTAGTCAACCCTGTTATTGGCTGAGTTGATTGAGGGCACCGCACTACAACATACCCAACGTCTCAATCAACAGTAAACACAATGTCAGTACAACAATTCATCAAATATCACTCAGTATTTAGTCTCTCCCAATATTGCTATAACTATGTGGTTGAAACTGCATTCGCCTCTGAAACGCCTGGAATGCTGCTCACCCCAGCATGCCTATACATCGCAATATAATTGCTTTAGCAGGCTGCTAGCTAACTCGTAACACTACCTATTAAGTTCGGTGTAGGCGGTATCTGTCTACCTACGAGTAGCAAGTTATTGGGTCGAATTTGTAACATTGTAAACTAAGTGTTTATCATTGTGTCGATATGATACGATCAATATGCGAGTACCTAGTAGAAACCACAATTTTCTATTGTAATAAACCCGTATCGTAATAAAATATTAAGGTCATGATCTATAAAAGTTGCTTTGTTTGGTTCGTTTTTGCACTCACAATCAAAACTCTAGCCAAACCCAACAACAAACTAAATTCGCTTTCACCAGTTACGTCAAGAAATATTTGAAGAGGTTTTTCTGGCGCGATTATCCACATGTTTTCCATGGTCATTCAAAATCAAAATATTTTTATTTCACATAGGCCTAGATGGGCACTTATAAAACGTCGACAAAAAGGTGCACGGTTCGGGTTGGTCATATCCTATGGAAAAGAACCGGCAAGAAACTCCATGGTTACTCTTTTCAAATCGTTTGGTATTACAATAATAATTATCATGTTACAGCATTAGTACTTAAGTATGGGGTGACAGCGTAGGGCCGACAATAGGTCGTTGTCGTCGTCATTAAAACAAATACTGTGCGCAAAAACAAACTTTACTGGATATCTTCTTCGATTATGCACTATATTGAGCTTCCGATATTTCGACGTTGTTGCAAACGCCATGATCACGGAATGACTGGAGAATGCGGGTAGGTGGTAAATAAATTGTTAGCTGCAGACAAATCTGTCTACCTGCTTTCTTAGTCTTTGGCTACACGCTACTCTACACTATTTGCATCGCGTAATCCGCGTGGAATCTGCATCAGTTCTGGGGAGAAAAAAAACTCGTAGTAAGGCCACAGTGCCATTGATTAAT
This sequence comes from Eugnorisma glareosa, assembly GCA_947578425.1. Lineage (NCBI taxonomy): Eukaryota > Metazoa > Arthropoda > Insecta > Lepidoptera > Noctuidae > Eugnorisma > Eugnorisma glareosa. The sequence goes on along the minus strand of OX387970.1, from coordinate 19,359,732 downwards.
TCCTCCTTAGAATTAATTAATTTAAACCCAGAACGGTCGCAATACATCCCACGCTCATGTACCACATTCAGGTGTACTTCCCACCTCGTGGCCGCTTCTCATTCTTTATTCATCATCGGAGCCTGTTCAATTAATGTAGCATCCCTCAACAGTTCTACCCTTGTCAATCAACGTCTATTTCGTGTCTTCACATCCCAGTTTGAATCTATCCTTTTGTTTGCGTCGTATGTAATTCTTCTTTTCTAAACAGGTTTAGGTCCCCCGTGGAGTCTTTCAATCAGTTGCGATGGGGACCTACCTCAATTTTGTGTTGCAGGTTTTTTAGAGGTGGTTGTTGGAATTGATGGGGATTAATTTTGTATATTTTTCTGTTATTTATTTGACAGGCTGTGAAGGAGAGAAAAAAAGATCAAGCAATAGTAGTTCTATTCCTTATTTTTTTTTTAGTTTTAGCAAATCTAAATCCTCTTGGGTATTTTCCAAGTTTTGGATACAAGTGGGACAAAACGGAGCACTTACGGAAAATTCGGACATAACTGTTAGAATACGACTTTTTCAGCATCAATATTAATATATATCTACTCATACTTACAAAATACAAAACTGCACAGTTAAAAAGCAGTAGCAAAACTTAATAAATTACTCAATAAAAAGATAAGTTCTTGAAAACAACAATTTTTAGGGCTCCGTATAAAAAATGAAAAAAAAAAACGAGACCCTTATAGGATCACTCGTGCGTCTGTCTGTCTGTCCGTCCGTCTGTCACAGCCAATTTGCTCCGAATCTACTGAACCGAATCAGGTGAAATTTGGTAGAATGGTGTAATCCTATGACCCAAACACAGATGCGCAAAGTATTTTTTTTTTAAATAAGTGTCATTTTCTGGGGACAAAATAGGAAATTAAAAAAAATTTTTAGCAAACCTTAGTGTGTCATATCAAATACAAGGGCTCGTTATATGAGGATCTCAAATATATTTTTGTTTTTATTGTAAAATAAATAGTTTTGATTTTATTCATGAAAGAAGACGAAAATGACCATTCCTCCCAATTTTTTTTTTTTTTTACCGATTGGAAATCATCAAATAACCCCTCCCGCTCTGGGCTGGGCAGGAGGGAGTGTCAGACTTTTACTGACTAAAACCCATCCATGTTCCTTCCTTTGCCCGTTGTGTTCCAGGGCCGCGGTATCTCTTCTCTGAAACTAATGAACCTAAAATTTTGAAAAAATCCACAACATAGTTCATTGCTTGTAGATTACAGGTTAACTGAGGTCTTGCACCAATGCAAAAAGCAATAACATGTCACTTTTTTGAATTGGTGCAAGACCTCGGTTAAAAACTTTAACATATGAAGAAGCAGAGCATATTCTAGACAGACTTAATAAATACTCACCTTTTTTATCAATTTCGGCTATAATGGCTCTATCAGCAAATATGTAAACACACACTAACACACGCACACACAAACACTTACACACATACAAACCTACTATCACACACTACTATAGTCACACATGCACAATACACAGAGCTGCTTATTACTTTGTTTCTCTTTGTTCTTAATTTTTTTATTAAGTCTCAATATTGTAAACATCAATTAAGCAAACCAACCCCAACACAAGTATTATTAATAACTTACTGGTGCTGTTTCATTCATATTTGTAAATGTAACCGTTTGAGATAAAATATATTTATTTTTATTTATTGGTGAATTAAAAGAAAACACCGATTTTCTAGTTCTGATCTATATTTTAAATCCATTTAGTTAAATGTAGTGTTATCAACATTATGTAACTTCTTCATTGTACATTTACATTGAAACCAACCATCTGCTTTGCGGTTACGATGGTCTTCGAAAGAGCACCTTTAATTTCTAACCCACTAACACATTTAGGTCCGTATTACAGAACGTTCCTCAAGTCCAGTTTGATCTTCAATCAGTTGATCACTGTTTAAGTATAGAATCAGTACTTGAGCATTGGTCTTATTCCAGAAAGGTAATCAATTTGAACTCAGCTGAATCGAGACTCAAATCGAGCCTCAAGCAGAGATGTGTATTGTCTATGCATCAGCATGTTTCCGTTTACGATTTATTCTATTTACCAATTCATAATTTGATCGCCATTGGATTATAAGTATTAAAATATACCTTATGAGCTCAATTATTTAGGAAATCAGTGTAATTATTTCGGTCCCGAATAGTACAATCCCCCATTTATTGAAGTAAAGCTCTTTGAAGTACAATAAAGTAATTTTGTAAGCAAATTGTCAAGCTTAAAAGACTTGTATCTATGGCCGTAAATAGGTATGCTATTTAAAAAGTCATGGCATGTCAATTATGTGCATACATCGACATCAGTTTGTTGTATTCGTTGTTTTGCTGATTTATTTACTCTTATAATTTTATAAATGGCAGGACGAAAGAAAAATTTTAGTACATTAGAAAAAAACTTGCTAATAGAAATTTTATAGAATTCAAACATGATATTGAGAATAAAAAAACACAGTGTCAGCACTGGGACAAACTCGACAACGGAGCTATACTTGAACAGCAAAAATTGACAATTGGAGTATTGGACGTGACAATCTACGTATGCTCAAGCGTGGTCTCGACCACACTTGTATAATTATAGATCAAATCATTGCTTAGGTTCGATTCGCGAACTGAGTAACGATCTAAAATAAAGCCAAACTCAGCTGAACTATGATCAATGAATCTATGCTTGAGGAACGTTCTGAAATTAAAACCAAACTTAAAACTAGTTTTAAACAGAGATCAATACTTGAGTTTCCTTCTGTAATACGGACCTTAGTCCACGTTACAGATAAAAAAAAAACAAATATACATTCATATGTTTAACCTAAGACTACAAAGCAAAATAAAACCAGAAACGATACAAAAAAAAACGTTAAACACAAAACAAGAGACCGTTTTACTTTCATAAAAAAATCAGAAACAAAGTGCACCTCTTTTCACAGGACACAGGACAAACATGTTGAATATCTTCATTATTCCACGTCGTAGCTATGGTCACTGCCACGCCAGTTTTAATATTTAAGGATTTATGGTCCCACTGGCGACATTCATTTCACCATCTCTTTACACTTGAGGCCACATAAAATAATGTTATGGAAATTTTTCGCAGAGAACTGTTTTTAATGTGTTGAAATGTTCTGTTTGTTAAATGAGTTTAGAATGGTGGTATGAAGTATTCTAGAAGTTATGGTTTGGTTTGAAAGTTAGGTATTTTATTCGTTTTCATTGATAGCAGGATTGGGACTAGTTTTATCTTTGGTTTGGTAAGACCATAATGATTGCATTCGCTAACTTCAGAACATAAACTCAAAGCAAATAGGTCAATTAACCATTTACAAGTACTTTTAAATCGTCAGGTCGATCAGTTAGTCAGAAAGTTGAAGTAAAAATGCAGATCTCTATGGAGAAGCTCGGTATAGACTCTTTTAGGTATTACAAAATTTGCGTAACCTAGCTAGAAACCAAAACCCATAACTCAAATGATCGTTTTCCTATTAGAAAATTACACGTAATCATCCAATAAACCTATTTCCGCAGCACATGACAGTATTTTACCGTACTTTGCAGGTTGTAATTCAAACGCTTAGCATGGAAATTTGTATAGTGAGAACAGATTATTACGTATGCGCACACCGCTAATTAGAATTCCAAGCGGAAACCGACAAGGGTTTAATGCAATAGCACAGTTCGGAACGCCACCCACATTGAACGATAACCTCTTGGCCACAAGCTTAAGGCCCGGACTCCATCAAAGTGGAGACGAGTGGAGAGGAGAAGAAATGTGCAAAGCGGCACGCCGCTCACAGCAAATTCAAGTTCAAGTTATTTATTTCATAACAAAAATACATTTGTGCCGAAATATTTGCACAGTAGGTACACAAAAAGAAGCAACTGTTACAATTATTATAATAAGTAACCTCGTTCCTCACCCATCCGAAGTTATAACGTCTATCCAAATTAAAGCTAACTTAACAAACATAGTCATATTGATACAAAATAAAAGTCCCTAGAAAAATACTACACAAATACATTAAATGTCGAAATACTAAGAATAAAAAGTAAAATTTATAACAAGTCCAAGATATTTTTATACTATTATTAAGACTTTTGTCATTACAAAATTCATCAATGCAGTAATAGGTTTTCTTGATTAACAAAGCCTTGAGTTTATTTTTAAACATGTTGACATTTTGATTATTCTTTAGTTCTGCTGGTAATTTGTTAAACAGATTGACAGATTGCACTCGTGACGAGTGTTTGACAACATTATGCTTTTCCTGCAGATTAGATTTTTGGCGCCACATGTATTGTTTAGTATTAATAATATACGCCAAAGATATTTTAACAAAAGGTTTATTATTAATTAAATTATAATGTTCAGTTCTTACAAAGTTACAATGATGTATGCGTGTCTTGGCTAGGTACATGCTTATGTCAGTGGCCACGTTCCAGCGCTCGCCTCCTAACCTCTTAAGCTTAAGTGCGTTCCATTCCTCATGCCATATGTTACATCTATCCCATTTCATAGAAACAAAAAAAAATTAAAAAAAACTAATATAATGTTACATTTTCCCTAGCGGTTGCTTTACATCTATATAGTTTACTTATTTCTATTTTAATTATATTTTACAAACAATTATTTGTTTTCTTTACTGAAGTTGTTTTACATCTGTACTGTTATAATTTTAATATAATATGTATACTTAAAAACCAATTATTTGTTTTCTTTACATCTGTTGTTTTACATCTATAATGTTCAGTTCTTACAAAGTTACAATGATGTATGCGTGTCTTGGCTAGGTACATGCTTATGTCAGTGGCCACGTTCCAGCGCTCGCCTCCTAACCTCTTAAGCTTAAGTGCGTTCCATTCCTCATGCCATATGTTACAGTAGGAAGATCTTTTCTGCGAGTATCTAGTCAATTTTTTCTTTCATCGTCTGTTTCAAACTCGATTAAGTTTTTGTTTAATTGAGTAAGGAGAACTAAAACATAAAGTCATGGTACCGTTAAAATTCTAAGCTTAATAAAATACTCCTTACATGATTATGTCTGGTTTAAACGAAGCATGGTTCTTAATGCTGGCTTTTGTATAGTAACACACCGCTTACCGCACTCCGCCCACAACACACCGCTCACCGCACGCCGCTCACAGCACACCGCTCACCGCATTCCGCTCACAACACACCGCTCACCGCACTTCGCTCACAGCACACCGCTCACCGAACGCCGCTCATAGCACACCGCTCACTGCACCCCACTCGCAGCACACCGCTCACCGCACTCCGCTCACAGCACACCGCTCACCGCACTCCACTCACAGCACACCGGTCACCGAATGACGCTCACAGGACACCGCTCACCGCACTCAGCTCAATGCACACCGCTCACCGAACGCCGCTCACAGCAAACCGCTTACCGCACTCCGCTCACTGCACATCGCTCACCGAACGCCGCTCACAGCACAGCTTTCACCGCACTCCGGTCACAGCACACTGTTCACCGAACGCCCGCTCACAGCACACCGCTCACCGCACGTCACACACATCTCTTCTCGTGTTTAATTAATAATGGAATTCTATTGGTGGTTTACAAATTATCTCCTCTTCTCTCGTCTCTTGTACGCTTCGGTGGAATCTGGCCCTAAATTCTCAAGCGAAACGTCTCTTACGATGCGAGACGACTACGAAGAAAACAAAAAAAGAAGTGGTTTAGATGACATCGCCATTCACTGCGACGCAACTTGCAGAGCAACGGTTTTCAGTTGAAGGAAATAAGAAACGCGCAAGTTTATCACTTGATGCAAGGCAAATCGGATCGCCCGCGGCCGTGAAAAGGGCTTAATATCAACCGGTGCTGAATAATAATTATATCAATACATGAAAAATACTGAAAATATATTATGATAAGATAAGATCTGTAGACACGTATCGATCTAAGGAAAATCAGAATTTTCTTTTGAAGCAAATAAGTTAATCAGATACGTCAATTACACGTGTACGTCTTATTTGTAGGTTGCCGGAAATATGATTACAATAATATAGTATAGTCTTGATTTTACGCGTATATAATATATTTTTTTTTTTTTGCTGTATCCATAATTTTGGCCTACACTGCACAAAAGTATATAGTTTAGTTACCTGCGATGCTACCCAAGTAGCATCCCTTAGAGGGTAATACAACATTTTGGGGAGTATATTAAATGTGACCCTAACTGACCTCCGCATTGTATGAGAAGATTCATCCCCTTAGAGCCATCCTCTTATTTACCCTTCTGTTTACTTTTCGTCACTATAATATGCTTCAAGGGATCGCTTTGAAAAAAGCCTTTGATTTTTTACATTTGCATTCATGAATAACTTATGTACTATTTTATGCGTGTAATTTTTTATTTATGGTGTTCGTATTTTGTACAGTTTTCTGTTCTGTTTTGTACATTATAAGTTTTTAAATATATATAATTTTTTATATTCACGCACTATACAGGGTGTAACAGGACCCTTCACGAAACCGTCAACCAAGCGTTATGTACATCAAAATAAGTAACTTTACACAAAAATTATTGCTGGGAACCGACTTTTTTTTTAGGACCCAATGTAACGCACTCAAAACATTGTGCTAATGGATGGATTGAATATTACGGGGGTAGTGGAGGTGTTTAAAGAAAAAAATCTTACATTAAAACAGCTATTTAAAAAAAAACATCGACCTCCAACATCTCCGTAACTAAAAGTTTCCCCGATATGGTCTAGAACCAAAAAATGGTCGCAAAAACGGGCAGAACAAGTGCCTTTCGGCTTCGTTAAGGGCCTTTATAATACTGGGCATATACCTCTTCTGTCATTGTCGTTCGCTCTTACTACTTCATACTTGGGTTTCCTAATATAAACGTAGACCTGCCGGGGTGTGGGGGAGTGTAAATGTGTTCCTCGAGCCCCCGACATAGTGGGAACAGTGGAGTTCTGGTCAGTAAGAGTCTGACATGGCTATGTACTGATTTACAAATGAAAATTATAAGTTGACAGTATTTTCATTTAAATAAAATATTATGCGATTTTACTAGTGAGTGGAAAGAAATGTTGATTTGACTAATACCTCCAAATTTAAACTGTCATAAATAAATAGACCAATAAAACCAGCTAGGCGCGTGTCGAATTCGCGTGGAGAGGGTTCCGAACAATGCCAAAGTCAAATGTTTCGTCTTCTTTCATGAATAAAATCAAAACTGTTTATTTTACAATACTAACAAAAATATATTTGAGACATGTTGAACCAACAATCTAAATTCGTTTCCATCCATATGTGCATATCTATGTATCATGTCACACATGTATTTTTACAAATAAATGCATCTGTATCTTTGAGATCCTCAAAACGAGTCCTTTCATTTAATATATGACAGTAAGGTCTGCAAAAGTTTGTTTTTAATTTCCTAATTTGTCCTATTTATTTTCAATTCATAGAATTCTTATAGGTTTTTCTGTAATCTACAAGCAATGAACTACATTGTGTATTTTTTTCAAAATTTTAGGCTCAGCAGTTTCGGAGATCAGGGGTCAATGGTCAATTTTCGTCTTCTTTCATGAATAACATCAAAACTATTTATTTTACAATAATAAAAAATATATAATATAGAATAAGTTACATAATGTTGCACTACATTTAACTAAATGGAATTAAAATATAGATGAGAACTAGAAAATCGGTGTTTTATTTTATTTCACCAATATATAAAAATAAATATTAAATGTATATTTTATCTCAAACGGTTACGTTTACGAATGTAAACAGAAACAGCACCAGTAAGTTATTAATTAATAATACTTGTGTTGGGGTTGAACCGCTCCTTCCCTTAATTGATGTTTACAATATTGAGACTTTATAAAATTTTAAGAAAAAAGAGAAACAAAGTAATTATCATTTCTGTGTAGTGTGTATGTATGAATATAGTAGTGTGTAATAGTGGGTTTGTGTGTGTGAGAGTGTTTGTGTGTGCCTGTGTGTGTTTACGTATTTGCTGATAGAGCCATTATAGTCGAAATTGATAAAGATGGTAAGTATTCATGTAAGTCTGTCTTAAATATGCTCTACTTCTTCATATGTTAGAGTTTATAACCACTCGGTTATCGCTTTTTTGCATTGGTTCAAGACCTCGTGGTGGAATTAATGACTGAGAAATAGATGGAAAAATTTCAATAAAAACAAAAAAAAATGACAGAAACACACAGTATTGGGCGTTTTTTAGGGTTCCGTAGCCGAACGGCAAAAAACGAAACCCTTATTGATTCGCCAAGTCTGTCTGTCTGTCCGTGTATGTCACAGCCACTTTATTCCGAAACTATTAGGACTACACAGTGGAAACTTATTAGGTAGATGTATTCTATGAACCGTTTTACGAGTTTTAACCGCTTTACGAGTGGTTTAAACAAAAAAAAAAAAAGATTAGGGGGCTTCTCCCCATACATGGAACTGAAACTAACAATATTTTTTTCATCAAACCTATACATGCGGGGTGTCTATACATAGGTCTTTGAAAATCACATTGAGGTTTCTAAAACCATTTTCTCTCAAAGTCAATCTTTTGAAAGATAGACACTTCCGAAGAGGTAAAAAGTGTGTCCCCTCCTCTAATTTCTAAAGTAAGAGGACGAACATTCTGAAAAAAAATATAGGACTGTATTGTACTTTCAACCAAAATTGGTTTGAATAAGATTTTGATGTTTATTTTTTGAGTTAAGGGTCTTTTTCCTCAAAATTCAGCAACAACTTCGTTTTTCAATAACATACTATGAAAAAAAAAATTAGTTTTGTTGCTGAATGTAAAACAATACAACATAAATGAATGAGCCTTCAAAATATTTTTATTATATTGTTTGGTGCTACGGAACTCTATGTGCGTGTGAGTACGACTCGCACTTGGCTGAAATAAAAGGAGTTTAACTTTACAAATAAGTACCTACCTTTCTTTGGGTTGGTTTCGTTAGCCACACATCAAGAACTTTAAAATCTTATTTATAACCTTTTCGTTTCTAGAGAATTCATTGTTTTTTCACATTTTTTTTCATCTTATTTTAATTATTAAACTTCCAAAAAATGTATATGGAAACTTTTCCATTCCTCAATGTAGTTTTTGTAAAACAAAATGGAAACTAAGATACGTTCACCTTCAAAAAAGACGAAAAACTGAAAAAAAAATTAATTTCATAGACAGATAACATTTTCAAGACCTAATAATATAATAATTTGGTTTCTCAAGTGATCTTATCATTTAATTTACAAAGTAACATTGCAATAATACTACAAAAATGTAATTTTCTCATTTCTTATTTTATGTTTGCAAATTATACTCACCGCAATCTCTATAAAAATTCCAGCAAAATAAGATTGGCGACTTAATATGTCAAAGAAACCTTTAATATGTTTTAAATTAAGCAACAATCATATTCTTCATAAACAAACGTACCTGAAGTCCCTACTTCCAAGATTTCGTCCGCTCTTGAAAAATAATTTGTCAGTACAAAAGTCGAGAATCAAAGAGGGCTCTTAGTGAATTAATTTTATTGCCTCAAAAACTCAAAGTAAATGACTTTATAAGAAAAAAAAAGCTATAAGATTTCTCATTTTTCGCTTGCCAATCCATCGCTACGGTTGAAATTAGAAACGAAATTATGTTAGAAGGATATTTTTCTTTTAAGAAATTTCTTGTTTATTGAGCTTTTTTTAAGATGGCTAGCATAGTGAGCGGTTGTTGTTACTGCTACTTGTGACGGCATGAGATATAAGAGAATAGTACAGACAGCTTCAGTAAGTGCTAATCCCTGCTGCTGCCCTTGCCAGTGCTGTTTAAGTGTTAGTAGTGCTAGCTTGAGGGGTTAGCACTTACTGACGCTGTGTTTACATAAAACTTCGTTCTCATGTCCACCGTGCACCTTCTATGTAATTTCAAGGTAGTTTATTTCAAACCTCACACGAAGAACTTACAGTGGAACCTACTTGCGATCTGCCTTTGCTTTACACGCGTGCGAAATTGGCGACAACATTGAGATTTGTTTACTATATGGAACTTAAATAGGTATAATGCAGGGTTGTTACGAACATCAGTATCAGCATCAGCATCCGCTGGACTTCAGCATCATTTTCTACATCAGCATCAGCATCCGCGATGATCGATACTGATTATTAATGCTGAAGTTCGAGTCGTGACATGACCGCAGAGGAGGCGGGGCTTATATCACGTGTAGTTTTTTCTTGCGAGTTTTGACCAATCAAAGGGTCGACTGCGGGGATAGCGCACAAACTTGTCTCATTACGTTATAATTCGTCACTGCGCGTGAAAGTTTTTGTTTTTTTTGTAAACTGTTGAGTTTTTGTGTGACAATATAATGCCGCCCACGTTGAAAACGGAATATGGAATTCAAAATTATTGAATTCCATATATATCTTTTATTTGAGCACCAAGGAAAAATATGCAACTTTTAGATGTATATTTACAATGGTCAACATTTCTCATGTTTTTTTAAAGAAAATAATTAAAATCAGCATCAGCATCCGCTGATGTCAATAATAAAAGGTCAGCATCAACATCAGCATCCGCTGATGTGAAAAAAATATGCATCAGCAACAACCCTGGTATAATGTATAATTGCAGAAAGTAACCCAAATCAATATCCGCTGCATAGTTACACATACGTAGGTACAAAAAGTAACTACGTTTTGTACTATTTATAGATTTTCTAAGGAAATTCTTCAGCTGACTTCAAAGTAAAAAAGCCCCTTGGTTTAATAAAGTGTCAGGAAAAACATTTGCTCAAACGATTACGTTGTTCCTTGCGTGGGAAGATCAGTAAGTAGTCAGCTTTCTTTTAATCCTCAACTCAAGATTTACGAAAAACATTTTCACTCCAAATTACCGTTTTAATATTACCTGAAATTTTAAACCCAAAAATATCCTTGAAAGCCGCATCAATCAAATTAAATGTCTACCTTAAAATGAGCAGGTAAAAGGTAAAATACATTCGTTGTACATAATATTTTTACGTCAAGAGTTACGCGTTTTGGTTAGCAGGAAAGCAATAAAGGTATATTAAGGCTTCGCATAATAGGGAACGTGTAGCATCAGTCATTCTGTCACACAGAACGTAGGATATTTTCAATCTGCTGAGTTCGTTTGAACGTGTGTCGTGTCATCATTACGCTTCATTAAAGCTTTACAAGCGCTGACTTCCAACTAGGTGGGAACATACCACACTATAGGATAGGCTGGTTTGAACCTTTTTACATGGTGTTAAAAAGTGTTTTTGGTGATTTGTCGTGATACCCGTTTACTATGCTAAACGTGTATTTTTTATATGACGGATTGTCAGGATTAATTCCGTTAGGCGCTGACATCATGTGGGCAGAAGATGGGTTTCGTGCAACGAAAAGACACTGGAAAACATACTACTTTTATTAAACTAACAAATTACTTGAAATTACATTGAAACACAATAACACTGGACACAATGAATCGGGTACGGTTCCGGTACGTCTCAACTCGGCGTAGACGTCTCAACGATCAGACACATCATGCCTCTGTAGAAGTGTGCTGTAGGTGTCGGTAGACTGGTAAATGGGTCGCGTGATGTCACCACTGGCGCGTTTGCGATTCATTTTATGTTAGTACTAATGACTAATTATTCATCCAAACCTTGTTTGTTTCCACTGCTAGGCATAATAGTTAAATTGATATCACTGTGTAACAGTACCATTTCACCCCAGACTCCTTCTTCTTTCGACACAAGACATAACATAATCTGAATCCCCAAATAAAATGAAATTGCCAGATTTTGAACACTTATCAGGGCCTTAGTCTGCTATTGCAATAGTGTCAGAATGGTCTATCATTGATTTAATAAGGCCCCGCGCAGACGAATTACCCTTTGTACGCACGTCAAACGAGTTTCGAACGCGCTTCGATACGCCGTGGGCTAGGGGCCTTATTAAATCAATTATAGACCATTCTGACACTACTGCAATAGCAGACTAAAGCCCCTGGACTATCGAAGAAAATTGAAGTAAACAGTAAATACTGCAATTTAAAAGATACAAGTCAACATAATGACCTCATCCGTCGTGCTCTTGCCACCGCCGGGGTGCCAGCTATCTTAGAACCGACTGGCTTGGTACGCGTCGATGGGAAGAGACCAGATGGTATGACCATAATGCCTTGGAAGTTGAGTAGGCCTTTGGTGTGGGATACAACTTGCGTCGACAACCTTCCGCCATCCCATCTTCCTAGCACAGTGAGCAGCGCTGGGGCGGCTGCTGCAGGTGCTAAAAACCTCAAAGGGCGCAAACACAATAATTTAATTGGTAGTTACGTGTTTGAGCCGTTTGGGGCTGAAACACTAGGGCCATGGGGTCCGAGTGTTACCTAGTATTTCGGAAAATCGCCAAGCGGTTGGTCGACTCTTCACGTGACCAGAGGGTGGGCCTATTTTTTGTTCAAAGAATCACCATTGCCATACAACGTGGCAATGCTGCCAGCCTTCTGGACACTTTTCCTGTTGACAGAAATATGGACGAATTTTTTTACGCCCTGTAACCCTTTTAATACTTGTACATATTTTTATTACTATTATAGATTTCTAGTTTGTAAATAAAGTAAATAAAATTATGTTGACTTTGAGATTAATTTTATTTAAGAACTGGTGATCTTAAACAAAATTGGTCTCAAAGTCAACATAATTTTCTTGATCTTATCCCAATTCATTTGGTGTCGGCGCAGCATGTCTTCTTCTTCCATACTTCTCTATTACTAGTCAGCTCATCAGGCACCTCCTTTCTTGCCATATCATTCTTCACACAGTTCATCCATAGTTTCTTTGGTCTTCCTCTACTCTTATACCCATCCACATTCACAAGTATGGCCTTTATATACATTATTTTATCACCAAAGCCTGGCACCAGTTCATGAGGTACTTCTGAAAATAAAAAATAATTTGGCACCAAGAGACTTTAGTATGAAGCATTTATTTATTCATGTCGTATCACAAGTTTAAGGCTAAGTACTCAATCAATCATTCTAACAGGTCCCACAGGTTCTCTTCAAGTTTTCCGTAAATTACTTCAATATTTGTTTTTCCTGACATCGAGAATAAATGTCTAAGGTAAGAAAATATATTTTTACTCTTTGCCAAGTACGAATAGTATATCAGCGTAAAAATTGCTTTGTTTATTACTCTCTATGAAACATTATCTACTATGCGTTACTTTTCGATTAGCAAAGACTCATCTTTTTTAAATCTGTTGCCCCACGCTAGTAATTTCACTTCTATCGTGTGTGAGTTTAAACACAAACACTCAAACATTTACAACCAGACCCGGAACAATTACCTGTAGACCATACAAATATTTGATCCGTTCGGGAATAGAACCCGCGATACGCAGCGCAGCACTCAATTGCTCAGCCACTGTGCCAGCCATCTAGTCCTCATGATCAAAGTTTCTGAAAACTGCAATTTTCACCAACTAGCATACTTGTCATAGTAATTTAAGCTTTCGCCACAATAAGGTGAAACCCGCGCGGAATTTGGAATTCACCTAAGCGTGTCGATTGTTTCAATCATAAGGAAATAATCCGCGTCTTAATTTATGTAATTCGCTCAGCAATAAAAAAGGCAAATATTCTGTCAGAATTCTATTCATTGATATTGTTAACTAAAGTTGCTTGTGGCTAGATAATAATATCCACTCGGGTCGATCTTTAGGTTAAGCTGCGCTTGCCTAGGTTGGTCCGAGGATGGGTGCCCACCCATTACATACCGAGTTTGCTCCATGCCTCGTAAAACACGCTAAGACGTTGGTCCTGGCTGTCATTTGTAGATTTTTGACAGTCGTCACAGGTAGTCAGGGGCTCGAAAGTCTGACAACCAGTCTTACCAAGGGGTACCGTATTACCCAGTATTAACTGAGTTGTGGAGGTCAGTTAGGGTGTCGCTCCGTGTAAAATACTGGTATTTAGCTGCATCCAGTAAGTCTGGAAGCCGACCCCAGCATAGTTGGGAAAAGGCTCTCATGAAAACTCAAACTCATGCTACTATTTGCTGCAGTTTTAACATTCCAGTTAGTTGACTCAATCAGCGAGAATGAATTGCTTCCCGCATCCCGTGCAGGATTCTTTTTCAGTTTGACCAGAACCTAATACCATTTTTTTAAACTCACCCAGTGTCTACGCGAGTTGACAACAACGGCGGCCCATCCTCCCAGCATGCATACAGTATTTATTTAGCGACGAAATTCAATATTAAACTTTATGTTAGCTTAAGCATTGGGAACTCTGAAGTTAAATCCATTTATTTCTTCAACTTGTAACGGTTAAGTAACACAAATACTGGTCGCTTGTTTAACTAAAAGACAAACTTCCTCCGGGTCGAGTGCAAAATACTTACGCCAATCTTGAGGCTTGTTAGTAAGCTCAGTTTTTTGTGATATCATTTGCATTTTTAGTGTAACTTAGAGAGTACATAAACGGACTGTATTCAGTGCAAGCCAAATGCTAGAAGAGCAGAAACAATTGGCACTGCTATGTTTTTTAATTGTGTGTTTAATTTTGTTGTAAATGCACTGTATATAAGGTTGAAAAAGTCATAATGACTATAATAATTTGATTATTATAATTTTTAGTCGTCATATTATCTATCAGCTTGGTATGAATCTCATTTCTGTGTTTGTAGCTAGGCAATCCTAGCTATAAACACAGGTCCCAATGGACCTTCTAATTAGATCATCATTGCTGGTCCTTAGGCAAATACAATTCTTGTAACGTCATCATCATTATTTGCAATTGATAAATACATTTTAGTTATAGTTTAAATAAAAGGACAAGTTATATCATTCTATTAGAAATAATACTACTGCGTCTCTTTGTAATTTATTACGGGTACTGGGCACTAATACGTTCAGAAAACGTCTACGGCAGTATTTGTTAGCAGCACAGCAGAAATTGGAAATGGTCGAAATTAACGTTTCTATCATAATAAACGCTCAGCCATTTGCAGCGCTTGTGTGCGAATGCACCGTATTTGCGTAATCACCACAAGGTTGTAGCTATTTCTTTTATAATTCTATTTTTTCTTTTTTTTCCTGTGCGATATACAATTTTTTACGCTACTCACCAATCTCATCACTTTCTTCCCTCACCTAGCTTAATCTTAATTTATGTCTGGAATACAATAAAATACATAATACTCACTTTTTTAATTTATTTTTTAACCGAACTCGTAAATTACACATTTATTTAATTTACTTGTTATCTATTTTTTTGAAACCATTTATTTATTTTTATTAAGTTTGAAACTGTTGTTCCGTCACCTCCTTACCCCCTTAGGTTCATTGGAAGATCAGCGTCAGACAGCCTCACCTGTCTGGCATAAACGCTGAAATGGACCTTTTTGGCGCAGCCGTGAGGTACGCAGCACATAAGTACTATAATATATTTTCTCTTCTTTTTAAGTTTTTAATTCGTCATTCATGTTTTATTTTGTATCTTTTTTTAAATTATGTGTGCATGAACTGACGTCAAATAAACTTTATTCTTTCTTAATACTTTTTAAATAAATGTATTCTTATTTTATTTTTTTCTTAAATAATAATAATAAGGGACTGAGAGGTTGAACCGTAAACCACAACAGCCTAATTATTATAAGCTTTGTGCTTATAATAATTAGGGCTCGAAAGTCTGACAACCAGTCTTACCAAGGGGTACCGTATTACCCAGTATTAACTGAGTTGTGGAGGTCAGTTAGGGTGTCGCTCCGTGTAAAATACTGGTATTTAGCTGCATCCAGTAAGTCTGGAAGCCGACCCCAGCATAGTTGGGAAAAGGCTCTCATGAAAACTCAAACTCATGCTACTATTTGCTGCAGTTTTAACATTCCAGTTAGTTGACTCAATCAGCGAGAATGAATTGCTTCCCGCATCCCGTGCAGGATTCTTTTTCAGTTTGACCAGAACCTAATACCATTTTTTTAAACTCACCCAGTGTCTACGCGAGTTGACAACAACGGCGGCCCATCCTCCCAGCATGCATACAGTATTTATTTAGCGACGAAATTCAATATTAAACTTTATGTTAGCTTAAGCATTGGGAACTCTGAAGTTAAATCCATTTATTTCTTCAACTTGTAACGGTTAAGTAACACAAATACTGGTCGCTTGTTTAACTAAAAGACAAACTTCCTCCGGGTCGAGTGCAAAATACTTACGCCAATCTTGAGGCTTGTTAGTAAGCTCAGTTTTTTGTGATATCATTTGCATTTTTAGTGTAACTTAGAGAGTACATAAACGGACTGTATTCAGTGCAAGCCAAATGCTAGAAGAGCAGAAACAATTGGCACTGCTATGTTTTTTAATTGTGTGTTTAATTTTGTTGTAAATGCACTGTATATAAGGTTGAAAAAGTCATAATGACTATAATAATTTGATTATTATAATTTTTAGTCGTCATATTATCTATCAGCTTGGTATGAATCTCATTTCTGTGTTTGTAGCTAGGCAATCCTAGCTATAAACACAGGTCCCAATGGACCTTCTAATTAGATCATCATTGCTGGTCCTTAGGCAAATACAATTCTTGTAACGTCATCATCATTATTTGCAATTGATAAATACATTTTAGTTATAGTTTAAATAAAAGGACAAGTTATATCATTCTATTAGAAATAATACTACTGCGTCTCTTTGTAATTTATTACGGGTACTGGGCACTAATACGTTCAGAAAACGTCTACGGCAGTATTTGTTAGCAGCACAGCAGAAATTGGAAATGGTCGAAATTAACGTTTCTATCATAATAAACGCTCAGCCATTTGCAGCGCTTGTGTGCGAATGCACCGTATTTGCGTAATCACCACAAGGTTGTAGCTATTTCTTTTATAATTCTATTTTTTCTTTTTTTTCCTGTGCGATATACAATTTTTTACGCTACTCACCAATCTCATCACTTTCTTCCCTCACCTAGCTTAATCTTAATTTATGTCTGGAATACAATAAAATACATAATACTCACTTTTTTAATTTATTTTTTAACCGAACTCGTAAATTACACATTTATTTAATTTACTTGTTATCTATTTTTTTGAAACCATTTATTTATTTTTATTAAGTTTGAAACTGTTGTTCCGTCACCTCCTTACCCCCTTAGGTTCATTGGAAGATCAGCGTCAGACAGCCTCACCTGTCTGGCATAAACGCTGAAATGGACCTTTTTGGCGCAGCCGTGAGGTACGCAGCACATAAGTACTATAATATATTTTCTCTTCTTTTTAAGTTTTTAATTCGTCATTCATGTTTTATTTTGTATCTTTTTTTAAATTATGTGTGCATGAACTGACGTCAAATAAACTTTATTCTTTCTTAATACTTTTTAAATAAATGTATTCTTATTTTATTTTTTTCTTAAATAATAATAATAAGGGACTGAGAGGTTGAACCGTAAACCACAACAGCCTAATTATTATAAGCTTTGTGCTTATAATAATTAGGGCTCGAAAGTCTGACAACCAGTCTTACCAAGGGGTACCGTATTACCCAGTATTAACTGAGTTGTGGAGGTCAGTTAGGGTGTCGCTCCGTGTAAAATACTGGTATTTAGCTGCATCCAGTAAGTCTGGAAGCCGACCCCAGCATAGTTGGGAAAAGGCTCTCATGAAAACTCAAACTCATGCTACTATTTGCTGCAGTTTTAACATTCCAGTTAGTTGACTCAATCAGCGAGAATGAATTGCTTCCCGCATCCCGTGCAGGATTCTTTTTCAGTTTGACCAGAACCTAATACCATTTTTTTAAACTCACCCAGTGTCTACGCGAGTTGACAACAACGGCGGCCCATCCTCCCAGCATGCATACAGTATTTATTTAGCGACGAAATTCAATATTAAACTTTATGTTAGCTTAAGCATTGGGAACTCTGAAGTTAAATCCATTTATTTCTTCAACTTGTAACGGTTAAGTAACACAAATACTGGTCGCTTGTTTAACTAAAAGACAAACTTCCTCCGGGTCGAGTGCAAAATACTTACGCCAATCTTGAGGCTTGTTAGTAAGCTCAGTTTTTTGTGATATCATTTGCATTTTTAGTGTAACTTAGAGAGTACATAAACGGACTGTATTCAGTGCAAGCCAAATGCTAGAAGAGCAGAAACAATTGGCACTGCTATGTTTTTTAATTGTGTGTTTAATTTTGTTGTAAATGCACTGTATATAAGGTTGAAAAAGTCATAATGACTATAATAATTTGATTATTATAATTTTTAGTCGTCATATTATCTATCAGCTTGGTATGAATCTCATTTCTGTGTTTGTAGCTAGGCAATCCTAGCTATAAACACAGGTCCCAATGGACCTTCTAATTAGATCATCATTGCTGGTCCTTAGGCAAATACAATTCTTGTAACGTCATCATCATTATTTGCAATTGATAAATACATTTTAGTTATAGTTTAAATAAAAGGACAAGTTATATCATTCTATTAGAAATAATACTACTGCGTCTCTTTGTAATTTATTACGGGTACTGGGCACTAATACGTTCAGAAAACGTCTACGGCAGTATTTGTTAGCAGCACAGCAGAAATTGGAAATGGTCGAAATTAACGTTTCTATCATAATAAACGCTCAGCCATTTGCAGCGCTTGTGTGCGAATGCACCGTATTTGCGTAATCACCACAAGGTTGTAGCTATTTCTTTTATAATTCTATTTTTTCTTTTTTTTCCTGTGCGATATACAATTTTTTACGCTACTCACCAATCTCATCACTTTCTTCCCTCACCTAGCTTAATCTTAATTTATGTCTGGAATACAATAAAATACATAATACTCACTTTTTTAATTTATTTTTTAACCGAACTCGTAAATTACACATTTATTTAATTTACTTGTTATCTATTTTTTTGAAACCATTTATTTATTTTTATTAAGTTTGAAACTGTTGTTCCGTCACCTCCTTACCCCCTTAGGTTCATTGGAAGATCAGCGTCAGACAGCCTCACCTGTCTGGCATAAACGCTGAAATGGACCTTTTTGGCGCAGCCGTGAGGTACGCAGCACATAAGTACTATAATATATTTTCTCTTCTTTTTAAGTTTTTAATTCGTCATTCATGTTTTATTTTGTATCTTTTTTTAAATTATGTGTGCATGAACTGACGTCAAATAAACTTTATTCTTTCTTAATACTTTTTAAATAAATGTATTCTTATTTTATTTTTTTCTTAAATAATAATAATAAGGGACTGAGAGGTTGAACCGTAAACCACAACAGCCTAATTATTATAAGCTTTGTGCTTATAATAATTAGGGCTCGAAAGTCTGACAACCAGTCTTACCAAGGGGTACCGTATTACCCAGTATTAACTGAGTTGTGGAGGTCAGTTAGGGTGTCGCTCCGTGTAAAATACTGGTATTTAGCTGCATCCAGTAAGTCTGGAAGCCGACCCCAGCATAGTTGGGAAAAGGCTCTCATGAAAACTCAAACTCATGCTACTATTTGCTGCAGTTTTAACATTCCAGTTAGTTGACTCAATCAGCGAGAATGAATTGCTTCCCGCATCCCGTGCAGGATTCTTTTTCAGTTTGACCAGAACCTAATACCATTTTTTTAAACTCACCCAGTGTCTACGCGAGTTGACAACAACGGCGGCCCATCCTCCCAGCATGCATACAGTATTTATTTAGCGACGAAATTCAATATTAAACTTTATGTTAGCTTAAGCATTGGGAACTCTGAAGTTAAATCCATTTATTTCTTCAACTTGTAACGGTTAAGTAACACAAATACTGGTCGCTTGTTTAACTAAAAGACAAACTTCCTCCGGGTCGAGTGCAAAATACTTACGCCAATCTTGAGGCTTGTTAGTAAGCTCAGTTTTTTGTGATATCATTTGCATTTTTAGTGTAACTTAGAGAGTACATAAACGGACTGTATTCAGTGCAAGCCAAATGCTAGAAGAGCAGAAACAATTGGCACTGCTATGTTTTTTAATTGTGTGTTTAATTTTGTTGTAAATGCACTGTATATAAGGTTGAAAAAGTCATAATGACTATAATAATTTGATTATTATAATTTTTAGTCGTCATATTATCTATCAGCTTGGTATGAATCTCATTTCTGTGTTTGTAGCTAGGCAATCCTAGCTATAAACACAGGTCCCAATGGACCTTCTAATTAGATCATCATTGCTGGTCCTTAGGCAAATACAATTCTTGTAACGTCATCATCATTATTTGCAATTGATAAATACATTTTAGTTATAGTTTAAATAAAAGGACAAGTTATATCATTCTATTAGAAATAATACTACTGCGTCTCTTTGTAATTTATTACGGGTACTGGGCACTAATACGTTCAGAAAACGTCTACGGCAGTATTTGTTAGCAGCACAGCAGAAATTGGAAATGGTCGAAATTAACGTTTCTATCATAATAAACGCTCAGCCATTTGCAGCGCTTGTGTGCGAATGCACCGTATTTGCGTAATCACCACAAGGTTGTAGCTATTTCTTTTATAATTCTATTTTTTCTTTTTTTTCCTGTGCGATATACAATTTTTTACGCTACTCACCAATCTCATCACTTTCTTCCCTCACCTAGCTTAATCTTAATTTATGTCTGGAATACAATAAAATACATAATACTCACTTTTTTAATTTATTTTTTAACCGAACTCGTAAATTACACATTTATTTAATTTACTTGTTATCTATTTTTTTGAAACCATTTATTTATTTTTATTAAGTTTGAAACTGTTGTTCCGTCACCTCCTTACCCCCTTAGGTTCATTGGAAGATCAGCGTCAGACAGCCTCACCTGTCTGGCATAAACGCTGAAATGGACCTTTTTGGCGCAGCCGTGAGGTACGCAGCACATAAGTACTATAATATATTTTCTCTTCTTTTTAAGTTTTTAATTCGTCATTCATGTTTTATTTTGTATCTTTTTTTAAATTATGTGTGCATGAACTGACGTCAAATAAACTTTATTCTTTCTTAATACTTTTTAAATAAATGTATTCTTATTTTATTTTTTTCTTAAATAATAATAATAAGGGACTGAGAGGTTGAACCGTAAACCACAACAGCCTAATTATTATAAGCACAAAGGAGATACAAGTAAGATAATAAAGTTGGTCCAGCCAAAAAAATCTTCTCTACAAGCTTAGCAGAATAAAATATTCATATTTTAATTTAATTTTCAACGGCTTTTCATAACTTTCGTAAGTTCCTTAATTCTGGCATTTGTTCTCTGAGATTTACCGTCGTCCTCAGATAAATAGGGTTATTCCTCAAAGAGCTAAGCCGAGGCATTGTTACTAGGTATGTCACGTGTAGGAACCGCCATAACGAAATTATAAGGGTCCTAGGAATGCTGAATAAGTTATTTCGGTAGACTTGATATTGGTAGCAAAAATAAGACCTTTTTAGGACTAAGATTTGAAGAAGAAAAAATCAAAATATTGTAGAATTATTATTCTTGTAGAATTATTATTCTTGTAGAAGGTTCATAAAGTCGATTCGTTTTTTAAATTCCTTATCACACGATTTCGTCGGTCTCCTATCTCACCTGATAAAGTGACGTCAATAATCGATTTTCTTTGAATTCGGGAATTTGTTCATCATTCAGTTTGTTATGAAATACTCAAATGTTTGGCTAACCAGAATGGCTATAGAAAAATGAAACTACTTCAATTTTCTAGTTAAATTTATTCATTTTTTTCAAATCGAAAGTCCATTTCCCTCACAGTCACTAAATGCAGTTAACGTTAAACGTATTAAAACATTGCCTCGTTGGTCTAGTGGTCGCAATCGCGATTACTGAGTATGAGGTTCTGGGTTCAATTCCCGGGTCGGGCAAATTGTTATTAAGTTTTTCCTTTAGGAATTTCTCAGTAGCAGTCACGGAGTCTGCATTCATGTCCGGGTGATGGCAATAGGCTCACCCCCTATTAAACGGGACTTAAATGTAACTCTCGAAATGTGTGTGTACTATTAGGGTACATCTCGGCTTAACCCCGCGTGGATTACAGGCGTGATGGTATATACAGGCTGTCACTTTGCATCCTTGTCAAATTCAAGGAGGTATCTATACTAGTGATTCTCGACCCGAATCTACAATAAAAAGGGTAGGTATTTTTTTTATTATTTACGGAAATTTCCATACTGTACATAGGTAATTAAACTGTGGAATAAACGTTTGCGTTTGTGTGTGTGACGGTGCGTTTATTGGGCTAGGAATAGACGGGCTGTGTTTAAATACGGGTGATTTACACTTAACGATTTCCGTAAAAAAATAAAAAAGCTACCTTTTTTATTATAGATTCGGGTCGAGATTCATTATACCGATACAGATACCTCTTTGAATTTGACCAGGATGCAAAACGATAGCATGTATTAAAAACATAAGTCCGTCTCAGTCATCATTTAAGTGTTTGGCAGAAACAGAACGATAGTTATTTTAAATTTTAAACGTGAGGCAAACGGGCATTAATTTAAAAAATGTTAATAAAACAGCCATGAACAAAGTCATAACTGCGAATGACCTACCAACTCATACTATTGCGATTAAAAGCAAAATCCCAGCGAAACCTTTGAATCCTACATTCATGCAGCTGAATACCAACTATGAAAGAATGTTATATTTCGACGCGCGATATTAATATTTGCTAAGCTTTCGTTTTACTATACCATTTAATAGTTTGCTACAGTTTTAATTAAGTTCAATATTGATCTAAATGAAACTGGATCTTGTCAACTCGAGCGGAATGAATGAAGTGCATATGAGACTCGTTGCAGTGTATGTGCTAGTTGGTAGATATGACGGTGCCCACTTGTCTCTTTATTGTTGTGTTGTTTTTGTGGCAAACTTGCCCGAAGGGGCAAGTTTGCCCACGCGAGGGTGGATGACTTTTATGCTATAATTCGCAAAAAGTCAGCCACACTAATTCGCAGAATTCGAGGTAGTGGCAACGGAATCCTGAGGATGACTGAGAATCGACCAGGATCACCGGTGGTGGGAAGTCTCATCAGGCTACAATCATGTCGTCTGATGATTTTAAATGAGTAACTTTACTATTATTTTTTATTGTATTTGTTATATTTTTTTATTTGTTTCAATATAACTTAACATAATTAGTCTCAATTCAATTTTAATTTATTATTTATTTGCATTAGTTGTTCTTGTCTATTTCAATTGAATTTATTCTCAATCAATTTATTTTAATTCGAATTCGTCTGGACTACATCAATGCTACTAACTTAGTCTTAAGATAATTAATTTGTTACTAACAAAATATGGACATTACCTAGTCTATATATAGTATATAGAATAAACAATTTTTTTATTTTTTATTATTGTACCATCTGGATATTTTACGAGAAGAGTATTTATTACTGTACGCGTTTAAATGGTTTTAGATTCAGGCCATGTCCTAAACAAAGCAATCGCCACACAAACACGTGACAGTCACGTTCATTTTGTTCGGCCAACCCGAATGTGACGTTGCGCCGATAGGGACTTCTGGGTTTTCAACTATAATAACGCTATAGCCACTTTTTCAAACAACAGATCGCTTTAGTTAAGACACCCGATCTGAGTCTGAAAATAGAACTATTTTTTTTTTTTTTGGAGATGGCATCTCGCAGTTCAGCCTCTGAGGCTGGCTACTGCTTAACCGGACTTTTCCCTGTGGATGCCTTAACAATGAATCTAAGGCCTCCAGCCAGGACTATGGAATGGTCAGATTTTTGTTCGAAATTCAACGTAGGCTGAATCAATATTCCATTAATTGAGTAAGGAATATTTTAATTATTGGAAAAATAATTGTATAGGCGTTTTTTCCATGTCCACAGTTCAAAGTTTTCTCACTTCGCAGAAAACTAAAAACGTTACACTTTTATGTCTACCTAATGAATCAGTAGGTACAGAGAGGTAGGGGTTCCAAATCACTCAACAGCTAAAATTCTCCTTGAGTAAAATTCTCTGATATTAAGAAGTTATTTCTGTGCGTTGTTTATTATTAAAATTTACATAATATTTGAACATAATTTTAAGATTTATCATCTCCCTCGATTGTTATTAAATACTTACGTCAGTGTTTATATTTTTAGCTATGCCTGAATATCGAGAATTCGAGAGGATCGTCTATCAAAGTCGGTTCTTAAGTTCCTTTCTATTTTATGATGGATTTGGTCTTAAAGCTTCTCCACGTGTTT
Organism: Eugnorisma glareosa; assembly: GCA_947578425.1. Taxonomy (NCBI): domain Eukaryota; kingdom Metazoa; phylum Arthropoda; class Insecta; order Lepidoptera; family Noctuidae; genus Eugnorisma; species Eugnorisma glareosa. Next base: position 19,335,449 of record OX387970.1, on the reverse strand, counting down.
ATATTTAGTTAGAATAAAGGGTGTAACAAGACCCTTAACGAAGCCGAAAGATACTTGTTCTCCCCGTCATAGCACGTAAACCATACCTGGGAACTTTTTAGTTGCGGCGATATTGGGGGTCAAAGTTCCAACTTTTTCAACAGTTTTTTTTTTTTTAATCCATGTTTTTTTTTTGTAAGATTTTTACTTTAAACACCTTCACTGCCCCCCTACTATTCAATCCATCCATCAGCACAATGTTTTGAGTGCGTTACATTGAGTCCTACCGTAAAAAGTGATTTTTCACCCCTAAAAAAAATCGTTTACGAGTACCAGTAACATTGTTGCACAGAGTTATTAAGTTTCATGTACATGAAACTTGTTCGTACAGAACGCTTGGTTGACGGCTTCGTGAAGAGTCTGTATACATCTTGTTTAATATTATATCATTATTGAAAACCTAAAGCATTTTATCTGTTTTTTTCTTTACTTAAAATCAAATCGTCGTATTTTCCGTTAAAAAAAATCAAACTCAGGTGTGTTTCAAAAGTTTTAATATTCGCAATATACAGCGCATTCCGCCATCCATCACCGTGCCGATATCGGAACGGTCAAATGCACTCACTACAATAACTGATTGATTATTTTCTACTATAAATCGTACAAAGAGAAATAGGGGGGGAACTTGGAAATACTTGACAATGATAGGTTGTTTTCTTTGATCTTTGTTCTAATGACATTAATTTTTGAAGAAGCTAGCTATTTCCCGCAGCTCTCCTCTCTTCAGGGCCTGACTCCACCAAAGCAGAACATAAGATGGCAGGAAAGGAGATGTGTTGTAAATCACCAATATTATCTCGTGGTTTACACTTCCCGTCTGCGCTTAGCTCAGCCTCCGCAATAGGCAGCCAAGCGCACAGCGAAGACGATTGGTGACGTAAGTGGGGTACTGCGAGCGGCGTATGGTGTGCTGTGAGCGGCGTGTGATACATCCTAGCTCTCAGCTCTGAGTTTTGATTTGTGCCCGGTTGATGGCAATAGGCTCGCCCCCTATTACATTTGACCTAAACGTAACATTCGAAATGTGGATGTAATTAGGTACACCTCTGTCTATCCCTTCTAGGATTACAGGCGAGATGTCACGTAGAAATATAAAGAAATAAATCAAATGACCCACTTTCAAACCATTCGTTATTTAGACGTAAATTAAGTACGTAAGACTCTTCAGTTGTCGCGTCGCGTCGGTAAGTTCTTCAATATCCTGAAACATAAGTAAAAGTTTAAGCCCTAACTTTCATTCACAAACTCACGAACTTCCAACTCTTGAAAGATGGATATTCACCGAATATTTCAGTTTCTCAAAAACACATTTACAAATGGACTCATCTGTAGTCACTATGGTCGTTAAATGTCTTATCTTGGAATTGCTTCTTTAGAATATTATTATGTTGAAAGTAATAACTTTAATGCGGAGCTAAGTATTTTCTTGCTTAAAGCCTACTAAAAATTATGTTTTACAGTTTAAGTTAAAGGCCTTGGTATCATATTTTATACATTCTAAACTAAATATCTCCGTTAGTAAAATTAAACAAATTGTTCTTGTAAAACTTTAAAATTAAAAATACTTTTTAATAAAAAAAATGCGCTAAAACAAAGTAGTCACCGCCTAAATCACTTTATTTTGTCATGCAAACAAAACAACCCACGTAAGCTTGAATAAATTTGTTTAAGATATTTTGGAGAGGGTTGCGTTTGCGCTAAGCGGCTGAAAAATGGCTTCCGAACAAAGTAATAAAGCCCCGACCAATCGATTGAAAGAAAATACGAGTTTCCGCCAAATCTCGGCGAAGATACGAAAGGATTCTGTGCAAATCTTTCGCGGAGACGAACTTGGTAACTTGTGAATGGGACTGATTGAAAAAACAAATAAGGAAAGTGTATTTTTAAATACTGCTATCGTTTTGCTTTTGTTTTGTCTGTTTAACTTCGTTGTGTTTCTTTGTTAGCTTGTTTTGTTTTCGTTTTTATTATTATTGTCATCCCTTACGGCACACACTATTTGAAAACTACACATGAATAAACAATCTTAAAACGTCTTCATTTGAATTATTTTTCATTTTGTAAGGAGGACGCGGCTGTTTTACTATCTGGTATACGATATCATTGATGGCACACGTTCTGCAACATGGATATTCGACCATTTATTAGGGTTCCGTAGCCGAATGGCAAAAACGGAGGCCTTATTGATTCGCCATGTCTGTCAGTTTGTCTGTCTATCCGTGTATGTCACAGCCACTTTATTCCGAAAATATTAGGACTACACAAATGAAACTTAGTAGATAGATAATTTCTGTGAACCACTTTACGATTTTTATACATAAATAAAAAGAATAAAATAAAGATTAAGCTCCCCTTAAATGAGACTGAAACTAAAACATTTTTTTTTATCAATCCTTTAAGTGCAGGGTGTGCATAGAGAGGTCTTTAAAACTGACATGGAGGTTTCTAAAACCATTTTTTCTCAAAGTCAATCGTTTGAAAGATAGAGACTTCCAAAGTGGTAAAATGTGTCCCCCCCCCCTCTAATTTCTAAAGTAAGAGAAGAGAAATTCTGAAAAAATTGAGAATTGTAGAACGTAAATAAAACTTTCAACAAAAATTAGTTTCATTAAGATTGATATTTAGTTTTTGAGATATGCTTGGGACTTTCATCAAACTGCACCAGTAACTTTGTTGTTCATTAACATAGACTATGAAAAATAACTTTAGTTTTGTTGTTGAATGTAAAACAATACAACATATGAATGAGCCTTCAACATAATTTTTATTATTTTATTTGGTGCTAAGGAACCCTGTGTGCGTGTGGGCACTTGACTGGTTTCTTTTTAATAACCGCCGAAAAATTTCTATGTATGGGAGTTAGGAATGATGTATTGAAGACGTGGTAACAATTTTAGCGTCGGTGCGGTCCACTCCGAATAGCTTTTTAAAGCAACATAAAAATATTTTCATTGACAAGTATGAAAGGAATAGTTTAGTAAATTAATTAGCCAAATTGCTTAAATGAGACCATACTAAAATATAGTCAATTAGTTAATCAGATTAGTTCTAAAATTACTACAGCTTCATGATTTTAGCTACTAAGATTTTATAGTTTCATGTAAATAATAAATAATTTAACCTTTACTTTACTTTTGACGAAATATTTTTGTTTTAATTTAATTTAAATTTAATATTGTGTACAATTTAGTTATAATAGTATGATATTGTGTGGTGTGTATTTGTCTCTGATTATTTGATTTCCTACTAACATTATTTTTTAAGTGTGCTTACTAACTAAATTATGGATCTCTGTGTCTGATGCAAATAAATTATTATTATTTACTTGGTGAAAAGCCTTAAAGCTTCGTGTTTCAGTAATTAAATCTCCGCTTACTTTTGTTTCGTGAATTAATCTAGAATCTAGTTAATCCAGATCAAACTTTACGATCCGCTCAATTGTTTTGACTGCGTAAAACATCTGACAAAATAACAACACAATTTATGAAATTACTCTACTTGAGAGCTTTATCCAAATGTCAAGTATCAATATATTGACGTCTTTACTAAGGATAAAATTAATATAATATGTGGAAGTCGAAGTAGTTCTGGACCACATAAAAAAAAAAATTACAAAAAAAAAGAAAAATACAGAATAGAAAATAAAACACAGTTTTAATTTTTTCACTTCTCAGAAAGAGAGAGTATGGAAGACCTTACATTAGGAACTGTGAAACCATCAAACGAAAAGAGATGTTTCAATGGATATTATTTGAAAAAGCAGTGATAGCCTAGTGGTGTGACCGTCGGACTACCAAGTTTGAACTCAAGACACGCACCTCTGATTATTCGGATTAATGTACGTATTGGATAATTATCACTTGCTTCGGTGAAAGAGAACATCTTGCGGAAACCAGCATGCATGAGAGATATTTCTCGAAGGCATATAAAGCCAAGTCACAAAAAAACTGACACCAGGTTAGGCACTAACCACACCATAAAGACAACAGACAGACATTTGGACAACAGACCACAGTTTTGGAATACCAGACGCTGTTGAAGTGCAGAGTTCTCCTCGAAGGTTTTTTTTTACCTTTAAAGCAATCAACGACTTCCTCGTTGGTTCAATGATCGCAAATGCGACTGCTGAGCATGATGTCCTGGGTTCCATTCCCAGATCGGGCAAATTGTAATTGCATTTTTTCCATAATAGAAATCTCTGCAGCAGTCACGGAGTCTGGAGTCTTGCCGGCTGATGGAAACAGGCTCGCTCCCTATGTCTATGGTACTTAAACATAACTGGAAATGTGAGTGTACCTTTAGGCACACCTCTGCCAAACCCGCGGATTACAGGCGTGTGTCTTATATTATGAAATCATTGACTCGACGAAGGATAGCTGAAAATATAAACACACTTATAAATGTTATCCCAAACATCAATCAATTACAGTCCTTCCCATACCCCAGTTTCAGTCATGACTAAATTAAATTAGCATGCCATGAATTTTTGACTCCATTAAAGAAAAAAAAAGTTTCACAAAGGTGATTACATTGTTAATGGACGAAAAGTGAAAGGTCTTCACTTAAGAGATTATGGCCTTTTTGTGGACAACAATGGTGAAGAAATTAGGCCATGATGGTGTCGGGACAATAATGGTGTTTTTGTGTATCATTGAATTGGTGTGTGAGGTGAGGTTGACTTGCAGTTGATTGAGTAACAGAGATAGAAGTGCGTAGACAGTAATGGTTGGCAATTAGTTTGTAAAAGCAAGCAGTATAGCAAGTGCGACCTTCGGACTGCCAAGTCATAGGTCTCAAGTTCGAAACAAAGTCACGCACCTCTGTTTTTATGGTTCCGTATCCAATGGGTAACCAACGAGACCCTATTACTAAGCCTCCACTGTGCGTCCGTCCGTCCGTCTGTCAGAGGGCTCATAATCCGTAATAGTTGACATTTTCACAGAATGTGTATTTCTGTTGCCGCTATAACAATAAACAATAAAAATTAATTAAAAATTAAAAGGGGGTTTCTTTTTACGATGATACAGAACCCTTCATGCGCGAGTACGACTCGCAAATAGCCCATTTTTTTAGAATTCATGAGCGTATTGTATAATTATCACTTACTTCGGTGAAGGAAAACATCGTGAGTAAATTAGCATCTTGAGAGAAATTTCTCGACGGCATGTAAACAAAAAAACAAAAAAAAAACAAAAAGGTTTATTGCAGAAACTTGTACAACTTTTACAGTAAATCTTACGTAGGGACCTCCTTTTAAGTAAAAGATATACCTGTGCTAGGAGATAAAGTAAAGCTAAGTCAAAGGCCCATGGGCGGCATAAAAATTCTAACACCAGGTTAGGCACTAACCACACGATAAAGAATGAAAGCAGTTTATAAAAATGAAGATAAAAACAATATGTAGAACCGGCACAGTAATTAATACAATGATAAGAAATTCGAAGTACACAAATTGTTGTACGAGTAAAGGAGTTTGCCCACTACATAGTACAATACCATGACCGTGCTAAAACGAAAACGGGTAGGATACGCTGTTGATACGTTCTAGTGGCCATAGTAGTTCGTATCATGTTTCTTTCCGTGCCGCGTGCCGTGCGTTCATATGGTGTAATGAGCAGACTCATCTAAGGAAAGCCACAACAATACAACGTTTTACGAAAACCCATCAAAGATCCAACTTTAAACTATACAGCTAACATATCTTCAGACCTTCTATGTAGATGACTCCTTCGACCTGCACAACCAAACACGAAATTCTTTGGTTTGTAAAGCCCTAAAAACACATTTTTGAGCGATGTCTTTTTAAAATGCACGATTTGTACGATACATTTTCTGTCAGATACATTTTCTGTTTCAATTTATTATTATGTTCGGATCAACTACCAAGAAAACTTTCAGGTTCACAAATAAAATAACATCAGCTGCTAAAAGCTAAGCTACTTCTATTTGCATCAAAATTTCAGTGACCCATTTTCTATTTTCCTGCGGGAATATGGATAAATCCAGTCTCGATAGTGTTGCCTTTCAATATTATAAAAGAAGCGGATTTATACAGCTCTCTGTTTTCTACGAGGTGATAGTGTTTTTGAATAGGAATAGGTAGATAGGTTTGTTTGTTTGTTCAAAGTTAAGCCGCGCTTGCCTAGGTTAGTCCTGGGATGGGTGACTACCTATTACATACCAAGTTTTCTCCGTGCCCCGGAAAACACGCTAAGCCGTTCCGGCTGAAATTTGTCAATCTTTGACAGTCGTTACAGTTGGCCCGTAAGTCTGACAGTCTTAGTATGGGGTATTGTATTACCCAGTACCAACTGGGTTACGGAGATAGGCAGTCGCTCCATTTCAAATACTGATATTCAGCTCAATCCGGTTAGACTAGAAGCCGACCCCATCATACATAGTTGAGACAAGGCAGGCAGATGTTGGTGAAATATTTTTTATACTTCACATATTTATATTTCATTATTCGTTGTACACCTTACATATTTTTTTTAATTCTTGGCATAATTTTGGGCCCTATCAGAATACCAGCGCTGTGAGGTTTTTTAAAAGTTACAGCACCATGATGAGATCCTTTTGGCTTCGTACAGGACTAATTTCGTTGTTTTAATATATTTTTTAGTTTTATTATTACTCTTATAATTTTGTTGTACTTAGTGTAAATGTAACCATTTTTTTGTTTATGTTTTGTCTTGTGAGGGCTAATAAATACTTTTTCTTTCTTTATGATGAACAGATTTGTCAGTTAAAACTAGTCAGACAAATTCTAATTCAGTTCTTTTCAGACCTCATTTTCCTCCCGTACTGCAAGCAATGTATAAATTGACACACCCACCAAGTGGCGGGCGAAATCCGCTGAGGAAATTGAGAAAACCCGGACTTGAGGTCGATGGCAGACACTTTATGGTACCTACCGATTGAGTTCTACAAAAGGTGAAATTGAAATGAATCAAATCTTGAAGGTATTGTTCAGAATTTAGATTAGAATCGATTTTCACTTGTTTTTTTTAATCATGTCGATCAAATTATAAAAAAACCGGTCAAGTGTGAGTCGGACTAACTCACGAAGGGTTCCATACCTTGTCTTAGGAGGGAAGCCCACTTTAATTTTTTATTTATTATTTTTTCTTGTATATGCTGCGGCAACAGAAATACACATTCTGTGAAAATTTCAACGGTCTACCTATTACGGATCATGAGATACAGCCCGCTGACAGACGGACCGACGGACAGACAGACAGCGGAAGGTTTAGTAATAGGTTCCCGTTGGTTACTCTTCGGTTGGTTACCCTAAAAAGTATTTTATACAGTGACCATTGAAAAATCGTTATTGAAAATAAAAATGCTGAAAACTCAATAATTATAAATAAATAATGTTCAAGCGAAATTGGCCGTTTTTGGAAATTTAAATTACCTGTACGTTGTTTGTAACCCTTCATTTTCCAAGAAGAAATAAAAAATACCAATTTTTCATCCTTAGGTAGTGTTACAGTCAATTTATTTATGCAAGTTAATTACTTGGACGGATTGACGTAGTTTTATTAAAAAGAGCAGCTCTTTATAAACGATGTTTATTTAATGAGGCACCGATCAGTGAGGAAGCATTTTCATAAAATATCTTGAATAGGGTTCAGGTTCAATTAAAGTTAAACAACTGGCCTTTTTACGGGAGAGAAGAATATTTATTATTTACTATTCATATTCAGAAAGTATATAGACTATGGACTTTATATACAGACTACAAATAGAACTAAAATACTGCTAAAAATAAGCCCAACGACGACAATTTGACACGTAGGCGTCGAAGTTATTAGTTATATTAATATAGTGCAGTAAAATGAACGTATACAACAATTATGTGTCTACCTAAGTGAAGCATTCTGTTTTCTTTTATTTTTAACTGATTTATAATTATACAATGAGTTTTAACATTATTGTAATTATAGGTTTATGATGTTAGTTAATCGAAAATATATAAATTAAAAGTAAGCTAGAGAGAACACGTACACATAAAGGACAAACAAAATCATAAAAGTAGCCTCACAAATTGCGTACTATGCACTTATGAAAACATTTTGCAGCGGCATCACGCCTGCGCCGTGCGCCGTCATCCTCACCTACGCCGGTTTTGTGTAATTCGCGCCTTTTTAGTGTTCCGTAACCGAATGGCAAAAAACCCTTATAGATTCGCCAAGTCTGTCTGTCTGTCTGTCCGTGTACAGTCACAGCCACTTTACTCCGAAACTATTAAGACTACACAGTTGAAATTTAGTAGGTAGATGTATTCTGTGAACTGCTATAAGGTTTTCATATAAAAATAAAAATATATAAGATTAAGGGGGGTCTCCCCATACATGGAACTGAAACTAAAAAATATTTTTTTCATCAAACCTATACGTGCGGGGTGTCTATAGATAGGTCTTTAAAAATAATATTGAGGTTTCTAAAACCATATTCTCTCGAAGTCAATCGTTTTAAAGATAAACACTTCTAAAGAGGTAAAATGTGTGTCCCGCCCCCCTCTAATTTCTTAAGCCAGAGGAAAAAAATTCTGAAAAAAATATATAGGATTATAGAACGTAAAAAAACTTTTAACCAAGATTGGTTTGAATTAGACTTGATGTTATTTTTTTTGAGATATGGGACTTTTTCATCAAACTGCAGCAACAACTTTGTTTTTAGTAACATACTATGAAAAACAAATTTAGTTTTGTTGATGAATGTAAAACAATACAACATATGAACGAATGCCTTCAAAATATTTTTATTATATTGTTTGGTGCTACGGAACCCTATGTGCGTGTGAGTACGACTCGCACTTGGCCGGTTCTTTTTTTTTCGGGTCTCTGAGCGGTGTGTCAGACTTGAACTGACTAAAACCCATCCATGTTCCTTCTTTTGCCTTTTGTGTTCCAGGGCCGCGGTTTTTTTTTCGAACATTCCCGAAACCCTGGCAAGCATCGCTGCTTTCGGACCCATTCCCGTTTGCTGACATCTCTTTGAGGCGCGCGTGGAACACGAAAGAGCCGTCGACACGGCCTGTCGTCATAAGACGGACGGATGGCGAGCTAGGCCACAGCTTACCGTCCACAGGCCCGCGTCTACGGTGGCCGGGGGCCTGTAATTCGCGCCTTACGGGTAATATAATATATACAGGCGTCATAAAAACTCTTCAAAGTGTGTTATGTAAATCTGAACACACAAAAAAAACCTAATAATGAATTTATTCTAACAGCATTCCTTTTCACACCATCAATATTGCCTTCTCGATAAAAAACCGCGATCTAAAACATCCGTGACGTCATTAACAGAGGTACTAAAATCCAATAATTAAACTTCCCAAAGATAAGCCGAATCTCGAGAACGGCTTTAAACGAGGCATTACTTTAATTTCTAATGTCTAATCTTATTCAAATAACGTATTATAACGTCATTTAGAATTCGCGTGTAAAGAGACGATAAGCCAAAATCAACATTTCCTCCGCATTTTGATGCAAAAGCGAGAACAATTGCAAAAGTTGGGTCCGTATTGTTGGAGGTGGTGTTTTGGTATTTGCGGATAATCGCTACGATTAAACGCATGAGATTTGGCGACAGTTTGTTTATGTAATACAAGGAATTCAATTTGATTATATTCTGATTCGTCTTTCAAGTCTGCAGCGTAATTTCGGCTACTCACTAGAAGTGTTGTAAATACTCTGGGTCTCTCACTCAACGCTATGAAGTTACAAACTGATAAAAATCTTCGCTCGTATTTTCACATTCTTCACATCACGTCATGTCAAAAAAGTTAGCTAAAGGATAGGACTGGATAGGTATTGACACCCGTCAGCTGGTGAATATAAAACTCACACTACATGTAAACACACCTCTCCCACACCGCACAGTAACCTCAGCATCTTCTTAGTTAAGCGATAGGCCTGAAGTTAACAAAGTACTAGCAAATCTGCCTGCGAAGGATATTTAGCCTAATATTTTCCCACTGCTGCAACACAGTATCCTCTGTATGTGCAGGTTGATAAATGTCAATTATGTCTTAAAATTTTTAGTTCTAGGACATGCCGTTTTCGTCAAGATATATTCCTAAACCATTTTACGAGTAGTGGTGGTGAAATAAATTACATCAAGTAATGCGCCCGTTGGTTTGCCCACGAGACGTACAAACTCGTATGTCAGGGCCGTTACTACGGGCTGTGGGACTGTTCGAAAGAGATACCGCGGCCCTGGAACACAAAGGGCAAAGAAGGAACATGGATGGGTTTTAGTCAGTACAAGTCTGACACTCCCATTCCGCCCAGAGCGGGAGGGGTCATTTAATAATTTTCCGTCCGTAAAAAAAAGGGCCGTTACCACTGAGCCAGCACTGATCACTGCTCTTTGCTGGACCCAGCTGTAGCCTGTGTACCTACATTTAAACACTCATGGCGATTATTTAAATGCAAAGAAACAATATTATGCTACATTATAGTACCTAATACTTTACTAAAGTTCATTCACATCACTCAGCAGATGAAAGAAAAGGAATTAATAAGTGAGTTGAGTGTTTTTCACTATTTGCTTTATCTTTTCTGGTCGCTAAATGCATTGCGGATTATAGTACTGAGATGCAAAGAAGAATAAATAAATGCTGTAGACAGAAGAATATAAAGACTACAAATAGCAAGCCAACCATTTGTTTTTAATATGAACGAAGCTTTTATCTTTCTCTGAGAAGTGTGCCATTATTTATTACTGTTGATTTCAAAACTTGAGGTCTATTATGTTTTGAATGTGTCAAGTTTTAGTAATTTTGACGGCAGCAAAATGTTTTAAATATTAAATGGTGAAGGGTATATGAAAGCAATTTGGGTTTTATCGATAAAAAAATATTGCGAGACATCACTGGCATTTCTTTGTCTTGCACTGATAAGTATTTAAATTGTATTTTTCAAGCATTAACAATAATTATATAATATTATTATCCAATTTATTAAAGAACTAGCTGTTGCCCGCGACCTTCGTTCGCGTGAAATTATTGTGAAAAAAATTACTTCCCTTTTTGAATCGAATTTTGCTACCCATTTCAAGGGTTTTAATTTTTTTGCACGGAATCCGTTATTATACCCATTATTTTTCTGAAATATAAGTAGCCTATGTACCTTACAACATCAGCTGTATGCCAGATAAACTTCCGTCAAAATTGGTCCAGCCGTTTCGGAGATTAGCCGGAACAAACAGACAGACAGAAAGAAATGTGTTTTTGTCTTATGTGCCGTATATATTCTTATATGCATTTAGTAAAAAGCTGTTTGATATTACAAACAGACACTTTGATTTTATTTATTTGTATTCCTGAACTAATGAAAAATAGTAAAATAATACCATTGTTTAAATCGGGTAGTAAATCAGACCCCACTAATTATAGACCCATTTCTGTACTACCCACCTTCAGTAAAATTTTTGAAAAACTAATTTTAGAACAAATGCAAATATTTTTCAATAAACATAAGTTATTGCATCAGAAACAGTTCGGTTTTACAAGGGGTCGTTCAACTACTGAATCCGGTGATGGGAAGATAAATGCGATGCTTTGGGCATTTTTTGCAATTTGTCTAAGGCTTTCGATTGCGTTCTTCATGAAACATTAATCAGGAAACTACACCACTACGGAATCCGGAACGCGTCTCTGGATCTTCTTGCGTCATATTTGAGCGATAGTATTCAGAGAGTTGATGTTAACGGGAAAAGATCCCCCGGATCCGTAGTAAGAATGGGGGTACCCCAGGGCTCAATTCTTGGCCCATTTTTGTTTCTTATTTATATAAATGACTTGCCTTACCTCATAAAGGATAATCATGACATAGTGTTGTTTGCAGACGATACCTCTTTTTTATTTAAACTCAAACGTCAGCAGCTAGTTACGGAAGATGTTAATAGCGCCCTGAAAAAAGTCGTTAATTGGTTTAATGTTAACAATCTACTCCTAAATGAGAAAAAAACTAAATGTATTAAGTTTACGACACCCCATGTAAGACAAGTGGAAACTAGTGTACTAATCAAGGATGAAGAGTTGAAACCGGAAGATAACACAGTGTTCTTAGGCATAACTTTGGATGCCAAGCTTCAGTGGGGCCCCCATATAGACAAATTGTCAAAAAAACTTAGCTCTGCAGCATACGCCGTTAGAAAAAATCGTGATTTAACTGATTTAGAGACAGCCCGTTTAGTTTACTTTAGTTATTTCCACAGTGTGATGTCATACGGTATTCTCTTGTGGGGCAATGCCGCCGATATTCAGACAATATTTGTTTTGCAAAAAAGGGCAATTCGTTCAATTTATAAATTAAGTCCTAGATACACCCTCAGAGAAAAATTTAAAGAGATTAATATACTTACTGTCCCCTCTCAATTTATTTATGAAAACCTTTTGTACGCACATAAAAATATTAATTTGTTTAAAAAATACAGTGATATCCACAACATAAATACGAGGAACAAACACAAATTTGTTGTACCTGCAACGAGGCTAAAAAAAATAGGGGGTACGTTCAGATGCCAATGTATACGTTTTTACAATAAACTTCCGAGTCATATTCAATTACTAAGCCTAAATAAATTCAAATCGTTTATAAAACGGAAGCTATGTCTAAAAGCCTACTATAACATTAATCACTATCTCGAAGATAAAAAGGCTTGGGATTAAGCTGCTCCAATTAAATTTACTCTGTGAATGCGAAATTTCGGACTTCGCTTGTTTATTATTGATTCCTTTCTCATATACACTGTGACATTTAATTTATTTGTCATGAATACTTTTAGTATTTTATTTTTATTTTTATTATTTTTTATTATTTTGTTTTATATTTTTCTTATTGTTATATTTAATGATTTGACATGAATACTTACTTTGTTAAGTATTTTACTTTTATTTTTTATTGTTAATGTTCACATTTAATGACATTTATTTTGTAGAGTATTGTGTATTAATTTTATTTGATTATTGTGCATGTGAGGACCATGTGGGATTTTTTTTTTGTTTGTTCCTTTTTTATTTTTTCCACAATTGTCTGGCAGTTTGAGTACTATAAGCGACCTACCCAAATGTCCTTTCTTTGGTATTGTTCGTCGTGTCGTTGAGCTCCTTGAGTTATAAGTCGAGCTACACGATAACTGACAAATGCTTGCACTGACTGGACAGGTCCACTCAAATCTGTGTGGTTCTTTCTTCAAGAGACCATCTCAGACATTAATCTGCATAGTCCTCATGTGAGTTAACCAAGATTATGTTTGGACTTTAAAAGAGACTATGACCTCTGAGTTTGTTTCGGCTGTTTCTTCTCAGAGTAGTCAGGTACGAAACACCGGCCCCATCTAGTTTAAAAAAAGAGATGTGTAAAAGTGTTTTTAAAAACCTATTTGCAAAATAAACATCATTTATCATTTCTGTACCGAGTGTTTTAACAATGCATAATTTTAGCAGACCGCACATCAGCTGTGGTATTAAAAAAACTCACGTAAGCTCAGGCCTTTTATTTAACCTAGCGCAGTTTGACCACTGGACGGTCAAGGTACCAACGACGTACGGATAATTCTAACATTTTTTTGATGAACTGAATTTCGGTCTCACTTTAAGTGACGTAAATAATACCGTAGGCTTGTCTGTACAGTATAAGGCAAAATAATTCAACCAATGTAACGGCCACCTGTCAACATTTCTGTTCTAAATGCTTTGATCTCCCGTATTGCAGCCAAGTATAGTAAACAGGTCGTTATTTGCGTCCTTTGTCATAATGAACACACTCATTTGTTAAAGCAAACATTAGGTCAACCTCTTCATCCATGAAATACCTAGACAAGCTGGTGGTTTCCATCACAGGAACTCAAGGGTCATTAATTCAATTCATTTATTTCAGAACCAGTCCATATGCATACAAGATTACATGTGAAACAAAACAACGATAAAAAATAAAAACATACACTAAGAATGAATTACGGGGTATTAATGGGTCTAAGGGGATATTATACTCATGTTTTATATTATAATTAAGGCATACGTGGATGCAAGTTTCCACAAGCTTAAAATATTCATCTAGAGTTTGATTTTCAGAAAACAGTGAATATTGTGAAAGTATTTCGGAAAATTCATCTGCATTTAAGAAATCTAGTGCAAAATATTATCATGTTTCTAGACCCAATGTTGGTTACGCGTCTTCTGTTAGCAAGTGAATTCAAGATTTTGAACAATTATAAAATACGTTCTGCGGGCTAGTACAGCAATCGAACCTTATTAGGAAAAATCCTTTTTTTTTATTTAGGACAAGCCCGCCACTATTCCCAAACCACTAAAGCTCGACGAAGTCCCAGAAAATCAGAAAAGAATAGCGAAGGAGTAAAAGTAAAATAGGTACTGTAAACTATTAAGTGCTAGCCAATTCCGCGACACGGAATCAAGTAACGAAATACCTAGGTGATTTATAAAAAGCAAACTCAGTTAAATATTTTTGACCGTAGTTAAATTAATCTTGTGACAAGACGCCAATTAATCCTTTCACTGGAAATTTACAAGCATAAATAACTCACATATATAATATTTGAACTTAATACGCATGAAAACAAATACACAAAAATGTTTAGTTCGCGTGACATTTTTAATCAGTATCTACATTTAATTACGTACGTCTATTATTGTTGTTGAATGTGCCGCGCAATCAATCATGTTGTATGGGCGTGCCTTCTCATACAAATTGTTAAAAATGGTTTTATCATAATGTCGAGCCTTTCGGGTATTACACGGGTTATCGCGTTATGGGGTGTATGGGGTGAAAGGAAAAAGATCCCATTTGTTAGGGGAGGAATTAAGATGATTGGGGTACAGTAAGATTAAAATCCGGTGGAGATGACTGATTGATGGCTTGTTGGATTCTTGATTTTGTTAGTCAAAGCTTGGAAATTATTCGTCGAAACGGAACCCTGGATGTAAAAGATATTTATTAGATTTATTTGAATATTTAATCTTTTTGTTTAGCCATGGAATAACCTACAACAAAGAAAGTAGAAATTGGTCGACAAAATTTTAGTGTTAAAACGTAGGTTTATTATTTTGACGTAGAGTAATTCTAGGGAACGACTTTCATCGAAAAGCTCGTTACATGAATTCTGCGAGTTAACAAATGCTACTATTATTACCATTTCCTTTAGTTAACCTGCGTCTTTACGACTTCTGTGGTTATAATCATAATTCTAGTTACCAGACAAAATAAAATATGGTAAATAAACCCATTTACTGAACTTCTACACCAAAAGCCGACTGACGAATAAAAGTTGCCGACATGCCCGGCAGCTTTGCTATGTAGCTCCAGAGACCGTATTAAAATTGCCGACATGCCCAGCAGCTTTGCTGTGTAGGCTTGATTAGGCATCAAAGTCTAAAAAGAAAGACTCAATATTCAAACTTTATTTGCATTCCAAAATGTGTACAGAGATGGTAAGTTAAAAAATTGTGATCAGTATGGCCCCTGTCGGCGGCAGCCAAAAACAAATATCTGGACTCAGGCAAATTACGCGTGGAATTCACCAGTCCGGTCCGAAGTTCTATTGTATCATAGAACGCATAATCGTCTAATCCTAAAATCAAAATTCCATGACATAAACAGCTCTCAATACACCCAAAGCTGAAACCATTTCAGGAGCCATTACCTCTATCAACTAAAAACTATCAGACATTCTGGCAATCCACCTGGAACTCAATAAATCTTCCTTAAACGTAATTTAAATCCACTTATATCAGTAACATTACTTGCAATATAACTTCAGGAGTGCACGCCCATTCCGTGTCCACCAACCTATAACGACCCACAGAAACTAACGTGACCCAATAAAAGTACCACCACAAATTGATATTCCGCTAACCTAGAACTTTAAGCAGATTTAAACTTTACCACCCAGCAATAAGAAATAAATTTTCTTATACGATCTCATAACTTTTCAATCGTCAAAGGAACATGGGCATTTTTGTGGGCGTAAGAACAACAGAGTTGAAATATAATTATCTCAAATCGTAGTTTATGAATAGGAGTTCAATTCATTCTGAAACAACAAGTATCTAAGTCCCCGGAGAACAGAAATAGAGACACTTGAAATATGAAGATTTGACCTATTATTCAGACTAAAAATAAACCTAGTTTACCAAAGGGGTTCCGTAAGACAGTCTCTGCAGCCCTTAGTCAAAACCTCACCGACTCACAGACCTACGCCAGATTAATTACTGTGTGCTTAGGTTAAGGCAAATATTTGCGAAATGATCTACGTAGTAAACAAATGATTGTTGTAGTCAAATCTTCAACAAAATACAGGAAATAACAACGTTTGCAATTGGCCGCAGTTCAGGTTTTTGATACGTGTCGCAATACTATATTTAAGAGAACTTATTATGAGCTTTAATTTGAGATAAATTTCAATTTTGTTGGACTTACGCAGGTTTTGCTCAAGGCCCTTTTATTGTAAACTATTAAAGCACTTTCTTATAACTCAATGTTGAAACTGAATATTTTATGAGTGAATATAAATTTGTAGTGACTTCAACTAATTTATAAATATAGATTCGTGGCATTGGCTGTTTCCGTTTTATTATCAGTGTACAGCAGTCTATTGCTGAACATGTGTCTTCTCAATCGCACTGCACTCAACTGAAATTTTGGGAGTTGCCAAGCGACCGCCGAGCAAGTGAGCGAGCGACCCTGCGAAGGTCGTCGCTCCACCGAGCCTGAGGGTGTGTGGGACACCTACGCTTGCCGATTAGCGGGCTCCACTCAAGAACACGTCTACCCCAACGGGCATCGGTTCTACGGTTAATATAGCGTCCCCATTGCCACATCAACTTACTTATTGTTCCGTCCCGTTATTTATGGTTAATTAAAATAAATTAATAATTTTATTTATAAATACGCTGCTCAACTAATCCCTGGAGACTAATTAATTATTAACGTTAAAAGCTTAAAAATTTCAATTTATAAGCCATTAAAAGTTCACACTGGGTGGAAATTCAGGACTGCCTCGTCGGTCTTGTGGTCGCAAGCGCGAATGCTGAGCATAAGGTCCTGGGTTCAATTCCCAGGTCGGGAAAAGTGTTATCGGGATTTATATCAGGAATTTCTCAGCACCAGCAACGGAGCAAAAAGGCTCACCTATTTAGCCATTTAATAGGTTTAATGGGACTTAATACATAACTGGCGAAATATGGGTGTACTAATAGGTACACCTCTGCCTAGCCCTTCGAGGATTACAGGCTTGGTGTTAAGTTATGTTAAAGTTCACAAAAGACAACAGATAATCATTATTTTCTTAACGTTATATAAACACTCAACTTGACGAGTTCCCAAAACCCAACAAGTCCATGTTTTTTTTACTCAACAAAGCAATGCCTACTAAAAAGTCTCAAAAACTTAAACATCAACTTTTCTCGTTAAAAGTTTCTAAGTGAATAATAAAATAGACCTTTTATTGGTGACGCGTCAAATTTTCTCTTGATTGAAGACCAGACATGGAGATTTTTTTTTCCATTTGAGTTATTTTAGGTCGCCATGTCCCGATGGCTTTCCGCTGTGGGAATCAATTTGCATAATTATCGAGTTTTAATTAGAGGCAGTGTGAATTTATATGTGCTAATATAGACTTTATTTAATTCAGTGAAAATCCTGGTTGATGGGAATGAAAATCAGTCTGTTCTACTTTGTAAAGTTAGGTATGAAGTCGCCAAATTTTTAAATGGCTTGAAGAAAGCAAAATTCATCACTTGACTCCCATTGTTGGCAGTCAGATTGGTAAATGTTTATTTGAAAATAGTTTTTGAAAAGCACACTTTTACACACATACACATTTTTACACATTTTTTTAAAGTGATTCAGGCCCGGTGTTTCTTACCTGACTTCTCCAAGTCGAAACAGCCGAAATAGACTCTCAAGATGTCACGATCTCATTTAAAGTCCAGACATAAATTTGGTCAAGTCACATGGATGGTCCTTATCTAGATTACTGACTGACATGGTCTTTTGAAGAAAGAACAACACAGATTTGAGGACCTGTCCAGTCAGTGCAAGCATTTGTTAGTTATCATATAGACCATAGACCATTTTGCCAACCATACCTATATTTGTGTACAGAAGAAAATGCCTTTTGTCATCATCTGAGGTATACAGCCGCGAGTGTGCCTTAGCCTAGGGAGATGTAACTATCTCTCTATTGTGACCTATTGACGGCTTTTTGTCTCCAATTTCTCAGTTCAATCCATCAACAGTTCTTAAATATTTGTCTACGCCATCCAAACATCTGAGCTTGGGCCGGTAATAGTATCCTCCGATGATGAATTCTGAAGAGGGACGTTTGGACTTGAACTCAGTTTGTTTCAACATTTCTGTTAGAGGATCAGCCAGCTAGAAAATGGCGGCGCCATCAAGTTTTAAAAACACTGACCCTTATTGACGTGCAAAACTATCGCATAGATACCTACTAATTTCTCTGGAAATAAAATAATTTCAGGAATGGTAGCCGAACAATGGTCAAGTAGCTGTATTTCCGAAATTGACCAAGTATGAACCTCGGATTAAAGTAACTTGAAAAACAAATAACGTGAGTAGAAAGCGCGAACTTCGTTGCTGACGTTCTTATAGTATCGAGTTTATGAGAGCTGGTTATCGACAAACACGTATATCGATAAAACTGTGTTTGTCCGCGCTGTAAGAACAGAAAATGAACAGTTTTATTTTAGTAGTAGTGTACATGTTTGTGGAAGAGAATCGTTTGGCTTGGTGTGTGATGAGCAGTGATCGGAATAGGTAAAGCTAATGTACCTAAAGTTCAAGCAAGGAACAGAAACGAAAAGTGTTCCTTACGACTAAATTTTTTTTTCCGAATATTTTTTTCTGAAACTCGGAAATGTCTCGGAATCAGTTAAGTACATTTAATAATAATGTTATTTATTAATCCGTACAGTAAACTAATTGAATTCGTTATTTTTCTTTTTTCCGACTTTGACAACAAGGAGAACGTTCTCTAAAAGTTACGTTTTTTCGTTGTTTACGTTTAGTTCCAATAATTGTACAAAATTAATAAATGGTATGAAAACCTATAAATTGTTTTTTTTTTACCTTATTAGTTCAAACTATTAGAGCTGGTATGAAAATTAAATTAGCTTCCGCACTTACTTACGGTGTTCAAACGAAGATAATAAAGAGATTACCTTTATGTTTTAAACAATAAAAATCGTGCACTTTTTTATAGAGAAACAGTAAATGAATTCGATAGTTGTTTTACTTTGTTAATTTTAGTTGTACTTAAGTAATGTTCCGACATTAGGAACAAATATTCCGAAAAAAAAAATTGTCCTAAGGAAGTCTCCTCTTTCGTTTCTGTTCCTTGAACTTTAGCCACATTAGGTCTACCTATTCCGATCACTGGTGATGAGGAGGGATGAAACGCATGTGGAAAAATGGAAGAAGAAAACATGTTGTCCTAAGTATTAAGGGACAAGGGCAGGAAGTTGAATATATAAATAAAATTATACTTAAAAAGAATGATTCTTTGTCAAGACTATTATCGTCTGGTTTTTGACACATTTATTAGAGGTCGGTGAAGCAATGACTTGAATTGCACAGCCTGTCGCAGTCAAGTGCTGGACATAAGATTCTCCCAAGCTGCGTTATCCTGTTCTCCGGTTTCCGCATCCAGTCTGACCCCTTACTACCTTTTAAAGGTAGTCGGTTCATAGTCTATATCATCTTAGATATAATCCAACTATTGTTTTTAACGTTACCTCTATTTTTATATATTTACATGGTATGTGACAAGTCATTTATTTCTCCGCATCACTTGCATGACCATTTTTCACGACAAAATGGATTAAAACACATTTTGTTATTCAGTTTATAATGAAAAAGAATGTGACGATTCCTACTAAAAGGGTGTAATGTACGAACCGGAAGTTTTAGGGGAATCGCGTGCTGCGGGTTCATTGACCGATTAGGTGAATCGTGTGCTGTCATAGTTTGTGTAATAGTCTTACTTTGTAGCCTCGCATTGTGTTGAGTTGGAAAGGATTGTTGTGTTCGTGCTGCAGAAAAACGACACCTTTTATACATAAACTGTTACTCACGGGATATCTTCCGTGATTGTGGAATCACGCAGTCAATCACGGAAGATATCTCGTAAGTGACAGTTTATGTGTAAGTGTAAACCGTGAAAGTTTAAAATAGTGTTTGAACACCTTTTATTTTGGAGGCCTTACATCAAAGATGAAACATGATGTTCCTATAATATTTGTTTTTTTTTCACGGGTGACCACTGAAAACCAGCGCTGTGTTGTGGATCCCCCATAGCACAGCATCATGCTGAGTGGTAACCTGCTTGTCGCAGTCACAACGTGCAAGCTGCGAACTTTTTTTTATTCCGTTCCTTCATAATGAATCTATAAATTTTTGTTATGCGTTGTATGTTTATTGTTATTTTTTTTTGTCATTTTGTATGATACACATCATGTCCCTGCGACAAATAAATATATTTTATTTCTTTCTTTCTGTGTTTGAACACTTAAACCCGTGGAGTAATTACGTAACACACTGCTTAAAATGGAAAAGCCATTAATTTCGACAAGTGAACAATGATAACGATTATTTTATGTTAATAATGATTATTTTATGTCCATTTCTTATTAAATTCTGTTGATAGCCACAGTAGATATTATTTACTTCACTGCACACTGTCTGTTTGTTATTGTTTTGGGTTTTCTTCGCTGACAATCTGACATAAAAGTTTGCGCCCGCGTCTGTTAGTCAGTGTTGCCATTGACACTTATGGCATAGACTAACATTTAGGTTACGTTGGGTGTAGATTTAGTTATTATAGTTTTATTCTTTTTATGTTAAAATTTTATGTATTAGTTATATTTGTTTATTCGTTTTACACTTTATTTTTAATTTAAATTTATATTCGTATCTGACCGTGGCATCACTTTGGGCCCTATCAGAATACCAGCGCTGTGTCTTTTTTTTTAAAGTTACAGCACCATGCTGAGACAGGGGCCTTTTGGCCTCGCACAGGTACTATTTCACTTGTTTTTTATTGTAAAATGTTAACTTTTTATATAATTTTGTTTTAATGTTATGTCAACCATTTTTTATATTGTCCTGTGTGAGTCTAATAAATACTTTTTCTTTCCTAATTGTGTATTCACTTTGTAGATGATTAAGATCCCGAACAATTACAAGAATTTCGCATTGTTATAGAAGTGTGGTATATACTGACAAGATCAAAAGAGAACTGCCTTATCTTTATCTAGCTCCTGACCATAAGCCAATATATTTGGGGTCGGCGCAGCATGTCTTTTAGTTCCAAACTCCCTACGAATATCATCTTTCACATATCTAGTCTATTCAACGTTTGCTTGGAAAGCGAAAAAAAAGAACGGTCTATTTGTATACATTTTTTTTTTGTATTGATCAGTGCGGATTCAATATAACGGCTTTTCTACAAATTTTACATTCTTCAGATTAATAAAATAATTACCTAAATCATCAACATCTGCCTAACTAGCGACTTCGTGGTATACCGTAATAACCTGAAGGTAGAATAAAGTGACGTTTCAAAGGGTCTAAATTTAGTGGCATTAGTTGAGGATTTTTTAAAATAAATTAACCTTCAACTTAAAGAAATAAGCTTAACGCACACATATAAGCATCAACTCAACTCGAGCCATTTACCTTTCTTTCTATAAAATTCTTCACTGCAACGCATTCTTATTAGCAACTTAACTGCATTATCGGATCGGGGTCAGCTAGTAAATGTTGTGTTTGACGACTCGGTTGGCGCAGTGGCTGAGCGATTGGCTGCTGCGCCGCCGCCGATAAATTGCATTGAAGTTCTCTTGGATTAGCCGCCACAATTTTCTTCGTTTCACCATGTGATTTTAAATATTTTTATATCGTTTCTTAAAACCGATTCGGAAATCAGACGGCAAAGACAGTGACAATCGCTTTTGAACCATTTGGCTACCGTAAGCTTTACGGTAGCTTATATAATTTATGTCAGTCAGGTCCCATATGTATTGGTTTGTTCTATCATCGTCATCTTTGATAGAATTTCAGTTCGTCTTCGGCCCCAGGAGACCCGAAAAACAAAAATATCCCCACATTTCTCCCAACCACAACAAACTGCTGGATCCGTAATTCAGTAACGACCACGTTATATCGACGAAACGGGTCTATTACTCGGCTCACCCAATTACGAACATAAAAAGGCAATCCGAGATAAAATATCTCGAATTTTATTGTTTTCTCGAAACAGTAGAAACACACCGACATTAGAATAAAAGTAGACTTTAGCCTAGATCTCGCCGTAGACGATATTATTCGAGCGAAAAATGTCGGAAATCTTGAAAGCTTCCGATCGCTACACGAAAGCCCTGAGAATGCCTCCAATCTGACTGAGTGCTCTAGCGGGTTCATATTGCCTCCCAATGACTGGCTCTTTCTATATATAATTTTGAATGTGAATTTCTCCGTGGATATTCAAGCCAATTTTACGGAGAAAGGAAAGCACGGTACCTTATTGACTTACGTCGTATAGGACGGATCGGCTTTATATTTTTTAATGCCCATTGAAGAGAAATGTTCCACCATCAATGGGATCGACATAATGTATTTTGTCAATTAGGGATTTAAAAATAAATTTACGGTCGATATTTTTTCCGATACCTACCTATTCATCAGTTTTTCTATCAATGAAATAAACTGCTTAATGAGAGTTGATGTTTAACAAACGCTTGTGGTAGTAAATTTCATTGAAAACCGTGGCAAAAATATGAAAAGCAAAACAGGCAAGTACCTTTTTTTTTTTTGCCGATGGGAAATCATCAAATAACCCCTCCCGCTCTGGGCTGAGCAGGAGGGAGTGTCAGACTTTTACTGACTAAAACCCATCCATGTTCCTTCCTTTGCCCTTTGTGCTCCAGGGCCGCGGTATCTCTTTCGAACAGTCCCGCAACAAGTACCTAAGTTTTGCATTTTGAGAGCAACCTTTAATGATTATTCATTGCCGATTATTCATTATTTTGAGCTAACATATATTTCAATGGTGTTGCAAGCGCCATGATCACGAGATGACTGGAAAATGCGGGTGGATGGTAAATCAATTGTCACGAAAGATATACCGTAAGTGACAGAATAAATTTAGTTTTAAACCGTGAAAGCTTAAAACAGTGTTTTTATGCTCAAGCCAAACTGATGCGAATCTTGCGCGGAAATTAGGACGAAATTCACTCGCTTCGATTATACAGCGTGTAACAGAAAGATAATAATATGGAAGAGTGTGGTACGGACCAGCAAATTATACAACTTTCGATATGGGACCACCATCAACTGCCCCATAAAAATTTTCAATACCTACTCTACCCAAATGTTTGGGGCAGTTAATTCCTTTTTTGTGATTATGATGGAGGTCCCATAGAGAAAGTTGTTTAGTTTGATGGTCAGTACCACACTCTTCCGTATGACTATACCCTTCCTGTTACACGCTGTATAAACTAAGTTGTATGACGATGTTCATACGGGCACTAAGTTACTTCCTAAACAGTACATTCCGCATCTTGCGTGGAAATAGCTTCATTTTGAACAGTCTATGCAATAGTGAACGATGATGCTGTAATAAGTCACGATAATATATGTTATCCAATAACAAACTGTCCTATCTCGTCACTCAATAAACAGCCGGGGATACAATACTTACAAGGAAATTCTATTTCAGTTACAGTCGCGTTTGATCGCGGCCATTGTAATCTTTTCTCATATCTTTCGAGAATTTGTTCAAATACGTATGGTATTATTGTCGGAAAAAAAGATAGAAGTTATAGAGAAATGCCGTACCAAGGAGATGCTGATATCAATTCTCTTGAGATGCCTTAAGTCACCTGTAAGACTGTCTTCGTAGAATTGACTGGCTTACTTTTTGTAGAGCCTCACCTTCAATACGTGCGGTGTTACTGAGTTGGTATACTATCTTTCATTTATTTTTCGTGTAGTTAGTGCCTAACCTGGTGTTAGAGTTTTAATGCTACCCTGGGGTCTCTGACTTGGCTTTACATGCCGTCGAGAAATATCTCTCAGGCATGCTAATTTAGTCTAGTGCGATGTTTTCCTTCACCGAAGCAAGGGCTAATTATACAATACGCACATAAATATTGTGTTCGAGACCTATGCTTTGGCAGCTTGACGGTCACACATTTAGGCTATCACTGCACTATCTAGGTTACTAAATCAGATTTTCAGAGCAATTCAATTTAGTTTTAAATCCGCCAGAAACAGCAACATACAGCTGCAAGTAAATAAAGTAAATAGCTATAATATTTTAAATATCTCCGATACATTATATGCATGGTCCTTTTACCGCTTTAATGATGTTTTCAGGACCTCACTGTACGTAATCATTTTTGAAATTGTTTGTGAAACTTGTATTAATTAAAAAAAAACAGCGCTTTAAGAGCAACGAATACAAGTCACGTGAGCAAAGTTGCAAATACGGCTAGTTAGTTTAGGTAGTGATAATTCTGAATATGCTGAGTACCTTATGCGACTATATACATCTTCTTTTCCCAAACAATAATATAATAAATATTCCCAAGGATAGTTGGACAATAGTCATATTTTGGGATTCAAATTAAATACCCTCCGATATATCATGCCCTTCGGGTGGGATTTACGATTTCATTTCGTCGGCTTATTGACTGCGTCGGGTTATTAAATAAGGTCACTGGTCCTCCTTAATCCGAATCTGAACTACTGTACGGGGTATTTGCTAATAGAGGCAATGTTGGATTTTTGTGCAGAGTTCCCGGGATACTTTCGTTTGGATGTGTGTGTGTAATGAAGCGTGCGTGTAAAAGGGTGGCGCAGGCTTTGATTTAACTGTGTTGGGGGAAAATATGATTACGTGTTGTAGTTTTAATCCACATAACGTTCGATGTGTTTCGAAATATGTATAGAAATAACTCCTGAATATTCCTGCGTATTCTTGTTCACCTTTCTGTCGTAAAATGATCTTCGATCAGAACTATGCTATTTTTGTACTAAGTGAAATTGACATCAATTAGTCTGCACACGTTTTCAGTAAAAAAACATCAAATTAATAACAATCAAATTATAACTTACTTTTTCCTGGTAGCATTAGAATAAACATAATATAAAATCACGCCTGTAATCCCGAAGGGTTAGACAGAGGTGTACCTAATAGCACACTTACATTTCGCCATGTAATAGGGGGCGAGCCTATTGCCATAAACCGGGCATAAATCCCGTGGCTGCTGAGAAATTCCTGATGGAAAAACTCAATAAAAATTTGCCGGACCCGGTAATCGAATCCAGGACCTTACGCTCAGCAGTCGCGATTGGGACCACTAGACCAACGAAGCAGTTATTAGAATAAAATGGGATAGTATATCCTTCATTATGTGAACCATATGAATTTCAGATTTAGAGTAAAATCAATTAAATCATCCGCTAACATTCCATAAATGTGTATAGATATCTATTTTGAACACAATGTAAATTGTTTATGAATAAATAAAATGAAATGAAATGAAATTCTATGACTGGGTGTAAAGACATGTAGGTGGGCGGAAACCTCATAGAAACATGAATTCGATCAGTAATCTACCTGCCAATTAGAATTATATTCAACAATATGTTTGTTTATTTCTTATAAATTCAATTGAAGCCTTTTATAATTTAGGTAATCAATTTAATTCAATTCAATTAGGCGCTGTCAGTTGTGACTGGTCATCTCTTAGTAGCCAAGGCTTATTTGAATTAATAATGTTATTTTTTTTTTAATTGTCTTTTTTGTTTTTACTATGAACACTTTTAACGTGCACATCTTGCTACATCGTTCTCACATAATGTACCATCTCAATATGAATGATGTAACCAAGGTTTTGTAACAATATGCTGATTTAAAAGAGTGTCCATGGAGTTTCTTGCCCGTTCTTCTCCATAGAGATCTACGCTAGGGAATGGGCAACTACAGTACTTTCACAGTTTTTATGCCTTGTGACTGGGACTGTAGCTACATTTAATTGTTATCTTTGTTTCGACATTTCAAAAGTGCCTGTAATTGGCCTACTTGAAATAAATGCTTTGATTTTTATTTTGATT
This sequence comes from Eugnorisma glareosa, assembly GCA_947578425.1. NCBI lineage: Eukaryota > Metazoa > Arthropoda > Insecta > Lepidoptera > Noctuidae > Eugnorisma > Eugnorisma glareosa. Next base: position 19,309,239 of record OX387970.1, on the reverse strand, counting down.
TCAATAAAGGCCAACGTAGGTAACTCTTGCAATATTTACTCACACAAAGAGATATCATTTTATTACTTTTCGACCGCCAGATATCAAATAAATACGTCCTTAACGTTTATACCCCCGACGCCATTACGACACTAGTAGAAAACTATAAAAAAAATAAGTTGTTACTAAAAGCGATGCTTTCAGCGGCATGTTATTGAGGATATCGTCAGTTTCGTCACGAACCCATTACTGATTCCGTTGAGGTCTCGACTTAAGTACCTTTGAGAAAGACTTTACTACTTGATCCCGAGTTTAAGTTTCAGCATCCCGTGTTTTCTGCTACCCTTTTATATTAACGTTTCATACATTTTGAGACATCAAACAACCTCTGTTTTGATACTTGCTTTGAATATTGTAATGGGAGGTTCTACAATTACCTACATTTCATTATCTGCCTAGCCTTTTCCCAACTATGTTTAGGTCGGCTTCCAGTCTGACCGGATGCAGCTGAAATACCAGTATTTTACATGGAGCGACTGCCTATCTGACCTCCACAACCCAGTTACTACCGAGTAATACGATAGCCCTTGGTAAGACTAGTTGTCAGACTTTTTGGGCCACTGACTACCTGTAACGACTGTCAAAGATCTACAGATGATAGTCGGGACCAATGGATTAACGTACTTTCCTAGGGAAACTTGGTATGTTATGGGCGGTCACCACATCCACAGACCAACCTGGCAAGCGTGGCTTAACCTAAAGATTGACCTGAGCGGCTGGTATTATTTTGCCACGAGTTCCTATAGTTCAATTCTTCCATTACACTTAAATAAAACAAAAATTTAATTTAATTTACTGTTTCAGTATTTAAAAAATGAGAGCATCATGAATGAACTCATATCTTCCCAAGTTCTGCCCTTGTTCCATGTTAGATTCTACTCTGTCAACCATCACGCTATCATTTATTCCTTCATCTATATCATTCCTCACACAATCCATCAATCGTTCCTTTGGTCTTCCTCTCCGTCTCCATCTATCAACATTCATATTCATCACTCTTTCAGTCATAAGTCACGTTAATATCAAGATATTTTAATTACTATGTAATTCAAAACCAGAGTTCTTACACTGTTCTAAGCTTCACGGTTTAAAACTAAAGTTATACTGCCAGTTACACGATATCTTCCGTGATTGTTCATTATTACTACCAGAGAGACCTGGAGGCTGATTACCAGAATTCTTTTAATATTACGTGGAGACGATTCCACCAAAAAATCCGTACTCCAAAACCTTCTTCATAATCCCCAACCCCCGAATTGCAGCATCATACATATTTATAAACATATTTAGTTCAGTAATACCCCAACTTTTACTAACTTCGCGCGGACTTAGCCGAAAATCCGCGGACGTTTGCCAGAGATAAAAAAAAAAACTTCTGCCCGTATTAAAATAATAAATACGGCAAGTAACAAAACTCGACAAAAGTTATAAGATTTATTCGCACCATTAATTATTTGCTCGCCCGGAGACATAGCGTAATTATATTGTTGAGGCAAAGTGAAATCCTACGCCCCAGGCAACTAGCGAGTTGTAAAATTTTACTGGATTTTGTTTTTAATCGGATCCGATATGGTGGCAATGAAAATCTTTGTGAGTGAATTCTATTGACGAACTATGTGGCTCATACTTTGGTGCAAAGCTTTGTAGTCGTATGATTTAATTTCATGAATTCAAGGTATTTTTAGGTAAGGAGTTGATAATAAAGTAGTTCTGGAGGCCTAAAATGGCTAATTGACTTTGTGGTCATAACCGTAAAGACCATTTAAGAATTTTAAATTTTTAACGTGATTCATATTATGATTCTGATAAAGCTTCCATTTTAGGCCCCCTGATAATGCAAAATACATGCCTAGATGAAACAGTGACTTTTGATGACAAAACAGTGAAGCAAAAAATAAAATAAAAAGCATTTGACAATTTACATCTTTGAGATGTCTGTAGATATTGTTGTAATCGTGGGTGAAGCTGACACAGGAGCATGAAGATTGGCATTGGTAAAGTGAGGCATAGCCATACATTGGGTGAACTTGAGCCGCAGATGATGAGGACTTCAGAGATACTCGAAACAGGGTCCAAAAACTGTATAGTATTACTTTTTAAATTGCAGTGCAATTTCTGATACAGACCCTGACCATATTTCATACTTTTTCTATTTCCAGTATCACGAGAGTAACTATTTAGTTAGCTACTCTCGTGATTCATTTGAATCACTTCGGTTTTCACAGAACACGAAAAACCTTGCAACCAATGAACAGAACACAAAAACAGTAACCACAAACAAGTTAGGCAAGCGTATGACCAACAGACTAGAATATGCTGGCCAAGTTTACCAATTTCACACGGACGCAATCCTGTAGGGGTTAACGAACCGTGTCCAGGGGACAAAAACACAATGCAGTTTGTCAAAACAGTATGATATATTGGTCAGTGCACCAACAGATTCGTAGAAACTCAGGCGTGGTATTCGTTTGGGAGAATTTTAAAACACAATTTTACGGTGAGCGATTCTGTTTGGGTCTCGTCTCGTACAATGGTCTTATGAGTATCACAGACAGTAGTTGGTACCAAGTTGTGGATTTGCCAAGATTTTCTGCTACAAAGACCAGATTTTTCGGAATCGATCTTTGTGATATTTGCATCACGACGCTGGTTTGATTCTCGCTTTTACCCCTTAGAAGTAGCGTTTTTAATGTACAATCAAATTTCCGAATAAATCTGAATGTGATTGGGGTCTTTATTCTTTCCATACACAAAAAATAAGAATAGTCAGTCATGGTTTTCGTTGAACTGCCCTGTGCCTGCATTCTCTGATAATAATTATCATTAAACTTTATACTTCATGTCCATCTAACTATATGCTTCATGTTCATCTAATTCACTGTCTTTGATCTGAAAAATATGATTGTATATTATTTTAAATCTGCAAGCACTCTCATTTCTAGTCGAGTATGAATATAAATTATTCATTCATTCAACAACTTTTACCTTTTAACAATGATATTCATTTTAATGTGAAAAAAGGGTGTCCAAAATGTTACACCAAAAATAAAGCACAAAGGTTACTTGCACAAAAACCTTGTGTCACAATCAATCACCGAAAAAATGTTTGCCGCCAATGACAACTTGTTAACATTCAGCCGCTTCAATGCGATCTTTTTGGCAACCCCAAATCACGCGCCGCGTCCAGGGAGCCGCCATTTTAAGATTTACGACCGACACAGTGGCATCCATTTTGTTAAAACCTACTCACGTGCAACATGCAAAAGCACTCGACCCGAAAACTCTTGAATGTACCGAAACTACTCAACGTGACACACGAAACGCGGGCCGCTTGGGGCCTCAGTAATTAAACAATTTTCATTATTTCACCACACGATGCCCACCCCTGTGTAATAGCGATGTGTTATAGAAATTTCGCGAAATACATTTTAATGGAACCCGGGATAATCCCTCGATTAATTAACCTCATTTGTTTTTAAAGTACGCGTCCGAAGCGTCGGCCTGAATGTTTTATAATGACGTTTTTATTTGAATTGCGGTTCATCTCGAGGGCGAAAATCGCATCGAACGCGAGAATAAAGGGAATTCAATATTATTTTTGATATTTTGTGAAATTTTAATGTCATTGCTAGGATGAAAATGAACCGTTTTCATTCAGGCCATTAAAACAGCTTTGAAACGTACCATGCAATCAATTACTTTTTATGCTGACTCTACCTACACTATTCTGAGAGTCGAGAAAATGAGATTCTATCAGCGATATTATCGGTGACGGAAAGTCAAAAATCATGTATTGGATTGAAGTAAGTTACATTCTAACTCGGAAAGCTTTTGTGTCATTTATGACAGTTTGTTTTATTTCATAGATTATGTTCTTAACACAGCTACTTGGTGGTGTATCAACAAGAGCTTTTTGAAACCACTACCTTATTCAGATGCGGCATGTCACAGTGATTCTTCTATCAACTCAATCTATTCCGATTGGCTACGTTGGCGAGGTTTACGACTAGGAACAGTTTAACGTCCCCGGAGACAACCCTGCAGTCAATACTTCGGGTACCACTTCAACTTTGTAACCAATGTGGATCGTGTCTCTTGGAATAGTTACAAGTGGAATTACACGTCGGTTTGTAGATTGGTACATGAGGAAATACTTTATTATTGTTTCCTTTATTTAACTTTTATACAAATTATTTACATTTTTAAATATTTCTTATAAAAAAACAATATAAAAACATTTAAAAATATAAAAAATTGTTGCCCGCCGGTATCGGGAACAGGGTCCAAGCTACCGGTGGTCAGGGCTCCAGAGAGAGAAACCTCCTAACAATACGAGCCGTGTCCAGTAGTACTGCTTTCTGAATCAAGCCCTTGATCCAGCTGCCTAACGAGGGCCTCCTCAGGTATTCATCGAGGCTCTTAGCAATTAAGCCATGGGCTGATACGACTATCGGCACAATGATCGCTGAGTCCACATCCCACATGTCGACAACCTCGCGAGCCAAGTCAAGATATTTTATTTGCTTATCTTTCTCGGCTTTCACGAGGTTCTCATCATGCGGGACCGTTATGTCAACAATCATTGCGCGCCGCTCTGATCGATCCACCACCACTATATCAGGCTTATTGGCTAAAATAGTCCTGTCAGTGATGATGGATTGATCCCAGTACAATGTGATATTGCCATTTTCGAGAACTGGGTCGGGCACATACCTATAGTACGGCACTTCCGATTCCACAAGTCTGTATTTTAGAGCAAGTTGCTGATGGATAATCCTGGCTACAAGGTTGTGTCTATGCAAGTACTCTCCGTTAGCCAAACGAGAACACCCAGAGATAATGTGACGGATTGATTCACCTGGACGGTGGCATGCCCGACATATGTCAACCGTGCCGTCCTTCCTTTATTATTGTTTATTATTAGGGCTACTCAAACTACCTTACTTGTCCGAGGCATCATAAAAAAAACCCGGCGTACCATTGTAGTAGGAGAGCCCCGTTGAATTTATTATTTGTTGTTATAGCGGCAATAGAAATATACAATTATGGATCATGAGATACTACCCGTAGACAGACAGACGGCGGAGACTTAGAAAATGGGTCCCGTTGGTTATCCTTCGGGTACATAACCCTAAAAATAACGTCATCAATTCAGGTTTGATCAGCGCTGGTAACAACAGAACATTGTTTTATTTTTTTGCCAGTTATGTTTAAGTCTCATGTAATATGAGGCAAGCTTATCGCCGTCAACCGGGCACAAATCTACACGTTTAGCTGCTTCTTAGGAATTCCTGAAGGGACCCCCCAATAACACTTTGTCTTAGCTTATGCATAATCCGCCTTAAATGTTCCCACTGCTGGAACACTCAGCCTCCTCTTTATGAGAGGTAGTGGGCTATAAACCACCATTTTTTTTTTTTTTTTTACCGTTGTGAAATCTTCAAATAACCCCTACCGCTCTGGGCAGAGCAGGAGGGAGTGTCAGACTTTTACTGACTAAAACCCATCCATGTTCCTTCCTTTGCCCTTTGTGTTCCAGGGCCGCGGTATCTCTTTCGAACAGTCCCGCAACCCTGGCAGGCGTCGGTCCTTACGGAGCCCTCCCTGTTTGCTGACTCTCCTTGAGGCGCGCGTGGAACACGAACGCGCCTTCGACACGGCCTGTCGTCATAAGACGGACGGACGGCGAGCTAGCCCATAGCTCACCGTCCACAGGCCCGCGCCTACGGTGGCCGGGGGCCACCACGTGGCCCCCGACGCCCGGTGCGTCTCCCGCGGCGGCTGGGACGTGAGGTTCTCTCCCTCTCACGTTCCGCCACCTCCTTCGCTAGCATGACTGCTTCGCAGAAGGAGGTGACGGCGTCCCATTCCGTCTCGCTCCGGACCATGGATTGAACCAAGGCCGGAAGCGAGAGGTCGCCGCCGCCGATCGCCACTACGAGGACACGGCGGTGCTCCGCCCACGCGGGGCAGATCTCCACCGTGTGCTCCACCGTGTCCTCCGGTCGATCCTCACAATGGTAGCACCCGGGCGTTTCCTCCCGCCCGATTCGGTGCAGGAACCTCCCGAAACAACCGTGTCCGGTGAGGACCTGCGTCAGGCGGAAGGTGAGGGCGCCGTGGCGCCTCTCTAGCCACTCCTCAAAGAGGGGACTTATCGCCACTATTGTGGCGTGCCCTGCACGGGGTTGTGACAGTCGCTCTCTGCATGTCGCCATGAGATCGCGCCGGAGGTCTGTCCGCTGAGCTACAATTTGCCGCGGCAGCGGAGTTACCCCCCGGCGTAGTGCCTCCACGCGCCATTCGTGTAGGCGCGCGAGGACTATCGCCTCCAGATCCCATGGCGGCAATCCGGCAAGGAGGCTCGCCGCCTCGCCGGAGATCGTGCGGTATCCCCGGACCAGCCTTACGGCTACCACCTTTTGGGGGGCTATAATCCACCATGCGGGCCCAGTGCGGGTTGGTAGACGTCAATTGTCTTCGAATTTTTGGTTCTAGGACATGCCAGTTTCCTCACGATGTTTTCCTTCGCCATGTGCGAGAGCAGTGGTGATGAAATAAATTACTCAAAATAATGCACCTGCTTGGGTTCAAACCCACGACTACACGGCCCGGACCTCTGGCGACCGCTAGACCAACGTGAAAATATGCGGTGACTACTTTGTTTGCCACCCAATAACATAAAACAACATAATTCCGTTATGTTCTGTAAGACTACAATGACAATTTAAACGCTAAAAGCAATATCTATCAAACCACCCGTAATTGTTTTATAGATAAAAATACCTAAATTACCAACACTCTAAAAATTACACCGTCAAAGCTAAGTGTAGCTACAAAATTATCGAAGATTTTTATTATCTAAGATTTATAAAGTCTTTTACTCAATAACCACAACCGATGCAATCGCTCAAAAAAGTTGCTTCGTCAATCATTCATGCATGTCAGTATCAATCATTCGTCAGTATGGGGTACTCTGACACATGTGCGCATATCAATTTTGGCCCAGTTCGGACATGGCAATTTGTCATGTATATTGGATTCGGATTTTTATCGAAGTCTTTTAAAAATAGTAGGCTTAGAACAGACGGGAGTCCATAAAAAGTGTCGCAACGCCGTCGAATTTGGACTCCTTTGATTCGCCTTGACAAGTACTTTAGTCCTAAATAGTAACCAGGGTCTGATGATGGAGCTGGAAGGTGGCCATAGGAACTCCGTTATAAAACGACATAACCCCATCGAGTTGGGTTCGTATAATTCATATTGTCGAGTACTTTGTCTCTAGATGGTGTAACAAATCTACTAGTTCCTGTTAAGAATTAAAGGTTAAGAGTAGACTTGTACATTTAAAAATTTAATAGAGATATGGATGGTTTTACAAATGAGATAAAAAATACAAGTGTTTACAAAAAAGACGTATCAAACCCGCACTCTGGAAGCAGTTTTTGAGTATATTTACACGATTAAGTAGCACTGTTGAAGCACTATGAAATGTAGAGGTGGAGATGTAGGACGATGAATCAGGTCTGCTCCTCAGGAAGGCGGCGTTTGTAAGAACAGGAGTTGAGGTCCTGGTAGATCTTTAGAGTTGGATCACCAGCTTTTAGACCCAGGGCAGCTCCGCGAGATGATCAGCAGGGATGGCACAACGACAGTTTTTAATAATAAGATTGGGAGTAGTAGTCCCAGGTGTATCTTTAGATGGATCACCTTCAAGAATCTGTCTTGTCTCCAATTTTAAGAGTTCTTCAGTCTCACATTTAAGAAAACGCTCTCTCGTCTAGTCTAGTCTAGTCTCGACTCCTCGTCAGCTCGTTTTCCACAGTAGTCTCCTTCCATTTTTGAATCTCAGATTTTCTTCTTGCGGCCATATAATAATCTCATCTGACAAGTGTAGTCGGCCAGGACATAGCAGACTTACTTCATAAAACCATGAGTGCGTAAAGAATTTACAAATATTATTTAAAATTAAGTTATTACTAAACAATCATTATTATCTATAAAATACAATATTACAGCTAAACATTGAAAAATATAATTTAGAATAGATAAACCAAAAAGTATTCATCATAGACTAAGCTACTAAAAAACTCTATGACAGAAAGAATGTACGTCAGTTTGGCAAATCTGACGTACATGTCACAACATTGAAAATTAATTTTATTTCAGCAAATATAATGAAAACGAATCGTATTTAGATCGATTCGCTGAGTATAAATAAACAAATCAATAAAAAAGGATGATAAATGGTATATGGTATGACAATTGTAAGTGTAGTACAAAGTGTAAGTATAGCATATACTATATTTCCCCAAAGACCCCGAGAAAATTTTTGGCCTAGAACAAAAATTTTGCAAAGGTTAAAGTATTACAGCATTCACAAAACTTTCATAACTCATTCAAACACACCGACATCTTACGAAGTTAGGTCAGGTAGGATTCACATTCAATGATCACTACTCAACCTGATAAATTAATAACAGTAGGCTATAGTATATGCTATACTTACACTTTGTACTACACTTACAATTGTCATACCATATACCATTTATCATCCTTTTTTATTGATTTGTTTATTTATACTCAGCGAATCGATCTAAATACGATTCGTTTTCATTATATTTGCTGAAATAAAATTAATTTTCAATGTTGTGACATGTACGTCAGATTTGCCAAACTGACGTACATTCTTTCTGTCATAAAGTTTCTTAGTAGCTTAGTCTATGATGAATACTTTTTGGTTTATCTAATCTAAATTATATTTTTCAATGTTTAACTGAAATATTGTATTTTATAGATAATAATGATTGTTTACTAATAACTTAATTTTAAATTATATTTATAAATTATTTACGCATTCATGGTTTTATGAAGTAAGTCTGCTATGTCCTGGCCGACTACAGTTGTCAGATGAGATGATTTTATGGCCGCAAGAAGAAAATCTGAGATTCAAAAATGGAAGGAGACTACTGTGGAAAACGAGCTGACGAGGCAGTCGAGACTGGACTAGACTAGACGAGAGAGCGTTTTCTTAAATGTGAGACTGAAGAATTCTTAAAATTGGAGACAAGACAGATTCTTGAAGGTGATCCATCTAAAGATACACCTGGGACTACTACTCCCAATCTTATTATTAAAAACTGTCGTTGTGCCATCCTTGCTGATCATCTCGCGGAGCTGCCCTGGGTCTAAAAGCTGGTGATCCAACTCTAAAGATCTACCAGGACCTCAACTCCTGTTCTTATAAATGCCGCCTTCCTGAGGAGCAGACCTGATTCATCGTCCTACATCTCCACCTCTACATTTCATCGTGCTTCAACAGTGCTACTTAATCGTGTAAATATACTCAAAAACTGCTTCCAGAGTGCGGGTTTGATACGTCTTTTTTGTAAACACTTGTATTTTTTATCTCATTTGTAAAACCATCCATATCTCTATTAAATTTTTAAGGATCTAGTAGATTTGTTACAGTTTTAAACTGTAACAAATCTACTAGATCCTGTTAAGAATTAAAGGATAAGAGTAGACTTGTACATTTAAAAATTTAATAGAGATATGGATGTTTTTACAAATGAGATAAAAAATACAAAGACGAGATAAAAAAGACGTATCAAACCCGCACTCTGGAAGCAGTTTTTGAGTATATTTACACGATTAAGTAGCACTGTTGAAGCACGATGAAATGTAGAGGTGGAGATGTAGGACGATGTATCAGGTCTGCTCCACAGGAAGGCGGCGTTTGTAAGAACAGGAGTTGAGGTCCTGGTAGATCTTTAGAGATGGATAACCAGCTTTTAGACCCAGGGCAGCTCCGCGAGATGATCAGCAGGGATGGCACAACGACAGTTTTTAATAATAAGATTGGGAGTAGTAGTCCCAGGTGTATCTTTAGATGGATCACCTTCAAGAATCTGTCTTGTCTCCAATTTTAAGAGTTCTTCAGTCTCACATTTAAGAAAACGCTCTCTCGTCTAGTCTAGTCCAGTCTCGACTGCTTCGTCAGCTCGTTTTCCACAGTAGTCTCCTTCCATTTTTGAATCTCAGATTTTCTTCTTGCGGCCATTTAATCATCACATCTGACATGTGTAGTCGGCCAGGACATAGCAGACTTACTTCATAAAACCATGAGTGCGTAAAGAATTTATAAATATAATTTAAAATTAAGTTATTAGTAAACAATCATTATTATCTATAAAATACAATATTTCAGTTATACATTGAAAAATATAATTAAGATTAGATAAACCAAAAAGTATTCATCATAGACTAAGCTAGTAAGAAACTCTATGACAGAAAGAATGTACGTCAGTTTGGCAAATCTGACGTACATGTCACAACATTGAAAATTATGAAAATTAATATTTTATTTTAGCAAATACTATGAAAGCGAATCGTATTTAGATCGATTCGCTGAGTATAAACAAACCAATAAAAAAGGATGATAAATGGTATATATGATATGACAATTGTAAGTATAGTATAAAGTGTAAGTATAGCATATACTATATTTCCCCATTTTTTTTTGAATTTTGAGAAGATTTAATGAGATCTAGAATTGATTTTACGTTAGGCGCCAAACTGTAACAAATCTACTAGTTCCTGTTAAGAATTAAAGGTTAAGAGTAGACTTGTACATTTAAAAATTTAATAGAGATATGGATGGTTTTACAAATGAGATAAAAAATACAAGTGTTTACAAAAAAGACGTATCAAACCCGCACTCTGGAAGCAGTTTTTGAGTATATTTACACGATTAAGTAGCACTGTTGAAGCACTATGAAATGTAGAGGTGGAGATGTAGGACGATGAATCAGGTCTGCTCCTCAGGAAGGCGGCGTTTGTAAGAACAGGAGTTGAGGTCCTGGTAGATCTTTAGAGTTGGATCACCAGCTTTTAGACCCAGGGCAGCTCCGCGAGATGATCAGCAGGGATGGCACAACGACAGTTTTTAATAATAAGATTGGGAGTAGTAGTCCCAGGTGTATCTTTAGATGGATCACCTTCAAGAATCTGTCTTGTCTCCAATTTTAAGAGTTCTTCAGTCTCACATTTAAGAAAACGCTCTCTCGTCTAGTCTAGTCTAGTCTCGACTCCTCGTCAGCTCGTTTTCCACAGTAGTCTCCTTCCATTTTTGAATCTCAGATTTTCTTCTTGCGGCCATATAATAATCTCATCTGACAAGTGTAGTCGGCCAGGACATAGCAGACTTACTTCATAAAACCATGAGTGCGTAAAGAATTTACAAATATTATTTAAAATTAAGTTATTACTAAACAATCATTATTATCTATAAAATACAATATTACAGCTAAACATTGAAAAATATAATTTAGAATAGATAAACCAAAAAGTATTCATCATAGACTAAGCTACTAAGAAACTCTATGACAGAAAGAATGTACGTCAGTTTGGCAAATCTGACGTACATGTCACAACATTGAAAATTAATTTTATTTCAGCAAATATAATGAAAACGAATCGTATTTAGATCGATTCGCTGAGTATAAATAAACAAATCAATAAAAAAGGATGATAAATGGTGTATGGTATGACAATTGTAAGTGTAGTACAAAGTGTAAGTATAGCATATACTATAATGGTACCCAGGGTCTGGTGATGGAGCTGGAAGGTGGTCACAAGTAGTCCGTAATAAAATGACACAATCCCATCGAGTTTGGGCTCGTATGATTCGTCTTGACGAGTAATTTGGTCCTAAATGGTATCCAGTGTCTGATGATGGAGCTGGACGGTGGCCTTACGAACTCCGTTATAAAACGACAAAACGTCATCGAGTTTGGGCGCTTATGATTCGTCTTGACGAGTACTTTAACTAACTTCTAGTTACAATGTAAAATTAATTCATGACAAGAATTTGTGTGGTATATACAACTAAAAAGGGTAAAATAAAAAACTTTCTTGCAAAAACAAAACCGACTTCCAACAAAAACACTAAAAAGTCTAAAATAACTTGACTTTCGGAAGTCGGTGTCTTTGTTTGTATCTTTTTTGCCACCGACTTCCGAAAGTCAAGTTATTTTAGACTTTTTTTCCCAAGAAAAACTCTTAAGACAAGCAAAATGCAACTCTAAACAAACCTGGTATTACAAAGCCAGCTTTGCTGTATCAATGCCGGGCAAAAGCCTCTTGTGATACAGAGAGCAAAGCATTGGTCACGCTTGCTCAAGACCGAATGACTGACTGGAATTCAGACTTATTTAATTATTTAGTACAAACTTTATGTTAATCATAACTCTAGGTTTCCTCAATTTTTTTTCCTTCATGTCAGTAAAGTCGAAGATAAACTTAGACAGAAAAAATCTGGTTTAACTTAATTTTTGTTAGTTTTTCGGTACCCGTTGTGATTTTGCTCGCTAATTATAATACTGTAATAGCTAAAATGCAATGCATCATCCTGTTTAAATTACATTCAATTGATAATTTGGCATCGTCGCGATGTCTCACCCTCGCTGTCGTTGTTTTTGTAAGATTTCTTAGTTAGTTATTATTTACGAACTACCTCACAACTTTTTCTATACTATGAATTAATAATTATTATTTTATTATGTTAGTATTAAGAGCTTATAAGTGTTTCAACATCCGGACAAACCAATTGAGGTTTTTGTGATGTTTCTGTTTACATTTTGTTTTGTTCTATAATTAATAAACAATAAAAAAAAGCTATTTAATCACATGGTTAAAATTTTGCTTGTAGTTTTAGTCAAGTTGTTTTGTGAGAAAGTGGTGACTATCGATATCCTGCCAAAATTGTTAGGTATCCAAATGCTAGCATAAATGTCAATCACAGCACTAACATGAATTTCAATGACAGTATTTTAAATTAAGTCTACGTCACAACAAGTTTTTAATCAGAAAAGTCCAACGTAAATCAAATTAAATACTGCCTTAAAAGCACTGCCTTACTGCAAAGCAAAATAGCCTCTAAAACCTAAAAACAAAAGTGAATCCTGAAAAACTACAGTACAAAATCCTCCTCAGCTCCGACTGACACATTAATTGCCGTTAGACAACAAACGAAAACGTAAAAACGTTCTTCTCTTTAACTTCAAAAAACTCTTTGATGTGAAACCCTTTGACGTTCGGTTAAAGAGCGCAAAGTTCCACGCTAAAAGCAGATTACAATCAGTAATTAAAACATGGTTTTCGATCACGCCTTTTAGAATTACCGGGATATTCTACCACTAATATGATAAAAGTATTGGAAACTAGATAAAGTATAATAGTTCATTTTTAATGGGTGGGTCTTATCTTCCGGTTTTACGGAGAAAATATTCTTGGCGTGTTTTTAATGTTGGGAAAATTAAAAGTGATTCGAGTTTCATGATATTTTAATAGTTTTCTGACAACGAGTATTATGAGTAAAAAATAAAACCGACTTCAAAAAAACAAAAAGTTAAAAAATAACTTTAGCTTCAGAAGTCGGTGTCTTTTGTTTGTTTGATTTTGTTTTTTTGTCACCGACTTCTGAAGCGTAAAAGTTATTGTTTTAACTTTTTGTCTTTTTGAAGTCGGTTTTATTTAAAAAAAAAGTTTTTTATTTTCCATTTTTAGTTGTTAGTGTAAATAATCGTCGGTACGTAATAAGTTGAACTAAGTCATTTAACTTTAATAATTATTCTGACTTTGATTTTGACTTTTAACCGTTAAAGAGTTTTATATTCCATAATCAGCTCACCTGAAAGAATACAACTTCAGAAACTCCTAAACGCAATCGCCACCTCCCACGGTTGCATACTACTTTTGCTTCGTCCATGTTCATACATCAATATATACGAGTACCAGGTTTCTAGTATTTTTATGGGACAAGCCATAGCAGTGATAGCCTAGTGGACCTGCGGACTGCCAAGTCATAGGTCTCGAGTTCGAACCCAGGGCCGCACCTCTGATTTTTCGGATTCATGTGCGTATTATATAATTATCACTTACTCCGGTGAAGAGAAACAAAGTGAGGAAACGAGTACGCCTGAGAGATATTTCTTGATGGCATTTTAAGCCAAGTCAGTGCCCATGGGCGGCCTAAAAACTCTGACACCAGGTTAGGCACTAACCACACGACAACAAAGAAGTAAGAAGATGGGACAAGCCCACCACTATTCCCAAACCATTGTAGCTTCTAAAAGCCAGAATCAACAGTGGCGACCACCAGAAAAGCGCCGAGACAATGAAGCTCAACGAAGTCAACTGTCTTGGATCCCTTAACGAAACGAATCAGAAAAGAATAGCGGAGGAGTAGGACAAACGTAATTTCCACTATTTCAGGTATCCAGTATATACATACACCAAACTGTATTCACAGCTTCAACAAATAAATCAAACAAAGTTCCTCCAGATTTATCTTGTATTGATTGTCATGAAAACCACACTCCAGCTAGGTTTACATTCTAAACAAAGTCCGTAGGTCTATTTCAATATGTGCAAATCGCTTCAAGCGACACTCCAGTAGTTGTGCAGTATCACGTACTGCAGAACTCATGCACGATTCTCTACTCTAAACAAACGCAGTACATTTTGGACGGAAAGCGTATACTGACGTTTTTAGTGGGACCGATAAAATTCGATATATTTTCGAACTTGCGAACTTTTTGGCCGAATGTTGAACGTTGGTTTCGTCTTTTTGTTTTAGGTTTTGGTTTTCATGGCGGACGCCATTATTTGACGGATTTTTCTCCGAATTGCGTCGTGACTAGATATCATAAAATTTATTGGATTTCGGTTTATTTCCTTGTATGAAAATTATAAATATATTAATTAAAATAACCTAAAGTAAATAACCTAGCAACAAATAACTATTCCGGGCATAAATTCCATTGGCCAACTGGTTATAAACTTAAAAAATGGCGTCAAAAAACTCCTCCTCAACGCTGTCAACTTGTATGAATCCATAGATTGTACAGTTTCAGTGGTGCCCGTGTTACCGTGTGTTTTTGCTTCCGATGGGATTTCCCATTCGTAAAATGATAGGCCTTCCTTCTAAACTTTCATCCCCTAAACCCCATAAAGTGACGATTTTTCATTTATTTTCTTCTTTCAAAAAAGCTCTCAAGGCGAATTTTAATATGAAAGACGTTATAATATTTATACGTTTGTGCAAAATATCATGCTTCTAAACCTAGTTTAAGTTGAGTGTAGTCTACCAGTGAATTAATAATTTTAAGATTTTTTTTTTCCTCATTTTGCCAAGTTTTTCAGTTTGCTAACTAAAAATCTCTTGATAATTTTACATTATCTGCGACCCTCCTACAGTTTGTGAACAAAGAAAAATTTCAATAAATAGGCACTGACTCTAGTTATTAAACAAGTTTAGCACAACATTTATACATACATTTATATACTACATACAAATAAAATAAATTGAAGTGGCTGTTTTTAATATCAAAATATCAGCTTTTTTAATGAATGCATATAAAAATATATACGACAAATATAGCAAAAACATTTTGTTTTCAATTTTTGTCTATCTGTCTGTCTGTTTGTTTCCGCTAATCTCCGAAACGACTGGTCCGATTTTGGCGGGACTTTAACTGGCATATAGCTTATATTATAAGGTCCTAACATAGGCTACTTTTATTCTCGAAAAATACTTAGGGTTTCGTGCAAAAAAATGAAAACCCTTGAAATTGGTAGCAACATTTTTCAAAAAGGGAAGTAATATTTTTTTATAATTTAACGTGAACGAAGGTCGCGGACAACAGCTAGTATAATATAAATATCGTATTATTATTTTATCTGTGTAACCCAAGCGGAATGTTCCAATTTCCGGGCATAAATTCCATTGACCAACTGGTTATTAAACGTTAATATTCGATGTCTACCAATACAAGAATCAGACCTGAAATCTATACTAATCTACGAGTATATCTTCTACTAATATTATAAAGAGGTAAAGTTTTTAAGTTTGTATGTAGGGGGTAATCTCTGGATCTGCTGAACCGATTTGGAAATTCTTTCACTAATATGAAACATTATCACCGAGTGCCATAGGCCATATTTACAATATGCCCGTGGGATAATTTCCGACCAAAACGCTAGCGAAGCTGCGCTGCTACGCTAAGCCGTTGGTCAGCCGTTTGACAGTCGTCATAGGTCGTCACAGGTCCGAAAGTCTGACAACCAGTCTTACCAATGGGTATCATATTGCCCAGTAGTAACTGGGTTCTGGGGGTCAGATAGTCAGTCGTTCCATGTAAAATACTGGTATTCAGCTGCATATATATTTTTTTTTAAACGTTACCCCAGACCACAAATTTTTCTTGTACCGTGGGTGCGTTTAATAAAATTTAAAACCCCTACTCTTATAGCCATCCACATTCATACTCAAATCTTCACTTCCGACCTCTTTTCTTTCCACAACATACTATAACTTCGGAAAAATAAATACACGGTATTTATAAACAGCTCTATCACATAAACATTCTGCATCAGTTTCACGGAGGTCTTAATCGAATTAAAACTTTAACGGCAAACTGATATCATACTCCTCCATAGTTTAAAAAGTTCTAAACTTGTACAACCCTGGTCAAACGTACCCTGGTGGTCTGCATGCCTTAAATAAGCTTAGTAAACAGATAAATAAAAAATAGGTATATTACTGTGTAATAATTAATATAATAATAATGGCAACACCGAATGTCAGTCACCGGTTATATCATCGGAATTTTTATTTTAATACAAATATTGGTTTGAATACAAAGTTAAATTACAATAGTTATTTAAAAACATTTAAAACAGTTTTTTAACAAAGGAAATACAAGAAAATTGGAAAACCAAATAGTGAAAAATTCAAATACAGTTTTATGAAAATGACGTCTGTCAACGGCGTCATCAACAATGAAAAATATTGAAAATAACACAAGTTCATGATGATAACCAAATGATTACGAGAGCTGCCTCCCGACGCGCACGCCAACCAACCCCGGACCCGTCGCTCAGCTCCGCCTCGCCGCCGCCGGAATCCAGCCCCGTCGTGAGTGCTGTGATACCGGCCGTGGCAGTTGCGTCGAACTCGAGCGACGAGTATTTCTCTCCGCCGACGTCGCCAACACCTGTGCGTCGGCCGGGGAGAGGCCGGCCACCGAAGAGCTTGGGACTTAGGGGCCAACAGGCCCCGAGCCGGGTCCCCGCTACCGGTGGTTGTGTGCAGCGCATGAGATGGACTCAGTCCATAAAGGAAAATGTCATGCGCGCATATTACGGGTCTACAGAGGGGGGAACTAACCTCACCGCGTACCGTGTTAGGATGCTGTCTCTGTTTCAGGATCTTGAACCAACCGTTAACGTCTCGACCCAACGACTGTCGGATCAGGTGCGGGTCATCCAACGCAATCACATGTTGGACGATGCCACACTTGATAGGCTGCGCTCAGAGGTACTTAGCAATCGTATCATCTTGCCTCAGTCACCAACGCGTGAAACGTCAGCTATTGATGCAACCCCAATGCGTTCTAGTCCTACTGTTGAAGAGGAAGATGATAGGGTTGCTATGGTAAGTAGCCAGTGCAACGACCGATTGAGGAGCGCTTTGGAGGATGCGCTTCGCGAGTATCGGTCCACTCCTACCGAACTTAGGCCCCGATTACCACGGTTACCCATGCATAAAAAAAATAGGGCGCTGATGTGTGCCCTGGACTCGCAACTCAAGAATATATTCGCGAGTAGCGAGGACCTTGTTGATACACACTCGATCCTGTACTGTGGGGCTGTTGCGGCATGTCGTTTAGCTAAAGTCAAGTTCCCAAATTGTGACGTAGCTACTCGACCAAAGCCAGCCGTACCAGCCTGGCAGCGCAGGATCGAGCGCCGTATCGACGGGGCCAGGGTACTTATCGGCAAACTGCACTGCTTCAGGGAGGGCAATACTCGACCACGTGTGATGCGCTTTGTGAGGCGGGCATTCTCGGGGACTGAAATTAGTCCTCAAGAATTCATGTCCCGTGTTACAGAGCGCATCGACTTCCTGAAGCAGAAAGTTTATGCATGGGCCAATCGTATTCGGCGGTATAAGCGGCGGGTTGATCGATACTCGCAGAATCGCGTGTTCCAGAGCGATGAGAGGTGGGTATACAGAGCTTGGGAGCGACCTGATCAAAATATGATGGACGTGTGCCGCCCGGATGATGCCACCACGAGTTATTTCTGGCGCAGCATTTGGTCGGTACCCGTCTGTCATACTGAGGTTGACTGGATGCGACATGTTGAGCGAGTGTGTGAATCTATTCCAGAAATGGAACCAATTTCAATTACGCCGATAGACGTAGCCAGAGCAGTTCGTCCGTTACCGAACTGGAAATCACCGGGACCGGACGGACTGCACAACTTCTGGCTTAAATGGCTAAGTAGTTCACACACTTGCCTAGCATCTCAATTCCAGTCATCCTTAGAGTCTGGGTCGCTACCGCAATTTCTAACAACAGGTATTACCCACCTGCTCCATAAGTCAGGTAGTCCTGCGGAACCCAAGAATTATAGACCGATAACATGTTTGTCAACAGTCTATAAACTTCTTACATCCATTTTGAGAGTGAAAATTAATACACACATTGACAATAACTCCATTATGTCTGCCTCTCAAAATGGATGTAGGAATGGGTCCCGCGGTACTAAGGAGCTACTCCTCATCGACATGGCCATTAGCCAACAGGTTCGTCGATCCCGCAAGGATCTGTCGACATGTTGGATAGATTATAAGAAGGCCTACGACTCTGTTCCACATACATGGCTCATGAAGGTGCTGGAGTTGTACAAGATAGATACAACTCTACGCGCCTTCCTTAAGTCGTGTATGGGGCAATGGAGAACGGTCCTTCGATATCCAGGATGTCGACAGATTCAGGGGAATGATGAACCTGTATGGATTAAAAGGGGAATATTCCAGGGCGACAGTCTGAGTCCACTTTGGTTCTGTCTAGCCCTGAATCCTCTAAGCACATTGCTGGAGGATTCAGGTTTAGGCTACCGGTTGAGGAGAGATGGTCAGGTCATATCTCACCTTCTTTACATGGATGATCTGAAACTCTTTGCCCCCAACAAATTGCAACTGATGGAGCTACTGAAAGTAACTGAAACTTTTAGTAGCGCCATCAGGATGGAATTTGGTGTGGACAAATGTGCAGTCATGTATGTAAAGCGAGGGGAGATTATGGAATCCGAGGGAATTCAGCTCTCGGATTCCATACACCTGAGATCCCTTTCCTCATCCGAAAACTATAAGTATTTGGGTATGTCGGAAGCGTTAGGCATTAACGTAACCGACATGAAGCAATCGTTGAGGGAACGCTTCTTTGGACGCCTGAGAAAGGTATTAAATAGCCTTCTGTCAGGCGGGAACAAGGTGCGCGCCTTCAACGGTTGGGTCATGCCGGTTTTAATGTATTCTTTCGGCATACTCAAATGGACTCAGACCGAACTCGATGCCCTGGATAGGAGAGTCCGTACACTGCTGACCGCAAACCGGATGCATCACCCACGATCATCGGTGATGAGACTGTATATCCCGCGGAAGTGCGGGGGTCGAGGCTTTTTAAACGCGAAGACCCTCCATAACCGCGAGGTGTGCAGTCTCAGAGAATATTTTTTAAAAGCCGAGGTGGGTATGCACCGAGATGTGGTAGCAGTGGACAAGGGACTCACCCCGCTGTCCATGGCTAAAGAGAACTGGCACAAACCTGTAGTACTTACTACCGACGACCGCAAGGAAGTATGGCAAGGCAAGGAGCTTCACGGGCGCTTCTACCGGGCTCTTCATGGGCCCGATGTAGATTTTCTAGCATCCGTGTCCTGGCTACGTTTCGGTGACCTCTTCGGAGAAACCGAAGGTTTTGTCTGCGCAATTATGGACGAAGTTATGTTGACGAACAACTACCGGAAATATATTATGAAGGACGGGACGGTTGACGTGTGTCGGGCATGCCACCGTCCGGGTGAGTCCATCAGACATATTATTTCTGGTTGTTCTCGTCTGGCTAACGGCGAGTACTTGCACAGGCACAACCAAGTAGCCAGGATTATTCACCAGCAACTTGCTTTGAAATACACACATCAAAAGTGTCTAGGGATCAAGCATTTTTATGTGGATTTCTTGAGATTGAGATGTGGCTTTGTAATAAATTTATGATTTTATAAATTTATATGGATCCTTTTTGGTGCATTTCATAATTTGAATCAGGAACTGTGAATCAAATTCGAGTAAAAGATGAAAATCAGCTGTCAATATTTTCCCTATAAAAACATACAACGCATTGAAGACATTATTAGTGCTACTGTTTCCCTACTACTGATTAAAACCAACGTTATTATGGAGCGGCGACGTCATTTAAGCAGGGAAGAAATGCTCAGAGCCGTGGGAATGATAGAAGCTGGTTCCCGGCAACGTACTGTGGCTTTAGCTCTGAATACAAGTCAGAGTGTTATCAGTCGACTTTGGACACGTTACCGAAGCACTGGTACCGTGGCTGAGCGCCATGGAGGACGGTATCGCTGCACCACACGGAGACAAGACCGATACATTCAAATCTTAACTCTAAGAGCTCCAACAATAACCGCCATGATGTTAGCCGTGGGGCTTCATCACTCTTCAGGGAACTTAATTAGCGACCAAACAGTCAGAAACCGCTTGCATGAAGTGAACCTTCATTCCCGAAGACCGCTACGGGTACCACCTATAGCAATGCACAATCGTAGGATACGATATCAATGGGCTCTTGAACACAGAAATTGGGCAGAAGAACAATGGCGTTTCGTGTGCTTTTCTGATGAGTCTCGTTTTGGTATGAGACCGGATACAAGACGTATACGACACTGGAGAACCCCTGTACGCCAACAGCGATTAAAATCCTGCCAGGAAGTCCATCCTTATAGTGGTGGAACCATCATGGTATGGGCGGGTATTTGGATCGGCGGAAGAACTGAGTTGATTTGGATCAGAGGCAACCTCAACGCTCAAATTTATGCTGAGACGATTGTATCAGACGTCATCGTTCCTCTACAAGTGCAAATCGGTCCCTTATTTCAGTTAATGCATGATAATGCACGACCGCACACCGCAAGAGTTGTAAGACAGACTCTCGCCGCAGCTAACATCAATGTCCTGCCCTGGCCTGCTCAGTCGCCAGACTTGAATCCGATTGAGCATGCATGGGATATGCTACAGAGAAGAGCTCTGCCGAATATGGAGGGTATCCAGTCGCAAGAAGACCTTTTTTTGTTGTTGCAACGAACATGGGCGGCCATTCCACAGCGTGATTTGGATGAACTCATTTTGAGTATGCCAAACCGATGTTCTTGTGTTGTTAGTGTTCGCGGTAGAAACACGGATTATTAATTGTTTAAGTTACCCAATAAAATTTT
The DNA here is from genome assembly GCA_947578425.1 of Eugnorisma glareosa. Taxonomy (NCBI): domain Eukaryota; kingdom Metazoa; phylum Arthropoda; class Insecta; order Lepidoptera; family Noctuidae; genus Eugnorisma; species Eugnorisma glareosa. The sequence continues at coordinate 19,287,840 of OX387970.1, read as the reverse complement.
AAAGAAAACTGTTATTTCAGTCTTTTTTTCGAACTTTTGTGTTAGTGGTTCAAATGTCAAAAATCCCTTTATTAGGAAAATGGCAAATTTCTTTATTAATGCAAAGGTGACTTGGTTTATCGTTACTGTGACAAACGAAAACACTTTATTTGATGAATCCTTAAAGAAAATTTTAATTAATATCAATCAGGAGAAAAGTTATTGCAAAAATATATGTTGATCCCTAGACACTTTTGATGTGTGTATAAGCTTGTGGAATCAGAGGTACCGTACTACAAGTATGTGCCCGACCCAGTTCTCGAGAAAGGCCATGTCACGCTGTACTGGGATCGTTCTATCATCACTGACAGGACTATTGTCGCCAATAAACCTGACATAGTGGTGATAGACCGATCAGCGCGCCGCGTAATGATAATCGATGTTACCATCCCACATGACGAGAACCTCGTGAAAGCTGAGAAGGAGAAACAAATAAAATATCTCGACTTGGCACACGAGGTTGTCGACATGTGGAATGTGAACTCGGCTATCATTGTGCCGATTGTCGTGACGGCCAATGGCCTTATGGCCAAGAGCCTCGACGACCACCTTTCGAGGCTCTCCTTAGGTGGTTGGATCAAGGGCCTGATTCAGAAGGCAGTACTCCTCGATACGGCTCGCATTGTGAGGAGGTTCCTGTCTCTGGAGCCCTAACCACCGGTAGCTTGGACCCTGCTCCCGATACCGGCGGACCACTATTTTTTATATTTTTAAATGTTTTTTTAATATTAATTTGTTTAGAAATATTTAAAAATGTAATTTATATGTATATATATGAATAAAGGAAATATAATAATATTAATATAATTAATTAATATTGATTAATTATATTAATGTATAATCTGTCTACTGCTGTTACACACGGTCTCCTCTCTATGATAGGAATGGCCTAAAATCTACCACGCAGGCACAGTGCGGGTTGGTAGATGCAACGTGTCTTCGAATTTTTGTTTCTAGGCATTAGGTTTCATGCGGGTTTTTTTCTTTCGCCGTGTAGAGAGCAGTGGTGATGAAATAAATGACACAAAGTAATGCGCCTGCCTGGGTTTGAACTCATGACTTACTGTTCGTAAGTTGGGGCCACCACCGCTGTGCCACCGCTGCTCTCATAACAAAATAATAAATAAGTACAAAAATAATAAGTAAGGGAAAATATGCGTCACATCCGCGCAAACATCTACTCATTCCCCAGGATTCCTCAAATCTATAGTAAATACGAAAAAACCTGAAACGTTACTGTTGCAAATATCTAACAAAGGTAAATTCTACAATTGGTGGCTTATGGCCAAGTGACTCTTGGAGGGGTGAATGCATAGTTTGTTGTTGCATGCTTTGCTTACATTCGCTTCGTACTGTAATCAATATCATTCATCATCATTCTCTTGCCGTATCCCAATTTATTTGGTGTCGGCGCAGCATGTCTTCTTCTTCCATACTTCTCTATTACTCGTCATCTCATCAGACACTTCATTTCTTGCCTATCTCTCTATATCATCCTTCATACAGTCCATCCATCGTTTCTTTGGTCTTCCTCTACTCTTAAAGCCATCATCATAGTCAAACCTTTCTTAACGACATTATGCTGTTATCAGTAATATTAGACTATTATTAGATCTTTTACGATAATATAACTCTGCTCCAGATATAAGTCAATTTCGTCCATAATTAACTTCAGAAAACAAATGAGAAAATTTCAGACAGCTACTCTTTCAAATCATCAAATATAAAACCAATATATATCTACACAGCAATACGTTTCCACTACAGGCTAACCTAATCATATAATAAGACCAGGTAAAGCCCGAGTCACACCGACAAACTGAATTATTGAACAGAGTGCTCCTGAGAGTACACGATCTAAATGGCGTCGGATTTTTGTTCCTACAATATTCACTAAAAGAGATTAGCGAGAGCATTGAGACGAATGCCCGGTGGGTACCTATGAAGGGTAATCTTATGGGATTAAGGAATATTAGACGAAAGAATTCTTTTTGACCTTCTGAAAGGGTATTAATTTAGGAGGTTTTTTCCTTGGGGCATATTTATGTTTGTGCTATGAAATGGACGAATTTTGTACAGCAATTTTTTCGTTGGGCATTTTTTGTATAATTTTTTTTTGCTGTGGATACAAAATTGTAGTTCAATATTTCAAAGGTTTAGTTTGCATATAGTTGTTTATTTCATAACCTAGCTATAGACAATGATTCAAAATAGGATAGTATTACGTAGCATGTATAAGTACGAGGTGAGTTGTGAAATTTCCTTCATTTCTCCGGATCCATTCAAACTAACATTCAGCAATGATGAACGATTGCAAAGGTATCTATGAAAGTATAATTCTTGAAAATGACATGAGAATTCAAACTTATAGCATTCATCTGCCTAGCTTTTTCCCAACTACGTTGTGGTCGGCTTCGACCGGCCCGTGGGCCTGTCTAACCATATGCAGCCGAATACCAGTATTTTACATGGAGCGACTCCACAACCCAGTTAGTACTGGGTAATATGATACCCATCGGTAAGTAAGTAAGTAAGTATATTTATTTGCATAAAATGTGGTAAGTATATAAAGGTGTTAAAAAAAAATTTGAGCAGGACACATTCCGCCATAATAATAGCATACAAATTTAAAAGAATTTATATACATTAGGGATGTACATTAAAATGAACAACATAGATAATGAATATTATACCATACACACATCTAAAATATCAAACAATAATACAAAACAATAATACAGAAACACCTACACCATAAACACGTCTAAATATTCGCTGAAACCAAATTTAATACATTATACAATATAATAAAAAAGTATTAAAAACATACACAAAAATTAAGACACACGTACACGGTAAGACTGGTTGTCAGACTTTGGGGCCACTGACTATCTGTAACGACTGTCAAAGATCTGCAAATGACAACAATTCTCTAATCTACAATTCGAGTTTCTTGCATTATATCATAATTAATTAATATCAGCCGAAAGAAGTCCACTGCAGAACAAAGGACTCCCTCTACCGTCACCAAGTTAACCGATCCTGTGCGTCAGATCCAGCATCTTCGCTCGGCCCTCACCAGGTTATCGGTCCAATTTGTAGGTCGTCCGCTGCCGCGTTATCCTGTACGTGGTCACCACTATTCATTCTGCGAGCAATGCACTCTGCGTAAGGTTTGTTTTAAAAGAAAACCACTTTTGAAAGTGGTTCTCGTTTTACATTTTATAGTAGGAGTAATTCCTAGAGATTGTAGGGTATCGTTTTAAAAATTGCGTTAACTTCAAAGTCCGTATTAGCAATTGTCTTGCACTCTCCAAGATTGCTTTACAATCAACTAACAGCAGCAGCAACTAGTTGTACGTACTTTAATCTTTATTAGATACCAATGCTCGTTTTTAGAATAGAATGTTTACTTTAAAATATCTGATTATACAAAAAGTAGAAATAGTATTTTGTTTTATTGGACTCAGAACAAACAATAAAATAAAAATGAAAAAACAAACCAAAGGAAATAAAAGTAAATATGAGCACAAAAAAAAACCAAAACATAAAATTAAACTAATTAATTAATAAAACAGCACGGTGCTGCGACATTTAAACAATAGAACCCGCGCTGGTATTCTGATGGGGTACCATAGCTGCAATGGAATGTCTAGCCATATAATAATATAGAAGATCACGGCGAGGACCTGAATAAGCCGTGTACTGACCTAGGAAGCAGTAAAGCAGCAAAAGGACCCAATACTCAGCAACAGGTGAAATAAAGCTGCCAGTGATTTTGTAGTTGATACCTACAAACGGAACAATACTGCATTTATTTTTCATAAAAAACGGCAATTTAAGTATGTCATTGTGTTGTAGTTCATATTATTATAATTCATAGAAACTTCAGGTCTACTTACATCTTAGTTTTCTGACACAAAGGATTCTTGTTTAAGAACGCGTAATGCATCTAGATTTCCCAAAACCGCTCACATTTCCCACTGCGGTGTATCGTCACAAAAAGTACGAGTACTTCAAGACGTCTCATAAAGACCGTATTCGTTTTCTAACGGTAGCTTAGGTCCGTATAAAATACTCGAAAAAAAGGTACGTAAAAAGAAGCTTAGTTTGAATTTAATCTGAAAGCCTTTTGGATAAGTATTCAATCGTCTTTGTATGAGAGCTTATTTAATACGGTGAATTGAAGAACAGAAAATAAATCTGATTTGTCATATTTTATTTTTGAAACAATTCATTTGGTTTTTAGTTCCGCAGATTTATGTAGAAAGTTAATAAAACTAAATTAATTTAGTTTTTTTTTTTTGTTGTACTTTTAATTTGTTTAAATGATACGAATAACGGGCTTACATAAACATGAAAAAGACATGAAAAAGTACGTTTTAACTATTTATAGATAAATACATATAATTATACATACAGGGTGTAGCAAGACCCTTCAGGAAGCCGTCAATCAAGCATTCTGTACATTAAACTAATTAACTTTCAACTGTTCAAGCTATGAGCTCCGACCTTGACGTCGCAGTCACCTGCGGCCGCACGGGGCTCATCAGCAGGGAGGTGTCGAACCAGGTTCTCGCGGCTATCCAGATGAAGATAGTCGTCGAGTCCTCTTCTGCCATACAGGACTCCCCTGCACCGACCTTCAGAGCAAAGCCGGTGTTCAGCGGCGGAGTTCTGAGACTGTGGTGCGACAGCGACCACACCTTAGCGTGGCTAAGGACATTGGTCTCCGAGTTGTCTTCCTCCACTAGTAACTCGCTAGTGGTCAGGAGGCAGTCGGAGGTCTAGCGCCGTGTAAGATGCGGCATACTCATCCCAGATCAGCAGGGGATCTTTGCGGAGCCGTCCATAATTGGGCGTGCTCTTTGTTACCAGAACTCCTGGATTGGCATCAGGGGATGGGTGACGCGTGGTTTGTGGTGGTCGGGGTCCCTGAGGACCAAATTCCGACCCTGATGAAAGCCGAACGCCGTCTCGCATTTGGTGTTGGGACGGTGTACGTTAAGTTCCAGGGTCCGAACGGCAGATTTGTCGACGTCCCTCAGGGATTTCCGGCCGCTGAAACCAGCGCCGTGAAACGGGAGGAGGCGGCATCTCCCCCCATAATAAACGCCGCAGCAACTCCAGCGGTTGTGCCTGCAGTAGCAGCGCCAGCCGCCCCTAGCATCGCCAGCGTGGGCGCCGTCCTCTCGGGGGAGGAGCTCGACGACACTACCCTGTCCTCGGCCTCCGACCTTGAGGGGGGCGGCTTCGACGCGGGCGACCTATTTGCCGGGCTGCGGCTCGAAGGTGACGAGGAAGGATCCAGCGATGGCGTCCCCTTCGTCACACTGTTAAGTGCTGCAAGCCAACCTCCACCACAGCCAAACCGCGACGGCTCAGCTGCGAAAGTGGCTGGAGGTTCAACATACGGCCATTGCCTTGATCCAAGAGCCGTGGATTAGGGCCGGCCGAATACAAGGTCTCTCCAATCTTGGTGGTAAACTCCTAGTCAGTACAGATCACGATAAGCCAAGATCGTGCATTTATACGACACGAAACATAAAAACACAGCCACTAACAGATTTCTGTTGCAGGGACATCTCTGCAGCTAGGCTACTAATACAGCGTGGAGACACCGAAGTTGCTGTGGTCTTCGCCTCCGTTTACATGCCCGAGGCAGAGGAGCCGCCTCCGCATGACCTCGCCCGCCTCGTGACATATTGCGAGAGCTCAGGGCTGGAGGTTGTCATAGGCGCCAACGCAAACGCTCATCATCCTCTGTGGGGCATGGACATTCCAAACGCAAGGGGTAAGGCTCTAGTAGATTACTTGTTTACAACCAACTTAACCCTACTAAATACAGGTTCCGAACCAACCTTCATAAACAGACGCAGCCAAACAATCATAGACCTCACTCTGGCATCAGAAGGTGCTGCGACCATCACTACCGGCTGGCAGGTCTCTAAAGAGGCCTCCTGCTCGGATCACCGGTAGATCCGTTTCGACATACAGGTATGTGTTTGCGATAGTCGCGGAGAGGATCCGGCAATTGGGTCTCGAGGTGGCATTGCACAAGTCCGAGGCCATGTGCTTTCATGGGCCTCGGAATGCGCCACCGTCGGGATCCATGCTCACGGTGGGAGGGGTTCCCATCGGCGTCGAGCCGACGTTGAAGTACCTAGGTCTCGTCCTCGACAGCCGGTGGAACTTCGTGGAGCATTTCCGACGTTTGGCCCCCAAACTGGAACGGGCCGGGGCTGCCTTCAAGCGGCTCTTGCCCAACCTGGGGGGTCCAAACGCCTCCTGCCGGAGGCTCTACGCGGGGGTCGTGCGGTCCATGGCCCTTTACGGGGCCCTTTACGGGGCCCCGGTGTGGGCGCGTTCCTTGAGGCGGCGAGCCGCCCATTATCTGAATGCGCCCCAAAGGGTGGTAGCCGTAAGGCTAATCCGGGGGTACCGCACGATCTCCGGCGAGGCGGCGAGCCTCCTTGCCGGATTGCCGCCATGGGATCTGGAGGCGATAGTCCTCGCGCGCCTGCACGAGTGGCGCGTGGAGGCACTACGCCGGGGGGAAACTCCGCTGCCGCGGCAAATTGTCGCTCAGCGGACAGACTTCCGGCGTGATCTCATGGCGACATGGAGAGAGCGACTGTCGCAACCCCGTGCAGGGCACGCCACTATAATGGCGGGAAGTCCCCTCTTTGAGGAGTGGCTGGAGAGGCGCCACGGCGCCCTCACCTTCCGCCTGACGCAGGTCCTCACCGGACATGGTTGTTTCGGGAGGTTCCTGCACCTAATCGGGCGGGAGGAAACGCCCGGGTGTCACCACTGCGAGGATCGACCGGAGGACACGGTGGAGCATACTGTGCAGGTCTGCTCCGCTTGGGCGGAGCAACGCCGTGTCCTCGTAGCGGCGATCAGCGGCGGCGACCTCTCGCGTCCGGCCCTGGTTCAATCCATGGTCCGGAGCGAGACGGAATGGGACGCCGTCACCTCCTTCTGCGAAGCAGTCATGCTAGCGAAGGAGGTGGCGGGACGTGAGAGGGAGAGAACCTCACGTCCCAGCCGCCGCGGGAGACGCACCGGGCGTCTCCCGCGGGCCACCGTAGACCTGTGGACGGTGAGCTATGGGCTAGCTCGCCGTCCGTCCGTCTTATGACGACAGGCCGTGTCGACGGCGCGGTCGTGTTCCACGCGCGCCTCAAAGAGAGTCAGCAAACAGGAAGGGGTCCGTAAGGGCCGACGCCTGCCAGGGTTGCGGGACTGTTCGAAAGAGATACCGCAGCCCTGGAACACAAAGGGCAAAGGAAGGAACATGGATGGGTTTTAGTCAGTAGAAGTCTGACACTCCCTCCTGCTCAGCCCAGAGCGGGAGGGGTTATTTGATGATTTCCCATCGGTAAAAAAAAAAAAAAAAAAAAGGTATGTGTAACACCAATACTGCCGCGGCGTAACCCGCGTAACACTGACCGTGCTGCCTATACGCGCACCCTCGAAACCAAGCTTGCGCCAACAAACTACTGGTTGTCCTACGAGGACACGCTGCAGATCGACGAGCATGTTAGTCATCTCACAAAATCAATGTTAAACAGCTACCAATCATCCTGCCCGGAAACCACTCCGCCCTCGACACCAAGGAAGCAACCTTGGTGGGGAGCGGATCTGGAACGTAAGCGCGGGAAGGTAAGGGCAGCCCTAAACAGAGCCATGAACACATGTGCTGACGAGGATTGGGACGTGGCCAAATCCGCGTATAAAAAGTGCATCAGATTCAGGAGCTCCACCGGATGGCGGAAATACTGTGGCAACATCGAATCCTGCCAACAAGCAAATAGGGTAAGGAAAATATTGGCACAGCAGAACCCTACTGGGCCCGCCGTTCTCCGAAAACCCGACAACACACTTACCACTTCACCAGAAGAGGCGACGCGCGTCCTAATTGAAACTCACTTCCCAGGTTGCGCTTTCGTACAGGCTATTGACTGGTCAGAGGTAACTCAAACACCTTCAGAAAACGACTGGCGCTACGCACACAAAGTGATAACGCTGGAGAAACTCCAGTGGGCGATCCGGTGCTTCCATCCTTTCAAGGCGGCCGGTCCGGACGGAGTCTTTCCCGCCCTACTTCAGTGGGGTGGAGCCTCTGTCGCCAGCAGACTGGTACCCATAATGAGAGCGTGCCTGGCCTTTAGATACGTTCCTAAAGGATGGAGGGAAGTGAAAGTTATATTCATTCCTAAGCCAGGTAAGAGCGACTATACTAACGCCAAATCCCACCGACCGATCAGCCAGACCTCCTTTCTCCTCAAAACTATGGAGAGAATCTGCGAGAGAGAGCTGAGGGATGGCGTCTTAAAAACAATCCCACTCCATGCGAACCAGCATGCATACAGCTCGGGTAAGTCCACTGAATCCGCTCTCCATCTAGTGGTCGGCCGGATAGAAGAAGCAATACATCAGAAGAGCACCTGCCTGGGCACTTTCATAGACATCGAAGGAGCCTTCAATAAAACAAACTTCTCCAGCATTCGCACCGCCCTCTCTCGACACGGGGTAGAACAGGTACTGATAGACTGGATTACTAACATGCTTAGCAAACGAGTGGTTCGCCTTGCAGAGGATCAGCAGATGGCCATGATAGCCAGAGGCTGTCCCCAAGGAGGAGTACTATCCCCCCTCCTCTGGAACCTGGTGATTAATGACCTCATCACCAAACTCAACGCGAACCAATTCTATACAATTGGGTACGCCGACGACCTCGTCATCCTCATTTCGGGGAAGGTGACGGGGACAATCTGCAATCTCACTCAACAGGCGCTCCGCATCGTTGAACGGTGGTGCAGAGAGTTCGACCTCTCGGTGAATCCCACGAAAACTGAACTAGTCATGTTTACCCAAAAACGAACACTAGGCCCCTACCGCCTACCCAAACTTTTTGATACCGAACTCCGGTTAGCCGACGAGGTCAAGTACCTGGGAGTCATCCTTGACAGTAAGTTAAACTGGAGTAGTCATCTTGCCAACAAAATAAACAGGGCCTGCATCACCTTTTGGCAATGCAGGAGGATGATAGGTAACAAGTGGGGCCTATCCCCTAAAATCATACTTTGGTTATACTGCGCGGTAATCCGACCCATGATCACCTATGGGGCAGTGGTCTGGTGGCCCCGGACCAAACTAGCTATAGCCTCCATAAAACTGCAACGCATGCAAAGGCTTGCCTGCATGGCGACTACAGGTTGCATGAGGATTACTCCGACCGCAGCTCTCGAAGCCATGCTGGGGCTCCCTCCGCTCCATCTGTTCATTCAGCAGGAAGCGACGATGGCGGCAGTACGCCTTGAAACACTCCAACTCTGGGGTAAGAAGGTAACACAGCATTCCGCGGTACTGGAGGGATTCTACAACGAGTTCCCCCTGGCGAAAGCGGCAAACGATCGGATACCCAAACAGTTCGTATTCGATAAAAAATACAAAATCCAACTCCACGAGGACCACCGCTGCGAGGGTTTAAGACCCGCAGAACTACGGATCTTCACGGATGGATCTAAAACAGGTACTGGCACCGAAGCTGGAGTCTTCTCGGAGGATCTCAACATCCATATTGCCACACCACTGGGGGCCCACAACACGGTATTTCAGGCAGAATGCGAGGGCATTTCCCTGGCGGCATCAGCCATCTTAGCCAGGGAGGTTGTGGACAACTCTATTCGCATACTCTCAGACAGCATGGCTGTACTGCTGGCTTTAAACAATCACGTAGTTAACTCCGGGTTAATACACGAGTGTCATCAACGCCTGAGCCAGGTTGGTAATCTCAATAATATAACCATCCAATGGATTAAAGGACAGCGATTCCCGAGGTAATGATACAGCGGACGAACTCGCTAGAAGGGGATCGAGCATGGCAGCAGTGGGACCTGAACCCATCGTGCCACTCCCTTTCGGGTACCTACGCACACTGGTAAGGAAACGAACTAGTGAACAACACCACAAGCTATGGCAGGACCATGGTGAGTGCAGGCAGGCCAGGGAAGCACTTCCTGCTATCGATGGCCGCTTCACGAAACGAGCGCTTCGGCTGACCAAACTACAGCTGCGCACAGTTACAGCCGCAATCACTGGACACGGCTCTTTTAATAAACACCTCTTTGTCATAGGAGTCACAGACAGCCCCCTGCGCCGAGCCTGCATGGAGGAAGACGAGACAGCAGCCCACGTGCTTCTGCACTGTCCAGAGGTTGCAACATACAGGGCAAAGTACTTCGGTAACCCAGGTACTCTCCGCGAGATTACCAGCAACATCAAGGCGCTGCTGGCCTTTCTCGGGGAGCTAGGTTGGATCGAATAAATTTCCCACCCGCACGCAAAATACGCGCTCAGACGTGGAGTTGCGGACACCAGCCCGCTATACAATACAATACAATACAATAAGTAACTTTACTCAAAAATTATTGCTGGGAAACGATTTTTTTTTTGGGGGCAAAAATGCCACGTTTTAAGGTAGGGCTCAGTGTAAGGCACTCAAAACATTGTGCTGATGGATGGATTGAATAGTACGGGGGTCGTCGAAGTACTTAAAATAAATCTTACATTAAAAACATGTATTCATAAAAAAACTTGTGAAAAAGTTGTAACTTTGAATCCCAATATCTCCGTAACTAGAAGGTATGGTTTTTTTTTTTCGGGTTTGGTATCATCAAATAACTCCTCTCGCTCTGGGCTGAGCAGGAGGGAGTGTCAGACTTTTAATGACTAAAACTCATCCATGTTCCTTCTTTTGCCCTTTGTGTTCCAGGGCCGCGGTATCTCTTTCGAACAGACCTGCAACCCTGGCAGGCATCCTCATCCTTTCGGACCTCTTCCCGTTTGCTGACATCTCTCAGAGGCGCGCGTGGAACACGAACGCGACGTCGACATGGCCTGTCGTCATAAGACGGACGGACGGCGAGCTAGCCCCGACGTCCGGTGCGTCTCCCACGGCGGTTGGGACGTGAGGTTCTCTCCCTCTCACGTTCCGCCACCTCCTTCGCTAGCATGACTGCTTCGCAGAAGGAGGTGACGGCGTCCCACTCCGTCTCGCTCCGGACCATGGATTGAACCAAAGCCGGACGCGAGAGGTCGCCGCCGCAACCAGGTATGGTCTAGAAGAATGATGATGCTTTTTTTTTCGTCTAGACCCGGTATGGTCTACAAGAAAAAAAATACCCCAGTGACGGGAGAATAAGTGCCTTTCGGCTTCGTTAAGGGTTTTGTTACACTCTTTATATAAAAATGTGTGTATGTTTTATTATTTTTTATGATATTTTTATTTTTATATAATAATAATATTATTTAAAAATAATATAATAATATACATTATTATTTATGTATTTCTGTAAATATTTAAAACGTACTTTTTCATGTCTGTCTATGTAAACGTGTTATTCTGAGACTTTCATAGAAGATAAAAAGCATTTCATGATAGGTTTATCCATTCAGTCGTTCTCAAATCGTAAAATCCGCAAGTTAACTGTTTTATTGAACATCTGCAAAATAAAACCAGTTTTATTGATTTATTAGCAATCATAAAATAAGACTACCAACGAACAAATGCATTGCTATTGAAATAAACAATATAAAAGCTAATCCTGTTTCAATAAACACGGCTTATGTTCCTGAATAAAACATTTTGAAAGTACCTAACTACTTAATTCCAGTCAATAGTTAATAAATATTTTATATTCTATCAAACTAGTTAAGCTGGATTGTTTGTATTTGTTGATTTTATATTATGACTTTGTCGTCAGTTTTTATAGTTTTATCCGGCTTTGCTCGAGCTTAAAAAACATTAATTATACAGGGTGTAACAGGACCCTTCACGAAGCCTTGACGGCTTCGTTCCAAGCATTATATACATCAAAGTAAGTAACTTTACGCAAAAAATATTGCTGGGAAACGACTTTTTTTTTGGGGTCAAAAATCACGTTTTTCCGTAAATCTCTATGTAACGCACTTAAATCACTGTGCTGATGGATACATTGAATAGTACGGGGGTCGTGGAGGTGTTTTAAGTAAAAATCTTACATTAAAAAACTTGAATTAAAAAAAAAAAAACTTGTGAAAAAGTTGAAATCTTGAATCCCAATTACTCCGTAACTAGAAGGTTCACAGGTATGTTCTAAAAGAAAAAAATGATAGCAATGACGGGGAGAACAAGCCCCTTTCGGCTTCGTTAGGGGTCTTGTTACACCCTTTATACAGAGTGTACTTGAAATAACTTTCTAAAGGGTCAGAATACTCATTACATTAAGGATCATTCACTCACCATCATCTGCCTAGCCTTTTCCCAACTATGTTCTGTTCGGCTTCTAGTAACCGGATGCAGCTAAATACTATATTATGACTGATATATGACTCAGAACTATGATTGAATTAAGATTGTCAAAGAATGACAATTGTAATCTGATTAAACATTAAACAGACAATTTAAGCCGTTGGTGCCGGCTGTCATTTGTAGATCGTTGACAGTCGTTACAGGTAGTCAGTGGCCCAAAAAGTCGATTTATGCTTCGTTCGGCCCACTAAGTTTCGTCCCACATAAAAAATTCCTGGATCGTCCCACACAATTTAAGCCGTTGGTGCCGGCTGTCATTTGTAGATCGTTGACAGTCGTTACTGGTAGTCAGTGGCCCAAAAATTCGATTTATGCTTCGTTCGGCCCACTAAGTTTCGTCCCACATTAAAAAATCCTGTATGCTTCCTTCGTCCCAAAATTTAATTTTAATTATTTTATGCCCGCTTCGCCCTATTTTATATTCCTTCTATGGCCCATATTTTTTTGTGTATGCCACACTTACTTTTTCGGGAATAGGCTAGGTAGATGGGACATGACAATTACTATTATAATAATAATCATGTTTATTCACAAAATTTGAGACAACCATAAAGGGTAACTTAATATTATACACAAAATAGACAGATCGTTGAATGTGAATTAGTACAATGTAAAGATGGTTTGGCTGTCTTTAGACTGATTCGCCCTATCCCCTCGCTAGTATAAAACTATCACGAGCGGATAGTCTTCCTCAACCTTAGAACAACAGATTCCCACAAGGTTCCAGTTACAAGTCACATAGCAGCAAATTGACTAAACGATACAAACGGCGGTAACGGTAAATTAAGATCCAGAAAAATCATCTTCATCGTCTTATCACCTAGTAAAAGGACACTTTGCCAGTCTGTTAATGAGCTTTTACAACTTGAGATCCTCATATCCCGGTATAGTATGCCTTAATTCATAGAAGTTTTTTAGGGATCTGTACCTCAAAAAGAAAAACGACACCCCCTATAGGATCACTCGCTGGTCTGTCCGTCTGTCACAGCCAATTTACTCCTAAACTACTGGACCGATTGAGTTGAAATTTGGGACACATATGTAAGTCGGTGACCCAAAGACGGATGTGAAAAGTAAATTATGAAATTTAAACATTCACTACCCACTTTTGTTGGATAAATTAGAAAATGAAACAAATAGTTTTGCAAACTATATTGTGTTACATATCAAATGAGAGGGCACATTGTGAGCATTTCAATTTTTTTTTTTATAATTAATCTATACATATAATAAAACAGTAAAAAAACTGTGTCTGTACATTGAATATATTTAAAAAAAAAATTGTGAGGGGGGCTTGGAAACAGTAATAGAGCACGAATCCAAAATAAAAATTCTGTCTGTTTGTCTGTATGTCTGTTTGTTTGTACACGCTAATCTTCGGAACTACTCGACGGATTTAAATAGTTTTTTTTTTGTTGTAAAGGTATTAAATCTGGGCAACATATAGGCTATAATTTATCTTGGAAACTTGAACATCTGATGCAGCACCGCAACAGACCAGCTAAACTATAAGAGATACAAAAACGGTACCATAGCAAAAATTGTTCCACGTGATGAGCATTTTCTGCTAAGAGAATAAATTTGAAGATCTGGAACACCTGAAGTGGAACTCCAAGAGCCCAGCTACACTATAACATATATAGGAATGACGTCTTAGCAAGAGTTGTTCAGCCTGATGAGCACTCTCTGTTGTCGTATAAAATTTGAAGACCTGGAACAGCTGATGTGGAACTCCAAGAGCCCAGCTACACTATAACATATATAGGAATGACGTCTTAGCAAGAGTTGTTCAGCCTGATGAGCACTCTCTGTTGTCGTATAAAATTTGAAGACCTGGAACAGCTGATGTGGAACTCCAAGAGCCCAGCTACACTATAACATATATAGGAATGACGTCTTAGCAAGAGTTGTTCAGCCTGATGAGCACTCTCTGTTGACGTATAAAAATTGAAGATCTGGCACACGCGTTGTGGAATATAATATAAAAAAAAAATATAAAAAATTGAAGACCTGGAACACCTGATATGGAAATCAAAGCTATCACTAATTTCACTGTATAATTATAAAATAACATAAGCTGGGAGTACCTACACGCGGTGAAGGCGGTAACAGTTTAGGACTGATTTTCGATGAAAATTCGATGAATCATTGAAAATTTGACTCTACTGGCCAAAACTCCCATTTATTATTTTATTTTATCAAATAAATAAGCCTAAATAGGCTTATGTTATTTGAGTGTTTAATTTCCTTTTTCATTTATTTTCGTGACACGGTAGCCTACCCGGTAACGCAGGGGAGCAGTCATTTAGATTTTAATTGATCAGTTATCTTCAGAATTAAACTATAACTATGTCTAGAAAGAGGTCAAATCTTTCCCAACGTTCCAAAGGAGCTAAAAGATTGAGGATCATAAGATCCCAAGAATCTACCGAAGAGCGTCAGGAGAGACTTGATGCTGTTCGAGAACATCAGACTGCAACTCGCTCCGTAGAAACCTCTTCGGATCGCGAAGAACACTGGAACACCTGATATGGAAATCAAAGCTGCATCAGATGTTCAAGTTTCCAAGATAAATTATAGCCTATATGTTGCCCAGATTTAATACCTTTACAACAAAAAGACCCTTCACGAAGCGGTCAACCAAGCATTCTGTACATCAAACTAAGTCTTTACGCAGAGAGTGCTCATCAGGCTGAACAACTCTTGCTAAGACGTCATTCCTATATATGTTATAGTGTAGCTGGGCTCTTGGAGTTCCACTTCAGGTGTTCCAGATCTTCAAATTTATTCTCTTAGCAGAAAATGCTCATCACGTGGAACAATTTTTGCTATGATACCATTTTTGTATCTCTTATAGTTTAGCTGGTCTGTTGCGGTGCTGCATCAGATGTTCAGCGAGGAAGTGAGGAAACTCGGTATGTAATGGGAGGTAACCCATCCACGGGCCAACCTAGGCAAACGCTTAACATAGCGGACAGTCGCGCATCATGTTCCGCACTTATCTCTAGAGACCTAGAAGCAGATGCGTAGATACGCTGAGAACTAATGCGCAATTATCTATCCGTGAACGTCTGCGACTCACGAGACAATGCATGATTTCTTCACTGGTCTCTAGAGACCTGGATGTAAATGCGTAAATACGCTGAGAACGCAGGTGTGCTTCGCGATCCGAAGAGGTTTCTACGGAGCGAGTTGCAGTCTGATGTTCTCGAACAGCATCAAGTCTCTCCTGACGCTCCTCGGTAGATTCTTGGGAATCTTATGATCCTCAATCTTTTAGCTCCTTTGGAACGTTGGGAAAGATTTGACCTCTTTCTAGGCATAGTTATAGTTTAAATTTGAAGATACCTGATCAATTAAAATCTAAGTGACGGCTCCCCTGCGTTACCGGGTAGGCTACCGTGTCACGACGATAAATGGAAAAGGAAATTAAACACTCAAATAACACAAGCCCGAAGGCATATTTATTTGACAGAATAACGGGAAGAAAAGGTATTTGTTGTGTAGGTATTAAGTCTGGGCAACATATAGGCTATAATTTATTTTGGAAATTGGAACACCTGATGCAGAACCGCATCAGAACAGCTAAAGTATAAGAGATATAAAAATGGTGTCATAGCAAAAATTATTCCACGTGAAGAGCATTTTCTGCTGTGAGAATAAATTTGGAGATCTGGAACCCTGTTGTGAATCTCCAAAGCCCAGCGACACTATAACATATTAAGGAATGACGTCTTAGCAAAAGTTCTTTAGTCTGATGGGCATTTCCTGTGGACTTACGAAAATGAAAGATCTGGAACGTCTTCAATCGTCTCGCTCATCCAGTTGTTTTCCCGTCCCCGGGCCTCAGAATTCTACATCAAACGTTTCAGATCTTCGATTTTCTTGACGACCCCGTTGTCGCTGGCAAAAGCAACAGGATCCGCGTACGAAGTCGCGGGCAGAAGCTAGTATAAAATAAAATATAATAATAATATATATTTTTTTATATTTTTAAATGTTTTTATATTGTTTTTTATAAGAAATATTTAAAAATGTAAATAATTTGTATGTATATGAATAAAGGAAAATAATAATATAAAATTAAATAGGCGGAAATTGACCATTCCCTCCCTTAACTTCTAAACCAGAGGGTCAAAAATTAAAAAAAAAAAAACAAATATAATTCTTTGCCTATAGATTACAGGAAGATCTATAAGATATCCATAAACGTACGGAACCCTCTCCACGCGACTTGAACTCGCACTTGTCCGGTTTTTTATACAGATTTTAGTCTATCTCACACAATCTATCGCTTCCTAATAGTTAGTCAATATTAATACAAAAAAAAACCTAAATCGTCATAAATCCAACGTGTAAAAGCGTGTAGCTACAATGTCCAGGTAATCTTGTTAGCGGTGGGACACCAGATACGGATTGAGAGCGCCCCACTGAATTATTGATGACCAGCAGCTCTGTGCCTCTGATATAGTAATGACTTCGGAATTTTTATGTGGACGATACAGGTTATTTCATTTTTAGATAAACTTGTTTGATTGATGCAGGGTGTATGGTGAACGATTTTGGAAGGTTGGGTTAAATAAAACAAACATTTTACTCCCCCATTTTTCTCATGAGGATAGCAAGAGACTACAAAGCACATTCTGCTACGATCCTTATCTCATTTTCACCGGATGTCTTGTGTCTTCTGTCTTATTAAGGTCTTGAGTAAGAATTTACGCATTGACACTAAGTTAATTACTTTATGACCTTTTCATTTCGGAATCACCAACTGCTGGGCCCGAATAGGCCCATTTTTGAGGTTCCGTAGCCGATTGGCAAAAAAAGGAACCCTTATAGATTCGTTATGTCTGTCTGTTTGTCTGCCCGTGTATGTCACAGCCATTTTACTCCGAAACTATTAAGACTACACAGTTGAAACTTGGTGGGTAGGTGTATTCTGTAAACCGCTTTACGATTTTCGTAAAGAAAAAAAAAAGTTCAAGGGTGTCATTCATTAAAACTATACGTGCGGGGTTTCTATAGATAGGCCTTTAAAAATGACGTTGAGGTTCCTAAAACCATTTTTTTGTAAGTCAATCGTTTGAAAGATACACACTTCCAAACTGGTAAAATATATCCCCCCCTCTTTCTGAAAAAAATGTAGAATTGTAGAACGTAAATACAACTTTCAACCAAAATTAGTTTGAAAAATATTTGATGTTTAGTTTTAGAGATATGGGACTTTTTCATCAAACTGCAGTAACTTTGTTTTTCATTAACACTATGAAAAACAAATTTAGTTCTACTGTTGAATGTAAAACAAAAAAACATATGAATGAGCCTTCAAAATATTTTTATTATATTCTTTGCTGCTACGGAACCCTATGTGCGTGTGAGTACGACTCGCAATTAGCTGATTTTTCTTTATGCCATCTTTTTAGGTTTCCTACGCATTATGCGGTTTACTGGCACGCGGTCAACCATCCGGCTAACCATCGCATCGCAATGCGGATAAAAACTACTTTGTCGTACATATATTTGATTGCGGACAGCCGGACCGCATTCCGGCTAACCGCATAGTGCGTAGGTACCCTTACTCCTGAAATTTCAATTAGCTCAACCTATTGTAATCATTGCTGGATATAGGTCTCTCCTAAGCTGTGCCACAATACACAGTCCTTAAACATTTTCATGGTTGTCGATATTGGACCTGAGCACCATCCCACCGCTCTGATCAGTTCGAACATGTCCACTCCCACCCTCGCAACATCAATCCAAAAATCAATTCTAATACACTCGAATCTGAAATTCGATCAGTTCCCAAAATTCAAAACTTTATTTACGACGACTAATTCAGTATTCCATCAGGGATGCGTACATTGAATGTGTTCGCGTATAAATCAGAGATGGAACGAGATCGCGGCCGGCTGTGTGAATTATTGATGCCAAATGTCCGACGAATTGTGACTGGTGCACCTTCATTCATTCGTTTAATTTTATTCATAGGTACTTTTTTGGTGGATACGTGTAAGTAATTGGGTTAAAAAGTTTACCCACATGTCATAAAATATTGGACGAATTATTTGGTTGGGATTTTTCATAACAAAGTTGTAGAAAAAAATGTTTACTTTTTAACAAAAAACCGGCCAAGTGCGAGTCGTACTCACACGCACATAGGGTTCCGTAGCACCAAACAATATAATAAAAATATTTTTAAGGCATTCGTTCATATGTTGTATTGTTTTACATTCATCAACAAAACTAAATTTGTTTTTTATAGCATGTTAATGAAAAACAAAGTTGTTGCTGCAGTTTGATGAAAAAGTCCCATATCTCAAAAAATAAATATCAAATCTTATTCAAACCAATTTTGGTCAAAAGATTTTTTTACGTTCTATAATCCTATATTTTTTTCAGAATTTTTCTCCTCTTACTTTAGAAATTAGAGGGGGGGGGGGACACATTTAACACTTTGGAAGTGTTTATCTTTCAAACGATTGACTTTGAGAGAAAATGGTTTTAGGAACTTCAATGTAATTTTTAAAGACCTATCTATAGACACCCCGCACGTATAGGTTTGATGAAAAAAATATTTTTTAGTTTCAGTTCCATGTATGGGGAGACCCCCCGTAATCTTATATTTTTTATTTTTGTATAAAAAACCATAAAGCGGTTCACAGAATACATCTACCTACTAAGTTTCAACTGTGTAGTAATAATAGTTTCGGAGTAAAGTGGCTGTGACATACACGGACAGACAGACAGACAGAGTTGGCGAATCTATAAGGGTTCCGTTTTTTACCATTCGGCTACGGAACACTAAAAAGGTGATACACAAACACAAGAAATGCCTTTGCATAATATTGAACGTTCGATAAAACCTACGATACTGATACTGTTAGCCTGTATCATCCCTCTGCTGCGTAAAGGCCTCATGACTTCCAGTTGTTTCGATCCAAGGCCAATGTGGACCACTGTTTGTTGGTCTTGTCTAATTCGTCCCGCCATCTTCTACGAGGGCTACCGCGACGCCTTCTGGCTGTGTCAGGGCTACAGAAAGTGATGGTTATTTTGGCCAACAGCTTATTGAGCATGCCAATTTTTTTTGACCTGATACTGGAACAGTTCAGTAATTAAATAAAAGAACATAAAGAAGAGAAAGAAAACAATAAAGATTTTTAACCTTTCACGACTTAAAAAGAAACCGCAACGCAACTGCACAGAAACAGACTTAAAAACACGAAATCCAACTATTGGATCACGAAAAACCGTCACAACGGATCCGATGTAAAGGAAAATAGAATGTGGATTGTACGATACGGAGATACAATAACAATCATGGAAACAGATAGACCGAATGGAATGGGGCCGTCCGTACTACATGCAAAGGTATCAACCTTCGCCGAAGCAACCATATTGAATTGTTCAGGCATTTGTTTTGTTAAAATTCAACGAAACGTGAAGCTTTTTTAAATAAATTTGACCTGAGATTGAGGAATTTGTATATTCTGTGATCAATGCTCATGGTGAATTGGGAATGAGTTTTTTTTGGGTTAATTTATGTTTTTAAAGACTGTTAATTTATAAATGTTTATGCCGTATTTGTCTTACAGGCTTCTCGATCTAGTTATTCTCCATTTTTTTTGAGGACAGCTTTCTCTTCTTCCATTCTTCTCCAATAAACGTAATCTCAGTATTTAATTTTAGAATGGTACACACGTACCAAATTGGTAGATGTTAGACTGTCGTCAGTCTGTCACTTCGCATGAAATGGTTCAACTCAATTTTATAAATTAAAAATGTGATGTTTAAGCCAGTTGGCGTTACAACCAATAGCTTTTTTACACCGATTTTTGGCTTTTTTTACATTGTTGAAATACCAAAAAAATACTTTTTCTTCTAGTTACTTTACCAATAGATTTATCCAAAAAGTTTGCTGCGCATTTTTTATTTTTATTTTCCTGCCAACATAAGAGAATGAGGTAAAAAGTCAGGTTTAAAAGGTTAAATATGTTACTTTTAACTTTCTTAAAAATCCATCTCCAGCATGTTTTGTATTGTACATCAAAAAAATAATGTTGTTAAAATAGTGAAATAAGTAGAACATACTAATAGAACCAATGAATTAAAATCAGAAGTCATTTATTCAAAAAAGGCTGATAATCAGCACTTTTTGAACGTCAAAATTACATGAGAAAGCCCATTGGCGTCCAATGCACTAATGTGGTCCTTCGAGTCGGATTGAACCAGTTTAAATATATAATATTTTTTCGTACTACCTATACCTACATAACAAAACCTTGACTAAATTAACAAATAACCAACTATTATATCTTAGATAGTGCGCTATCCTTTATTGTTACGAGAATTTGAGCAATCAATACACGAAATGAACTTGCTACATTTCATAATTACTACTTGGCGGACTAATGACTCACATCACACCGATTTTGAATATATTTTCATAAATTGTTAATGTTTACCCTTTTTTGAGGTTATGTGGATTAATCTATTATATAGCTAGAAAATAATAAAGAACAGTTCCTTGGTTTAATGATTATTATGTGACTGATTGTGAGACAACGTACGGCATAAACTTTATGAGATTAAGGCCTTTTTTCCCGTGCCAATAATTAGAAGGACCTTTTTCTTTAAAAAAAAAAATATTTTATCAGTTAAGTTCAAGTCCGAATTGTTTGCTTACACCTAGGAAGTATTTTTTGCAATCTTACTAAAATGCAGTTTTATGTACTTAGGAACACATACATTTAGGCATGTATTCTGCTAAGGTTTAGGCAATTATTTTAGGTACTTATAGTTAACCAGTTATGTTTAAATTCCATGAATTAGGGGCATGCCTATTGCCATCAACCGGGCATAAAACTTCATGAAGGATAAGGCATACGATCACCTCGTAATATTTTATTATAGTTAAGTGTGGGACAGAGATAAAACTATAAAATACAAGTTTACACCATCCATACTATGCTATTTTGCAATGAAGCAGCAAATGCGTTTTCACTTTATACCCCTGCTCATAAACTTACCCTGCATACCTGCTAACCATTTTAGGGATTACCGCTCTGATGACGGTTGCATACTTCTGTAAAATAAATAAGACTCAACCCTTCCCAAATTAATTAAAGGTACGCACATGCTTTGGCTAAGCATTAATTATATCACTATCACATCACACTACTGGCAAACTACAAATGCAAGATAAAGAGGGGAATAATTACAATCTAAACCAAAGTAACAACTAAAGAACGTTTATTAAATTAAAGCAACTAGATAATATTAGATGCTCCACTTCAGGCCACACTGGTCTTCTTACTCTATCGTGTGGTTAGTACCTAACCTGGTGTCAGAGACTTTATGCTGCCCACGCCCGGCCTCTGACTTGGCTTCACATGCCGTCGGGAAATATCGCATAGGCAAGCTGGTTTCCTCACGTTGTTTTCCTTCACCGAAGTAAGTGATCATTCTGCGATACGCACTTGAATCCGAACAATCAGAGGTGCGTGTCTTAGGTTCGAACTCGAGACCTAAGGCTTTTCAGTCCGACGATCACACCACTAGACTATCATTGCTTGAGACTGGTCATTTTTGTTTTTAACAATTTTACACGTTATAATGACGAAATTAAATAGGACTGAACTGTCATCTGCTCTTGTCATTTTATTTTTCGGTCTATTTGTAGACGTGTGAAAGACGACGTGTGCCAAAATTCAACATAGTTCCAGTGGTAATTCCAGTGTGGGAAAGAGAAGAATTATACAGGTCGTCTAGCTCTGTCTCTTTCCCACACTAGAATCACTCCTGCTTTAAGACGTCATAGTAACCCCCCAGTTCTTTGATGAAGTTTTTTTTTATTTTTATTTTGATTAATTTCGTGTTCAAAGGTTTTATTTCAATTACTGAAAAATTTCGAATAAAAGGAGGGAAAAAATGAGCGAAAGTAAAGCGTCTCCTTTCCTTATTGGGAGGGATCCTAATATCGCAGTGAGTGCACAACTTACACTGCATGATATATTTGATAAACCCACCCCCCACCGCAAGCGAATTTACTTTAATTGAAGGGACCCGGGTTTCGTATCTCAAACGGGCTGTTACATTTTTCAGCTTGACGTATGTATCCCTGTGTGCAAGTGAATGAGAATTTGAATGATCATGTCATTACTTTGGCGATGTATTTTCTGGTGGCTATAGCAGTCTTACGCCGTTGCTGTAAAAAAATACGTGAGGGCTATGCTTGGAGTCTCTGTGAGGAATCAAAACAGGAACGAGGTGAACTGGCAGAGAAATGGAGTTGGCGACATATTTCACAATATAGTAAGCAATGATTCATACCGAGGTAGATGTGATCTTGCGTGGAGACTGCAGAGCAGCAATAGCTCTAGGCAAGTTGGAACGGCCACTTTCGCAAGTAGGCTGAAAGCAGCTGGAAGAGAAACGAGTTAAACACACGACAGAAAGTGATGTTACAAACATAGGACAATGTTGAAAATGTGACAAAGAAAATATGATTCACTAAAACTAGTTTTAGCTAATTCTAAAGAGCGTCGAGCAAACCAATTACGTAAAAAATCCTGAAGACTGCTTAATAAATCAGACTGTAGTCCTGATAAATCATTTAAGCCCCTGATTAAGCTACTCAATTAAAAGTGAGGGGTATCAAATGAGCTAAAGAACTCAATTAGTCGACTGAGCACCGTGAAATGCGCCAACACGCTGCCAATATGGGGTGAAACGTACGAATACAGGTTGTCCCGTGAATCTTATCTTTATAATTAGGTTTTTAGTCAATATTTATACTTTTGTTCAAATTTGTGCATGATCAATATTGTAATAACAGTACTGTTAACACATTGGTGTCGGTACATTGATGGAGATCGCTCAAATTAGTACGAAGAGGTGTGTAAGTTTTACCTGCCTACGTATAGAGGACCAGTGCAGGTATCAGTGAACCTGTTAAAGTAAATAATTAATACCGTGGAAGGGTCTGGACGTATGCTCGTCCAAACATTTTAGATAGCTGAGATAGCCAAAAAATTAGAAAACAAAAAAACCTGGACAAATAAAAAACATCTTATAAACTTATTTCACCAACTACCAGACAAAGACCTGTGAGTGACCTCAATCTTAATCTATAGCACACATAATCTTGCCTCAAAAAGATTAAGCGTTATTTTTGATGTCACCATTTTGTGAATGCATGCGGAAATAAATAGATTTAATTTTTTATTTAATTTTTATTTGGGCGCACTTACTGATACCAGACTGTCAGGAACTAGAAATAAAAAGAATTCTAAGCCTAAACAATAGACTAAGATTTGTAACTATGAGCTCCATGGTCTTGTTTATTCTAAATACCCATAAAACAAAAACCAAATAAAAATAAATAATAATCCCAACACATCTACTCTAAGTATACTGTATCATCAAAATATTACGTCATCGAAACCGGGGCTGAGCCCAAAATAATTAATTAATAACCTCGACTCCGGTACTCCGGATCGATTAGGCAAAAGTTTACCTAATTGCCTCCTAACTTGCCGTAGATCGCGTTCAATTTGTTACTCGTTCCATTTCATTCTTAATTCTGTCCGATCAAGAAAGTCTTAATTAATTGATTTTTAATCAACTTGATTATTTTTGGTTGTTGGCTAACGTTTTGTTGGTGTTCTATGCGGAATTGTTTGAGATTATGGGGTGATAGAAAGATTATAATTATACGTAATATTAGAAGTAGGTAAGGTAGGCGAATTTTATCTACGAAGTCATTGGGACTTGTGACAGATGTGTTGATGACGTAAGACGAGACTCAAAATGAGTATTTTGATTCTCATCTTACGTCATCAACACATCTGTCACAAGTCCCAATGACTTCCCATGTACCATATTTCATGTAAATAGAGTTATTTACATGAAATATGGTACATTATGATCTCTTATATAAAAAGGTGATGACTTAAATTTAGAAGCGACAAGCATGAGTCCGGGGTGAACGTCATAACGAAGAAAACTGAAATGGAAGACTTATTATGGTGAAAATAAAAAAAAAACTTTTCGGATCTCGGCGGAGAATTATCACTCTCCGAGAAACAGAAACCATGAAAAAAAAATATAACCTACTTTTGGGGAGGCCTTTTTCCAGGAGTGGGAAAATAAAGGCTTGAAAAAAAAAACTTTGAGATATCGCTCTAGGAAGAATGTGATGGTTTCCTATCTTGACCCTTAAGGTTCTAATAATTATAAAGGAAATTCTTCTGTCTTTGTAAGTACATACCTAACAGAAAATTACATACGTTTTGTATTGCCTTTAACATCCTGTGTCCATGTTTGTTAAGATATATTCCTGAGATATTGACATCAAACAAAGGATTGCGAAGATTTGATGAAATTTGTGACTATTTGTGCAAACATTCTTATAAACAAAAATAATTCAAGAAGTTCCCTTTGGGATGGTGTCACCAATTTCTATTTACATAATAATTTGACTAACCAATAATATTTTAGAATATTTACTGAAGATAAGTACCTCCGCCGACAACGAATCCGCTTTATTACTTGACCGAATTGGAACTTACGGCCTCTGAATAATTCCGATCGGAAATTATATCTCTTTATAATTAAAAAGGATCTAAGAAAACATAAGAGCAGTAGTGGATTAACGGTGTGTAGGTCTGGTTTCGATTAACCGCGTTAACTTACTCGTACAACAGTGGCAGTGGGCAGGGCACATTGCTCGCTGAACGGATGGCCGGTAGCCGAAAAGTTCTGGAGTTGCGTCCGCGAACTGGAAGACGTTGCGTTGGAAGGCCTCCTACTACGTTGACCGATGACCTGGTGAAGGTTGCGGGGACCCGCTAGATGCGAGACGCACGGGACCGGTCAATGTGGCGACACTTAGGGGAGGCCTATGTCCAGCAGTGGATATCTTTCGGCTGAAATATGAAAGCACGTTTTTATGTACAAAAACGTGTGACAAATCGAAATCATGCGACATCTTAAGAAGGTAACGCGGTCGGGTTCACATAGTGGATTATAGTATTTGCAGCTCACTGCCGTGGAGACGAAGACTATATCCCACTAGTGGGACCACTAAGACCCATTATGCTATTCATTGTATCTGCCTAGCTTTTTCTCAACTTTGTTGAGGCCGAAAAAAAAAATGTTGTTGTGGAAGTTAAATAGGCAGGCTAGCAGTACTGGGTAATATGAACCCCTTGGTAAGACTTGTTGTCAGACTTTCGGGCCACTGACTACCTGACAGAATAAGCGACTATTCTAAGAAAACATTATCCCTCTCCCATTTCAAATTCCTGGCTCCAATACGATAATTCCAGCGAGTAATTCCACCATGAGTGTTTCGGTGAACCTAATAAATTACTATGTGTAGCTTACGGTAATATACGTAGAGCAATTATGTACTGGAGCACCGCAATGAGGACGTAAATAATGATAAACTGCTTACCTATTGCTTAATGTAGGTACGTAGCTATAATGACATAATTACAGGTCTTTACTCTATGATTTTAACAATTTCTAGCACGTAGAGATTTTTTTTGGACGTTCCCTTTTAATTTTGTTTCTAATTCTTTGAATTTGTGTAGGTACCTACCAAAACTTTGTCGTTATGTAACATAAAATATAATATCACGTCTGTATTCCTTTATGGATTAGGCAGTGATGTGCCTAATAGTACACCTACGTTTCGCAAGTTCTGTTTAAGTCCCATGTTATAGGGGGCGAGTCATAAATCCAGACTCCGTGATGATCCTGATCGAAAAACCCAATAACACTTTGCCCTACCTAGCAATCGAATCTATGACCTAATGGCTCAACGTTTGAGATTACGACTACTAGACTAACAAAGTCTGAGGTTTATAAAAAAATAAATAAACATCGCTATACATTACTCACAGCGCTATCTAGGTGCCAAACTAAGCAACGAGGCTTGTGTCGTGGACACCAGATAGTTGATATTACTACATAGATACTTTTTGTTTGTAAATACATACTTATTATACATATAAACATCCATGACTCGGAAACAAATGTCCATGCTCATCACACAAACATTTGCTCCTACCGGGTTTCGAACCCGGGACCCTAAGAACGTAAGGCAGCCTCACTACCGCTGCGCCATTCCGGTCGTCATCGTTTGTTACTTAATCATGCTATCATGGTTAAAAATAAACTACATTAAAAATTAGCATGATGAAATTCTTATAAAATAATATTTTTTTTTAAATTGCATGAAGAAATAAATTTAAGTAATATGTTATTTTAAATCTTTTATATTGTTAATAAAATAATAATAAATTCTATTGATTATGTAGCATGAAGGAATGAAATATGTAATACATTAATGTAAGTTGTTAACAGCCAATTGGGCATCATTTTAATTTAATTTAATTACCAAAAACAAATAATGTAAATAATTGACTGATGTACGTACACACAGTGTAAGGAATCAATAAAGCTTTGGTCAAGACAAGACCAAGACAAAACCAAGACGAAGACTGCATTACTATAACTATTACCAGAATGCTATTTTTATCTTTCAGACTACAGGCGGTAGTCATGGAATGGGTGATGCGGAGGAATGAGGAAAATGTATAGAGGTTAATATATTGAGTGTGTATGTGGCTATAAGAGTAAAAGAATACTAATTAAACAATGGATGTATTGTGTAAAAGATGATAGGGCTAGCAAAAGGTTATCCACTTGTATGTACCTATGTTACTTTTCAGCAATGAAAGAATAAAAAATAATTTTGTATGAATAAAAAATGAGTTGGTTAATTCTTTTTTGCTGGTTGTTTCACTGGTCGATTAGGTAGTCTACCCCCGAATAGACAGGTAAACTGTAGCCGATCTCTTAATTTATGTACAACATCTTATACCTGCACCTATATTCTAAGCAAATAAAGATCTGATTCTGATTCTGACTGATTATTTACTTTCAGTTAATGTTGTCCAGCTTTTAATGATTGGAAAACGCTCTAGGTGCACTTTTTTATTTGTTATGAACATTTTATTCCCGAATGCTTCGAATTTTAAATCTTGAGTGACATCAGCTGAAAAGTCAGACAATCAGTCGACTGTATAGATTCATGATAATTATAATGATAGCAATAAAGCTAACTGACCCAACAAACCGTGGCAACTTTTCCCATAACCCTTAACTTAACGCTTCCTTCAAACCGAAGCTTGGAATCCTAAAATAACATTGTTGCACTCGAGTTAACTTCGAATTTCACGTTATACTATTCCGTTTTTCCCGATACCGTCGATTTTTTCTGACTTTCAACTGCACAAATATCGCGAATCGGTTGTTCGCTTCGCTGGTTTTTTTTATATTCCAGTTTTAAATTGTCTTTTTATATTTTAACCGCCATGTGCTATGTCAAAAAACGATACTAGTAAGTCTGGGACGCAAGTTGTTGGCAATATTTTTTGTGGATTTTTCTGCCGATTGAAATGGTGGACTGAACCTTTTGATCTTGGAATGGTTAATAGATTCTGTCTGTGCTTTTCTGTGTGCACGTTGGTGGTACAAAAGTCGTAGTTTGATGTTTGTAACCACAATTGGTGTAACCCCTTGAATGTAGTCCCTTGACTGGTGTAATCAATAACGAAAGCCTCTTCAGGACAACATTAATCCTAATTACGGTAGTAAACTAATCAGTATCAATTAAAACAATGGTATACTTAACCTACCTGTATCGAAATTGAGTACACAATCTTTCCTGGATATTTTGATAATATATTTTACTTATGCGCAGTGGCTGAGCGATTGACTGCTGCGTTGCGTGTCGCAGGTTCGATCCCCGCACGGAACAAATATTTGTATGGCCTACAGATAGTTGTACTGGGTCTGGCTGTTTGTGTATGTGAGTTTAAATGTTTGTAAACGCACCCGCGATACAGGAGAAATTCCTAGTGTGGGGCAACGTTTTTTTTAAATAAATAAATGCTATCTGTACTTATACTATTACGAGTAGTAGAAGTGGTTTTGTCAAAGTACACAATTGAATTCATGGCTCCAACCAACGTGCTGAAATTACGCTAAAAGCTAATTAATAATTATGCTCTTACCTAGTCAATATCCTTGTTTTTCCCTAAGCTGTAGTCTATGCTCCATGGAATACCTGTGCTTTTGCATAAAGGCGCAATTTGAATAGCATCGTAATTAACCGTTGTGTAGTTTATCTCGTACCTAATTGCTGTACCAGTTTTGACAACAATCAATTAAAGAAAATCCTTCTTTTACTGTGTCTAAACTCAGTAACTCTGTAACTCAGGCAAATCTTTCTTTTAAACTTTAAAAATACAGTACATTGGTATTTTAAACTTTGTAGTTCAGTATAGTCATAAATACCCAAAACAAACTGATTCTCAACTGATATTTCTAGTAATTTTCAGTCATTAACTCATAAAAAAACTTTCTGCGAAAACAAAACCGACTTCAAAAGAAACACAAAAGAAATTCTAAATTAACGAGACTTTCAGAAGTCGGTGTCTTTGTTTGTATCTTTTTTGCCACCGACTTCCGAAAGTCAAGTTAATTTAGACTTCTTTTTTGTGTTTTTTTTGAAGTCGGTTTTGTTTTCGCAGAAAGTTTTTGTATTTTACCCTTTTTAGTTGTAGTACACCACAAAAATTCTTATCATGAATTAATTTTTACATTGTAACTAGAAGTTAGTTAAAGTACTCGCCAAGACGAATCATACGAGCTCAAACTCGATGAGGTTTTGTCGTTTTATAACGGAGTTCCTATGGCCACCTTCCAGCTCTATCATCAGACCCTGGTGACCATTTAGGACTAAAGTACTTGTCAAGACAAATCAAACGAGTCCAAATTCGACGGCGTTGCGATGTTTTATTACAGAGTTCCTATGGCCACCTTCCAGCTCCATCATCAGATCAGCTCCATGTCATCATAATATTGCATTGTCTTGCGATATACACATGCGTGCAAAATTTTAGCTCAATCAGAAATCGGGATGTGTGTCAAATTTAACTAGCAAGTATCACGCGACGTCGCGTGATGTATATCAAAGCGCCTGCACGCGACGTCGCGTGATGTGACAATTAACGTGAGGAAAACAACTAAATTCCTGTATCGATTATGATGAAATTTCTATGGGAACAATCGGGAAGCATATCCTTTCAGATGAAAAAAGAATTTTTCAGATCGGTTTACAAATGACGGAGATATGAGGTAACAAACATAAAAAAAAATCTTCCGAATTGAGAACCTCCTCCTTTTTGAAGAAAGTCGGTTAAAAAACATTAGACCCTCATTTCAATAGTTAGGTATGTTATGTTCCATTTAATTGGAGATAAGCCTATTACCATGAAATGTATTATTAACAATGTGAAATAAATGCAAATATTTGTATATGTTATTACAACTAAAAAATGGAAATATAAAAAAAACTTTTTTGCAAAAAAAAAACCAACTTGAAAAACACAAAAAAGTAAAAAAAAAAGTTTAGCCTCAGAAGTCGGTGACAAAAAAAAAACAAAATCAAACAAACAAAATTCACCGACTTCTGAAGCTAAAGTTATTTTTTACTTTTTGTGTTTATGAAGTCGGTTTTATTTTAATATTAATTAAATACAGCAAAACAGTTATTATTAAATACTAAAGGTAGAATTCAGTCTTAAAATTTAATTAACATTATGCCTCAGACCGCATGCCCTAGATTGAACTAACGACGGTCATAAATGAAAACGGGCAATTCACGACTCTATTATTATTGAAAGCCGTATTCACGAACATAATCACTCTTTTGATTGCTAATTGTTTTCATTCCAGTGTTAATGCATTTTATATGTTTATTTGCAGAATTACTTCCTACGAGTTTATGAGTCTGAGTATTAATTTTATGATTAAATTAAATTGCACATGAAATATGTTTTATTGAATTTGAAAACCAAGGTAAGTTTTTTCTTGCATATATTTTGAAATATTTTTTGTAAATCAGGTTTCTAGTGTACTTTCTAGAAACTAAGAATTTGAATATAGTATTCGTAAATGTACGTCATTTAAAATGTATGTCAAATTCCATTTTTTTTTTAAAGAGTGTTCTTCCTACCAGATTGGTGCAGTTTCTGATAGACTACTGCCCTGCAGATGATGCACATGTATAATATTCTGTTAATTGCAGCTCAGACCAAATAAAAAACCAAGACAGAGCGCTGTCAACAGTGACGTGAGACCGGTTTCGTAAACATCTGTGCACTTATTGAGGCGTAGTTTAATTGTAGTTAGATGTAAATGTGTGCGTGTGAGCATGCATGCATAGAGCGAGGCGTAGCTTTGCGCATGCTTCTCTGTATTGTTCGCAGCGCTCTGTCTTGGTTTTGTACTTGGTCTAAGATTGCAGGTAACTCTGCTTGCCAGAAGCAGAATTTAGAGTGAATTCAGGTATGATGTTTAGTTCGTATTTAGTCTAAAGATGGCGCCAACTATTTGAAATCATTTTGTAATCAACGAACAAGTTTGTGGTGAAAGTTCTGAAAAGCAGAACATCCATTTTGAGAACTAACTAGGGAAGTAACGTAATGGACGTTGTCTAGTCTAGATTTATCCGTCAATCTGACTTGGAAGGTTTGGCGCTCAACTCTGAGAATTTACACACCAAACACAAAATTACCTTGCTAGTACTCGGGGAATCGTGTACCGCCATTGCTTACAGTATTACCTAGGTACCTAATTAAGCAAGTAACTAACTTCATTTATTTAACTATATTTTATTATATCCAATAGAGGAGAAAACAGTAAGTGCTCGTAAGATGCTTGTTGTCTTCACAAAAGAAAAACATTTAAAAACAAGTCACTTTACAGATTTAACGCAAAGATTGCAATTGATTTAAATCTTTGGTTTTATGTACCTCTTTTGATCAGTATCACCGTAAAAGAATAACACTGTGATAAATATAGAACGAATACTATAGACTAGTTATTTTTGTCTTTGATAATGTGTATTTTTTTTTTTTTTTTTATTATTAGTTCTTTTAAAATATTTACAGGGTGTATCAAGACCCTTAACGAAGCCGTCAACCAAGCATTATGTACCTATGTACATCAAACAAAGTAACTTGACTCAAAAAATAATGCTGGGAATATTATTTTTTTTCCGGGGGAAAAATCAGTAGGACTCAATGTTACGTAGTCAAAACATTGTGCTGATGGATGGATTGATTAGTACGGGCGTTTACATTAAAAAAATGTTGTAAAAAATAAAACTTGTAAAAAACGTTGGAATTTTGACCCCGAATATCTTCGTAACTAGAAGGTTCCCAGGTATGGTCTAGCAAAAAAATTATCGTAATGACGAGAGCCGTGCCTTTCGGCTTCGTTAAGGGTCTTGTTACACTCTTTAGACTAGGCAGTACAGGTAGCTGTCTTATATATAGTTTCAGTCATCAGCCCAGCTTTCTAGACTGTCAGGCTAATTATAATGAGGTCGACTTCCTTCCCAACTGGAAGTGACGAGAATTACTTCATATTAAGCAATTGCCAATTATGGTGCGAAACGTAATTAATGGAGAATACCAATATCCTGAGGTCTGAACGCTTACCATGACGAAAATACAATACAGAATCTTATTCTTTTGTTTAATGACTTAAATTCATCTCTGGTATCGATGGATTAAAATTTGATTTTGTAGGCTGAGTTTGAATCAAAGTTTTGGATTATTCTGTCAAGAATTTCTTTATTTATTTATTTATTTACTATCTCTAAACATACAAATATCCTTACAGGCTAGACCCAATGCGATATTGTAGCACACTTAAAATTTAAATAGTTCAACTATTTTTAACATAGCAAATTCTATATGTAGCTGTTCTTGTAAATTCACCCAAAGTGCAACAGAATATGTCTAAGTCCTCAGCAATGAGGTTGAGAGTGCGGAGCGCGCTCGTGAACGGCGCCTCGCGCAGCAAGTTAGTTCGCGCGCGCGGTTCCACCAGCAACCGCGGCTGACGACGACGACCCACATACCCGTCTGGGACGACTAGCTCCACCCTTCGCAATATATCTGCATTGTGTATCTTCCCTCTAATTACCTTAAAGATATAAGTCACCAGTGTGAGTTGCCTCCTGACCCTTAGTTCATTATATCCGACCATTCCCAAGACAAATAGAGTTGGATACATCAATGGATAAAAAGGATATACCCCATATTCCCTCATATATTTGTACCTAATAAATTTATTTTGTACTCGCTCCAACATGAGACTATACTTAGTTTCATGTGGAGCCCAGATAACTGCATTACATTCTAGTTGGCTTCTTACTAAAGCATTATATAATGCCGTTAAAGCTTTAATATTTGTGAAGCCTTTAACCATTCTTAATAACAGCCCCTTAGTCTTTCTGCCCGATTACAGCAGAATTCAGGTACTAGCCCTAGACTGTAACAAAAGCAGAGCTAATGAAATTTTAATGACCGCCGCTCCCAAAACGGTGAAGGAATAACATAACATAACATTTATTTAAGGCATTAATGGCCCATAGATATAATATACCTTATAAACCAACTTAATATAAAGTAAATACAAAACATATGTTAGTAAATAAAACTGTTATTGGCACTTCACTAGTTCACACTTAACTTGTGCTGGCTGAGCAATGGAACTTGTCCGCGGAAGCGACGGAACATCACGTCCTGAAAGAAAGAAAGAATAAGTATTTATTAGGCGGCACAGGACAAAACACACAAAAAAATGGTTACTTTAGTCTTCGGCCATAACCAGGGGCCGATAACAATTCCGTACTCGCACCACAAACGCCTGGAAGTTGCGTCGCGGTTCCAGTAACTGCACCCTCAGTGAAGGAATACATCGTGAACAAACCTCCATGTCATAATAAACCCAAAAATTATTCCTACACAAGTGACTTCCACTGACCTGAACTGGGCCCGCGTGGTGGATCACTCTCTCTCACAGAGTGGATGCCAGAGTGACTAGAGTCCCAGCTGTGGGCACGTCATAGGCTGATTATGTGCACCCGGTTAGACTGGAAGCCGACCCCAAAAGAGAAAAAGGCTAGGCAAATGATGATACATTTGTAACTGATGAAACATTGTTTCTGCCTACCTCTCCGGTAAATGCAGGTGTCTTGTTAATATAACTTCAAAGTCTAAATCCTAATTATTCTACACCTACATACGTATAAGTAAGATAACCCAAAATTAATGCATTCACTTTAACTTAACAACGTACGGAGTAAAACCAAAAACGTTCTATATGTATAGGTTTGGTGAAACAGCGTAACGTTTTCATTAATCGTTTGCCACATTCGGAAGCACTTGCTTCACGTAACGATCGCTTAAACTCAATGTAAATGAACCGTAAAGAGGTTTCTATGTTTTGAATACCCGCTGTTCTTTGGTACCAGTTGGGGGAAGTAATGGGATAATCGATTGTTCTTTATTGTTATTAGTGACTTGAATGGATAAAGTAAGGATTTAGTATATTAGAGAAAGTTTGAAAGTGGTGCCTGTTACAGAAAAAATGAAAGGGAGTCGTCTGTTTCATTCCTCCCCGTTGTTTGGAATGAAACGCATGTTACTAAAAGAGTCATGAACATGAATGTTGATGTATGGAAAGGGAGAGGAAGGGCAAAGAAAAGATGGATAGATTGGACGAGGAATGATATAAAAGAAAAAACCGGCCGAGTACCATCGTAAAAGGGGAGCCCCCTTTAATTTTGATACAGCCTACTGACAGACAGACGGACGGTCGGACCGACAGACGAACGGGCGGACAGCGGAGGCTTAGTAATAGGTTCCCATTGGTTACCCTTCGAGTACCGAACCCTAAAAACGCGTAAATGTTGCGGTGATGTCAGACGAGGGAGAATGGAAAAAAGCGTAATCGATTTCCAAAGTAAGTATCTTACTATCGGAGATAAGTTGCGTCGCTGATGAGCTGTGTTGGCGAAGAGTCCCGTCGAAGTAAAGTCTTGTCGGTGTTCAGTCTGTCGGCGTAGTGTCTGCCGGCGTTTAGTCGTACACTTAGAAAAAGAGTTGCGTCGACCCCAAGTCTTTGAATGGGACAAGGACAGGAAAATGATGTGTGAATTGATCCTAGCAGGGGTAAGAGGTATACTGCTTTTAGCAGGGTTCGAATCCCGGTAGGAGCAAATGTTTGTGCGATGAGCATGGCCATTTGTTTCCGAGTCATGGATGTTTATATGTATAATAATTATGTATTTACAAACAAAAAGTTTTTTTTTTGTATTATAACCTATCTGGTGTCCACGACACAAGCCTCGTTGCTTAGTGTGGCACCTAGATGGCGCTGTGTGTAATGTCCAGCGATATTATTATTCCCTTTATTTATTTTCTTTACACATTATATACATTTTTAAATATTTTTAGTATCAAAGATTATATTATAAAAACATTTAAAAATATAGAAAATAGTAGCCCACCGGTATCAGGAACAGGGTCCAAGCTACCGGCGGTCAGGGCTCCAGAGAGAGGAACCTCCTAACAATACGAGCCGTGTCCAGGAGTACCGCTTTCTGAATCAAGCCCTTGATCCAGCTGCCTAACGAGAGCCTCCTTAGGTATTCATCGAGGCTCTTGGCAATTAAGCCATGGGCTGATACGACTATCGGCACAATGATCCCAGCGATATTATTATTATAACATCATGCCTGTATGCCCCGACGGGATTGGCTCAGATATATTTTTAGAACACTCGCATTAAGTCAGTATTATTTTAGCCTGACATTATTGTGGGCAAGCCCCATGCCATCCACCGGGCAAACTTCCCAACCCTGGGCTCTTACTGGATAATTTCTGATTGAAAAATATAAGAATACGAGTATTTCGCCAAACCTGGGATTCGAACTTAGGACGTCATGCATAGAGTAATCTATACATATAATAAAACAGTAAAAAAACTGTGTCTGTACATTGAATATATTTAAAAAAAAAATTGTGAGGGGGGCTTGGAAACAGTAATAGAGCACGAATCCAAAATAAAAATTCTGTCTGTTTGTCTGTATGTCTGTTTGTTTGTACACGCTAATCTTCGGAACTACTCGACGGATTTAAATAGTTTTTTTTTTGTTGTAAAGGTATTAAATCTGGGCAACATATAGGCTATAATTTATCTTGGAAACTTGAACATCTGATGCAGCACCGCAACAGACCAGCTAAACTATAAGAGATACAAAAACGGTACCATAGCAAAAATTGTTCCACGTGATGAGCATTTTCTGCTAAGAGAATAAATTTGAAGATCTGGAACACCTGAAGTGGAACTCCAAGAGCCCAGCTACACTATAACATATATAGGAATGACGTCTTAGCAAGAGTTGTTCAGCCTGATGAGCACTCTCTGTTGTCGTATAAAATTTGAAGACCTGGAACAGCTGATGTGGAACTCCAAGAGCCCAGCTACACTATAACATATATAGGAATGACGTCTTAGCAAGAGTTGTTCAGCCTGATGAGCACTCTCTGTTGTCGTATAAAATTTGAAGACCTGGAACAGCTGATGTGGAACTCCAAGAGCCCAGCTACACTATAACATATATAGGAATGACGTCTTAGCAAGAGTTGTTCAGCCTGATGAGCACTCTCTGTTGACGTATAAAAATTGAAGATCTGGCACACGCGTTGTGGAATATAATATAAAAAAAAAATATAAAAAATTGAAGACCTGGAACACCTGATATGGAAATCAAAGCTATCACTAATTTCACTGTATAATTATAAAATAACATAAGCTGGGAGTACCTACACGCGGTGAAGGCGGTAACAGTTTAGGACTGATTTTCGATGAAAATTCGATGAATCATTGAAAATTTGACTCTACTGGCCAAAACTCCCATTTATTATTTTATTTTATCAAATAAATAAGCCTAAATAGGCTTATGTTATTTGAGTGTTTAATTTCCTTTTTCATTTATTTTCGTGACACGGTAGCCTACCCGGTAACGCAGGGGAGCAGTCATTTAGATTTTAATTGATCAGTTATCTTCAGAATTAAACTATAACTATGTCTAGAAAGAGGTCAAATCTTTCCCAACGTTCCAAAGGAGCTAAAAGATTGAGGATCATAAGATCCCAAGAATCTACCGAAGAGCGTCAGGAGAGACTTGATGCTGTTCGAGAACATCAGACTGCAACTCGCTCCGTAGAAACCTCTTCGGATCGCGAAGAACACTGGAACACCTGATATGGAAATCAAAGCTGCATCAGATGTTCAAGTTTCCAAGATAAATTATAGCCTATATGTTGCCCAGATTTAATACCTTTACAACAAAAAGACCCTTCACGAAGCGGTCAACCAAGCATTC
Organism: Eugnorisma glareosa; assembly: GCA_947578425.1. Taxonomy (NCBI): domain Eukaryota; kingdom Metazoa; phylum Arthropoda; class Insecta; order Lepidoptera; family Noctuidae; genus Eugnorisma; species Eugnorisma glareosa. The sequence goes on along the minus strand of OX387970.1, from coordinate 19,251,115 downwards.
TGTACATCAAACTAAGTCTTTACGCAGAGAGTGCTCATCAGGCTGAACAACTCTTGCTAAGACGTCATTCCTATATATGTTATAGTGTAGCTGGGCTCTTGGAGTTCCACTTCAGGTGTTCCAGATCTTCAAATTTATTCTCTTAGCAGAAAATGCTCATCACGTGGAACAATTTTTGCTATGATACCATTTTTGTATCTCTTATAGTTTAGCTGGTCTGTTGCGGTGCTGCATCAGATGTTCAGCGAGGAAGTGAGGAAACTCGGTATGTAATGGGAGGTAACCCATCCACGGGCCAACCTAGGCAAACGCTTAACATAGCGGACAGTCGCGCATCATGTTCCGCACTTATCTCTAGAGACCTAGAAGCAGATGCGTAGATACGCTGAGAACTAATGCGCAATTATCTATCCGTGAACGTCTGCGACTCACGAGACAATGCATGATTTCTTCACTGGTCTCTAGAGACCTGGATGTAAATGCGTAAATACGCTGAGAACGCAGGTGTGCTTCGCGATCCGAAGAGGTTTCTACGGAGCGAGTTGCAGTCTGATGTTCTCGAACAGCATCAAGTCTCTCCTGACGCTCCTCGGTAGATTCTTGGGAATCTTATGATCCTCAATCTTTTAGCTCCTTTGGAACGTTGGGAAAGATTTGACCTCTTTCTAGGCATAGTTATAGTTTAAATTTGAAGATACCTGATCAATTAAAATCTAAGTGACGGCTCCCCTGCGTTACCGGGTAGGCTACCGTGTCACGACGATAAATGGAAAAGGAAATTAAACACTCAAATAACACAAGCCCGAAGGCATATTTATTTGACAGAATAACGGGAAGAAAAGGTATTTGTTGTGTAGGTATTAAGTCTGGGCAACATATAGGCTATAATTTATTTTGGAAATTGGAACACCTGATGCAGAACCGCATCAGAACAGCTAAAGTATAAGAGATATAAAAATGGTGTCATAGCAAAAATTATTCCACGTGAAGAGCATTTTCTGCTGTGAGAATAAATTTGGAGATCTGGAACCCTGTTGTGAATCTCCAAAGCCCAGCGACACTATAACATATTAAGGAATGACGTCTTAGCAAAAGTTCTTTAGTCTGATGGGCATTTCCTGTGGACTTACGAAAATGAAAGATCTGGAACGTCTTCAATCGTCTCGCTCATCCAGTTGTTTTCCCGTCCCCGGGCCTCAGAATTCTACATCAAACGTTTCAGATCTTCGATTTTCTTGACGACCCCGTTGTCGCTGGCAAAAGCAACAGGATCCGCGTACGAAGTCGCGGGCAGAAGCTAGTCTCAAATATATAAAATATGGTCGTTCCTCAATGATATTCAAGAATTTCTCTTAATCTTTGCACCTTGCTTTCTTATTTAAGGTCCCATTAAAATAGGTGGACAAATTTTAACACAGCGTACGTCTAACCAAAGATATCCAAGCAAAAAAAAAACACTGATTAAAGTGAGTTTTATTTTCACTTAATGGATGTCGTTATTCTAGAGTGCCGACGGCAATTGATTATTTTAGGTCAAAATAAAATCACTTTAATCAGTGTTTTTTTTTGCTTGGATATCATTGGTTAGACGTACTGAACGCTGTGTTAAAATTTGTCCATCTATTTTAATGGGACCTTCACGTAATTTTTCGGGTTTTTGGCTCAGCTAAATAATTATCATTTGTAGAGTTCTGTACCCAAGGGGTAAAAACGAGACCGTATTGCTAAGACTCCTCTGACCGTCTGTTTGTCTGTCTGTCACCAGGCTGTATCTCATGAGCTGGTATAGCTAGACAGTTGAAAATTTCACAGATGATGCATTTCTGTTGCCGCTATAACTAAATAAATAAATAATAATAACTAAATAAATAAATAAATTATCACTGACAAAAACTAAACTACAGCATGCTACATAACTGCCTATGATAATAGAAAGTCAAACGAACTTACCTGTAAGTGACGTTCGATGACTATTAAACGATGTGATTCGCCCTTCGAGATTACACTTATTACTTGTAGTAGTAGCACGGATATGTGCTGCCATGTTACACTATTCTAGAGCAACAAAAAAAAAACGATTGTCTGCGCCCTAATGTGGGTATCTCATACACGTTTACCCCTTTGCCCATCGTTAGCCACTATTTCGTGCAAGTCAGGGGAGGATCTAGAATATCTTGATCAGGGTCAGGGAGGGAGTGTAATCTCTCGGGCGAATCACATCGTTTAATAGTCATCGAACGTCACTTACAGGTAAGTTCGTTTGACTTTCTATTAAACTTCAGTGATTCGCCCTTCGAGATTACACTTATTACTTGTAGATGTTTAGAGTCTCACGAAATAGTAAATAGAGAACTATATTTTATTTTACAAATATAATCAAAGCACAAGGTTTGAAAATCAAATAGCAAATAAATATAACAAAAACAAAATAATCATAATCATTCGTTGATTGAGGCCATCCTACAAAGGGACCGGGCAAAGGCATCTGAGATGTCTGGAGCTACATCTCTATTGTAAAATTTTGCAAAAGTTTCTGATCTGCCAGTGCAAGCCGCAGTTCTTTTAATATTATATATGCTAACCCCGAGCCTATTGACGGCAGACGTAGCTGCATGCCTCGTGCTGTGGCCACTGAAGACAGATGTGTTTATACCGCTTTCACTCAGAATGGCCTTGATCCAACGGCTTAAAGATTGTGAGCTTACATTATTGAAAGGCTTTTGAAAACTAATTAATAAAGAGTTACATTCAGGGTTTCTCTTATCTGCCGATACAGTTAAATAATGTTCTAAAGTTCTAGCAGGACAAATGGAAGGTCTTTCGTTGAAATAAGGAAGTATTAGTATTGGAGGGGAACGATTCACGTTTGAGGTTTTGATTAAATCCGTGATGTTAATTATGAACTTTTCGTTGTTATATTTTTTAATATTAGACACCTTAATCAACGACAATGTTTGCACCCGGTGTGCAGTTACTAGAGCTAAAAGTGTAGTCAATTTTTTCGATAGTTTTTCAAAGGAAAGACTTTCATTAGGGTAATCAGTAAGTAATCAGTAAGTAATCAGTAAGTAAGTAATTTATTCAGAACAATATACATTGTGTAGAATTAAAAAAAAATATAATATAACAGTACCATTGAAACAAAAAAAAATGTCAAAGATAATAAAAATTACAATTTCAAAACGATAATAATGTGCAATAAAATAAATTAAAAAAAAAAAAAAAACGAATTGTTCAAATATACATAAAAAAGAAGATAAAAACATTTTTTTATAAAAAGTCCGTAATAATGTGTCATCTAATTGTAAAATAAAATGTCAAAGATAAAATTAATAATAATACTAGAGATAATAAGTCATAAATCTATGAGTAATACAATAATAAAACAAAAAAACATAGTAAAAAGATAAGTATAAAAATTGAAAATAATAACAATCAACATATCATTTAAAATTATTTTTAATCTAGAACAATAATATTACAGTTGTCTCTTATCATCTAGGTACTCATCGACGCTGTAATAGCCCTTCCTCAATAAATATGTCTTCAATTTATTTTTAAATAAGTTTGCGCTATTTATGCTTTTAAATTCTGAGGGCAAGCTTGTAGTACAAAAATACTGATTGGTACCTAGGACTGAATCTAAAACAATAGACGGGTCCTAAGTAAAATTATATCTTGGGAGTGGAGTTCGCAACTTGAAGACTCCCTTCATAAACCTCGTGACCTGTGGGTCATTCATAGTTACTGAGTTTAAAAGAAGCGATAGTGCTGCTTTAGTACAATTAATTGAGCCAAACTTTTGACCCTGGTTAAAAAGGGTAACTAAGAAATCTAACACAATAGCAACTGATGCTTGAAAAAAATTTAAGTTTTTATCCTGGCAGAAGCTAAACCATCGTTTAAAGCAAGTGTTATATTGTTTTAAAGTTCTACCAGCTAAAGACGCCAACATCACATCCGCAGCATCTGGAGGAGTGCCCTGCATCAGAAATGCCTGCCTGACAATACTCCGGCAACCAGGGTAAGGCTCTCTTGAAACTTGAATTCCACACTGTAAGGGAATGATAATAATGTTTTATTAGGTTAGTAATTAGCAACTTCCTAAAAAGTGGATACCAAGGCTGTGTTGGCCAGAGAGGGACCACAACAATACCCTCCGCCTTATCGAGAATAATTTTCTGTAAAACTTTTAAAATTAAGCAAAATGGAGGAAAAGCGTAGAAAAAATAAGTTGACCATTTCAAGGTGAAAGCATCTACCCTAAATGCTTCTGGATCATTATGCCAAGAAACAAATTTGGAACATTTCTTATTTAATCGACTCGCAAATAAATCAATTTGGCCGATTGAATTTTTTACATATAACTTGCAAAGCAAAAGCAAAGTTTTAACTTGAAAAGCATCATCAGCGAGCTCCCATTCAATATCAGCATGTATGCGGCGGGATTCCGCGTCTGCAATATAGTTATCCTTAGAACTAATATAGGAAGCGAAGACAAACAAACGTCGCTCTTCGCACCACAGCCAAATGTCACGACTTACAGAACTAAGATGGGAGAATTGTATGCCACCCATCCTATTGATATAAGAGATTGCAGTGGAATTGTCAATTCGTAAAAGTATTTCACAGTTACGATAATCATTGGCGAATATCTTCAACCCAAAGAATGCTGCCGTCAGTTCTAAATAATTAATGTGCTGAGTTAATTCCTTACTAGACCATTGTCCGCTGGCCGTCTGGCCTGCGCAGCTGACACCCCAACCAGTTCGAGACGCATCTGAGTATATTTCCAGCTTATAATCGCTGGAGCGAATAGGACTGGCGCAATTGTCAATAGTACTAAGCCACCAATCAAAGTCTTCGCGTAAAGAAGCAGGTAAATTAATATATTGATTGTAATCATCTTTCTGTTTTAAACTAAGATACTTAGTTCTCTCAATTTTTTTTTGTGTATAGCCAGCCGTACTGCGTTGCTGGGCAAATTTATATCAGCAATCCTATCAAATGAGCAAAATTACGTAACTTACATCTTTTTAAGTTAGAGAAGTGTAAAAGTTTATTTACGATAAGAAAAATTACGTGCGCGATGGCAGCCACACAAAACGTGTATGAGATACCCACATTAGGGCGCAGAAAATCGTTTTTTTTTTTTGTTGCTCTAAAATAGTGTAACATGGCAGCACATATCCGTGCTACTACTACAAGTAATAAGTGTAATTTCGAAGGGCGAATCACTGAAGTTTAATAAAAATTTGACAAGGTGAAATTGTTTCATAACAATATTATACGAGTACATTAACAAATTTACATAACCTGAAGGAACATAACTTTACAATAAACCAAAAATGGCGCCAAAAAAATTCTCCTCAACGCTGTCAAATGGTAAAAACTCCCATACAACAACCGTGATTTTTATTTTTATTTTTTAGATTGAGTGAGTCCAACTCGCATTTGGTTGGTTTTTCTGCCCTTGTCCCACGTTACTTGGAGACCACGTTTTTTTTCCATTCACCCCTGTCAACCATCCGCTCATCTCTATCATCATCATCATCATTTCAGCCGAAAGACGTCCACTGCTAGACATAGTCCACCTCCCCCATCTGTATAATAGTCTGATAATTCTCGACTACAGTTCGGGCAATGTCAAACATGTCAGTCACTCCAGCATATCTTCTTTCAAAACTGATAAACGAAAAAGTTTTCAGAGTCCTTAGAATCCAATCTGTTAGAAAAAGCCAACTTCTTAATTAAATTACCCTTAACAACATACGACACAAAACTTTAAAACGAAACCCGAACCTCATACAGTTTCGCCCACCGCGAAACTTAGAAGAACTTATTTTCTAAATCACGTCCCACCACATATGAACGAAATTAAGTTTTGTATAGTTTTCATCGTAATGTCAGGTAAGATCATATCTCCTGGGAAGGTTCACCGCAGCTATGCGAAGCTATATTAAACGATAAATCGTTCCCCAGACGACGGAAAGTTGAAATTTTCGTCGGAAAACACGTTGGCGCGTTAATAAATGGTTGTGTATCTAAAATTTATAAGTTGTGAAATATTATTATTATTATAGAAATATTTTGTAAGGCGTGGTGGGAAAATGGATGATAGAAGGATAAGCTAATAACCCTTAATTTTCAGGGTAATGGAGGCTTCTGAGTCTCCGTAACTACTGTCAAAGACCTACATTAATGACGGCTCAGATCAATGGATTTTTGAGCTAGTTTTAGACGATTACACCTATAGACAAAATTTATGAAAGTGTGTGTAAACAATTGCTAACATATTTGCCCTTTAGTGGGACTTAAATTCTCTGCAGGAAAAAAATACCACATGAAGTTAAAAAAAAGGTGAATTATTAACTACGCCGTGCCCCATTTGCTTCGACCTCCCAGTTGATTCCAAACGCGTTGAGTCCGTACACGTTCAATTCACTGTCCCCAGAGACATTACACGTGCAGGCTTACACAACAAATAACTCCTTTCATAGAAATCCATTAGCAAATCAGATATGCAAATAGCTAGGTAGGTAGGCATAGGACAACATTATTGCTTTGTGGTACACGTGGCAAAAGAGTTTAATGCGTACATTTATTGCAAATTAAGAAGCTGTTATAAGCTTTTATTTATTAAATAATTATTATTATTTAATGCCAGACACTTGTATCATTATATACGTTGATATATAAAGCAGGACTGATAAGGTTATCAGGGCATATGTAAATAAAAAGTGTTTTTTTTCTATAAGATTAACCCACCACGCTTGCGCAGTCTGTAAATTGCTTAAGACATACTTAGAGATTTATTAACAGATATCATCTTCGAAAAGAGGGAGTGGGCCGTAATGTTTGATTTTTTCTGCTAAGACAATCGTGTCGGTTCTACACGATGTTTTTCTCCACCGTTTTGTCTCTACCCAGCACAGCAAATACATAATAACATGACAAAGTTCTCAGTATATTAAATTATACCTTTTGCCAATTGTTGGTATTAAAGATTAGGCTGTATTCTCTCAAAACATGCTCAACTTAGATCCCAAAGTTGTCGCAGTTAGCCTGCATGCTTGTCTGTTGTGTTGAGTGTACACAGTGACATTTCACAGTGCATGTTGTGGAAACTTGCGCTTCGAGTTGTCCGCACGAGTCATTTAATTACGTACTGTGACATGCAGTCGACATTACCGTAGACGTATGGGGAATGGAAGCGTTTGCCTCAATGCCATTATTGTAATTTGTACAGAGTTGTCAGTGGCCCCAAAACTCTGACAATCAGTCTTACCAAAGGGTATCGTATTACCCAGTACTAACTGGGTTATGAAGTTCAAAAAGACAGATACGGGTCAATACGGGTATTCAGCTACATCTGGTAAGACTGCGAGCCCACCGGCTAGGCAGCAGAAGAGATTATAATTATTGTACTTAATTTAAGTCTTGTTTAAAATTCAGTATTAGAAAGCATTAGTAGTGCCCCAGTTCCCGTTATACCAGTTCAAATGTTTCAAGAGAGAAATTTAAAAAAATCCCTATAAGTGCACTTTAGCAGCCGTAACGTAGCAGCCTAGTTTATTTTTCTTTAAAAGTGGAGGAGTAGTATGAAACTACAAATTTATTGTTTTCTTGAAGACTGCTTTTAATAGAAGACTGGTGACCAAATTCTAAAACAAAACTCAATTAAAAGTGAACATAAAGTATCTTGTTATTACTATCCTTTTGTAGTAATAAAAAGACTTTTACAAACGCATCTAAAAGTATAACTTTAATTAGCTAAATATTATAATTATACATTTATAAATTTAAAAAAACCAAAAGTAAATAACATCAAACTTAACGTCTCTATTAATTAATTTGATGGTAGAATTGTTCTGTGAATCTGTGGTAATTTGCTCATAACTAAACAAAATACATTTTTTTCTTTCCGCATTTTTACAGAAAAAAACATTTTAGTTTTTGTTAAAATACACCTTATCCAGTCCCGCTTTAATTCTGTTCGCGCAACAGTTAAGGGCATCACTTCATTGTGGACGTAGTGTCACCAGCAACTTTCGACCTCATTTGCACACTCATTTTCATAGCAGAATGTAGCACCAGGTGGAATGAATGTAATAAAGCTTTACCAATTTCATTTGAGCTCCAAAGTTAGTTGTAAACGTGGAGTAAACAAAGACTTCGCTGTTTTTATTTTTTTTATATTTCTGCTATTTGTCGCCAGCGCCGCTTTAGAATTTCGAGTGTCTTTTTTTTTGTTCAATTTTACGTTCTTTTGCCAAACGTTTTGTGAGGATGCTTTTAAGTAGAAGTAGTGGCCGTGAACTCATTAGTAGATTAATGTACAGAAGTATTTTTCATTGCGTGACGAGTGCTTTAGGGTTCCGTAACCAAGGGGTAAAATCGGAACCCTATTTCTAAGACTCCACTGTCCGTCTGTCTGTCTGTCAGTCTGGCTGTCTGTCACCAGTCTGTATCTCATGAACCGTAATTGAAATTTTGGTATTTACTGGCTTTGATATGGCCTTTTCTGGGGGTCTGGAACACGACAATTTCATGCAAAGCGTTTTCTATTTCTACAATTACTCTTACAGTATAAAGCTTTATAATATACTAGCGACCCGCCCCGGCTTCGCACGGGTGCAATGTTATGCATATAAACCTTCCTCATGAATCACTCTATCTATTAAAAAAAACCGCATCAAATTCCGTTGCGTAGTTTCAAAGATTTAAGCATACAAAGGGACATAGGGACAGAGAAAGCGACTTTGTTTTATACTATGTAGTGATTAGGTGGCATCTATGAAATCAGGGTTTTGTATGGAGGATTTTAAAGAAGTTCCATTTTTTTATTTTTATTTATTTAACAACTGTTTAAAAACTAAAAAAACGTATGCCACTTAGATTAAGCGACAAAAATAAGTTTTGGCTAAGTTAAAACCAATAGTGGTCCTCTTTTTGTTAGCAAAAAGAGGACCACTATTTGTTTTTACTTTTTTTGTTGAAAAAACTTAGGTAATAAAGTTTTTTTACTATTGGTAGTTGTCTATGATGGTCATTATTCGATATAATATCAAGCAATTGATGAATATTCTAATTCATAGAAGTGACGAGGTTCTCTATTTGTGAGAAAAAAAACGCCAATTTCATAGGTGGGGACTCAATATTTTGGCAGTAAATGTTTTGGTACCTAGCTTATGGTACCTATTCCTATACATGTTTCGTCCTGGCCACAGCTACTGGCGGCGCGGTGCGCGGTGCGGCGGGCGGCGCGGCGGGCGGCGCGACTTGCGGTGGTAAGCCACAGCTCGACTAGCTGCGACCGCGGCGGCGTCAGCGGTGGACGTATTTAGAGAACGGCTAACTATTAAAATGGCCTTATCAAAAGTGGCACGGTATTTAAATTGTTGTTTTATTTCGTCCTACAATGTTTTATAACATGTTTTGATATCTATATTACTGGGGGCCTAAAATGACCACTTTATCAGAATCATAATAGTTAAAAATTTAAAACTCTTAAAATGGACTTTGTGCTCATAACCATAAAGACCATTTTAAGAATTTAAAACTTTTAACGTGATACATATTATGATTCTGCTAAAGCTTCCATTTTAGGCCCCCTGATCTACTCAATATTTCACTAATAAATTGTTCAGTATCCATTATTTATATAAGCTCAACGCCCGATAAAAACAAATTTATTTCGATCGTGCGATGTTGAATACGTCCACCGCTGCCGCCGCGCGCGCCGCTCTGAGCTGTGGCCTCCTCGATACTCGCTAGTACATTTGTTTCAATCGCACACCGCGCAGCCCGTCGCCGCCGCGTGCCGCGCGGCGCTCACCGCGCCGCAGGTCGCGCCGCAATTCGCGCCGCCGGTAGCTGTGGCTTACTTCATACATTGTCTACCATTTGTTTTCGCCGCTCACCGCTTGCCGCGCCGCTCGCCGCGCCGCAATCCGCGCCGCGATTGGCTGTGGCCAGAAGGTTAGACTTTCATCGCTACGGAATCATCATCTGCCCATCCTTTTCTAATTTTATTTGGGCCGGCTTGCAGTCTAAACGAATGCCGCTGAATACCAGTATTTTACATGGAGTGACTGCCTCTCTGACCTCCACAACCCAGTTAGTACTGGGTATTACGATACCCCTAGGTAAGGCTGTTTGTCAGAATTTTGTATGAATCGCCACTGACTACCTGTAACCACTATCAAAGATCTGCAAATGACAGCTGAGACCAACGGCTTAGTGCGCTTTCTTAGGCAAGGAAAAAACTCGGTTTGTAATGGATGGTCACCCATCCACAGACCGACCTTGGCAAGCACGGCTTAACCTTGAAGATCGACCCATGCGCCTATTATTATTTAGATACGGGCTCCTCCGTTTTCATCGCTACGGAATGTCGTTTTGAAATCGCATTGTCAGTGCGTTAATATGGTTGAATTTTATATCACTTTTCTCAGATATTATTAATGTGAGCAGTATGGTCATATTCATTATACAAGGTATAACAGGACCCTTCACGAAGCCGTCAACCAAGCATTATGTACATCAAACTAAGTAACTTTACGCGAAAATTATTACCTTTTTTGTTTGGGGTGAAAATTCACGTTTTACGGTAGGACTCAATGTAACGCACTCAAAACATTGTGCTGATGGATGGATTTAATAGTACGGGGGTTGTGGAGGTGTTTACAGTAAAAATCTAAGATTAACATGAACCTATTTAAAAAAAAGTTGGAAGTTTGACCCTCAATATCTCCGTAACTAGAAGGTTCCCAGGTATGGTCTAGAACAAAACAATGATCGAGGTGAACAAGTGCCTTCCGGCTTCGTTAAGGATCTTGTTACACCCTCCATAGCGGATACCCAGGACGCGTACACTGCCAAACCTCTTAACATAATCTATCAAAGCCACTAATTCTTTAGTCAACACAAGAACAAGACAAGACTAAGTGACATATTCGTGTATTGTCCTGTTTCAATGTGAAAATCATTTACTTTCTTTGATGTCCTTAAGAGATATAAAATAATGAGAAGGCATAAATAGGCTATTCTCATAATCGAGAAAATTAAGCAGTTTTTATTTGTGACAAGGCTGTCTAAGATACCAGAAGTACTTCGGTATCATGGGCGAATCAAACATCCGGTATCTATAAACAAGAGAAAATGATTACTTGAATAAAATTCATTATTATTTAAGATACGATTTTTATTAAAATAGTTTAGTAATTCCTTGAAGTTAGAACTGACAAAACTGACTGCTTATATAATTACTTAAACTCGAGTAATAACTTTAAGTTGAGTATAGATACCAGGTCAAGACTTTGCTGCATTAAAAATGCACTGAAATCTAAAAATATTTCCAGATCAATAATATGCAGAGCATAATCCAACTTAACGAAGTCTTACTTAGTAATCACTTTTATCACCGCAGCAGAACAGCATTCAAACAAAGAAACCATTCCCATCCTCCAGCTCCTAATGAAAACACCGACAATTACTCCATCTAGTCATTACAAGAAAATGGCATATTACATTACGCCACAATCATAGACGTTTCCGAATGGCATGCCGCTCTTGTATGCACAGTGTATTAGCATTCACCGTGCGAGGCGGCAATGTAATCAAAATCGTCGCGCGTCGCAATGTTGCATTATGGTAATTAGGCCCGCCAGCTAAATAGAGATGTGAAACGTTAGATGTGCTCATTCGAGCCCTAAATTTGGTCGATTTTTGGTTAACGGCTGTGAATTTGTGATGGGAAATGATGCTTTGATTTTGGTGAGATGGCGGCGTGTTTGGATATTGAAGGTGCGGTTTTGATTTAATTGGATGGATCCTTATTCTTATTCTGCTTTCCGTCTTAGATAATGCTCTCCCTATTTGCATAATTGAATGCTTCTTCTTCTTCGTCGTGTCGATGATTTCCCTTTTATTATAAAATAAAATTAGTTTTGGCCAGAACTCTGCCACCTCGACGGCGGTGGTGGTGGCCTCGGACAGGTCCCTCAGAGTGCACGTGGAACCACACATAGTGCAGGACAGTAGGCGTGCCATAGTTTGCGTTGAGGCACCGCAGTCACACATGGCTTCATCGGAAAACCCCCACCGTACCAAGTTATGTCTGCAGCGGCCCACCTGGCTTCGCAATCGGTTTAGGGTCTTCCAGGTGGGACATGGCAGCAGGTGTCCCGGTCGAAGCCTTTTTGCAACTTCGACATAATGTGTTGGAGGGGATGTCTGAATGCTGACATTGGATTTTAACCAGCATTTGTCTGCCGGGTTCGTGAGTGTAGGTTGAAATTTATCCTACGGGACTGTACCTACTACTGGGGTAAAACATAACAAATTCATACCTGTCATCCCCAAAGGGCTAGGCAGAGGTGTACCTAATAGTACACCCACATTTCAACAGTTATGTTTAAACCCCATGTAGTAGGGGGCGGACACTCATCCCGACTCCGTGCTGGCTGCTACTGAAAAACACCTCATTGAAAAACCCAAGAACACTTTGCCCAACATGGGAATTGAACCCCAGGACCTCATGCTCTGCGGTCGCGTTTGCACCGCCAGACCAACAAGGCGGTCTGTTACTGGGATATGAGTAACGTTCTAATCTGGTCGTGGTTAATGTCCATGCCCAACATTCAATTCTGATCAGCTGTTAAGATAGGAAAATGTACAAAACAGACAGAGATACTTTCACTTTTACAATATTAGTAGGGATATGAGTTGCTGTATGGACACATCTGCTGGATATAGGCCTCTCTTTGCTTACGCCAAGCTCCACGTTCTTGTCCAGGATAACAAAAAGATATACAAAGTCGTCTGCCCATCTCGCCGCCGGACGACCAACAGTTCTCTTTCCATTCCTTGGACGGCATTTGGTCTCAGCTTGTAGCAAGTCTACTTTTTCCTATTAAGATGAAAGTATATAAGTTGACTTGTACATTTAAAAATGTAACAGTGGAAGTTGATGAATTTACAAATGAAGTAAAAAATACAAATGATTATAAAAAAGACCTATCTAACCCGCACTCTGGAAGTAGTTTTATAGTTAACACACACTCAGTACAGCACTATTGAAGAGGCAAGATCAGGCTCAGGATCGGGGGATCAGGGTAGCTTTGTAGAGCGGTAAATCAGGGCTGCTCCGCAGGAAGACAGCAGTGTAATTTACACAGTCAGACGTAAAAGGCCGCTCTGCGAAATAGAACCAGGGCAGGCACGAAAATAGTTTTGAAGGTTGGGAGTAGTGGTCCCAGGTGAATCTTTAGATGGATCACCTCTCACATTGAAGAATCGCTCTAGTCTCCACCTAGAAGAATCTCCGCAGTCTCCACATTGAAGAATCTCTCCAGTCTGCATATTGAAGAATCTCCCTAGTCTGACCGGTTCGTCAGCTCGTTTCCACAGTAGTCCGTTCCTTTCGAATTTCGAATATAACGAGTAATTTTCTTCTTGCGGCCATATAATCATCTCATCTGACAAGTGTAATCGGCCAGGACGTAACAGACTTCCTCCATATAACCATGAGTGCGTAAAGAATTTTAAAAATTAAGTTATTTAGTAAACAATCGTAATTATCCATAAAATACAATATTTCAGCTAAACATTGATAAAAATAATTTTAATAATATAAACCAAAAAGTGTGAAAATTAATATTTTATTTCAGCTTATAAAAACGAATCGTATTTAGATCGATAACAAACAATAAAAAAATTAAAGAAAAAAAAAACCCGACTGCGTAAAAACTAATTTTAAAAAATACGTGAAAAAGTTAACTTAAATAAAAACTAAAAAGAAAGAAACAAGCCCACTAGTTTAGAATTCTGTTATGTAATACTAAATAACTACACAATTGAAATAGTTTTATAATCGATACACACATAAAACAAATCATAAATTCTAATGCAGAACAGAACGACTCACAGTCGGGGCCCATTCAAATTATACCAATCAATGTTGCGAGCGCATTTTCCGAGGAGGAAATTATTACAAAAAAATAAAAACTTAATTGTCCTCCTCGGAAAATATATAATATTCAAGGACACCCCACTTGACATAGTACATCGACTTTTTTTTTTTCATTTTGACAATATGGCGTCTGGTTCTCGCTGTGGTGAATTTTGATTACTGTTATGTCTTTAGTGACACTCGCAAGGTTAAGACGAATCGATTGACGTAAGAATTATCAAAATTGGCCTACGCATTTGATCTCTAGAACGCCACATAGAAACAAACATACATACATACATAGACTGATAAACACATTACCCTCCTTTGCGTCGCGCAGTCGGGTAAAAAGGATGATAAATGGTCTATAGTATGACAAGTGTAAGTATAATATACTATAAGCTCCTCTGTATAATATACTATTATCTGCCATCACCGCGCCTTGCTAGGTGTCCTGCCCAGCCCAACTCCATTTAAGCACACGCTTCGCTCTCAGCTGGACACGCCAAACAATAACAGTTAGTAACATACGACAGCTACTGTCGTATTACAACTTTATTATGGCAATACAATATCCAATCATGCTCAAAGTAAATGAGAAGAGCTTCTTACTTCCTATGGGCCAAAATAATGCACAAAGCAGGCAAACACGCAACTTCTCAAAAGACTGTAGCAGTAACTCATCCACATAAAATTAACATCAAACACACATGTTGTAGAAGGTCAAATCAGGTCGAACTACACTCGTTAACGTCAGAACGGATAAAACTTTCAGGCGCGCATGTAACTTATGGTATCAGGATATGAATTAATCCCGTAAGAGCCGATATTGCGAAAGTTAGGGGCGGATTATTTACCCCCCTCTCTCGCTCTCTGTCTATTCGTTTTTCATATGGCTTCGCATGTATGAGTTTGTCTTGTTTGCGTGTAAGGATGTTTATGCTTTACTTTTTGATGGATTGTTGTGTTCAATTTACTGATACTGATTTTGTTTTAAAAGAAGAAAAGTTCATGATAAATTGGAATCATATTCGCGGTATCTCAGCGATGAGAGTCTTCTTTAAGAGGGGCTCATGGCTAATAAGAACAGCCGGACAGTTCGATCTACAAGGTTATGCAACGGTTTTCATCAGCGCTACGGAAAGTCCAGGGGGTCACTTGTAGATCTTTGACAGTCATTACATGTAGTTGTCACCCTGAAAGTAACAAAACCAGTACTAGCTGCTTGCCTGACTGAAACCATTGACTTCTTGAAGAATCCATAATAATGGGTTATTGGGAAAACAGTTCATAATACAGAGTATACTTGTTGATGAAATTGAATGTACGCTGAAATTGAGGGTGGATTTACTACTAATTCAACAAGTTGCATTTGAACGTTTAAACGTACGATTGGGTGTGATCTTACGAATGATTAGTAACGAGCGTGTGAGGAGTATGTAAGATTGTAACTGGTGGCGTTCTGTGGTTTCTGCTTACTCACATTGGATGAAGGCGTGAGTTTATGTATGTATCTATGTAGTGACACTCGTTGGCGCATCACACACGTGTGAACAGTATGTGGATGTAGCCAACTGCATTGCTTAACTATCCTATGGTTCAATTCCACAAGCTCGTCATAAAATGACAAGGTCTAATTTCTGTTAAAATTCGTAAAACGAAGGTGAGATCGACTTCGCTTATGTATATTGTAGTTTAATAACCCGAGAAAAGATGAAATAATACCTATCAAAAACTATTAACACTATTCACGGTAAAGTGTTAAATATTATTGTATTATCCTATTGCTGATCTATGCGTCATGTTCGTGAACGGGCGCTGTCAGTGTGACTGGTCATCTCTTAGTTGCCACGGCTTATTTGAATTAATTATTTTTATTTTTTGAATTGTCTTTTTGGTTTTTACTGTGGACACTTTTAACGTGCACATCTTGCTACATCGTTCTCACATAGTGTACCATCTCAACATGAATGATGTAACCAAGATTTTGTAACAATTTGCTGATTTAAAAGAGTGTCCATGGAGTTTCTTGCCCGTTCGTCTCCATAGAGATCTACGATAAACTACGGAATGGGCAACTACAGTACTTTCACAGTTTTTATGCCTTGTGACTGGGACTGTAGATACATTTAATTGTTATCTTTGTTTCGACAATTCAAAAGTGTCTGTAACTGGCTTACTTGAAATAAATGCTTTGATTTTGATTTTATTGATATTGCAGGGGTGATCTAAACTTCTTATTGTTTAACCCCATCGAAAAAAAAAAATGGAACAATTTACCCGTTTTTACAGTAGAAAAATTGATGGGTGAAAGGACATTGATAAAACCTCTTTAAATATTGGACCATCTTTAACACAAATTTCTAAAATAACCAAAGTAAAACCAGGTGTGATCCGAAGTTTCATAAATAAATCTTAGTACAGAAAAATTATTGATATTGGGGCCTGATGAAAGGTCCTTATCTTTTCCAACTTTCTAGTTTTCTTATCTTATAAAACTAATGCTTGAAGTTTGGAGGATTTCGAAAATTATTATATGAGCAAATACATTTTCGAGGCTAGGCCTAATATTGATTCGGGTTAAAACTAAGCAAATGTTGTTTTAGCAGTGAAAATTTAGTAAGCGAATAGTGGAATGTTTGCTGAATATTCTAAAATGAATATCGTACTCAATTAATTGAAGTTTATGTAAAAAGCTGTTACTGTATAATTTGAGGTGGATTGAAAAAAGAATAATCGGAATGTTATTAATTGAAAGTTTTGCGTGAAATGAAAAAATCTGTAAAAAGAAGTCTAGAGATACCATGTTTTAGAAGAGTACATTTTCATGATGCCATTAGCCTATCTATGGTTATTTTTTTTTTAAATTTTGTTATTAGTCTGAAAGTGGCGCCGGTGACTGAAAAATTGTGTGGTAATCGGTTATCGTGGTATGGACATGTGATGCGGAGGAATGATGATTATGTATTGAGGAAAATGTTGAGTATGAATGTAGATGGCTATAAGAGTAGAGGAAGACCAAAGAAACGATGGATGGACTGTGTGTAGGATGATATGGCTAGAAAGGAAGTGACTGCTGAGATGACGAGTAATAGAGAAGTATGGAAGAAGAAGACATGCTGCGCCGAGCCCAAGTAAGTTGGGATAAGGGCAGGAGAATGATGATGATGATGATTAGTCATCAAAGTTATCTTTCTTAACAATGAAACCATTTTTTTTAGCAGTGTGAGCCTAATACCAGAAATAATGCCAAATCACAATAATTATCCAGAACAAAAACTACGAGTACCTAGGTAATATTCAATTAGGCATGTCATTAATACATAAACTATGTTAACTATAGTATACGCTCAGCAAAAATCAATTGCGAAACGAAGTAGCACGTTCATTAACAAATTAAGAATTTGAATAATTCTCGTCAGTCAATATCGCGGCAACATGCAACGGTTCCCCCATAAATTACAGAAAATTAACGCCAATATTTTTACGGTATAAAATCTGGATAATTGCACGGAACAATGTACAGAAATGTCCGTGCAAGGGACGCTGCGTGTACCGTAATGCAGCATTATGCTAATGTTGCCTGCCTAAATAAACCCGTGTGGGAAATATGAGAGCCGGCTTCCGGACAAATTACACACAGTCTCGACTAATAAAGATGGTAATACTGGCCCAAACAATTTGTAGTTACTGCCCGTTGTTGCGCTGTATATGCGTTCTGTTCATGCATAGTTATTTCAGAGCTGAGCATTACGGAGCCAGCTAGTTGGAAAGCTTAGGGTCCGTTCACTGTCTCGGGAGATGCGACTGGCGTGAAATGACACAGCACCTCACTTATATACTTCGTGTGAGAACCTTCGCAAGACGCGTCGTGGTGACTCATGGCTTGCTCCAGCTTTCCTTCATTTGTTTTTCCCGAAGTCACTGTCTCAAAACGCGTGTCACTTGAGCGAGTAGCTCGTGACCAAGCTGTTACGACGCTAGCTCGTCGGAAAGCATCGTAAGGACCTTCCCCACATGTCCGTTGAAAGTTTTCTTGCGATATTGTATGCACCGCTGCATTTGTATGTGAGCGAAGTGTATTCATTTTGTAGTGAATGAGATCAGTGTACACGGTGGAATCTTTTTCGTTATCTGCTCTCGGTGTTATGATATGCATACAACCATGTGAGTGTCAAAACTGTGTTTTTTAGGGTTTTTATTGGTTTTTCGCTACCGTTTTTTTAAGTTTATTTTAACAATAGGAAGGGTTGACCACACATCAGTGGAAACATAAAATCAGTGTAAGCTGACCTCTTATTCTGTTGAAACTCCGTACTACGCTATTGCTGGCCAGTGTCGACAATTTTGTACTTTCGGACTCATCCGAATCTAGTTATGACGAAAAAGTAAAGTTCCTTTAGGGCATTTCAGCATAATTTATTTCAATGCAAGTATCACACAATCATATTCCTGTCAAATTGTATCTACATTCAAAGTTCATGTTCAGCACGTAATTTAGAAGCTACGGAATACCTGTGACAACTGAATATTTGCATGAACGGTGCAGAACGACCGCGTTACGTGTCCTACTAGACACGACGAGGTTTTGATGTGTCAACAGTGCGGACCTTCCTGAGTTTCTATGGCTTTGGAACATTGGAAGTTGTTAATAGAAAACATGTACATTCTATGGCTCTTTTACAAATCTCTACTGGTACAATAATTCTTTCTCCAAGCAAAGAGATAAAATTAACTAAACGGTTGAATTTTAAATTCATCATTGGCAAGGCAATTCCATGTAGGGTCGGCTTCCAGTCTCACGATTTTTCCACATGGAACAACTGCCTATCTTACCTCCACAAGAGGGTAGCTGGGTACTACGTCACCCCTTGGTTGTCAGCGGGTTTCTACCTACCCAAACGACTTTCAAAGATGTACAAATGATAGTCGGAATTCAGAGGTATCGAAGATTTTTGTACAACAGGAGAGGTACACTTAAAAACATTGTTTTAATAGTATCTGCAATTTGGTTAACTGCAGCCTAAAAAAGAAATACAAAATGTTTTAAAATATATTATTATCTAGGCATTGCAAACAACCTGGAAACTGACAATAAAATCAGCAGATAGCATATCTACATATTATTATGAGCTATAAATAAAGCCTGAACACTGAATAGACAAGGTCAGTCAGTCAGCAAGTGACATAAGCGTGTGCATCGATGTATGAAGGCTGCCACAGATGTGCACTGGCGGACATAATCGGGCACATGCGTTTTTCCTGTTACAGTTTTGTGTAGGTGCGAAAAATTGAGCCGATATTTTTTGTCTCCTGACATTAATAGAAAATGGATGAAATTAATATTTTGTAGTGTGTTAAAACAACCTCCCTATATAAATGTAACTTAGTATGTAAGTGATGCATTAAAGGTTAATAAATTAAGCAAGGCGCTTCTTTGATTTGGTCCCCGAACACCCCGAACACCGAACAGTACATGGCAACCCTTTAAAACAATGATAATGTATGATACTTCTAACTGTGTCACTTCTTATTACGAACTTCTAATAAACGGGCGACTTATTGTGAGAAATGTGTCAGTCGACGCAAAATAAGGAGGAGGTTTTTCTAAACCAAAATGCAGCTAGCGCTAATAAAAAAGAAGAATTAAATGTTACGTTGTTCACGACACACTTAGGAAATACAAATAATAACAGCATAATTTCACAAAATAGAAATTGCAGTTAAAAAATACCTTTAAGAACCCAGTGTAAGTGTTGCGATATTAAACAATAAATATAAATACATTTCCTTCAACTTGATAGGCCTGTAATTCAAGTAAAGAAACAAGGCCAAGAAGATACTGGCAAGCTCTTACGTAAGTACAAACTTTTTATTATACCCAGAAAAATATAAGAAATGTAAATCTTAATCAGCCTAGCCTTTTCTCAACTATGTTGTGGTCGGCTTCCAGTCTTACCGGATTCAGCGGAATACCGGTATTTTACATGGAGCGACTGCCTATCTGACCTCTACAACCCAGTTAGTACTGGGTAATACGATACCCCTTGTTAAGACTGGTTGTCAGACTTCCGGCCACTGACTACCTGTAACGTCTATCAAATACCTAAAAATGAGAGCCGGGACCAACGGCTTAACGTGGTTTTCAATTCACGGAGGAAACTCGGTATTTTATGGTTATACCCATCCACGGACCATCCCAGGTAAGCGCAGCTTAACCTGAAGGTCGACTCGAGTGGCTGTTGTTATTTAGCCACAAGCTACATAGAAATGTAAATAAAACTACATAAAACCTTACTTCATAAAAATACTAAAACCTCACATAGTATTCTGAATACAAAATAACATACACAGAGAGGGCAAGGACTAGAACCCTGCTCTATGAAATTGTGCAATCCGATTGAATTTGCTCTTCAATGCACTTCAGAATTTTTCACGCGGCATCACGACGTATGCTGTACAAAACTGAAAATACAAAATAAATAGAAGAGAGAGATGGTGGTAAGTTTTTATTGCAATGGGTATCTATCTTCTACCGCCACTAGATCCAGATTTAATCCCCATTCTTCCATTTCCAATTAGCACATTCTGTGGACACTACAGGATCATACGAACAAATCCGGACTTAGAGGGACTCTGCACAATTACTCCGCACAACTCGTGGACTTAGTAATTAGACAGATAATTGTTCCAACAGATCCCGGATTGCACATACAACGTTAGATGCGAGTGTAATTACTGTTTCAGATTAAATTCTGACTTTAAAGGAATGTTTTGGTTTAAAATCTAAAGAATTTGTAGCCGTTCCGTGGAAGGAATTGATGCTGAAAGTTTCCGACGTTCTCGTTTGTCGTAATAGAATCATGAACGTGTGTTCCGGAATGCTCATGGACTTTCTATATCACTTCGAGAGTTGGAGTTTTAACTGGCTGCTACATTATCCATTTATTTTGGCTCGCTTATTATAACCTTATAAACTTGGACCTACTGTAGCTTAATATTTACCAAATAAAATGATCAGAAACCAAACGTAAACTAAACTAATTCCAACTGAACTCACAGCCAAACTGAAAACTTTAGGGACTCGTGAAGCTAAGATAATATCATTACGTTATATCAACTCCGAATCACTAGAACAAAATCATTAACTTCCAACAAAGTCTTGGGGAAAGTAACACAAATAAAACATACGTTCGAAGGACCGAATTTCATTAAGAAACTTTCCGAAGGAGTCAATTGCGTCGTGATACTTATCTCTCTTTGTAACCGGTCCATTTCATTAACCACAAAATGATCTGTCAAAGGAAAGGCGGCCGCCGAAGGTATTGTGAACATAAATAAACCTGCTACCCGAAAAGTACGAAACGCAAATGTTTTCCAACCGTAAACTATTTGATTATCCTTTGAATTGAACCGAAGGTCTTTTGTCCCATTTCCACATCAATACACTTTCGAAAAAAAAGAAACTCGTGTATTTGCAGAGGTCAGATTCTGTGTAAATTCAGAACTTTCGGATGGAGAATTTTATGCAAGCGTAATTTTTGGTGTCTCGACGATTTTTGATCATTGACAATCTGGTTGGTTTGTTTCATTCTTTTTTCATTAAAAAACTATTTATTTTTTCTTTTACTAAAGAACAATGACCACGCTCCATACATGCGATGACCTGTCAATCAAATTTTTTATCAGATGATGTATAGTGATGTGAATCTTATCAAATTATCGAATGAGTCTTAAATATGCCACTGTAAAAACGTGGTTTGAATTGACAATCAGGTAAAAATGTTACAATGAAAACAATATTTGAGGTTATGTAGGTACCTACTTAACTATCAAACGAACATTAGTACAAACAAACTATCAGTTTTACAACTATTCCATATTATCCAAGTATAGACCTTCATGAATTAAGTACTTTTATTATTGGTTGAATAAGTGGTTATTATTGGTTGTTATTACTCTTTGAAGAACTAAGAAAAAGTTGGGAAATTAAATAAAAATAAAACAGCACATTTATTCATTTCATTATTTTATTCTAAATCTACTCTTACTACTACATCATCTAAAAATGCTGCTGGAGGTACTATATTGTTTTGTTACCTGGCCCATCCAAGGTACCACACCAATGTCATCACATGTGCACAACAACCAACAGTGCGACGTCCTACGAGGCAGCTGCAGCAATACTCACTTATGCCTTCTCTTCCATTTAAATTATTTTCAATTAAAATGTAGACATAGTATTGCCGCCTGCCAATATGCCTTGACTTAATTTTTCCTCTTATCAATGAATTTCCCCACTACCTCTCAAATTGAACTCGTCCATGTTTAACATTTCTCTGCACACTTCAATTCTATATCCACCATGAAAACGTACATGCTCGCCATAATAAGAACGACTAAGTAACCTTAGAACGAATTTAAATTAAATTAACTGTATAAAAAACGATGCACGAAATACAAAATCAATAAATGTTAACAGTGCTAACACTGCGTCTAAATGTCAAACTCAACATAAAACGGAACGGTACTTCAATGCATTTCAAATGGCTGCGTTCTATTAATAAAAACGCTTTATTTGGTGGTCGTTTTAAAATGAACTTTTCTTTTTTTTTCACATTACTAATTCTGTTTTAAGTTAGTGCTACGTACGTAGCAAAAAATTACCTATTTATTACCTAAATAACATCACTATACACACAACCTTCTGTCAAAATGTTTGACAGGTCATTATTGGACATGATTCTTTTCGTGAAATTTTTCAACATACGTGGATTGTAAAAAAGAAAAGTTTGAAATTTTAATAACGTCTATTTTCCTTACAAGAGCATGGAAAACCAGCTTTGATACGCGTGAGTATTGGGTATTGCACTCGAGGTTCCATTATGCCCTTACCTTTGGCTCGAATTGAAATCCCGCCCGGTGCACTCCAGGCGGGATTTGACACAGTTTGCACACTTGAGTTAAAATATACTATTTGGTGTTGAAGGATTAGTAAAATATCTCCTATAACTATTAACTTACTCAATAACTACAAGTAAAAACTAACGTTCATACGTTACAAAGGGTGTTACAAGACCTTTAACGAAGCCGGAAGGCAGTTGTTCTCCCCCGTCACTACGATCATTTTTTTGTTCTAGACCAAACCAAATACATGTTTTTAATATAAGATTTTTAATTTAAACACCTCCACGACCCCCTTACGATTCAATCCATCTATCAGCACAATGTTTTGAGTGCGTTACATTGAGTCCTACCGGAAAACTCGATTTTTCACCTCAAAAAAAGTCGTTTCCCAGCAATAATTTTTGCGTTAAGTTACTTCGTTTGATGTACATAATGCTCGATTGACGGCTTCGTGAAGGGTTCTGTTACACCCTGTATTTAGCTAACTAGTTGCGAAAATTGAGACAGCTCTGCTGTTTATCTGCTCAATCCGTAGCTAGAAACCTTCAGCTCTGTTAATCTCAAAAGTTTGATAGTACAGCACGACTAGTAAGCTATTATCCGCTATTGGTGTCAAAACCTCTTGCTGGATAGAACTTTACTCGTTTGGCATCTATTAGTTGCAAGCTCCTTGGAGTACTAACTTACTTAGGTAGGTATTTGTAGGGTTATCAGATCTACAAAATAGTTTTCCGTAGGAAATTTAAAAATTCCGGACATTTCTTTCCTTTGAATTTTGCTATAATACTTTAAACTGTGATTTAGCTTTAAAAAGGTAATTAACACAAATAAAGATTATTTTTTGCGGAACAATGCCTGTGCGTAAAATATAAATCATCATCATCATCATCAACATTTCAGCCGAAAGACGTCCATTGCTGGACATAGACCTCCCCCAAGTGTCCCAAATATAAACCTTAAAAACTAATAAATATAATTTGCAAGAGTGATTCTGTTTTATTATTTAAATTAGTCCTTTTTTACCCGACTACGGCGAAGCCAAAAGGAAGGGTCATGGTTTTAGCAGTCTATGTATGTATGTTTGTATTTACGTATGTTCCACCGTAGCGCCTAAACTATACATCCGATTTTGTAGATAAGGTGTCAATCGATGCGTTATTGTACCCCAATTTTAATTAGAACGTGATTTTTCAGTAGGCGAGTTTTTAGTGGTAGTATACCACACAAATTCTTGTTTGTAAATATTGAGTTTGAATAATTATTCTATAAGTAACTTTAATTCCCGGGGATATTGAGCCCGATATTTGGTGCCCGGGGATACTGAGCTATGTATATGTATGGCAACCCTAGGTATATGCGAACTCAGAACATCCTAAGTACCTATGTATCCCTAATTAATAGCAATATGTAGTTACGCAGTGTTTACAGCTTCAGATGTGGGTGGACGTTATTTATTTCAAAACCGTGCTGGGGGTAGTACATAGGACGTGGATACTATTTTGAGTACTAGGGTAACATGTATACTATATGCTATACTTACACTTTATACTATACTTACAATTGTCATACCACATACCATTTATCATCCTTTTTATTGGTTTGTTTATTTATACTCAGCGAATCGATCTAAATACGATTCGTTTTCATTATATTTGTGTCACGTCAGATTTGTCAAACTGTCAGTTACTTTTTCTTTCTGTCATAGAGTTTCTTACTAGCTTAGTCTATGACGAATACTTTTTGGTTTATCTATTCTAAATTATATTTTTCAATGTTTAGCTCAAATATTGTATTTTATAGATAATAATATTAAATTAATATTATTAAATTAAATTATATTAAATTCAAAAATTAAATTATAAATTCTTTACGCACTCATGGTTATATGAAGTAAGTCTGCTATGTCCTGGCCGACTACACTTGTCAGATGAGATGATTATATGGCCGCAAGAAGAAAATCTGAGATTCAAAAATGGAAGGAGACTACTGTGGAGTCGAGCTGACGAGGCAGTCGAGACTAGACTATACGAGAGAGCGTTTCTTGAATGTGAGACTGAAGGAATTCTTAAAATTGGAGACAAGACAGATTCTTGAAGGTGATCCATCTAAAAGATACACCTGGGACTACTACTCCCAATCTTATTATTAAAAACTGTCGTTGTGCCATCCCTGCTGTTCATCTCGCGGAGCTTCCCTGGGTCTAAAAGCTGGTGATCCAACTCAAAGATCCACCAGGACCTCAACTCCTGTTCTTCAGAACGCCGCCTTCCTGTGGAGCAGACCTGATAGAACGTGCATCGTCCTACATCTCCACCTCTACGTTTCATCGTGCTTCAATAACAGTGCTACTAATCGTGTGTATATACTCTAAAACTACTTCCAGAGTGCGGGTTTGATACGTCTTTTTTATAAACACTTGTATTTTTATTTCACTTGTAAAACCATCCATATCTCTATTAAATTTTTAAATGTACAAGTCTACTTTTATCCTTTAATTTTTAACAGGAACTAGTAGATTTGCTACACAAGCTACTCAAAACACAAAGCAGCAGTAAACAGAAAAGAGATCGTACGTGAAAAACCGGCAAAATGCGAGTCGGTCTGAAGAGTTCCGTACCATCGTAGTAGAAGAGCCCCTTTTATTTTGTTATTTATTTTTATAATTTTTTAATAAAGCGGCAACAGAAATACACATTCTGTGAAAACTTCAACTGTCTAATTATTACGGATAATGAGATACAGCCCGCTGACAGACAAACGGACGGACGGACGAATGGACGGACAACGGAGGCTAAGAACTAGGGTCCCGTCGGTTACCCTTCGGGTACGGAACCCAAAAAAAAAGATGAGGCAATGTTTGAGCGTGTTATGATTATTAAAATTATTCGATGCTCTATCTATTTTCAATGTTTCATTAATAAAACTATAAAAATTTAGTTTTAGGATGCAAACTAGCTGTTGCCCGTGGCTTCGGTCGCTTTTTTCTCGGAATTTATCCGACGGGCACGTTGTAAATATAGCCTATAGCACTCGAGGATAAAGTAGGTTCCGATTAGTGAAAGAATTTTCAAAATCGGTTCAGCAGATCCAGAGAGACCCCCTAATACAACCTCACAAACTTTACCTCTTTATAATATTATAGTATAGTATAGTATAGATAGCTTGCTGATTGAGAAACTATCTCAACTTTTGATAAAGATCTTCTATGTTTATCTGTTCTTATTATGACAGAGTTTTTAATAGTATAAGAAAACGTACGACCTTGTAAATAATAGCTTCTTTGTTTTTCAACGATGCGTGAAAAGCCGCTTCCTAAAATTATTGATTACATTACATGCAATTATCACAAAACAACCGCTTGACAGTAAACACCTTAATTCCTTACAAATGTGAAAAGTCAAATTACATTTTTATTCCCATCGAAACACAAAAAGATAAAATCCGAAAAAGAACTTTCATTTCTGGCTCACGTAAAGTTATAATCTCCTCCGACTTTGAGCCAGATTGGTTCCATTAATTCGTATACGGAGTAAAAGGATATAAGCTTTTAATGCCGAAATTCCGGAATATGGCCTATAAGGGTAAAATTGTGTTGAGCGATAATCTTAATAATTTATATCTACCTTATTTTGTTCATCGATGGAAACATGATATAAATAAGCGGGCTATAATGCCTGTATTCTAAAATAATACTCAATCTAATCAAATTCAAAAAGCGCCATTGAATTCAAATTTAAAATCATTGAATTCATTTTAAAAAAAATAAAAAAAAATATATTTATTCTATTGTTTTACATTAATTAATTAAAATAACCTAAAGTAAATAACCTAGCAACAAACTTAAAAAATGGCGTCAAAAAACTCCTCCACAACGCTGTCAACTGGTAATGTACCCAAGAGAATCAATAATTTCAAAATCCTTAAGTTCAAATTCAAAATCATTTAATGTCTCTTCACAAAGTAAACCATGTCTTAATAAATACACCTTAAAACTAAGATGCAAGAGTTTGTGAGAGACTAGTGTCTGCACTATGTATACCTCTATAACAGATCACCACTTCAAAAGGGTCCCACTACACGGTAAGAAGGTTATATAATTATTTGAGTCTAAAATCAGCCTATAACTAACGTCTCACTGTTGGTACACAAGCTGCCACTCCGTAAGAGTAATCCATGAGGGCCCAGTGATATTCTGATACGAGCCTTTTGTTCAATAGTAGATACGAAGTCTATGTTTGAAATTCAACTCTAACTCAACGCTTTTGATTAGCCTTTTGAATTTCAGATCCCAATTTTCTAACTTCTCAGTTGTTAAAATCATAACATTAATTAATAATTCACCATTTGTAATCACAGTAATACTTTCTTCATTACGTTGATTCAACGTTTTCATTTAAAGAGCCAATGAAAACATTTAAAAAGTCTCAATAGCACGCAGTACATCGATTTGAACCTTAGAACGGTTAATACGGAAAAAGTAGAAAAGGGAAAAACCCGTACTTTGGTAGATCCACGTAAAAGTCATTACTTTAAGCTTTTTTTGGGTTCCTCTATTATGGGTCTTCCCTTTCCTTAAAAGATCCGTTCTATTTTCGAGAAATGGGTTTCTGAAAGTGATGGCGGGAGCAAACTATGGGTTTTATCGAAGACAGGTGTCTTGTAGTAATGTACGTAAATAACAAGAGATCCTTTCGGTTCTTAGTGCCTCGCTACTTCCCTGTTTATTTATTTTCTGATAAAAATAAATGCACATATTATCACCAAATTCAATGGAATAAACAACCTAAATGATTGTTGAGATCTTCATATTTTTATGGTTATTTGTATTTTGAGTTTGTTTTGAATACAATGGATTGGATGTGGAACGCGAAGAAGCCCAAGAGCCGCATGCGAAAGACTGAGTATATCGAAATAAGGAAGACTGAGATATGTTTGTACTGTTACGACAGACAAGACGACTGGTTCCAAAAACATTAAATTTATTTTAGGACCTACTACACTATGTATATTTAGATACATACATACATAGATAAACTCAAGCCTTTAACCAATGGAGGTAGGCAGAAACCACAGAACGCCACCTGCTCCGATCCTTACATACCTCGTTTGCCTCGTCTACGCTCATACACCTGGTCAAGTGATCATACACGCACGCCGGTTGCGAGTAAGCACCTGAACTTTCTGAAGAACCTCACCAATAAGGTCAGTATATCCTTCCAGGGCGTCCCCTCCCAGCGGCACCACTCACATCTGCCATGTAAATATAATGTAAAATTATATTTGCATGCACTAAAAAGGCAACATATGGTTTGTGCCTAAACCACCAATTTTAACAACTGGTAACACCTGTATTTATGCAAATAAATTATTCTTATTCTGTCAGCGGGTGTCGATTCGAAGATTATCAGGTGTGCTGATTACGAATGTGGCACTTCACTTATCCTCTCCAAATGCCCAAACCATCTCAGCATAGGTACTCTTTTAAATGACAGTCACTACATCTTCTTTTAAATCGCAAGCTTCTCGGATAAACTCATTCCTCAATTCATCAAAGTATATTTATCACAAAAAAATTATACCTACGCAACTATGTAATTTACAATTTATTTTAGCTCCAGCCCACGAGATCGTGCTACTTAAATCATGTTATCGCATTAGAAGTTTATTTTTAGTATTTAAAATTAAACAAGTAGATCAAGTACCTAATTTATCAGTAAGTGAACTCTGCCCGTGTAATAACAAGATAAATTGTAAATCATTTTAATATTTTAGCAAAATTGTTATGGATAACAAAATATCAGCGTACAGGGGTTGCTCAAGTCAACTTGAGGCAAGGTCAGAAACTTCGCTCAAGTTTTTGCCATATTTCATTTCAACGAACTGAGATTAGACATTTGTACGGATTCTCATATAAAATTAAATCGGCCAGAATAATTACTGTTGTTTTGCTGTTTTTCTTTTCAATTTAACTGGGTATCTTATTCTATTTGGAGCATAGATTCAAGATTTATATATTTTTGTCTTTTAGTGATTTTAAAAGCAAAAATAACTTATTCTTTGTACTTAAATTAAATTAAATAGGTACACCGTAACTATTCCAGTTGACAGTAAAAAATGTTTTCCATTTTGATATTTGGATATATTTACATTAATTCTATTTTTACTTTGCAAATAATATACGCACGACGGACAATCAAGCTATATAAATCCAGATTATGCAGATCTCTCATTGTATAGGAAATCTATACAAAGCGCGGCCAAGTTATACTGGAAATATACAGCTTTATGTGCCGCCGTGTGTACATTCGGATAGTAATTCAAACATTTACTATTGTTTGTATTTCTTTTATTTTTAAATAGTAGTAACACTAAAGGAAACATTTGAGGCAAAGAAGTGAAAATAAAACAATATTATACGCAACTTTACCGTCCCACTACTGCACAAAGGTCACTTTTCATACAGAAAAAGCAGAAAAAATTAGCGTCGATCACTGCACTTGTTCAAATCGGATTAGCGATTACAGATTTAAATTATAAGTCCAGGGGGCCTAAAATGGCTACTTTATCAGAATCATAATATGAATCACGTTAAAAATTTAAAACTCTTAAAATGGACTTTGTCGTCATAACCATAAAGACCATTTTAAGAATTTTTCGTGATTCATATTATGATTCTGATAAAGCTTCCTTTTTAGGCCCCCAGGTTTCCTCACGATGTTTTCCTTTATTTATTTTTGTAATGCCCCAGATTAACTTATAAAGTAAAAATGAATTGAACAAATCACAAACAATGTTCTTGGTGATTTCTTTTTGTAGGTCTTTATGATATCATAACACAACGCCTGTGATCCCCGAAGGGTTAGGCAGAGATGTTCCTAATAGTACACCTACATTTCGCCAATGTATAAGTCCCATGTAATAGACACAAATCCAGACTCTGTGGCTGGTAATGAAAAAATTCTGCTGAAATAACTCACTAGCACAGTGGACCGACCTGGGAATCGCAGAGACCTCGAAGTAAAAGTAACAGCGCATGCGACCACTGGACCAAGAGACAGTAAATGACAATTCATTAATTATCTTCATGTAGCCATCGGAATCCTCACGGAGGACCCAGCGCTCTATAACTTGGTATTATCAATCTAGCCACAGCTATTCGTTCATACTTAGTTCGGTTACATCTGTCCGTCTGTTTACTGCGTCTCGTCTTTGGATGTTCAATTCAAACAATTAATTGAACAAACGAACACGTTCTCAACAAATATTGTGTTTAAGTGTCTTTTATGAACAAAATTCCGTCAAAAAAGTAACAAAAATTGTTCCTAGTTAGTGCACAAACAGTGTTGAGTTATAGTTTGATCATCAAAAAGAGTATTTCAATAATAATTTTAGTTTTAAAATTGTGCTCACTGATTCAGTGACTAGCGAGTGCGTGCCTTTGCAATTTAAACTGTGTGAATTAAATTAGATCTTATGCTGTGGTGATTGGTGACAGTTTTGCTTGTTGTGTGACGCTGTGAGTCATCATTGATGTTAAATTAATGGTGGTCAAAGGATATTTAGCGATGACAGAACTGTGAGTTGTTTGAGTTTACGTTACGTTTTTTTTTTAAATTTTATTATTCCGATTCCTACCTTACATATCTAAAAATAGATATTTAATTACGTTAGTGACGCTAATAGTGAAACATTTAAATTATGTTCTACGAAGTTATCCGCATTTAGTGATGGCTCTAAAATGATTGCAATTTCTGAGCATCTTAATGTTATATTCTCAGTTATCGAGTTATGTTCAAATAATATTTAGTCAAAAATATAGTGCTCAGGCTAACCGTTTCATTAGAGCCGCTATTATAATTCGGTTATAATTTTGTCAGATATCAGGTCGGCCATGTTCTGTTCTGAACATAGGAAGCCCAATTAATGGTCTCAAGAGAAATAGGCATAATTACTACGGTTAGAATACTAGTAGGTGATAGTGGTATGTTGGAGTTTTGAGGTATCCACACAGAGCAGGCTGGAGAAAATACATAGGAGGAACAGTAACAAAAAAAAAGAAATAGAACAGATAATAGAAATGCAGCTTTCAAATTAGGAACACAGACCCACAACCGGTCACCACGTATTCTATAGGTATTGGCAGGTTCTATTTACTAACACAATTTGTATTTTATTATAATTATGTATGTTAGTCTGTTACAAGGTATACCTACGTATATCTACGGGCCAATTAAGCCTGAAAATAAATGGATGTATGTTGTTGTTATATTGCACTTTTGGGTAACAGCTGTTTTTTTCAAATTACCGATTAAAAATGTCTGTCTTTGAATGTGACAGAATGATGTACTGATTTTGCCGTTTTTTATTTTACATTTGAGTCAATTTATCTGCAAATTGCATAAAATGTGAGCAAAATATCGATAGTTATCATGAAATGTCTGAAACAACATCAATGCATGAATATTATGCTTTTAACAAGTATTTTTCAAGACTTGCTGAAAGCGTAATTATGTATCACAACTTCAATATAATTGTGTGTAAACCCTGATTTAGCCAACACTAGCATCATTATTCTCTTGCCCATATTATCCCATTTCATTTGGTGTCGGCGCAGCATGTCTTCTTTACTTCTCTATTATTCGTCATCTAATCAGACACGTCTTTTCTTGCCATATATTCCTTTACACAACACCAGAATAAAAAAAATATATTAAGATTGCAATCACGTTATGTATCTAAGTTACAAGTTTTCCAAGTTACCTCGACGCAGAAAATGCTGCACAAACTACTTAAGTGTTTGCAAAACTACCAACTTTATGTTTATACGCAACACCCAACTTTATCCTAGATAAAACGCTCTTGAAAAACGGTACCTTCCTCCGTAGTTTATCGTAATCCTGAAAGGACTAATCCGCGTTTTCACTAATTACACAAAGCAACACTTAAATGATTGCCTAATTATTATAACACTTTTGGAAATTCAACTCTCAGGGCTGACCCAAGTGTTGATAGTTCAATAGCATCACCGAAGTTAGGCATTCGTATACGTGTCGGCTACTGTTAGTGAACCGGCATAAGCCCTCATCACGGGTACCCATTAGCTACACAATATCTAATCGTGCGAAACTGTTAACTTCACGGGGGCAGACAAAAGGGCTTGCTATATGCAACCCTTGAGGGCACTAAATACGAACCAATGACCTCTTCGACCCTTCTATTAATCTTTTTAACAGCCTTTTAAGAGATTGCGCCGGGAATGTGTGCCTCTTGTTGGGGCTAATTAAAATCTTGCCGCATTTTTGGCAACACTTCACTTTGATAGTGTCTAGTAGCTTTATGTAGCCTTGGTATGTTTAGCCCGAAATTCCTTTTAGTTAGAATTCTGTCTGGCGTTGTTTATAAAACAACACCAGACAAAGGTATGTTTTTTTCTGTTCTGTTTATTAAAGTAGTTTTAAGTAGATGCCTGTTCTATCAAGTACTTTTTTAGGGTTCCGTAGCCGAATGGCAAAAAACAGAACCCTTATAGATTCGCCAAGTCTGTCTGTCAGTCCGTGTATGTCACAGCCAGTTTATTCCGAAACTATTAGGACTACACAGTTAAAACTTAGTAGGTAGATGTATTCTGTGAACCGCTATAAGGTTTTAATACAAAAAAAAAAAAATATAAGATTAAGTTAGTAAGTCAGTTCCATGTATGGCGAGACCCCCTCGCCATACATGGAACTGAAACTAAAAAATATTTTTTTCACGAAACCTATACGTGCGGCGTGTCTATATAGGTCTTTAAAAATGACATTGAGGTTCCTAAAACTATTTTCTCTCAAAGTCAATCGTTTGAAAGATGAACACTTCCAAAGTAGTAAAATGTATGTCCCTCCCCCTCTAATTTCTCAAGTAAGAGGAGGAGGAGAAAAATTCTGAAAAAAATATAGGATTATAGAACGTAAAGAAAACTTTCAGCCAAAATTGGTTTGAATAAGATTTGATGTTTATTTTTTGAGATATGGGACTTTTTCATCAAACTGCAGCAACAACTTTGTTTTTCTTTAACATACTACGAAAAACAAATTTAGTTTTGTTGATGAATGTAAAACAATACAACATAATTATGAACGAATGCCTTCAAAATATTTTTATTATATTGTTTGGTGCTACGGAACCCTATGTGCGTGTGAGTACGACTCGCACTTGGCCGGTTTTTTTACTTAAATATCTTGCTTGAAATTCATAATATTACGATTAGTATAATGTGGCAAATAGACAAGCTTGAATTAATGTGGTTAGAATTCCTAGGCACACAGCGCTGTTAATTTCTATTATTATAGTACATACCTATAGTACGTACCTAATATGGTTACTTTTCGAATAATGCAAATTCGCGAAAAGGAAACGAGCCTCAACAAAAAGCCTACCTAGAATAGCAGAATTTTCAGCCGAAATTAAAAAAAAAGGATGTAATAAATTGCCATTAATGAGACGTGTGCTTTGTTTACTAAAATTAACATACTTATCTTATTCTGTATCACCAAGTACAATTATCTACTCGACAATTATGAGAAAATATTTTGAAATGTTATGCAAAGCTGGTACGAAATTATTTAATTTGAACTGGCCAACGGACAGTGTTGCTAAATAGGGTTATTTCGGGGTGTTGATGTAAAAAGTAAAGCTTGATAAATAGTCTTAGCTTTATTTATTGAATGAATGAATGAATGCATTTATTTGTCAGAATATTGTGTTATGTTTATAATGTATTAGGATCATAATATTCTGCCGTTTCCGGCGTATAAATATGGTTTATTTTTGAGTATTGTAGTCACTTGTGGGATGGCTTAGCAAAATACCAGTTTGCTGCACTTGACTCGGTGAACGCAGAGCTGAAAAGCTTATAGGCGATGAGTCGTTGGTAGCTACGTTTCACAGCCTAGCTCACCGGTGTAATGTTGCCTGCCTGTCGGTCTTCTACAGACTGTACTTCGTAGAGTGTGCGCAGAAGCTCCACAACCTGATCCCACCATCACTTTTTTACCACCGGACTACCAGACGTACTGCGGCGTACCATCCACGCTTAGTTGATATCCCGACGAGTCGTACTCAGCGCTTCTCCTTCTCCTTCCACACAGCCAAAGTGTGGGACTCTCTGCCGGCATCTGTGTTCCCTCCCACATTTAACCCGTCTACCTTCAAAGCAAGAGTGAACAGGCATCTTCTGGGCACGCTCGTTCCATCATAGACCTCATCTATCGTTTTTCATCAGACATGATCGAGGCCAAGAGTATTTCCAAAAAAAAAACAACAAAAGATTATACTCATTACGTGCATCAACTCCTTATTTACTTTGTGAAAGCAAAAAAATAATAATGTTAGCGGAATACTAGAAAAGAGGCAGTAGGCACCAACGAAATTCCATTTATTCGTACCAGCCTCATGTAATCAGTCTTAGTAATATGTCCCTTGGGTTTACGCCTGCTTACGTTATATCTTATTTTATCTTTTTATCTTTACTTGACGGAAATAATTTTGTATTGAAAGGAATACTCGTTTTATTCACCAGGTGAGGGTTTGATGAATCTTTATATTATTAAATCAAGCTTAATGTCTGATAGGTACCTATGTAGTGCCACTATAAAAAGTACTACAGCAACATTTTACAAAAATTAGTACAGCGCCATCTATGTTTCAAATGAAAAACTAACATCAAAATTCTGAATCGCACTGATAAAGTAATCCGTGACTCCAGAGCATATAGATATATAAAAACCCGATAACGCCTATCGGGCAGTAGCCCACCAGACGCTACACCCGTCTGGTCTGAAGATCCTCCCTTTGCTATGGAGTGTTGAGAAACTTTACACTCTGTTTCTCATAATTATATGCTCCTCTTAGAGCCACAATATCGATTAGCATAATTACAATGCTGTGACAACACACGAAACAGCACGCACAGTGCTGATTTTCAGCGATAGCCGTCGTTGACGAAGATGTCAACCGATACAATTATTATCTCAAAATTGCTTGATTTTTATATAATTTCTTCTTATTTTCTTTATCGTGTGGTTAGTGTAACCTCCTAACAAAGTCTTTATGCCACCGATGGGCCTTCGACTTGGCTTTACATGCAGTCGAGAAATATCTCTCAGGGATGCTGGTTTCCTCACGATGTTTTCCTTCACCGAAGCAAGTGATAATTATACAATAAGCACATGAATCCCAAAAATCAGAGGTGCGTGACTTGGGTTCGAACTCGAGACCTATGACTTGGTAGTCCGGCGTTATCACCACTGACACCACTCGGCTGTCACTAATGACAATGAGACGTGACTAATGTCTAAGGAACGTAACGAGGTTTGAATCAATAGAAAAAATAATTTTACAATCTTTAGTGACTGCCAAATCAAACTGTCAAATCAATCAAGCTATTCAGAAATGTAAATTGTAACTTGTCAATGAAGGTAATAAGTACTACACGTTAGTACGTACGACGACCAATCAAGCCATACAAAACCAGTTTATGCGGATCCCTCCATGCACGGGAAATCTATACAAAGCAAGGTTATACTGGATATGTGTAGCTTGATATGTCGCCGTGTGTACAGCGTGTATTGGCTTGTATTACACGTCTTGGGCGTAGAGTTGCGGAGACCAGCCTGAAATTCGATATTAAACAATACGTAGGTACCGCCAACCGCATATCTGTGGTGACACGTTGGCCTTGGCCTTGAACTAGCTTAGTATGGAGTTTCAATAAAATAAGGGTATTTGGGACCAGCCATGTGCCGCGTATTGTACCTATTTTAGGGATTTCGTAGCACGATGCCTACTTTCGTACTATGACTAATTTTTTGTACTTTCAAGTAATCGGTAGCACGATGCCAAAAATTTGAAACCATACATTTGATCGCGTGATGCCAACAATCGCATATTGACAAAAAAATCTTAATACATTGTTCTAATCGCAGCATGCCTACTTCGGATATCGTCAGTACTTTTTATATGTAAGACGCCTACAAAATGTACAGTCAAACACAAAATTTGTTTTACTTTGGCTGTTTCGTAAACATAAGTATTTGCGATGGTAAAATTAAATGGATGGGTACAAACAAATTAAAAATAAAATCAATCTGTCATTGTATTAATACTAACGTATGAATATTAAATTAAAGTTGCAACTGCCTACAAGTGCGTATTGCCACTAATAAAATTAAATCTCCAAATTTTCTTCTAACTTCTATAAATCTTTTTTTTTAAATTATAATAATAATAAAATATATTTTTTATATTGTTTTTTATAAGAAATATTTAAAAATGTAAATAATTTGTATAAAACATAATTATAGGAGATAAAATATAATATATAATTGCTGACATGAAGCAATCGTTGAAGGAGCTCAACCTAATTGTGTAGCTGTATAATTTTAGGTTCCGACTCAGTTCATGATAACAAAAATAATTTTACATCAATCATAACAGCACGCGTATATTTCCCAAAGGTTTAAGCAGAGGTGTACCTAATAGTACACCCACATTTCGCCAGCTATGTTTAAGTCGCATGTAATAGAGGTGGAGTCTATAGCCATCAACCGGGCATAAATCCAGACACCCGTGGATGCTACAGAGAATTTCCAGATGAAACCACCCAACACCACTTTACCCGACCTGGGAATCGAACCCAAGACCTCATGCTCAGCAAGTCACGCTTACAACCACTAGACCATTAAGGCAGTCAGCAGGAGCAAAAATAATTAGTTATCTATTAATAGGTTATTTTGCACACGAGCAAAATTAGCTAGCGAGATTTTAATAGGAATACTTTTCTATCTTCTTCTGCGTGTTATTGGCACGACAATTTTTATATTTTGTTAGCCCAGAACTTGGCCACTTCCACGGCGTCGTCGGTGGTAGCGCAGAGGTCACTAGGGCTGCATGTTTTTGGGCTAAGAGGGCAGGTTAAGAGGTTTTCTATAAACAATATGATTTATTGACTATATTTTACTAACATTATTTACAAACTACAAATCTATAACCTAGTATTGTATTGTATAGCGGGCTGGAGTCCACAACTCCACGTCTAAGCTCGTATTTTGCGTGTGGATCTATAACCTATTATAGTAATTAAAAATATGTATACAAGTATAAAGGGTTACAAAAAATTGGTCCATATTGCTGGCAACGTGAAAAGTGCCCAATGCTGGCAGCATTGCCATGTTGTATGGCAATGCTGATTCTTTGGACAAAAAATGGGACCGTCCTCTGGTCAATAAAAAAAAAAAAATAGGTAACAGAATCGGAAAACACGCTTAGTGGATTTTATTTTATTTGTGAACCAATTAAAAATTACTCTTTATGTAAGAACGTACACACGGCTACACATCAAGCTATACATTTCCAGTTTATGCTGATCTCGCATTCTATTGGATTTCTGTACAATGCGAGGTCAGCTTATACTGGAGATGTATAGCTTGATGTGTAGCCGTGTGTACAGACGAAATACTTAAACTCGTCAGTTTATATATTTTATGAAGTTGGGATACAAAATACGAATGTACCTTTTAAAGCTACGGCCCTAAATAAACTACTGCACAGAAAATTATTTAATCACTTGGAAACAAAGTTTGAAATAGACCTTTGACCAATGTCCCTTTGACATCAACCAGAAACCTTATTAATGGATTGGCCAAAATCTGTTTGATTTTATTTTCAGTATCAAATTTTAATTACACCTTTAGTTTCATTCTTGAATAGACATTATGCATGATTGCTGAGCAAGAGGACATCGGTTCGATTCCCGGGTTGGGCAAATTGATAATGTGTTTTTCCATCAAAAAATTCTCAGTGGCAGCCACGGAGTCTGGTTTTGTTCTCGGTTGATGGCAATAGGCCCGCCCCTTATTACATGGGACTTTAACATAACTGGCCAAATGTTGGTGTACTATTAGGTACACCCCTGCCTAACCCTTCGGGGGTTAAAGTAGAGCATAACCGACTAAAACAGACCTTACGGCTATGAACGTATATTCACTTTGTCTAAATAGTTACGACATTACCATGAACACAATTTTTGCTGTAGCTGTCGAAATGTAACGCCAAGATTTTACTATAAGTCGACTTAACGTAAGTGACTTTTTATGTAAAACCGCTCTTAGATGCTTGCTTCGAACAACGGCTGGGATATCTAGACTATCTACTAATAAAAAGATCCTGTATGTTCGTCCGTCCTTCAAAAGTGTATGGATTTTTAGTAAAAAGCATAACATCACTCCTGTAATTCGCGAAGGGTTAGATTGAGGTATACCCATTAGTACATCCATATTTCGCCAGTTATGTTTGAGTCCTACGTAATAGGGGGCGAGCCTATTGCCATCAACCGGTCATAAATCCAGACTCCGTGGCTGCTACTGAGAAATTCTAATATAAAACCCAATAAAACTTTGCCCGACCTGGGAATTGAACCCAGGACCTCATTCTCAGCAGTCGCCCTTGCGACCACTAGACCAAAGAGGCGTTTATTAAAAAGTTCACGAATTACTAAGTTCTATTGAATGTAAAATGTAAACTTAGATGAAAGCTTATAGGTCGTTGGCAAGAAACTCCTAGAGTTCTGGTGGCCTACCATGACGTCTTAAAGCAGGAGCAATTCCAATGTGGGAAAGAGATAGCGTTAGACGACCTGTATAGCTCTGTCTTTTCCCACACTTTAAGACGTCACAGTAACCCCCCTGATCACAAAACCGTTAAAGTTGTAAAGGTCAATAACTTGAAAACAAAAAAATGATTCGATTAATAACTTAAAACAACCAGTTATTATAGAAAGCCTTTTTAAAATAGCTCTAGGAAAATAATCCATAGCTACTATTTCCAGAAATAGAACTTTTCATATTAAACATTTCGTCAATACCATCATGTTGATCGCGCAAACAAATAAAGTGTGATCTTCCCTTAAAACCGCACGTGGGTGGCGCCGCGGGCGTAACACTGTATGTAATAAATTTCTTTTTCGCAGATGTTCCTGTGGGCCGTTATTGGATCCCTTACAATATAATATGCGGGATTTCATTTTCACATATTGTCTGACTAATATTGGCATATGCTGATGCTTCTGGGTAATGAGATAAACGTGCCCGTAATTTAAACGTAACGTCCATGAAATATTTATAGATCTAAAAGTCACCTTGAACAAATTTCTTTCGGAAAGTTATTTTTGTAAGAATTTTAGATATTCATCGTTTATTTTCCTCCTCATTTGCTTTGGTAAATATAATCATAATTGACTAAATAGCATCATAATCAAGGAAGCTTCTCCTTCAAACAATGATGTCTGTTGAAATAACAATGAAAAAATGGGTATCCTTCGGGCTCAAATTAATAAAAATATTTTTACTAAATTTTGTATAATTTTTGGAGAAAAATCTTTACCCCTAATTATCAAACGTTCAGGCAGCTTTGGGCTACGCATCCCTTCCTACCCTTAATTTGCATCGAGTTAATCTAATGACCACCGGGAAACATATTTAAATCGTTCTATAATAAGCGTCTATCATTATCTCATTTTTTTCTGGCCCTTTTCCCAATTTATTTGGTATCTGCTTTTTCCATACTTCTCTATTACTCGTCATCTCAGCAGTCCCCTCCTTTCTAGCCATATCATCCTTCATACAATCCATCCATTGTTTCTTCAGTCCATCCATTGTTTCTTTGGTCTTCCTCTATTCTTATAGCCATCCACATTCATACTCAGAACTTCTCTCACGACATTCCTCCGCATTACGTGTCTATACCACGTAACCGATTACCACCGGTTTATCAAGACATGCGTTGACTTTTCCAACTCCACATATTGGGGTCAGCTTATAGTCTATCCGGATGCAGCTGAATACCTATATTTTATATGATGCTACTGCCTGTAGGTTTTTGGGCTATTGACTCCCTGTTAAATGTCAAATGTTAGGATGATATGACAACATAGTAGGTGATCAAAAAATAGGACGCTTGGTTTTGATACAGATACTTGCGTTATCTAGGTGTACTGGTATATCTATATCTGTGGTCCTATATTTGTCATGTTACCAGCATTGCGCAACGCCAACCACCTTTACACAATCACACTACCGCAAACATCAGGGGAATTAAATTTTGAATTCTCGCCTTTCCTTCTAATAGCGCGCTAAACGAAATCTGCGGCAAAAGTTTCGCTGAATAAACACGACTCTTCGTTGGGTGTGCGAAGTTAGTAATTTTAATTTAAATGGGTTACAGCCTACTTGTGCTGCCTACCTTGAGTGTTGGAATCACGAATGTGGTGTAAACGAACATTTTGCGAAGGGGAGTTAAGAGTTGGTGGAGTATTGATGGGTGTAGAGCGCTTTTTAGGTGTTGCTGCCTTCTTAATAGTGTCTCAAGTGTCTTTAATAATACAAATACCAGCCTATTACTGTCCCACTGCTGGGCAAAAGCCTCTTCTCAACAGAGAAGGCATAAGCATTGATCACCAAGCTTGCTCAAGACGGGTTGGCGATTTCAGTCTTATATAAGTCCAGGTTTCCTCACGATGTTTTCCTTCACCGATATCTGTGACATCCAAGATAAACTTAGAAAGTACACATGAATTGAAAAAGTCACATTGGTACTAGCCCGGATTTGAACCCACAACCTCATGCATGAGAGGCGAGGCCTTAACCTCTGGGCCATCACGACATCAAGTACAACAGTCAAGTAGTTGTATAATTATGTACGTGTTGTCACTGATGACCTTCACAATTTCGTAATAAGTACTTACTTACTTCTCTGTATTTTATAATTATCTTGCAAGATTGTAAGAATCTAAAAGTGTGACTATTTAATTATAACGCATTTATTTGGTAGTTTATAATGTTGTCAAATTGTGGACGAACCTGAACTTATCGACGGGATTCATAATCTGTCCAATTTTATTTGCAGATGGACCTCGCAAATTTTCGCATCACTGTCGTACTAGGTTTAATCATGACATCATTTGAACACTTAGCCATCATTGGTTGTTGTTGTTATGACATCCAATGATATCAACTGAGTAAACGTCCACTAATTAAACGTTAGTCCGAATTAGTACTAGAATCAAGACGTCAGTGCACACAAGGAAATACTCGTAGATGCTAAAATAGGCGCTCCATATCTTTTTTATGCCCTAAGACGTAGCTTAACGATACTTTTGAGGTCGCGTGATGAAGCCGGAGCTACTTGCGATATCCATTTTCCATCCATTAAACACAAACTCGGCTGCGTACAACTATGTTGTGTAATGTACTATGTTGAACCGTTTGGTTTAATAATTGTTCTTCTAAAGTTACTTTGGTAGGGAAAATTTTAAAGGTTAAAATCGTGTGAGAAAATTGTATGAGAATTTTCAACCAAAATTTTGGATTATGGTGAGCCTAAAATAAAGTAGACTTCAAAATAACTAAGACCCTCACGCCTCGCAAAGGCATCACAATTTGCTTTGTCAGTGAGCTCGTATTCTATGTTTCATAGGTCAATTAGATGACTTACAAGGGTCAACTTTGAATTTGTAAGTCGTAATGAGACTGATCTCGTTAGGAAGAATTATCTTCAATTACATTTATCCTTTTATGGTAGGTATGTTAAACAATTTGGCGAAAAAAACACCATGAATTTTAATCCATAACAACAAAAACAGATATCATAAAAACAACACGATAAAGCAAAAACACCAAATAAATATCGTTTACAATTTTCAGAAAAACCGTTGAAAATTTTTCTCATCAAAATGCGTCGAAGCGGAAAGTTTTGATTTCCAATAAAAAGGGTTCGCTATATATTATTAAGGTTCGCCTCAGCGTGTTAGATGACAAAATATCGGTCCAGTTCGTTTCCATAACTGCCGGTTCCGTAATCAAAAGTTTTCGTATAAACATTTGTGCTGTGAACCCGAACAAGGTATCTGCAATTCTGAATTTTGGAACATTGAGTACTATTGGGATCAAAGGTGAAAAGCAAAATTCTGCTGTGTTTCAGGTTATTGAAAGATAGTGTTTGAGAAGTCCGAATTGGGATAGCGTTAGAGTGTCCACGTTTTGCGGATATTTGTGAGCGTAATTGCATGGGGCTTTCGGGACTTTTCCGAACACACATTTTGACTCAGACTCACAGTTCGAAAAATCGAATAATGAAGTTTGCGGCACCCAGGGAATCGATTTAACCATTCTGAGACCAAGAGGCTGGTAGCGAGTCAGGACATGAGGAATTGTAGGTGTTGTTATTTTAATCTTCTGAGTTTTGTTTGGCATATTTTTAAATTTGCCTTACTAAGTCTCCAAAAATATTTTGATGTGGTTCTATTTTAGCGGACATTCGGAGTCATCTTTCCAAAGTCCAAATAGGGACCTCATGAAAAATATGCATCATGCGCAGGGGTATCCAAAAATACCCCACGTATTCGAAACTATTTGGACCATCGAGTTCAATTAATATTTAAATATAGCTTTACCGTTTGTGGCATTCCTCTTTCCAAGTATTTTTGCCACACACGTCTTAGAGACTTCATTTACAGCTGTAAAAGACCACAACATAAAATTAACACATACCAATACAAGGCTATAACTTAATAAATATAATCCTCTGAACTCACGACGCAATACAGCGTTATGAAGTACAGCAATAAAAAGCCGTTACGGGCTTTCGTAGCCTCTTATTCGGACAAAAAGCAATATAACCTCGAATATCACCAGATGTCCACCGAACGACTTAGTTATTTGCCTTGTTATGTTCCAGATCGTACCATTGATTACTCGTATTTTTGCCTCCATTTTATTTGTGCTCGTATGGCGGGATCTCCTTTTAGGTTATGTGATAAATATAGTAATGACTGGGTTTTATCTATTCAAGCTTGTAAGAATTTAACACACACTTTTTTACGTTATTTATGTAGGTATATTTTTAAATCAGACAGATTTTATATTAAACTCACACACACACAGTATT
The DNA here is from genome assembly GCA_947578425.1 of Eugnorisma glareosa. Lineage (NCBI taxonomy): Eukaryota > Metazoa > Arthropoda > Insecta > Lepidoptera > Noctuidae > Eugnorisma > Eugnorisma glareosa. The sequence goes on along the minus strand of OX387970.1, from coordinate 19,208,277 downwards.
TTTTCTAGAAAACGGTCCTAAGGTACGAACAAATTGCGGGTGCTGCCCTGGACACATATACCTCTATATAAATTAATTACTGAGGTATCTTTCAATGTATTTACGTCCGGAACTGTTTCCGCAGTTTGTCTGTACAGGTTTGACCGATCCTTTGAACTAAATTGAATGAAACGTAAAAATAGCCTCAGACATAATAAAATTTTCCTGAAAAAAAAAAATATACCGTTATAGATTTTGTTGCCATTTTGAAAGAATTTCATTTTAGTCACTCAACAGATAGCCTTATTTTATTTAAAAAAAAACTTATTTTTGTAACCAAAATAATATCAGACACAATCTAAACAAACGGTCAATTAACTATTAAACGTAGTTCACTTTTTAAATGTAAAAATATTTCACCCGTTCCGCCATCTTATTCTAGCTCGAGCGGTTTAACGTAAAGGGGCAATTTCATAATTATTTTTGACGTATAACGTTCATACGGTGTTACTTTACTTTAATAGTCACTTGAGAAAATGGCTGCCTATACGGGAATATCCATTTACAATTTTACCTGATAAATTATGCTCGTATGGAATAATAAGTGGTACAAGAGTCAATGAACCGAGTCTTGGGATTAGCATACTTTTCCTAGAGGTTCTCAATGTCGCTAAAAACTGGCTATGGAAAAGCTAATAAAATAATGGGTATAGTCTAAATTTAAATTTAGAATCTAAGGCCGAGATAAATAAACGTCACTTAGCACTTAATTTAGCAGAATATTTTTCCTGTCACTGTTGCTCAAATAATAAACGAACATGCAATGCGAACATGTCCCAACTGAAGCGACAAACCGAAGTGCTACCTAACGTTTATAAATCTCCATCACGACAGTCTAAATATAATTCGATAAATTGTTATTATAACTACATATTCGTACTTTCTTGACATAGTTCAACTTCCATTGTAACTAACCTAATCTTTTCATTACCAACTTCCTTTAGTAAAGTCTAAAGTTTATAGTTGAGTACCAACCACAAATAATCTTAGTTGCAGAATTTAATTATAAAATTATGGTACGTGTAAAACATAAGGTGCATATTAACAGACACCTCAATTTCACGACTAATTTAGAGGGTAATTAACTTGGGTCGTGAACTCATGAGTTAGACTCCATCTCACGACATTTTGAATTTGTTCAAGCATATGCGTCATAAGGAGAAACCTTTTGCTCCTTCTTGCTGGTTGAGTTTAAAGTTTTATAAATGATATTGATCTTATAAATCGTTTTCAAATAACACTATAAACAGCATGTTATAGATTTAAACATAATCAACATATAATGTTCACACTGCTGGAACGCACGGCCTCCTCTCTATGAGAAGGAATGGGCTATAATCCACCACGCGGGCCCAATGTGGGTTGGTAGATGTCACAAGTCTTAGAATTTTTGGTTCAAGGACATGCCGGTTTTCTCACGATGTTTTCCTTCACCGTTTTTGAGAGCAGTGGCGGTGAAATAAATTACACAAAGTAATGCGCCTGCCTGGGGTCGAACCCACGACTTACTGTTCGTAAGTCGGGGCCACCATTGGGCCACCGCTGCTCTCAAAGATTTAAGAATTCAATTTAAAATCTATTTTTATTACTACTGACTACTCTGCGGAAGCCTCGTTGGTCTAGTGGTCGCGACTACTGAGCATGATGTCCTGGGTTTGATTCCCGGGTCGAGCAAATTGTTATTGGGTTTACCCATCAAGACTTTCTCAGTAGCAGTCACCCCCAGCTCATCCCCTATTACATGGGGCTTAACATAACTAGCGAAATAGTACTATTAGGTACACCTTTGCCTTACCCATCGTGGCTTACATCAGGCGTGATATTACGTTATGTTACTCTGAGAAGAAAAAAAAACTCATAGCTCAGTCTCTTAAACCGACGTAAAAAGGAGGAAATTCAATTTTTTTAAATTATAAGTCAGTTAAGGGTCCTCATGCCAGTACTTCGGTGCAGTCATTTTTGACAGTCTTGTCCACGTCTTGCGCTAAGACGCGAATTATACAGAAACGGCGTAAGGTGAAGGCGCGGCACAGGCGAAGCGCGGGCGTGGAATTATTAAGGAAACGAAAGAAGGACGTGCCTGAGCCGCGCCGCTTGAGTGGTGTTGGCGTCGCCTATGTGTATTTTGTATGATAACGTTTTGAAGCGGCATCATGACTGCGCCGCGCTATCACCTTACGCTGCTTGAGTGTAATTAGTGCCTGAGAGTACTGTTTACGAGAGATGATTAAAAATTTTCTAGGAGAGAGTGAGAGGTCAGAAGCCAGATGCCAGCGGGTGTGAAAGTGTTTACGAGAGAGAATTAAGGCAGACAATTATCTGCCACATAACATTCAATATGTGTTAATAGTATAACACGGGTTTGGGTAATTTTTTGGTGTCGGCGCAGCATAAAATTATATATATGTATATATACAATGTGTAACAGAATTAACGCACAACCTCTTAAGGGGTCATTGTACTCATCATTATGAACAACTTTCACTATGGGACCAAAACTGAAATCGCAAAAAAAAATCGACAGCCCCATACATTTCTGTGCGCATAATTCGACAAAATGTACTGAACAGCTGTTTTTTTTTTCGCGTTTCGGGGTTAGTCCCATAGTGAAAGTTGTTCATAATGATGAATACAATGACCCCTTAAGAGGTTGTGCGTTTATTCTGTTACACATTGTATATGTCTTCTCCAATAAACATAGCATTCAATATACTTAACTTAATTGCAACATAATTTACTCCAACTACATAGTAATAAACTTTTCTAAATTATTTATCCAGTGATACTCTGGTGCTCAGTGCATCGAAATACATTCTAATATTCCCCATTGGGTTAGTAGGTCTCAAAGCAATATTAATCGCGTTGTATTGCCACAATACACGCTGAAAGCGAAGCCGAGTGGATTTTCTTTTGTTTTCATTCGCAGGGAGACGTGCCATTCTGTGTTGTACATAATGCGTCCGATGCAACGGACTGGGCTTTGTACACTTGCCGTCAGAATTGTTGTACCAGTCTTATATCTATATTGCTCGAATGTGAATTCTAAGAATACAATAATGGACACCGTTGAGTGAAGGTATGTTGTTATAGATATTGTTTAATGCATTGGCGGGGTTGTAGTACTAGAAATCCTGGTTAGTGCTTTACGTTTTCTCTGTCTTTTGAAGATGGTTAATATCTCAATTTTTCCGCAACTGAATTACTGTGCCTTTATGAGTACGCACGTGTACGTACTGTGGAAAATGTATTTATTTAGAGCTTGAACAATTGCGTAGGCGTGGCCGTTGTTTTCTGCGCGCTCTTTTATGCAGATTCAAAGATAATATTAAAATAGGTACTGAAACACCATGTCGCCATTTAAACCTAAAATTCCTATATAATAAAACTGGGTAAACGGCGAATCGACGCAATATTTATAATTTTAGGACAGTCGCAAAATATTGGTTAAAAGAAAATCCGCTTTTAAGAAAAATAGATCATGTACCTACTGAATTTGTTTGCACGATAGTAAAAAAACGTTAACTTAACGAAACGTTACTTATTTTTGTATGTAACCTACTTCCAACAAAAATAAAACATTTACTCGTCAATTTTTTTTATTAACTTGATGAGGTCAGGGTTAGGTACCTATCTGACTCCTCGTCTACGAAGAAACCCCAATGTCCCTTACATTCGGAATACAAAAAAAAACAGTGTTTGGATCAGATAACACGTTGTTATTAAACTTCCTAAATATCGCAGTATCCTAAATTAATATTCAAGTAACAAGAAAGGCTGTGCATATTAATTCGGCAGCATGTGCACTACACGGCCTACTTGATGGGAGTGTCAGCTAGAACCGGACCAAGCCTCACTTTTTGTATTGTTTAAGTTTTGATTAAAAACCACTGCGGTGACCGTCCATTTTTGTTCTTTTGTGATCTCAGCTGTCGTTGGATATTGATTTCGAAGATTGTTAGTGGCTAATGTTAGTGTAATTTTTTTCCTGAAATCTTTGAGCGGAAATTACTGTTCCAGATTTGAGAACCTCGCAGCCCAGCTTGCTTTACAATCAAACTCAACAAATAAAAATAAAAACATTCTTTAGGTTTCTTTAGGGGTTTCGGCCGGTGCTAACGCTTTCTCTTTCACACCCGCTGGCATCTGGCTTCTGACCTCTCACTCTCTCCTAAAAAAAATTAATACATCTGCAGGTACTTATTTGGAGATATTGTACTGAATTTATTGTGGTAATTGGGCAATTTTTTCAATGAAAAGGAGCGGGAACGCCACTGGTCTTCACTCATTCTTTATTACTTACTCTCGCATAGGAAACTGATGGACGATTTTTATTTTATTAACGTGGCATTTTAAGCCCCGACCAAAAAAGAGGAGCGTGTCTGTCTGCGTCATCTTAGCTCCTAAACGGTTACCGATTTTAATTAATCTTAATAAAAATAATTAAATTCTAGTTTATAAGGTCACCACTTGATCAGTCAACAGAACCAATATTAAAAAGTTTTTAACTTGTGACCTGATATAAAGGGTGTAACAAGATCCTTAACGATGCCGAAAGGCACTTGTTTTCCCCGTCATTGCGATCATTTTTTTGTTCTAGACTATACCTGGGAACCTTCTAATTACGGAGATATTGGGGGTCAAAGTTTCAACTTTTCCACAAGTTTTTTTTTTAATACATTTTTTTAATGTAAGATTTTTACTTTAAACAATTCCATGACCCCCGTACTATTCAATCCACCCATCAGCACAATGTTTTGAGTACGTCACATTGAGTTCTAACGTAAAACGTGATATTTCACCCCAAAAAAAAAAATGCATTTCCAAGCAATAATGTTTGGTTGACGGCTTTGTGAAGGGTCTTGTTACACCATGTATTAAAAATCCTAATATGATGGGAACAAGTTATTTCGGGTTTTGTCTTCTTCCGTTCTTCTCTCTTAGTCATTTCAATAAACACTCACTTTTCAGCAAAATCATCTTTTATAATTTGGCGTCCACAATTTCGTTCCAATTCATAAATTTTCTCGGTACTTCATACAATTTTGAAAGGGAATATAAACCTTGAAATGTCATTACCACAGCCCATAATTTATGCAAACCTTAAAAAAGTATCGTCACCGTATTTAATAATTGTTAATTACCAGTGTGATGAGGGTGGGTATTAATACTGACCTAATTATTTTGCCGATGGGAAGTTTAGTGACGTAATAAACGAGTAATTAATTTATAATGTTTTTTGTTGCTCCTGATTTTATTAAAGTAAATGGATTTTAGTGGTTGATGCACGGTGTGTTGGTTATTTTTAATCATTTATTACTCTGGGTATGCTGCAGTGGTAGTTAAATTGTTGTACCTATATTCCTGTACTATTGAGTGGAGACTGCGAATCGGCAAGCGTAAGGTGGAGCCAACGATCTTCGCAGGGTGAGTAAATGGATGAAAGTTGCTGAGTAGCTAGTGATTGAGCACTGGACTGTTGAAGGCTGGTGATGATATTCTTGTATGGTTCGGTGGATGATGGAAACATTATTAATATACCTACCATTATCATCTTCCTGCTCTTGTATCTTGATAGGCGCGAATTATACAGAAACGCCGTAAGGTGAAAGCGCAGCGCAGGCGTCGAGTTTATAACGAAAAAAATAGAATGGTTTGCCTGCGCCTCGCCGCGCCGCTTGAATGTAATTCACGACACGTCGCCTAAACATTTTGTATGAAAACGTTTTGAAGCGGCGTTACGCCGACGACCTTACGCCATTTCTGTATAAATCGCGCCTTACTTGCCGTTGGCATATTTTCTTTAATTTTCTCACATACTAATATTATAAAGAGGTTAAATTTGTAAGTTTGTGTGTAGGTGGTAATCTCTGGATCTACTGAACCGATTTTGAAAATTCTTTCACTATTACGAAGCTACATTATCTCCGAGTGCCATAGGCTACGATATTTACAACGTGCCCGTGGTATAATTTCCGACAAAAAACGCGAACGAAGCCGCGGGCAACAGCTAGTACAATATAACAATATTCCTACCATAATTATGACACAAAATCATAACCCCACACTCATTTTCAATTCACCTACTCTTGGCAAAAATTAAAAACTTTCAGTTACACTTCCATCCTCTATGTAACAACCGCTTTAGATTACAGAATGATCAAATATCATCCCGTATTGCTTACTTTCGTTGACATGTTTCTAGACTGAGTGGCTTAGGCCATGTTGTCAGTGAATGAATTTCAGATTTCCTAAACTGACAATTCATTCTTCAGCTTTTTTTTAAAACGTTACCCATCTCTAGGAATTTCTCCTTTATCGCGGGTGCGTTTACAAACATAAACTCACATACATCAACAGCTAGATCCGGTACCACTACCAGTTAGTTGGCCATATAAATAATTTTGTTCCGTGTGGGTATAAGTTTGCTTATCTTTATTGTACCTATATCCATCTAAAATAAACATGTCCCATTAAAGTATAACAATAGAGAACACACAATAAAGAAGCGATCATTATATATTTTGTGCTTATTGTGTTATTAGATTGATACAAAACATATTGTATTGACAACATGAACAGATGTATCTGTCAACCAATTACAATTTCATAAAAATATAAAAATTCTATACGAATTCTGTTCGGTACCACGTAATCCGCTTCACATATTTTCGGGGTAGTTCAATACTGTGTAACGTTATATCTGGTTTGTATAAAAAGACTGTGTCATTATATTCTTTTAGTTGCTTCGTTTTATTTTAACAGATAATATGCCAAAATATTTATATTTCGGACGTATGCGGAAAAATATTGTTTATTACGTTAAGTGAATAGAAATCAATGTTTGTACACTGTGAATTCAATGTGTTATTTTTTATTTAATTAATAGTCAAAGGGCAGCACTGAAAAGCAGGTTATTGTTGGCAATACGGAAGGCAAGAGAGCACGAGGCCGGTCGCCATCACGACGGTCCGACCAAGTAAAAGAGGCTATGTCCTCAAGCAAATTTCAGCAGGTGATGGCAACTTTGAACCGGAGTTGATAGAGGCTTATTGTCCGTTTAAAGGGGTCCAGTGACCACGATCCTCAGTAATGAGGGACCGATTGAAGAAGAGAATAGTCCAATAGACAGGATAAATAGTCAATTTTGTCAACAGTTCTTCCACCGTCTTTCGGTAAAAGTTCAGTGAGTGGTCTATTTCACCATGACATGTCTTGCCAAGTGTCCTACCTACCTCCAATTCAGAGCTACTACCCGCAATCCGACATCCGACGCCTTACTACGAACTTTAAAGCATTGCTGACTACGACGTAAGTTTTGTACTGGAATTCAAAAAGCTCCTCTTCTAATACTTCATCATCACCATCATCCAAAGCCCATCTTCACCCACTGCTGGGTATATGCTTCTCTTTGCTTGTGCCAAGCTCCACGTTCTTGTACCAGCCTCATCCAGGATATTGCATACTTTATAAGGAACTAATTTTGACAGCTCGAACGTTAGGCCCTCAGAACAAAGTTACGTCTTTTTTTTTTACCGATGGGAAATCATCAAATAACCCTTCCGGCTCTGGGCTGAGCAGGTGGGAGTGTCAGACTTTTACTGACTAAAACCCATCCATGTTCCTTCCTTTGCCCTTTGTGTTCCAGGGCCGCGGTGTCTCTTTCGAACAGTCCCACAACCGTGACAGGCATCGGTCCTTTCGGACCCCTTCCTGTTTGCTGACTCTCTTTGAGGCGCGCGTGGAACTTGAACGCGCCGTCGACACGGCCTGTCGTCATAAGACGGACGGACGGCGAGCTAGCCCATAGCTCACCGTCCACAGGCCCGCGCCTACGGTGGCCGGGGGCCATCACGTGGCCCCCGACGCCCGGTGCGTCTCCCGCGGCGGCTGAGACGTGAGGTGACCTCCTTCGCTAGCATGACTGCTTCGCAGAAAGAGGTGACGGCGTCCCATTCCCTCTCGCTCCGGACCACGGATTGAACGTCTAAGTCAACGTTTACGATATTATGCAATACGTTAGAATTCGTGCTAGGGTCTTCATATACGATTGCCATAGGCATTTAACCAAAGTGTGGGATGGTATACAAAGAGAATGAAGGGCGAAAAAATAAGGAAAGAAATGGTGAAAACTCACAGTATTATTATATTATGTGGCTTATATCATCGTCAAATCGGACGTAGGCGTCTCAATGAGCGTTATGAAGATTGATAATAATTCGCTAATTGATTCGCACCAGTAGTCGTGACGCTTTGCAGACGAAATTGTAATCGTAGATTGTAGGTCTCAATACACTTCTCAAATATGATAACACACTTGAATGTAGTGGGACAAACTATAAATTATATTTATTTTGTAAATTGGTAGGACAAATTTCTTTGTGAAATAAAAAGTAATTTTTAAACTAGATTGGGACCGACCGTATAGAGTTTTAAGACATAATTTCTTTGTGTTCCGTATCTTACAAGTCTGTAAAGCAACAATGAAACAAACTCAGAGGTCACAGTCAAGCCAATGAGCACCTTGTAGATTAGCATGGTTTTTGGAGAAAAGAACCTCACAGATTTAGACTGTTCGGTATCCGTAGCTCTAAAATTATTGTGCTGCAGTCTGTCCCAGCTTTAAATCCCTAACAGTTGCCTGTACCGTACCTCAGAATTGTCGTAAATTACCACAGTAATTTAACTGCTTCAAACTCACCTCCATCGTGTATCTCTCAATTCCATTTCCATCCGTTAAATCTACGCCTAAGTTCCATACGACTTCGTAAACAAATACCTATGCATACTTGTACGTATTATAATTCTCGCTTACGCAGCGAGTACAACAGCATGATATGAATAATATGAATATTCAGGAGTATATACTGTGACGTGGCATAAATTGAGCTGAGTATAAAATCCGCGGACTAAGCGGGATACTGTTGTAGAGACATGTCACAACACGTTTGAAATTATAAAAATTATACTCCTAAATTGTTTGCTGCGAAGAAAGAAAAATGTGTAGTGTTGCTGGGAGTTACATTTTGTAAATGTGTCTGGTTAAAGTCCTTGTCCTCCTTAACATCATATTTTTAACCACCACCAGAAAAAGAGTATCCGATTTCTGCGTTAAAACAGTCAAAATGATTAGACATGAGATTTGAACTTTGGGTAAAAATGTCTTATAAATATGGACGCTACTTTTCATCAAGAGGTCTGAACTTTAATTTGGCATCATTGTTATATTTAGAAAAAGTAGGGTTCACGGATATTAGCATACATGAGATGGAACCACGATCTTGATAGAAAGATTTTGAGTTTCTCACTGTCTTCACTTTATCTAAGACTTGATAATCCTGCATTGCACTCTGCCTGAAATTATAAACTGTTGAAATGGAAACAGATGGTAGAAAGGTATAGGCGGCAGCATGTTAATCAGCATCAGACCATTTGCTTACAAACTGATTGCAATTAGGAAACACCTACTGGGGGTGTCTGACATACCGCTGTTAAACTGGCGATGGTTTGTGTTGGTATGATTATGTTTTTACAAAATGATTTGTAACAATGTTTCATCATCGTCTGCCTAGTCTTTTCCCAACTACGCTAGGGTCAGCTTCCAGTCTAACCGCATGCAGCAGGATACCCGTATTTTACATGGAGCGACGGCCTATCTGATCTCCAAAATTCAGTAAGTAGGTAATATACATTTAATAAGATACCCCTTGGTAAGACTGGTTGTCTGACTTGAGAACCACAATGAACGAATGAAAGGATGACGAGGTCGACTGGGAATTGAATATCAAAAGATAAAAAAATAAAACATGTTGGTAGGTTTGATATATAATTGGTCAATGTAGATTAAGTTGACGGTTTCCGGTATACATTCGCGAGATGGATACAATATCATAAATAATTTTATTTGTACCACAAATAAAATGTAACTTAACCTCGACGCAAAATGGAAGTTTAATGAAGTTGATTAATTACTTGACGTTATCGGTAAGGGGGTGCGGGGGGAGTCTCTTGAGGTCTAATTCATCATAATTATGAGATGCGATCGTGTTTCAGTTATTTTATGGCGAACTATTAAACAAATTATAAATACTCTTCTTCGAAATTAAGTGGAGTTCATTGATGAGTTCATTGATGTCTATTTTCATTATGTTTGATGTGGCTCTTCGTATTTGTGGATTTGGCAGACATCTTTGTTTGTTTTGACTTAGGTAATATTGTTGTGGTTCAAGTTAAAAATGTTATTCGTGCTTTAAATATTTTTTTTATTTTATTTAATATTATATTAATTGATAGTAGAATGTATTTTGGAGAGCACTACTGCTCTTGAAGACAGTGCCTGATTATCATTTTGATGCTTCATGTCGAGGTTTCCAGTCTAATTGTTTGCTGCTGAATACTAGTAATTTACTTGGAACGACTTTCTATCTGACCTCCATAACACAGTTGCTGGGTGATATGATAGGGACCACATGGAAGGACTGGTTGTTAAGGATCTATGTATGACAACCAGAACAAACTACGTGATTTCCGAGGCATCCGGGTTTCTAAATCCTACAGGTACTATTAAATGAGCAATGTTTGTATATAGCGGAAACCAACCTTAATAGGGACCTTTAAATAATTTAGGAAAAATGAAAATTTTATCAGCCTAGGGTAATTTAGGAGCAGTCACATGGTGTATAATATATTTGTCACGTTCTCGAAAACGGCTAATGATTTTGATGAAAGAGGCATTATAGGGAGACACGGGGCCAAAAGACCAATCTGGATAAGTCTCATATCTGGAAGAAAATTCGTTTTCTCTATTTTCCCCCAAACACCTCGGTTGCCCAGGTACTGTTAATAATTTACACAAACTTAACTTCGAATATTCCTATTTCCTCAAAACCTAAAAACATTTCACGATCCAATAACATAAAAAGCTCAAGTATCAGGAACTCGAAGTTGGTTACTGCATTCCAGAATGCGTAATACGCGTTTACTTACTCCTATACAAGTATACAGACGCTGTGAGTATCCACTTTTATGTATTCATATTCATACAGTCTCCTGTCGTCCGTGAACATAGGTTTGCTTCGCTGCTCGCAGTTTCAATGTTTGTACAAGTTTGTTGAGCAAAAAATGTAGGATATCTAGTGGTATACAACACGGGCAGAAAGTTCCTTAGGAAACAAATTATAATTGGGAATATAGAAGCTTTAATAACATACCACAATACCATGCCATATTTGGAATCAAAGCTCACAACTTAGGATCCTTAAATATTATTGATAATATTTATCCGTATTAAATACATTAGTATAGTTAGACCATCAGTAGGCTCTATAGCACGTCCATAAAAGCTTGTGAAAATTCACTGGATAGACCATAAAATTAATAATTTATAAGGCCTATACCAAATACCAAGAGGGTCGTTTAGTAAAGTGAGATGGCTATCAAGCCCGAGTCCACGTGGACCAAATTCTTTCCCATGTTTCATTGGAAAGTTAACAAACACCACATCTGTAATGCGTAAATGTCTAAAATAAGACAAAGTGCCTCTTGTTCGCTGGAATTATCAACCGTGCAGAACGAAATAATTTCTATGAAAGCAAAACAATTTAAACTGTCAGATAACTCGATATTTATTGGGGTTTTGACGCGGGTTAGATACTTGAAACAATACTTAAATTGCCATGTCTCGTGTTTCCAAAGATTTTTTTGATGTCGCTAAGACAAAAACGCCTTAAGGATGTGGATGACTTAAGGAAGCTTCTCGAAGGATTTTGGACAGAGCCACACCCACGCCGGAGGGATCGGCCAATAATGAGATTGCATTATTTTTTTCTCAAGGTTATTTTAAAATTTACAGTGCGCTTGAGGGCGGGGCCTGGGCGATCGTTTGAAAGGACGTATCCATAGGTTCAGGACAGACCGGAGGCGACTCTCGAGACGTCAAGGCGATTCTCTTTACGATAATCTGTATTAGTTTTAAATAGAAGCAGTGTAGCATATTTTGATTCCTATCTTTTGTTTGTAAAAAGTGTTGTTAGATTTAAATTTGTAACCTCAGTGCGAATTTCACCTAGAGTGGCTACTACGTCGAATCAATTCACGACAGTGAATCGTTCGTGAGTAAAATTCAACAAGGTCACGTGAGTTACAATAATTACCGGGGACGACACCCACGAACTCCAGTCTAAATTCTATAAGTAAATTGAATAACATCTCTATTAATATGGAACCCGATACTTCCCCAAACTTCAAGAAATTAAACATAGAGTATTTACATCCCATTTTCGGGGTTATTACATCGAGGCAGGTTATTTAATCGGGGTTATTATCATAATTGTCCTGATAAAGAAATGCATGGACTGTAGAGACGAGAGGGAGCCGGAGGACTGAGGGTCGCGTGTGTCGATACCCTGACTATTTGATCATTTAAAGTCTATGTAATTAGTTCCTAATGTAAATTTTATTGGACGGCTAACTGATAATTTCCGTCAAACTTTATTATGAATTCCAGCCAATAATATGACTGAGGATGTTTTGAGGAGAACGGTTGCGGGCCGTCTTTGTGTTATTGTACTTATAATCATGAATTATATGTATATATCCAATTTGTGTTTATTTTAAGTTTGTTGGCAGAATAACGGTTTTTTCTGTTTCGATATTTGGATTTTTCCGTTATTATATCAAGGCCATAGGAACCCAAATATCGGCTCTACATTCACTAATGTTGGATGTAGGGTTAATTCACACACCAGTTTCGTGATGAAGGGGCAGGGAAGCAAAGCTAAACGAGGAGTTATCTCACAGTCTGTAAATTCACGGGAGGTCATGACTGTGAACTATCATCACCCTAAACAAATAAATAACAGGGCGTGATATTACATTCCTTAGAGTATACACCACCTTAAATTACATTGGATACCCGATTTGAGTAAATAATGACTGGGCAGATCATAGTTCTGAATCAATAAAATAATAGAACTTGATCTTTCATTAATTAAAGATATATTCTAGATAGTAGTACAAGTGAATTGCGTTGAAGTGATGCACCGTACTTTATTATAATTTAAACCATGATGTTCCATTTGGACCTTTTAAAACTACTCGCCTATCTTCCCCTGAATCAACACCGATTGTATTAAATAAATGATTTTAATTAACTAAACTATAAATTTGTTTTTCTTTATAGAATAAGTTCCCTATGTTTATGACGAAGGAGGAATAGGTTATATTTATTATCCTGTGTACTTGTGGCTAAATTAATCTTTCAAGAGATATCATAATTGACTATATTATTCGACTCAAGTAGGACAAATTTATATTGTTTTTCCAGACCCAAATATACTCTGAACGCTCTTATAGGTACACTTTTTGCAATCCGTCTGTTAAAGACAGTAACTCAACACAGAATCTTGGCTTAAATCTCGATAAAATCAAGATAGTCCAACCTGACTAGTTCTACTATTAATTACTAGATCGAAGGAGAGAGAGGGAGATCTAGAGAGGGATAGCTTATCTTTCAGACAAATCAATCGGATATTAAAATTTCACTCTCAATCCAACTAAAGTAGGCAGTAGGATCATGTTAGGAGGCCCAGAGATACGATGTTGACAGATATAGTTCATCCGGTTACATTCAAAGACCTCTACCACTGCAGCTATCATTCTTATATTAAATCACACGAATCAGTACATACATGGGAGGCGACAGGTGCAAGTGGGAGCGTCACTCACACTCTCTTCAGACCGATCCCTGACTTGTTTGGGTGGCCACCCAGTTAAATTCCGTAGTTTGATAATATATACATAAATACAACAGATATCTGATCAGGAGGTAAAAATATGCTTAGCACACCTATGATTATGATCGCTTCGCAGCGGGTTAGGTACATAAGGGAAAGGTCTATATACCTCCATAACTACCGTAAGGTAGGCCCTGAGCCGGGCCCTAGGAAATTAGTCCGACGCTCACTAACTTGGCTTGATCAGTGCAGATACCTAGTATCTCTACAAAGTAAAGTTCACCTGTGTTCAACTGACTAGAACACTCAACCTTAGTTGCCACTAGGATATAATGAGTCAAGTTGTCGGTAATATTTGATATAAACAATGTTTTACTTAATAAAATTGAATTAATCTAAGATAATAATCGTCCTTTCTTAATATAGTAGAGTTAATCTATCAAGGTCAAGAGACACGGTAGGTTAACTATGATCTAAGGTGAACCTAGTCAGAGGGCCAGTGGCGATATTTTGTCCGACCATGCTATGTACTAGGATAAATGTAAATGCAGACGAAGATAAAGACTAATGAGGCAATAATTCGCTATCTCTTAACAATGGTATCTCTCAGCTGATTCTAAATTACTCTATGCACTTGACGATATATAGACGATCACATGCCTTACACTCCACATAGAGGGTGTACCACCACATAAAAAATGATGCCGTGACCAGAGGATTGCAGCTACGTGTCAAAAAAAAATCGACGCGACTGGTCCAGAGCTAATTAAGAAATACACTACATTACCACACAACGTAGGAAATAGAGCACAGAGTATTGTTAGGATATTCGCTTTCAGAGATGCCGGAAGCAGAAAAGATGAAGCTCCACCTCGCACAACTGCACTATTATGTATAATGTATAAAATTATGAATATAATATACACGTGTAAATTTACAGGTTTACATCTAGACAAGGTTGCAGAGGTGGACTATAAGGGAATGCTTATTTATATAAACCTACAAGCCTCAATAAACATATAAATGTCATTTATATAATTTTACATAACCTAATCATAACAATTTTGTTTACAGGATAAAGAAGATACACAAATCATCTTCGTCTTATTATAAAATTAGCAAAACATCAAAAAAAAAAATATAATAATAATAACTAGCAATTCCAGTATCGTTCGGCTTATAAACTAAAACTAACATTGTAATACATAGGACTCGCGTGGGCCGGGGGCGCGGTGTCGATTACGGGATCTTAAGCTCAAAAGGGTAGCTGCATTTGTTTAACGCGTAAAATGTCTGAGAAACGACGGGGCAGGAGTTTAAAAAAAAAAACAATGGATGATAATATCCATGAAGGTGAAAGTAGCGGTCTGAAGGGGCATTCTAACGGGACCATTGATAACGTCACTCTAGAGATATTACTACAGAAAATGGACGAGTTTAAACAGAAACTCGAGTCAATAAGTTCGCACGGTAATAATGAGGGCGGGGTAGGCGCAAATAGTACGTCTTCACACGAAATCGTAGGAGATTCTAACGATTTAGGACCTAGGGCTAGTACGCAAGAGACAGCTAATTTCATCACGGAAGACAATAGTACGATGTCGTCTATCACTCGGAACATTTTCGTGGTCCAACCTACGATTAGCAAACCCATCTTTGACGGGAAATCGCAAATTAACCCGATCACATTTCTAAAAAGACTGAAAAAGTATATCAAATCGATTAACGCTCACGATAGGGAGGTAGATATCGCTCTGGAGTGTGTCACGGGGCACGTGCGAAAGGTTATGGAGGTGTATTCGAAGGGATGGGCAACGTTTGCTGACTTTGAGACTGATTTCCGACGTAATTATTGGACGGAACAGATTCAAGAAGCTGTAAGATATAAATTGATTAGGGGGGTGTATTCTCGTGATTCCGGTATCACTATGTCCGAACACTTTGCCGAGCAAATAGAATCTATGCAATCATTAACTATTGCATTTAGTGAGAGGGACTTAGTAAACTCCATAATGAGACATTATTCGGTAGACATACAACAACTATGGTTTACTAGAACGGGAGAACCCACTATTATAAACGGCGCGAATTTTCTCAGGGGGCTCGAACAAAACATTGTCTTCAGGCAACAGGTGACACCTGTGAGTCACCTCGTGAGGAACAATAGGCGGGACAGACACGATAGACCGCCTATCACGGCGACTATAACGGCTGAGGTACGAGGTAGAGGTCAGTGGAACTCGTACAGGGGAAGGGGTTATCAGAGGGGCCGGGCAGAGTATAGGTCCAACTATAATCGGGCCGTGCCGCCAACAATGAATAGGAACGAACACACTATAGGGAGGCCAGCTATTACCTTTGTCAAAAGAAATGAGCCAGCCACTTCATCGCGACCTGTGGGGGAGGAAAAACAAAAAAACTAATGTCCCCTACACAAGCGAGTCCAAGAAGATTAGATATGTGTGATGTGGGGAACGAGAGGACTCAAAATTATGTCAGAAAGAACATAGCTTATAACATTCTCACGAAGCTAGGATGGAAGGCGGGAGAGAGGTTAGGCATGAGTGGGGTAGGATTAAGGAAACCGTTAGGCGAAACTGGGGATGACGGGGAAGATTATAGATCACTGGCGAAAAAAGTAGGTATTTTACTAGAAGGGCAGTTTGATTCAAACATGACGTGTGAGGAGGGCGGATCGATATGTGACGTTTGCACGGGGGGAGTTAGGGCGATGTTTGCAATGTTTCACGAATTAGAAGAGGAAGATGAAGAGAGTAATGACTACTCACTACCTAGGTTACCCGAGGTGTGCGTGTGTTTATACGGTAGGAATATAAATGCGCTAATTGATACAGGGAGTCAGATTAGCGGAATAACTAGGGAATTGTATGATTCTATCCGGGAGGAAAGGGGCGAACTACCAGAGATCGCGATCCCGGCGGTGCAAGTGCAAGGGGCTTTCGGGTCGCGAAGTGAAAGCACTAATCGGTTAGTGTTAATAGAATTCAAACTAGGTAGCACTTTAGTGGAGGCACCTGTACTGATCATGCGTAGACTACCTAGGTCTTTGATATTAGGGGTCGACTGGCTCGAACGTGTGAAGGGGGTGGTAAATTGCGGGGAGGAACGAACGTTGACGATAGAACACTTGGGAGTTAGATCGAACATTAAATTAGATTCGAATTGCGAGATTGAACGATTGGGGGGCGCAGCGAACGCCAGTATAATTAATTCGATGATAGGACGTGACATTCACCAAACAAAGAAGGGGGTGGTAAATTGCGGGGAGGAACGAACGTTGACGATAGAACACTTGGGAGTTAGATCGAACATTAAATTAGATTCGAATTGCGAGATTGAACGATTGGGGGGCGCAGCGAACGCCAGTATAATTAATTCGATGATAGGACGTGACATTCACCAAACAAATAAGTCAAACCGGAATATCGAGACAAATGTCAATTCAAATATCACGATCGATCGCGCACCAAATTGGAAGGAACAGCTAGACAATACTACTTTGAGTGACGAACAAAAGGATCTATTGTTACCGGTATTAGAAAAACATAGCAAGGTTTTTACCAATAGGTTAGGGCTAACAAATAAATACGAGCACGTCATAAAGTTGGTAGATGAGGAACCGTTTGTTAGACGCAGTTATCCGGTGCCATTTGGGCATAGAGAACAAGTTAGGAAAAAGTTGGCCGAGCTAGAAAGTTTAGGGGTTATTCAACAAGAGGCGACGCCATATTGCAGTCCGTTAACTTACACAAAAAAAACGAGACGGGACAATAAGGGTTTTATTAGATGCACGTGAGCTCAATAAAAAGATGGAGGGTGACGCCGGATCGCCGCCACTTGCCTCAGAAATATTACAGTCATTTCACGGAGTTAATTACATAAGCTTGATTGACTGTAATGATGCGTATTTTCAATTACCATTGCATAAAGATTCTAGGAAGTACACTGGATTTACGTTTATGGGGAAGACTTATACCTATCGCGTATTACCACAAGGATTAAAGACCTCAGTAGCGGGCTTCTCTAGGGCCATGGATATCATCCTTGATGACATCCGGGACTTCTGTATGAATTATTTGGATGATATCATCGTTTTCACTACGGGGGACCTAAACTTGCATCTAGACCACTTAGACCAGGTCTTAGGGAAATTAGAGGACGCGGGGATGACAGGCAGAATAGAGAAATGTCGATTTTTGTGCGTCGAAGTAAAATTGTTAGGGCACATAGTTAACATTAACGGGATACGTATGGACCCTGATCGAGCGGACGCTATAGCAAACTTCCCAGCGCCGAGAACCGTAAAACAATTACGAGGGTTTTTAGGACTCATAAATTATTTCAGACGGTTCGTTTCAAGGTATAGTGAAGAGGTTAGGCCTTTGTACGATTTATTGAAGTTAAAATCAAAGTGGACTTGGACCAAAAGGGAAAACGAGTGTTTTGAGAGAGTGAAAGGGCTGTTTTTAAACACAACACTACTCTCGCACCCAGATCCTAAGGGGACGTATTACTTACAGACTGATAGTAGCAATTTGGGGATCTCCGGATACGTGTATCAACTAACTGATGACGGAGAGGAGAAGGTTTTAGGATTCTGTAGCAAATCTTTGTCGGAAACAGAGCGTCGTTGGACTGTAACAGAGCAAGAGCTGTGGGCTGTGGTGTATAGTCTATCTAAGTTTGAGACGTATTTACGGGGGGCGCGACTAACTATTCGGACCGATCATAAAAGTTTGGTATTCTTACAGTCATGCAAATTACTGAGTGCACGTATGATACGTTGGGTGCACTATGTAAGTCGATTCGATTACACGGTAGAACATGTCAAAGGTACGGAAAATGTAGTAGCAGATGTACTGTCGCGACATATTGCGGGGGCCACCGATATAATAACAAGCAAAACGCCGGGACCGGAGATGAATTTATTCAAGGTACCGTTAGGACGAAAGATAAGACGGAGCTGGAAGGATATTAGGGATTATCAGCGGGACGATGAGGTAGCTCAGGAAATCGTTAAACGTATTAAGAAAGTAGGCACGTCGGAGTCAAAATATTTCTTGTTCAAAGAAGGAGTACTTTACAAAAGGAACAAGAATGAAGAAGTATTGAAGTTGTATGTTCCAATTAGATTACAGAACGAGTTGATTAGAAGCATACATGAGGAAATAGGTCATTTCGGACGATACAAGGTTTATTCACTGATGAGAAAACGTTATTATTTTGCTAATATGTCACGCGAGATAGGAAAAATTGTAAGGACTTGCGAGATATGTCAAAAATCTAAACATGCGTCAGAAACGCACACGGGGCCAATAAAAACCGTAATAGCCAATGACATAGGAGAACGGGTATTTTGCGATATATACGGACCATTACCTACGGGAAGGTATGGATACAGATACATCTTTGTCATGCAAGATGCGTTTAGTAAATTCATTAGGCTGTATCCACTGAGACAGGCGTCGGGGAGAGCAACTTTGACTTGCGTAAGAAAGTTCCACAGGGAGCTAAAAGTAGTGAACTTATGTTCAGATCGGGGCACTAACTTTACATCAAAGATATTCGAAACGGGGGTTAGACAGTTGGGGGTAGAGCTGACACACACCTCGATTCGAAATCCACGACCTAACTCGACTGAGAGAGTAAATAAGGAACTAGGGCGGCTATTTAGAACCTATTGCGACAGGTCACATAGATCGTGGGTTGATCTATTAACTGACATTGAAGACTGCTATAATAGCGTAACACACACCACTACGGGTTATTCACCAAACGAGATAGTCAGGGGAGTAGAAACCGTACTGTCCACCGATATTGTTAAAGCAAACCGAAGTAAATCAAATCAACAATTAGAGACGATAGACCAGATTCGGCAGCAGGCGCGCTTGAATACAGTTAGAGCGGCCGACAGTAAAGAAAGATATTATAACAAGAATCATCGGTTGATTCGATTCGAGATAGGGGACCTTGTGAAGTTAAAGACTTTCGCGAAATCAGATGCAGATAAGAAAATAACTCGGAAATTTATGAGATTATTTGAGGGGCCATATAAAATAGGCGCGATACCTTACGATAACGTATACACATTGATAGACATCCCCACCGGAAAGATCAGGGGAAATTACAACGCCATCCACCTGTTCCGTTACTACACTAGCAAATGAAAAAAAAAAAAGTTTTTTTCTCGCCGGGTAATTCATTGGACAGACAACAATAGGACCGCAATTCAACAATGAGGGATAAGATTTTATGAGAGTAAGTCAGTACAATGGGGACTGTAAGAGTAAGGATAGGACCGCGGGAATATGGTTAGAAACGTGTGAACAATTGAGGAGTTGTGAGAAATTGTAGCGAATACGGTTGAAATAGATTTTTGAAACGACGAGTTGGGCAGGAAGCTAGTGAGGCGGTGTTTCAGAAATCTATTTGGGGGCGTGTGAGATGGCTATCAAGCCCGAGTCCACGTGGACCAAATTCTTTCCCATGTTTCATTGGAAAGTTAACAAACACCACATCTGTAATGCGTAAATGTCTAAAATAAGACAAAGTGCCTCTTGTTCGCTGGAATTATCAACCGTGCAGAACGAAATAATTTCTATGAAAGCAAAACAATTTAAACTGTCAGATAACTCGATATTTATTGGGGTTTTGACGCGGGTTAGATACTTGAAACAATACTTAAATTGCCATGTCTCGTGTTTCCAAAGATTTTTTTGATGTCGCTAAGACAAAAACGCCTTAAGGATGTGGATGACTTAAGGAAGCTTCTCGAAGGATTTTGGACAGAGCCACACCCACGCCGGAGGGATCGGCCAATAATGAGATTGCATTATTTTTTTCTCAAGGTTATTTTAAAATTTACAGTGCGCTTGAGGGCGGGGCCTGGGCGATCGTTTGAAAGGACGTATCCATAGGTTCAGGACAGACCGGAGGCGACTCTCGAGACGTCAAGGCGATTCTCTTTACGATAATCTGTATTAGTTTTAAATAGAAGCAGTGTAGCATATTTTGATTCCTATCTTTTGTTTGTAAAAAGTGTTGTTAGATTTAAATTTGTAACCTCAGTGCGAATTTCACCTAGAGTGGCTACTACGTCGAATCAATTCACGACAGTGAATCGTTCGTGAGTAAAATTCAACAAGGTCACGTGAGTTACAATAATTACCGGGGACGACACCCACGAACTCCAGTCTAAATTCTATAAGTAAATTGAATAACATCTCTATTAATATGGAACCCGATACTTCCCCAAACTTCAAGAAATTAAACATAGAGTATTTACATCCCATTTTCGGGGTTATTACATCGAGGCAGGTTATTTAATCGGGGTTATTATCATAATTGTCCTGATAAAGAAATGCATGGACTGTAGAGACGAGAGGGAGCCGGAGGACTGAGGGTCGCGTGTGTCGATACCCTGACTATTTGATCATTTAAAGTCTATGTAATTAGTTCCTAATGTAAATTTTATTGGACGGCTAACTGATAATTTCCGTCAAACTTTATTATGAATTCCAGCCAATAATATGACTGAGGATGTTTTGAGGAGAACGGTTGCGGGCCGTCTTTGTGTTATTGTACTTATAATCATGAATTATATGTATATATCCAATTTGTGTTTATTTTAAGTTTGTTGGCAGAATAACGGTTTTTTCTGTTTCGATATTTGGATTTTTCCGTTATTATATCAAGGCCATAGGAACCCAAATATCGGCTCTACATTCACTAATGTTGGATGTAGGGTTAATTCACACACCAGTTTCGTGATGAAGGGGCAGGGAAGCAAAGCTAAACGAGGAGTTATCTCACAGTCTGTAAATTCACGGGAGGTCATGACTGTGAACTATCATCACCCTAAACAAATAAATAACAGGGCGTGATATTACATTCCTTAGAGTATACACCACCTTAAATTACATTGGATACCCGATTTGAGTAAATAATGACTGGGCAGATCATAGTTCTGAATCAATAAAATAATAGAACTTGATCTTTCATTAATTAAAGATATATTCTAGATAGTAGTACAAGTGAATTGCGTTGAAGTGATGCACCGTACTTTATTATAATTTAAACCATGATGTTCCATTTGGACCTTTTAAAACTACTCGCCTATCTTCCCCTGAATTAACACCGATTGTATTAAATAAATGATTTTAATTAACTAAACTATAAATTTGTTTTTCTTTATAGAATAAGTTCCCTATGTTTATGACGAAGGAGGAATAGGTTATATTTATTATCCTGTGTACTTGTGGCTAAATTAATCTTTCAAGAGATATCATAATTGACTATATTATTCGACTCAAGTAGGACAAATTTATATTGTTTTTCCAGACCCAAATATACTCTGAACGCTCTTATAGGTACACTTTTTGCAATCCGTCTGTTAAAGACAGTAACTCAACACAGAATCTTGGCTTAAATCTCGATAAAATCAAGATAGTCCAACCTGACTAGTTCTACTATTAATTACTAGATCGAAGGAGAGAGAGGGAGATCTAGAGAGGGATAGCTTATCTTTCAGACAAATCAATCGGATATTAAAATTTCACTCTCAATCCAACTAAAGTAGGCAGTAGGATCATGTTAGGAGGCCCAGAGATACGATGTTGACAGATATAGTTCATCCGGTTACATTCAAAGACCTCTACCACTGCAGCTATCATTCTTATATTAAATCACACGAATCAGTACATACATGGGAGGCGACAGGTGCAAGTGGGAGCGTCACTCACACTCTCTTCAGACCGATCCCTGACTTGTTTGGGTGGCCACCCAGTTAAATTCCGTAGTTTGATAATATATACATAAATACAACAGATATCTGATCAGGAGGTAAAAATATGCTTAGCACACCTATGATTATGATCGCTTCGCAGCGGGTTAGGTACATAAGGGAAAGGTCTATATACCTCCATAACTACCGTAAGGTAGGCCCTGAGCCGGGCCCTAGGAAATTAGTCCGACGCTCACTAACTTGGCTTGATCAGTGCAGATACCTAGTATCTCTACAAAGTAAAGTTCACCTGTGTTCAACTGACTAGAACACTCAACCTTAGTTGCCACTAGGATATAATGAGTCAAGTTGTCGGTAATATTTGATATAAACAATGTTTTACTTAATAAAATTGAATTAATCTAAGATAATAATCGTCCTTTCTTAATATAGTAGAGTTAATCTATCAAGGTCAAGAGACACGGTAGGTTAACTATGATCTAAGGTGAACCTAGTCAGAGGGCCAGTGGCGATATTTTGTCCGACCATGCTATGTACTAGGATAAATGTAAATGCAGACGAAGATAAAGACTAATGAGGCAATAATTCGCTATCTCTTAACAATGGTATCTCTCAGCTGATTCTAAATTACTCTATGCACTTGACGATATATAGACGATCACATGCCTTACACTCCACATAGAGGGTGTACCACCACAAAAGATACCATCGTATACACAGTGGCCAACTATCATCCATACCATCCAACATGGAATTGTCAGCCTTTATGCACATGTTCCAGAGACACATAAATCATGCGGGAACACATCCGTTTCGTATCAATCATCCGTAGCCTTTACACTTAATACCGCTCTAGAAAACGTAGGAAAAACTCAACATTTACATAGGAGAAAGCCGACTGGTCCCCTATTATGGAAATCGGATCACGTCGGAACCTTAAAGATATGGTATCCCGGCAGAGATTTCAACTCCTTGATCCTAAGTTACGTTGTTGTAAACACCGCTTATGGAAATCAACCGATACGGAACCCTTGCTCTTTCTTACGTATCATTTTATGCCATCTTTTCAGGCCAAATATGTCGAGGGCATGTAAATGTTTGTATTTAAATTCTGTTGTTGCTTTATTCGCATTTCCCTCAGGCGCAATATTTGGACGTCAGATCTTAGATTGTTTTGAGTGGATTTTTCTAGTGCTGTTTCGGGAGTGCAGTATTGTTATATGGCAATCTTTGGAAAAAAAATATGAAAAGAGACAATGTTGTCCTCTTTTTGCTTAAATTCAATCAATGAACTATAAATAGTGTAACAAGACCCTTAACGATGCCGAAATTCACTAGTTCTCACCGTCATTGCGATCTTTTTTTTTGTACTAGACCATACCTGGGAACCTCCTAGTTACGGCGATATTTGGGGTCAAAGTTCCAGGTTTTTCACGAGGTTTTTTAAATAGATGTTTTTAATGTAAGATTTTTACTTTAAACTCCTCCACGACTGCCGTATGTTTCAATTCCACCAGCACAATGTGTTGAGTGCGTTACATTGATTGCTTCCACAAACCGTGATTTATCACCACAAAAATAAGAGTCGTTTCCCAGCAATCATTTTTACGTAAAGTTACATAGTTTGATATACATAATGCTTGGTTCACGGCTTCGTGAAGGAACTGTTTACACCCTGTATTGAACAATACCACAAGGATGTGTTTAGCAAGTATTTCGGTACCCACTTGTGGAGTGTAGATACCTTATGCTGACTACGGAAACCAGCATTGCCAGATTCCTTCCAGCAGTGCCTTTCAGTCACATAATAAAAACTAGAACTTGGCAGCAAGCACACAATGTGTAAGTTACGATAAAAAATATATAAACCATAGGTACTTGGATATAGTGTAACTTTTCAGAAAATAGTACCATACAATACACGTTTAACGAAGCGTATAATTTTATCTTAGTTTTATATAAAAATAAAGTAGAATAACTATAGTGGTTGCGACGCATTCAAGATTGGAAAAGCATCGTGAGTGCTGATTCGCTAAGCTAAAGAATAAAAGCGAGAAACATAACCGGTCAAGTGCGAGTCACTAAGGCTTCCGTCAAGTTCCGTCCGTACGACTTGTGAACTTCCAACTATAATAAATGACCTGGAAACCCATTACAATCGTCACCTCTTTGTAATTACAAAGAGGTTCTGAAAAGGCAAGGAGGTGAAAAAAAAAAGATAAAATCGAATTCGATTTTATCTTTTTTTTTTCATTTTTGGCGTTGGTCTGCAAGCGTGACTGCTGATCGAGGTCCTGGGTTCGATTCCCAGATCGGTCAAAGTGTTATTGGGTTTTTCTTCGGGATTTTCTCAGAAGCAGCCACGTAGTCTGGATTTGTACCCAGTTGATGGTAATAAGCTCTCCTATCTCTTCCTATTATATGGGATTTAAACATAAGTGGTAAAATGTGGATGTACCTACTATTAGCTACACCTCTGCCATACCTTTTTTTTTCTGTTGGGAAATCATCAACTCCTCCCGCTCTGGGCGGAGCAGGAGGACTTTTACTGACTAAAACCTATCCATGTTCCTTCATCGCCTTTTGTGTTCCGGGGCCTCGGTATCTCTGCCTTATCTTTCGGGGACATTAACAGGCGTGGTGTTATGTTATATTTATCCACGTCTGAAACCAAATCAAACACAAGCCCAGTGACAGATTGAGACCAACGAAGAAACACCTTCGAAATGTATCTAAATAGATATTTGTGGCACCCTGAATAGAACCCTACAAAGCGTACAAGTCACTGAACTTTCACTAATGCTGCAAAACAATTTATACAACAACCTCAATAATGGAAATCTCTTAGATATTCTACGAAACAACGGTTGCCTTATTACACTCAGTCTGTTTAAAAACAAAGGCAATTACAAGAAAAACTGTTGTTTAAAAAACATTATTATATCTTTATGCAAAACATTTTTATTAGATTCAACTTTCGTTAGTTAAGAAGTAAATTCAACTAATTTGTTGAGGAGACGAGATTTTCCCAGCGTTAAACACGGCTTTTAGATTAAACTCTGACTGTTTTAATTTCACGTCAATTAACTTTTTCCCATTTTATCTTAAATTAGCAAACAGACGCTACTAACCTTTATGAATTGGTATTTTGTTTATAAGCATTATATTAATCGTGTTTTTCAGGGAATTAAAGGATAATAATAATAAATAAATAATAAATATCGCTGGACATTACACACAGCGCCATCTAGGCGCCACACTAAGCAACGAGGCTTGTGTCGTGGACACCAGATAGTTGATACTACTACATAGATACTTTTTTGTTTGTAAATACATACTTATTATACATATAAACATCCATGACTCGGAAACAAATGTCCATGCTCATCACACAAACATTTGCTCCTACCGGGATTCGAACCCGGGACCCTAATAACGTAAGGCAGCCTCACAACCGCTGCGCCATTCGGGTCGTCAATGAGGATAAAAAGACCAAATTGACTGCAAGCAAATTGTTTCTTGTAATTGTAAATCTGTGTATAATATAGCAACTACATAACAGCTGCAAGGCAGCAGCCGTCCAAAATAGCAACATTGGTATCATAAAATATTTTCATACAGGACACTACATTGTGTAGACAAATTGCGTCTTGACTGCGTCTTGTCTTGAAGTCAGAATATATTTTATATCTCCAGGTACACACTATTGTGAATAAGGCAAACTTTCAATAAAACGTACCTTTCAAGTAAATGCTAAAGCTAACGACACACGAGATGAAGCCAAAATCTCAAAGGACCAAACGGTTAACAGCTCAAAAGACCAGAAAAAAAATGAAGCAGACGTCATGTAGCACGGCAATTAACGGGTCGCTGTGTGTTTTTCAATCCGATTCAATTTCCGTCGACGTAAAGTCCGTCTGAAAACGTCATACGGTATAGCTAAGCGAGCTTTTAATCGTCGCTCGAGCGTTCCGCTCAAACGTCACATTCAGAGCGATTCCGTAGCGAGCTGCATTCGCAAAGAGTTAGAAACGGGATGTGCTGTGTACATAGATGTTGAACTAATGGATGGAGCTGTAGGAATAATGGAGAGATTTCTGTTTGGAAATTCTGCTATAATAGTATTGGTTTTAATGAAAATGAGGTTTGTTTTGTTCGGAGCAAAAGGTTAAAATATGATAAATGATCTTATGAGAATAGGTTTATTCTAACACAGTTTTTTTTTAATAACTACTTTAGACCAGTTGTGAAGAACTCACTTACAGGCACCATTTTATGCGATTAGCGTTTTCTATGCTTTACCGAAAAATTATTATAGGAGTAAACAAACTTCTTTCAGTGAAACTTCACGTTTTGGTTTTCATAAAAAAGAATGTAGAATAATGTTGACAGCTCCTGAAGGCATGCATTTTATCCCCTCCCTTCACCCTGACATTTTCCTATCCAATTTTACCTCGTATATCTTACAGCACTCACTTCCGACATTGTTTTGACAAATCGAACTCGAACCAGTATGAAGTACAGTCAAAAAAAGAGCTTTGTGTACAGGCACGAAACATGCAACTACGTATCGTATACAGTTTATAGATTAAAATTATTAATAAATAAATAAAATTACATTGTTTATACTATTTTATTTATTTATTTATTCACAAATGCATCAAATCCCAATTTAAATACACAATTATTTAAAATTAAAACATTAATGTAATAAGTGCGCTAATTAGTTAAGTTTTTTATACAGAATTACAATAAAATGATATTTTATTATAAGTGATAGCCTGAAAATGTGACAACCGATGGGTGTCATGTTACTCATTAGTAGTGGAGGTCAGATAGACAGTCGCATCATGTACAATACCAACAGGTAATCAGATGCATCCATAATACTGGAAGTTAAACAAACAGCTAGGAAAAGGTTTGGCAGAAATGAGGCAGTTTAGAAAAAAAAAGAATATCTCCGCCTGTGTACCAAACTCTTTTGTTTCCAGTACATACGAGGAAAATTCGAGAATTCGGTTTTCTTTCAATAAACGGGATAAGGAATAACATTACAGGAAGTTTTTTCTTTATAGATATGTCGACGGTGATCGATTATGTTTAGAGTTTGGTGTCAGTGCGATCCATCATCTGGCCAAATAGTGCAGTGGTGGGAGGATTAGTTCTGTCTCTGTATTATGAAGATATGCTTTGGTAGAATAGTCGATGGCCAGGCTTGCGCAGCCCTCTCAATCCCATTAACAATTATTATTATACTTGAAATTATTTTTGGGAATCATTTCAAAAAGAGCAACAGTATAGTTTTTGTCAGATTCTTCTTCATAGTTTAGTTCACGTTTTATAAGTACCCAAGTATGTTTTATGTGAAATAAAATGTTTTGAATTTTCTTATAAAATAAAATTACTTTTTATTAAGCTTGTGTTTTGCGATAAATAAGAAAAGCTACATTTTGGAGAACATTTTCTTTGATCGGCAAATATCTTAATACAAAGTTTTATGTAAATTTTTGCTTGAAATAAAAATTTATGTCTACTTAACATTTTTAAGGCATATTTTCAACCAATTCAGACTTTAGTTTTTATAACAAAACGATAGTCGTTAAATCGGATTTTAGGCCGTTATACTAAAATAAAACTAGTCTCAAAAGTTTGCACAAACTCTTGAGAGTATTCTGCTGAACATGGACCCCACTCAAACCGTCATAAAAAGGATTTTGGGTTCGAATTGGCATAATCACTATAACTTTATAGGCATTCGTATTTCTTTAGATGACTTGACTGTTCGTATCAGGTGGTGGTTCTATAGTTTCTCTTGACCTTGATAAAAATGCGAGAGTTTTACATGCTTAACTTTTGCTAGTATACATATGGTTGTTAAAGTGTTGTGTGGTGCTGTTCCTCAAATGATAGGACACCTAGTTCATGTCCTGTAAGTCCTGTAATGAATACGTTACAGGAACTGATGAATGCTACTAAAAGGCCTAGTAGCCAAATTCTGGTCCGACTCAATTTCGATTGCTATTGACACGCTAAGAAGACACGTCCACTACGTCCGAGGTACGGATTGGAGTGAGTCTACTTGGAGCGGTGGGTTATCGCATCAGTTACATACAATACATCAACATCAAGTTGCTACCTCCTAATTATTTATGTAATCTTCAGTCTTATTTGGCCCCCAATTCACTAGATCAGCCGTACCTTTAATAAGATTACTGTCAGATATTTAGGTTTCTAACTTCTCGTAAATCGATACAATAGAACGATTATTATATGATCCAAATGATTATCTAAAATATAAAGTAAATACACTAAATAACATGACTAAGTCACATATAGAAACGAGATATTTATCACCAATCCGAAATGGAAGGATTCACACCCAAAGGGCAGGCACGTAGCCCGTGTGGGCGTTCACAGGTGTGTATACAGCTAATATTAAGATAACTTACAAATACATTTTTGGGGAATCGGTTAGGTACTACTAAGGCAATATGAAACCTACATGCTTGACAGGTCATTGTGTGTCCTAAGAAGAATAATAATAATAAAGTTTTTTATATAATTTTTGTTACTAAAAATATTTAAAAATGTAAATAATATGTAAAGAAAATAAAAAAAGGAAATAATAAAGCTTTATTCATTCCACGCAATCAAACAATAATCAAATCACAACGAAATAATAACAATAAATATTAATAATAATCTAAAATAAATAATCTTAATTAGAAAATCAACAAATAAATTACATTTATTTAAAACATTCTTTACTATTTCTATTTAAAATTACTTAATATCATTTCATATAATAAAATTGTATATTAAAGGAATATGTAATCATGATTAACAATTATACAATAACATTAGTGTGTGGGACCCCTTCAGGTAAAAGCCTCTTCTAAAGAATTGCACTTTTCTCTATTCCTAAGAAGAATGCACCACATAGGTCCTATAGCAATAATTTCCTCTCAATAACTGATTTTCTTTCTCAATAACCGTTTAGTTTGTAACCATTGCTGAAAGCTAAATTGTAACTTACACTGCTCCACGATTATACCTCATCCAGCATATTTATACCCTCGTCAGTACATATTGCGACTGCGGCAGAGAAATGCAAAATGAGTTGCAAGTGACATGCGCGTTAGTTACGCTCTATGAGTGCTCCTGAAAAGAATTTTTAGAATTGTAGGGTACTGATGCAAACTATGTAAGTACGCTGAAGTAGGTCGAGTATTATGAGTAATGCTTGGAAAGTGTAGTATCTGGGTTAGTTAAAAGGTTCATGAATGTAATGGTAACTATATTAAATTACCTTTTCAGCTTCGTTTTTATTATCATTTTTATGTAGTTTTTTTTCAACTATGTTAGGTATAAGGCTGCCAGGGAATGGGTCGTTCGTCTTGGTTTATTTTGCTACTCAGAATATTCCAAGTTAGTACATAAAGGTATCAAAATAAAGGTTTTAGAGTCTAGTTTAATTATAAATAGGTTTTGTTGATACAAACTACAAAATTATTTGTAAAAACTTAGTTAAAACAAATATTTTACTGCTATTCAACCCATATTCTCAAGTACACATTTTTTTACGTACTTAAAACTAGTTGTTGTAATTTATTTTTCACATATGCCGATTCTGTATAGTT
This sequence comes from Eugnorisma glareosa, assembly GCA_947578425.1. Lineage (NCBI taxonomy): Eukaryota > Metazoa > Arthropoda > Insecta > Lepidoptera > Noctuidae > Eugnorisma > Eugnorisma glareosa. The sequence continues at coordinate 19,178,104 of OX387970.1, read as the reverse complement.
GCAGCTATACACACGTATTTTTTATTTAGGTGTTTACGGGATAATAAAGTCGGCTTCCAGATTAACCAGATGCAACTGAATAGTATGGTTTTACGTGAAGAGACTGCTCATCTGGCACTAACACGTTACTAGGTAAGATAATGTTGTCAGATTTAAGGCTTCACTGTCAATTTTCATTTTTATAGTATTTATTAAACTTAAGAAGACACACACAAAAACGCCCACACGCGCTAAAATTTGAAATAGATATATTATTATGCAACATAGGCGGTTGTTGTGATATGTCCTAAGAATTAATAAAATACTGGTTTACTATACTTTCTCTATCGTGTGGCTAACCACACCTAACCTAACCTGTTGTCAGAGTTTTTATGCAGCCCATGGGCCTGTGACTGGATTCCTGAAACTATGACATTGTGATTAATCATTACATTTGGCCACCCAAAATAAAATAATCTTCACTTTTATGTATAATGGTTCTAAAAGCAAGTGTCAAATAAATTAACGTCAACCGAGTTTTCCGCAGCTCTAAAACATGTATCGTGTACCAATGTAATCACATTTCCCCCCTCGCGTACCAAACACTGTTTTCTTTTACATAACAAAGAAAAATACCTCTATTTCAGTAACACGGTACAACAGAAATCCCTTTTGTTTCGTTCCAACGCTCGGATGTGGACGCGAAAACAATTTAAAATTGTCTCATTTTTAAAACTTTTACAAATCTTTTAGCTATGGAATGAGGTGTGAATTTATTGTGACGTGTTATGAAGATTTGAGGCAGGTGTGACGGTTTTTTTTTTTTAATTTTATTCTTAATATTCGGCTGTCATCATAAATCTAATATGTTACATTTAATGGCAATAATAATTGGACCTTAAAAAACTCCAACGTTTTACTGAAATTTTTTTTTTTTTAAACGTTCGTCGGCATTTCACCACTTATGTTTCAGTCCTATGTTATTGAGAGTGATGAGCGTATTGTCAGCGATCGGGTGCTAATCCAAACGTGTAATTACCTGATGAGAAACCCAATATGGTAAGGGAGATGAGGAGATATTGGTTAGATAACTTTCTTAATTGAATTACTATTGTGTTCCGGACCATCACATCGCGCCGGCAAGTAGGATCGCGTCATACGTCACCTTAACGCCCCACCTAACGCTGGGCCCTCGACCATACTGAGCACACTCGCTCACCGTCACTTACCGTGCGCATAAACCGGCCATTTTTATTTTGTAATCACCCAATCAAAATTGTAGTCTTTCATATCGAAAAGCAGTTTTATTTAGTCGAGACCACCAGCAACACAACCGAAGCTTGACATTCAAACAACTATAAAATTGATAGTTTGTCTTGAGGACTTATAGAAATCCCCAACAAACTCGGAAAATTTCAGTATTTCAGTACCTTTCGTATGCCGAGTATCTAAAAACAATTAAAAACCTATTGTGTCTCGCGTAGATCTACTTTCCGGTACACGAAGGGATAAATATCATACGTCAAATGAATAAGTTATTACGAAATAGCTGTGTAGGTGTTTAATAAATAATTGCACTGGAACCGTCTCCCAATTAATGCATTTTCTGTCAGTATCTCATGACTTCATTTTATCAATTTGTCAGAAAACTGTTATGATATTTATACCACCAAAAAATAATGTAAACAAAGTAATCACAAACCAACGTAAAAAAAGAAACAATATTAAAGATCACAAAAATACCCGTCAAAGCAAAACGAAAAGGAAACAGCTAATTACGGTAAGCGAAAAACGGCAGAAGCATTTCAGTCCCCTTTCAAACATTATTAGAAAATGTCTTCAAATGCAGGCAATGCGAGATTTCGTCGAAAAAAGGGTTTTTATTTGAGACAGGTATCCGCTAGGGAGCTCTTCGTCACGTAAGGGTGTCGTACGATACGCGAACGTGCCAAGAACGCGGCTGCCTCTAATGCGTCTACTCGACCGAACATCCTAGTTAGGGAATTTGACTGATAACGCATCACGTGTGGGGGAATAAGAGAATGATATATTGTGTGTAGGCTTTTGTTTCGAACTTTGGTACTTATGTTTGAGGGCTTAATAGTACCGGGTGTACTGAAGTGGGACGTTCGGAAGAGTCTGATGATTTTTGTTTAAGGATTTTATGACTAGTTGACTACATCAAAATCGTATCGTGACTTTGAAATCGCAGTTTTGTTTTCAATTTTATCGAATAACTCAAGGCAAATAACTCAATTTAAACTTAACTCGTCTAAACGATATAATCAATGTCAAAATGTAGGTAAACTAGAGGTGTGGTGTTTGTCCGATTTGGACAAACTGCGACCGGTCTTAAAAATACGGGAATTGGATAATAGCGATGTCCTTGCAGTGGACTTGATGAATAAATATATATTTCAGATTTATTTATTTCTGTTTCATACTTCTATGCTAAATATAAAACGGTATTACCATGAGCACCAGGCTGGTATCCGAAAATTTTCTTACCGTATATGTACAAGTTAAAAGCACAAAACATAAAGTGAGAAACGTATGTGGTATTCGTTGGCAATGGCTTGCAATAATTCACGCGGTGCCATTAAATGCGATATCTTATTGCAATAGGTGAATTCTGGGGATACCGAAACCGCTCGCCGTAGTAGTGTTTTAAAAACTGTTTATTGGAAAGTATTGCGAAATACTGGATATCAATTACTTACTGCTCTCTGCATTTCGAGAATATGGGGCTAGTGTGAGTTAATGTTGATCGATGTGTTTTTGTTTTTATAATAGAGCTTTTATGAATAACAATTTAAGAAATGTTTGAGTGGTGCTGGTGCTTGATCAGTCATTCTACCAAAAAAATCAAATCAATATCAAAGCATTTATTTCAAGTAGACCAGTTACAGGCACTTTTGATTGTCGAAACAAAGATAACAACGAAATGTAGCTACAGTCCCAGTCACAAGGCGTAAAAACTGTGGAAGTACTGTAGTTGCCCATGCCCTTGCGGAGATCTCTATGGAGAAGAACGGGCAAGAAACTCCATAGACACTCTTTTATAAAACAGCTTATTGATACAAAACCTTGGTTACATCATTCATGTTGAGATGGTACACTAAGTGAGAACGATGTAGCAAGATGTGCACATTAAAAGTGTCCATAGTAAAAACAAAAAAGATAATTAAAAAATAAAATAATTAATTCAAATTCAACTAAGAGATGACCAGCCACACTGACAGCTCCCGTTTAAGAACATGACGCATAGATCAGCACCATCCAACTCAACCACTTTGAAGGGAACTAAATGATCCGACACACGACAACCTAATGTGACCTCGGCTACCATTCGTAGATCTTTGACTGCAATCGTTACCGGTATTCAGAAGCCGGAAAGACTGACCGCTGCGCTGGCCGTAAGTATCGTCAGTAACCAGTAAAATACTGGCACTTACTCGGTGGTCTCCGGTAAGACTAGAAGTCGACCTGGACATAGTTGTTGGGAAAAGGCTAGGCAGATGAAGACGCACGATCACTTTGGCGCACGTAATTAATTAATGTCCTTCAATATTTATGTTTCGTCCTCGTGAGAATAGATATAAAAAAAACACTTAAACTTTTTTCAAAAGATAGTGTAGTAGCTGTCCTGGTTGACAGAATTCAACTTTTATTGCGAAAGTTTCAAAGCAAAAGGTTTCATCAATAGTTAGTATTGACATTTATTATTAAAACTACGTTATTCTAACAGTTAATGTCAAAGTTTGACAAACATTGTGCTTAGAAAAAAATAAACTTATGGCTGCAACTTCGTCTGCGTATATTATTAGTTTCTAATTTCATTACCTATTTTTTTTATATTATTACATGAAGCAGTTGTTTTTTTTTGTAAAACATATAAATGTTGTTGCGTTTTGGTTGTTTATTTTAAAAATTGGTTCCGCACACTAACAAAATACGCCCTATTATTGGTTTTTATTTTACCTATAAAGTAAGTGTAAGTATGGTGAAGTAGTTGTATTAATATTAAGGGTGCAAACGAAACTAATTAGTCTCCTCTGCACCATTGATGGTGCGGGTCAATGGTGCATACGGCAAAAGCATGGTGATGATGTTGTATTAATATTAAGGGTGCAAACGAAACTAATTAGTCTCCTCTGCACCACTGATGGTGCAGGTCAATGGTGCCGTACGGTATCGGGATCTTATCTCGGATCAAAAGTAATCGGCGTCATTCTTTAGCTCCCAGTCTAGCTGTCTAATTTTCTTAATCGTCGCTTCTGAGGGTAAGCCGTGGAGAAAACAGAGTAATTTCCACATTCATAATATTAGTATGTTAGAATTAGGGAGCGAAGGGGTTACCCGTATACGGGTTTTAATCGGGTTATTTTTTAGGTATGCGTGAAATACCCTAGAGTAAAGGTTAACCTGTACTGTAAGGTTAATGAGCCTAAAATATCCGGTTTACGCTCAGAGATCATTTTTGTACATAAAAAAGATTAAGAAAGTGACGGAGTTAGCCCGTGCTTGGTGCTTTGTCTCTTTCATTCTGGTTAAGCAGCAATATTGAAATAGTTAACCCATAAATTAAAAGGGTTAAAACCGTATAATGGTTAATTAAATTTATGGGTTATAGGTCTAACCAGTCAACCTTTTAACCCGATTAATCGGTCCCTGGTTAGAACGGATGCATAAACTATAAACCCGTCCTTCTATAGAATATCTTCGTAAAACATACATTCTCCGAGTTTTCATTTCAGAATCTCAACTTAAAACATATCACCTTCACAACTTTCCACAAGTTGTTTCTACCAACTTAAAGTAAATGGGTTACTATTGTAAATTTCCATAAAGGTCCATTTCCTCCGTAGCTGCAGTGTTGCAATCTTTAAGCTCGGAATTTATGTTTTCTTTATGTGGCCTCGCCTTAAGCTGCACTCGTGTGCATATTTGGCGAAGAGACCACGACGGGAATGTACTCTCACGGAATAATTTAACGGAATGGTTATTTAGTGTAGTGTAATGTCACGCGTTTGTTAGGAAGACGGAAGGCAGAGATATGATTTAGTGGAATCTTTGCTGAGTAACCGGTGTGTGAACGTGGACGAAGCAAGAGTTTGGAGGCTTTCTGCAGTTTCTGCCTACCCTTATGGGAAAAGGCGTGAGCGAATGTATGTTCTTTGCTGAGGACAGGGAGTTGCATTGCATTGTAATAAATATCAAGTTTTTTTGGTATCAAATTAACCCGACTCCAAAGTCATTTTAAATGGAATAGGTAACGAATACATCATATAAGACATAGAAAACACGACTGGAAATACAAGGAAACCATCACTACATATTATAAACCAAAGTCGCTTTCCGCTGACTGTCCCTGTGTATGCTTAGATCTTTAAAATTACGCAACGGATTTTGATGCGGTTTTTTTAATAGATAGAGTGGTTCAAGTGGAAGCTGTATAACATTGCACCCGTGCAAAGTCGGGGTGGGTCACTAGTTACAAATAAAAATGACGACGATCTGTGTTTTAAAAAAAAACACAAGCGCTGCTTAAAAAATTACAGTTATTGTTTTTAATAGACAAGAGAACGTGTAATTTTTAACACCAATACACAAAGGACATCGCCCTTGTGTTTTGTCACTATCAAAATTATCTTTCTAGTTACGTCACGTAATTGTTTTTGGGTCATGACATGGTGTCCACCTGCGTTGGGACAACCAAAAACTAATTCAGAAGGTCAATTTTGAATTTCACACTGATAATGTGAGTATTAAATAGAATACAGGGTGTAGACGGGCCCTTAACGAAGCCGTCAACAAAGCATTGTGTACGTTATAAAACTAAGTAACTTTACGCAAAAAGTATTGATGGGAAACGACTATTTTACGGTAGGACTCAATGCAACGCACTCAAAACATTGTACTGACGGATGCTTTGAATAGTACATGGGTCATGGAGGTATTTATAATAAAGGTAGAACTTTTGAAACTTGTGTCAAAGGTGGAGCCAAATGTCCAATATTTGGAACAAAAAAAATATCGCAATGAAACAAGTGTCTTTCGGCTTCGCTGAGGGTACTTTTATACCCATTATTCAACGTATTACGTTCTCACTGCTGGGCTTCAGGCCTTCTTTCTATGAGAGGGTGTGGACTGTTATCCAACACTCGTGCCCATTGCGGTTTAACAGATGTCACGTATCCTAAACTGTTAGACTCCTGGATATGCCGGTTCCTCACAATGTTTTCCTGCATCGTCTTGAGAGCAGTGGTGGTGAAATAAATCTTACAAATTAAGCTACAGCCTTGAAAAGTCTTGCTTGGCTAACTTATTATTTTTAGGCTTCCTTTTAAAAGAAAAGTTAACGATGACGTTCGTTGCAATGAAATTCCATTTAGCAGCATCCATTTTCTCAATTTTCTCAAATTTCCCGACGTATTAAAAACTGCAATAAATGTTAGTAAGTTATGTTGTACATTGTGTAAAAAGATTTGCCATTAGCTAACCATTTAATGCAACATGAATATGATTTTGACAGTTATATCAAATGAAAGATAAAATAATGGTAAACGAATGTACTGGATCTTCTGCTTTAATTCCTGTCATGCATTGGTGACAAACTGGCAGTTCCAGTTACGTCCCTCAGGGGACAAGCGCGGTCACGTGACGATCGTACACGACTGTTTACGGGCCACACATTCGGATTGCGTAGCCTTTTTCATATAATTTTTGGTGGTCTTTGTTTTTTTTTTTTACTTTCTACTCAATAAAAAGCTGAAATTCACCAAGAGTCAACGAACCGTCTAAACCATTGGCTAAAAGCTTGAAATTATGCACAAAAATTTTTAATGTTGTTTTAATTCTGTCCCTGTCTATTATAGTTATGGGCACACTTCATGTTAACTTTACCTCAGCATCTGAGTTTGTTTCGGCTGTTTCTTCTCAGAGTAGTCAGGTACGAAACACCAGCCCCATCTAGTTTAAAAAAATGACGTGTAAAAGTGTTTGTAAAAACCTATTTGCTTAATAAACATCATTTATAATTTACTATTATCATTTATAAACACGAAATGACTACTATATATTTACTTACAAACATTTTGTGAGTACAATATTTTGTGCTTTCGAAGAAAATTTTACGAAGAATGAAGGATAATCTACGTTTCTTGTCTCTCCAATGATATCGCCGGTCTGCTGGAAGAGATTTCTTAATTAAATAAGTTTGTTCTTTGTATATGTAAGTATATAATTCCCTGAATATTATTATTTGTTTTGTGTGAACATAAATAAAATTTAAGCCCGTGCAACCAATCTTTTTGTGTGAATAAAGTATTTCACACTGAATTTGATTGAAATGTGAAAAAGAATGTGAACTTTCTTAAAAAAAAAAACTGTGTCACTGAAAGAGCCGTAGTTACTTACACCAAAAGGCGCGCTCGTTCGCGTTCCCGTTTTGAGACCTTTTACGGGCATTATGAGCAATGCAGTTACGTTACAAGCGGCTTTTTATCCAGCAATGGAAACGTTTTGTTGACTGACTCTTTCTGTTTGATGTCAGTTGCATATATCTCAATAAATCATGTTTATTTTTTTCTGTTCAATTATTCCAACTTAGTTTATGGTGAAAACTAATTCGTCATCATCTCCCTGCCCTTGTCCTATTCTACTCGTGGTCGGCGCAACACGTTTTTTTCTTCCATTCTCCCCAGTCAGACGTCACGGCATCATTTACTCCTCTGATAAACAAACTAATTTTCATAATTATATTATAGGCGTCAAAGTGCTCCGAGTATCACATCGAAGTGGATTCACTGTTATCCGGAAAGGTGCCGTGATGACTAGCTGGCACGTTTATCAAACCAACCTGTGGCACGGAACGGATATTGTCTATTTCAACTATTTGCATTGGAAATAAGATTCCTTAAGCCGTAAGGACTGTGCGGCATTAACTGATTTCGTGGTTGGAAGAAAAGCTAGTCCGCAAAAAAAAACATTCAAACAGCATTCCAAGGGTCGCCGCGATACGGCGCGTTCGTTTTCCACGCGCGCCTCAAAGAGATGTCAGCAAAATGGAGGGGTCGCCTGCCGGGGCTGCGGGACTGTCCGAAAGAGATACCGTGGCCCCGGAACACAAAGGGCGATGAAGGAACATGGATGGGTTTTAGTCAGTAAAAGTCTGAAACTCCCTCCTGCTCAGCCCAGACCAGGAGGAGTCATTTGATGATGTCCCATTCAAAAAAAATTGTTCGCCGCGATGCTACTCGCGAAGCGAAGGAAACAAGCGATATGCGCGCGAACCCTTTCACTTATGTCGCTGTCCCATCGCCTGTGCGGATTGAGGTGTGAGGATTGTACCTAGAAGCACTGACTGACCATCATCTGTCCGATATACTTTTAAACCATATTATTTTATTCATAAGGTAATTTTAAAATCCGAAACAAAAAGCTAAAACAAAGCAGACCACACACTCAAAAACTCACATCGCCACGTTTCCACGAAAACAAACAAACAAGTTTCCACATAAAATAAAACGCAATAAATGCCATACAGATACAAACCGAACAGTTCGCGACCTTACGATTGGTAACAGTTGCATTTTACAAGGAAAGTATTCCTTTGACCTCTTGCGTGGAGGAAACTCGATTCAAACTTCACCTAGAGATATCTGATGAAGCAAAGCGTTGAATTTTCTTTCGTATCTATTGCAATATTGTGGGGACCTTTTGCTGTTTTGTATTTTCGTGTTTGGTTTTTTGTAAGTTGCTGAAGGTCCTTTGGAGGTCATTTCAATGTGTATGTTTTTAACACGTTATTGAAATACATATCGTAATATCACGCCTGTTATGCCCGTAGAGTTTAGCAGAGTTGTACCTAATAGTACACCCACTTTTCCCTAGTTATATTTAAATAGGGGGCGAGCCTATTGCCATCAACAGGGCATAAATCCAGTGTCATGGCTTCTATTGAGAAATTTCTGATGGAAAACCCAATAAACTTTTCCGACCCGGGAATCGAACCTAGGTTCTCTTGGTCAGCAGTCGCTATTGCGATCACTAGACCAATGAGAAATTTTAAATAATTTTTTTTTTGTATATTTTTGCACAGTCAGCAACAGAATTAGCTTAACATTTCACAATTTTAATTATTCGATATACAAGACTCCAGCTATTATTTTTAACATTTCAGATGATTATTCTTTACAATATTCCTTACTCTTCAATACCTTGTTAGTAGCGAGTAATATCTAACAAGTTTTTATTAAAAAACCTGCTTTGAAACTTGAGTACTGTTAATCTATTTCTGATGCTGACTGTACAAGAATTTTGTGATCCCTAGTCAGGAATTTGTATTGAATTTCTAATGACATAATCAATTGGCTCGGAATTGGACTTGTGCCCGATTGATGACATAGCTGGTGATGAAATGTGAATGTACTATTATAGGGTACACCTCTGCCTAACAGGGATTTTAGTTGTGATGCTATGTTATTTAAATCAACGGAGAATGGAGTAATTTACGTACAGTTTCCAGCCCATGAAGTTACCGCAAACTGTTAAATTTCCTAATTCCATTTTGAACTTAACCATCAACATTTTTTGGTTTAAACTCATTTGGATTATGTGTTGGCGACTGTACCTAAAGTCACGCTGTTTATAAATTGATAAATCTTCAACCTTATTAACGTTGTTTAGCTACTAAATTATGTATTTAACTACCTAACATTTCATTTTTATTTGCCCCAAAAGTAAGTACGCTTTTACCTTGAAAACCTTTAATAAATCTAAGACACGTCCACATAATTTTCTCGAAACAAACACTCACTTTTATATAACAGCTAATAGCAGCTACATACTCATGAGGGACTCAATAAATTAGAATTTACGGTAATGGAACGGACAAGACCGTAAACTCTTTACTAGTATAATATAAACGAGAGAATAGGTTAGTGCAACGAGATTAGCTATTTTTGTTCCAAGTTTAGAGTAGTTACTTATGTTCTAGGTAGTCTTTTGGGAGGACGAAATAAATCACTAAGTTACTCGGCAAAGGACTGGCTAAAAGAGGACTTAAATGAGCTATGTTTCTGGTTTGTTTGTTAGGTAAAAATATAGTTATTTGCTCGTGAAACAACGGGAGTATTGTCTATGCAGTTTGTGTGCAGTTTTGTTTATAAATTCCATTATTTCGGTCACAACCTTTTCCCGCTACTTTAAGCCTTTTCAAAGTTCATCCATCACTATCAAAAAACATAATATATAATTATCACTTTTTCCTGTCGTGCAGCCACTTTAGGCCCCCAGTTGCCCAAACTTTTTTTGTTTCATACACGGTGAAGGCGTCGAAAAGACTGCATGCACCCGTCGACGTCAAAAAGGTTTCACGGGACTCGTTTGCTTAAATTCTGTTCACGAAAACGTTACTTGCCACTATTTGTGCGACCATATTTTACTTAGTATTTTAATATTATAATTTTCAGTTTTGTCATCTTTCTGCCTCATAACATGGTTTCAGAAAAACATATTTTACTAAATCACAGCAGTTCTGACTCTAATTACCAAACCCGGATAAAGTATGTTCCTTCCATACTTACTGCACGCTATTTTCTTGATCATTCACTGTAGTACTTTAAATATTGCACAGCTACATGCAATTTTATTATTGGATACTGAATTTTATTAGTTAATGGAATGTTCGTATAATTATACAATCCAAAGTAGGTATTGAACCAACTAAATGCAAGTATAATAATTGTGCTCGCAACGTTTTTATATTGATTCAGCCCAGTACTGACACATTTCCTCACGAACATTACTGCAAGTTTTCTTTTATGCTGATACGAGACAACTCTTGTCCTATGACGAGAAGTGCACCTGTGCACTTTACGATGGCATTAAACGTAAAACTGGGAGAGATTTCTAATATACCTACTATATACGGTGACTACAGACGGTAGACTTTAAATCGTTCCTATGATTGTCAGAAGACTGTAAGATTCCAGATTCTTTATTTAAATGAAAATGGTACATTATGGTTGACTTGACTTTTCGATCGACTAAAAATAGTAATTGAACACGCAATCTTCGACCGCAGAAGTCAATTAAACCTTCAACTAAGCAATTCAAAATACTTCCACAAGTTGCCATCTGGCATTATTAAAAACTTTCCAAGCGCTACATTAAACATGTAGTAGTCCAAAAAAAGTTATAAAAACGCACTTTAGAAAATTATACCTTATAATTATATATTATATAGAAGGTTAGACAACAGGTCTGATGACCTGTTGTCTAACCTCGCTGTTCAAACCAAACGATACCCTATAAGTCAAAACTGTTAAAATATTCACTTATAAAGTACAAAATTTTAAAGGCTCATCAAATTTTATGCGCAACAATTTCACAAACGAGCAGATATTTAATGAAGTAAAGTTCTGAGAACAATATTCCAACTACATACATTTATCTCATATAAATTAATAACGATACTTTCAGATTAATAAACTGAGTGACCCATCAACACTAGTGTACTTTATGTGGCATTGCCTGAGGGATGAAAGGTACATACAGAAGTAAATCAATATCTTTGGTGTCCCCTAACAAACTTTGCTGATGACATTGTGTGGTTCTCCACATCTGATTCAAAACTCGAAAAAATGCTCCAAGATCTGAGCACAGCAAATCTTGAAGTTGGACTTTCAATGAACAGATCCAAGACCCAGATCATGAGCAACAGCACGAAAGTAGGGTCACGATAGAAGGGCATCTGCTGCAATATATCGATGAGTACATAATCTATATACTTGGGACAGGTAAAGTCTTTTAAAAATAGGCAAGATAAGAAAGTTGAAAGACGAATCCAAAATGCTTGGAAGAGTGTCTGGGCCCTAAAAGAACACATGAAGGGAAGTCTTCCAATGACACTGAAAAGAAAACTCATCGACATGGGCATCCTGCCCGTCCTAACCTACGGTGTGCCAAACTGGTCACTTACTGAACAACAGAAGTCCAAACTCAAGATTTAACAGCGGGCAATGGAGCGCAGAATAATATAGTGGGCTGGCCACGTAGCGCGAATGCATCTAGAGAGATGGGCAAAGAACAGCACTAACTGCCGCCTGACAGACGAAATCGCCGTCGAGGTAGACGGCGGTGAAGGTGGTGTGGCGAACTGATCTTGTTTGCGGGGCAAACATGGCCAGATATCGCATAAGTAGCACAGTGTAGCCTAGTAGTGTGACCGTCGGACTCTCAATTCATAGGTCTCGAGTTCGAACCCAAGGCACGCACCATTGATTCTTCGGATTCATGTGCGTATTGTATAATGACCACTTGCTCCGGTGAAGGGAAACATCGTGAGGAAACCAGCATGCTTGAGAGATATTTCTTGACGGCATGTAAAGTCAAGTCAGAGGCCCATGGGCGGCCTAAAAACTCTGACACCAGGTTAGGCACTAACCACACGATAAAGAAAGAAGATCGCAGTGTATCCGTCGCGTCGCCATCGTGGTGACCCGTGCAATACTCTGAGAAAAGTCTTTGTTTTATCATTTGTTTTTTCACAGGCGATAGTGACTGAAAAAAAAAAATGACAAAAAAAGTTTTTTTTTTTTCTTTTTTTTTTTTCTTTTGGTAAGTCATTGTGTTTTCGCAACCGACGCAAAGTGAGCCTGACTGAAATTGGCCAAATATTGCACAACTTATTTAGAGTAACCGAAATTGTACGCACGGCCGCCAATCAAGCTAGATGCAAAACGAAATTAAGCTGATCTCTCATCGTATGGGAAGCTCATTCAAAGCGAAGTCAGGTTATACTGGTTTAGCAAATAATTAAAATTACAGTGTCTGTTTGTACTTTCAAAATAAAAACTTTTGACTGAATGCTTATGATAGAATGAATATAAGGTACATCTATAATGTTTGTCTGTCTGTTTCAGCAAATCTCAGAAACAGCCAGACCGATTTTGATGGGACTTTTACTAGCAGATAGCTGATGTTACAAACAGTAACTTAGGAAGGAACATGGATGGGTTTTAGTCAGTACAAGTCTGACACTCCCTCCTGCTCAGCCCAGAGCGGGAGGGGTCATTTGATGATTTCCCATCGATAAAAAAAAAAAAAAAAAAAGGCCTAAGACAAGCTTATGACGACAGGCCGTGTCGACGGCGCGTTCGTGTTCCACGCGCGCCTCAAAGAGAGTCAGCAAACAGGAAGAGGTCCGAAAGGACCGATGCCTGCCAGGGTTGCGGGACTGTTCGAAAGAGATACCGCGGCCCTGGAACACAAAGGGCAAAGGAAGGAACATGGATGGGTTTTAGTCAGTAAAAGTCCGACACTCCCTCCTGCTCAGCCCAGAGCGGGAGGGGTTATTTGATGATTTCCCATCCGAAAAAAAAAAAAAAAAATACCTAAGACAAAGGATTAGAGTTCCGTGAAAAAAAAATCAAACCCACGAAATTGTTAGCAACGTCCGATTCAAATAGAGAAGTAATGTTTATAAAACAAGTTCACGCTAACTAAGGTCGCGGCCAACAGCTACTGTTTAAATAACGAAACAATGACATTTGGATATTAATGTCTCATTCACTCTTATTGAATATTGTATCTGTTTCACTTTTCTGTGAGCTCACTCTTCTCATCACTAACACTTTCTCGGGAAATGATAAAAGTAGGGTGTGAGCAAATCAAAAGATTTCGATCTTTACTTGTATTAGTAAGTTCGAATATACCGTTGCATATAACCGCTATTTTGTATTTTACCAATAGAGTCCATTCATTCAAATTATTTTGTGTAATAGCTGAATAAATAAAGAGTCAGTAATACAAAAAAAAAATGATAGCATTCCAAATTTGCCTTTATTTTGACCTGGCAACTTTGACACCTTTATTTGAACCTGGCAACTTTTAGGACTTATGTGTGACCGAAGCTTTAACCTAATACAGATAAAGGTTGTTACTTCAAAATATTTTTAATTATAGTCTAGCCATATTGTTTCAGAATCCTCGTTAAGGGGGTTATCAAGTTGAGTGGTTTGGTTCGTTGCGAACATTAAAATGATGTTTCAGTGTTCTAGTTCATTAGTGTAAACTGTAATACTTAGTCCTTAATTCCAATGGAGCACCTTTTATATTGTGGTAATGGTGTTGAACTAAATGAACCGAAATAAAAGAAAAACATGTTAGGTTGTAGGTGAAACTATAAATATTTATGCTTTGAAAACATTCCAAACAATTTGTACTGATTACTGTGATAATTGCGGACAAAAACATAATTACGAGTATCTTGTTCTAGATGGGTTTTCGTCATTGATGAGCATCGTAGTTATAGTAGGTACTTTGACCTCTCTTTTAAAAGGAAACGGTGCCTCCTCCCATGTGCGGGTGGTGACCACTGGGGTTTTAGTGCGGTAAAAATGTCACACTCCCCGACCTTATCACCAAAGACCGAATGCCTTTTGAAGGTTTTCCCCGGAAAAGAAAAAAATAAAATAAAAAATAAGTTACTTTGACCTCTTTTCGTTAACATCCTCTATTTTATACCATACAAACTAACGGTTTTAAACTAAAAGCAATAATTTAATTCATCACCTTTTCCCAACTACTTATGTTGGGGTCAGCTTGTAGTCTAACCAGATGCTGGCTGAATACCAGCATTTTACAAATATATTTTATAAATCAAGCAATAATTTAATTAATATAAAAAAAAAAAAAATGTGTATACGGGACTGCCTCGTTGGACTAATGGTCGCAAGTGTAAGTGTTCTATTATAACATGGGACTTAAACATAAATGGCGAAGTGTGGATGTACAATTAGCTACACCTCTGCTTTATGCTTTGACGATTACAGGCGTGCTGCTATTTGCTATATTGCGAATAAACAAAAACTGTACCACTAGAAGTATCGATCAATGTTACCACACAATAAAAACGATGCTCCTATTTTTTTATTATAGCACTGACCCTTGTTCGAAATTTAAATGCCACGTACAATAATGGCCATCTACACTCAAAAGTCAACGTTGGCTAAAACATATTGTTATGATTTAGGACCTTAAATTAATATGGCCGAACGTATATTGTTCCTTTGCTCATATATCTTCGTGGACAAATGTATAGCGTTTAGTACAAGGGAATTAATATCGCTTCGTTTTTAAACCCGTATTTTTTGGGCTTCATTCGGGTGATGAGTGCCTTGTTTGTCTATGGTTGAGTGTAATTGATGAATTGTTGACAGAGTTCAAATGGGTTCTGGATTTGATGCGAATACAATATGTATGTTTTTAGAGTTTTTTTTTTTGGTAAACGCTGCATAAAATCCGTTTAAAAATGTTATGAAATACATTGTTTGGCGAAAAGATTTATTTTGTAATCAACTATTTAATCAAAGCATGACCTCTAACAACCTAACATGACACCAATTTCCATATTGTTATATCAAAAATGTGTAAATTTTGGGAGTTACTGGTTACTGTAAAGATAAACAAAAAAATATATAAAACAATATTTACGAAAATGTATTATTATTTATACGATTTAATTTATCTTAAACAAGATGTTAAAACAAAACTATCTTTTCCCGTGGCGTTACCCGTTGTGAATTTATTGTCTCAAAAAAGTACCTATCTTGTGTCTTAACCCAGGTGAAAAGGTGATAGAGAAACAGTTACTTTCCCAATAACTATTACCTATTAGTATGGCACCTTATTGTTTTTATCTTTCTCTGATTAAAATCGGATTTAATCGCAACCCATGTATTCACTTGGAAATGGAAAAACCACTCAAAAAGCCGCGTTTCACCTAACATACTGATTACATTTTGCACGACGCGAATACCACCTGACCTGAAATCAAACTAGTTGAGATAGCGATAGCCTAGCTAGGATTGAAATATTCCAGAATAAGAACGAAAAAAAAACAAAACTAAATTTCTCTTCCTGCGGTGATATTCAAGTATAATTGTGTTAAAACACCAATTCTTGAATTCGTCTGCAATAGATTATCTCTAGCTTTAGATTAAGAGCGGCCAACCCGTCATACTTTTCATAAAAACACTCGTACGTGATTATGCAGTTGTTACTTATCTATCTTTGAATTTTTTGAGCTAATAGGTATTTTGTGCAGTATATCTAGGTTTCTATGGTATTAAAAAATAAAAATTGTAGAAACAAATTCAGTATAAGCCTCAAAAAATTGCGGTTTTGCACAAATTTTACCTGAACTTTGGCCGTTCACAATGTACTCATAAACTGTAAAAATAAAGAAAACATCTCGATAAAAACCTTGCATATGTAATGGAGATTCTTAATGTCAAATATTTATTTCACACACTTGTAAGACTTATTCAAAAACACGTATGTCCTGGAACAAATTTAAGAAATTTTCGGACACTACTTTTCGTTCAATGTCATCGCATTAGGCGGTATGAAGTGCGCGGGTAATGAGTTGTGCGGGGTCGGGGCGGGGTAAGACGGGAGAGTTGAAAGAAGAGCCGCTGAGGCTCTGGATGAAACAACAAGCTTTTCGACCATGCTCGCGTTGATGATAGACGGTCCGGGAAGGGCCCTCTTAATGCAATAGATTATTTCTAGTCACATAATATCACATTGCCATCAAACTGCTTTACAGTTTGGCAGAAGTAAGATTTTTTTGTAATGCTTAGTATGTCACAACGAATAAAGGTTTTTTTTTTATATTAACCGAAAAAAGAAATGCTGACTGTGAAATACAAGTAAGTTAAACAGTAGCCGACTTCTGATTATAGGCAGTGACAAACCGGTTGTAAAAAAAAAATACCCGCAGAACTATCAAGCGATCGTAGTACCACGGGAAGTTATCAAGCGATCGTGTTACACTCGGGATTGGTAATTATGATCAACATAATCTCAACACTATTAATGTATAATATAAATTAATCTTCTGAGATGATTTTCAATATTGAGATTATAAATTGTTGATTGATTAAACGTTTGATATTTCAAGTGTTGAGATTTTGAGTCGTTGAGATTATGGTGTTGAGATTACGATTATTGGTCTTATTTACCAATCAAAAGCTTCTAACCACCAGCTATGAGTGTGTGTCATTAGAAGCGACTAAAGATATTCTCCTGTGGGAGTTTATGAGTGCCTAGATAATGTGGTATTATGAATGAAGGCGCAGTCCAAGAACTGGAAAAAGAAATGTGGGTCGTCCGGCGGCAAAAAGGGCAGGTGACATATTTGCCAACGGTTCCCCCGTTGGCCTGTGGCCGTTGGGATCCTGGATTAGGATGGCTCAGAAACGTAGGGATTGGCACAAGAAAAGAGAGGCCTTACCCAGCAGCGGATGAATTCAGGCTGTGCATGATGACGATGATGAAGAAAGTCAATACCGTTTAAGAAATATGAAAAGCTTTGAGAGGATTGCCAATGTATGTATTTATTGCCTACGGTATTCCAAACGTGGCGTAGATTCTAGTGATATTTCTTACGACCGTTTGAAATTCCAAATTAACAATAAGTACCTATTATAATATTATAATGTGAGTTTTATTAAAAGGCTGTTCATATTAACGACCAATGAAAACAGCATACACAAAACATCATACTTCAATATTGTATTAAGTACCCATAATCCATCATCGAGGCTATGAATACGTTACCCAATTCACGTTCGCAACAACAATTAACAGCTCCATTATTTAACATGCCAATTTCGTGTTTATTTTGCAAGTAATACGGCGTATAATTGATTGCACACATCACTCTTGTTATCAGGAAAATCATGCGGTAACAAATAATTATGGCGGAAATTTGTTCGTTGGATGGGTTTTAATTTAAATTTTGTGAAGAGTATGACAGAATTGAGAATGGTGGTTTTTGAAACCGTTTTGCTTAGGCAGGACGTACTCCTGTGTCAGGACAGTTATGGCATAACCTTGCTTCTGAGCTTCTCAGATGTCCTGGGTTTCCCATTAGCAGCCACGGAGTGTGGAGTTATGCCCATGTACAATAACCTCGCCCCCTATTACATGTGACCAACATAACACACACACACAACTGATGAAATGTGGGTGTGCTGTTTAGGTAAAGCTCATGCCTAACCCGTCGGTGATTACAATCGTAACGGTATGTTTAGTACGAATAGTTTTGTCATACACAGGTTTTCTTAATTACCGCTTTGGTCCCAGTTTTACATCGCAAAGCAAGAATACGCCTTGGCAACCACTGCTGGAGGCGGCTCTCTCAGTACTTTCCATCCAAACCAAGAGAATTTTCATTATTTACAAACTACAAATCTGTAATCTATAATAGTAATAAAAATATGTACAAGATCAAAAAGGTTACAGGGCGTCAAAATTTCGTCCACATCGCTATCAACAGGAAAAGTGCCCAGAAGGCTGGCAGCATTGCCACGTTGTATGGCAATGCTGATTCTTTGGCCAAAACATGGGCCCGCCCTCTGGTCACGTGAAGAATCGACCAACCGCTTGGCGATTTCCCGAAATACTAGTTGGGCACTCGGATCCTATGGCCCTAGTGTTTCGTGTTTCAACGCCAAACGGCTCAAACACATAACTAATTAAACTATTGTATTTGCGCCGTTTGAGGTTTTCAGCACCTGCAGCAGCCGCCCCAGCGCAGCCCACTATGCTAGGAAGATGGGATGGCGCAAGGGTGTCGACGCAAGTTGCATCCCACACCAAAGGCCTAACCAACTTGCATGGCATTATGGTCATACCATCTGGTCTCTTCCCATCAACGCCAAGCCCGTCGGTTCAAAGACAAAACAAAAAACAAACTAAAAACTGTCAGTTCCTGCATCGTTATGATGGTGAAGATGAAGTATGGATTATTCGGACAGAAAAGAAAGGTTTCATTGGTGATTTCAAAGGATTTATTTAATTATTAGGAATGATAAAAGGTACACACAATCGCATAGATAGCGAAGCAAAAAGCAGTAAGTGTCAAAATCAAAATGATAGATGTCACTGCATTGACAGTGACGTAATAGGTTGCATTTACAAACTTAATACAATATTCTAACAGCTAGCTGTGCACATAATGCAGTGTCTCTTGTTGGAATTTTATTGAATCAAACATCTTCAAAAGCTGCCGACAGCGATTTCATGCTCTGTAGTGCGCTTTATTGTTTTCAAAGGACAATAGTTCCGTCTAAAGCCTGTCATATTTAGGACTGAGCAAAATTCTTGACATTTTAATTAAAATAATTAAAATATTATTGAGAAAGACGAACGAAAAGTCTTAACCCAGTCTCAACAATATAATTAATTGCTAATCCGTCTACCTGAATGCCTTATTGTTTTCAAGTGTCTGTAAAGGATTTCTTAATAAAATTTTCCCGGAGTAGTCTTTATTAGAAGTCAGATTAATTTGACGTTCAAAATATCGACTTAAATGTTTTGAAGAGGAACAGGAATATTTAAGTCTATCACAACAGCTTTTCGATTGGCAGAAATCTAGTATAATAGCTGATTTTAATCTTGCAGGGAGAGTTTTTGAGATAAAAATATGATTTATGAAATAAAATACGAAAAAATACTTGACCAAGCGCGAGACGGAATCGTACGGTAACGGTTCCGTATCATAGTTTAACCTTATTTTTATCATTTGTTATCGATAAATTCTGAAAACTAGTCTTTCTAAAAGGTATCGTTTTAACTGGGTTGTGGAGGTCAGATAGGCGCTCGCTCCATGTAAAGAATTGGTATTCAGCTGCAACATAGTTAGGAAAAGGATACGCAGATGATAATGTCATCGATAAACAACATAGTAACACGAATTCTATGTGAAATAAGTAAAACTAGCTACCTATTACAGTTTCAAAATAAAAATCCTGTGACAGACAGATAGACAAAGGGAACACCCAATACAAAAAACCTAAAAACAGCAAGATCTCAAAAGGAAAAACACATTCACATAACTAGTTTCGACTACGTAAGCACCTGTCAAGAAGGGATTCTTCACGACACCTAATGGGGTAAAAAGAGGTAGAATTTGTTTTTCACGGACGTCGCCCCGGGGCAAGCTAGTATAGTAATGGTGCTTCGTTGCAATTTGTAAGGCCCTTTGAATCATTACATTTTCGACATGGCTTGCTTGTATAGATAGAAACAAGTAATAAATAAGAACGTATTAGGCGAACTTTGACTTTACCTTGGTATGGTTGCCACGCAATGGGGAAATTATTTTATTTTTAAATTATTTGGATTGAAAAAAAAACGTGAGCAAATCTTAACAAGCTGATCTAAAATTATTGCTGTAAACAAAGTTATGTACTAACTCGTTCGTTCTGTATAACAAGTAGTATAATATACTTGTAATTACAAGCAGCCAATCAAGTCGCTTTGTCGATCAAGACTTATTATGTAGACATTTTTCCAAAAGGGACTTCTTAGAATACAGAATGTTCTGTATTCTGAGAGGAACTTATAGATTTATTACGTTTTTTTTTTGTTCAATACACATCTGAAGGAATCAATATTATAGCAATAGGATAAAACCAACGCACAGTAAGATTAGATGATCTATGCTTACTGTTCTTGTTAAAATTAAATAAAAAAGATCTGATAAATCCACTATTTTCTTGAATTGGCTCAAAATACGTAGACGTATGTACCAACCCTATGCACAAATATATTTTCACGTTAGCAGGTAAAACGGATTGGGTAGCAAAATGAAGTGAGGTTTTGTGTTTCTAACATTTTATTACTCGAGTTTAGTGATGGGAACGAATTGCCGCGGTAGTTCATTTTAATTTTGTTTTTTAGTAGCGTCGTTGTTTAAAGGCATAGTTGTGAGTTTATATCTGGGAGGAACTTTTAATTCTCTATTAAAATGTGGGTCTAATATAATGCTTGGATATTTGGAAAGTAGTTTATTAGTTGTCTTATTTTATTAAGCTAAAAGTTTGGCCAAAATGGATTTGATAAAGTTTACAGTGGAGCCCCATATAGTTTTTAGCGAATATTAAACCAAGGCTTTTGCGTTAGTGGGTAAGTACCTGATAAATCATTCTGGCACAGTGATTTTACGGCTTTATCGTTGTAGTTGAATTCATCTTTGATGTTGTATCCTTATTATCAAGTTCTTTTTTCCAGGGGCTGATTACTTAATTGGTTATTCTAACATTAGAATTTATTACCTTTTTTTTTACGTTCCGACTGTTTAGTCCAACTTCGGCTTGCTACAATAGGACTTTTGAACACATTGATATTTTTGCATGTGCTCCCCTATAAGTTTAAAAGTCTTATTTAAGGAGCTTTCTTGATTATTTATACACCATTTTACAGTTGTTTTTTTTTACTCATTTTTTAAAATTTTGTATTTGTAACGCTAGCGATTATTTTCTCTGTTACTTATAGTTAATCTGTGAACAGCGTGGGCTGCAATATTGTCAATAAGTTTTGTGGATTTCTTATTTCTATGTTTTATATTGCACCTGTTCGTTGTTCCTTTTGAAGAAAAATAAAAATATTTACTTTGAGCAGAAAAACACTATAAGTCAAGTAAAAGATAAGCAGTTTTTGCTTGGACGACTCCGCAGGCTTCTCAGAATACTTAAGTAATTTCTGTGTACACAAGTCGTGTTGCCCTGTAGCCTGTATTTTCAGTAAACTGTTTTGTCTCGAAATTCTTGGAAATGTAAGGAATATTTTAATACTTTATCTTCTCTAGATAAGTTTTGCCTTTAATACTACAATTTTATTGTGGACATTGGCTACTGTAAATAAATTAATTTAATTATGTATTTCTGCTCTAAAATATCTTAATTGAATAGTTTGTTTCTTAGAAAATTGCAAAGGTAACTAACACTAACACTTATCCATATTAACTAAACCATATTTTTTTCAACTGAAAAGTCTATCTCTTAGTTTCAGATGTATTTCTTAGCTATCAATTTATGAAAAAGTAATGTAAGTCACTACATAGTATAAAACAAAGTCGCTTCCCGCTGTCTGTCACTATGTATGCTTAGATCTTTAAAACTACGCAACGGATTTTGATGAGGTTTTTTTTAACAGTTAGTGTGATTCACGGGGAAGGTTTACATATATAAAATTGCACCCGTTCGAAGCCGGGCTTCATAATAAATAGTCAGAGAAATATTTTTTTGCGGTTTCTACAGGTCAAAAAATAAAGATAATGTAGCCGTGAGTAAGTATGAGATGTAACAATAATGTAGCAAAAAACATTCCACCTGGGCATGCGTTGCCGTGACCGATTTCCGATCTCTAAACAGACTTCGAACCCAAGTCGGCCGGAGCAAAGACAATCTGTACAGATGGGGGTCTCATGGACGGCTCAGATCTCAAGTGCAAATGCGGCGCCTCCCCACATACAATGGCGCACCTTCTATCTTGCACGGCATGCCCTCTCACCTGTGCACTTGATGATCTTTTTACTGGATCAGTGAGCGGGGTTGGCATGGCTGAGTTTTGGGCTAAACAAGTTTTTATTTTTGCCATAGATACGCTTAGAAGAAGAATTGCTTACAGTCTCAAACTTGGAGATTACTGTAACTTGTTAAAGTCCAGATAGTATTTCTAAGTCTTGTAATTAGGTTACAGTTATTTTGCATAAGCTTTTAAATAAAATAATTAGGTTACAAAATCGTTCCAGTTACACAAATCTCACGACCTGGCGACAAAAACGAAAAAATAAGAAAACACCTATACAAAGTTTTCAGGGCGCTTACTTATTACGTCACGTCCGTACTTAAAACGGGCCATTACTCCAAGTGAGAAGTCTTTAAAATTTAATTTTCAAAATGTTTACTGTAAAATAATTTTATTACCGCAGACGGCGAGCTTTGGTGATTATAATGACAAATGTTTTACAAAGGCGGCCTGCTTTCTCTAAGTAACAATTTTTGAATGAATAACTCCTGAAATGCTTCGTTTGCACGACGACATTATTTATGCCCTCTTAACAATAGCCGCGTCTATTTCTTAGGACTACTATTTAATTTTGGCCCGAAGTGTACAAAATTCAGGTGTGGCAAAGTCGTCTGCGGTCTGGCCAATTGCACCGATACGAAAACCACTGCATTTTTAGCAATAGATCAAAACGGTAAGAGGCTCTGAATTGAGTGAAGAGTGTTTAAAAGAAAAAACGTTAAGACCACAGTCACTGCTAAGACCACTGTTTAATTTGGGCGATCCCTAATGAATTGGGACAAGGGGAGGATAATGATAATATTATTATAATCGTAACAATTGTTCGATTGTTTGTTAAACAACTGTTCGATTGTGATGAAAAAATGCTGTTGCCCACGGTTTCGCCTGCATGGAGGTTCCTACCCAGTAGAGTCTAATATCTCGTTACTCCTGATTCGTGTCATGATTTATCTGTGTTGATCATCTAAACCCTTGACAGATAGACATAAATACACCAACCGACGGACGATCGGAGTTATTTTTCAGATTATATATTAGTATGGATTCATAAAAGCTTCTATTGATCCGTCCAAAATAAGAAAAAAAGTTAAAAAGTAAACTTTAATTTTCCAAAAATCTGATTCGTTGATTTTGTTCGTTTCTTGGCATAACTTCATTTTAATAATAGGTCTTTTAAAAATAAGTAAAAGTATTTATTTATTTAACACTTTAAGCACATAGTACAGAGGCGGACTTAATGCCATAGGCATTTTCTACCAGTCAACCTTAAAAGTAATGGGCCCATCGCGTATGAATTCGCCGCTAGAGGCGCTAGTGTAGTGCGAGGTCACCGAAATTTCAGATGTCATAGAGCGTATTTTTACTAATATTCAGGATTGTT